>JARGCU010000031.1:5020000-7520000 GCA_029227775.1 Morpho helenor
TCTTAATACCGTTTTATATAATACATTAAAAAATGGGTACCGTAGGTATAATACGCCAATTCATGTCCAAAGACAACAAACATGCATTTATGAAAAAAAAATTAGTCAATAGATATGAATCGCAATCGATTTTAGATCGAATATATACGATGTTGACTTTCGCATTTGTCACAACCCTAATAGAAAGCGTCTTTACCGTGTTACTTCCACCGAAAATGTTCTCCGTACGTTTCCGTTTGTAATTAAAGCATTGTCATTATTGTGTGACGAATTAACTATAGGGCGGCGGCGGGCGTCTGCGGGTGGGCGTGGCCTACACATCAAAGACACCGCCGTCACCACACAGGGAATTGATGTGCGAGGGAACAAATATATATACTTTCACACAAGAGTGAAGGAGAAGGTGTAACGTGTTTGTGTGTAGTGAAGGAACGGGTTAATTCAAGATCGCGGAATAGTGCCAGTGGTTTGTGCTGTCGATAAATTTTATCGATGTATCGCGTGGTATGTTTCGAGTTATTGCTTGACGGATATATAGGAGGAAATAAAATTTATAGTATGTATTTCGTTATACTATTTTTTAAGGTTTATCGTCAAGTTTAATGGATTAAATAGATAATATTTGCATGTGCTGAGTTTTGATTCACATTTAATTTTTTAGAAAATTAAATTTATAAAATTATCATGTATTTTTCAATCTACTTTATCTATTGGAAACTATATGACTTTTACTAGTGTCACGGGTTCAAACCCTACTCAAGCAAATACCGTAGTTACCTACCTAATAATATAATGTAATATATAAAAGATATTACAAATTTTAACGGCAGGAAAAGGAGGAGAGCGGAAGTTGTAGCATAGAGACGCCAATAGCTACGGCGAGGTGTGGCGACGGGCGGATAGGAGAGTAGTGGCGTCATTTACGTAGTTGTGATGTGTGACTTGACAAGTTGTTTAAAAAGAATAAATTGATTCAAGAAACGATTCAGTTTCTTATTAATTGAATAAGTATAAAGGAAAACTATCATTGTTATAAAATATTGTAAATAATTTTGATAGTTAGTATATTTTTACAATAACCCAATTTGTGGTTGCTACTGTTACCACGTCTGACTATTTAGCATGATTAGGTATATCACGTTTTGATAAAAAAGGCTGCACTCGTTACAATAAATAAATCATAATTGAATTAAAAAATTTAACATTTACTAATTGGCATTCTACACGAAAATTACTATCGTATTTTGAATGACTCGTTGGCGCAGTGGGTAGTGACCCTGCCTTCAACTCCGTGGGTCGCGGGTTCGATTCCCGCCGATGGCCAACTTTTTCTATAAATCAAGTAGTTGGTCTTTGAGTCCGAGTGTATATTTGTATTTAAAAATTATATGAGTAGATATATATTCACCGGTTGTCTGTCTACTATAACACAAATATTAAGTTACTTCCTTTGGGGACGGACGACCGTGTGTGTAAGTGTCCCATATATTTATTTATTTACTATTTATTATTTAATTTACCAATAGTTAATTCCGTCAAAACAGTATCTACTTCCCAAAAATTTTAATAAAATATTTGTAATACAATATCAAAAATTCAAATTCAAAATTTTCTCTATTCAAGTGGACTGTTTACAGTACTTTTGAATCGTCAAATGTTTTAAAGATACCACTGATTCGGAAGGTTTGCTCTTACCGAGAAGAACCAGGAAGAAACTCGGTGGATAATCATATCAATATGATGTAAACCACGTTTATCGATATCGGTATATTGTAAGAATGCGCACGCGCACCCCTAGCGATAAATCTGTGCCGCTAAAGAAGCTTACGTCATTGACGTATTGTTTATAAATCAGACGAGCGCCGGCTAAAGTATATACGGCTTAACAGAATTTAAAAAAGTATCGCTATATATTTTTATAGGCCACTTCGGTCTTGGCTGTTTACATAAAAGCTAAAGCGTACTTAAGAGATGAAAAATTTGCAATACGATAAAAGTAAGATAAATATAGTTAAATAAAAAAATAAAAAACAAAATTGCCGTGTGGTATTTGGTTGAGTAGAATAAATAGTTCATACTAATTTCTTCGAGGTGTCGTAAAAGGCGACTTAGCTAAGTTGACCCTCTATGTGGTATCCGGTTGAGTAGAATAAACTACCCTCATTTCTTACCGAGGTGTCGTAAAAGGCGATTAAGATTAGTCGACCCACCGTGTGGTATCTGGCTGAGTAGAACAGACCACCCTCAATCTTTACAGAAGTTTCGTAAAAGGCGACTAAGGTAATTCGACCCGCCGTGTGGTATCTGGCTGAGTATAACAGACCAGCCTCATTTCTTATCGTAGTGTCGTAAAAGGCGACTAAGGTAATTTGACCCACCGTGTGGTATCCGGTTGAGTAGAATAGTACCACCCTCTTTCTTACTGAGTTGTCGTAAAATACGATTAAGGTAAGTTGACGTTAAGCAGGCGGCTAGTCAAATACGTAGCCAAACATGTGACAACATGTTTTTAATATGTGCGAACTTCACTTAGAGTGGGATAAGGGCAGAAGGACGATTGAAGAAATATTAAAATGTTTTACCTTCGTTAGTGCCTAAGTTATGAATTCCAAAAACCTTTTTCATTAGCTTCTTTTAAATACAGTACCAGGTTGACCGAGCCTTGCTCGGTAAAAATTAAAAAAAAACTAAAAAAGGTACTTCAAAAAAATAAATTAAAAATAGTAGGATAGGTGGGGCTCGATCTTAGGTATTTTCATTTTGCGCGACCACCCGTTTCCCGAATAAGCTACGCTGACTTGACATTTAACGGCAAAAATTGTGTTGTTTATATTCAATGAATTAAAAGTAAACTTTTGTTTTTTTATGCCCAAAAACAGGGATAAAACAATTTTTTTTTAAATAGAACCTAGCCAGATCCAGATCAGATTTTTCTGCCCCAAAACTCCCTACATGCTGAATTTCAGGAGAATCGTTGTAGCCGTTTCAGAGATTCTGAATATATATATACAAGATTAACTCATTAAAATATTAAAGATATTTCGCAGAAAGACCGGGCTAATCTTTGAAAAAAATCAAAGACATTATCGTTCGGCGATCGTGGGAACGGATTTTTGAGTCGTACCACTTCACAAAATCTGATGTGTCTACTTGGATGAGTCAGCAATCTTTCTATTAACGCATCCATTAACGGAAGACCTTCCTCACTGCCCTTACTACGTCATATTTTAGGTATTAGCGGTATATTGACTTCCGTTTTCACAGGTCTAGATATTTAAGTTATGCTTAAACTTAATGACAGGTTTTCTTATCTGAGCGAACGTGTCATAGACAATTTTATATAATGGATGCAACTATAATTATAAATTAAAGAAAAATCGATCACTTTTAAGTGATACATTTTGTTTTAATGTAAAAAGTATTTTTCAAATTTCTCATAATTTCGACGATTAACCAAACTCTCGGACAAAAAATATAGAAACTATTTTCTTGATGAGCAAAATACTTTTTCCATACATCAACTGATTTTCGCGGGAAAATATTCAGTCTAAATAAACACTCATCTTTCTCCTGCCCTTAACCTACTCGTTGTCACACGTCGCCTGTCGTCACCTTAGTTGTCTTTTACAAGATCTCGGTAAGAAAGTGGGTGGTCTATTCTACTCAGCCGGATACCTACCACACCGCGGGTCGAATTACCTTAGTCGCCTTTTCGAACACCTCGGTAAGAAATGAGGGTGGTCTATTCTATGTATCCGTATACCACACGGTGGAGTTCGATATAATTGTATATTTTGTATAATTTTTGGTTAGTAAGGGTAAGAGAGTATAGGTTTTTACTTCGGTATTAAAGACTCGGGAGAAGCTATTATAAATTTGTAAAATAAATAAATAATAATAAATAAATATATGGGACACTTACACACACGGTCGTCCGTCCCCAAAGTAAGTAACTTAATACTTATGTTAGGGATGAAAGACAACTGGTGAATATATACTTATATAATTTTTAAATACATAATTAAACACAAATATACACCCAAATTCGAAGACCAACAAATCCATTTATAGATAATATTTGCCCTCGGCGGGAATCGAGAACCCGCGACCCGCGGCTGAAGGCAGAGTTACCTACTGCGCCAACGGGCCAGTCAAAATAGGATGCTAATGTTTAAAAAATTCGTGTTGAATGATTAATTATGTTGCATACTAAATTACTAAATGAATAGTCCATTTTTGTAGTTGAGGCGTGACACGAGCAGTCATCATCCGAGCCGCGCCTCGCTTTATTATATTAAATAAACAATACGCCATTAATTAATTCTCACGATGATTTTATGAAAGTTTTCACCACAAATATACGAGGTTGATGTTTGAAAAGCTTTATGCAGAGTAAAGTAATGTAAGAGTCTTGTCGTTTTTACAGAGACCTTCTAGCAGTCACAGTGCAATCATTGTTTTTCATTGATTTTAATTGACTTTTAAGAAAAGCTAAGAGATAAGATCGCCCTATTCGAAGATTAAAAACATTTTCCATGTATAATCATTGGAAATGTAACTTTTTTATTCGGATGGGGCGAGATGTAAAATTCCCCTATAGTTTAAACTAATCTTCGATTTTAATTTATAGAATTAGGCGTTACTTTACCGAGATTCATAAATAAAAAGTAATAATGAAATTATTTTGATATAATAATATAAAAGTACCTGGGTCACCAGTAATTTTTTAAGAGATATAAAAAAATAATAAAAATAAAGAAAGAACTCGCCGATAACATGTGGGATTCCAACCTGGGTTTAAAAAAATTTCCGCCCGTTACCCATCGGCTATTGCAACATTACATTACATCTAAAAAATCCTTTGCTTATGCATTCTAAAGTTTAGAATTTTTTAATGAACAAAAACAGGGATAAAACGAATTTTTTTTTAATAAAACCTAGCTAGATCAATTTTTCTCCCCTAAAACATCCTACATGCTGAATTTCAGGAAAATCGTTGGAGCAGTTTCCGAGATTTAGAAAATATATTTATAGGTATATACATATAAGATTAAATCATTGAAATATTAAAGAAAGATATAAAATTTTGAATTACCACCGTAGTAAAATAATGTGCACTTTTTCCTCAGAAATTCCCAAATTCTCTTATTGAGTAAATTTTCAATGAGTTATACTCGCTTTGGCTACTTACTGAAAATGGTACGTTTTCTTAATTACTCTTCTTTTCTATTACCTTGGGGTGAAGACGCCGCAGGCTCCTAGATTTAATAAATAGCCAACAGTTGCAATACAGGGCCCATTAGACCCGTGATACGCCCGCCACCATCGGTTGAGCAATTAACGATCATTTATCTTTGCGCCTCTGTCAAAACTGTGTCGTTCGGTCCGAAAACATTTTGAAATACGCCATAATTAGGGACCACTTAGGGTTGCCAGATAGACCACATGTCTGGTCAGTTGGCAACAAATGCAACGATTTACGTACAATTTGTTTTTCTCTCATTTTTATTGACTTTTAAGAAAGCTAAGAGATAAGATCGCTCCATCCAAAGAATAAAGTTATATGTTCCATGTATAAACATAGGAGATGTAACTTTAGTCTTCGAATGGGGCGAAATGTGAAATCCATGATAGTTTAAGCTAATCTTCCCTTTAAATTTATCGAATTAGGCGTTGTCTTGCGGATATCCACAATACAAAAGTAATAATAAAATTATTTTAATATTACTTTTGCGCCGTTTAAAGTTTTGGAACAGCAGCTTCCAAGAGTATATATGCGAATATTTTCAATAAATAAATTTCCGAACTGACATAGAATGTAATTTTCTAGTAATAATAATAATAAAAATAGTAATTACAATTTTATTATAACTTTTGTTCGGCGAGCGATCTTAACAGTGGTTCTTTCGCCGAGTTTCTTGCTGGCTCTTCTCGGTAGGAACAGCTTTCCGAACCAGCAGTAGAGTTGACGATTCAAAAGCACTTGTTTACAAGTTTATTTGAATAAAGAATTTAGAATTAAGAATTTTTGAATTCTGGTCAGACCTAATCACGGCTTAGGGCTGAGTATATGACTGTGAGTCGTCATATTAGGTGTGATGATTACAAGATAGAAAAAAGTATGCTCAAGCCCATACTAACCAAGTGGTACAATGCAATCTTGTAATCTGAACAGTCCATCTGCCAGCCCATTTTTTCAGACAGCAAAATAACCCCTTATAGGTACCGCCGCCCGACGGGGACAGGCGACGGTTATGTCGGACTCGCATCGACTAAAACAACCTGTGTGCTCCACCACGCTGCTGGTGGCGGGGATAGGGTACCTATGAAGACATTACCCCCATCCCCGCCAGCAGCAACTCTGTACCCCAGAGTGCGCCACCTCTGGGTCGGAGCCTCTCTAAAAGTGGCCCCTCCCTCCGCTGGACGATGCATCGGGAGCACCAGATGCATCGACCGCCGCGGGGACCTTATATGGCGGGCGTTCGATTAAACTCAGTTCGGAACGATCTGCCAGCCCTAGCTTATCACTTGATTAATTTGACCAGTCGAAGAACTTTTGTACGTCAAAATTGGGTTCTTTAAGGTGTGAATTAGACGATTTTTCTCGTTGATAAAGGTTGACGCGGGAAGTTGCTTTGTTGCTAATTATGCATGGTTATCTGTTAAATTTATTTAATTATATGATTAGACTCGACAAAGTCGGATGTTCCGAACGTTTTCGACTGTGATTGATGAGCTGATCATTTTTAATCATATTTTATTGCTTGCTTATATCATTTTCACAGGCTGATGTGACCTCCATTTATCTTTAGTATTGTCCTCAGGCGTCACTCGTATTAAATTAGTTTCTTAAAATTAATCGGTGTTGCCAATTAATTGACCAATAAATTTGTCTGTTTAAATTGTATAAAATATAACTGTAATTAATTAAATTTCTTAATTAAGACATTAATAATTATTGTAATTAATGAGTATGCTTATTTCGCAACAATTACTTGTTTTTCCCATTAACATAAAGCGGAGCTTGGAATCTAACCTGCTTAATACCTAAGTGTTATTAGATCCAAGACCCTCTAATAGATGGACTGATGACCTCAAAAGGTTCATAGACAGATCAGTGCTATACCACAATTTTGTGCCCCTGAATCCAAGCGGAACAAAATCGTGTGTTGTGGAGATCTCATGAAGAGACATACGTCCAGCAGTGGACGGCCATCGGTTGAAGAAGAAGAAGATTTAATCCAATTTCGTCTCCTAACTAAACTAGCTTTGCGATTTCGTTGTGGCATCTATCTCCTGACGATGGTTACAGGTAATGAGTAGTTTGAAAGGGCTTTATTACATAATAGAGCGAAAGCTCGTGTACCAAAAAATCACACTATAATTTGACAAAATTAGATCGGTATTTTACAACCTTGAGTACCGCGTATCTCCCAAAGCCATCATGATCCAAATTTCATAATTTACCATCGTTCTTACCTGTGTTGGGAGCATGCACTGACAAATTTTCAGCTTTTATAAAATGACGAAAGTCTGGGGTTCACGGTCTCTTAGTCCATAAGTATTTACATAAAGAGCAGAAAATCTCTTGCAAAATTTCGTTTTGAAAGCTTTATTATGATAATATATTTTCGATGTTTGTCGAGAATGTTAGATTTGTATTCTACTAGTATATGTTTGATGTGAATAAATGAATGAACGAATGTCTGTAATATGTATATAATTTCGTACCGACCAATGCCTTTAAAAACTTTAATCAAATGATAGTATCTAAAGTCCCAATCATTAAGAATTGTGTTTGGAATTAACTTACGTTGGAAAGCAGGGGTTGCCCAAATTATTCAAACAACAATGCACTGGCCGATGTAACCCATAATTTGGTTTGGTGTTCATACAATTGATATAGTTCTGGTTATTGTTATTAAGACGTATGGGATACAAGCAAAAGTTAGCGACTGTTCCTGGTTATCTGCTTTTTATTAGGATATTAAAATAATTTCATAGATAAGACGAGAAGTGCAAGATTGAGATGGTATGGACATGTAATGAGGAGGGATGAAAATCATGTGACCAAACGAGTGTTAAATTTGAATGTGGATAGATATGTGCCTAGAGGGAGGCCTAAAAAGAGATGGTTTGATTGTGTGAAGTATGTCATGCATATAAAAGAAGTGACGTCAGAGTTGACGAATGATAGGACAGAGTGGAAGGGAAAAACATGTTGTGCCGACCCCACTTAGAGTGGGATAAGGACAGGAAGATATATTAAAATAATTTCATCCGACTGGCCCGTAGGCGCCGTGGGTAGTGATCCTGCCTTCAGCACCGCGGGTCGCGGGTACGACTCCCACGAGGGCCAACATTTTCTATAAAACAATTTGTTGGTTCCTCGAGCCTGGGTGTGTATTTGTATTTAAGTATGTATTTAAACAATACATAAGTATATATTCACCAGTTGTCTGTCCACCATAACACAAGTATTAAGTTACTTACATTGGGGACCGACGACCGTGTGTGTAAGCGTCTCATATATTTATTTATTTATTCATTCAAAACTCAATATTTAATATTTCCGTTTTTGCCATTTTAAACTTTTTCCGTGGATTTATTATTTAGCTTTTTCGGGTGCATATTCAATCATACCCAATTTAATGAACATTGCTAGAACGGGTTAGCCGTGTAAGCGTAATAGAGAGAAAGACAGACAGACATCGCATTTATAACATGGATATAATTAAGGTAAGTGCACTAGTAATTGACCGTGTACTAGTAGTTGACCGTTTTGTATGAAATTTTAAATAATAAGCGTTTTGTTTGTAGTAGCTAATAAAAAATAAATTTGTAATGACCTGTTGCCATATATTAACAATTGCCCAAAAGCTCAAAACTGTAACTGTATTTATTATTGTATTTTATTTTTCATAATCATATAAATAATATTCGTCTATAAGAACATCACAATATTTATTAAAAATATTAAATTTTAATTTGCGATAAAGCGTCATTTGACACTAAATTATAACATTAAACATTCTAATTGATAACAATATGACACGTTCGTTGTCCAATGATTCGGCTAAAATTACATTAGAAATTATTAACGTCTACCATTAGAAAGTGTTTATGTAAATGTTAAGAAAAACTACATTAAATTTTACTTCGCATTTCTTTTATGGAGAAAGTTACGACAACATCCTAAGAATAAGACGAACTCGATGAACACCTGACTGTAGGTATTGTAAAAAAAATTAAAAAATATAATTAATAAAAAAAAAAAAGAAAGGGCTGGTGATATCTGGGACTTGATCCCGATATTCACTTCTTTAGTCCGCCCATTCCCAATTGAGCTATTAAAACTTTACAAATGGCAGCAAAAATAAACCTTTCTATTTCTAATCATTTTAAAACAGTTCTTCAATGCCTGAAAACAGCGATAATATGAAATCTAACTAAATCCGTTTATCGCCCCTGAAGCCTTCTACGTACTAAATTTCATGAAAATCGTCGGAGCCGTTTCCGAACTTCAGATTCTATAGGTATATTATACTAGCAATCGCCAACGGCTCCGCACGCGTGGAAAGATAGAAACCGTAATATAGTCTTTTGATAACCATAATAAATGGTTAAAGTGGGTTAACCTTAAGAGCTAGACATATCCTGTCGCGGATTTTTATTAAGAACTTTTAGAGGGGAACAAATTTGATTTTTGAATAAATTCACCGATACTCAGCGCACGCAAGAAAAGCTTTAAATTTTGCTGTTTTCGTAATATTTTTATTGCTGCTCCTCTCCTATTTCTCTTAGCGTGATTTTATATGACCTATAGCTTTCCTGAATAAATGGACTATCTTAAACTGCAATAATTTTTCAAATCGGTCCATTAGTTCCTGAGATTAGCGCGTTCAAACAAACAAACAAACTCTTTAGCTTTATATATTAGTATAGAAGATGTTTATGTATACGATTAACTCATTAAAATATTAAAGACTAGGAGTGCCAGCAGATTCGCCCGCGTGGAAATCTAATTCTAATCTTAAATCTTATTGGCCTTTTTCATCATTAACACAATTTGCATAAAACAGTAATGTACTATTAACCCAAACTTTTTAATAAAAACCGGTCAAAAATCCGTTCAGTAGATTTTGAGAAAATCGATCGCTTTTGGGTACTTTGTTTTATAATAATTATAGATGTATCGAAATCATCACGCTTTTGTGAAATTCAAAAAGACATTCCTACTTATCCCTTATACATGTTATATTTTGGTAATAAAAAGTGAATGAATGCGTCAACGTTTCTAATTGAAAATCACATGACAGCAAGCTCGTTGTACTAAGCTGGCTCGGCCAAAATGACACTTGAATCATACCGAGCCAAGTAATCGTTGAACCGCCTTGTCAATTTATATTGTCGTAAGTAATTCCACATTCCCAACTCGATTGTGAGGCGTTATAATGACAGGAGGATGACGTATGGATTTGTCGCTTACGGCGTTTGGAGGCGCGCGCCGGCGGCCACATCAAAGAGGTGGGCTCCTTTGATGTTGCCGCGGTGCCGCGCCCAGTGTTGGACGCTTGGGAGTGATACATTTTATCGATAAGTATCGATGGCAGTTGACGGACTTTTTCACATCCTTTTCAGAAATGATATACATTCTTAAGTTCATAATTTGGTTCTGCACGAATAAATTTATATGAAGTAGTTTGGTAATTTTTAGACTACATATAATATATATTTATATTAATATTATAAATGCGAAAGTTTGTGAGTATGGATGTATGTTTGTTATTATTTTACGGCGATTCCGTTGAACCAATATTGATGAAATTTGGCACGACTATTTCTTATGCACCAGAATAACATAAAGGCTATAGACATTCTGTTAACTCTACAGGAATGGAATGACACTAAAAAGCGCCATCTATTATCAACTTATCACGCGACAACTTATCACGCTAACGAAGTCGCGGGTAAAAGCTAGTAATTGTATAAAGTTCCTATTATAATGTTAAGAATTTTTATCAGTATGTGGAAAAACTGTATTTATGGTTTTTACCCGTAGATTTATGATGTCTGAATCTAAAAGTGACTGGATTTTCGCACAATGTAATCATTGTGATAAAACGTAATTTATCTTTGATTTAAAAGATATTTAGCGCTAAGTAAAGATATAGATTAGAGGAATGTAAATGAATCAAAGACAACGTGCCTAGCGTGTTTTTTGTGCTTATAAATGCATAAACTATTTCAAATATTGTATTATTATTTGAAAATGCACAAAATTTAAGATTTATTGTGTGCATTGTGTATTAGATAAAAATCATTTGGCTTAATATTAGCTGTATACACAGAAAAAGTTTTATGTTAATATTTGAACAAAAAAGGTTACAAAAAGTGACATGTTATATTTATTTATATGCAGGTAAAATTTTATAAATTTAAATACTCAACAAATAACTCTTAATTCTTAAAATAATTGTCATTAAAAACTTAGAAAAAAATATGATAAACAACACGTGACAAAAATATTTTGAATTGTTTCTTGCAAAATATTATAAATAAATTTATCGATATCGATAACAAATTAGTACCTGTACACAACATGGTAATAAAACGAATGGGGCACGTATTTTGACGTGGAGCGGCGCTTCTGGTCATCCCTCTCGCTCGTACAAAGCGCTTCGTCCCTGTTCCACCACCGAAGGTGTCTGGAAGGCTATTATAGCTTACAATAGGGCTGCCAGAATTCAAAATTAAAAAAAGAAATGCTAAAAAGCTGTTAAGAGGTATTACACCTAATACATAGCTCTATATGCCTATGGGTAAATTTAATATTAGCGTTTTATTAATTGTACTAGCTTACTACTACCCAATATTGTTTTCGTTAATTTTAATTATTATTAGATTAGCGGTCCGGTTAGGCGTTGTAGTAGCTCAGTCTGGTTTCGAGTTCCTAGAAAGAGTTTTGAAATGCTCCGATCACCACCAAACAATCAATCGTCTATCTAAAGATTGCCTGTGTGGCATCTTTTTCAATATTTTATTCTTTTAGCACACTACCCTTTTTTCGCAACAATGTTAATATTTTTTTACTTTAAGTGTGATTCTTTTTTTTATTTATTTAAGTCCCTCGAAGTTGAATATTTGTAGTTCAAGCTGTTGTTGCACGTGTTCGAAAGCAAAATAAATGGTGGTGGTTGAACTAATTACTATATGACTATGCTAGCTTGGATGATGCGTCGCTTTGCGATTTTGTCGTGGATTCTCCTTATTATTGTACAGTTACGGTGCGAAACGATTGTTAAGTTTGTGATAGTAAACGCATGTAGTGTTTGTGTATTGTGAAGACGGTGGTGGAGGTGTGCATGCGTTTTTAAGAATCCTGCAAGTATCGGGCATGAGAACGGATAATCTACTCTACATGTAGCATTGTATATATTTTCTATTTACTTCATCGCAGATTATAGCAAAATAATTTTATTATTACTTTTGTATTATGGATCAATCATGTGACAGCATGTTTATAATATATTGTGCTGAACCAATTAGAGTGGGATGAGGGCAGGATGATGATAATGATGATTTCATATTATGGATCTCTGTAAAGTAACACCTAAATCTATTTAAAATTACTTATTATTTATTCAAGTTATTTATTTTATTAGGTATATCGCCCTATTCGAAGAAAAAAGGTACATTTCCTATGCTTATACATGGGACATGTGATTTTAAGGCGTTTCTTGATAAAAGCAAACATTTTGAATTAAATCTGTGGTTCTAAATTGAGTTCAAATGACTTGGTTCAATACATACATACATAGCGACGCAACTACTATAGAACGTTATTTATAGAAGCAGGCATTACTTTGCGGAACTCCATACAGAAGTTACAATAAATTTATTTTGCTATAATCCGCGTTTAAGAGAATACAAGCAATGCTAAGTGTATGAAGCATGCAACAATCACATACCCCATACATGCAGGACAAGCCGCCACACGTAGGTATCACAAGCACTACACACACTTACTACCACAACCTCTACGATCGTTTCGCCCCGAAACCGAAGCATCATCAGAAGAATACGCAAATTACAGCAACATAATTTTATTGTTACTTCTGTAATATAGAACGTATTAAAGTTGGTTTCGTAAAACCCATATGTTCTCGTATTTGGTAACCCTATCCCATAGCTTGCTCGCTTCGCTATAAATTATGGTGCAATGGTACCTATTCTTTTGGTGCCTCGGTTAGGTTAAGGCGAATCGATCTGACAGATTCATTTTCTTAAGTTCTTGCTGAGCTTGATTGTATGAACGCATCAGTAGTAATGAAAGAACGTTTTGAATTTAATATTTGAGCTAAATTGAATAGTTCGAACTGTATGGATATCGTGAAATGATGCAGTTACCTTAGATTAGAAACGTATGTTAACGATTTTCAAATGTACCAGTGTTTACTTGATGTATTTACTTCTGTAGAAGAAGCATATCAATATTTTAATATTGATTGATTATTTGTATACCTATGTACGCAATTATCGATTCGTTTAATAATTCAAATTTTAATTCAATTTAATTTACCTAATCAAATTCATTCTGGTAACAATAATAGCTCGATAATGCGATTTTGTCGTGGAGTCTATGTGGATGCTTCGGTTGCGGGGCGAAACGATTACTGACTTTGCTAGCCCACCACGAGTCACGAGTTCAAACTCCGCGCAATGTGTTTTTCTATTAAAAGTTATATGTCTCATTGTTAATTGCAATTTATCACACACTTTTCGATGAAAAAAAACATCGTGAGGAAACCTGCATATCTCCAAAGAATTCTGGGGATATTTGTATCCTACCAATCTGCATTGGAGCAGCGTCAGCAGGAGGTAGGTCTTAGCTCTAAACCTTCTCTCCAGACACGGAGAGAGGAGGCCTTTGCCCAGCAGTGGGATTGTAACAGGCCGTTACTTTATACATAACTGGAACAATAGGTATGAACCGACATAAGCTTGAGACTCCTGCTTTGCGCCTTGCAAAGGTACGAAATACGTTTGTGGGTTTGTGTATAGATTCTATAATAAAACTTAAGCAATTAATTTTAGCTTTGCCATTTAACAGTTTAAAAACAATATTAAAGATAGGCTGACATGAAAAGCCTACTAGTTATAAATATTATGTTGAAAAGAGCACCCGCCGAGTTTCTTGCTGGCTTTTCTCGGTAGGAACAGCTTTCCGAACCAGCAAGTTTATTTTAATAAAAAAGTTTTGAATTGAATTTGAATTTGAAAATATCGTTAAATTAGTGTTAACGATGCTACTTTACAGGTATAATTAAATTTACAAGTATATAGTTGAATATATAAAAATGGTAAACCTGACATCTTTGATCTTAATCCGCCTTCTCAACCATTAATCTATTAAGGTCCAACACAGCGCACACGTTACACATAAACCATTTTATAACTCGGGGTCCGTTTTAGCAGTGAATTGATCCTAATTATGTCAAAATAGGCGCTAATAGGACACCGTAATGGCCGTTTTTATGACCCCAAGGTGCCGACAAAGAGCCTTCCGTTGTTTTTTTATTGACCTCTTTTTATTTTTCGATCTAAGTTTTTGAGTAAACATGTCGGATTGGATATTTCGATTTTACAATTTGAGCCTGTGTTGTGTTTACTTGCTTAAGTATTTTTTTGTGTTGTAAGACGCATAAAGTATTAAGGCTTTAGTGCCTTATAAGAATGTTTCCTCTTGTATTGCCAAGACTGTTATGGATTCTCGCAGAACAGGAATTAACTACATACACTCATGTAGGTCATCTTTTATCTTTTCTTTTATCTTTTATATCTTTAATATTTAAATGCGCTAATCTTGTATATATCTATATATTTGAAATTTAGTATGGAGGGAAGGAGGGGGGGGGGGGTGCTTTCGGGGATGATAAATCAATCTAGCTAGGTTTCATTTTCAAAAAATCTTTTTATTCCAGTTTTCAGGTATTGAAAAACTGCTAATATAAAAATAAAATACAAAGGTTGTAATAGTTTAATTGGGAATGGGTAGACTAAAGAAGTAAAGCTAGCCGGGAACCAATCCTAGATATAACTCGTCTGTTCTTTATTTTTTTTATTGCATTTATTTTATATATTTTAAAACATTTCTTTTGCTTGGTTACCTAGGTGCTCACATATAAAAAAAAAATCGCATAATTTCGATCAAATACCAGCAGTATTTGATCAAAGCTTTACGCACTACTAGGATTTTAAACCTTAATATTTTTTTCCGACAGAATCATGGTCGCGGTGAAAATAAAAAAACTCGATTTTTGACAATCACTAGAAAGAAAGAAAGAAAGAAAAACTTTATTTACAACATACACTATTAACAAAAAAGGAGTATATAATTACAAAAAAAAAATAGTTTACCTATTTGAAAACATATTATGTATTTAACATTTTACACTGTGTATGTTTGTTTCACTTGTATTTATTTACATAAATACAAGTACTTGTATTTATTTACATAATTACACAAATACATGACTCCTTTGAATACAATTTTAACTGACTTTTTTGTCTAAAAAAACGTTAAATCGCGCTAAAAATTTGAATATAAATACAGTTTAAAATAACTAAAAAAAGCCCTTTCGCATTAAGTATTGGAAAATAACGAAAAATATTGGTAGGTAATATTTTTTTTATTTATTAGTCGCATTCTACGACACCTCGGTAAGAAAAACGGTGATCTATTCTACACAGCCGGATACCGCACGGCTTCATAACGCATATATTACATAGACAACAAAGCAATATTTGAGTATTACTTCAGGATCAGTATATTAATTATTGGGCAAAGACTATCTACCAGATGAACTACGAGAGTACTTCATGTACAAGAAAGATTACATACTTTGGCTGTAATAGATTTAATTGTAGAACTCGTACAGGAAATAGTGGCTATTAATGAACTATTTATCTTAAACTGAGGTACCAGGATCCCATAAATGTATGGAGATGATTTATCAAAGGCATCGGTACGTGCTGTTTACATCTGTAATTAATTTCAAACGAAATATCATAATCGAAATTTTATGTCCCACCTTTGAAGTGAAATCTTGTTTGTTAGTTGTAAGACATGAATCTATGCTATAGGAAGGAACTAGGATTATAGTGTAAGAGCCGGTTCAAATAATCCATTTTCCTTGATTTTATGTCATTGATTTACAACAAAATTTTCAAAACATTTACACAATTGTAACCTTATGTATTTTGTTTAAAGTATAAGTAAGTTGACTACTTTGCGGTATAAGGTAAAACGTGAAAAATGTAATTAAAGAAGTTTTAAGTGCTGGGGTGATATATGGAAAAAATTGCATAGAATATAAGTAGAAGGTAGGGTTGTAGTATAAGTACGTCTGTTACTCAGAGACAAATTGAATATTTAACTATTACAACGCCTTTCTCTATCTGATGTAGACTCTTCTAATATAAACAAGTTATTTTGACTTATCCCCATGATTATGAGAATTAGAGTATGAAGTGAAAAATTATGTTTTCGTTTAAAAATAATAACATACCTAATTTTCCGGTCGTCTCTTGCACTATAGTAATCTTGATTACTTTAATCAATGTGAGGGAACGCAGATTTACTTGTGCCTATAAAGTTTACGAGTTTAATCTCTTTGAAACGTATCACCAAACATCCTCTTCGTGCCAAAAGTAGGTGTTATATGTAGAAATTCGTTTTATTGTGTAATCTTGTATCGTATATTTTGTCCTTTATTCGTGATTTGGTGACCCTCTGTTTGAAATAGGTTCAAAATAGTTCGACCATTTATTGAGATACTAGCTTTTACTCGCAACGTCGTTTGCGTCGACTGTTGTCGCGTTATAGGTTGATAATAGTTGGCGCTGTTAAAAGTCATCCTATTCCTGTAGAATAATAGGATTTCTAGAGCATTTCTGTTCCTTGGTGTATAAGGAATATTCGTGCCAAATGTTAACGATATTGGTTTAGAGGATTCGCCGTGATAGAGTAACAAACATACATCCGTACACACACACTTTCACATTTATAATATTAGTAGAATGCTATGCCTAATACTACTATGTTCCTATTAAATAATCCTTGAAAATTTGTAGCTTGAAGCCATGTATTAATGTTTTTTATTCGACATGTCACCATTAAAAAATAAATAACTCATGTTTGACATAAGTTTATGTTAAATAGATACAAATAATTTTATTATCGGCTTACTCTACATTTAATCCCAATTAAATATTAAGCATATTTGCTGAGCACTCTAATTTGATAGGAATAAAGTCTACTTTAGCATGAGTGATAAGTAAATTTAAGTTGTACAAATCAGTGTCCTATCAGATGATTGTACAGATCACAGTGAACACTGGCTCATTAATTTCTCGTAAAAAATCAATTGATACACCGACATATCCTCTTAGATCTTAATACTTAGGGTGACCATGACTTGGAAGGATTCTAACGGATAAGCAATTATGATGACTTGAATTGAAAGTGTTGGAAAAGTTCGTGACTTTATAAAATAGCTTAATTAATAAACATAACTAATTAATAAACTAACTTTTACCCAGAATTTCGTTTGCGTGGACTATTGTCGCGTGATAATAGATGCCGCTTTTCAAGGTCATTTTATTCCTGTAGAATTAACAGGATTTCTATATCCTATATGTTAACCTGGTGTATATGGAAAAATTGTGCCAAATTTCATCGATATTTCTTCACCATCCGTAATTGACGATACATTTAACTAAAAACTTGTTTATATTAATAATGAGTTTATTTAATGTGTATAATGTATTTGTCATTGATGGTCTTACAAAATAAAAAAAATAAAAAATATTGATTCAGCGGAATCGTCGTGAAGGAGTAAAAACATATATCAATACTCATAAACTCGCATTTATAATATTAGTAGGATTAATATATTTTAAACCTTTTTAGAGACCTACAAAGATTTAATCAATCATTATTGGAGCAGCTTGGTTGGTCTGAAGGTGGGGCTAGGCTTCGTCAAGCAGTAGATAGATAGTATACAATTAGGTCTCTTTGTAGAATTCCATATGTAATGTCTTAAAAAGCGACTGAGGTAGGTTGACGTAAGGCAGAACGGTCGTAAAATATCTAGCCAAATCATGTGACAACATGTTTATAACATGTTGTGCCGACTTTACTTAGAGTGGGATACGGGCACGAGAATGATGATTTGTGGAATTCCATAATACAAAAATAATATTATATTTGGTAATTTAACTCATGTTCTTTATATAAATATATAAATACTTTATCTAATCTAACAGTTTATATAAGGAAAACGAACATTTTAAATAATCAATAGTTTGAAAGTCATATTTAGCTGATTTATAGAATTACGCGTTACTTTGCGGAGATTCATAATACAAAAGTAATAATATAACAATGTTGCTATAATCCGCGATGAAGTAAGTACACAAACTCGTCGTTTCGAAATGTCGCGAAACGATTGTTGAGTTAGTGATAGTGAATGTGTGTAGTGCATATATATTGTGGTGGCGGTGGTAGAGGTTTGTGCATGTGTTTTTACAATTCCTGCATGTGTATCAGGTATGAAAACGGATTGTGCACTCTACATTTAGCATTATATATATTTTCTATTACTTCATCACGGATTATAGCAAAATAATTTTATTATTACTTTTGTCATATTTATCTGTTTTTACGTCGGGACCATTTTCACAAAATCAAGAAACGTGGTTAACATCAAAATACGACAAGGTTGTAAGATTAAATACTTGTCAGGGAACGTGGCAAACTAGACGGGTCAACAATGGCGCGGTCTCTTTGATTTGTTTAAGTTCTGGCGCTCGTTAGCTTAGCGGAGCCGGCGTGTATTGATCCTGGCTTGACGTGAAATTGATATTAGACAAGTGGGTATTTAAATAGGGGATTTTGACTGTGCTCTGAGTACTACACGACCATCAAAATGTACTTGACGATCGCTTTTACAAACATTCATAAGTATTGCATATTACTACTGATTTTTATACGAGGTAGGGTCCAGTTTATAAATATTGTTTTTTTTTCCTTTTCTTATTTGTCTTCAGTTTATTTATTTTTGCCAATTTCTAACTACCTTTATCAGGGTAGGCTAACCTTTACGCATCAACGTGCCATTTTTTTCTACAGTCTAACCGTTTTACTAAGACCTCGCCTGAGTGGTATTATTGTGTTATAGTGGTATATATTGATTGATACGGGCGCTCGACGCTCGCACCTAACTTGTCCCATTTCTCGTCCTATCTCCAGGCCCTTGTATCCCGCAGGCGACTAAGTTAAACAAGCAGGCTAGTCTATAACCAAATGCTTCATGAACGTGATTATTGTGAAAATAATGAAAATATAATAAATAGTATAAGAAATATATATTCAAATTTTTCCATTATACGCGTAGTCTAATTATTGTAAATTAGTGTGACTTTTTGTTGAGACAAATATAAATAAATCAGTGATCTGGCCAAAATACTGAGTCACGTGCTATCAATGCCACGCGTGCCAAAGGTTCGACATCCCTGATCTATCCCATCACAGCTACGATAGCGTGATTATTCTAAACACCATATCACTCTCTCAAAGCAAGCTTGTAATTTTCAGTCAATAGTGACATATTACAATGTATTATACTTAAGTTAAGTTACTTATCCTTACTTAGCTTACTTACTTATACTTAAGTTACTGATCACAAAACTGTGATAGCCTAGTCTTGAGACCGTCCGACCACGGATCACGAGTTCAAACCCCGGGTAAACACCAATGAGTTTTTTTTGTTAAGAATTATGTGTGTAAATTGAGAATTGCAATTTATCACACGCTTTTCAGTGAAGGAAATATATATTAGGTATATTGAATATTTACAAACTTATTTATTATATTCAATATTTACTACTTATATACTTAGGTATATGTTACTTATTTTCTACTTAGAAATATACTGAATATTTTTATAGAATTATAGGGATATGTGTTACCAACCAATCCGCATTGGAGCAGCGTGGTAGGTCTTTCAATCCCTCTCTCCAATAAAAGGAAAGAAGAGGCGTATATCCAGCAGTGGAATAGTAACAGGCCGTTACTTTACTTTGAACCCAAAATTTGCAACGTTCTATCGCATTTTGTAAGGAATACGTAGCGAGCGAGATGAAGTCGAAAGCGTTCACTAGTGTTATAATTAGGCTTGTCACGTAGTCGCGAGTAATAACACGCAATATGTAATCTACGGAGATGTTCGGGCGGTCCCTTTCACAAATTTATTATATCATTAACTATTGAGGCACTTACGGCTGATTGAGCTCGAAAGTGTTAGAAAAAACTACGACCTAGATTGGCGAGCGGTATTGATTACGCTCTTTATGGTATTAGCCTAGTATTTGCCAGACCGATAGTATGCCATTACATACATTAAATAAATTTTTATTTCATCACAGCAATTATCAATAGGAAGGTGTGCTTACAAAACTTCAGAGTATATTAGTATTATCTATCATCCTCCTGGCCTAGTCCCAGAGAGGGTGGTCTATTCTACTCGGCCGGATACCACACGGCGGGTCAGCTTACCTTAGTCGCCTTTTAGGACACCTTGTCCCAGAGAGGGTGGTCTATTCTTCTCACCCGGATACTACACGGCGGGTCAAGTTACCTTAGTCACCTTTTACAACACCTCGGTAAGAAATGAGGATGGTCTATTCTACTCAACTGGATACCACACGGCTTAGTATATGTATTATCCATACATATTATAAAGCAGATACCCAAAAGCGGTTTTTAATTTAAATTACTTATATTTTACTTATTTTGAGAATTACGAACATGTGATCGGGCTTTAATTGTGCCCAATTTTATCAATAGTAATCTAGCATTAAAGCCGTGAAAGCATATCAGTCAGATAGACTTTTTTAATTTTCTTCATATACTCGTATTTATTATAGGTATTACTACATCATATATATCTAAATCTATTATAAAAGAAAGTCACCAAAAGTTGTCTGTTTGTATGTGATTAATCCTCAAAATCTACTTACCGGATTTTTGAAGTTACACTAAAACAGTGTACAGTTTTCACTAAAAGATAGTGCACTAGTTCCGGACGGTTGACGTTAGTTATAGGTTACGATTTTATATAAATTACTAGGAGTCCCGTTCCAGCTTCGCACGGGTATAAAGCATATAGCCTATGTCACTCAGTGATAATCACAGTATTTCTCTACTCCATATTGAATTTTATTATACATATAAACCTTCCTCTTCAATCACTCTATATATTAAAAAAAAACCGCATCAAAATCTGTTGCGTAGTTTTAAAGATTTAAGCAAACATAGAGATATAAGGACAGACAGAGAAAGCGAGTTTTTTTTATACTATGTAGTAACGTTTATAGCTACTACTATTTTGATAATTGTCAAATTTTTACCATACTTACCCAAAGACTAAATTAAGTTTAGCTGTCATTTATGTTTTGTTTTTCCATGTCATAGTCGTTTTTGTTATACCACGTTTTATAGTAACTTGACGGGATAGAATAAATGCGGTCGAACGGGATAAAAAGTATCCTATGTCCGTCTCCTGGTTCTAAGCAACCTCTCCACCAATTTTCAGCCGAATTTCTTCATCCGTTCCTGAATTATAAATAGTGTAACTCAGACCAACTTTCTTTTATATATATAGATGTTGAAGAGGTTGTAATGGATGTAAAAAAACTCACCTGTTAGGAGTTTAAGTCGCGTGCGCCGCGTAAACCAGCCGAGATACACTAATACAATATACTACTAAAGAATTTTAGATGTACAAAAATACTACGAAAAGTCCACAAAAACATGTCTCTATATGTAATGGTTAACACACAATAACTACTTTTATGTTTATAATTTCAATTGCAATTCTTAAAGAAAGTTTATATACAGAGGTAGACTCCACGACGTCTATCTCCTGATGATACTTCGGTTGCGGGGCGAAACGATTGTTGAGTTTGTGATAGTGAACGTATGTAGTGCTTGTGTATTGTGGTGGCAATGGTGGAGGTTTGTGCATGTGTTTTTATGAATCGTGCATGTATCAGGTATGAAAACGGACAGTCCAGTCTACATTTAGCATTATATATTTTCTATTTTACTTCATCGCGGATTATAGAAAAATAATTTTATTATTACTTTTGTATTATGGATATCCGCAAAGTAACGCCTAAATTTATAAATTATAAAAAATTCTAATGTCAAAACTAGATAACAATTACGTAGGCGACTGTACATATTGAAAGGCTAGTTTCACAACGATCCGTCCACGCTAATCGCTCAATAACCGTCCATTTATATCATAATTGTACTTTAATACACGCCGCGAACGCCCAAAAGTGACAAAACCACTTCATTATCGTCCATTGTTGTTATCGCAATACTACGGAGAGCTTTTGTGCGACACCCGGGTGTGCTTTAGTTTGTTTTGTGATGGCAAAACCCTCCGTTGTCCTGTGTGCCATTTTTGTGGCACTTTAAGTCTATAGGGTGTTTACAGACTAGACTATATCGTTGTTATTTATCTTTAATTTTTAAATGAGTTAATCCCGAATACGGCACCAACGATTTTCCTGAAATTCAGCAGGCAGGAGGTTTTCTTTATCGATCTAGTTAGGGTTTATTTAAAAAACTCTCCTTTTATCCCTGTTTTTGGCCACTAAAAATACTAGGAAAATAGGAACAGATAGGTTGCTAAATTATGAGTTGTCCGAATTTGAACTATCAAATGCAAAGCTGTGACAGCTACCTAGGTAAAGCGTGGACCAAAAAGCGGTGCTTTTTTAAAAAAATATTTGTATCTTTAAAAAAATTACCGAGCAAGGCTCGGTCAGGTACTGATTTCTATATTTCCTTATTAGATTTTCACATTGTATATTTTGAATAAAGGAGCTCAAACCTAAGAACCAGATTTAAATTTAAATTCAAAATATTCTATATTCAAGTAAACTTGTAAACAACTCTACTGGTGGATCGGAAAGCTGTTCCTACCGAAAAGAGCCAAGAACAGAGAATAATTCTTATAACTAGTATCATTTAGTCATTACTATCACATTACATACATGGGAGAGTAACAGGGAGGTACTTTGGACTAATATAAACAAATATACAAGTTAGAAAAATTTTAATCGCGTATTATAGGTAAACATGCTTTCACATGATTTGGCTGCGTTTTTACGACCGGCCGCCTGCCTGACGTCAACTTACCTCAGTCGTATTTTACGACACCTCGGTAAGAAAGAGGGTGGTCTATTCTACTAAACCGGATACCACACGGTGGGTCAACTTAGTCGCCTTTTACGACACCACGGTAACAAATGGGGTTGGTCTATTCTATTCAGCCGGATACCACACGGCATAAAAATAAACAAAATATACAAAATTATATATTATGTTAATTTTAATTTTTAATTTAAAATTGGATATTAATATATGTATATATAAAATGATGTTTGTGATCGCCCTAAGGCCCTGCCAGTCTGTGCGATAAAGGGAAGTGAGTGCAAACGATTATTCACGACCGAATTCACTTGTTGATTCGTTACGCGAATGCTTACTTAGCTCTGAGGGAGGCTGTGTGAACAAAATATTAACGCCTTAATGTGAATTCAGCTTTTTATACTAGCGGTCCGGCCATGCGTTGCTATGGTTTAATCTGGTTTCGACTTCCTTCTCGAAACAATTTTTATTGCCAATAAACTTTGAAGGATTGTCTGATGGGTCAAGCTATATACAGTAACAAAAGAACTAATGGTTAAGGATCTATGAATTGTATTTTACTTATAATTGTGTTTTATTTTATATTTTGTAATAATTTAGTTTAATATAATACGTATGGTACCGAAGTTACAAAAAAATATTTAGCTGTTCGCGTTTTTAACAAACGCGGATTACAGCTAATTTTACAAATAATTTTATTGTAAATTCTGTATTGTGGAGTTCCGCAAAGTAATGCTGCTGGGTTCACATCAAGAAGACAACATGTTAAATATTGATATCCTCAATTGTATGTAAGTTTTGTGAACTAAATAAAAAAATTGTCTATAAAAATTGTAGTAATTGTTATTTTCAATCTATTTATTATGTAATTTACAGTAAAAGGCAACATTATAACATGCACATCTATAGAGAATTTCTAGGGTATGATAATTTATCAATCTGTGGAGATGTTGAGTGTTTTTGTTCCAGGGAGAGACGAAGCCTTTGCCCTCTTGTGGGATAGTGGGCTGTGACTATAGAAACTGCACTTATGTTTTATTATTTTATCTGAGTATTTACCTACTACTTATACCCGCAACTTTGTTCTTGATAACTTAAGCACTTAAATACCCTCAACCATGAAATATGTGATTTTTATATAGTTCTTGTAAGAAGAACGGGATCTCTTTATCCTGTATATTACTCCTATATAATTTTGACAAATTTCATCAGTATTGGTGTCGCGAATAAACCACTAAAGTATTCCAGAAAGAGAGAGATACTTTTTCAATTATAATATTAGGTCCTTACATATGAAATTGGCGTTTTGTCGTACTGGCCACTTTGATCTCAAATATTACCTTTATAGTTAGGAATTCCAAATTCAAATTCATACAGCTATTTACTCATGCATTTGTGTTTCAAACCCCCTAATTCATTTGTTTTTTCTTCTTTTGTTTTTTTCTTTGTGTCACTCTGTTTACAAAATGGAAAACATGAAATATCGCGTTATTTACGAGTATGAGTTCCACCGTGGCACCAGTGCTGCAGAAACGGCTCGAAGGATTAATGGTGACGGTAATGTTTATGGTGACGGTGTCGCAAAAGAAAACACAGTGCGTTTTTGGTTCCAACGTTTTCGTTCTGGAAATTTCGACCTGCAGAACAAGCCTCGTGGACGGCCGGAGACCAAAGTTGATAATGAAGAATTGAAGGCTATTGTGGAAGCGGATCCATCGCAAACCACGTCCGAGTTAGCTGCAGGCTCCGGTGTTAGTGATAAAACTATTCTTATCCACTTGAAGCAAATTGGGAAGGTGAAAAAGCTTGAAAGGTGGGTACCTCATGAATTGAGTGAAGCAAACCGACAAACGCGCGTCGACTGCTGCGTTACGTTACTCAACCTGCACAATAATGAAGGAATTTTAAATGGAATCATTACCTGTGATGAAAAGTGGATCCTCTACGATAATCGGAAGCGCTCATCGCAATGGCTGAACCCTGGCGAACCAGCCAAATCCTGCCCTAAGCGAAAATTGACTAGAAAAAAGTTGCTTATAAGTGTTTGGTGGACTAGTGCCGGTGTCGTTCACTACAGCTTTCTTAAATATGGCCAGACGATTACGGCAGATATCTATTGTCAGCAACTGCAAACCATGATGGAAAAGTTAGCTGCTAAACAACCGAGGCTGGTCAATCGCTCTAGGCCACTGCTGCTTCAGGACAACGCTAGACCACACACTGCACAACAGACGGCTACCAAATCAGAGGAGCTTCAATTAGAATGTCTTAGACATCCACCGTACTTTCCGGACCTTGCTCCAACAGATTACCATTTTTATCGCAATTTGGATAACTACTTGCAAGGAAAAAAATTCAACCCCGATGGGGCAGTCCAAACCGCCTTCAAAGATTTTATTGATTCCCGCCCGAATGGTTTTTTTAGTAAGGGGATCAATGAACTACCTATGAGATGGCAAAAGTGCATACATAGCAATGGTACATACTTTGATTAATGAAATATATTTCATTAAAAAAAAACGACTTTATGTTCCTCCCATAGAAAACGCCAATTTCATATGTAAGGACCTAGTATTAAGTATACTTTTTTCTATAGTATATGTCTTTTGCTACTTTGACGTTGTATTATTCTAAAACTAAATAAGTACTCTGCGAAACATTTTCTTTATTTAAATTTTATAAGAAAAACAATTCAAGTTCATTTATAAATTTGTATATTTCGTATGTTGGTACAATGTTGCCAGCTATATAAATGAGATGACCAACTGCCGGCGCCTTGGGCGACGCGTGCCGACTAATTAATTATAATAACGCTTTAATTATAAATTATAATGACGGTTTCATTAACGGCTATCACTAACGCTTTATAATTTATTTGATACATTAAAAAGATTTTATATTTTGTGCATTTATATATATAATTTATAGGCAAGTATTTTATACAAACAATAGGCTTTTTGAAAAAATTGTGTTGGTAAACATTCGAGTAAAGCATTTGGGAGAATCAATTTATTTATTATATAGACAGTAATGTAAATATAATTTGTTAAAATAGCTCGAAAAAGGCTAGTAACATAGAATTTCTAGCATTCTTATTTTAATTTAATCAAAGGCGTAAAGTAAGGCATGTAAGTAAAATATTTTTCAGCAATAATTAGGTACTAAATTGCAATGCAGTTAACGACTTCTTTTAGTATTCAAGCATAAATACACATAGTAGTTAAAAACTGCATTTATCAAGTGAATTTAATAAATAGATAGCATAAAAATGGCAAACATTGAGTCCTCAACTGGTTAACAAAAGTCTCTTTTTTATTAGTTTTATTAACGGCTTGGAATCAAGTCCTTTAAGGCCTAACAAAAGTGTCACTTATTACAGGTTAAAGACAAATGTACTGCTATAACGTATTACTCTGTAATTATTTTGAATTTCGAATTACTACATTCGAAATCAACAACTGTTCTTAAACACTAGCGTATTAAGGCCTAGTGTCTTTTCGATTTTGTTGTTGCGATTAAATGAAAGTTCGAATTTCAAAATGTGACAGAGAGTAAACGACTTTATTACCAACTGATAAATGTCCGAATTCTTTGCGATATTTTAAAGTAAATATTCAATTTCTTTGCGCAGTGTACAACGCCGTGGGGCGTAGTAAAATTGGTCACATTTTACAAAGCAACGTTACACCCTACCATCACGCGTGCCGACCTCAAAATTACAGTATTAAATTTTAACAAAGAACTCGAAATATGTACCTTTGAATTTTAATTTTCGAAGATAGGACCCGCGAAATCAATACAGCTGGTTTTAATTACTCTGTAACACATATAGACGGCTTTTGTCTACAGTATTCACAGTTTTCGTTCTTTAATGTACGCTATTCATATTTAAATTCCCTTGCGGTTTTCTTTAACTATAATTTTGTATTTCCTTCCTTTAATTAACAGGGGTGTAAAGTTTGTTTAATGCCATGTTTTTTATTTAAAAAACGTATTTCATTTATAATTGTGGTCTACTTACAGATTGTTTACATAAACTTTCATTTATATCAGTGTCTTGCGTTACAAGGAATTAATTTAGGATTAAGGAAGTAGACGTATCGTCGAGACTGCATGCTCACCTATTTTCTATAATTGTCTATTATCGCCTGTAACCCGGTAATTGTCGGTTTTTAGTACACGGATTAAGGGGAAAGGGTGATACGTATGATCGTATGTATTGTATGACCATACATGATAATACGGACGGTCGTGTGGACGGACTCCTGCACGATGATTGTGCCGATCATAGACAACAACACACTATCAACGATTATCCCTGATAGTGAAGACCAGGCATTAGGCATATATTTGAGTACTTAGACGATATATCAGGATATTTATTTTAGGCAAATCGTGACAAAAACTGCCTATTTTTTTAACCGCTTTTTGGGTCTCTTTGAAATTTACCGAGTTTTGTAAGCGCTACGCTTTATTAGACTTTGCCACAAAACTACTATATTATTATAGGTCACTATATTATTCAGCGTGCGATATGTATTATTTAATTTTATAGTCGAATATTGTTTAATAAATGTGAATTGAAATTTGTATAGAAAGAAAACATACAAAGTTTTTTATTTAACGCATATTTTTCTATAATTTGGTAATATTACTGTACTAGCTAAGTTTTAGTTTTAGACCTAGCATTTTTTTAATTTACTGGTAAATAATATTTCTTTTGAAAATAATTTTGATAATATATCTACAAAAAATAATAAATTATTTTGCTATAATCCGTTACATCAGAATATCCATTTTTAAAGTGTAGAATTCGTAAATCGCATTCACTTTATTTTTTATATATAGATTATAAATGCGTTTAATGAAAAACACAACAGATTTATTTTTTATATATAGATTATAAATGCGTTTAATGCTTATCAATTTCACGGTGAAAATAGAACTCGAACATTTTGGCAAAACTGCCACCATATCGTACTAACAATTAGCTAAATAATTTCATGGTGTTTTTGTATTTAATACGAAACGATATATGCACTATAAGAAATAGAGATCTATTATTCAATTAAATTAATAAGCTAAAATAATTTGATTCCTATAAATTCAATAGTTAAATTTTGCAGCAGATTACATGCAAAATAAAGAAAAGGAGATGTAAGTCGTTATCCAAGCAATTATTTATTGTTCACGCTTCATCGCGCGCGTGTAAAGATGCTGGCCATAGTTAAAGTATTAACAACTTCCAATGAATATTTAAAAGTGACCGATACTCTATGGTTTTTATACTTGCCAACGACACGAGAACTAGAATTCCCTGTGTATACAACGGTTTCCGAGACCAATGTAAATTGGAAGTGTGCGCTATCTGGCGACCAATTAACGAATAACAAACTTTAGCCGTAACAAATTCTCGTACAGTTTTAACAATTTAAATTTCGAATATTCATGTAATTTGACAACGTGTTATAAGGATGAGTGTACTATGTGTTAGACTCCTCTGTAAATTTAAATTTAAAGTTTAGCTTGCAATACCGATAAGTAGTTAGTTAATGCCCGTTAACCTCATCAAGTGCCAAGCCTCACTTTTTGTACCGTCTTCTGTTTCGCTGTTATCATATTTTCAACCGGATAACTTTATTTTTATTTATTAATATAAACAACAAAACTTTGGATACAACAAGTGAAGAAACATAAACAGCAGTCCAATGAGATCTAATAAGTTATCACAAAAATAGAGTATTTAAACTGTTCGTTAGATTTTATTATATATCTATACATATTATAAAGGTTTTTAAATCTGTCTGTCTATATATGATCGATTTTCTCAAAATCTTTTTGAAATTTTTGCGCGGTTTTTTGTATAAAATGAAAGTACAATTCTTGAGTAAAATTTGAGTTAATAGTCCATTCTGTAGAACAGTAAACCGACATTGATGGGACTTTTATGATACACTGATACCCATCTGCAGCAGCGGGCGCAGTTAGTTACCTTATATTATTTAAAGTAACAAACAACTACCATACAAAGGTTACCTCTCCACCTTGGGAGAGAAGGATTTGGAGCTTTAACTAAATAATATGCTCCAATATGAATTAGCATATACCACATAGTGAATTCCGCTAATATATGCTGGTTTTCCCACAATTTTTTTTTTCACCGATAAACTTATGGTAAATTGTTATTGTTTTTATCTCACTCTTGTCATTCAGCTGTCATAACTTCAGCTTTTAGTCCAGGTTGATGAAAGCTACGCTAAATGTAGACGCATTTGCTCCCACCGGTCTTAGTCCTTAGGGATTCAACGAATGCTATTGTCGAATGGCTTGTTGGTGCAGGTGGCAGTGACCCTGCCTTCAGTTGTCGGTTGCCGGAAGTTGCCGGTTTGATTCCCGCCTAGGGCCTACATTTTTCAATTACGATTTGTTTAATTCTTTAAGTATAGATATATTTAAGTACGTATTTAAAATTAAATATGTTATATTTACCAGTTGTCTATTTTGGGGATCGAAGACCGTGTATGTAAATATAAATATAAATAAATAAATATATGGGACACTTACACACACGGTCGTCGGTCCCCAAAGTAAGTAACTTAATACTTGTGTTATGGGTGACAGACAGCTGGTGAATATATACTTATATATTTTAAAATACATACTTAAATACAAATATACACCCAGGCTCAAAGACCAACAAATTCATTTATAGAAAATGTTGGTCCTCGGCGGGAATCGAACCCGCGACCCGTGGAGCTGAAGGCAGGGTCACTACCCACTACACCAACGGGCCAGTCAAATGTCCCATATATATTGATTATTTATTATGATTGCTTCTACAATAAATTTTTTGAAAAGTATACAGTATCATTTTCTGAAGACTTTTGTTTATTATAATAATTAGTGTGCACGAACCTTAACATCGTTCGGCTTTCGGCACGCGACGCGAACATCGCAGCTAATTCAAACAAAGCTCGCACCAGCTCGTGTGGCGAATGGATTCCGCACAGAGCCAAAGCCCGCTATAATATTTCCTTTGGACGCTCCAATGCGGATTGGTAGGTTATACATATCCTAGGAACTACAGGATATACAGGTTTTCTCACAATGTCTTTCTACATCACGTTGTAAATGCTGGAATCAGCACTGTGACAATTTTCTTGAAATAATTTATAGAATTAGGCGTTACTTTTCGGAGATCCATAACACAAAAATAATAATAAAATTATTGTGCTATAATCCGTGATGTAGTAAAATATAAAATATATATAATGCAAAATGTAGAGTAAACAATCCGTTTTCATACCTGATACATGCAGGATACGTAAAAACACAAGCACAAACCTCCACCACCGACACCATTGTTCATTGTGTGCTTGCGCATTGTTCATACATACGTTCACTATCACAAACTCAACATCATCAGAAGAGACTCGAAATACAAAATCGCAAAGCAGGCTTTGCGATTTTGTCGGAATAACTGCAAAGCAGGTTTTGCGATTTTGTCGTGGGCAAAACGATTGTTGACTTTGTGATAGTATGTGAGACGTATGTATTGCTTGTGTACTGTGGTCCAGTAGTTTCTAAGATTAGCACGTTCAAACAATCAAACAAACAAACTCTTTAGCTTTATATAACAGTATAGATTTACTCAAAAAAATTCCAACCTTTATAGTAATGAAGTATTATGTTAATATATTTTTTATATTTTGTATGTGTAACTCATAAAGAGTTATTTTGTTATAATAAATATAGATATAAAATAAAGAAAACACTTGGGAACACATAAATTTATTTATTTACACAATTTAATATTCACATAGTTTACGAACGCACGCTAATGTGCCACTATATCGTTACTCGTTAAGTATCTACAGTAGGAACAAGATGATAAATATATGTTTCTATTTAAATTAAGTTATTTACAATGTTAGCCGTAATACTATGTACTAGATTATAATGATGCGCATATAAATTTAATTCTAGAACTTTCTGTAACATTCAGTTGCAGATAAATCAAATAGTTATACTTAATAAGTTGATCATAGGTAGGCTTTTAACTGAGTGTCACAATAAATAATAAGAAGGAAGATGATAATGCTTTCCGAGGCTGATACAGAAAGCCTATTATACTGAAGATTATTTAGAAGATAAGAATGTGTAGATATAGCTCTCTTTGAACCTGTACAAGACAGTAACGACTTAATGTAAATAGTATTAAGAATTATATTTTTAAAAGAGCAACCGCCGAGTTTCTTTCCGGCTCTTCTCGGTAGGAACAGCCTTTTGAACCAGCAGTAGAGTTGACGATTCAAAAGCACTTGTTTACCAGTTTATTTGAATAAAGAATATTTTGAATTTGAATATGTTCGAAACTGAGTAGCTATATTTATTAAGATGAAGTAGCTATGAAAGCCAAATTGTGCGAATTGAAGTCAGCGTTGCTTTGCATAGGTATCTGTTTTGCTAAAACATATTGATAAAATCCAAATAAACTGTCCGCGAAGAAGTGTGAACACTATTTTCACTTTTTTATTGTGTAATATTCGATCACAACGAAATAGTGAAAATTTCTGATCAGGGTCACTTTTCCGACTAACATTGTAAATAGCGATGGTTCAATTATACTTTTAAATTATCATCGTTTAAGAAAGTTTTTATTTATTTTATATGAAACGAAAAATTCGAAGAATAAATTCAGTTTTCAATTTTTTAAGTACCAGTAAAAATTGCATTATTGTCGTTACTGCCATAGCAGGAGTTAAGGAGATTCGCGAATTTAGAATTTCTGTACAAGAAAACGTCTCTGATACTTTTACGGACAATCCTTTTTTGCTGTTTTATTTGTGTATTATAAAACTTTTAACAAAGAATATCAGTCATGTCTATACTAATATATAAAGCTGAAGAGCTTGTTTGTTTGTTTGATTATTTGAACGCGCTAATCTCAGGAACTACTGGACCGATTTAGAAAATTCTTTAACTGTAGGATAGTTCATTTATTCAGAAAGGCTATATACTATATAACCTCACACTAAGATGTATAGGAGAGAAGCAGCAATAAAAAATATTGCGAAAACGTCAAAATTAAAAGCTTGAGATGCGTGCGGTAAATAAACGGCTAATGTATTATAAAAATATTTTTTTTTTAACTTTAATAAATAATGATATACTTATTTCAAAAGGGTTATTGATAAATAGCAAATATCGGTTATAGGTTTCATCCGAGTTTGAAATAGCAACTCGGAGTATATTATATCAAAAACGAATTTCATTCTTAGAATATTTCTGTAAAGAAATATTATCCTTTTAGATAAACATAAAATCTTACTTAACATAAACACCGTCGTTAATTTGTGTAAGATAACATTAAATATGATAAAAAGTCACTTTACATGGTTACCATTAAATAAAACACTTAACTAATTATGTATAAAACTAATTTAATATATTACTATATACAAACTATCGTAACTAATTTTGATAATATAATAATTATAGAACATTTGCTAGTAATCTAATATGAGAAATGCGGGTCTTGGTTAAATGGTAAAAAAAAAATCTTCAAAAACATTGCTTTTTTAATTAATTATATCATAATTATTTTATTGTAAAATAAAACATCATATATAGTCTTGATATTGGTCGTCGCTCTATTAAAGATTTCTATGTTAAAATATATTGGCAATTAACTTCCATAGACTATTTTTGAAACGTGCCATTCATCGTAATTCAATATCAATTAATTACAAGTTTTTATAGGTTTCATAGGAGCCTTACGGAGTTTTAAATCCACGCAACATCACTTAGTAATGCAATGTTTATTATAATATTTTATTGCGTGTTTTAATAATGCTGCGTGTTTCGGGTATGAAAATGGATAGTCCAATCTACAATTAGCATTATATATGTTTTCGATTTACTTAATCGCGGATTACAGCAATATAATTTTATTATTACTTTTGCGCCGTTATAAGTTTTGCAATAGCAGCTTTCAAAAGTATATATGCGAATATTTTCACTAAATAAATTTCCGAACTGATGTAGAATGTAATTTTCTGTTTATTTCATAACGTATCACACTTCGTGGGTTGATTTATGGGTAATAATTTAAAAATTGTTAATAAAAATGATTACATCGTGACGTTGCGAGACTATTTGTATGTTTAAGAACTGTTTCGCGTGACTTCAATGTTACTTATCATATTATCTGTGGGTAATGTATGTTTATAACAAATTGGATACGTTTTATTGTAGACATGAGCTTGACTGACATTATAATTTAAACATAATTGATGATAGGGTTTAAGAAAGGAATAGACGAGTTATTTCGTCTTCCAAATGTAGTGATTGCAATTCGTCGTAATAGGATTAAAAAATTGTGTAGAGAAATCTTAAACGAAATTTAAATTTGGAATAATGACAATAATTTGATTTAAATAGATTTTATTGTAAGGTGTTTTATATTGTCATATAAAAACTGCAAATTAACTTTAAAAAATTTTACTCAGGATGTTTTAAAAAATTACTATCTTAACAATCATATGATGACGTCAATATTAATTTAATTTCTTTGTGGAGAAAAGAAGCGTTAAATGAATGAATGAATTGTATAAAACTGTATAATAATAGTTAAGATCTGAGATCTGGCAACATTATATTTACCTAGACGATCAAATGTTTTTTTATAACGATAGATTTAAATATAGGTTTTAGATTAAGTACATATTTTTCTTAATTCTAACAGCGTCATGTACATTATTTGCGGTATATTATATAATTTAATCAACTAATTTCAAATCAATAATAATCAGAGTTGCCAACTTTTCTTTTCTACAGAGAATTAAATCAAAAACATTGCTAGGCGCCTAGATGGCCTTACAATAAGTTTCTTGAATGTTTACAAAAACCTATTGAAAAAAAAACTATTTAAGACATTGAAATACTATTAAGATTTGCTGCACGATTTTATGTTATATAAAGTTTTATATACAAAACCAACTCTTAGGGTGAAAATAAAAATGTTTTTATTTATTTATTTTATTACAGCGTGTATGGAATTTAAAATAATATATTTTATAAAACCCGTTCATGTCGTGCAAAATTCAAAATAGTTTCACCGTAATTGGCAACCCTGGTTACAGTCAATTCATAAAAAATTAAATTAGTAACAGTTTTAATAACTACGCAATAAAATAATGATTTCTATACCTGACTATACACCAATTATTTACACATATTTACTCACTGGCAAATCGGCAATTTTACTACTTGCTTATATTGCACATTTGTAGAGGGCTACATCACTATTGATTAACCAAAGATAATATTTCTATGATCGTAGTTGCTTAAATTTGTAAAAAATATTTGTAGATAATAAAACAATTATCAATAAATGCCTCATTGCAATTGTTAAAGCATTTTTTGTTATATAATCTTCTTATATATAATAATTTATTTTCGTCTGTATGTCCCTTATAGACTCCGAAGCGACTGGACTGGATATAGTTGATGCAATCGGAGATTTTTATTAACTGTCCCCAACCAGACAGCTAGTATATCATAAAATTCAAACAACTATTTCTATGGTACATAATATATTAAATCTTACTTTCGAAATGCCAGTCGAAACGCACAATAATAAATAATTTAGGAATATATTTCTATAAAACATTAAGTACTTAAATATAAACTATCACATTCGAACGAAGCAATATATTTTTTGTACAAACAAATATATGAAATTATTTACAGTAAAAATTAAATAATATACTAGATTAGTGAAGATAAAAATATTAATCACTAAGGTCCATTCGAAACACTAGTTCTAATCGGTTCTAATTGTTCATGTATCGATTACGCCGATATATCGATTAATAATCGAGTACTCGTCGATCGTAGGCGATTTCAGGCGCGAGAACACGCGCCGCCTCGTTTCATTTAGACGCGTTCACGACTAAATTCGTCGCAGCCTCCTCACTAGCTCCTATACTCATCGCTTTCTTCTTGAGGATTCCCAAATCCGTCACATTTTCTAGAAAGCTCTTATGAGCTGAGAGAACTTTAGCGCTTTCAACGTCCTTTTTCAGCTCCTCCATGTCTCTCTTTAATTTCGCTCGCCTGTTTTGAAACCAGGTGATCACTTGGGCATTGGACAAGCCAAGAGAACTGGCGATTTCGTCCCGGTCTGCTGGCGAAAGGTACTTCTGGTATAAGAACCGCTTTTCGAGTTCGAAAATTTGATGGTTTGTGAACGCGGTCCTTGATTTTCGCTTTTTCTTCGGTTGTGGTCGGGAGTTGAACAGATTCAAGTGGTTTGACTGACCATCTGTAACAAGAAAATATTTGATTGTTAATATTATTTGTTTGGTACCATATACGTTGTTATACGAATAATAAATGTTTTTGGGGTCGATTTCATTATTTATACTAGTGATTTTTTTTTGTAAAAATTATACATATAAAAGTATATATTTGTTAAGCCTAATCTGCAAAGTTGCACTTTACATATAGTCACGTATATCTAAAATTACATAAGTTAAAATTAATATGTTGTGATTATAAGGGTCATTGGGCTTACAATAATAGTGATGGTTACATAAAATAATTGTATATTAATTTACCTAATCTTATATAAATTTATTATAATCATATAGTTTTGTTTATTATTAATGTAAGAGACTACAATTCCGTTATCAATAACATGTTCAGTCTCCACGTTTCGTTCACTTCTGCATCCGGAATACCAAAGAGACCTCTCCTCCCGACCATTGTTTTCATAGAATCATAGAATGACCTCCCGCGCAAGCCACCATCTTTCTACTCCACCTTCATTAGTATTGTCAACACAAAATATATATACCTACCTTACAATAGCAATAAAAATATCATTGTTATCAAAAATTTTAGAGGGAGGAGAAAGGAGAGCGGTTACACAGAAAACTAGTTTTAGATTCAATTTGCCGCTGGATATTGGTGAATTGGACCTACTCTACATATTCCCTCAATATATAGATCCTTCTAACAAACCACATGACGAGTAGTAAATATAAATTATATAAACATAGAATTGAAATTGCTTTGAATTCTCAAATCGTTGAAATGATAATAAACTTTAAAAGTAATAATAAAATTATTTTGCTATAATCCGCGAAGAATATCGGATTATAGCAAAATAATTTTATTATTACTTTTGTATTATGGATCTGCGCAAAGTAACGCCTAATTCTATAAATTAAATAAACTCTAACTTATCCATAAAAAAATCTAGGTTATACCAAAAACCTTATAAATATAAATATAAATATATGGGACACTTACACACACGGTCGTCCGTCCCCAAAGTAAGTAATTTAGTACTTGTGTTATGGTAGACAGACAACTGGTGAATATATACATATACATTTTTTATAAACATACTTAAATACAAATATACACCTAGGCTCAAAGACCAACAAATTCATTTATAGAAAATGTTGGCCCTCGGCGGGAATCGAACCCGCGACCCGCGGAGCTGAAGGCAGGGTCACTACCCACTGCTCTAACGGATCAGTTATATTTATCAATTAAATAGTTTATTTGAACGAAAGTGTGGACATAATTTATTCGATACCAACAGATAGTATAGACAGTTGCCTTAATAAAAAGCACCTAATAAAGCAAAGATAATAAAATAGAAGGTTTTATGTCTATATTACATCGTAAGTAGGAAAGTAGGTATGAAGAGCAACGTTTCCAACTCGTTATCAGGTACTAAAACATTATTCGAGTCTATGGCACTGCAATAAACAGCCCGCAGCGCTAAAATGTAACTCCTCTGTCGTAAAATATATAATAAAAACACACCCAGGACTTGCATTTAACGAGCACAAATACGGGCTCTTCAAGAAATTATTTTTGAAACAGCAATCAGTTACAATGTAAAGTGTCATTCGAATAACTATTAAATAAATCATACTATTTAACAGAAAAGCCAAAAATCTTTCGCGATAATCATATGTTTTTTACAGAATTTTTTAAAGAAAATGCAGCTCACGTTGTTCTCCCAAATTCCATTATCAACAAGAAACGGATATTTAAAAAAAAATTGGAAATAGTACATATAAATCAAGGATTTGTTCGCTTTTCTCATTATTAACGACTTAGTAATAGATAGACTAGTTAAAGTTTTTTACGAACATTTCCAACTTATACTTGATTTAACAGCAATAATAAAAGTAATAAGCGGTTGCGGAATGGTTAAAGTAACGGACTTGCGATCGATAAGACGTGGGTTCGAATCCCAATCCATTATACAATCGACGTGAACCCGCTCCTCCTGGAGGGGTTAATAAGTTTGGTAGTCATTTGTAACCCATTGCTAACCCTTCTAAAAATAAAAAAATAAAAAATAAATAGGTAAAAAAAATTAAAAATAAAATAAATTAGGAAAATGATTTTTTTTTGAGTGAAGTTTTTTATAAATAGGTATAACATCGTCAATGTTTATTGAAGATAACAAAGTAATAATCGGATAGCTAAAAAAGCAAAGGTCACATTGACAGGTTTCCCATAAATACGTTTTCAATTATAGTTACCTATTAAAATAGCTAAATGGTAGTAATATTATATTATAACTACCACTTAGGATATTTTTTTCAAATGTAGGTACTCAATTCTTTTTATCATCGACATATAACCGACAAAAAACACCTTAAGGATAAAATTGTTTATCAAATAAAAATATATATATAGTATCATATTCTAGGAAATACCTATATAAAATAATGGCCTAATTGAATAGTAGTAATTTGGTAAAATAGATATGTTATACTTAAAGAAAAAATCTCGGATAATTAGGTACGCCACAACATTTGTATAATATAATTGTCAATATTTAAAAAAAATATTCCTCAAAATATAAATCAAAGCAAGTGTTGCTACTACTCAAATATTATTTACCCTTATCTAATTTCAAGTGATTCTTTGTTGCAACACAACGGAAATGAAAAACTAAAACAATAGAGTTCGTTATCTGCCGGTAACGTTGTCCTATATTTAACGTTATCTGCATATTACTCTATGCTTTGAAATCGTGTTATTTCTATAATTGTTTTTGTAATTAACTTGTTAATGTTTATGTTCGCGCTTGGCTTCATGCTTCTTATTTAAAACGTACGACTTTCTTTGTAGATATGGAATCGTATTAAACAAATACTGTAAGAAATATTACTTGTGTGTAATTGTCATAGAGTTATTATACTAGAGAAGGGAAGCCAGCCTAAAATTAAATAAATTAATTCTATACTAATTTATTTTTATTAAGTTTGTATAATATGATGATGAAAATAACTATTTATACGATAAAAGATTTAAACTCTAACTGAACAATTCGAACTTAAATAATTTACTAGTGGTATACTAGCGACTTCGTTCGAGTAGATTTAATGTAAAAGTACCCCCAATTATGCAGTAGGTATATATATTTTTCTCTCCAATAGAAAAAACGAATTTTTATATCCTATATGTTGGTCCAGTATATAAGCTTTAATATCAATCAAATTTTATATAATTTAGTTTTAGTACATTTTGTTCCGCCGTGTGAGTAAAATAGACCACCTCATTTCTTACACTCGGCGGGAATCGGATCCGCGACCCGTGCATCTATAGGCAGAGCTGCCAACTGCGCCAACAGACTAGTCTATGTATAGATGTAGATATCCTATCAAAAATGTCATCATCATCTTCCTGCCCTATCCCACTTTAAGTGGAGTCGGCACAACATGTTATAAACATGCTATCACATGATTTGGCTACGTATTTTACGACCGGCCGCCTGCCTGACGTCAACTTACCTTAGTCGTATTTTACGACACCTCGGTAAGAAATGAGGGTGGTCTATTCTACTCAGCCGGATACCACACGGTGGGTCAGCTCAGCATAATCGCCTGTTAGAACACCTCGATAAGAAATGAAGGTTGTTCTATTCCATTCAGCTGGATACCACACGATGTTTATAGAAAAAAAGCAATTTTTCTCGATGAAAGAAAACAACCACAGTATTTCAGCCTCCACGGAGTTTTAAACCGTGAGATCATTCATCTGTTAACGCGCGGTGAACCACAGATATTAATAAAATAATAAAATAACCCGTGCTAAGATGGCCATCGTTAACTCTAACTGCCTATGCATTGTGGGCCAATCGGAATTCGCATTCAAAAGGCACAATTACTGGGACCGCATACAATTCATGTATTTCACATTAGTGCGGTAATATAAAGGGGCAATAATGCGATTTTTGCAATATTTCAATTGATGCGAAATACTGTTGCTTATTGTGTTTCAAATTTGCATTTTTTTTTTCAAACACACACGTCGTCTGGGCCCAAAGTATGTAGCAAAGTATCTTTATACCTGTGTTGTCGGCGACAGGCAACTGTGAATATACGTTCATCATCATTCTCCTGCCTTTATCCCACTCTAAGTGGGGTCGACACAACATGTTAAACATGTTGCCAGATGATGTGTTTTACGACTGTCCACCTGTCTGACGTCAACTTACCTTAGTCTTATTTTACGACACCTCGGTATGAAAGAGGGTGGTCTATTCTACTCAACCGGAATCCACACGTTGGGTCAAGTTATCTTGGTCGCCTTTTAGGCAACTCGGTAAGAAATGAGGGTAATCTTTTCTACTTAGCGGGATACCACACAGCGGGCCGACTTAACTTATCCGCCTTTCTGACACCTCGGTTTAGAAATGAGGAAGGTCTAATCTACTCAGCCGGATACCACACGGCACAATATTGACAAAAAGACAATATATATAATACATAAATATGGATTTACGTTCATAATTTTTAATAACTACCTACTTAAATAACCGAAAAATTATTTTTATAAAAATGGCCCTCGACAGAAAACGAACCTATAACCAACAGCTCGCCCAGTCGACATTCGAAAGAAGCATTTAATAAGATCGGATTTAATATATATTTTTTTTTCTATATTACTTAAAATTCATTTTATGGTTTATACGGAATTTTAAACTAACTCAATTAAAACAAAATATTTTTATTATTAAAGATAAATAGATTAGGGATTAAAAATAAATACATATATTTACAGTAAATCGAATCATTAAATTAAGTCGAATATATATACATATTATAAAACAAAGTCCACAAAAACTGTCTGTCTGTATGTTGTCGATTTTCTCAAAAACGGTTTTACGGTTTTTTGTACGGGTTTTATTAAAAAACAGATGCGAAAGGTTTTCATATCAATCAATAGTCAATAATCAATCAATAGTACTTTATGCTAGAATTGCGAGTCGGGATTTACGCGGGAAAAACTTTAGTTCACATTAATTTCCACGCAAGCCGCAGTACACAGCTAGTATAATATACTGTCCGAAAAATATAAAAAAAACTTCTTAAAAATAAACTAATCTAATTTAGCAGGAGTTCGCAATTTAAAAAGTAAAGTAACGGTCCGTTACTTTCCCACCGTTTTTGGGGAGAAGGATAGGAGCTAAGACCTACCACGCTGCTCCAATGCGGGTTGGTAGGTTACACATATTCCTAGAATTATTAAGAGGTTTCCTTACGATGTTTTCCTTCATCGAAAAGCGTGTGATAAGCAATTATTAATTAGACACATAAGTTTTAACAGTAAAACTAACTATTTGTTTAAACCTTTTACCTCTGGGCTATCACAGCTTAATAACATTTCGACCCAATCATTTATTACTCATCAATTCGATTAGTCAAATCTAATTCTAAACGAAATAAAGAGAATTTTTGAAATCCGACATAAGTCGGTCGGCGAATGCTTTATTAATCACAGCCTAATCGCATCCTTAGCGAATCAGTGCCTCAATTAGGACTGAATCAAACACCCAGTGTACTAAAAAAGAGCTAAGTCAAAAGGCGTCGTTAAGAACGCAAAAAAATATCCAATCAGTCACGGAGAACGGCTAACGTTGGCACCTGATTTTACGTGACTTTAAATTTGCATATACTTTATTCTAATTCTGTACTAATTTGTGAGAGGTAATAATTTTAGATTTTATATTTGATAATGTCAATTGATGAATAATGTAGGATTTGATTTTACGTTGGTAGTATAAGAGATTTATTAGCGCCGTGTGGTATCCCGTTTTGTAGAATAGACCACCCTCTTTCTTACCGAGGTGTCGTAAAATACGACAGAGGTAAGTTGACGTCAGGCAGGCGGCCGGACGTAAAAACGCAGCCAAATCATGTGACAGCATGTTTATAACATGTTGTGCCGACCCCACTTAAAGTGGTATAAGGGCAGGAAGATGATGATGAGTACAAGAGATTTATTATAAAAATATACAAAATAAATGATTAGAAAAAGAAAAATGGCCTGTTAATAATCCAATGCTGGGCAGAGGATTTCACTCAATTTTTTTTTGAGAAATCGAGCTTATACCCAACAAACACGCTGCTCCAATATAATAGGTAACACATATCCCTCAAATTCTCTAGAGATAACCAGGTTTCTATACAATATTTTCTTTTATCGAAAACGTGTGATGAATATACATCAATTAGACGTATAAGTTTTTACAGGAAATCTTATTGGCGTCTACCTGGGGTTTGAACCTAAATTCAATTTTTGACTCTAATTCAAATTCAAATTATAATATAGCTGTTCCTACCGAGAAGAGCCAGCAAGAAACTCGGGGGTGACTCTTTTACCAAATTACCCAAACCCATAAATGACTTACATACTTTTACAAGGCGCACAGCAGAAGCCTCAAACTTTTACGTTCCTAATTTGTCTATTATATACATCGCCATTTTTATGTAATTATGCACAAAAATTAAATTAAATTCTCTAACTTAAGTTTCTGTAAGCGAACATGTTTTTATCAGTGCCCGAATGCCGGACATTTCCGATTTTCCTTGGTTGTCAGGACGGTCATATTGATTCTCACCACGATCCTTTGTCACGATGGAAGTAATTGGTTTCTAAATAACATCACGTAGGTATTCTTTAACACCATATTCTTAATATGCAATTGTATGTATCTCATCATTCTCCTGTCATTATCCCACTCTAAGTGGGATAAAGCACATGTTTTTAACATGTTGTTACAAGATTTGGCTAGTTATTTTAAGATCGGCCGCCTGCTTGACGTAAATTTAACGATTGGTCTATTCTACTCAGTCGGATACCACGCGACGGGACAACTTAACTAAGTCGCGTTTACGACACCTCGGTAAGAAATGAGGGTGGCCTTTTTAATCAAACGGATACCAACGCGGCGGGTACAACTCAATTTAGTCGCTTTTTACGACACCTCGGTAAGAAATGATTGTGATTCTTTTCAGCCGGCTACCCACGGCGGACGCAATTGAATGTAACTAAAGTAATAATAATAATATTTTGCTATATTCCGCGCTTATCCGTATTTATATATTATATTATTTACATATTATCCGTTTTTATATTTTATATTTATATTTTATCCGGGACTATATGCATAAAGATTCCTATGCACAAATTCAAATTCTAATAATTCTTTATTTAAATTAGCATTTTTGAATCGTCAAATTGGAATGAAGTTACGACTGGTTCGAAAAGGTGCTCTTACCGAGAAGAACCACCAGTAAGAAATTCGGCGATCACTCAAAATAAATATTTCTATCATATATAATTGTTCAAAAATCAAAAATTATATTACATACAGACAATAAACATAATAGTACGAGTATAAACAAATTATAAAATAGGATTAAAAGCGAAAATAGAGGTAGCAATGGATATTAACGTAGATATGTCGCTTAGTAAAGTTTTGTCGATGACTCAATGGCCTTGGGGATACGGATCGATGTAAAAATCGGCCGATGCATATTTGATTTACAATTGAATGAACTCGTAAAAGAAATTCAGTTTAAATTAACAAAACCGTAGACATTATCCTCACGATGAAGAAACCTGCATATCTCTAGAGAATTCTGGAGATATGTGTAACCTACCAATCCGCATTGGAGTAGCGTGGTAGGTCTTAGCTCCAAACCTCCTCTACAAAAACGGAGAGAAGTGGTCTATTCTCAGCAGTGGGATAGCCGCTACTTAGACATTATCCTGATAAGAGCGCAATATCAGTACAAATTGTGCGAACTATACACGCAAGATATTCGAAATAAAAAAATGGAAAGATGGCAACACTAACTACCAGTTCTGACTGTTACCCGAAATGGAAATATTAAAACTTGATCGCAGGGGATAATTTAAGGACGCTATCGACATGAATAAATAAAAAATAAAAATATCTTATAAAATAAAAACAGAATTATTATACTATAGATGCTAAGCCAAAATATGTCCACTGAAAAAAGAGAAAGCAAATCAGGCTAGCTGCCTATCTGTCTCTCCTTTTTTTCGCATTATTAGCAGATTTTTATTTGTTGGATCCATTAAAAAAACCTCATAAGCATTTCGAAATTGTGCTAAAAATGTTCGAAATATTAAAATTATTTTATTAAGGAATCTAGGTCTTTAACGCTTCAATCAGTATGTTTGTCATGATGATTGAAGCTTCTGTTTTATATATAATTCATAAGTCACTACATAACACTTGCTTTACAATTTAATGTGTTTTTATGTGATATTTTGTGATTGTTAGTCACGGTAAATTAAAGGGGAAATCCCAAATAAATTAACAAATTTAGTTTTGATGTATAACTTGATTAATATACCATGAAATTAATAATATCACAGCACCTACACTAGCGCATTAACCGAACTAAAACTTTACTCAAACCGAATCGCTCGTCCTGAAAATAGTCAATAAGAAATTAGGAGTTAGCTAAATATATTTTATCATAGCGGACTAATCCAAGGATTAATTAAATTTATTACGACGGATTGTTAAAATTTATATAGTCCTCGATTATACTAATAAGCTTTTCGCAAAAGCATTAATAAAAGTAACTGCTGCAATGCAAAAATTTAATAAAAACAAACACTTATTACAATTGAAAAAGTTTTTTCTTTTTTATTTAATTTGTTTTATTAAAAAAAGTTAAAATACTTAGTAATAATAACTTAATTAATTTAGATTTAAATGATTTGTTAAGTAAAAAAGTCAAATTTTGGGGTGGGCGGGAAGCTATTGAATCTTTATCAACCATGTTAGATACAATTGATATACGAACAGGAATTTCATCACGTTAACAAGTGTAAATTGAATATCCTGCCACGGCAAGATACGGTCTAGACGGGGGTCATTTTATACAATTTTAAGGGCCATTCCTTTTAGCGAAAAAAGCGTAGCGAAACAAGATTTACGTGTGATTCATTGATTTTTTATGTACAAAAAAACTGGCAAGGGTTGTTCAAGCATAGACATTTATTTTAGACTTAAAAAATAAATTGTTAGATACTAGCCTAACTTTACATTTTTTGGTATTATTAACAATATAAAAAAACTTCAGTTATTGTTTAGTTTTATTAAAGTAGCCAGTAGGTATGATATGTATTAAATAATATAATTATGATATGAATGGAAACCACAATACGAAACTTATATAGACATTGAGTCCATAATTTTCATTCAATGTTGTTCAATAATACAAATAAATAATATTAGTTACTAAACTGAATTATCCCTTTACCTTTCATTTAAAAAACTGAGGAAAATTGTAAGGGCATAATATTTCCATTTTTATATAAAAATGTGAAAGTCTGTTTTTCAGTCTGTTACACTTTTATGCCTATCCAATGGACTAATATTGATGAAATTTGTTACAATCATAGCTTTTATATTAGGCATAATATAATATACAGGATTAAAAAACTCTCGTTATTCTTTCGGAAACTGGAAAAAAGTAAATAATTGAGGATATTTTAATTCTTAAGTTATCGCAAACGAAGTACGCATACAAGTAAATAACCATAAATTAAATTTTTTGTATACTGACAAGAGACTTGCATTTTTTTATTAATTTTTTCATCTGTGACTAAAATATCTCGTAAATTACGCTATACATTTGCCACCTTGACGATGCTTATGCTTTCGCCTACCGATGACGCTGTAAAAGCCGTTAGCTAGCAGCATAACAGTTCGAAAAAATATATATTGGTACAAATTACTTGTATTAACAGAAACCCTACTATACTGTTGAGGATTACTTAGAAGATAAGAATGTGTGGATATAGCTCGCTTAGACAAGACAGTAATGACTAAATGTAACTAGTTATAAGAATTATATTTTTAAAAGAGCAACCGCTGAGTTTTTTGCTGGCTCTTCTCGGTAGGAACAGCTTTCAGAACCAGCACTAGAGTTGACGATTCAAAAGCACTTGTTCACAAGTTTTATTTGAATAAAGAATATTTTGAATTTGTGTTAATAAGGATGTCAAAGTTATAGAAGGTGTTCCATTACCTGCATCTAAATATTTGATGGATAAGCCATAATTACAGATGTAAAAGATCAGCTCTTTAATCGCAATGTTATAAAACATAATAACAGAGGTCCGAAATAGGAAAAAAACATGAGTTGGCGTCGATATTAATGACTGTAATCCTTTACTTGTTATTCATAACGCTTTTTGCATTTTCTTTGTTTTGTTTTTTTTTATCGATATCAAGTTAACTCTTCAATAGGATGGAATTATTTATAGAATTAGTCGTTTTTTGGCAGAGGTTCATAATACAAAAGTAACATAATAATATTTTGCTATAATTGACGATTAGAAAATTTTAGTATAGTAGTAGGTAGTAGAAATTTTAGTATCCAAATTTTCCAATTTCGGAAAAGAGCTCTTTGTTTATATAGGAATAAGGAACGTATATAGGTATCGTCCGTCCCCAAGGTAAGTAACTTAATACTTGTGTTATGGGTAACAAACTGGTAAATATAATCATATATAATTTTCAATAAATACTTAAATACATACTAATACACTCGAAAAATCAATTGTTTAGCATATATTCAAATTTTTCCAAGAAGAAATTCAGCATATAGATGTTTTATTAAGAGAAAGGCACTGAAAAAATGCTATAATTTTATGAGAAATAAAAGGATAATTTCGCTGTCAATTGCAATGTCATGAAAGCTCAAAAGGGTAACGGGCGGTCTCGTATTCAGAATACTAGTATCGATACCAGCCAAAATATTTTTAATTGCATTTTTTTATTTATTAAATAATAACCGATATATGTATATTGTCGGAATGTCGGAAATGGCTCCAATGATTTTCCTGAAATTCAGCATGTAGGTTTTGGAGGAGAAAAATTGATCTAGCTTGGTTTTATGTAAAAAAAAAAGTTTTATCCCCGTTTTTGTGATTAAAATTATAATTATGTATTGAATATAAAACACTATTTTTGCCATAAACTGTCAAGTCAGCGTAGCTTATTCGGGGAACGGACAGTCTCGAGAAATGTAAATACCTAGGATCGATCACCAACAGATAATTAGTTGTTCTTTTTATTATTTTGGAAAAAAATGAACGAGCAAGGTAACCGAAGTTTTTTAAGATTTAAGTTTTTATTTAGTAACCCAGGTTACTATATTTAATTTGAGTAAAATTAAATTTATAACGTTTCAAAATTTCCCAATTAAAGAAAGGTCACTTTGTTTCTACAGGAACGTATAGAAACATTTTAATAAGACGGTATCATTTGAACTAAATTTAGTAAACATCCGTGCATTATATCAAGCGGCATTATCAAAACAGTCACAAAGCCGTCTCAGCTGAACGGCTGGGTTCCTACCACGGCCTATTGCTTACAAGTGTCGCACAGGCAGACAACTGAACGATAGTAATGGCCCGTCACTATGTTACTGTTTTTGCCTCTTAATTAGGGATAAGTATCCGGTTAAAGAGGTTATATTTAACTGTTCTAGATAATTTGGATGTTTATTTCTGAAACGAATATCAATTTAAAAAAAAATAACAAATTAAAATTGTAAAAGTTACACATCTCATCATAGACAGGCCTTTAATAGTGTCATAACAAATTATGAGAAGATGAAACTTGTATACATATTTATCTTTGTCCAATCACACATAAAAAAGTATAATAACTCTATGGATACGTTTCATTTACTGTTTAATTTTGGAATCGAAACTTTCTAAAACATGGTATTTTTTCATAAAGATTGTTCTATTCTATTTCTTAATTTAATCACATATTCTATAACTAATTTTGTTTAAATATAGGATAAAAGTGAAAATTTTGTATTTAAGTATGTATTTAAAAATATATAAGTATATATTCACCAGTTGTATGTCTACCATAACACAAGTATTAAGTTACTTACTTTGGGGACGGACGACCGTGTGTATAAGTGTCCCATATATTTATTTATTTATTTTAAAGTGTTCTAAAACATGGTATTTATTTATAAATGTTCTTTTCTACGTTTAACATAACGATAAAATATTTTAAAAAAACAGTATACTCTGCTTTAAATTATCAATAATACTTTATTTACTTTTAAGTTACGTTAGTTAAGAAGTTATAATGAAATTATTTTGCTGTAATCCGCGTTTATTGATGTGCGAACAAACGCGGATTACAGCAAAGTAATTTTATTGTAACTTCTGTACTATGGAGTTCCGCAAAGTAACGCCTACTTCTATCTTTAATATTTAAATGAGTTAATCTTGTATGTACATAGGTATATATTTTCGGAATTTAGGAAACGGCTCTAACGATTTTCCTGAAATTAGGCATGTAGGGGGTTTTGGGGGAGAAAAATCGATCTAGATAAGTTTTATTTAAAATGTCGTTTTATCCCTGTTTTCGGGCTCTAATTTTTTTTTTAAATTTACGTTGAATACAATCACAATTTTTCGCTTTCAAACGTAAAGTCATGGTAGTCCATTTGGGGAACGGGCGGTCTAGAGATTTGAAAATACCTAGGATCGAGCCCCACCTGCCCTATTATCTTTTCATTTTTCTTTTCAATTTTTTTTTTACATCATCTTTAAAATTACCGAGCAAGGCCCAGGTTTCAATCATTACGTTAGTTAAGTTAGTTTGACTGACTTTTAAGTTACAGAATTAAGCGTTACTTTGCGGAGGTCCATAATGCGAAAGTAATGAAAATAATATTTTCATTAGGTACTTAACTTTTAAGTATAAATATTATTATAGTATATTAGTATAGTAATATACTATAATAATATTTATACTTAAAAGTTATAAATATTATTATAGTATATTAGTATATTATTATAGTATATAGTATATTATATTATATAGTATATTAATTAGCATAAATCCGTGCTGTAAAGCATTGCAGTAATCAATTCTGTGCTTAGCTTCACAATGGCAGATTAAAAAGAAAATTGTCAGCGCCGAATTCAGAAGCCACAGATAAAAAATCGTAATGATGGATAACCACATTCTCACGGGCGTCGTTCACACGGCAATATCGGCTACCACCAGCTAAGTCACGGCCCGTTGAGCGCCACCTAAGATTGTTTGTAGGGCGATCCGTGAATTACTATTTGTGGTTGGTTTTTATGCGCCGGTAAACGTTACAAAACTATTGGGAATTCGATTTACCGCCCAGTTACGTTTAGATTTTTTTGCGATCCGTTACCGAATCGGCTGAATAGTTTAAGCTTTTTTCAAGTTATGTAAACCAGTAAAAATAAGATAAGAATTCTTCCGCCATTTCTTTATCTTTTTACGTAATGTATAGTATATATAGAATTATTTGTATCAAATTATTGATTATTGAGATCAGAACTCAATGATTCCGTTCCATAAAAATTTTGTAATCCTAAAGGATTAAATGTTAGCACGCTTAGTACATGCGATAAACCTCTTTTTATTTTATCAATTCATTACTAAAATATCAGAATAATTATAATTTCCATTAAAAGAGTACTCTTTTACTATCTCCGCCATTGATTTATATTGTCATGAATTTTCGAAATCCATTAAGGTCATTCTTAAGTACCGCACAAAAATGAGTACTCCCCAAGCATGATTTAATAAAAATGGTAAATAAAAATTTAAGAGGATATTGAAACAAAAAGCGTCGTTAAAGACATTCATTAATAATCTTACTTTAAAGATTTTAAATATCAAAAGAAGGTTCACAGTTATTTTTATTCAGAAAACCTGTAATATTAAAAATCTGCTGTTTCCAATTACCGCATCTTTAAAAAAGTATTAATTGTATATGATTTCGTACCGTGCGGTGGTTAAAAATATCGGCGCGAACATTATAACAAGTTATAACAAATTGATGTCATTATTTAATTAAATAAAAATATTTCTGGTTTTTTATACAAAATCAATTTACATCGCTGCTAAAAATTAAGAATATCAATCTGCGTTATACCAATTGCATTCGTTCAGCACATTATTTTGATCGTACCGCTGAACGTAAAAAATAGCGGTACGGTACAAAAGTGGGCGCCAAAATGCTAGCGAGTGTTTCCGAACGCATAAATTATTGGCGCTTGCTAATGGAATGGCTGCTTTCCGTTCGAATTTCAAACTTCGGATGCATAGAGCGTCGTTCTTTGCCTTTTTGAAAAAAGAACATATACAAAAAGGCTGCACGCGTGGAGTACCGCGGCAGTTAGTGCAGAGTCCGTGACAGCGTAACGACCGATGTTTATCGTTACCGAAGCTCGCGTTTGTTAAGTCGACTAGCAATACTAATGAATAGTTTTCAGCCGACCGTTTACCTCAGCTTGTTCTAGTTGCAAATTGTAATGATATGTTACTTATACTTTTCTCATCAACATATTTATTACACGGAAGGAGTTAGCTGATTGTTGACGTAAAACGAGAAAATTATAACGTTACCTTGGTACTAGCTATTCATAGTTAGTAATGCAAAACAACTACTAAGCTGTTTTGGAATTGTTGACATTAAGTCTAGTATATTTTGTTTAAATAAGTGACAGATTTCTCGTCGCCTTGGGACCTACTTTATTCATCAGTTTAAACCTCTCAGTTTAAGTCATATACTAGAAAATATTTATCTTAAGTAATCGAATATTATTAGTATAATTAAATATTATAGGTACTATCATCTACATTGCATTATTTTATTTATACCAATGAATAAATATTACAGTATTTTACTTTCATTACCTTGTTGACCGAGCCTTGCTCGGTAATTTTTTTATAAAACAATAAAAATGCAATAAAAATATAAATAAAAGATTTTATCTGGAAACGATCCTAATATTCTGAATTCAAAACCACCCGTTACCGTTACAATTCAGCTATTATTAACTTGCAATTGACAGCGAAATAATGCTTTGCTTTCTCATAAAATTATATCAGTTTTTTCAGTGCCCAAAAACAGGGATAAAACAACATTTTTTCTTAATAAAACCCTGAATGCTGAATTTCATGAAAATCGTTGGAGCGATTTCCAAAACTCAGAATATATATACAAGATTAGTAAGTGAGTAAGTAGCAGCCTGTTTCTCTCCCACTGTTGGGAATAGGCTTCTTCTCTCCGTTTTTGTAGAGAAGGATTGGAGCTAAAACCTACCACGCTGCTCCAATGCGGATTGGTAGGTTACAAATATCTCCAGAATTCTCTAGAGATATGCAGGTTTTCTCACGATGTTTTCCTTCACCGAAATCGTGTGATAAATTGTAATTATCAATTAGACACATAAGTTTTGACAGAAAAACTCATTGGTGTCTGCCCGGGTTTGAACCCGTGACCTTCTCGAAAGAGTCGCACGGTGTTACCGCTATGACAGCTCTTTATACAAGAGCTATGAGTTAACCCATTTAAATATTAAAGATAATATATTTTTACTGTTCCTTGGTGTAAAATAAATAATATTTTACAATAGCATTATTATTTCATTGCGTAATTTAACCTGTTTATCTCTTGAAAGTGGAGTGTTTTGGTTCGGGTACTTTGATGGTTCAGCCGAGACGATAACTTTTTACCACCTCTTCAGACCCAAGTAGTCAAAACAAACCGTTTGAGACACTTATATAGGCCACTTGACTTATTTTTATGCTTTATTTATTGTTTTCAGGTTTTTTATTAACAAGACTAAACGGGACACTTGATGATCTGGTATCAACCAAAATTAAACTTTTAAAAGTTCGAGTTGTATTGACTTTTAACTATTTAGCTTAAATACTATTGATATAAAAGTAACGGCCTTTTATCTGGCATAGACTTCATCTCTCCTTTTTTGGATAAGTTATGTTTAGACCCACCTCATCACCCTCCTGCCCTTATCCCACTCTTAGTGGGGTACATGTTATAAACATGCTGTCAATTGTCATATGATTTGGCTACGTATTTTACGACCGGCCGTCTGCCTAACGTCAACTAACCTTAGTCGTATTTTACACCTCGGCAAGGAAGAAGGTCTATTCTACTCAACCGGATTCCACGGGTGGATTCCATTGGGTGACCTTACCTTAGTCGCCTTTTACGACACCTCGGTGAGAAATGAGGGTGGTCTATTCTACTCAACCAGATAACACGGCGGGTCAACTTACCTTAGTCGCCTTTTACGATACCTCGGTAAGAAATGAGGGTGGTCTATTCTACTCAACCAGATAACACACGACGGGTTAACTTACCTTAGTCGCCTTTTACGACACCTCGGTAAGAAATGAGGGTGGTCTATTCTACTCAACCAGATAACACACGGCATGTACATGGGTCCTTTGCACAATGCACTAAATACTTAAGCTGAGCGAAAGTCGGCGGTTAATCTTTTAAAGATTTTAATTTACCTAATTAAACGGCAGTCCTGTACGAATCGAATGACGTAATCAATTACTTATCTCGTATTTATACATTATATCAATTCACTTCTAAATATTTCTAAAAGCCGACAAAGATGTCACTTACATATAAATTCTCAGTATAAAGGGAAATTAATTTGAACTGCATTAATAAACGGGATCTTTCAAATTCCACCAAATTAAATCCTCCCTAAATCACTCGGTACAACCAAAACGACACCATCAAAACGCCATTTCTCAATGTACCTATAAATATCCCACCCTCGTCCCCATATGTCTTTATTTCTAATAACAATTTAAGCAATTATCTGACGAGGAAGTCTTTACGGTGTAAATCTAAGATGGCTATGAGTTCACTAATATGGAGGATAATCTTGAAATTAATGAATCGTACGATTAGTAAATCATTGGTTTAAGACCGTGGTTTTCGAAGCTTATAATATGCTCCGATTTTTTTTTATTATTGCCGCCGTGTGGTATCCGGCTGAGTAGAATAGAGGACGCTCATTTCTTACTGAGGTGTCGTAAAAGGCAACTAAGGTAAGTTGATCCGCCGTGTGGTATCCAGATTAGTAGAATAGACCACCCTCATTACTTACCCAGGTGCCGTAAAAGGCGACTAAGGTAAGGCTTTTGTCACTCTCCAACACTGCAAATTTTTAACGAAACTTTGATAGGTGGATATTATATTGCGGATTTCAATGTCAATGCAAACTATTTCTGTTGAATTAACATGATTTCTATAGCTTATATGTTATAGCGGTGTATAAGGTATAAATGTGCTGAATTTCATCGATATTGGTTCAGCGGATTCGTCGTGAAAGAGTAACAAACATACATCCACACTCACATACTTTCGCATTTATAATATACTAGTTACATCCCGCGGTTTCACCCACGTACATACCGATCTCATGGAGGAAGTGGTGGTAAGTCTACTAATTATAACTAAAGATTTATGTTTGTTAAATATATCATCAAAAGTTTCTGCGGCGCCCGCGATGACAGATTTTTATGACAATTTTTTTACACATACCATTTTTATTACGGATCCGGATTATTACGGATATTTTTGTATTATAGCCTATGTTGCTCAGTAAAGATGCAGCTTTCTAATGGTGAAAGAATTTTTCTCATCGGTCCAGTAATTTATGTGAAAACATTACAAACATACATGGGTACAAAACTTTCCTCTTTGTAACATTAGTATAGAAGTAGGATAAAGTAACGGCCTGTTACTATCCCACTGCTGGGCATAGGCCTCCTCTCTCCGTTTTTGGAGAAAAGGATTGGAGCTAAGACCTACCACGCTGCTCCAATGCGGATTGGTAGGTTTCACATATCCCTAGGATTCTCTAGAGATATACAGGTTTTCTCACGATGTTTTCCTTCACCGAAAAGCGTGTGATAAATTGATTATAGATTATAAATTTCTCGGGTTTGAACCCGTCATCGTCTCTAGAGATTCACACGGTCGCACCGCTGGGCTATCACAGCTTAGAAGTAGGATAGAATAGTTTAGTTTCTTGCGTTACTGACCGACTATGGCCGAACACAAGCACAAACAGGAATATCCAAAATAGTTTCGGTGTTCTTGGTGATACTACACATAGCAGTCTCCCAGGGGATGCCCGCATTATTGCCTGCTAGTGATTTATACGTATCGCTACCGGTTTGATTGTTAGATATAGTTTTTTTGTGGGCGTTAGGAGCTAATTATAGGAGATTGTCTATAAAAGCCGTCTGTGTATTATTTGTCAGTTTATGAAAACTTAAGTATTCTAGTAACTTAACTGAAATCTTTTGTAAGCGTATTTAATCTTGAAGGTGTAATTATTTCGATTTTGTGGATATGATTATATGGAAAAGGCGAGTTTCTGTTAGATTGCTCTAAATATTGATATAAGTAGATTAAATTAGATAAAGTTGGTATAAGTAAAAATAGCGAATTTAATATTAAAATTTTACTTATTTATGAAGATGATGATGTATGTTTATATTTATTTCAATTTTTCATGAAATTATTGATGCAAAATAGCTAATGGTTCCGAAAATTGTATATCAACTTCAATTAAATTGTATAGTTTAGTCAATAAATATTATAAATAGAATTTTACTCAATTGTAAAAATCTAAAAATTTTGCTCATTAGCAGAGAAGCGATATACAAACATAAGTGTTTACTTATTTCTTATCATTACCCTCCTGCCCTTATCCCACGCTAAGTGGGGTCGGCACAACATGTTATAAACATGTTGTCACATGATTTGGCAAGATATTTTACGACCGGCCGCCTCCCTGACGTCAACTTACCTTAGTCGTATTTAACGACACCTCGGTAAGTAATTAGGGTGGTCTATTCTATTCAGACAGATACCACATGGCAAGTATGCTTTAAATTTAAATACTTTCAATCAATAGCGAATTATGTAAGTTATCAAAAAGCTTATGGTTCCCTGAACATATAAAAATAAATAGTATAGAGAAAAAAATCTATTCATCACTATCACCTATCCCATCCTCTTAATACGTTTACGAGGTAATTACGTGAACATTTAAGACGATACAAATGTTTCGTCGCTCAATAACATTGGTTGTGTGCGGTCTTAAAGTTATAGCCACGTGATGTCACAGCGACGAAACAAAACGCCCCATTGACAGATATATTGGTGACGAAAAAATCATTTTTTTCCGCATCTCCCAATAATGCACACAAATTTAGACTCTATTAACTGTATATAAGGTAGGAAATTAAGGTACAGTCTAAAATTAGTGATAATGAGGACGTCAATCGGTAAACTACAATTGTCGGGATGTTATAGTGAAATAGAGTCCCTATCATTTGTTGTGGTTTAATTTTGGTAACTTTTTATTTACGCAACATTTATATTTTACCCGCAACTTCGTTTTGTGTGGACCAAATATAATCGCTATTTTGAACATAAATGTACTTAGGTATAGTGAGTTAAGCATTAGGAACAGAGACATGCTGTCGCAGACTTTTTGGTAGTATTTTTGTAGATCTACAATTCTCTAGTACATTACTTTACTGTGTCTCTGTTGGTTTACGCGGCGCGACCTTTTTCAACGCAATTCACAGTAATGCACCAATTACCTAATCCTTTCGGAAGAACTGTACAATCTTTAAATAAAATTACATTTTGAGAAAACTATTACATACAGACAGACAGCCTTTGGGGACTTTATATTATAATAAGTATAGATTTGCATCTCAAACGCTTCTATTGTAACTGGCTTAGCTTCATTGTTTTAAAAAGCCTTACCGACTTAGCACAGGCCTTGGATGTATAGACGTAATATGTCTATCATACATTGGCTAGCAAATGTCTTAGTTTGCCTATATGTTTTAATGCCACCATATTTACATATTTTAGTTGATGATCTTTTTTAAACGCGTGGTCAGATTCTATACTAGCACTAAAGGTAAAGCAACCTGCCAAAGCCGCGTAAAAACATTTGCAAACCCGACAATAAAGGCAAAGGAGTTTGTTAGCCCGTTGGCGCAGGTGGCAGTGACCCTGCCTTCAGCTCTATGGGTCACCGGATCTATTCCCGTCAAGGACCAATATTTTTAAAAACAGTTTCTTGCCTCCTCGATTCTGGGTGTAATTATGTTTTTCAGTATGTATTTAACATTTTATAAGTAGAATATTTACCAATTGCCTATCAACCATAAAGCAAACAATGAGTTACTTATTATACTTTGGGGACAGATGACCTTGTGTGTAATTGTTCCATATATTTAAGAAGCAGCAAAAGCAAACCTGCATTTGACTAACGTTAAACTTAACTTATGTTCTTTAGTTTATCCTCATTAGCAAGTTCTGCCACAAGTATTCTAACCATTTTTTCCATAATTCTTGCAAGCAATGTTTTCCAAATGTTCTACGATGTGTGTAATCTGCCAATTCGTATTAGAAAAGCTTGGTGGGTCTAAACTTAACATGTATCAACAAATTTTTCTACAAGAGAGTATAGCTTTACCAAGTTGTATATATTCTTTCTTTTGTATATGTTTTCTTGTTCATCTCATGTTTTGTTTTATGTAGAACTAAGAGAAGCAATAAATTATAATCGATTGTCATGTGGCATCGGTAAATGTTCCGTTGATAGAATTAGTGTGAAATCGAGGTAGGGATTGACTTGTGTGGTCTGCTGTCACGCAAAAACTCAAGTATCGGTTTTTGTTGCCAAATTCGTGAAATATGTAAGATAAAGTGGAAAAAACGTATGTATAACGAAACGACTATCGTACATATGATACATGAAGTAGGCATTATCAGTTAGCTTTTTTAATGTGCCCAGATTATAAATATTAAATAACACAATAATTTCTATACTACTTATTTGTTTTAAGCATAGGGGGTAATTGTTTTGCTAATTGTAAAGTTTTTAATCTATGCACTTTAAAACGTGTAAATCATTATTTCTTTTATTATTTTTGTTTAAACTAAACTTTAGTAGTCTAGTTTCGATTTCCCCTCGACGCAAAATTGTCATTGATATTTCAAACAAAGTGCTCAGATCCATACGAAACTAATATGATTATTCGCTGAGTCCATCTAAAGGCTTAAAATTTCATTTAAATCAGTACAGCCATTGCGGTGCCTTTGAAAACATAGGTACTTTATCTATTAGATACATAGACAAATAAATAATGATATACATTGTATTTTAGTACCGAACTATAGGAATTGCATTATGTAAATAAAGCAATGAAGCTCTTGTATACAAGGACTGACAACTTAAGAAAGTGTGAACGTTGTTCTAAATTTAAATAAATAAAAATTAAATCCTAATAAAACTCTCTTGAATAGAACTCTATTTCGTCCGCGTTAATAATTTATCGAGTGATTTACAAGCGTGAAATGGTATGAATACAGACAAATCGGCTATCGGGATAGCCGATAATGTGGGATCTCTCAGCGTGTCCCCACTAAGCCGGGAACACGATAAATCGAGACACGAGTATAAATCTAAATCGGCGCTGACATTTTGATTGTTGGCAACACCGCGTCTATTGTTTCCCGCTGTTTCCCTAAGGCGGTGCTTTGTGGTAGAAAATTGACGCTATTTGTATTGCTTATAGACTGTGTAAGCAAAAGAAATAGAGTGATTTAGAAGAAGCTAAATGTAGGTATTACTTATGTACCTATAGTTTGAATAAAGAATATTTTTAACTTGTATTTGAATTACGTTTTACATTTCAATATAGTTCCTGAGCCTTTTTTATTATCTATTTTTAACTGCTGGAAGGGCAAACCAAAAATTGATTGGAATATTAATGTAAAATCATATAACATACCCCCAATCATTTACGTTTTTTCAAACAAAGCAGAAGCCGCTAGTTTACCTCCATTTTTACTTTTTCTATTTTCTTTTTTATGGCTCGTATGGATATCTTTTGCAATATAATGTTTATTTTAAATATATGCGCATAACAGAATTCCCTAAGACCTAATGGTATGGAAGTATGAGAAGGACCTAAATTACTTTTGTTCTACAAACAAGCGGTGGGAGTAAGCATCTATCATCGACATTTATATATTGTTGTTTGTGTCGTTTACAGTTGAGACCCTAGAGTCAAAGAGCGCTTTTTAGCTTTTTTTTAGCTTTTTTGTCCGCTTTAACACCTCCGTTAATTACTTATTCAGAGTGCTGGCTCCTTTTTCGCACAAAGAATCAGCTTAGCGATTCGGCGCGGAAACGCTGCCAGCATTCTTGAGGCCATTCCACGTGGGCATGATTTGCATAGTATTAGCATGTATAAATTAGCATGTAGTAAAGAAATTTAATATAGATATGACTTATACATTTTTGTTGTAAATAAATTATGTAATTGTTATTTTTTATTGAATTTCGTTGTCTTTAATTAGTATTAGTAATGTTTCCACTTTAATAGCTTTAATGGGCTGTGTGTGTAATCGGTTTTATCACCGGAACAAGGAATAGTTTCTAAAATACATAACTTGGATCGGACATAGTTAATGTATAGAACTGGAGAGAATATACACACGTGCTATTATGTTATGGAACTCCCCAGTTCCCGCCGCGATAACATCGTGTAAAGAGCTCATGAATAAGTGCCCCGGATGGGCTCGAAACTAGTCGGGCTAACCCGATAAAATAACATATGAGTATAGCCGGTTCTATACTTAATGTATAGAACCGGCTATACTCTGAATACTACTCACGATAGTTTACATATAAAAAATTTAAAAATTTGATCGGACAATATATCAAAAACACTCCTCAATAGTTTGATATATAATAATGAACGTTAATGTGCGTAATATGTTGTCTTCGTGAGTCGAGACATGCGTCTCAATTAGAGCCGCTCTGACAAACGATGGGGCTACCGAATTAACTGACAGATTGCGTTCGAAAATACTTTAGGTTTATCATAGCTAGCTTCTGGACGCGACTTCATCTTTGACATCTTGTTTCCCGCTATTTTCATTGGCTCACTGATTTGTAACTATCCCATTGCTGGGCTTACTCCTCACCTCTCATACATGGGCCTACTCTCACCGTTTTTGGAGAAAGGGAATTGGAGCTAAGACCTACCACGCTGCTCCAATGCGGAATTGTAGGTTACACATATCCCTAGTATTCTCTAGAGATGTGCAGGGTTCCCCACGATGTTTTCCTTCATCGCAAAGCGATTAAATAAATAAATTGCAAATATCAATTAGACACATAAGTTTAAATAGTAAAACTCATTGGTGCCTGTCCCGGTTTGAACCCGTCCTCTAAAGAGTCGCATGGTGTCACTACTGAACTATCATAGCATTACCTACTTCTTACTAAATTTTATTTTATCTACTGACTCGTTGGCGCAGTTGGCAGTGATGCTACCTTCAGCTTCAAGGTCGCGAGTTTGATTCCCGCCGAGAATCAACCTTTCCTAAAAATAATCGGCGCTTCGAGTTTGGGTGTATTAAGTATATATTTCAAATTATATACATATGTATATATTTACCAGTTGTCTGTCACCCATAACACGAGTAGTAAGTTATTTACTTTGGGGATGGACAGCCGTGGGTATAATTACCCCATATATTTCTTTATATATTCCTGAGAAACGTTTTATGCGTGTGGTATCGGGCTGAGTAGAATAGACCACCCTCGTTCTTACCGAGGTGTCGTAAAATACGACGAATAAAATATGAGATAAGTTGACGTTAGCCAGGCGGCCTAAGTTTCTTCTAATGCTGACATTTGTGATACGCTGACGTCGCGGTACACACGGTCTTATCGATCGACGTCACACCACGTCTAAATGAGTCGATCACACGTTCTAACTATTCGGTTATTAGGTTTAAAGCGAGGACGTTAAAATAGTACCAAGTGCTCCCAACACTATTGCACCCCGACGGTTATGACACGGGGCGTGCCGCACCCCCCCTTTCATTTGTCGAACCATTTGCTCCCCGGAATGCGGTGTCATCAGTGGCGAACGGAGCGTGAAATGGAAAACGCCCCGCAATGACAAAGAACCCCCCCTACCTCGCTAACGAAAATTCTTCGAGTTTCAACCGTTTAAATTCTATATGTTTAAACGGGTGGACCGGTTTCGTATTAATTGAATTTGGAATGTTTGTCTGTAAAAAACGATTTGCATAAACCCATTTATGGTCCTTAGTAAATAGTCTATGCTCTTGTAAATTGTCTAAACTTGATAATAGAATCCTACTAATATTATAAATGCGAAAGTTTGTGAGTATGGATGTATGTTTGTAACTCTTTCACGACGAATTCGCTGAACCAGTACCGATGAAATTTGGTACAATTATTCCTTTAACATCGGAATAACATATAAGTTATAGTTTTGTTAATTCTACAGGAATAGAATGACATTGAAAATCGCCATCAACCTATCCACGACAGCAGTCGACGCAAACGAATTTGCGGGTAAAAGTTAGTAAGTAGGTTTATAAGGATATTAATTGTACGATTTAGTTTTTCTTCGCCTACAATCACAAACAACTAGACTGTCATTCTTTAAAATATCTGTAATGCAATAATCCGTAACGAAATGTTGGAAAAGTTTATCTCAGTTCGGATAATAATTGTCACGGTTTGTTATTTATTGTCTGTCCGCCTTACGTTGCACAGATAAAAAATGCAATTGTCCTGAACTATTAAGCGCGTGCTTCTGTTTATAGTCTGTGCCATAGACATTATCGCACTCATACTTATCTGTTCCGAGAACTCGATTATCGTTTAGTGCATATCGATACATTTTTTTGTTGTTAGGTTGTTATTGTAGCATCACCTTTAAGTCTTAACGAGCTTGTCTTTGTGGTGTTTTTTACTGACTCATTTACGAATGATTTAACATTTAAATCCAGTATTGGGATCTATTTTTTTGTTATAAAAAAGAAGTATTTACTGCTTGACTTAGTTGCTTAGTGAGAATCTTTACATCAATTTCACTTTTTCCGATATAAATGTGTTTTTGTCCTAATATTACAAATGCGAAAATGTTTTTTGTTATTTGACCTACTTGAAATTTCTAACGGATAAAAGGGGTTGATATGATTTTGTTGTATGGGGACAGCTGAAGGTCTGGAGATAAGCTAATTGATATAAGCTAATTTTGTATCATAATTGTGTATTTTATTATCATATATTTTGTATATAATTTTGTACCAATTTTTCTCTTCAAATAGTGAGAATTTCAGCAAGGTAAATGGCTCGCTGTAGGGCAGTTATTTTTATTTGCATATGAAATTGAGGATAGCAGCGGGGAAAAATCGTTTCTAAAATATTTTTATTTCGTTTTTTCAAATACTCCACAGATAAAGTTATTCGCGATATTTGCGAGTTATAAGAGTAATAGACACCGTATTTGTTTTTAAGTGAATTAAATAATTCAATAAATTAACGCTACCTTCCCTAAATAATAAATAGGTTTACCGCATACTAAAATTATTATAAATCGATTACTTCGATTGTTTTTGTTCATATGAACAAGTTTATAGCAATGTCTGTAGATATCGATTATAATACCGATGCAGCTTAATCGATTCGAATCTCGGCAGGGCGCATCAGAAATGCAACGCATTTGAAAATGGAACGCGACTTGACAATTTATGTTTTTGTCACATTTGCAACGCTGTTTTTGTTAAGTTTTGATACGATTTACTCTATTTATAAATTGAGCACAACTAGGTACTGTAAATCACTCTAGTTTGTACAAGTAGGTAATACTTTAAAAAAATTATGATACAGAAAAGATATGGAAACTTAGACAAAAAGGAAATCGTTCTGGAAAAATAATGTTACCATAATTTGCTATAAAATCTTTAATAAAATTTTGATGGTTTTAAACCCAGTTAATTGCAATATTAAACAAAAAAATTGGAATTTTAATGCGTCTCTGTACAAGCGTAGATACAAATATATTTTTTAATAAAAACTATTTCCCCTTTTATTAATTCATGCTAAAAGATTTAAGAAAGGTAAATAATAAAAGTGTACAATAATTACATAAAACAACGAGAGGCTAAATGGCTAAGATTAAGAAAAATATATCTTTTCCCGCTTTCATTAGTTAGCTCGCTCGAGCGAGTGACAGCTACTTAATTGTCACAGAATATAAATACCGCGCTGCTCTTGTGTGCTAGATTGTTTCCAGAGACGATATATAATTTGTTTTACTCAATTTTTAAAATTTTTTAGACATGTGATGTTTTCAAAATTATTTAGACTCAAAATCGATCTACTTTTACATAAAAAAAATTCAATATACGTAACGTTTTTATTTTATTAATTAATTACTTATATACCTAGTCACAGAGGAGAATTTTAGCTGTCTTAATTATAAAAAAATATAAATATAAATATAAATCCTTTCACATAGGATTACCTAACCTAGGACCTCAAAAAAAGTTGCATAGAATGTAGGGGACATTCAGATGGCACAAGATCATGTGATATGAAATACTTTCATGAGCCATCACGAATATAATTAGCTCAATTGTGGTATTTGTTTGTAGCGTCCATTTCATAAATTGTTTTTTTTTTACATTTATGTGAGCATAATATGCATAGCATTTATGGCTGCATAATTTTAGTACCTTGCCTGTTGAAAAAAACGTCATTAAAAATATTAATGGCAATAAATTTAAATAAGGAATTCTTTCGACTGGAATTTATACCAAAATAATCAAATAAATATGTAGGTATGTATCCTTTTTTATTCATAAATATTAAAAGAAAATGTGTATTTAGTCAATTCAAATAGGTCCTATGACTTAAAAGTATATTGAAATAAATCTTTAATTATAGATACTCAATCATGCTACCCGCATTTCCAAAATTATATCTTATTAAATTTTTGTAAATAGTATTACGAATACATTATATTTACAACGCCGTGTGGTATCCGGCTGAATAGAATAGATCACCCTTTTGCTTACCGAGGTTTCGTAAAACACGAATAAGCTAAGTTGACGTCAGGTAGGCGGCCAGTCGTAAAATATATAGAGAAAATCATGTGACAACATGTTTATAACATGTTGTACCGACCACAGTTAAAGTGGAAAGGGTAGAAGGACGATGAATACGTTATATTTACATTTTAAATTTATAAAAGATTCGTTAACTATAAGATCGGTGTTAAAAGACCATGTAATGGTTCTATAAAAATGGCGGAGATTATGAAAATAGGTGAACTTAAAATTATTTTTGCTTATGTTTAAGTTTTCCACGCATTGATGCTTTCGTGGTTATCGGCGCTCGATCAACGCTGTTTACAAGTTTTAAATTATATGTTGGATGCATGTTGTTCGCTTATACCGACATTATCATAGGAAATGTTTTGTAGATATTTGCATATTGTCTGAAAATTTACATATAGGTAGCATATATCCTTAGATCGTGGAGATATCGATATGGTAAAGAAATCAAAATTTTAAAATTTAAAATATTGTGAGTGGAATTCATAATTAATGTATAGAGACCGGCTATACTCACGTGTTATTTTATCGGATGAGCCCGACTAGTTTCAAGCCCATACGGGGCGCGTAAAGAGCTAATGAATAAGAGCCCCGTATGGGCTTGAAACTAGTCGGGCTCATCCGATAAAATAACACGTGAGTATAGCCGGTCTCTATACATTAATTAGAAATCAAAATGTTAAACATTTGACTTCGCTTCTGACTTAATGTTAAAGTCAGAAGTGGGTTAATGAAATTCTTTAGATATTCTTTAGGTACTCTTGATTAAGAGTCAGATGTAATGAAAATCAACTTAAGCTGAAGTTATATATTACCTAGTTAATGTATAGAACCGGCTATACTCACGTCTTATTCTATCGGGTTAGCCCGACTAGTTTCGAACCCATCCGGGGCACTTATTCATGAGCTCTTTACACGACGTTATCGCGGCGGGAACTGCGTCCAGCAGACGTGAGTATAGCCGGTTCTATACATTAACTATGAATACTACTCACGATAGTTTAAATTTATATATTACCTATTTCAAATAAAACCGTAAATGTCGAAGTGATGTTATATTGAAATATACCTAAGTTTTATTATCCTGCCCTTTTACCATCCAAAGTTATGTGACAGCACGACATGTTGTAACATGATTTGGCTACTTATTTTACGATCGGCCGCCTGCATGATGTCAACTTACTCTAATCGTATTTTACGACACCTCGGTAAGAAAGAAGGTGGTATATTCTACTCAGCCGTATACCACTTAATATCAATCTTACACTATTTAAATATAATACCTTAAAATAAAATGCACCTGGCATTTAAAATACAGGAGTATTATTAGTTTAATGTTTCGGTTTACTTATTCAAACGAACATAAAGTAGATACCGTTTAGAATGTTGTAAATTGAATGCACCAAGTTATCTGCAAAGCGAATCTTAATAACCGCATTTAGCCTCCACATCTGCTGATCTCTGGCATTATGCCATGTAGACAGTCGCCTTAAATTAATTACTCTGTATACTAGGGGATTAATTGTTGTGGAGTATGTCTAAGTGAAAATATTTCGCGACAGTTATCTCTATTTACATAAAGTACATGGTTGTCCTAGCCTTGCTCAGTAATTTTTATCAAAAAAAAGAAACTTACAAAAAAAGAAAAAATGATTAGGTAGTTAGGGATTGATCCTAGGTATTTACATTTACACATTACTCGAGACTGGCCGTTCTCCGAATAAGCTATGCTGACTTGATAGTTTATGGAAAAAATTCAATTCATTATAATTTTTTGTATTTTTTAATGCCCAAAAACAGGGCACAATAAACGATTTTTTTTACATAAAATCTAGCTAGATCGATTTTTTTCTCCCAAAATCCCCTACATACTGAATTTCAGGAAAATCGTTGAAGCCGTTTCCGAGATTCCGAATATATAAACATACAAGATTAACTCATTTAAATATTAAAGATTAAGGTATTTTTTTATGTATTGTTATGTATTGTTAGCAACGGCCTGTTACTATCCCACAGCTGGGCATAATCTTCTACACTCCGTTCTTTGAGAGAATGGATGAAGCTACCACGCTGCTCCAATGCGATTTGGTAGGTTACACATATCCCCAGAATTCTCTAGAGATATGCAGGTTACCTCACGATGTTTTCCTTTAACGAAAATAGTCAGATAAATTGCAATTATAAGTCTTATAATTTTAATACAAAAACTCATTACAAAAGTAATAATGGAATTACTTTGCTATAATGTAATATAGCAAAACACTTTCAATAATGCTTTTGTATTATGGATCTCCGCTAAGTAACGCGGTTTACTCAGCGCACACAAGGAAAGCTTTAAATTTTGCCGTTTTTGCAATATTTTTTTATTGCTGCTTCTATCCTATTCATAGCGTGAATTTATTTAGCTTATAGCCTTCTAAATGGATTATCTTACACATAAAGAATTTTTCAAATCGGTCCAGTAGTTCATGAGATTAGCGCGTTTGACAAACTCTTCAGCTTTTTATACTAGTACTAGTACTTAATATCCCGCGGTTTCTCCCGCGTACATACCGATCTCATGGTAGTGCAAAGTCTACTAAGTCGGACTATAGATTTATTTTTGTTAACATAAAAGTTTTATTTCTTATTTAATTTCACTAACATTCATAATTCTAATAAATATACAGATTTTTTGACTAATTTTTTACACCTTATTATACTTTTAATGAAAATGTAATATGTTGCTCAGTAAAGATGCAGCTTTCCAATGTTGAAATAATTGTGTAGTTTTTGTATGAAAACATACAAATATACATAAAAAAAATTTCTCTTTATAATATTAGTATAGATGTAATATTTTTAGAAGTATTTAATTAAATCAAAATTTACGAATTAATAAGCACCGAAACCTATTTCATATCATTTAAATTTCTTGATGTTACAAATTATTTATATCATTACTGCACTTACTGCAGTCAAGTAAACTCATAATATTGGGGCTGGTATAGCTTGCAGGTGGCGATGCGACAACCCCATGTGGTGGTGAATCGAATAAGATCACACGACCCAATGGACGTTGCGAGTGGTGTTTGATTTAGATAAATAACTTGTAACGATAATTTATGACGTCAATTAGGGTGTACATTATAAAATCTTAATAATAAATAATAATGATGTATAATATAATTTATAGAAGAAGACATTACTGTGCGGAATTCCATAGTACAAAAGTTATTATAGAAATTTATAAATCTAAAATCCGCGTTTGGTAACTAAATCCATGTTTGTAATGCTAAGTGTAAAGAGCAAAACCCTCCTTATACCTTATATATGCAGAATTACTTACCGCACATATTACAACACCACCACACTACTGCACTACATACATTCACTATGACAATCTGTAACTATCTCCTCCTCACTCAACTATAAAATATTAATTTAAAACATTCAAACACCCTTAGAGCGCTCGCGCTCTAACAAAGAAATACATAAAACCGCGCCGAAGGCGCTAGCACTCTTATATTTGTTATAATATAAAACAGTTGTTTGTCATCAGTTTAGAGCCGTAAAGCAACCATAAATTAATATAAATTATTGAATATAAGTGTACGATACACGAACAGGTTTTATATTTATCTAATACAAGAACAGATTTTACATGTACCCTACATGAACAGACTTTATATGTCCAACAGATATAAATTCGTTACACGAACAGATTCTTATATGCCCAATACATGAACAGGTTACTATAAAATTTGATAAAAAAATGCGAGACATTCAGATAGTTGAATGTCTCGCGAATGTCTTATGTTACTTCTTAGGATATGTTATAGCCAACAGAAAGATCTCTCACTCGATCTAAATACCTAGCCCTTAAACAACTCCGTAGAGAAGTTTAATCAAAGTGGTATCTCTCTCCTATCTATTATATTCTTCCGATTTGGAAAAATATAAAAAGAGAGTGATAGTCAGTAGCTCCGCACCCGCTACCAACGGTGAGCTCCGTCCATAGGATATGAGCCCCCCCCCCAAGGGGTACCTGTTTATAGTGCGCCTGCGGCGTAAGATTATGGGATAAACCCATTATTGTCGGGAGTCAACAAAACCACAGTTGACATATTAGGCATGAGTGCCTTGGTGTATAATAGAGGACCGAAGCCCATATAATAAATAGCCGGAGCTATAAAATATGGCATTAGCCAAAGGCACAAGGCCTGGTAAACTTTGATAATAAATTACCAATTCTTATATTCAGTAAGGCGCATGTCGCCTGCACACGTCGTAACGGTGCGTTCTATGGTAAAAACCACATACAGTATAATACGTATAATACGTATAAAGTCCACAAAGTGGAAACCCATCGAGATGGCAAACATGTTGCAAAGCAACTTGATTAGTTATAATATATACACCATATAGGTGTGTGTCCACCGAAGTGGATAGTGTGTGTCCACCGAAGTGGAAGATGTGTATTGCAGAGCATTACATGAATGCCAATCACCCCCTATTCACCCAATACCATATAATGGAGTCACACATAGTGCACTCGCTTACGGTATGCGCCAAGCTCAACACGCCACCTCATACAACAAAAGGTAATTTATGTTTAACGCGGCAAGCCACGTAAGATGTATATGTATATGTGAAGATAAGGGAAATGCAGGCCACACTGTCTAAAGCTAGTCCGCAGTCTTATTAACAAAGACCCAACCAGCGGCTCTAATGCAATAATGCCATGCTATAATGGTCATTCGTGGTATCATTAACTAAGCTAAGGGGACGTCCTGAAAAGGACGAAACACCACACCCATCCGCTACTATGAACAGAGTCCATAGCGATCCATCACTGCCGCGGCGTATCACTTCAGCAACATAAAGTTAACTTCCGCAACGCCCAGCAACATTCAGCTGTGGTACCGTCACTATTGAGAGACTACGAACAACGTATAGATGTCCGTTCGTCAAACAATAACATTTCAGCCACCACTGTACCGTCACTACTTCAAGCGGCCTATGCGTCCAAAGGTCGAGCAAGGCACACGGCAATGACCGAAATCACCACCGGCCTAACTAAACCCGTATCACAAAGGCACACGCCCAAAGTAACTCTGGTTGCGTCAAACCAAAGCCGAATAAAGGCACGCCGCAGCAACCGAAGTTAACTACGGGCCTATGTCCAACCCTAATAAGATGCAGCCTAGTGTAGCCTTTTGGGCCAGGCACACAGCAATGACCGAAATCACTGCCGGCCTAAACCTCAAGTCTCCCACCAGTACCCGCCAGAGCATGTTCGGTAGAGTGCCAACCACTACTCAGCAAAGTTACCTTTACCAAGTAACATTCTGACACTTTAATCGTTCGAGGTGAGCTAAGCGATGTAACCATCGCTACACTCTTAATGGTCAAGTCGCAATCACAGCCTTTCCAAAGATCGACACGATCTTGCATCTTGAACCATTATACGAGAGCGGGCCTAGATGTGTATTTATTATTAATTATTATTAAAAATAGTCGAGTTAAAACTCAATTAATATCTTGTATCGCCCCAGTACACATCTACAATATCATTATAACAACATTTCATTAGCGACCTAACAGATCACTTCTGCGCTCTGCGCTCCGCCCGCTCTCTCATACTATAGTACGGCGGATATCGTGACATTCGGTCAATATGACGAAAATTATACTTTTCTGAATTTGATGTTTTATGAATAGAGCATCAATTATAGATGCGAAAAAACATTACTGCGTGACAAACAAACATTTATTTTTATACTTATAGATTTTTCTAAAATATTGAAATTTTAATAATTATTTATTTTTAAAACTCGAATGTAGGGATGAGACTGTTACAAATCTCAACGATCGTTCGTCCCGAAACCGAAGCATCGTCGGGAGCCAATCGATTTTGTCTATTTTCTTAACAATCACGGATTATAGCAAAATAATTCTATCATAACTTTTGATGTATAATATATGTATACATTTTTAATTTTTTTTAAAAACAGCTGGTATATTTATTAATAGCTTATTAATAATGAAAGCTATAATAAATAGAGAAATGTAATAAATCACAAATTAATTCCATTTATCATTCCGCTTATTTAATTATAGACAAATTTACAGTATATTTTAAATATATTCAATAAAACTATACAAAAAATACATTTAAAAAATTGTTGACACAGGGAGCGGTGCCGCGTAAACTTTTAGAAAATGACTTCAAGCGTAAGACAGGAAATATCTCTATTAAACAAGACGTTTGGTGATCCTATTCACCGTCACCGACAGTTTTATAGGTGTTTTGCCACCTGCTTGGCGATTTGCTTTACGGTTTGTATTATAATTAATAAATTGCTACAGCAATAGGTGAATTGAATTAATGAAACACTTATTGATGCAGAAGTATGAATGTACAGTCGTGTACAACGCTTAAAATAATTAGTAGTTATAGTCGCTACTGGGGTATGCTATAATATTTACAGGTTAATAAGTTACTTCACTTTTCTATAGTTTGTTAAAAGAATACGTTAAGGAACAAAATATAGGTATACCACTTCGCATTTAGCAGCTATATGTCGTTCTTTCATGAGTTTGTTTAATGACAAGCAAGCTGCGAATGTTGTATATAAAGACATTCTGTAATTAATTGTAAAAATAAAATACATAGGGAAAAATGTAAAAATAAATAAGCAAATATATGAATTTAGATATTCCAAAGATAGCAGGAAATCTTCTTGGTATAGGGAGAGAGAAATTGTTTTTCTCCAAATTTAACGCTTGCGCGCCACGGGCTGTAATGAATAAATCAAAACTACTGGATCCATTTTTTTACATTGAGTGACATGGGCTATATATTTTATACCCGTGCGAAGCAGGGGCAGCCCGTTAGTACTTATAATAAATTACTTAATACTATATAATATATACTATGTATACTATTTACTATACTAAACTATTTTACAAAGACAAGCATTAAAAAAAAACTTAAAAATATTACTTATTATATACACTTAATATTACTAATACCTAATATTTAATATAATATTTGTTTATATAATATTAATTTTATTGTTATAAATTAAATATGCAAAAAAACAATTTTCATGCACGAGCAAGATTGGAGTTACACGTTATACAAAAATTTTAACTCTACATTTAATATTTGATCTCAATTAGCTATTACCGCGAATCCCTAAAGATTGCAACACCAGTGGCGTATTTATCAACTTTCATCCACTCAATCGATATTAATATGGAATTTCTTTCAAAAAAAGAAAATTATATTATACAGAGACATGAATGTTACTTAATAAAATACACCGACTTTCTTGATAAACAAATTAAAATAAATAAATAAGTCAATATGCAGACAAAAATACTAGAAGCTAAATGTCATCAAATAAAAAAGTGGCAAGTTTAAATTAAAAAACAAACATATCATTCAATAAACTCATTCCAGAACTTCATTTAGTGTCGCCATAAAAGCCACTTGCAACCCCTCCTACAGACGAACGCGCGCGTACAATAGCTTTTTTTGCGGTGGCAACACTGTTATTCTGTCATTTTCCGATCCACTACCCAGACATATTGCCTCTTTTATTGGTGTTTATTGTCGTTTACCAATTTCTTTACCTTTTCGCTTTATAGGGAGCGGTGTGGATATAATGTGTATGTTTATGCTTTTTTTATAAAAGTAATAATATTTTTTTTTGCGATGAAGTAAAATAGAAAATAAATCATCCTCCTGCCCTTATCCCACTCTAAGTGGGGTCGGCACAACATGTTATAAACATGCTGTCACACGATTTGGCTGCGTTTTTACGACCGGCCGCCTGCCTGACTTCAACTTATCTTAGTCGTATTTTACGACACCTCGATAAGAAAGAGGGTGGTCTATTCTACTTAACCGGATACCACACGGTGAGTCAACTTACCTTAGTCGCCTTTTACAACACCTCGGTAAGAAATGAGGTTTGTCTATTCTACTCAGGCGGATACCACACGGCGGGTCGACTTACCTTAGTCGCCTTTTACGACACCTCGGTAAGAAAAAAGGTTGGTACTATTCTATTCAGCCGGATATCACACGGCGTTTCTCTCTTTTCTTAATATACCTATGTATAAAAAGAAATCAATAAACTAAAAACGAACCAGATTAAAAAAGTTCAACAATTAAGTTCAATTATTCATGTTGTCTTTGGTTCTAAAATGTCTATACTCTGTGCCCTTTAACGATTATTACGGTTCACGAAATTCCCTCCAAATAACTCACTTTAACCCAGTCACTGTGTCAAATTAAATTTCACAAATCGCAATCTGTTCTAAGCGTGTCAAATCACCCCTCCGTTAAGAACTACAAAGTATTAGCGGCGGATTAGGCCGCTTTGTCTGAAGCCGCCCAGTCCAATATTATCTTAGCTGTGAAAACAACATACAGCGTTTACATTGACTCTTTTATTAGTTTTTCAAAATATTTGTATTACTATTAACGTAATGTAATACGAACAATTCTAATAACTCAATCTAAATTTTAAAAAAATCATCGTCATTCGATGCGTAAATGTAATTAAGATTTTGCTTTAAATTAAATTTCTATTTGTTATTATTAAATACGTTTCATAATTATTTTTATTCATTATACTTTTAATACTGGTTGTTTGGAAGACATTCCGATTCTGGAATAAGCCCGCCTTTGTTTATTAGGTAGGTATTACGACGTCAGAAGGGTGACGAGAAGTCACGACCATTCGAGGTCAAAAATCCAGGACCTCGTCTTCGCCGGCGAAGACGCTGTGTGGACAAAGTCGTGGGCAGGAGTTAGTTTATAATATAGATCTTGGAACATTAGTAAATTTGTATTTTTCATTGAAATATTATCACTAATGAGCCGTAGTTCGTAATTCCCGTGATTTGTCGCAGTTCCGTGCGTTCGTGCTATTTGGCAATCCCAAAACACGCAAGCCTACACCCGACCTCATAAAGGACTTTAATAAATTAATGTATACAAAAATTTGTCTTCGGTATCAAGTTATATTGACTATTATGGCGTGAGGGATATTTGACGGTGAAAAATTGATATAATTTTGTTAGCTTTGAGCCGATAGTATCGTAAAAGGTAGTTTTATTGTCTTGGGACTTTGTGATTGATATGAATATTTGTTTCAATTATTTATGAACCAAATTTTGGCCTCAGCATAAGTATATTTATACTATGATAGTATTTTTTTTTAAATATTATAATTTGAAATTGAAGCGGCGTTAGTGGAATGATTAGGGAAACGGACCTACGATCGAGAGGTGAGTTTGAATCCTGGCCATTATACTACCGCCTTAAACCCACTCCAACAAGTAGTAGCAATTATTGTAAAATTTCTCATTCCTTATATCTAAAATTCCTTCCTTATATCTAAAATAAATTCTTCAAGAGAGCTGAATTATTACATTTTATTTACTTCCCCTGAATTCATACAGCAATTAGTACACACGGAGCAATAAAAGAAACAATGCCTAGCGCACCTCCCACTGCAAACAAATCGACTTTTTACGTTGCATCCTACTCAAATATTAGGCAGGACACACACAGGCCGACGGATAAAAAAAAAGTTAACGTAACGAGTCGCTCGCTACCGGTCAAAGGCGCCCGTGCCGCAAAAGAAATATGGGCGTGGCGCGTCACGCACAAAACAAACTCGAGCGACAAGCGAGCGACAGAGAGGCGAATACGAAATCGCCTCACGGACGAACGAGACACCGACAGCCCGGTGCTCGCGAACACGACTAATTTAAAACTGGATAATAATTGATGGTGAGCTCAAAACAAACAGATATGGCTGACAAAAAAGGACGGCACCATACGAAATCTTCATTAGCGAGAGAGGCGCCAGCGGACGTTCTTAATTTAAAAATTGAATGCAATCGACGGTGAGTCGACGGTTATACTGGGGTGTTTTGTCTTAGATACCTCAAAATGGTGATTAGTAGAAAAACTCATTCCAAATTTGTTCGCGGAGATGATTTTTCATAAATCAAAACAAAAGGGGGAATGATGCTACGAAATTAGCTAGTTCGGAGCGACGGTTATTAGTGTGTTGTGATCGTTTAAATTCAAATTATCTATCAATTTTATTTTAATTAAACGAGTTATAAAACTTAATAATTGAATAAAGGAATAAACTGCAGTTAATCGCATATATTTAGATTAAGAATACAAAAATATTTTATACCAGCTATTAAAAATAATTAGTTGATATTAATTTAAAAAAACCTACCAATCCACATTGGAGCAGCGTGGTAGGTCTTAGCTTCAACCTCTTCAAAAACGAAGAGAGGAGGCATCTGCCCAACAGTGGGATAGTAACAAGCCGTTACAGATAGAATTTACCTAAAGAAAACCTAATGCATTCACTTGTGAGTTAGACTAATAAACAGATTTCGGTACATTTTAATTTTAAATAAGGTACATATAACACCTAAGATACGTATAACAATATACTTATGTACCTTAGGTGAGGTTGAAGTGTAGTCAAGGATGCCAAATGCGAAAAAAATAATGTTTTCCTAACATAACTGTACGCCAAAATAAGTATATTCTAAATTTAATCAAGATCTAATTTATCATCTCATCTAATCATTTAGGTAATATCTAATATAATAAGCAAAACTCTAATACAATTTATGTATTCATAATATTTAAGTTTTGACAGTAGTCCTAAATGACTAAATATAAATAATATTTAGATCGAATTTAAATACTGGAAATGGAAATTTTTATTCTGTGAACCGTTAAATAATAACCGGAGTAATGGTTTTGTTATGTTTAATAGTTTAGTATAAACTCAGAGTTATGAAGAACTATGTTATTTCATAATTAGATTACACTGGAATTAGATAAGATACACACAAAATCAATGTTTTAAAAAAAAATCAATTTTGGCTATACGCGTATTTAATATAAGCTTTTTACTAATAAACCTAGGTCTTGTTTAATATGTGTTAACTAATAAGTTCAAATACTACCTATATAAAATTCGATAAATTTTTCGTGATAAATTTAATGAAGTATCAACGTAAGTTTTTGTTTAACTTGTAATCTTTTTTGTTCCAAGTGTCTGTAAATACCGTAAGCCTAAGCCTCTTTAACTTTTTTACTGTATCTCGTGGCGCCAATGTTTTGACCCGAGCGTCGGCCAAAACAGAACAGATTATACGTAATATTTTGACATATTGCTAAGTGAATAGATAACAAACCTTTTTGCTCAAAGTGCTCTTATTTGCTCGTGCTTTTAACAGACGTATACTGATTTATTGCTGTTTTATTTGTATATTATATTAAAGACGCCTACATTAATGTAGCAAATTTTGTTTATAGCTGTTTATTTATAAATGTTTTGTCATTAATTAAATAAACCTGCTATTATTACTACATTATATTTGTATGTAATAATAGCAGTACTATATTTGTATAGCAATACTATATTTGTATACAAATTTAATATTTAATGGGCAAATGTGTTTATTCTGTTTTATAATTGGCATATGTATAATCTGCAATATCGGGCCAGTGTAATGGAACGTTGAATTCAGTTCCTCTCACTTGTATAAGATTCATAATAAATATTAAGCATTTGTGGTGATGACGCAAATCTATTAACAAGTAGGACGTAAACGCAGATTTTCTAAAAAAACTAGAAATAATTTATATATTCATATATTTATATCGATTCGTAACTAAATGAATGAAACGAACGGAACGGAATAAAATAAACTATCACGCGCTGATTGACAAAGCAAGCAACAGATTATAAAATGATTTAAGATTGAAATGTCAAATCTAAGTCGTATATTGTTACTAGCAATTAATATTATTATCATATATTTTTATTTATTTTAATTTTAACTCACTTCAATAAAAAATATAAAATTTTATATGACAGTTTCGTCTGTCAAATTTTATTTCAAAATAGATTTTAAATTAAATGTTCAAACAAGATGACAACTGTACGACACATATTGTTACTAGGCAAACATGTGTTCACTAAATTGGCGGGTTTTAAAATTGAGAACGGATGTCTTGTTTTGAAAACAAATTAGTTCAATTGTTAGCAACAATTTATTGCGGAGCCGTGTTTATTTAGTGAAACAAAAGAATCCGACCACACAGATTGCACAACGGCATGATAAAAAAAATTCGGTAGGCTTTTGTTTGACACATTTTTAGGTAGAGCAACCGTTATTTTGCTGTAATGATTTTTTAAAAATTCGAATGTGGAATACTTTGTGCATATTTGTATCTTTATCTTTAAGATTATTATATTTAAGTGGGTTATTATAATTAATCTTGTATGTATATATATTTTCGTAATCTCGGATACAGCACAAACGATTTTCGTGAAATTCAGCATGTAAGGGGTTTTGGGGAAGAAAAGTTTATCAAGCTAGGTTTTATTAAAAAAAACTCGTTTTGTCTCTGTTTTTGGATACAAAAAAAACTACATTTTTAATTGCTGCTCCCCCCGATTCATCTTTGGGTAATGTTATATAGCCTTCCTCAATAAATGAACTATCTTACACTGAAAGAATTTTTCAAATCGATCCAGTAGTGCCTGAGATTAGCGCGTTCAAATAATTAAACAAACAAACTCTTCAGCTTTATATATTAGTATAGATACACATTATAAATAGTAGTAAATACTTAATCGTTCTTATATTACTGAATGTGGACTGAATGTGGATTGTGGTTAGATAGTATTAGCAAGAATCTATAAAAACTAACTACAAGATCACCCTCTATTACAAGCACGCAACTGATTCTAATTTATAAGGCGCACGTGTACTCAAGTTAATAGGAGCAGGTATCACTATTAATTGGTAACATGACCGCGGCACTATACACTGGTTCAAAATGAAATTGTTACTGTATTTCTTATTTTATCTATTCTTTTGGTTGACTGGACTGCTAAATTTGCAGCTTTATTAATTTATAGTCATAACTGTGTTTGTTATTTTAAATTATGTTTATTTTAATTATAATGGAAATGACCCACCCAATCCGGCAAACTGCGGAAGTATGCATCTCTCATCGAGAGTTATATATTTGTGCCGTTTGCAGTTGAGACCCTAGGGCCATGGAGTCAAAGTGCAAATTTTCACTCTTCAGGTGACAAGAGGGCTGGCTTCTTTTGCGCACAAAGAATCACCTTAGCGATTCAGCGCGGAAACGCTGCTAGCATTCTTGGGACCATTCCACGTGGGCATGATTTGTATAGTCCTAGCGTGTAACTAATTTAAGATAGACATAACTTGTACAATTTCTAATGTATAAAAAAAATATATTTGTTAATAATTTAAAACTCGTTAATTATTATAATAGTTAATCAAATCAAATTAAATCAAAATAATATTTATTCAAATAAGCTCTTTCATGCACTCTTGATTCATCAAGGATCAATATGATTAATGAAGCTACAACTGGTTCAGAATGTTGCTCTTACCGAGATGAACCAGAAATAAATTCAGCGGTCAATCCTTTAGACATTTTCAATTTTACATTATTAAACCGCAGTCTTATATGAAGCTAAAAGGATTTTCAAATACAGGCAATTTCATCATTCAAATAATCTTCAATTTTGTAATATGCTTAACCTACGTATAAGCATATCTCGTTTACTTAACTTAAACCTTTCTGTTGATTCGTCTTATATGGGTAACATAATAATTTCATGGATAGTATAATAATTTTAATTTTCACTTATTTTTATCCTTATTTTCAAATTCAAATTCATTTATTTTTGCTTGATACACTTACAAAAAGGCGTTACAATTATTAGTTTCAGTGTATTATCAAGAAATAGGTATGAAAATATGATAAACTTAAAATTATAAGTTATTAATATTGACACAGATGGAAAAGATTTTACTTAGATATATTTCATTTATTTCTATTTCTTTTTAGTTTAGAAAAGAAAAATTACTTAAAATAACAATTCTACTCGCAAGTTCCGAGAATTCTTTAGTATAAAACATATGACAACAAATATCTAAATGATTTACTGAGAGTCTGTCATTTATATGACCTAAAGCTCTGTAACTTAATGCTTGTGAAAATCTATAACGTATGGATATATTTTCCGATGTAGAAGAAGAGTGAACAATTAGTGAAGCTCAGTAATGACGGTAACAACTTGGAAATGTAATGAGGTATAATAATATGATCCTTTTGTACCGTACTTTGTATGGTCTATGTTGTACGCGTTCTGATATCATGAGAAAATTAAACTTGAAATTTATAATTCTTATAAAATTATAATTCTTATTTGGTTTACTTGTTTCAGCCGTGTGATATCCGGCTAAGTAGAATAGTACCACCCTCTTTCTTACCGAGGTGTAAAACGCGACTAAGATAAGTTGACCGACCGTATGGTATTTGGTTGAGTAGAATAGATAACCCTCAAGGTGTCGTAAAATACGACTAAAGTAAGTTGAAGTCAGAGAGGCGGCCTGTCGAAAAATACGCAGCCAAATCATGTGGCAACATACTTAAAACATGTTGCGCCCCACTTAGAGTGGGATAAGGGCAGGAGGATAATAATGATATAAAAAAATTCATGTATAAGGTATACATGAGTTTTTTTTTTATAATATAAGAATAATAGACGATAGCATACATTAATTTTATTTTTTATTTATTAGGATATCCAACAAGACTTACATTATTAATACTATAAAATACTCTACAAACTATTAAATTAAATGTAGTCTTAATTATAGGTTACCACGGCATGTAATAGAGACGCATTATTTAAATATATTACAAAATAAAATATTATGTCAAAATAAAATTATAAAATACAATTATAATTAACATTTATTATAACGAGTTTTATAATACAAATTTATGTAATCGTTATTTATATTTTTTTAATTTATAAACTTATCAAATCGCTGTAAGTTGATGACTTTTGCCACCATACCAAGTAATAACGTGCTCTGTAAGGTTACCACGTCAAACGGCAGGGTTACATTGTTAGAGGTATGTCGACTTGTTCGCCAATTAGTTTCGTTACTTGCTCTAGAATATACCACAGACAAATGAAGACGAATATATTATAAGTATAGAATAAATCGCTCATGAGCCGCGACAGTGTTACAACTCAAAAAAATATGTTTTGAGATAAATGGGTTTAAAGTGTTCCGGCTAAGGAAAATGCATAAAAATGCTTTACTTTGCTGAAATTAACGGTCTAATACAGACAGACTTTTAGGGACTTCTATACTTATTATAAAACAAAGTCCCCAAAAGCAGTCAGTGTTGTGTTCAACACTTTGATCTAGGAATATCCAAAGGAAAAGGTGAACTTTGCACCCAATTGTAATAATGTATATTTGTGTTTGAAAAATAAAAAGAATTAGCACAGTTTTAAATCCGGAAATTGAAAATTTCAAAATAATTTTAGCACAAATAAGTTATCGATTACATAATTTATTAAAGTAAATGAACAGTCAAAAATATAGTATAAGTCAAACAAGGCTGATTCCACTAATTCAAGAAAAATAAATATTAAATCTATAAGTACTTATTATAAAACAAAATCCCCTAAAATCGATATTTTCAAAATATACTAAACGTATTTTTGTACGGTTTTTTAAGAAAAGATAGTGCAATTCTTCCGGAAGGTTTAGTTTAATAGTATATTACCGTTTTAAGTAAATTGCGTTGAAGAAATCGCGCGGATGTAAAAAAATCGCTTGCTGCGAGCAGAGATGCATTAAAGTAATATAGTAGAGAATTGTAGATCCAAAAAAATACTATAAAAAAAGTCATCAACAGCTTATCTCTATCTCACACTAGCTATGCCAGCGACTACGCTCGCGTGGAAAACGGTGTGTCACACCCACAAATTTCCCGAATTGAACATAAATGTAGTTATTTTGAGTTAACTTTAACAGATAGAACCATGCTATCGCTGACTTTTTTGTAGTATTTTTTGTAGATTTTGCTAGATCTACAATTCTTTAGTACATTACGTTAGCGTTTCTCTGTTAGTTTACATGGCGCATGCGAGGAAAGCTGAAGACTGGAAAGTTTTTAAATAACTGCGCGCGTAATGTACTATCGACTTAAACCTTCCGGAAAAATTGCACTACCTCTTAGTAAAAACCGTACATAAATCCGTTCAGTAGATTTTGAGAAATTCAATGACATACAGACAGATAGGTTTTAGGGACTTTGTTTTATAATAACTATAGATATAGATGTTGACTCACAATACCTAACTACTTTTTTTTCAAAATCGCAATTCGGGAAAAATTTTGTGACAAAGTGATTTCCACGCCGCTGGTTGGCACAGTTAGTTCTTTTATAATATGCATAGATAAGGGGAGCATAGGAAATCTTAACAAAACCTCTCCAACCCGAGCGTAAATACGGGCCGTAGCTAGTTAAATTCTAAAATGGCATATATTTATTAAATCCTAATGTGAATCGATTAAGTAACGCTATAAACCAGTTTTATAGCGACATTGATATCTCTATTAAACACGTTAATTAGATTTAAACCGTTGCGTCGTCGTATATTATATTTTAATTAATGGCGCGTCGCTATAAACAAAAATTAATTAAACGGGTCTCTTAATGGCTATACGGTTAAGAAATATGTGGGGAAATCATGCAAAGCAATATGAAATAAGCCGATTAAGTTGCACGCACACACCTACACTATTGGATGTTGGTGCAACAAGAAAATCCGCTTATTTGTTTCCTTTATACATTTTTTATTAATTACAAGATTTTTATGGCCTTTATGTTACCCCCTCGTATAAGCATGAATTGTGCTAAGTTTTATCGATATTGGGTCAAAAATATAATAGACATACAGACTTTCGCATTTTAAAATATAAGTAACGATGTTTTAAATGAGAAGTAGAAATAAGAAGAGTAAGAGAGACAGAGAGAGAGAGAGTAAGAAATGAGCGAGGTCTATTTTACTCAGCCCGATACCACACAGTGGCTCAACTTACCTCAGTGGCCTTTTAAGACACCTGGGTAAGAAATGAGCGTGTGCTATTCTACTCAGCCAGATACTACACGGTACAATTAAGGAATGAAACTATAATTAAAAAACAACATATATTGCTACAATTTGTTACAATGTAAGTAATGTCAAGTTCAAGGTGATAAAAATCTTTGTACACTATAAATAAATGTCTTTATAATTGATTCTCAGGAGTTTTTGCTATTTATCCAATTACCATTTGAACTTTATATATAATTATGAACAATTATACGTTACTTTATGTAACACCTTCAACAAAATAGTACAAAGTATACAATATGTTGCAAATAATTAGTAACGCAATATAATTAGTAAAGTAGAATAGAAATACTAAGGTTATATAAATTATATTCTCACGCCGTGTGGTATCCGGCTGAATAGAATAGTACCACCCTCATTACTTACCGAGGTGTCGTAAAAGGCGACTAAGGTAAGTCGACCCGCCGTGTGGTATCCGGCTGAGTAGAATAGACCAACCTCATTTCTTACCGAGGTGTCGTAAAAGGCGACTAAGGTAAGTTGACCCACCGTGTGGTATCCGGTTTAGTAGAATAGACCACCCTCTTTCTTACCGAGGTGTCGTGAAATACGACAGAGGTAAGTTGGCGTCAGGCAGGCGGCCGGTCGTAAAAGCGCAGCCAAATCATGTGACAGCATGTTTATAACATGTTGTGCCGACCCCACTTAGAGTGGGATAAGGGCAGGAGGATGATGATATAAATTATATTCTCATACTGAGACATTGACAATGTGAATAGATCGCCATATTCAAAATATCTTAGAAACATTTAATTTTCCATTAAGTAACGTCCCACGGCTTGGTCTCCTCTCTCCATTTCTGGACGGAAGTTGATTTAAAACCTACCACACTGCTCCACTAGTAATTGATAGGTTATATCTCCATATCCCCATAACTCTCTAGACATATGCAGGTTTCCTCACGATGACTTTATTTACCGAAAAGCAAATGCTAAATTGCAATTACCAATTAGACACATAAGTTTTGACATAAAAACTCATTGTCGCCTGCCCTGGTTTTGAAACCGTGAACGTCTCGAGAGAGTCGCAAAGTCTCACCGCTGCGCTATCACTATTATTTTATTGTTCCATATATGTTAGAAATTAAAAAGGTAAGCATCTCCCATCAGGTCTTCCCACAGACCACATCAAGATGAATTCTCCCGACAAAAGACAAATAAATAAAAACGAATTTGACTGGCCCGTTGGCGTAGTGGGTAGTGATCCTGCCTTTAGCTCCGCGGGTCGCGGGTTCGATTCCCGCCGAGGGCCAACATTTTCAATAAATGAATTTGTTGGCCTTTGAGCCTGGGTGTATATTTGTATTAAAGTATGTATTTAAAAAATATATAAGTATATATTCATCAGTTTTTTTCAATATATGGGACACTTACACACACGGTCGTCCGTCCCCAAAGTAAGTAACTTAATACTTGTGTTATGGTGGACAGACAACTGGTGAATATATACTTATATATTTTTTAAATACATACTTAAATACAAATATACACCCAGGCTCAAAGACCAACAAATTCATTTATAGAAAATGTTGGCCCTCGGCGGGAATCGAACCCGCGACCCGCGGAGCTGAAGGCAGGGTCACTACCCACTACGCCAACGGGCCAGTCCAATGTGTCCGGATATGAATTTGTGTTTAAGTATGTGTTTAAAATACTATATCCTGACTAATATTATAAATGCAAAAGTCTCTTTCTGTCTTTCTGTGACGTTCACGTTACGTGCAAATGATATATACCGAATTTAATGTTAGTAAATTGTTAATAAATTTAATAGTAATTGCAATTTAACCCCCGAATCAATCTGATTTTTGTGATGGAGATATTTACAGAGTGGATAAGTGACAGGAGCTACTTTTTATTCTAAGACTCAATTGTTTACGTGATCGAAGTCGGGGGTAAATTCCCGCTGAGGCCCAACATTTTCTCGAAATAATTTTTTGGTTCTTCCAGCCTGGGTGTATATTAGTATTTAGGTAGGTATGTATTTAAAATGTATATGTATATGTTTAGTACTTGTCTGCCACCCATAACACAAGTATTTAGTACTTTGGGGACAGACGACCATGTGTGAAAATGTCCCATATATTTATTTATTTAGGTATTATAGAGATCCCAATGACCCAATGACCCCAATGACAGACCTTTATCAATGAACTTAATGACTCTAACCGCTTCTCACAGTCATACTTCGTTTCTTGCTCAAATCTGTCTTCTCTTTTTTGCACATCATCTTGAAACAACGAAACAAATTTTCCTTTGCGTGTTAATATACAAATATTATAGACACTTTCATAGTGTGTATATAATTAATGTTTACAAAATTGATATCAATTCAAAATAATCAGCAGAAACAACATTTCTTTCGAGCGGTCGTTTAATAAAATTGTTCAAGAGTATTAAATATGATGGCATATAATTGTTATCTTTGATATTCGTAACACCGGTGTGTCATTTAAATCACTTATCCAATAAATCAGTCAGTATTCCTGTTCAAATTACACTATATACCTATCAATTATAAGTGAAATATCTCAGAAGTAAATTTACAAATTACATAGATATGATCTTAAGTGTACTCTTGCATGATGTAGATTATGTGGGCTATTATTTATTTTGTTGCCATCTTACTAAGTACATTTATAAATGCCTAGGGATACTCGGTATTGAACAATCATCGATGTTAATAGTGACTATAAAAAATAATTCTTTATCATGAATAAAAAATTAAGTTAGGCAGTGTTTCAACACTTTGGTCTAGGAATATTCAAAGTAAACGAAAGCTTTTGCGTCCAATATGTATTTATTGTTATATGTATATATGTCAAAGTATTAAAAAAATTTGCACAATTTTAAATCTGGATATTGAAAATTTTTCAACAATAATTGATTGATGTTAGCGAGTAGTTAAAAATATGACAAAGAATTCGTTGATTACATGACTCAATTTCAAGAAAAATAATTATTAAATAATACACAAATATATAAAGTTGTGGTAGCCCAGCAGTAACACCGTGCGGCTCTTTCGAGGAGGTCACGGGTTCAACGGGCAGACACCAGAGAATTGTTCTATTAAAACTTATATGTCTAATGGATAATTGCCATTTATCACACGATTTTTGGTGAAGGAACTTGCTTACTTACTATACAATTTTTTTTAATAGTTTTATTTTTGTAATTGTATTACAATGCGGGGATAGCTCAGCGGTGAGACCGTGCGACTCTTTCGAGAGCGACACAGGTTTGAACCCGGGCCAGGCATCAATGAAATTTTATGTCAAAACTTATGTGTCTTATTGATAATTGCAATTTATCACACGCTTTTCGGTGAAGGAAAACATCGTGAGAAACATATCTCTAGAGAATTCTGGGAGTATGTGTAACCTATCAATTCGCATTGGAGCAGCGTATTGGGCCTAAGCTCCAACCCTTCTCTCCAAAAATGGAGAGACGAAGCCTATGCCCATCTGTGGCCGTTTTTTTAATGTCAGGAACCAGGAACCCATTATGGGTCGTTACCGTTCAACAGGGATTAGCGGCGGGTATGTCGGACTCTCACCGACTAAAAACCTGACAGTGCTCCACCACACTACTGGTGGCGGGGACAGGGTTCCTTTGACACATTGCCCCCATTCCCGCTAGCAACGGCTCTGTTACCCGGAGTGCGCCACCTTCGGTCGGGGCCTCTCTAAACAGTGGCCCCTCCCTCCGCTTATTAATGCATCAGGAGCACCAGATGCATCGGCCGCCTCGCGGTCCTAACTCCAGCGAGCGTAAACCTCGCTTGGACCTCTCGGAGGTCCCCGTTAGGGCGGCATGCGACGGACTACGGCGAGTCGTTTGCGCCCCGCTTGCCTGCAGTGGATAGGATCCAAGGACTCAACTTCCCGGACCCGATCCGCCGCCTCCTTCCGCGACATAACGTCCTCGCAGAAGGAGGCCATCGCTGCCCACAATTCCTCCCTGTCCACCATGGCACGAACCACGTTAAGCAGGAGGGAGCCCACCTGTGCCACGAATTCCGCCCGCTGAATCACCCAAGCTGGGCAGTCTGCGAGCGTGTGCAGCGCCGTATCAAACTCGGCGCCGTTCTAGTATGCCCATCTGTGGCCGTTACTTCACTTTTCTTTACGGTCAACTAATAAAAGTGTTAAAGTTAATTTGATCTCATCAAACATGATAGATATCGGCGGTAACCTCATTACGATTAACTAACGATGCATAATTGGCACAACTCGTGCTCATGCTAATGTATGGGATTGTATAATTAAGTGTCCGCTTGCTCAACACTTGAGTGGCCAGTCTGCACGCTCTAGACAACTGTTAACTGCAATAATTAACATAACCTAGTCACTTAACTCGTTGAACATATGGATGTTAAAAGTGTGTTGTTTGCCCTCCTTCAAGTAGAATAGACCGCACTTATTTCTTACCGAGGTGTTGAAAAAGGCGACTAAGGTAAATTGACCCACCATCTGGTATCCGGCTGAGTAGAATATACCAGCCTTATTTCTTACGAAGTGTCGTAAAAGGCGACTAAGGTAAGCTGACGTCAGGCAGACGGCCGGTCGTAAAATAACTATCCAAATCATGTAACACGGCGGTTAAGTCGCCTCCGTGAGAAGGGAGAGTGGTCTATTCTACGCAGCCGGATACCACACCACATGGCACTTAGCTTAGTCGCTTTTACGACACCTCGATAATTTTACCGAATTTATAAAAAGATTCCTTTAGTTAGTAGTTTAGTAGTTTAGAGGTAGGTATTGAAAATCAAAATTAAGCGTATCAAAATATCTTTTATATAAACTAAATTACAATTAGCTTATTAAAAACATCGGATGCAAATCTTTTATATGCATTATGCGAAATACTTCATCAATCAATCCAAACATATTGATAAATGATTCAATGGATGTTGAGATCTCTAAAAATATATCTTGGCGTTATAAACAATCGTTCATGTGTAGTTTAGGTAATGTATTAGATAATTGAAATATGTTTTTGTCGATGGTATCAATGGCAAAGATTTGCGGCTTCGTACTGCGTATTTGCGGGCTTGATGGCGAAAATTAATTGCATCGGCATATTATTTATTGGCAGTATTTAGTAAATAATATCCATGACAAATCTATATCTTAATATTTATATGAGTTAATCTTGTATGTGTATATATATTTTCGGAATCTCGGAAACGGCTCCAACGATTTTCCTGAAATTCAGCATGTAGGGGGTTTTGGGGGAGAAATATCGATCTAGCTAGGTTTTAAGTAAAAATAAAGATTGTTTTATCCCTGTTTTTGGGCATTAAAAACACTAAAATTTACATTGAATTGAATTTTTGCCGTCAAGTTAACGTTGCTTATTCGAGGAACGTAAATACCTAGAATCGATCGCCAACTAAATTATTATTTTCTCTTTTTTTTCAAGTTTTTTTTTTAATTACGGAGCAAGGCTCGGTCATCCAAATATATATATCACACAAATTTATATATTTTATTATATAGGTTAAATTTTGAACATAAAAATAGTTATCGTGAGTTAATTATTAGGGTATTTTGAATAAGTTTCACCGTTTACTAAGCGCACGCAAGGAAAGCTTTACTGTTTTCTTAATATTTCTATTGCAGCTCCTCTCCTATTCATCTTATCGTGATATTATATAGTCTATAGCCTTCCTCGATAAATGGACTATCTTACACTAAAAGAATTTTTCAAATCGGTCGAGTAGTTCCTGAGATTAGTCTTAAGATTGAACTTTATATATTCAATATCGCCTTTAAGACCTCGGCAGGTCGTATATGGTACAGTGCTAAAGAAATCAAAATAACGCTACAGTAGATATGCCACTTGGGTTCTAATCTTGTAAACAAGCACGTCGGTAACTAGAATTTTAAATTATTGTTTTTAAAGTGGCTGCAATCTTCGTAGTGTTTTTAAATATAGTAACCAAAGCGTGGTTAATCACGCGGCGCCTTTGATCTCTCGGATGCCGCCATTGTTAGATTTTTTTTAATTTTATAGCGTATTAAATCAAGGCTTCAATTTAATGCACAGGCTTATGATTCCATGTGTATTGTTATTATAATTTAATTTAGAAATATCCTAAAGAAACCATCAAACCTAATTAGTAGTTTTGGTCTATTTAGTATAATTTAATGGCGCATTAAAAATAAAAAAATCCGTTAGTTTTAAAAAACATTTACATTTTATGATAGATTTAATATATTAAATCGACCTATACCTAGATAAATTATCTTTAAAGAGAAATACTTGTCTATTAATTACTATACTATTTCTGAGTTTGGTATTATTGTATTTACATAAGAGAATAAAAATCGCGAATAACTTTTATATATTTTCCTAAGCTAATAATAATATAAGAGAAAATAATGATAGCAACTAAAAATTTTAAGATGTCAAATTCAATATTTGTTACTTAACAATTTCATCATCCTCCTGCCCTTATCCCACTCTCAGTGGGGTTGGCATAGCATGTTATAAACATTCTATCACATGATTTGGCTCCGTTTTTACGAACGGCGAACTTACCTTAGTCGCCTTTTTAACACCTCGGTAAGAAATGAGGTTGGTCTATTATACCCAGCCAGACACCACACGGTGGGCAGACCTACCGTAGTCGCCTTTTACGACACCTTGGTAAGAAATTAGGGTGGTCTATTCTACTTAGCCGGATACCATGCGGCTATTTTACTTAACAATATATATTGGGTAATAAGTTAGATTCTGTATTTTAACTTAATATCTTTTATACACACTTTTTGTAAATTGATTGATTGATTCAAACGATCATGTATGCGATTCATATGTACATATAAAGATGTCTGAGAGGAGGGAAGGAGGAGTATTACGGAAAAGGTAAACATTGTGACGTCATTTTAATCTACAAAATTATTGATATATACCTATGGGTCACCCCTATTTCTGCAATGAAAAAGCGTTTTTAAATCTAAGCTTCAGTGTTACTCTACAAGACATAAGGTTATCTTTGTAAAGCATTGTGATAGGAACGGACCGCTATTACGAGTATACTATACTATTCTATATTATAAAATACGAGCTGAGATCTCCGCTTCGAGCGCGTAAAAATCAGTGTGTCACAAAGTTTTCACCGCGTAAATCCTGACCCGAATTTTTATATTAAAAATTGACTAGGTATATGTTGTTCAACGACCTCTTGAACCTTCCAGTGAAAGTTCTATCAAAATCGGTTTAGCCGTTCCGGAGAATGTACGTGTAATTATTAACTTGAACATTTCCCAAAAATTGCACTTTTGAGTAAAAACCATAAAACAATCCATTCAGATAATCGATAATCGATCACATACAGACACCGTTTGAGGGCTTTTTTAAATTATATGTATACTTATATAAATAACACAATGTATTTATAAAAATAACTTCGTTCCCATTTATCCTTATCCCAAATTCTTTTCGACACTTTTCGGTGTTTTAGTTTATCGCTTATAAAAACCAGTTCTAAAACACTAAACGGCGTTTCTTTATTCTCTTTTCACACTAATAAAAACATCAATCTCGACGGACGGCCCGATTAGAGACGTATCGTGAAAACCAATACGTTAAGACGCGTCCATACTTCTGCGGAACAGCTTTTGTAAATCTATTGCATTGTTAGCCATTGGCTTCTCACCACACTTGCGACGGCGTAGTGACTAACCATTCATTTTTTATCAGGAAAAACCCCTTATGAATCCATCGCCGCTCAACTGGTATGAGCAGTAGGTATGTTGGATTCTCAGCGATTAAAAAAACCTTAGTGTTGCTGGTGGCGAGGACAGGGTACCGTCGTAAACATTGCCTTCACATCACAGTAATTATCCTTGTAATTTTTGTGTATCTATTGTATTCCTTATCTATGATATATATGATATATGCGTTAGATTTGTATCTATGGTATTACTTGTCTATGGTATAACTTGTCTATGGTATAATAGAAAGATAAAATGTTGTCTCTGTCACACACGGAGAGTGGGGAGGAAAGATTGATTACGATCTTTTCCTATGGCTTTTAAGCCACAAGCGAAAACGTTCGGCACTTGATCATGGGACGTGGAATAAGAAACATTACGATAGTCGATACGCGAGTATTAAGTATAGAGAAATACTACAATCCCCTCCCTCCCTTCACTACAAAACATTCTAAGCCGTGCTCCGGCCACTCATGAGACCCACGACGTTCCTTGATTCTAGTAGAGCTTCTGCGCTTCACTCTCCACTTTTCACAGTCGATGATGCTTCTACACTTGCCTGTTCTACCCGATGACACTGTAAAAGCCGTTAGAGCTAGAATATCATCAATTTGAAAAAAAGGTAAGTATAATATAGTATGACTGCATTTTTTTTATTTGGTGGACGTAATATATAATATAATAATAATAATAAGAAAACTTAGGTAATATGAGTTCCAAAAAGAAAGCTATTTACCGTGCTCGCTTTTAAACTGAAACAATTAAGATAATATAACTTTTATATAACAATGATTACATTAAAATTTTCACACTCAATTAAACAAAAATGCGTCTTGCGGTATGTTTTGTTTAATTTTGTATTTGTGCTTAAAAATTCTCAGGGAACTATATTATATTATATTAAATTGACGCATGCAAGTATTTCTTCACTTTGGCCATTTTTTTGAATTTTTATATAACTAAAGTGTTCTCGTGTGTAAATTTAGTTTTCTTCACTTATGTTATGATTTTATTTATTTTAATGTATTTTATCTAATATTCATTGTAAGGACTTTCGTTAAAGTAACTTTTACAAAAAAAGTTTTACCTTTTCAATACTGATTAGATTTAATTTGACGTCAATAAAAATTATTGTGCTTTCTTCAATGTTATGGTTAAGGTCACGATATTGCCATTTGCATAATGCTAAAGTTGCAATTAAAATAAAAAGTTTAAAATATTTTAGTTAAATTTATTTACAACGACAATATGTAAGTTATGCATATCTTAAAACGTATACGCTAGTACTATAAAATTTTATTTAATCTTTAAGGACTATTTTCTAAACTTTTTTATGTCCATTATTCACATCAACGGGAATATGTGCGGAATCTAATTTATTTTGTATTCAACTTGCTCCTATAACTTAGGTTTATAACAATAAATTAACTATCGGATTACTAAATATCTAATTTGCATTATCTCATTTGATGAAATTATATTGACAGTTAGTTAAAATTTGTGTTATAGATCACTAATTTGCCAATTTGAATTCCTTTAAAAAAATTAAAAACTAGGATGTTTAAGACGCGTTAATCACGTAAATGAATTAATTCTGATAATCTTTTTTTATGTTTGCCGATTCTTAAATTGGAAGATTAATATTGTGGCCTTTTTTGGAGCTATGTTAATTTTTAAATATTTTGTTATCTACGTATACGTAAGTATGGTATACCATACTGAATTACTTGATAATAAATTGATGTTTATATAAGCTGTAACCGGCGACCGTTACACGTACGTACCATTATACGTACCAAAATCGCAAAGCCTTTGCGATTTTGGTCGTGGTGTCTATCTCCTGATGATGCTTCGGTTGCGGGGCGAAACGATTGTTGAATTAACTAAGTAAGTAACTTAATACTTGTGTTATGGTAGGCAGACAACTGGTGAATATAAACTTATATATTTTTTAAAAACATACTTAAATACAAATATACGCCCAGGCTCAAAGACCAACAAATTCATTTATAGAAAATGTTGGCCCTCGGCGGGAATCGAACCCGCGATCCGTGGAGCCGAAGGCAGGGTCACTACCCACTGCGCCAACGAGCCAGTTAAACATGTAAACATGTAGCATTATATTTATTTTCTATTTTACTTCATCGCGGATTATAGCAAAATAATTTTATTATTACTTTTGTACCCGCATAAGTTTTAATAGAAAAACTCATTGGTACCTGCTCGGGGTTTGAAACAATGACCCCCACGAAAGACTCGCACCGCTGGGTTATAACAGCTTCTGTAACCTATTAATCCGTATTGGAGCAGCGTGGTAGGTCTTAGCACCAAACTATCTCTCCAAAAAGCGGACAGAGGTGGTCTACGTCAGCAGTGGGATAAGATGCTGTTTACTAGATCTAAACTCTATAATGGCACTTAAATATAAAAATGCCGTCAAGGCCGATAACAAGCCTGGCCTAACACGCTGCTTGCGTGCGTCCAATCTCAAGAATAGGCAGTTCAATTTTAGATAGGCAGTTGTAAAATCGAAAGTGGGAGCCGCGTCGTCTCGGCCGCTTAATCGCACTTTAATAGCCGCGGCGTTCTACAAAGGCGTGCTTCTCCAATGGGCCGTGTCGGTATTCGGAAGCGTCTGTTTTATGTCGATGACAATACATTTCGTGTTGCCCACTGCGTCGTACTGCTGTTTGTTGGTGGACGCTTATTGAATTAACTGCGCTTCGATTGTTTATAGGGCTTAGTTTGCAGAATTCTATAGTTCAGAATCTTTAGTAAAAAGCTGTGATGGCCTCGCGGTGAACGTGCGAATCTTTAGAGGGAATTATTTATTTGGACAGCCAGTTGTTGCTAATAAAAAAAGTACATATAATTAAAATAGAAACAAAAAAATTAAGGCTGGCCCGTTGACGCAGTGGGTAGTGGCCCTACCTGCTCTGCGGGTCGCGAGTTCGATTTCCGCCGAGGGCCAACATTTTCTATAAATGAATTTGTGGGTCTTCAGGTCTAGGTGTATATATATATGTAAATATGTATTTAAAAATTGTATAAGTATATATTCACCAGTTGTCTATCTACCATAATACAAGTTTTAAGTTACTTAGGTACTTTGGGGACGGACGACCGTGTGTGTAAGTGTCCCATGTATTTATATATTTATCATGTACAACTTATCTAGGTATCACAGCAGGCACCAAAAGATTATGAAACAATATACCCTACATAAAAATTTAAGAAAAAAAAACAATAATATTCACTGTAAAGGAAACAAATACCTAACCAAAAAAAAAATTAAGATGATATCGATTGCATCTAATTAATCTCCTCTTAACAATCTAGGTGGTCTACGGGTTCAAAAGGCAGGAGATTTCTTGTTAAACTTATATGTGCTAGCTTAACCAGCATACTTTGCCATATAAATTACTTCTAGGGAAATTCTAGTGTACATTATAAAAAAGTATAATAAATAAAAATAAAAATGTAAGCGGCAGACAGACCTTATCACTTGAAAAATAGGTAGTAGCTGATTCTCAGATCTACTTACTGAACTTGCATATAAACACTAGTAATATCCCGCGGTTTCACCCGCGTAATTTTTATTTTTTTACACCTTATTACATTTTTATAATGGATCCCTATTTTTTTGAAAATTCCTAGCCTACGTTGCTCAGTAAAGATACAGCTTCCTAATTGTGAAAGAATTTTTTAAATCGGTCCAGTAGTTTTTGTGTGAAAACATTACAAACATACTTGCATACCTACTTGTACAAATTTTTCCTCTTTATAATATTATCCGGTTCAGAAGGTATCAATTGGTTTTTCCCATAACTTTTTTTGCAGAGGTTGATATACCTAATTGATGTGTAAATAATGTGTCGGAGTCAATGAAAAGCACAAAATAGAAAAATTATGAATGGCAGCTTTATGGGAGATGAGCCACAGCATAGCTCGTGGTCCAATCGCTAGGATTTATTTTCATTAAATCTTTGAGTACAATGTTATGATGTTAGAATTATACGCTATAGAAATTGTACGCAAAAATATAAAGAAACAATCGATAATGCTGAATATAAAAGTACCTGGTTGACCGAGCCTTCTCGATAATTAAAAAAAAAAAACTTCAAAAATAAGGAAAAAATAATTTGGTAGGTGGGGCTCGAACCTAGGTATTTTCATTACTCGAGCCCGCCCGTTCCCCGAATAAACTACGTTGACTTGATAATTTACGGCAAAAATAACTTTTTATATTCAATGTAAATTTTAGTTTTTTTAATGCCCAAAAACAGTGATAAAAATTTTATTTTTTGGTGGGTAGGAGTGAAGTAAACAAGTCACATATTTATATGCTCTAATTTGAAATAGTTTTAAATAAGTATATTTGATTAAATTAAATAAGTTTAATGTACCTATAATTAACTTATACCTGCCAGCTTCATTACAAATATTTGTGCTAAAAACAACTCTGGTTTTAACTGTGACAGTGTGTGTTTCATAACCTAACTTTACACTGTCAACACAAGTGGTGATTATTAGTTATGGATTCCATCAAAAACACAATAAATGAACTTACTGATCACTTTAATACCAGAATGCAAGAATTCCAAAAAGAATTAAAAAGTGCTATTCCTGCCACGAGCCCATCATCTAACATAAATTCACAATTTGGTTCGTTTAGATCATTTGTGTTAACAGCCTTAGAAAACCTCCAGCTTCAAGTCGAATTGTTATCAAGGCAATATGATGAGCTAGAGATGCGCTCCAGGAAGAAAATTCTCTTAATACATGGTATCCCTGAGAAGGATAAAGAGGTCTCCAGTGAAGTAGTAACTGAGCTTTTATCTGAATGCCTTAAGTTGCCTCAGTTGACTACCATGTCACTTAGTCTGTGTCACCGGTTGGGACGTGCTGGTGGTGATAAACCCAGGGCAATACTTGTCAAATTCAGAGACTGGTCTTTGAGAAATAATGTATGGTCTGGAAAGTCGGGTTTAAAGGGCACTGGAATTACAGTCTCTGAATTCTTGACCAAATGTCGTCACAAAGTCTTCTTAGCCGCTCGGCAGCGTTTCGGGGTCGCCAAATGCTGGACTAGGGATGGTACCATCATGGTTATGGCCCCTGATAGTTCTAGACATCGAATCACATCAATGCTGGAACTGAACGCAATTCCTGTGCCAATCCAGAGTATCCCCACGACTAGTACTGCTCCTGTTGCTGCTGAAGCACCGAAAGTGGTGAAACCCAGTAATTTTAAATCCAAAAGAGCAATGAGGAGATAATCTTATTATTATTAATTTTACTAAATTATTTGTTTATTTGCATTATATAATGTTCACTCATAGTTTTTTTGTAGACTTTTTCATTTTTTTTTCTTTTTCTTTTCATTTGTTTCTTATTCTTTTAACATGTACTACCTTTAAAATTAACACCCCCAATCCGTTACCTCTGTTTTGTATAAATTTCATCACAATGTAAACAAATGTAGTACATTATGACATATGTCAATGTCGATAACGGTGACGTTTTACGTCCTGTGACTGCTCGCTCTGTTAATACTCTTACTTTATTTTTTATTTATTTTTTTTTTTTTTATATATAGAATGTCTATACTTAAACTGTTAGAGTTATTGGCTTACGTTATTTTTACTCTGCATTATAGTTGTTTTTATTAATTTTTATAAAAATATATCCATACTTGTTTTTTATCTATTATCCGTTTAGCACAATTGTACTATTGTATTTTTTTTTTCTTCCATATAGCTGGCGGGTTAGGAAAGCTTCAGAAAAAAAGGTATTATTTTTAGTTTTATTATTATATAATTATTTGTATTCATATTATTTATAAATTCATTAGTATAAATTGCTTATGTCGTCTTATGAAAGTATAATTAGTGATAATTATTTTTCGTTATCGTCATGTGATGAAATGTCTAGTGATGAAAGTTACCACAGTACAACTTTCCTTCCTTTAAATGTCGCCCTTAATTCATGTTTCTCAGACTCTCTGAAAAATTTCAATGTTATCCATATAAACGCACAAAGTATTCCGGCTCATTATCCTGATATGCTTGCGTCGTTTGAATGTCGTCACATTCATGCTATTCTAGTTTCGGAGTCGTGGCTCAAGCCATGCTTACCCTCAACATCTTACTCACTTCCTGGGTTTCGGCTTGTACGTAATGATCGTGTTGGTAAAGGGGGCGGTGGAGTGGCGATTTACTTGCGTGCTTATATTCCTTTTAAGATTATTAACTCCTCGACACAACCCCCTTTAAGTGATGCGGCAGAACACCTACTAGTTGAAGTCAACTTATCTTATTCTAAAATTCTTCTTGGCGTTTTTTATTGCCCTCCGTCTATCCTAAATTATTTTGAGTCCTTCGAAAAATTACTAGAAGATGTAAGTCCTATGTACAGCCACTCTATTATTATGGGAGACTTTAATACTTGTTTGTTAAAAGGCGACACCCCTAGTAAAAAGCTTACGACTGTAGCTAAATCCTGTAATTTGCATATCCTACCCCTTAAAGCTACCCACAACTCCCCTGGCTGTACCCCCTCCCTTCTTGATCTTATAATGGTTTCTTCTCCAGACTTCGTCAGCAAACACGGTCAATACTCCGCTGATGTGTTTTCTTTTCATGATCTCATTTATCTTTCCTATAAAGTTCGTCCTCCTAAGGCAAAATCGAGAATACTCCTTCAACGTAATTTTGGTAGCATTGATAAGGACGACCTTTGTGAGGATGCTCGTCGTCTTGATTGGAGTGCCGTTACAAATGCTAGTACAATTGACACTAAAGTACATAATTTTAATGCATTAATTACTAAGCTATATGATATCCACGCTCCTGTACGGCCAGTTAAAATCAAACATTTGCCGGCTCCTTGGTTATCTGATGAATTAAGATTATTAATAGATAAAAAAAATAAAGCCAGGTACAAATATAAACTGAACAACTCTGAAGAAAATCGAATAAAATATCATAAGGCTCGGAATCGCTGCAATACATCGTGTAGAGATGCACAACGACGTCACATTTATAAGTCACTTGAAAAAGGCGACACTGCCAAAACTTGGAAATTTCTCAAAACTCTTGGAGTTGGAAAATCTTGTGATAAATCTTCGATCAATATTGATGTTGAAATCCTTAATAAACACTTTGCTTCTTGTGATTTAATGCACTTTATTGAAAAAGAACGGACACTTAATCTTCTTTCGTCATCCCCAACTCCAAACTTTCTTCAGTTCTCCTTCAATCAATTTACTGAATGTGATGTTAAAGGAACATACTGTCTGTGTCATCGAATGCTGTTGGTGCTGACAATATTAGCCGCAATATGATTATTCCCATCCTAGACATTGTGACTCCCGTATTTACACATATCCTAAATTTCTCCATCTGTACTAGTACATTTCCCGAGACTTGGAAAAGTGCGTATATTATTCCTGTACCTAAAAAAACCTGTCCCACAAACAATTCCGACTATCGTCCCATATCAATTCTACCTTTCCTTTCTAAAATTCTCGAAAAACTTGTATGTCAACAATTAAGTCTTTTCCTTAATAAGCACTCACTTCTTAGTCCTTTACAGTCCGGTTTTCGTCCTGGTCATAGTACGGTTACAGCACTTGTCAAAGTTACTGACGACATTCGTAGGGCTATGGATAGCAAGCAACTTACTATTTTGACGCTGCTGGATTTTAGCAGTGCTTTTAATACTGTTGATTCTGATATTTTGGTAAGCATGCTACGTTCCTTTAACATATCTCCATCAGTGATTGAGTGGTTTCGGAGTTACCTCAGTGGACGTCGACAGCGCATACGCGTTGACGAAATATATTCATCATGGTCCAACATCTCTGCTGGGGTACCTCAAGGTGGCGTGTTATCTCCGTTATTGTTTGCAATCTTTATTAATTCTTTACCTTTTAATATTTCTTCTCTCTATCACATGTATGCAGACGATATCCAAATTTATCGCTCTTCACCCCTTGAAAGTGTTTCCACTGCAGTTACGGAATTAAATAATGACCTCGTGGCGATTTCTGAGTGGAGCAAGCGTTATGGTCTTAGTATTAATCCGGCAAAGTCGCAGTCTATTGTTATCGGGAGCCCTTGGATGATTTCAAGAGTTGATTGGCAAGAGCTTCCTTCAATTATATATAGAGGTGTTGCCATACCATATTGCTCCAGTGCTAAAAATCTTGGAGTATACTTAGATAATACTTTATCGTGGTCCTCTCAAATTCAAGAGATTAGCAAAAGAACATTTGCGGCATTAAGTTCGCTACGACGATTACGATCAGTCCTTCCAATTGCTACCAAAACTATGTTAGCACATTCCCTTCTTCTCTCCATTCTCGATTATGCTGACGCAAGCTATATTGATTTGACCGAGGTACAATTAAATAAACTTGAGCGACTTCAAAATCTTGCTATACGATTCATATTTAGCCTACGCAAATATGACCATGTTTCAGTTTTTCGTCAAAAGCTCAAGTGGCTCCCTATTCGTTTTCGCCGGAATCTGCACATACTTTCACTTCTGTACTGTGTGTTGTTCGATACAAAAACTCCTACATACTTAAAGGAAAACTTCGAATTCCTTGGAGTGCAAACTGAATTGCGTAACACAAGAAAAATGTTACTTAAGATGCCTGCTCACAAAACCAAATTTTTCGGCCAATCATTTACCGTTGGAGCTATTAAATTGTGGAATGCACTTCCTTTACACGTACGCAATTCCAGTTCGCTAGACATTTTTAAAACCCGTGTTAGAAATTATTATCTTTCTGTGTCCTAATACTGCGACGATATATATTAAATAGTCTTATGTTTTTATGTATATATGTAACATACATGTATGTGTTTATATTTATTTATCTATTTATTAGTTTGTATATAATATGTATTATAATATTATCATGTGTGTAATTTGTTTATGTATTAGTTTGTACTTATTAGTATTTAAGTTTATTATTATACACCGCCTACCTGCTCTGTGCTTTACAGTTTTCCTAATCTAAAGGTTGTCTGGAAGAAATCGCTTATAAGCGATAAGGCCGCCTTTTGTGCAGTACAAATTTTTTATTTTTGTTTAGCTTTAATCAAATTTTTATATTTATAAAATGTGGTGTACAACAAAGTATAATAAATAAATAAAATAAATAAATAAATTTAAATAAAACCTAGCCACATGCTGAATTTCAGGAAAATCGTAGGAGCCGAGATTAAAAAAATAAGTGTTTGAGTAGTGTGTTGTTGATGGTAGCGTTTTGTGATAAGTGTGGTAACGAATTTGGCATGTATATGGTGTGTGAATGGTTACTTCTCCCTACACTTAGCTTAAATTAGATTTTCTTAACAAACGCAAATTATATCAAAATAATACTACCATAATTTTTGTCCTATGGAATTCAGCTAAGTTACGCTTACTTCTATAAATAAAAAAACAAGTAATAATAATTTTTTTTTTTTAAATTATAGCAAAACAATTTTATTATTGCTTTTGTATTATGGATTTTTGCTAAAAATCTTGGAGTATACTTAGATAATACTTTATCGTGGTCCTCTCAAATTCAAGAGATTAGCAAAAGAACATTTGCGGCATTAAGTTCGCTACGACGATTACGATCAGTCCTTCCAATTGCTACCAAAACTATGTTAGCACATTCCCTTCTTCTCTCCATTCTCGATTATGCTGACGCAAGCTATATTGATTTGACCGAGGTACAATTAAATAAACTTGAGCGACTTCAAAATCTTGCTATACGATTCATATTTAGCCTACGCAAATATGACCATGTTTCAGTTTTTCGTCAAAAGCTCAAGTGGCTCCCTATTCGTTTTCGCCGGAATCTGCACATACTTTCACTTCTGTACTGTGTGTTGTTCGATACAAAAACTCCTACATACTTAAAGGAAAACTTCGAATTCCTTGGAGTGCAAACTGAATTGCGTAACACAAGAAAAATGTTACTTAAGATGCCTGCTCACAAAACCAAATTTTTCGGCCAATCATTTACCGTTGGAGCTATTAAATTGTGGAATGCACTTCCTTTACACGTACGCAATTCCAGTTCGCTAGACATTTTTAAAACCCGTGTTAGAAATTATTATCTTTCTGTGTCCTAATACTGCGACGATATATATTAAATAGTCTTATGTTTTTATGTATATATGTAACATACATGTATGTGTTTATATTTATTTATCTATTTATTAGTTTGTATATAATATGTATTATAATATTATCATGTGTGTAATTTGTTTATGTATTAGTTTGTACTTATTAGTATTTAAGTTTATTATTATACACCGCCTACCTGCTCTGTGCTTTACAGTTTTCCTAATCTAAAGGTTGTCTGGAAGAAATCGCTTATAAGCGATAAGGCCGCCTTTTGTGCAGTACAAATTTTTTATTTTTGTTTAGCTTTAATCAAATTTTTATATTTATAAAATGTGGTGTACAACAAAGTATAATAAATAAATAAAATAAATAAATAAATTTAAATAAAACCTAGCCACATGCTGAATTTCAGGAAAATCGTAGGAGCCGAGATTAAAAAAATAAGTGTTTGAGTAGTGTGTTGTTGATGGTAGCGTTTTGTGATAAGTGTGGTAACGAATTTGGCATGTATATGGTGTGTGAATGGTTACTTCTCCCTACACTTAGCTTAAATTAGATTTTCTTAACAAACGCAAATTATATCAAAATAATACTACCATAATTTTTGTCCTATGGAATTCAGCTAAGTTACGCTTACTTCTATAAATAAAAAAACAAGTAATAATAATTTTTTTTTTTTAAATTATAGCAAAACAATTTTATTATTGCTTTTGTATTATGGATTTTTGCAAAGTAACGCCTGCTTCTATAAATTATTTAAAAAGTAAATAAAATCGCATAATCAAACTTCTTCCATAATTCCAAATTCAAATATCTGAAATTCTATTGAAACCCTTTCTTCAAATCTCATCTAGCTTATTTTAATTTCCTTGCTTTAAGGCACTAACTCCCGCTGTTCGTCATAACCGGCCACTACGTGACCGCGGCGTTCTTTGATATCCTACTTTTTTTTCTTTTACATTTACAAGGTTTTTTCTTTAATTTATTTTTGTTATTGGTTACAATATTATCAGGCGGCTACTGGGCGATCCAAAGGGATTTGTAATTTGGTTTTATTTATGCAAAATAAGTGATATTCTCGTAAAGATTTATTGTTAGGACGCGGTGGGCTGCTTTTGGTTATTGGCCGTGTTATTGTTGGTTCTTTTTCTTTTGGTTTACCGTGGTTTTAGTTTTGACGTTTATCAAAATATATGCTGAAATTTTCATGTAATAATACTTTCAAATCGTAGAGATCTGCTTGATTTAAAACCTGTAATCATCATCCTCTCCTTATCGCATTCTAACTAGGGTCAGAGCAACATGCTATAAACATGTTGTCAAATGATATCGCTACGTATTTTATGACCGGCCGCCTGCCTGACGTCACCTTAGTCGCATTTTACGACAACTCGGTAAGTAGGAGGGTGGTCTATTTTACTCAATCGAATGCCACACGGTGGGTCAACTCACCTTAGTCGTCTTTACGACACTTCGGTAAGAAATGAAAGTGGTCTATTCTATACAGCCAGATACCACACGGTGGGTCAACTTATCTTAATCGCCTTTTACTACACCTCGGTAGGAAATAAGGGTGGTCTATTTCATTCAGCCGGATACTACACGGCTAATCTATAAAGTAACGCCTAATTATATACATTAAGTCGTAGGCTAGTATTTGTCCAAGACTATAAACTATAAATAAAATTAAAAAATAAATAAATATTAATTTTAAAAACAAATATCATTTTAATTTACTTAAATGTTATAACGTTAAAAGACATAAAAAATAGTCTATGAGCGGGAGCGATTAAATATTCTTTCGTCGCATTAAACATTTTATAACGATAAAAATCTTTATGTGTGTGAACTTAGCACCAAGTAACATTACGAAAGTGAAGCCTACCGCGATGGCACCCATGGAGTGTTGGAGCGAGAGGCACTAGAGAGGGACGGCGAACACCTTAAAGGCGGCGGACGCCAAAGGCGGCGGCGAGCGCTAATTGGAGAGTACACCGACTTCAAAGCTCGCCGACTACAACGTTTATATTAGGCAGGTACGGTCGGCCACAGGTATCGCGCACGCGTTGGCCGATTTTTATCTTTAATATAATACAAATAAGATGTAAGAATACCGTTCACGGTACACACTCCCGCGCGAATTGATTAATTTTACCGATCCGCGCTAGGCAATTAGTACGCCTTTGTTGAGGTCACCCGTACACGATTTGTGTGGTATGTTTTGGTGGGTCTGGTAACATGCTTATAGGATTAAGCATCATTTGGCACTGATAACAATGGAAAGAGATGTGCTTTTCTCATCTAGTCTAGATGATTCCTTACTTTCCTTTTTTTCAAATAGATGCCCAGATGGACTCGAATCTAGTCCGCTACTCCTATAAAATAGTGAGTATAGTCGGTTCGGAAACGGCTTCAACGATTTTCATAATACTGAATTAGTAGGGAGTTTCGGGGTGTTAAATCGATCTAACTAGGTTTCATTTATGAAAAACGTCTTTTTGTGCCTGTTTTCAGGCACTGAAAAATTGTTACAAAATTCTTAGAAATAGAATGATTAAATTTGCTGTCAATCACAAAGTTGTAATAGCTCAGTGGGAATCGGGTGGAGTACAGAAATTAAATTACCCGGAATCGAGTCCCAGTCATCACTATCCTTTTCTTTGTTATGTTTTTTAATTGCATGTTTTTATATCTTTTAATTAAATTACCGAGTAAGGCTCGGTCACCCGAGTACTTTATGTTGAGTGTTAATTATTCGTAACAAGTGCAATGATTCAACTTGTGATGATTTTAATGAAAGATATTCATCGCTCACTATTTAAGATAAATACCGTTCAAAATAATTTTATTGCGCTGTAAAAAGTAAATAAAAAATGGGATATATGATGCAGAACCCAGCGGTGAGGCCGTGCGACTCTTTTGAGATGGTCACGGGTTCAAACAGCAGGTACCAATGAGCTTTTCTTTTTAAACTTATGTGTCTAATTGACACTATCCCACTGCTGGGCATAGGCCTCTTCTCTCCGGTTTTTTTTGGAGAGAAGGATTGGAGCTAAGACCTACCACGCTGCTCCAGTGCGGATTGGTAGGTTACACATATTCCTAGTATTCTCTAGATATTTAAAGGTGCTCTCACGATATTTTCCTTCACCGAAAAGCGTGTGATAAATTGCAATTATCAATAAGACACATAAGTTTTAACAGAAAAACTCATTGGTGTCTGAACCCGTGACCTCCTTGAAAGAGTCGCACGGTGTTACCGCTGGGCTATCACAGCTTCGTCTAATTGATAATTGCAATGTATTATATTTTTCGTTGAGGGAAATCTGCATATCTCTAAAGAATTCTGGGGAAATGTGTGACCCATCAATCCGCACTAAAGCAGTGGTGGTGGGTCGTAGCCCCAAAAATTTTCTCCAAAAATGGAGAAAGGAGGCCTAAGACCAACTGTGGAATTAACAGGCCATTGCTTTATCATCTCACCTCTTCATGAATTGGTTATAATAAAGTCGTGAAAACTAAAAGATTACACTTGTCACCGTTACCAAAGTTTGTCCATTTCGAACCAGTCAGAGTAAGTGTGTATGGATTAAATCATTAAAATCCGTGCAGTAGAATTTCGCTGAGGCTCGCTCAACGGCATACATCAATCATTTTATTTAAATACATTACTAGCGACCTGCCCCTGCTTCGCACGGGTATAAAATATATAGCCCAGTGAAAAAAATTATTTAAATACCCTACTTATAGATTTTACTATTGCCTATCTAAAAGTTGTTTTTGATATCTTTGGGAAAAAATTAAATGTGCAATTATTCACATAGTTACCCCAAAGAAATTTAGTGAGCGTTTAGTACTAATAAATATAATGAAATATATTCGCTTATATGACATCTCTTTCTACTTAATTGCTGATAAACGGGCACATACACACTTTCTAAAGCCATTAACTTAACCGATTATTCTAAAAGACGAACGTCAAAAAGCGTGTAACTCCGTTCTTAACAACAAAGCAATGGCCGCATTGTGCCTCTACCCTCATTTATAGCCATCACCCGTGAAGTGTTGACACTAAGTCCCGATTTCCTACCCATTCGTTACACCGTCTCTTACACTACATGTAGTACAACTTTACACTTGCAGTTCATAAAGTCTTTAAAACAAGGAAATACGGATCAAATTAATAGAATCTAGCTGCAGGAATTAATTGTTTAGTGACTAATTTATATTTGCGAGTCAGTAGTTCCAAATAAAAGGGCATTAAGTTCAAATTAGTTGTGTATAATTAAAATTGTCTAAATGTTTACGAAGGTATATTTGCAGTTTATATGGTTCTTATTGCAAAGTGATAAAGTTCAATATGCTCTGCGGTAAAGAATCACGTCGTGCGTAGGTTCTTGATAGGATTAGGGGGTTTGGTATTAAAGATCTCGGTAATTGGATTACAGCAATAAGATACAAATCTTTATTTTCTACTGCGTGGGCGGTTAAGTTACAAAAGATACTAAAACTTTGGAATTGGAATACGAAGCTACATACTTTTTTGTATTATAATTGCTATTTTATACTTATTAATAAATTTGTTTTAAATATTATCAATATTATTAACACATTAGTGAATGTGAAACTGTGAAAAAAAAAAATCTAAATTTCGTTATAAGGGAAAACATATCGCAAGCTGCCTTTCCTAATTGCCAACTACATCTGCCAGTTTAATTAAAAAATCTCTACCCAGTTACGAACGAAACTGTGACTACTACCAAATAGTGTTTTAACTTTCGACTGGCCCGTTGGCGCAATGGTTAGTGTCCCTGCCTTCAGATTCGCGGATCGTGAGTTCGATTCCCGCCGAGGGCCAACGTATTCTACAATCAATTTGTTGGTTTTTTCGAGTCTGAGTATATATTTATATTTAAGTTTACCAGTTGTCCCACCCATAATACAAGTTTACGTTACTTACTTTAGGTGTGTGTAAGTGCCCCATATATTTATATATATATATATATATATATATATATATATATATATATATATATATATATATATATATATATATATATATATATATATATTCATAATTCAGTACTTTCATATCCGACAAACATATCGAGTCAGTTATTGATAATTCACACAATTTACAGGTAACAGTATTTTTAATACGTAACAGATAAAAAATAAAACAGAATGCCATGCGTCCACAGCGTGATTTACGTAGAGAAAAAAATAAAAAGAGGAATTCAAATTTCGAACAATCCCGCATTCTCGTATGCCGCTTAACCCGGCAAAGCGGTTCTAATTCATAATGAGCGGTTGCATGAAATGAATGAGAGAACAATAAGATGGAGATCATGTAGATAGCGTCGGACCGCGGGCTGCGATGAAATGGCTCAATCGCTGCCTTCTTTAATAGTAGGATGGCCATGTTTTAAAAATCTGTATTACGTATACTAATAATTATTAAGGTATACTAATAATTTAAGTAGGAACTGCCATAAGCCTGCGACTCCTGCTTTGCGCCTCGCAAAAGTACGAACGTCGTTTGTGGTTTTGGATATAACATTAATAAAATTCCGAAATCAATTTTAGCTTTGTCATTACAGCACTTTAAAAACACTATTAATAAAAGTCTAATACAGAAAGCCTACTTATATTATTGAGGATTACTTAGATACACGCTGTACAAGACAGTAATAACTAAATGTAACAAGCAATAAGAATTATTTTTCTAAATTTCTAATTGTAAAAAGAATAATATCAGAAGATTATGAAGTATTGCAAAAAATATGGTAAGTAATGCCAAATTTTTGAATTTTGAATTGCATAAAGGTATTTCATTCAAATTGTTAAATAAATAATAATAAAAAAACTTTTAGATCTTTTAGATGGGAACGATTTAGTATTAATACATGATTTTTGAATAACTATAACTGTTTACTCAGCGCACGCAAGGAAAGCTTTAAATTTTGCAGTTTTGTACTATTTTTTACTGCTGCTCCTCTCCTATTCATCTTATATATATGCCATATTATTCATCTTATATAATATTCTATAGCCTTCCTTGATAAATGAACTATCTCACATTGAAAGATTTTTTTAAATCGATTCTGTAATGCTTGAGAATAGCGCGTTCAAACAATAAATCAATCAAACTATTTAACAAACAAACTCTACAGCTTTATAAATTAGTATAGATCGATAATCAATCACTCATTTTACTTGAAGAAAAGTCTAAAAGTAAATTGTACGATATATCACGCGCTTACCTTGTTTAGACGGATGTATAAATGTAAACGCATCTTAACAAGCGGCATAGATGTTAAAATCTTTACAGTAATTTCACCTTAAGTGTGTGACGACCTTAATTCTGACGCGAAATAAAATTCAGATGCTCTGTAACCGGTTGTACACATGTTCGCCGTCGGTGGTCGCTTTAAGTAACTGTGAGGCATTAACCTGATCGGTGTTTGTAATTATATGTGGGCTTTTTATCGCGTCCTAGGTGTTTTAATATGCCATGACGTGTATATGTAATGTAATTATAGACCTTTAAGAACCTTTCTGTTTTAAACACTTGCGATGTTGTATAGTCTGTCTCATTCACAGATAAAAAAACGGAAGATGGAATCTTGTTTAAAAGTCGAGTTTCGAAGTATTTTATCGAATAAAGTATTACTTTTAGATGTATTAGTTGTTTAGTGTAAGGCTTAATGAATATTAAAAATATTTGTGATCAGGTTGAACAATACTGATTCACGTGGTTAACATTGCGTTATACAGATATAATGACATATAATGACTAACATGACTTGGAGTGGAAAAATCGGTTACTAAATATTCGATTTATCATCCTCATCCTAATCCTTGTGCCATTATCCCATTCTAATTGTATGCATGCTATAAAAAAAAACGGTTTTACTATTTACTGTTGTCGTGGCACATAATTTTTACGCCTTTTTAGGTAAAAATGAAGGTCGACGTTAAATCAAATCCAATCAAAATCAAATCTTTATAATCTTAATTTAAGTAAGCTTTTGCAATTTTGAATCGTCAAGAATCATCATTCTCCTACCCTTATCCAACTCTAAGTGGGTGCGCCACAATATGTTATAGACATGTTGTCACTTGATTTGGCTACGTATTTAACAACCGGCCGCCTGCGTGACGTCAACTTTCCTTCGTATTTTACGACGCCTCGGTAAGAAATGAGAGTGGACTATTCTACTCAGCCACACGGTTAAATATTCGATTTGTCTTGCTTCAAAATTAAATCGATTTGTAAAAAATCGATAAATCGATAATTATTAATCGTTTTTTCTGACTATTTGAAAAATTATTTTTTTCTATATTAATTATTAACTTATTATTACTATAAGTAAAAGATTAATTAAAGATTATTTAAATTCGATACAATTATTCCTTATACACCGGATTATATAGACTATAGAAATCCTGTTAATTTTACAGGAATACGATGACATTGAAAAGCGCCATCTATTATCAATCTATCAGGCAACAGCAGTTACGCGAACGAATTTGCGGGTAAAAGCTGTTGTTATATCTGTGTAAAAATGTTGATATATTATTATAATAATATAAGTAGCGAAAGCTAAACAATACACACTAAATATAGCACTTTCAATCAAGACCGGCCATCGAGCGCTGTTTAATTACCGCCGCCATTACTGGACGACAATGATTACCCGACCAAAGTTAAAGACCTAACACACTAGATGCAATCGTAACTATTTTTATATTATACTAGCAATCGCTAGCGGCTCCGTCCGCGTGGAAAGGTTAAAACCGTTATATTATAACCATAAAAATAGTTAAAGTAGGTTAACCTTAAAATCTACTTATATGCTGTCGCGGACTTTTACTAAGAACTTTAAGGGAGGAACAATTTTGTAATACAAGGTTTTTGAATAACTTTCACCGTTTACTCAGCGCACGCAAGGAAAGCTTTATATTTTGCCGTTATCGTACTATTTTTTATTGCTGCTCCTCTCCAATTCATCTTAGCGTGATGTTATAAGCCTATAGCCTTCCTAAATAAATAGACTATCTTACACTGAAATAATTTTTCAGGTCAGTCCAGTAGTTCCTGATATAAGCGCGTTCAAACAATCATCCAAACAAATTCTTGAACTTTATATATTTGTATAATTAACAACGATATTTTTTCTTTATATTTATTCAATAAATAAGAAGATATTTTCTAAAAAGTCAACCCATTTAATCTCCTTCAACAAATTAATGTGACATTGACGGTGACAATGGTTTTTTTTATATTATTGAACTATGTATATGAAAGACTAGTTTTAACCCACGACCTCGTTCGCGTAATTTGTTGCCGCGTGATAGGTTGATAGTTAATGATGCTTTTTAGTGTAGTGTAGTATTAACAGTATTTCTATAGCGTATATGCTATTTCGGTGTAAAAGGAATAATTGTGCCAAATTTCATCGATATTGGTTCAGTGGATTCGCCGCGAAAGAGTAACAAAAATTCATCCATAATAATAATAATAAACTTTATTATATAAAAAGTTTGGAATAAATATAAAATACAAATTTCAAAAATAAATAATTAAATACCAAATACACATTAACAAACATCTTACTGCTTCGACACTCGTACTAAGATAACTTGTGGTACGTGTGTCTATCTGGATCAAAATAGTGTATAATATAATAAATACTCACAAACTTTCGCATTCATTATATTAGCAAGATTAATAGGATAGGATTGTATCTGAAACATGTTGTAACATATAGAGTCGATAAAGAAATAAGTTGGCACGCTTGAAGTGTGAAAGGTCCTAATCGATTAGTCAACTCGGAATTAAAACAACAATACTGTATATTTATAGCGAGTACCGCGTTGTATGGAGCAAATCGACTTATTGTTGGTCCGTATTGACTTTCCTGTATTAATGGCACTACTTTTGGTTTTATATAGCTACTGGTAACGAGTGGTTCCATTGTTGATATTAGAGCTCGAGCTTTGAGCCAATCGTGGTGAGCTTCTGATTAACTATGTTTTGAAACCAGAATGCAGAAATAGCTTCGATATTTCGATTAGTGGCGTTTTGTGATATGTACGTAGGGTAAGTCCTGCACGGTGTGTGGTATCCGGCTGAGTAGCATAGATCAACCTCATTTCTTACCGAGGTGTCGTAAAAGACGACTGAGGTAAGTCGACCCGCCGTGTGGTATCCGGCTGAGTAGCATAGACCACTCTCATTTTTTACCGAGGTGTCGTAAAAGGCGACTAAGGTAAGTTGACCCACCGTGTGGTATCCGGTTGAGTAAAATAGACCATCCTCTTTCTTACCGAGGGGTCGTAAAATACGACTAAGGTAAGTTGACGTCAGACAGGCGGCCGGTCGTAAAATACGAAGCCAAATCCCCACTTAGAGTGGGATAAGGGCAGGAGGATGATGACGTGAGGTAATTCCTGCATGTTTGAGGTATAGGACCGTTCAAGTATTACGAGAGCAGTATGGGGGCCAAGGGGGGTCTTTGCTTTGCTTATTTTGGATGACATGAGGGTCTAGATGATGACGTCATCGGTAGTTATTTACTTTTTTAACGAATTGGAACCCTAACATTGTCTTTGCTTAAAAAGAAACTCATTAAAAAACTTACAATCATGGATTCGGGTTTCAGGGACTGAAGACTGTTAATTTCAATTTAATATAAATAATTATAATAAATCTGCTTACGTAATACATGAACGTCCCCTCTGAGAACGGTTTTTGCACTTAGCATTACATAGATTTTCCTAACAAGTTAGCTAAACAACGCGTACCTATTGTTGCAACATAATTCTATGATAACTTTTGTACTATGGAATTCTGCAAACTAACGCCTACTTCTACAAATTATTTAAAATCGACGTCGTTTTAATTTGTTGACCGAATGAAAAACAATCTATATTCAAACCGAAGCTTTTTAGCTTTACTTTAGTTTAGTAAATAGTTTACATAGTATACATTATATAGAATAATATAAGAGTTCAAGCTGATATAAAGCACTCAAGCTTCTAGTTTATGTATTCGTATATCGTACTAACTATTGCAACTTTAAAAACTGTTATGTCATACCTTATTTATTTTTTAAATGAAGTAATGAATTTTCTAAAACTTCTATTTATGTTAGCTCTATAAATGTGCTTTATTAAAACCATGTACTCGACATTATTCAATTTAAATATCAGTAAAAACTGAAGCTTTTTAGTTTATACAAGTTAAAACAACTTCAAATCAGATCAGTATTTATTTAATTGCCGCGCATGTTAAAAAACTTTTTTTAGACTTTGTAATGTATAGTCACCACACGTGCAGTTTTTGGCTGGGCAGTCCCGCTTTTCGGTGTACAGTCCCGCGTCCCGGCGATTTCCAAAAATGTCCCGCTTTTATAAAATATCCGAATTTCTTATTTTAAATGTAAGATAATATGATAATAGTAAAATTAATGAAAGAAAGAAAAATATATTTATTTAACTACAAAATTAAATATGATTATAAATCATTGTTTAAATTTTTTTTCCAACTATTTTATAGTTACACATAATTATTAATAAATATTTTTTATTATCATTACCCATTTTATCCCGCTTTGTCTCAATAAAAATGTGGTCACTTTGAAGGAGGTATTGTCTTTTGATAAAATACTTAATTTTTATTAAAATATTAGATATATAAATATGATTTTATTACGTGTGTGTGTATGACGTTTCCATTTGGCGCAAAAAAAATTAAGCAGTCACCCAAATTAGGCTATAACTCTGTCAAATATTTAAATTGCTCCCGCGGCTTCCTCCTCTCAAATTGAATGCGGTTTACATTACGAGATGCGACGCAATAACTTGGTTTTCCACCAAGTCACCACAGGCTGCACTGTGTCGTCAATTTCTTAAACGGTGTATTTATTTTTGCAACGTTTTAAACACTGCGCAATCTGTATCTATGTTTGAAAAGCCCCATTTCATAGTTGTGTCTAAGTTTTGTAATGAAAAGATTAACACTTTGTTAATGGACTGTATAATTTAGAAGATTTGATACAAAATTACTTTTATCTTTGAATGGTGTAACTATATTTCTAATTTTTTACGAGGAATTTTATCTGCTAACTGGCGTACGATTTTAATAAAAACAAATTCTTATTATTAAGCCATGTGGTATTCGGCTGAGTTTATACTCAGACTACCCTCATTTCTTACCGAGGTGTCGTAAAAGGCGACTAAGGTAAGTCGACCCACCTTGTGATATCCGGCTGAGTAGAATAGACCACTTTAAAATCTTATCGAGGTGTCGTAAAAGTACGTACTAAGTAAGTAGGTACTAAGGTAAGTTGACTTCAGGCAGGCTGGTCGAAAATACGTAGCCAAATCATGTGACAACATGTTTGTAACATGTTGTGCCGACTCCACTGATTTAATGTTTAAATCGACATCATCGTGTTTTCAATATCGATAAGCTGTACTAGTAAATATCCTATCCTACTAATATTATTAATGCAAAAGTTTGTGAGTATGGATGTATGTTTGTTACTCTTTCACGGCGAATCCGCTGAACCAAAATTTGGCACTATTATTCCTTATACACTGGAATAACAAATAGGCTATAGAAATATTAATTCTACAGGAATTACAGGAAGATTACATTGAAAAGCGCCATCTATTATCGAACAATCACGACAACAGTCCACGAACGAAGTCGCGGGTAAAAGCTAGTAATCTATTACAGTAGAACGCCATGTTTTGCTTTCTTATCTCTTATCAGGTGCGACAAATGGCAGCTAATAGAATGCCTTATCAGCTTAAATAATGTGCTGACGGTATTTTAACTGAAACGTTGTTTATGAATGATAATGTTCAACATTTTCAATGAGTATTTTAGTGATAAATAAGTTAAGTTAATAATAATTACGGTCGCGTGTTGCTGTGGCTTCGTCTGGTTTCAACTTTCAATCGAAACAAGACAATTACCGTTTGCTAACATATCATTAAAGTTATTTAACTTTATTATTACTAGCTTTATATTTTTATATTACCTGGGTGACTGAGCCTTGCTTGGTAATTTTTAAATATATCAAATTTTAATTCATGAATAATTTAATTCAGAATTCAAGACCGCCCATTATCAAATTGAGCTATCATGACTTTGCAATTGACTGCGTAATTATCCTTTGCTTTCTTATAAAATTATAGCAGTTTATTTTAGTGCCAGAAAACAGGGATAAAACGACATTTTTAAATAAAACCTAACTAGATTGATTCCCCCCCCCCCCCCAAACTACATCAATCAACACATAAGTTTGTCCATACACAAAAGAAAATTTGATAATAAATAAATAAATATTTATTTATTTATTTTATTTTATTTATTTATTTATGTACCATAAAAAATGTTGGAAAAAACATAATTGGTAAAAAAAGTGTACAAAGGTCAACTTATCCCTATGACAGAGATCTCTGCCAGCTAACCTACGAGGTGAGACAATATATGGGACACTTACACACACGGTCGTCCGTCCCCAAAGTAACTTAATACTTGTGTTATGGTAGACAGACAACTCGTGAATATATACTTACCTATATATTTTTAAATTAAATATTTATATTCAAATATACACCCAGGCTCAATGACCAAATTCATTTATTGAAAATGTTGGCCCTCGGCGGGAATCGAACCCGCGACCCGCGGAGCCGATTAGTTGGATATTCTTAGTAAATTAAAGTTTTAATTTAATGTTTTATACCCAAGTAACTTAATACTAATTAAACTAATAATTTCAAATACTATGGGTGACAGAGAACTGGTAAATATATACATATATAATTTATATTTTAAGCGGCAAAACCTTACAGCCCATGCCTGTGCATGTAGAAATGTGCAAATCTACCACCGACACAATACGCACTATATAAATTTCATTCCCATCGATGGTTACAATACAAAAGATAATTTTTCACGATTTCAAGACGATTCGACACGCCGTATTCAATTGTAACAGCTTTTGTTCGATTCAAACTCACTCCTTTTAATTGGAAGCCATTTTAGCAAACAATCCTCCCAATAAGAACATAATTCCCGCCGATATTCAGAACGCTGAACCCAGCGAGTGCCATCTGCTTAAATTGATGCATTCGAATATAATTTTTAAAACACATTTAAATACGGCATAAATTCATGTGTCATAATTATGAAGATTTCAAAGGCCTCGTGACCCATATTGTAATTTATGTTGAATAAAAACGCTTTAAATGTAATAATGGTGGAAAAAGTCGTGTTGTTGTTGAAAGAGGATATAATTTTTGGAAAGTGAAGACGCCTTTGATTGGCCTCGAATTCATGCGAGGTTGCAATATAAGGTTTTATTTAATTGACAATAATTATATTTCCCGGTATTATTGTTAAATTAAAAACCCTTTCCGTTGGATTTCTTATTGCGTACAATATGATCTATTGTGTTATTAAAGAGGTCAATTGCTAATAATTAACTATTCTTTATTTAAAAGAATAGGTATATCTATATAATATATATGTATATTTGGTGAAATTATTAATTGATGAGATTATTTAATGCATTTTAACTACTCACTGCATTGGTCGAATGAGATTATATTATTTGCAACATTTATTATTATTTTAAATATTGCATGGGGGACTTGATATTATTATAGAGTCTAATTATTAATAATTAAGGATATTATACCTTCCCGCTCCGACGGACGACAATTTGTTAGATTTTTAAATGTTTTTACCAGTTGTCTATTTTCCACATCAAGAGTTAAGTTAGTTTTGAGACGGACAGCCGTCCTATGCATTTATATTTCTGTTTAGAATTCTATAGGTTAAAGAAGTCAGTCAGTCAAAAATCATAAGATTATAGAATTTCATCGCTTCTATCGTATCTATTATTTAATTAAACTGCAAACTCGTGGCATCGGCCATTAAGGCGAATAACAAAACAAAAAAGAACCCATTAAGTTTCACACCTTTCTAATAATACTCGATATTGATTCAGATAAGTTAATCGATGCACAATCGATTTGGTTTTTTTATTGATTCGACCGCGTTTTTGGGCGATTATGTGCTTTTAGCGTAGTTTGTGAGCTTTTCGTTAAAGTTATATTAGTTTTTGTCCAATACTATATACTAGCTGTGTATGCAGCTTCGCCCGCGTGGCAAGTAGTGTGTGGTTATTTACACAAAAACACAATTTACATAAAACTGTAATGTACTATTGACCTAAAACTTCGGGAAGAATAACACTATCTTTAAGTGTCTACTGTGCAAAAATCTGTTCAGCAGATTTTGAAAAAATCGATCACATACATACAGACAGCTTTTGTGGACAAAAGTAATGAAAATATTATTTTGCTATATTCCGCGATAAAAGAAAATATATATAATGCTGAATGTAGAGTGTACTAATCGTTCTCATACCTGATACAAAATCGCAAAGCTTTTGTCGTGAGTCTATCACCTGACGATGCTTTTTTTACGGGGCGAAACAATTGTTGAGATTGTGGTGTGAATGTGTGAAGTGCTAGTGTATTGTTGGGTTATCGGTGGCAGGTAGTGCATGAGTTTTTACAAATTCTGCGCGGTAAGAAATGAGGGTGGTCTATTCTACTCAGCCGGATTTCACACGGTACTTACCTTAGTCTCCTTTTACGACACCTCTGTATGAAATGAGGGTGGTCTATTCTACTCAGTCTACTATGTTTTTTAGAAAAATGAGACATGCCTATGCCCAACAGTACAGAATGGTTTCTTTTACGCAGTAATACGTTATCGGAACTACAAACTGTTTTGTACCAACAAACAAACACCAACATTTATTACGCCTCAAAACAAAGGCCAGCCGCTTCCAAATTTCGGCTAAAATAACAGGTTTTCCGTGGCCGTGGGTTTATTTACAAAAACTGCCCTATAATTCGCCGCCCGGGTGTCCAAATGTGGGGTTATTAAATAATGAACCGCTGCCGCTAATATCATACAACGTTCGATACAGAAGAGTGCACCCAAATTTATTTAGGACATATAATTTAAACGCACCTTTATATTGAACATGGAAATATTTTGCTTAAATAGGTATTACTAATTTTATTAAAAGAACCGCAGAAGCGACTAAAGTAAGTCGACCCGTCATCTGGTATCCGGCTAAGTAGAATAGACCACCCTCATTTCTTACCGAGGTGACGTCAGGCAGGCGGCCAGTCGTAAAATACGAAGTCAAATCATGTGATAGCATGTTTATAACACGTTGTACCAACCCCATTTAGAGCGGGATAGCGGCAGGAGAATAATGACCGCAAAGTTATGTTATATAAAAATAAAAAGAATTCCTGTAACTGTTGCTTATGGAAATACTCAAAACCTATGGTATTTTAATCCTATACATAATGTACAGTATCAATAAGTATTATTTTGTAAATACTCGACCATCGAGTTTCTTGTTGCGCCTATATATTTGACGACAGATCAATAATTGTTAAAGATATGTATGTAGTACTAGTAGATATTAAATTCAGTTGAGTAAAATTTTATTAATTTTTCTTTATTATAATAACAAATGTAAATCATATTAGTCTAGTCTTATTAAATTAATCTAAATGAATATATGGCAGACTTACACTCACGTTAAATAAGAAACTTTGTTAAGTTACTTATATAACACTTGTGTTATGATTGACACATAACTGGTATATATATACATATATAGTTTGAAATACATACTTTATAAAGACATATACACCCCGACTCGAACCAACAAATGGTTTATAGAAAATGTTGGCGGTCCTCAGCGGGAATTGAATCCCCGAGTTACGGAGGTGAGCTGAGTTACTGTTAACTAACCCAACAGGCTACTTTAAAAAGCTTCAGATTATTCAGCAAAATATTTTTTTACCTGATAACTAAATAATTATAATTTTCAATTGTTCTTGTTTTGCCACTTTATTGAAATTTTTTTTTTTAGATATTTTATTTTTTCTCGAATATATTGCGTTTGTTGTTTATGTTCATTGTCATTTTATCTTAATATAGCTCTTGATAGTTGTTGTCAATCTGCGTATGCTGTTGCTATCTATAATTAATATAGCACTTAATTAAATAATCCTTGTATATTGCGTATTTATAGCTATGTATGGTGTTTATATTTTTGATGGCCTTTTTAAATAAATAAATAACTTAAATAAATAATTAGTGTAAAGTCATAGTAAGTTGCTACGCAAGCATTTTGGAAGCATGCACCTTGTCGCGTCGAACGCTTTATGTCATCATAATTCGAGTATCACAGATACAAGATAGGAGTCGATGAAGGTGCATCGAATAATATAATTAAATTAATCGAAATCCACCACCTGCCTCGCTTATAATCTTTAGGAGCGACGGAGTAAGATATATGCAAAATACTTAAGTGATTTTTGGATTAGGTAAAAAGGCTTGAAGAACTTTGATAATAGACTTTTAACGTACCTATTAAAGGACCAGGTATGGCCGTGGCTTGGCCCACGTTAAAATCAGTGTGTTTCGAAGGTTTTGTTTGCGTAAATCATAAATTTTAGGCTAGGAAATACACTCTCTATCTTCCAGTGAAAGTCCCATCAAAATCTGTTTAGGCGTTCCGGAGAATCTACTACTAATCCTATAAACCTCGCACAGCGATTTTAATTATCTTTTAATCAAAACGGTACAAAAATTAGATGTGTGGTATCCGGCTGAGTAGAATAGACCAACCTCATTTCTTACCGAGGTGTCGTAATAGGCCACTACGGTAAGTCGACCCGCCGTGTGGTATCCGGCTGAGTAGAATAGACCAACCTCATTTCTTACCGAGGTGTCATAAAAGTCCACTACGGTAAGTCGACCCGCCGTGTGGTATCCGGCTGAGTAGAATAGACCAACCTCATTTCTTACCGGGGTGTCGTAAAAGGCGACTAAGGTTAGTTAAACTACCGAGCGGTACGCAGCCAAATCATGTGACAGCATGTTTATAACATGTTGTGCCAACCTCACTTAGAGCGGGATAAGGGTAGGAAGATGATGACTAGAAATAATCACAATTTCAATTTATTGGTTGACGGTTATGACAAAATTATTCTACTGTTACTTATAAATGTAAGTCATTGTCAAAATGTAAGATATAATCAAAAATATATACATTTAAATTAAAATATCGGTACACCCCATCGATTCAAATCTAATAAAACCATTTACAATCAATTAGTCAGCGATTTCTAAACGCAAACGCACCCTGTACCAACGATCATAATGGCGGGAGCTTTTTGCCGCCAACTTTTTTCGTTTTTTTTTTCATTATAATGGGGGTAATACAAACGTGCCGGTTCTGACACCTTGGACCCCACAGGAGGTTGTATTTGTGGGGTAATAAAATATAATAATACGGACGGTTGCGGGTTGACGGATTATAGACGAAATGAGTTAATGTGCTTTTATATTACTGAACCGTAGGCATTACTCAATTGAATATGGGGGAGAGATAGAATAGTAATTTATTTTATTTTTACTTTAATTGTGCTTAAAAATATTCGATCACAATCCTCCTGCCCTTATCCTACTCTAAGTGGGGTCGGCACAACATATTATAAACATGTTGATATATGATTTGCGTGCGTTTTTACGACCGGCCGCCTGCCTGACGTCATCTTACCTTAGTCGTATTTTACGACACCTCGGTAAGAAAGAGGGTGGTCTATTCTAACGAACGGGATACCACACGTTGGTTCAACTTACCTTAGTCCCTTTTTACGACACCTCGGTAAGAAATGAGGGTGGTACTATTCTATTCAGCCGGATACCATACGGCTTAAAAATATTCGATATCTTAATTAATTTGACTGGCCCGTTGGCGCTATAGGCAGTGACACCTTCAGCTTCTCGGGTCGTGGGTTCGTATTTCCACCGAAAGCCCACATTTTGTATAAGCAATTTGGTGTTCTTCAAGTCTGGGTGTATATTTATATTTAAGTATGTATCTAAAATTGTAAAAGTATATATACCAGCTATTTTTCTGTCGCCCATAACTCCAGTATTATGTTACTTTGAGGACGGATGACCTATATTTATTTAATAAATCTTATAATAGATTAGATATATATATATATATATATATATATATATATATATATATATATATATATATATATGTACATTTTTTGATCTTTAGAAACCAAAGACAGAATAGATAGAAAATATGACGATCTATATCTTAATATTTAAATGAGTTAATCTTGTATATATATATATATATTTTCCGAATCTCGGATACGGCTCCAACGATTTTCCTGAATTTCAGCATGTAGGAGGTTTTGGGGGAGAAAAATTGATCTAGCTAGGTTTTATGTAAAAAAATATTGTTTTATCCCTATTTTTGGGCATTAAAAAACACTAACATTTATATTGAATTGAATTTTCGCCATTAACTGTCAAGTCGACGTAGCTTATTCGGTTAGCGGGCAGCCTCGAGAAATGTGAGTGCCAAGGATCGATCCCAACTAAATAATTACTTTTTTCTTTTTTTTAAGTTTTTTTTTGTAAAAAATTACCGAGCGAAGCTCGGTCACCCAGATATTATAACTAAAACGATCTCTCACGGACAACCTTTGGTGTGAGGAGCCAATTATTATTTATCTTTTATCTAAGAAATAGCCCGATTACGCTTTACTGTCGCAAAACTGCGCAACCTTCACATTTTATTATATAAAAAGTTACATCTTATTATATCCCAGTATTGGGCAAACGCTTTTCTTAATCTTTTCGAAAATAAGTTTTGAAATTAAGACTCAACTCGCTGATCCGATACAAATTTGTAAGTCACACATATCCAATGAAATTTCCAAAGATATGCAGATTTCCTTAGAATGTTTTCCTTCTTCGAAAAGCCCTTGATATACTCTACAAAAATCTAAGTTTTTATAGAAATGATTTTCATGAATTCCCATGGTGAACTTGTAAGTTCAGACAAATAAGTCATTATTATACTTAAAATTGTCCACTAACTACATCCATACCTAAAATGGTAAATTGGAAAATAACTAAATTGTAAGCAAGTGGACAAATACTATGGGATATTACATATCATTACCGAGATTGCATCTCGTAACTATACATGATGTCCAACTGCTATTAGGTGGTGACATAAATGTCCAGTGGCCTTCAGTAACTTTTTATTATGCCTACACTTTACTCACGGCAATGATCTGACTGATGTTCGCGGGTTCGATTCCCTCCTAGGACCAACATATTCTATAAATGATTTTGTTGGTCTTTGAGTCTGGTTGTATATTTATATTTAAGTATGTATTTAAAAAATATGTAAATATATTTTCACCAGTTGTATGTCTACCATAACACAAGTATTAAGTTATATGGGGTCGGACGACCGTGTGTGTAAGTGTCCCATATATTTATTTATTTTCACTTCTTTAGTTCGCCCGTTTGCCATTGGGCTATCACAGCATTACGTATGATAGCTATAATTTAATTTACTTTCTATTCAACATTTTAGCACCTGAACGAAATTTAAATGCAACCTAGCTAGATCGATTTATCCCCCCAAAACCCCTACATGCTGAATTTCATGAAAATCAATTATTTAAATATTAAAGATATATAAATTACCTATTATTGTCATCGTTACATTACCTATTAGATATATAAAATTAAGAATTACTTCAAAGATTACGTAGATCCTATCTAATCATACATTTGACATCAAGTGACACAACAATTTAAATATGTACACTATAAGAAACAAACTTATATAACCATAAAAGAAAGTGCATAAATGTACAAGTAAAGTAGATATCTCCCAACAATAATCTCTAATGCAGTGCAGGGGATGTTAAAAAAATATTATTTCCGCCCATAAACAAGAAATGACTTCCTCAATCAAGCGCTCCAGCGCCAATGACAAATGACTGTAAGCGCTTAATATGTTAATCTCGTAGCATATGGAGCATAGACAATTCCCGTCTTTCCTTCTGACATCTATTCGAATTTGGAACACCCATTGTTAATGGATGTGATGTCTTCCTTTGTGCCAGCCACAATAGCTTTTTTGCAAAGTCCGTGTAAATTACGCTTATGTAGTCAATTTAACTTTTTTTTTCCAAAAGGGACGGCTGAATGACTGCGTGTAACTTTTGGGGTCTTTAAGAGCTCATTGATTTGTTCTGTTATATTATTAAGTGGTTAATTTTTATAAATGTCTTTCATTATGACGTGAGTCGAAGTAATTTAAAGGGTATTTGTTGGAGAGTGTATTTAAATTTAATATTGTTAAGTTTATAATTTAATTCACGAATTGCGATGTAATAAATTTATATATTTTTTATTACATGCAACTACAAAGATTTTTTTGCAAAGTACTATAAAACATAACTTTTGAGACATTTTTAAACCTACATAACTTTAAAATAAGGAACAAGGAGCAACTTAAACATATAAATATGAAAACCATTATTGAAGGGGATTTTTACGTTTTAATATAGCCGTCATCAATGCTTCATCATTGCGAATAATAAATTTAAAAGGCTATTTGTATATATCAATTGCATTGTGACAAACAATAAGTATAGTCAAAAATAATACCACAACTTGAAAAAAGGTCGTTACGTCACAATCGCCGAAATCGATGACAATTAAAAAAAGGCACGCACAAAAATAATAACAGAGAGCGTCGAAGGCAGATGCGCCATTCAGTGACGTTTCAATTACAAACGCCGCTCTGTAATCATGATATAATCACCTATTTCGTAATATTACCAATGTTAACATCACTTCGATTACCAATATGTATTATCAATGGGTAATCGTCGATCCTTTACAATGGCAACATTGTCTTCAGTGCCCGCTATTCAATAGGAGGTTTTCGTTCCTAATTTGAATTTTTACATTCTGACAAAAGCTTAAGGTGCAATAATATTTATTTATACTCACTTTCTCTTCACTCTTCCTATTTTTGAGTAAATAACACGTAACTGTTATAAATCTGTTAATGATAATTTTTTTTTAAACATAAATTCCTCATGAATTATTTACATGTGTGAGATTTAAATATTTAGGAATGTTGGTTCAGTATTACCATATTTAAATAAATTTTATATTATCTATGGAATCTTTTTTTTATTTTTTGTTTGAGTTAATAATTTCATATTGTCACATAACCAAGGTATTTTATTTTACGATTAGCAACCGCCAGTGCCTCCGCGGAGAGATTAAAACCGTAATATAGTATTTTGATAACCTAAAAAAATAGAGTAACATATAGGACAAAAATCCCGGTTTATAGGCAAAAACACGCGGAAAAATAGCACATATTGCATTATTGAGGGTACTTAATCGTTAAAGTTGGCGTGGCGTTAAGTCGCGGATACCACTCTATATAAATATCTTCCCGAACGGAGACAAGGAAATAACTTTTAGTTATGCAATACTAACAGACAATTCCGGTCCTATATTATATATTCAAGGTTTTCATTACGCATTGCAGAACTTATACTTGCTAATTATACTGTGATTATATTCACTTATTTTTATAGTATCCGAATGGTTTACGAGTGTATTTAAATTGCCTATTACTTTATATAATTATTAATTTATGGGTCCTCTCTAGATCTCTCTTTTATGTTGATTTCTAGACGTTTGCGTAAAGCTACTGGAATATTGTGCAATCATTATTCTCTAACCCTTATCCCACTCTAAGTGGGGTCGGCACAATATGTCTTCTTCTTCCATTCTCCTCTATCATTCGTCAACTCTGGTGCTACTCCTTCAACATGCATATCATTTTTCACACAATCCATCCATTTTTTTTTCGGCCTCCCCCTAGCTATACATTCATCCACATTCATATTTAAAACTCTTTTGGTCACATGATTTTCATCCCTCCTCATTACATGACCATACCAACTTAGTCTCGCACTTCTCATCTTTTCTGTAATGGGCGCAACTTTTAGATTTCCCCTAATATACTCATTGCGTATTCTTTCAAGTTTTATCAGACCATACATCCACTATTGCGCAATATTGACTAAATTTATTTTCAACTTCCCATAAAGATTTTTTTTAATTATTTAGGCGTCGTTGGAGATTTTGGTCTAAAATCTATAATAATATAAATTTGACTTAAATAATCAACAGAGTCTGCCGACAAAGACAAGAAAATTAAGACAATTTTCTGACGTCACATCCTCCGACGGCCTTTTATTAAAACTTAAGCATACCATAAACCCTCCACTTAACGATTATTGTATAAACATACGGGTCACACCGAGTAACCTTTGTATAGAGTTCGGCAGAGTTGCATCTACCGTGGTGACGAACTGACTGGTCTCCACTAAACGTTAGCATAGCCCGTAGATCAGCTTTTAAAGGTAACTGTTTCGACTATAGTAGAGCTTATGAAAAGCTTTATAATATAAATAAAAAATCAGCTGAAGCAACCGTGTATTCGAGGTTAGACCAGACATCCAATAATCCAGAAAACCATTTACAAATGTCATGTTAACGGCGACAGTGTTGTCTAAATTACCACCATACACCAATGAGTTTTTCTGTTAAAACTTACGTGTCTAATTAATAATTGCAATTTATCACACGCTTTTCGGTGAAGGAAAACATCGTGAGGAAACCTGCATATTTATAGAGAATTCTGGATTCTGTGAAACCTACTAATCCGCATTGGAGCAGCGTGGTAGGTCTTAGCTCCAATCCATCTCTCCAAAAAAGGAGAGAAGAGGCCTATTCTCAGCAGTGGGACAGGGCGCACTTTAGTTTGTTAACTCGGAAAAAGGAGATTTCAGTGACATTGGCGAAGAGAGAATAGAAAGTCGCTGGTTTTCAGTATCTATATCTATACTTATTATAAAACAAAGTCCCCAAAAGCTGTCTGTCTGTATGTAATCGATTTGTAAAATCAAAATATACTGAATGGATTACATTACTGTTTTATGTTAATTGTGTTGAAGAGAAAACTCTTCTGCTGTGAGATTTGCTCACATGCGCCACGTAAATCAGCAGAGTTACACTAAAGTAATGTAGTAAAGAGTTGTAGATCTACAAACATACTACAAAAAGTCCGCTATAGCATATCTCTATCTCTTAAGGTTAACCCACAATAACTACTTTTATGTTTGAAATTAAATCCGCGACTAAATTTTGTGCACACCCTGATTTTTATGCGGGCGAAGCCGCTGGCACAGCTAGTTTCGTATAATTTTGAAATGCAACATTCCCTTTTTTCCTGTACCTTACAGGAAAAAAGGGAAGTGTCGTTATAAAATTACCATATACTACATACATCTTCCTGCTCTTATCCTACTAAGTGGGGTCGGCACAACATGTTATAAACATGTTGTCACATGATTTGGCTACGTATTTTACGACCGGCCGCCTGCCTGCCATCAACTTACCTTTCTCGTATTTAACGACACCTCGGTAAGAAAGAGGGTGGTCTATTCTATTTAACCGGATACCACACGGTGGGTCAACATACCTTAGTCGCCTTTTACGAGTCCTCGGTAAGAAATGAGGGTGGTACTGTTCTATTTAGCCGGATACCACACGGCGGGTCGACTTACCTTAGTCGCCTTTTACGACACCTCGGTATGAGGGTGGTACTATTCTTTTCCGCCGTATACCACACGGCGTATAAAATTACCACAGACTATTCAACAGATAATATTTAATTACAACGAAAATATACAGTTAGGTATATCTGTCAAAGCACTTACACGCAATTACTATATGAATCATGTTAACGTGGAATGTTCCTAAGAATGCTGAATGCATTTTAATCACTAAACTGATTCTTAGTGCGTTCAACAAGCCAGTTTATTAATCAACTGTAATTTAATTAAAGGGGCAATTAACCGTGTTATTACAAGGGATAAATATTTTGTTCTCCATTATGACATTTCGTTTTAATATGTAATGAAGAGGGATGAAAATCATGTCAACAAAAGAGTTTTAAATATCAATGTTGATGGATACATCCATAGCTAGGCTAGGCTAGGGGGAGGCCGAAAAAAAGATGGATGCATTGTGTGAAAAATGATATACATGTCAAAGTTGTAGCATCAGAGTTGACGAACGATAGAGGAGAATGGAAGAAGAAGACATATTGTGCCGACCCCACTTAGAGGGTGAGAGAATGCAGATTCATTTCAGTTGAAATATGTTCGCGGTATTGGCTGGCCCATAGTGTAAGTTGATAGAGAGCCTTATGACGATCAGACACACGGGTAGAAATATGTATGACGTGAAAATCCTATAAAGTGACGTATGTTCACCAGAGGATATGGAAGAGGGATGAAATCGTATAGGTATAGCGAATAAATTGCATTTATTTTAGTTTCATCTGTATGTATGTATGTATTTATCAAACTCATTTGAACTCAATTTTGACCCACTCCTGATTTTATTTCAACTTTTTTTTTTACAAAGAAAGTCTAGCGCCTGGCTGCTATCTCGCCTAATGGTAAGCGAAAGATGCAACCTAAAGTGGACTGCGCTTGCCACTATAGTACCCATTCACTCTGTTTTTGAAATTTTGTAGATCGTAAGAGTCCGGAAAGATAGATGCAGGGAGGGAATTCCACATTTTGGTGTGCGCATGAGAAATGATGAGCCAAAGCGTTTAGTGCGTGTTTTGGGGATATTAATTGTGTAGCGGAGGAGCCCCTCTGCTCGTTCGGTAGTAGAATGGTGATGAAGGGATCAGATCAAAAAAATCTTTGTATATTTATCAAGAACCAAAGAAAATATGTTAAAATAAATAAAAGGAATTTAACAAACAATCGCAGAGAAAGTTAAAAAACCTTTAAATCTTAACTTTTCACTTTAATAATTTCAAAGCATTACAATGCTTTGAAATTATTAAAGTGAAAAGTTTAGAAACCAAATAAACAAACAACCATTTAGAAAACAAATAGTTTCTTTTTTCCGAACAGTGTATATTTAAGCCATAGCAGCTATTAAATCGTTATCAGGCAGTACGGGAGAGCGTAGACGCATCGTCGAATTGCGATTGCGAATTACAAAGAGTAGAGCGCCTAAGCTCTACTAGCTATGGGGAACGTCGTCCTAAGGGTGCCTCCTGTGAGGCCGGACCACGGTTTAAGGCGACGTGTAGTGAAGGGCTGATGGTATGACTTTGATTAGTCATTACGACGACGGAAGGGTGGCAAAAAGCTACGACCAACCAATGTCAGAAATATGGGACCTCGTCTTCGGCGGCGAAGACGCTGTGTGTGTGTATTACGTGTTTCTGTGTTTGCGATCGTTATTTGATCGTCAGGGTCATATAGGACTGTATAACTGTGACTAGTCATCACGTCATCGGAGTTTGACGAGAAGCCATGGTTGACTTACATCAGAAAACTATTATCACCAATGATTTCCGCTTTATATTTTATAGCAACACAGTCATGAAAAAAGAGTATCGCGCCCTTTTTGATTAAAATGGTGGCAACACTGTGTCGGTAGAGTCTTTCTATTAATAAAACGTTTCAGTGACATTGTCTTTGTTAAATATTCAAGAGAATAACTAACAAAGACATTTGACTATGACATTTGAAAACTATTTGACTGGCTCGTTGGCGCAGTGCATAGTGACCCTGCCTTCGGTTCCGCGGGTCGTGGGTTCGATTCCCGCCGTGAGCCAACACTTTCTATAAATGAATTTGTTGGTATTCGAGCCTGGGTGTATATTTGTATTTAAGTATGTATTTGAAAAATATATAAGTATATATTCACCAGTCGTCTGTCACCCATAACACTAGTATTAAGTTACTTTGGGGACAGACGACCGTGTGTGTAAGTGCCCCATATTTATTTATTATTATTTATTATAAGAGAAGTGCATCTTGAGCGCGAATTGTGGTATTCCATTATATCGATGTTGAAAATGTGCGCTAACAAATCTATAGATTGTTTCTCTTGAGCAACGATAACGACCGCAATATATTTCTAGTTCGCAAAACTCAGACACTCCCATCAATAAAATTAGCATAAAAACAATGCATCTACCTACAAAATATCCCAATTCCATGTCATTAATGATGACGAACGGCATTAGGTATTCGATTGAGATCATTAAATTCGTATTACGGACTGTCAGCAAACATAAAATAGGACGACTTGTTAGCGTTTGTAACTATTATTTTAGATTGCACGTAGGCTTTTTAGAGTCAATAGTGACGTCATCGCAGTGTTTTTTAGACGTATAATAATTTTAATACATTACACTTTAAATTTTATTTATTTCCAACACTAATGTAGTATATTTACAGTTTGATCATTCTCCTGTACTTATCCCTCTCTAAGTGGGGTCGCTAAAATGTGTTATAAACATGTGTTCACATGATTTGGCTGCTTATTTTACGATCGGCCGCCTGCCTGACGTCAACTTACCTTAGTCAGCTTTTGCGACAAATCCGTAAGAAAGAGGGTGGCCTATTCTACTCAGATGAATATCACTCGAATTTTCGTAACAAACGCAATTATTATTGCAAAATAATTGTATCATAACTTTTGTTATTGCAAATCAAATAAACTGCTTTTTCAATTAGCCTAAAGTACATCAAACTTCTAAGGTTTTTAATAAGTTTAAATTGTTTTATGAATTAATTTCTTAATTGTACATAACCATTAGATTGCATTTAAAAAATCTACAGTTAGAATGTGTTCACAATACTTTCTTACATTTTATTATCTTATAACATAAAAAATCTGACCACTGCTTAATGTTGCTAATGAGCAACAAATGTACATTTTCAGAAAATCAATGATTCCGATTTTATTTCTTTAACTATTATTTATGAATATTAATTCAATAAAACATATCTATTAATATAAAACCACAACTATAAGTAAGGAAAAGATAATTATATTCTATTATTTTTATTACTGATATTTAATGGTGGTAATAGAAAACATAAATAACCAAGTTATAGTTTTATCCAATATTAGGTAATTTTTAAGTTTAATTCTACTATAGAATCGGATTGATTACATTGAAGGAATTTCTAAACACCATTTTCTCTACGTGTTGAATTTTATTTATACATAATAATATTAATTCATTATAATACATAGGCTGGCAAGAGAAAAATTAGGGCAACACATAAGTATAATTTTTTTTAGTACAGACAAAAAGTTTTAATAAGTAATAAAGTTTTGTAAGTGAAAATTACATTGTTAATCTAAATCGCTGCTATAGCGAAAATAATAATATTTATTACCTAAAGAAAAGATAAATTAATTTATTCTTTTTTACAAAGTCATAAATTTATAATAATTATCCCGTAAAAGATAGGTAATATATTGAAAGTTAAATTAGCGCTTATTTTTACGACGACAAAAAGAATTCTCTTATTATGAAAAATCATAAACATAAAAGTTTTAATATTAATACATCCGAATATTTAAAATGGCTAAATTAAAATAAAGCTTTTCGTTGCGATATATTTTTGATAGAATCGAATTTGATAGAAAATTTGATAAAAAGAATAACAGAAGAGTATACAATTAAATATACATTACACAATGGTACATACGCGTATAGTTGCCTCTGTATTAGATTCAATAGAAAGTTATAATATTCGTAAATCGCATTGATAAAATATATTGAACCTTCTGTTTACATTTTCCTTTTCCTATAGTTGAAAAAATTAACAAAGTAAAAATAAAACTGTTTATAAACACAACAAAATAACTTACCTCCATTGTCAGGGTTATTTGCTTCGAAAGTTTTGCTGGTCATATGAAACAGAGCATCTAAAGGTGTATGGGGCGCGTTAGACCCCTGTTGCGACACTCGCCGTGGCTCCGAGCAGCAATCAGAAGCTGAAGACGACCTCTCAGACGCTGAATCGCAGCATTCAGCTGGCATTTCTCTCGGCCTTAGTAATCCTAAAGCAGCTAGCCTCCATCGTTCACCGTCTAGCAGAGCAGCGCCCGCCAAGCGCTGCAATCGCTGTAATCTCTCGAATCCTGACGCGTCCCATGGTCTAACGATACGCGGGGGTGTTCTCGGGCTATGGGATAGTATGTCTAGTATAGAGAAGCTTTTGACGCCTTCGCCGCGGCGCTCTTCAACAGGCTCCGAAGCCATTTTCAACCGCTTTAAAGGTCTGAAGTAATCTTGAGGCGACGGTGACCTCGAAGGCGCCGGCGACGGTCGCCCAACACTGATATCGTCCTCGGAACAGCTATGCCCGGACATAGACTCCTCCTCCATTTTAGTTCACATAACACAGTCACAATAATCGGAGGCTGTTACGCGAGATACGGCTGACGGCTCGACGCGCATCGGTCAACTGACGTGGTGGGTGACAGCCCTGTCCCGGGCGGTTGTGGAAGGCGTGGCGATTTTAATATCTACCAATGGTTGAGCCCCATTTCGTGTCTGCCGCATACCGATTGGCGCGTGTTAAAGGGATAGGCGAGCCGCGTTTTCACACTCGGCTATCCAATAAAACTTTTTAATCGGACGACTGGGGGGCGAGATTCGTTGTGATTAATTTAGCTTTAGGTAGGGGGGAAAGGGGGAGCCGTTTAATTACCAGGATGAAGACGCGAGCCTAAGTACGGCTCTCCATTATTTAGTGATAGGGCCGGCGTTTGTCACTGAGCGATTGGTGCTTTACTTCATTTATAGTTCATCGGTTAATTGCCTAATTTCAGTAGTTGTTAGGCTTGTATTAGATTTATTTATTGATGTTGGAACCTTGGCAGTTATTAGCGGCTAATTGTTACATACACTGATTATTCGAACTCTATCGAATCAAATACCATTGACCCGTGTACATAAGTATATACATACATAGTTATAAAAATATTAGCGATGTATATTATAGACAAAGTAGGAACGGATATAAGCTTGCGGCTCCTGCTTTGCGACTAAGTACGTAAGTCGTTTGTGGGTTTGGGTAGGTATAAGATTCTATAATAAAATTCCACAATCAATTTTAGCTTTGCCCTTACAACAGTATAGAGACTATTAATAAAATAATTAATAATACAGAAAGCCTACTTATACTACTAAGGATTATTTAGATGATAGGAATGCGAAGACATAACTAATCTTCGACCCTGTGAATATAACTAGTAACAAGAAGTGCCTAGGTGACTGAGCTTTGCTCGGTAATTTTTTTAAAGATATAAAAAAATGAAAATCGGAAAAACAAATGAACAAATAGTTGGACAGGTAGGGCTCGAACCCAGGTCTCTAGACCTCACCTCTTTAGACCACTCGTTCTACAAATGTGCTACCATGACTTTACGTTTGACAGCGAAAATTGTATTTTGATTCAAAGTAAATTTCAGTACATTAGAAAGTTAGTTTAGTAGAAACAAAGTGTTAGTTTAGTAGAAAGTTAGTTTAGTAGTTTAGTAGAACTTTTAAATAAAACTTATCTAGATCGATTTTTCTCTTCCTACACGCTGAATTTCATGAAAATCGTTGGAACCGATCCCGAGATTTGGAAAATATATTTATATATATACATATATACAAGATTAACTCATTTAAATATCAAAGATTATATTTTGAAAAGAGCGACCGCCGAGTTCGGTAGAAACAGTTTTCCGAACCAGCATAAGAGTTGACGATTCAAAAGCTCTTCTTTACAAGTTTACTTGAATAAAGAATGTTTTGAATTTGAATTTGAATTTGCTCAATATTCAAAATTGGTGGATATAAATTGTGCCTACTTATATTCTGTTTTCTGGTTTAGTCTACCAATTACTTGATACTAGTCACACATCACGGCTTCCATGTGTTGCAAAGGTTATGTAAAAAGTAAGGTTACCTATAAGCACCTAATTTTGTTTGTACATCGTTTTTTATGAGATTATGTACTCTCCGCCGTGCGTTATCCGGCTGAGTAGAATAGACCACCCACTTTCTTATCGGGGTGTCGTATAATACAACTAAAGTAAGTTGACGTCAGGCAAGCGGCCGGTGGTAAAATATGTAGCCAAATAATGTGACAACATGTATATGTTATGCCGATCCCACTTAGAGTGGTATAAGAGCAGGAGAATGATGATTCACCCAGTGGATTTTCCTGTAAAGTTTATTGGCGATCGTAGCATTTTTGTTACCTAAGTGTAATTATAGTTAATGTATAGAAACCAGCTATACTCACATCTTATTCTATCGGGTTAGCCCGACTAGTTTCGAACCCATCCGGGGCACCTATTCATGAAAATTAAAAAAAAGAAGTGTAATTCATTTATATTTGAATTACGCTCTACGAAGCGGGCTGGGCATACTAGAACATAATAAAGAGTTGTTTTAAACTTCGAACCTAATCTTTCATAACCGAAAAAAACATAACCAAACAAGTGATATATCCATCACAACAATCAGCAACGCATCAAAACAAAACTCAATGTCAAATTAGATTACTTTCCACTCGCCCCAACGTTACCGAACCGTAAACTCACCGAAAGTAAATAACGGCTACAAAATGGCCGACACGTCAATACGAATTTACATCGAAACAATTAACTTTATCAAGGCAATTTTATGCCTAACAACTGTTTAAATAAGGTTTAATTTTACATCGCGCATGATTTATGTAAAAATCGTTAACTTTTAATTGATAGGGGACATATCAATGAGTTTTCACGGGGTTTGAATTTTGGGCTTGAATAGATAACTGTTTAAAATTCTTAAGAGCAACGTTTGTTGCTTATACAGCTTTCTTATGCTTTAGTGCTAGTTATGGTAGCCCAGCGGTAACACCGTGCGACTCTTTCGAGGAGGTCACGGGTTCAAACCCGAGTAGACACCAATGAGTTTTTCTGTTAAAACTTATGTGTCTAATTCATAATTGCAATTTATCACACGCTTTACGGTGAAGTAAAACATCGGGAAACCTGCATATCTCTAGATAATTCTGGTGATATGTGTAACCTACCAATCCACATTGGAGTAGCGTGGTAGGTCTTAGCCCCAATCCTTATCAATTCCTTATCCGAGGTCTATTCCCAGCAGTGGAAAAGTATCAGGCCGCTACTTACAAGGAATCCAGTAAAATAAAAAAAATGCTTTATTACTATTTATATGCTTTCTTCCTTAAACACTATTGTTAGCAATTTTAACATTTGCATAATAAGATAATAATTATTGTATTAAGTTTATTGTATTAGGAAGAATAAATATTGGCAATAGTCTCAATATTGTAATCTCAACTTAAACTGCACACATTCACTACCACAATTTCAATAATTGTTTCGCCCCGTAACCGAAGCATCGTCAGGAGATAGACTCCACGACGAAATCGCAAAGCAAAGCATTACCCAAGCATGTATGTATCTACTTACATACTTACAAGTAGAACACACTTTCTCATGAAATTTTGCATAGGTATCCCTATAATTCCTTGGATATGTTTAACTAGCAATATTATTAGCAGGAGAATCGTCCCGTATTGGCCTATTATTTTACTTAATTACATCCAATTTTTATTGAATATTACAAAATTCACATAGTACATAATAAGATAAGTTACGAAAGAAACGATCGTAGAGGTTGTGGTAGTGAGTGTGTGTAGTGCTTGTATGGAGTATTGGTGTTGGCGGTGTGATACGTGTGGCGGCTTGTCCTGCATATATGTGGTTTGTGATTGTTTCCTGCTTCATACACTTAGCCTTGCATATCTCTTAACAAACGCGGATTAGAGCAAAATAATTATATTGTAACTTCTGTAAGTCAAGTTAAAAAAGCTTTTAAAAAAGTTTATCATAAACATGCATTTGTCATCGGGAATAGACCAGTATATCATTTCAGCTCAATCGGACACCGGGAAGTTGGTTAAATTTAACTTGCAAGAGTAATAATATCAGGAGATAGACTCGTGGTCGTGGAGTCTATCTCCTGATTATGCTTCGGTTGCGGGGCGAAACGATTGTTGAGTTTATGATAGTGAACGTATATAGTGCTTGTGTATTGTGGTGGTGGTGGTGGAGGTTTGTGCATGTGTTTTTACGAATCCTGCATGTATCAGGTATGATAACCGATTGTCCAATCTACATTTAGCATTATATATATTTTCTATTTTACTTCATCGCGGATTATAGCAAAATAATTTTATTATTACTTTTGTATTATGGATCTCCGCAAAGAAACGCCTAATTCTATAAATTATTTCACTTGCAAGATTCCAACTTCACATACATACGCGGCACGTTAAATAAAAGCTTTTAAAAACAGTTAATTTTAATATTACACTTAAAAATTAATTAAAATCACAGCGCCGCCATCTTAGTTTTTTATATTCATAAAAAATTAAACGTAGGATCGACTTAAATATATACAATCATCACGTAAAATATTGATTTTAGAATGAATCTTGGCATTTGAAATCAATTTGTTGATTAAGAAAAGCGTTATATAAAACCGATTTTTAGAGTCAAAATGTTTGTATGAACAATTTTTATAGACGCAATATTTACAAAGCGTTTTTAATTCCATAGGAGAAAGGTAATATTTAACGTCATTTAATTATATTTATTGTTGGTAACATTTAAGTAAAAAGTTCAATTTTTAAATTTATGTTTGTAAATATTGGATATTTATTCTTTAATAAAATAATGAATAAATAACTACAAATTTTTAACTATTTATAAAAGTGATATTTACAAAGCGTTTTTATTCCATAGGAGAAAGTTAATTCTTAATGTTATTTAATTTTATTTATTGTTGGTAACATTTAAGTAACATGTACTATTTTGATTTTGTGTCTGTAAATACTGAACTTATGCACCGAATAAAAATGAATTTATAAATATAAATATTTATATAAATAAGTTAATACGTTAAAGCTATGTTTATCTCGTGAATAAAAATGATACTTTATATTTTACGACAATTAGGTAAGATGTAGGGTCTTTTCTACTCAGACGGATACCACACGGCGGGTTGACTTAACTTAATCGCCTTTTTCGACACTTCGGTGCGAAATGAGGGTGGTCTATTCTACTTAGCGGCTTACACACGGCTAGTGACTGCTCATTTCCACACACTCGTAAATTTCTTATTATATTTTGGTATTGCTGTAAGGATTAAGGTTGGGATAAAATTAAAACCTCTCACATAAACATAAAGAACCTACCATACATTATATATCTAGTATATAATAAATCTAACGTAAAATAACCTAAATATTACATAAAATTTTTATAGTAAAATTATATCTCTCAGTTGTCGTAACTTAATTTAAAAGTTGTTATTACCTTTAATTAAAATACTACTTATTTTAAGTTGTTCAATGTATAATTTTAATGTGAAGTGTGTATTTTGTAGGTGATCTATTAATCTATCTATCTATTCTATATCTATCTATCTATTCTATTCTATACATATAATAAAATCGTCAAATCTCTGTGCGTTTGTTCCCGCTTATCTTGGAAACCGCTAATCCGATTTAGACACTGTTTTCAGTAATATGTAGTAAAATACCTCACTTAACATATAGGGTATGTTTTATTTCAATTGGTCAGCAAATAAAAAAGATGTGTCAATTTTCAGTTGAACGGTCGTATACTATGATACTGGTTCTTGCATTTTTTCGTTTTTCGCCATTCCTTTTAGAGGATTTCCTTTACAGTCTCCGAAGCGGCTAGACCTATTTTAATGAAATTTCTTAAAAAATGACCCAGCGGATGATACTGTAATTTTTGGAGGTTTTTTGTAACTGTAATTAATATATTTTCAAATTAATCACGGCGAAGCGGGCTGGATATACTAGTAACTAAATAAATAAACATAATTTTTGTATCTCTTCTTCTTTATTTTGGTTCGGTTCGTAATTTCTATTTTGTCTATTACATACATGGTGAATTTCATAAATATTTAAATACATAAAATAATTGCAATATTATGATATTCTATTTAATCTTTTACACAACTGAATTATTAGTTACATAATGACTAAATAACTACACCGGAAATGTACATGATTGGCCAATCATCGCGCGGGAAATAGAGCAATATGGTACTGGTTCCGGTAATAACTAATAACACGGACTATTAAGTTGCTAATAGGCGATGTCGATTGATTTTTTGCTTATCTTTACACTATGGTATATCGAAATAGTTATTTCGAATGAACAAACAATTTCGAAAATTACTTTCCGTGTAAATAATAGGTTACAATTTTTTTTAAATGAGATAATTCCGATTTGTTTTTATTTGATATAGCTTTATTATAATAGGTATGTGAATATTGCTTTAATAGTTACTGAATTCCGATATCGATCTTTTTAAATGTTACTTAAAGGCTAAAAAAAAATGTTGTTTAATTTAGGAATTTATGATGATTATGGTGAAATAAGTAAGTTTATTTAGATAAGAGAATTACCTGATACATTAAATAGAAAAATGGACAAATTTATGTTGGCAGCAGTCTTAGTCATAAGGCGTAGACTGAAAAGCAGCTTCTCAGCTGAGTCTACGATGTTTTCCTCAGCATACGTTCATATACATATGTATTAAAATGTTTAATATATTTTTTCTCTGTTGATTTTGTTGAAATGTATGTTGTTGAATAAAGTATTACTATTTATTTATTTATTTAAAAATGTAGGAAGATGCTAAAAATTTCAAATTCTATTAATAATTGACATGGTTGATAGTTGCGATACAGGGCGACCTATTGCGAGTATTTATAGATCTTTGTCACAATATTTCACTATGTATTAGTTTAATTAATTAAATATAAGCAGATTTATTTGTACTTTAATGGCATGAAAAAAATTAAATTAAAGTTAAATTATCATAGTGTTATACAACAAAGTAGCTTAATTTAAAATTAACTTAACCTTAACCTTAACTTAATTAAAAATTAACCTATGTGTTAAAACGGATATTTTTTCCCTGTAACATTTAACAAACAATAATAATTCGTCTTCCATTGTAAACTTCACCGTTTACAGCAAAAAAACCATTACTGTAATATCTTACACATATAATTGTCTTTACTACTAGGAATGTGATTAATTTCCTGTCACTCATTCAGGAAATAAAGAAGTCTTTACATACAATCACTTCCTATAGCTCCTCCCTTATCCTCAACATTATGGTTTAAGCGAGATTATTTTTGTACTTGATACCAACATTAATATAGAAATAATAATTACGTAATATATATATATATATATATATATATATATATATATATATATATATATATATATATATATATATACGTAATATATATATTACGTAATTTAACAACAGTACATAGATAGACCATTTTACGTTGTCTTTTTTAAAAGATTTATATAGTAACTAGCTGTGTTGTGGAAATCGGTGTGTCACAAAGTTTTTCCCGCGTAAATCCTAGCCCCGCAGGAATTTAATCGTAATGTAACTATTCACATAAAAGTTTCCCGAAAATTGCACTATCTATTGCTAAAAACCTGACAAAAATCATTTTAGTAGATTGTGAGTAAAATCCATCACATCCTAACAGAAAGCTTTTAAAAACTTTATCTATACTAATATATAAAGCTGAAGAGTTTGTTTGTTTGATTGTTTGAACGCACTGATCTCAGGAACTACCTACTGGACCAATTTGAAAAATTCTTTGAGTGTAAGATAGTCCATTTATCGAGGAAGGCTATAGGCTATATAACATAACGTTAAGATGAATAGGAGTGGAGCAGCGATAAAAAATAATGCGAAAATGAAAAATTTTAAAGCTTTCCTTGAGTGCGGTAAGTAAACGGTGAAAGTTATTCAAAAATTCTCTTATACTATGGATAGCTAAGAGTACTTTTATGTTCAAAATTTATATTTTACTTTTATGTTTAAAATTTCAAAAGTCAAAGTTCAAAATTTGGGAATAAATTTGAGACACTGATTTCCACGCGGGCGAAGGCTGCTTGCACAACTAGTTATAATATGTACCTATAGATGAATTAGACGCCTTAATAAAGGGCTTTCCAATATTAGTTGTACTCACAAGACGAAACTTGAGAAATTTTACCAAAGTTACGTTATTTTTTTCCATCATTAAAAAACAAAATGGTGGCACCTTACAAATGACATCTATATTTCCGAAACACATCTAACTTGCACCCTATATTTAGTGGCAAATTCGGTAGAAATGGTTAACGGAAGTAACTTACGGTCAAATTATTCATAGGATATCTACTGTGGGGGTAAACGATGTAGTATTTATTCCCTGTAAAGTAGGTGTGTTCAATATTGTTACATTGCCATGTGGTATTTATTTATTTATACCATAGAACTACCAACAGAATTACACGTTTAACTAAAGTTCTAATAGATAATTGCAATTTATCACACGCTTTTCGGTGACGGAAAACATCGTGAGGAAACCTGCATATCTCTAGAGAATCCTAGGGATATGTGAAACCTACCAATCCGCATTGGAGCAGCGTCTTAGCTCCAATCCTTCTCTCCAAAAACGGAGAGAGGAGGCCTATGCCCAGCAGTAGCAGTGGGATATTAACAGGCCGTTACTTAACTAAACTAACATGGTTATATTTCCTAGGGTTGCTAACATATAAATCTAATTAAAGGTAGTCACAGCGTGCTTAAAAGATAACAAACGTACAATAAATATTATAACTAACCTTATATAACCTACTAATATTATATATGGGAAAGTTTGTCAGTGTGGATGTATGTTTGTTACTCTTTCACGGAGAATCCGCTGAACCAATATCGATAAAATTTGGCACAATTATTCCTTATACACCTGAACATATAGGCTATAGAGATCCTGTTAATACAAGAATAGAATGACATTGAACAGCGGCATCTACGAGAAAACAGTTCACGCGAACGAAGTTGCGGCTAAAAGCTATTAAAATATAAGTTTAATTGTTACAGTCGAATGCTGTTACATTAACGGGAGCCTTCTAACCGCATTCATATTTCGGGGTGGTCATTATAACACATCTCAATTTGGCTTAACACATAAATCGTAATAAGCAGCCTGGATGCGGGTGGCCGGCGTGAGACACGCGGCAAATGGTCGACGTGAAAATTATTAATAAAAAATGGCGGTTTTACTATTTACTGTTGTGGCACATGATTTTTAAGCCTTTGTAGGTAAAGATGAAGGTCGACGTTAAATCAAATCCAATCAAAATCAAATCTTTATCTATAATATTTAAATGAGTTAATCTTGTATGCTGTTAATGTTGTATGAGTTAAACTGCGCGACCTCTTCAATACATTTTATGTTAAACTGTAATGTACTATTAACCTAAACTTTCCTTTTAGTAAAAATATTTGCTATAATCCGCGATGAAGTAAAATAGTAATATAAATATATATATATATATATATATATATATATATATATATATATATATATATATATATATATATATATATATATATATATATATATATAGTATTTATATATATAGTATATATATATATATATATTCAATCTAAATGTAGATTGGACAATCCGTTTTCATACCTGATACATGCGGGATTCGTAAAAACACATGCACAAACCTCCACCACCATAATACACAAGCACTAAACTCGACAATCGTTTCGCTCCGCAACCGAAGCATCATCAGGAGATAGACTCCACGAAAGAATCGCATTATTACTTTTGTATTATTGATCTCCGCAAAGTAACGCCTAATTCTATAAACTATTTGAAAATAAACCACATACAAACAGTTTTTGGGAACTTTGTTTTATAATAAGTACCTATAAATATATCGGTCGGTCAAAGTAAGGAACCAGTGAGATGTCAACAGCGTGACAATGGCTTCATCCGACATGGCTAATCACTTGTATTGTGACGCTGCAGATGTTCCGTATTGTGGTGTCTATGGTTTTAATGTAAAAATGGATAAGTCGTGTTACGAGAAAGACTAACTTTTACGCACAACTTCGTGTTGTCGCGTGATATGTTAATAATAGATGGGTCTTTGAATGTCGTCCTATTTCTGTAGAATTAAAGGATTTCTGTAGCTCATATTTTATTCCGGTGTATAAGGAATAATTGTGCCATATTTTATCAATACCATATTTTGTCATACTCACAAACATTCGCATTTATTATTATTATTACTACTAATAATTCATTTACTACCCTATACTATCCTACGATAGTATAGGGTAGTGAATGAATTAAAAATTTTGAATTATTTAGAATGAATTAAGAATATTGGTATTCTTCTATGATCTGATCTGAAGCTCTACTATATGCTAAAATAAAATTACACCAAATTAGGTATATGACAATGCAAAACCTGATTGTAATTGTTAAATACAAACTACCCTACTACTATCGGGCGGTCAATAATATACATATATAACTTCTAGTACTTTTATGTTATGTGGTTGTAATGATTAGAACTGAGTAAATGCTCTCAATTGTACTCAGAGTATTTATTATTTAATTTATAGCGTGGCCTAATAAAGGACAGAGTCCATTTATTTATTTATTTATATATTTACAAAAGAGAAAGAAATAAAAAAGCACATGTATAAAGGCGGACTTATCCCGAAAAGAGATCTCCTCCAGTCAACCTTTGAGTAATAGAAGGAAAAGGAGAAGATTTGAAGAACAAAGACAGTAGGTCATATAGAGAAAAAGAAAATTTTTATATAAATTTAACCTATTTAATCTATTAATTAATTTTCAAGATTTTTTTAAGAGTCCATTTAGGTAAAGCATACAAAACATTTTTGCAAACTAAGCCAAATAATTAAATAATAAGATCAAAGTTTGATTGTAGCAATTTGATGTAATAATACTTTACTACTCAACAGCAATATACCATATAAATGCTTCGCAATCATAGTACAGATAAAAATGTAATAAGTGTCGGGATATTTATATTAATTTTGAATTAACACAGTAGCTTCACGTAGATTTTCTTTTATTTTGCAGTTAGTTTAAGCCACAGTCTTAAAAAAGCCAAAAATGTATGTCACCCTTTGTAACAATATGGCCTTGTTTAATTATCTGTGACCGATGTACTTCAGGTTGTTTAGCGTCACCATTCAGGGGCTGATGATGAATAATCTCTCTTTCTAAAAATGATTAATGTTTTTATCATAGGGGTTTATGCTAATGATATACCTATATCTTAATAGAGGACTGCGTACCCTGTTCCTCTACAAAAGCCAAGCCTAGGTCTGGTCTTGTACGGCCCAGTAGCGTAGATACTAAAGGGAACTAAAGGCCGTGCATTGCAAAATTCTTTATTACACTATTAAGATTTCATTTATTTTTATTTATTAACATGTAAGTAATGTATGTATGTTCTATTTTTTTCTTTGAGTTTGTTTCTTCTTGTGAAGACTTTATTGTTTTATGTTTACCTGGGTGACCGAGCCTTGCTCGTAATTTTTTTAAAGATAAAAAAAATTGAAAAAAATTAAAAAATAGTTGGGTTGGTGGGGCTCGAACCTAGGTATTTTAACTCTTTTGACCGCCCGTTCCCCAACTGAGCTATGACTTTACGTTCTATCTTTGTGAAAATTGTCTTTTGAATTCAACGTAAATTTTAGCATTTTCTCGAAAACAGGGATAAAAAGACATTTTTTTAAAATGCACCTAGCTAAATCTAATTTTTCCCCCAACAACCTCCTACATGCCGAATTTCGTGAAAATCGTTGGAGCCGTTTCCAAGATTGGTAAAATATATTTTACATACAAGATTAACTCATTTAAATATTAAAGATTGTATAACTGTTTGTCTTGTTAATAAAACAAACAAATAAAGATATAAAAATACAAAAAAAGGAAAAACACTAACTTAAGCGTTCTCTACCAGTCAACCTTAGGGTTAAACGGAAAATTTAAATAGGTACATCTTGCTCCACTTTTTGGATTTATTATAATTGTTGATGATTTTACGCTCGCCTGGTAAAATTTTAGAAATCTCTCAAAAGACTTCTACAATTATCTATCGGATGAAAACAATATAAGATTTAATTGACGTATAGTGTGAGCGTCTGTCCCCGAGCAGATATTGAAGCAATTTCTATAAAAAGTTATGTTAAATAGATATGTACCTAATAATTGATATAATTAGAGGAAACGTCGTGAGAAAACTAGCTGGATCCTATAGATTCCTTTAGATTTAGGTTACCTGTTACCTTCTTTTACCTTCGTTGAAGCGTGACGGAAAACTACCCTTGTTTGTACTCTATACTAAATTATAAAGAGGAAAAATTTGTATGTATATTTGTAATGTTTTCACAGAAAAACTACTCGACCGATTTCAACAATTTTTTCACCATTGGAAAGCTGTATCTTTACTGAGCAACATAGACTATATTACATTTATAAAAAAAAATTGGGATCCGTAATAAAAATGTAATAAGGTGTAAAGAAATAGTTATAAAAATTTGTCATCACATGCGCTGCGAAAACTATTGATATATTGAACAAAAATAAATCAATAGTCGAACTTAGTAGACTTTGCCATGAGATCGGTATGTACGCGGGTGAAACCGCGGTATATTAATAGTCTCCAATAAAGATGGAAGGTAAAGTATTAGCTGGAAGGAAGGTATTAGCCCGATATTTAACTATAAGATTTTGCACGTTCCGTTGTATATGTTAATTGAAAAATATAAACGAATGAAATAAAATTATAATGCGGGATTGATAAAACAAGAAACATCCATTACAATCGCAAACAAGTTTGATATTTTTCCAACCCAAATAAACAGTGAATCACCTACTTAACGATTTACCTCTCCTTTGTCATGGCAGGTAGACATTAAAATATACAGCAGATGCTAATTTTCACAGTAAAACTTTAAAAATAAACTCAAAACTCCCAACCAGACGTCTTTATCTGTGAGTCAACACATCATGTCGTTTCAAATAAATATATTTCAAATAAAACACCTTTTAGCGCCTCTGTATTTGGACTCGATTTCAAACCCTTTTAAATCCATCAAGAAAATTTTTGTAACAATACAATTTAAACCCTAATTTTAGTGTAATAAAGTTTATATTAAGTTAACGTAAGCGTAAGTAAGATTTGGTGTCTGTCATCTGTCATCAATGGATGTCACATTATGGGTATCTTAAGGTACAATGAATTCAGGTACCTTTTTAATCAACAGACCTATTCTTTTGTGCTTAGTACACATTCGATAACATTAGAATGAATCCTATACACTGCTATTTTTATTTAAATATGTATTTTCTCGATCTTTAATATCAAGCAATGTATTTTATGTCCAACTCAACCAAATTTTTGCGTTTATTTGATCTCCCATGATCTATATCAATAATGTTGTGGACATCTGAGAGTTTCATGAGGAATTGACAACCAAATATAATGTAATTGATGGGTTCATCTATTAACACAAATCTGGATGAGTTATAAATTGACTTGTTACTATTTATAGCAAAGTTAACATTAAAACGGTTAAAGTAAGTTAACATGTTACGAATTTTTATCGTGACAAACTTTTCTGAAAACTGATTCTGATTACAGCAATTTAAAAACACTATTACAGAGAGGCTGATACAAAAAGCCTACTATACTGTTAAGGATTATTTGGACGATAAGAATGCGTGGTTATAGCTACTGTCCGACCCTATACAAGATGATAACTTAATGTTATAAGTATTATGTTGAAAAGAGCAACCGCCGAGTTTCTTGCTGGCTCTTCTCGGTAGAAACAGCTTTCTTAACCAGCAGTAGAATTGACGATTCAAAAGCACTTGTTTACAAGTTAATTTGAATAAAAAAAATTTGAATTTGAATTTGAACTACCGATAAGCCTTTTCAATGGTATTCATAACACTTGATTTATCCTAATAAAATCTAATTTCTTTTAATCTAAAATCCTTGCAGCTTCATACAAGACTGCACTTTAATAATGTAAAATGGACAATGTTTAAAAGGTTGACCGCCGAGTTTCTTGCTGGTTCTTCTCGATAAGAGCAACATTGAGGATTCAAAAGTGCTTATTTTGATTTGATTTGAGATGCTCGTTTGATATTGAAATCTGTAAATAAGATGTACCTATAGTATGTAATTTGAATGTACTTACTCACCTTCTTCACTTTTTACCAACTGATATTTCAACTATAACTAGCTATTGCAGCACTTTCGCCCGCGTTGCACATTCCAAACCAGTTGTAGCTTCATTAATCATATTGATCCTTGATGATTCAAAAGTGCTTGAAAGAGCTTATTTGAATAAAGATTATTTTGATTTGATTCGACTGAATCTTTTTGAAAAGAGAAAATTTGTTACTATATTTGAATAACTGTACATACTAATTACAAGATAAAATTATCAATGAGTATGTCTGTCTGTAACGGTTTAACAACTGATTCGCTGGAGTTATTTTGATTAAATTTGATACGATTGAAGCTGGGATAATATATAGGGTAAATATTTCCGTTTCTCGAAAGATCTAGAACATTAAAAATAAAACATACGAGTATTATAATTGAGGAAACTTTACCGTTTAAGTAGACTCAAATACAGATTGATAAACTCATCGAAATGTTTTTGATTTGAAACGTATATTTCGAATTAAGTAGTAGGGCTTTTTCCCATTCCCATCGTGTAAAAAAACATTATTATAATGGGATTTTAAGTTCTCCGTAACAATAACTCTTATTCAATTTCAAACCAAATGAAAAGAGCTTTCATATTTACATTCCACCATTACAAAGCGTGGTTTTAGAGGCCGAATCGGACGATTAGCGGAGGCTGTGTCGCTTCTCTCATTACTGGGGCCTAATTGCGCCGCAATACGCGTCTCAAACGCGCCGCCGCTTTCATCTCGCCGACCGTTGGGAGTGCTTACATTATCCGAGAGAAAGCGGCATACTGTTTTTTATCCTTCATATCGTGCATTGCGATTTTGTCGTGGAGCCTATCGCCTGATGATGCTTCGGTTGCGTGGCGAAACGATTGTTGAGTTTGTGATAGTGACCGTGTGTAGTGCTCGTGTATTGTGGTGACGGTGGTAGAGGTTTGTGCATGTGTTTTTACGAATCCTGCATGTATCGGGTATGAGTATGAAAACGGATAGTACACTCTACATTTAGCATTATATAGAATTTAACTTTATTCCTGATTATAGAAAAATAATTTTATTATTACTTTTGCTTCATATTGTTGTCTACGAGTATATATGAGAATTTAATAGTGAAGATTTGATTGTTTTTGATGTCATTATTAAATTCCTTTGGGTTCCTGTTATTTTTTCTAGCGAACTTAAAACATTGATGAGAACTGAATATTAACTTATTACACTAAGCATAACATAGATTATATTAGCGGATTACAGCAAGATTATCATAACTTTTGCACACATATCTTTAACAGTTCCGAGAAAGGAAAGATTTCTTTGTGGGTTCGGATAGCTAAAAGTATGTCGTAGATTGTGTGTACAAAGCTTTAGTTATTAAAATCCCGCTACCGCTTACATCCCCGCTAAATCTTGGACACCTAGGCTGCTTCCCTTTCCATGTTACAATGTTATTGAAAAAATATATTTTTATTTGAATGTGAACTTTATCACTAAACAATAAGGGACACATTTCTATATCAGAGTAAAGTTGAAAGTCATCTCGGCTGCAAATAAAGGCAAGTATAATCGTCAGTAATTGTTTTTATTCATTTATTGCTCTTCATATAAGCTGAAAGGTGATTTTAATGGGCTCTCTATTAGCAGAGGGCTTATCATTGAGTTATAGGATTCTACTAATTTTATTGGTCCCATTTGGTTTTTCACTTTATTAGTTCGACAGTGTTTTCGACAGGAGATGCTTGAAATAAATTAATTTAGATATATCCTGATTTTATACAGATTAATTAAACACTCTTTGCCTGTAGTCCAATTAAAATCTTAATAATTTGATTTGATTGAACTTAATTGATAAATTGTTATCTTAAATTTTATAACGAGTACCTAACCATAATTTTAATTACTAACAAATTTGCCCGCAAATTTGCTTTTTTGGGTTTGGGTTTGGGGGGTTTGGGGGGAAAAATCGATCTAGCGAGATTTCATTTAAAAAAATGTAATTTTATAAATTTTTTCGGGCACTGAAAAAATTGTAAAATGTTGAATAGAAAGTTAATTGAAATTGTAGATGTAAGATTGTGATAGCTCAATGGTAAACGTCGGACTAAAGAAGTGAAAATACCCGGGATCAAACCCTTATTTTAGTGTTATTACCAATCTTGTTCTGCTTTTTTATTTCTTATAACTAAAAATATATATATCGAGCATGGGTCACCCAGGTACTACATAATTATAAGAAAAGCAAAACAAATCATAAATAAAGAAAGTCCTCACAAGAAAAACAGACTAAAAAAGTATGGAAAGAGTTGTTTGTATCCTTACAAAAATATAATATTAAATTTAAAAAAAAACACAATCTTAAGTATTTCTAGTTCAACCTTATGTAAATTCCCATCGTTACAGTGTAAATACAGTTGAATATTTCAGGCAACAGTGTAAACTGTTATGAACACCATAGGACCACCTCGAAGCCATTGTGATCGTGATGGGATACAAACATTAAAATGATAGTCCCGTATCGTACAGTAGGCCACAGAAACATTCCTTCAAATTCCTATTATCTTTTTCATCTTCAATGTTATTTATGAATTATTTTGGATTTAAAAGCTGTAGTGTGTAAAGCTCGTGACAGCCTAGTCGTTACAACACATAATCTTTAACAAGATCCCAATTAAAAAAGTATATAATCATATGGAACAATTACACCTTACGGTTTGAAGATGCCAAAGTAATTCAATATTTGTGTTATGGGTGACGGACAACTTCTATCCTATGTATGCTCTATGTATTTTGGGCTATATATATCCTATACTAGTGACCCGCTCCAGCTTCGCACGGGTATAAAATATATAGCCTATTTATATTCACTCAATGAAAAAAATGATTAAAATCTATCAAGTAGTTTTGTTTAGTTATCCAATGTAAGCTGAAAAAAATGTAATTATTTACGACATCACATTAGAAACCTCAAAAATTACAGTATTTCTCTACTCCATATTGAATGTTATTATACATATAAACCTTCCTCTTCGTTTACTCTATCTATTAAAATAAACCGCATCAAAATCTGTTGCGTAGTTTTAAAGCATACATAGGGATATAGGGACAAAGGGACAGTCAGAGAAAGCGACATATTTTATACTATGTATACACTGTCCATTATATTAACCATCTTTTGACAGATTGACGATTTACATATTTAGTGATGTCCTAAAGATTCTCGTATGCGATACCATTCCGATTATAGTACCTACTATCATTAATCGAATTACGTACCTAAGTAATTCGATTAATGATAACCTACGTAAACTAATAACAGATATAGAAATCAACATTTTGATTTAATATTGCCTTAGTTTTTTGAAAATAAATGTTAATCCGTGTGTATTTATTATAATCATAAAAAATATATTATACATCAACTGGCAACATCAACAGACCTTCCGCTCGGCCGCCATTTTGACGTGATCTGTCACTCTCAACGAAACGCCCGTGATAGTCACACGCATTTACGTTCGCTGAGTGTTCTCTCGCATCTGTTACACCTTGAGTTAAGTAGCTTTATTCCTCGGAAAAACTTTTGTGAAACTTATATTAATTGATCGTGAAAATGCCGAAAGGACGTGTGTTGAAAGCACAATCGAGACAGTTAGTGTTAAAACTTCATGAGTATTTTGAGCAAGAAAATCAAAATGGCGGACCTCTTATACCTATCACGCAAGTCCGAAACCGTGTTGCAGCCGCGTTGGGGATCAGTCTATCAACTGTGACTAAAATCACTACTGATGCCTACGGCAGGAGCGGCTTGGAGCAAAACAAACCATCTACACCAAAAAGAAAGCGCCGGGCTCATAAGGTGACAGCTGTTGATGACTTTGACGCTGACGCTATTCGTCGTCATGTATATGATTACTACTTGAGAAAAGAAATTCCAACTTTGAGAAAACTTATTGTTTCTTTGAAAAGAAGTGGTCTATTTCATGGTGAAAAATCTTCTTTGGTCAAAGTTTTGAACACAATTGGCTTTTCATATAAAAAGTTAAATAAAAGAAAATTATTAATGGAACGCACAGATATAGCTATAGCACGTTGTGATTTTTTAAGAGAGGCAAAGAAAATACAAGATTGGGCAAATATTGTTTTCACGGATGAAACATGGCTCAACGCTAACCACACACTATCTCGTTTCTGGACTGATGATACTGCTGATTCCACTTCCTCAGTACCAATGGGAAAAGGTGAGCGCCTAATCATTTGCCATGCAGGTACAGCAAAAGGATTTGTACAAGACGCACTGTTGGCATTTAAATCGAAGAAATCAAATGACTACCACGAAGAGATGAATGCAAATGTGTATGAAGAGTGGTTCAAAAAAATGCTCATTTCATTGGAAGAACCATCAATAATTTTTATTGATAATGCGCCCTACTACTCCCGTAAAATTGACAAAATGCCAACACGGGCTAATAAAAAGCATGAATTAATTAATTGGCTTCGGGACAATGGAGAAAATGTGGACGACTCAATGTTAAGTTGAATTAATAAAAATATTAAAAACCAAAAAGAGAGCAAAACGCTATGTAATCAATGAAATGGCAGCAGAATATGGCCATACTGTTCTTCGGATTCCTCCATACCACTGCCAGTACAACGCAATAGAACTTATATGGGCACAAGTAAAAGGGCATGCTGCGAGATGCAATACAAGCCCCCCATTCACAGCGAATAAAATGTTGCAATTGCTAAAAAATGCTTGCACCCACGTAACGGCCGAGAACTGGGCAAGTGTGGTGGAAAGAACTAAAAGAGTAATATTCTCTGATTGGGAACGTGATATTGCGTTTGATAATATATTATCTACACAAGAGCTAATAATAACTGCTACTGAAGACTCCTCATCGGAGGAGTCTAGTGTTGATTATCATTCCGACGACTCGTGCTAATAAAATAAATTAAAATATCCTGATTGTTTTATTTGTATTCATGTATTAACTAAGAAGAAAGTAAAACTTTATATAATGTTATTAAATGTCTTTTAATACTCGTAACATCGATTTCTACCGATTATTTTTAATTTGTGGCATAATCGTAGTAACCATTATGTGTGACATCACTAAGTGGGCGGTACCCATCCATAAAGTACAAATATTATTTATATGATATTTGTACGTAAGCAATACAAAACTTAATGAGCGTGAGCTGTCAAAAGACTGATAATATGATGGACGCAGTATAGTGAAGTTTCGCTATTATTTTGATAATTGTCAAATTTTTTACCATACTTTACCAAAGACAAAATTACGTATAGCTGTCATTTATGTTTTGTTATTCCATGTCATAGTCGTTTTTGTTATACCACGTTTTATAGTAACTTGACGGGATTAAATAAATGCGGTCGAACGGGATAAAAAAGTATCCTATGTCCGTCTCCTGGTTCTAAGCAACCTCTCCACCAAATTTCAGCCTAATTGGTTCATCCGTTCTTGAGTTATAAATAGTGTAACTATGACCAACTTTCTTTTATATATATATAAGATATAGCACAAAAACGGCAAAACACAATTTTTTTATTAAAACCTAGCTAGATCGACGTTTTTCCCCCAAAACCTCCTGCACGCTGAATTTCAGGAAAATCGGTGTAGACGTTTACGAAATTCCGAATATACATACATACACGATTAACTCATTTAAATATTAAAATATTAAAGGTAACCAACCTATATTTATGGTAAACTATGTTACATATGTCTGTTTTTAATATTAAAAGTTGGCCTGCAGCATGGATTTAGGAAAAATGTAACTGATTTAAAAAACTTGTCGTTATTCGATTTTTTCAATTAATCATAATGCGCTGTTACATGAGTTTTATTGAATCCAACTAAGAAGAAGTAATTCCAAAAGCCTTTGCCAACAGAATTCTGTTTTTAAAACTTTGACTGCAGTCTCTGTTGTTTCTCTGTTTAAAAGAAACAAACATTTTCAGAAGCAACTGCATATTTTTAAATTATTTTTCATATGTATGTTATTATAACATACCATGTTTTAAAGGATATGCCCTAGACAGAATTATTTTTTTCATAACAATACAGTGCAGAATATTTACGTTACCTTATTATTTTATCGAAGTGTACAAAATTTTACCAGCCGAGGCTTTCATTAGAAATTAGTGTTTTAAGTGTAGAAACTTGCAATGGTTTTATTTGGGTTCACGTTAGGCGCTGTTGGAGTTTATATACATTTTTCTTTTTAGGAACGGATTGTAAAGAAGAAACGCTAAAGGCACTAGAAATGAATGCAGAACTCTTCCGTAGAATGCAATGGTCTATAAGCATCAGCAAACGTCGTTCTGGTGTGGTGTTTGCTGTGAAGCTGAACTACAATTAAGGAAGACGTGTAAGTAAAAAAATGGAGGATGCTGTATGTATTGAGTGTTTATGTTTGGGATTGAAGTCTTATGTTAATATTGATTATTTCGATATACAGTGCACAATCTATATAACGACCCTAAAGGGACTGTGCATATTTTGACGTTATAGAGAGTTGTCGTTAAATGGAGAGCAGAAAAATCTGTATTAAAAAAAGAAAAAGTTTATTTCAGACTAGTGTTAGTAATTACATAAAAACAATTCTTATTTATCGCTATTGCGTATAGTCAGTTATTTCTGTCTGACGTCTTTTGCTGCACCAGTAATATAGATGTTCTTTTAAAAAAAATGCTACTCGTATCTTGTGACTTTGAGGCATCTTGGTGATAACGAAAGTACTTTTTCAATGATTTAGCTGCTTCCAGAGCTTTTATAATGCTTCGTTATTGAGATTGGGTGTAATGCCTGTATAGAGTGTATCATTGTATGGGAAACAAGCTAAACCAACCAAAGCAGAGTGATATCGACGGTTTAGGGAGTTCGTCGTTAAATCGAGTGAAGTTACATGGAGATCATACTGTATTATGATTGAAGTTTTGATACCTTATGTTCTTAGTGGTATAGGCTTCAGGTATATTATTAAGAGCTATACGTGGCATTTATAATTTAAGACCGCGTGATTCCTTGCGAGAGAAGTTTAAAGTAACAGGTATTCTTACATTTGCTTCACAGTATATTTTAAGCAATTTAATTTATGTACATAAAAATATAAGGAATTATAAAACGATAGGTGATGTATACAATAGACAAAGCAGGAACCGACATAACCTTGCGGCTCCTGCTTTGCGCCTTGCAAAAGTGCGTATCTCGTTTGTGGGTTTTGGTATAAGATTCTATAATAAAATTCCGCAATCAATTTCAGCTTTGCCATTGCAGCAGTTTAAAAACACTGTTAAAAATAGGCTGATACAGAAAGCCTACTATACTATTGAAGATTATTTAGAAGATAAGAATGTGTGGATATAGCTCTCTTTGAACCTGTACAAGACAGTAACGTCTGAATGTAAATAGTATTAAGAATCATATGTTTAAAAGAGCAACCGCCGAGTTTCTTGCTGGCTCTTCTCGGTAGGAACAGCTTTCCGAACCAGCGGTAGAGTTGACGATTCAAAAGCACTTGTTTACAAGTTTATTTGAATAAAGAATATTTTGAATTTGAATTTGAATTTGAATTTGAATTTGAATTTGAATTAGTGTATGAACACTTACAAAAATTTGAAATTTTACATACTGGTCCAGTCGCGATAACAATGCATGTTTTTGTTAAGCATGACCTGATGCTGATGCCAGGATTAGCTCCAGGCGGTCCTTTACGCTAGACGAAGGATAACACAGTCAAAGTGGGGAGAATATGTAATGTAACAGTCTGTTATAATACCACTACTGGGCATAGGCCTCCTCTCTGTTCCTGGAGAGAAGGGTTGGAGCTAAGACCTACCACGCTACTCCAGTGCGGATTGGTAGGTTACACATATCCCCAGATTTCTCTAGAGATATGCGGATTTCCTCACGATGTTTCCTCCGAAAAGCGTCTGATAAATTACAATGATTGAATTAGACACATAGGTTTTAATAGAAAAATTAATTGGTGCCAGCCGTGGTTTGAACTCGTGACCACCTCGAAAGAGTCGCACGGTCACACCGCTGGGCTATCACAGCTTATAGGGGAGAATATAATTAATAATATTTGAGCAGGTTCTGTCAAATCAAATAAGCAAACAATGTAGGCAAATGCTTTTTGAACTCCAAAATAATGATAACATCAAACAAAGTAATTCTATCACTTTCCATATCAATTTCCTCTCGAAACATTTCCCAAGCACTCTGACCATACTGCCGTACTAATTGTACAGACGGACCACACAGGCTCCCGTCGCAGTACTGTGATGGATGTTTTATTAACACCATCATAATCCACGGACCGACAAGCGACCTATGTACGATCATATTCGGAAAACATCCCTTCTCCTGCCCTTATCCCGCTCTAAGTGGGGTCGGCATAACATGTTATAAACATGTTGTCTTCGTATAAATGTAAAAATTTGGCTTCGTATTTTAAGACCGGTGACCCGCCTGACGTCATGTTACCTTAGTCGTATTTTACAACAGCTCGGTAAGGAATAAGGGTGGTCTATTATATTCAACCGAATTCCACACGGTGGGTTAATTTCAGTTAATCGTCTTTTACGACACCTGTGCAAGGAATGAGGATGGTCTATTCTACTCAGCCGGATACCACACGGTAGGTCAACTTAGCTTAGTCACCTTTTACGATACCTCGGTAAGGAATGAGGATGGTATGGGAGCATATTCGGATAAAAAAAATTCAACCTAGAGTTACAGAAAACTTTTAACATTAATTTCGTATAAATACATTATTTACGCCATTAAATATTAAATTTCCCATAAAAGTAGCTAAAAGCGTCATTGGTAAACTGTAATGGATAATAACAGAGCGATATAGAACAAAACTCCATTAGCGTTACGGATACAAATTGATATTTCGAAACGGTTAATAGATAACATAATAGCGAAATTGATGTATGGCTAAATAACTTAATATTAGCCACTATTACGTCTATATAAATTACCCGATGTCCTGTTTGTACGTTCATATTAAAAGTTTGAAATGTAGCCGTTATGTGCTTTATGTAATTAATTCTTTTATTATTAATAGAAGCAGAAGAATTTTACATTTGATATTTATTATCATTAATTTACTTACAGAAAAGTCCGCGATGGTATATGTCTATCTCTTATGGTTAACCTCAATAGCATTTTTTGTCATTTACTTTTTACGAAAAATAATGTCTTATGTTCCAAGTTCAAGTTCAAGTTCAAAATTTTTATACGATACAGCATTAATCCTTATCCAATTAAGTACCTTAAATAAATTGTTGATTTAATATAGATCAATAAGGCCGTTTACGACATGTAATTTAAGTGAACATTTTCGGAGATATTACAAATTTAAAATGCCGTGAGGAGGCCACGCTTCGCCCTATAGCACTTCGAATTTAGCAACTATATGTCGCTCTTTCAACAGTTTATTTAATGATAAGGAAGCTGTGAATGTTGTATATAAAGACATTCTGTAATTAATTGTAAAAATAAAATTCATAGAGAAAAAAGTAAAAGTAAATAAGTAAATATGTAGTATATGAATTTAGACATTCCAAAGATAGCAGGAAATCTTCTTAGTACAGGGAGAGGGGAATTGTTTTTCTCCAAATTTAACGCTTGCGGGCCACGGGCAGTAATGAATAGATAAATCAAAATTACTGTATCGATTTTAATAATTTTTTTCACTGAGTGACATGGGCTATATATTTTATACCCGTGCGAAGCAGGGGCAGGCCGCTAGTAATTAAATAAATCATAAAAAATAATGCTATTTGCAAAAAATGACGGCTATTTTTATTATTATACTTAATATTACCCCAGTAATAAGTTCTAATTGTGTCTAATTTATGTATGGAAGTTTGCTTAGTCATTTTATGAATGAATTTTACTATTTACTTTTTTTAATCCGATAAGGTTATTTTGGAAATTTGTTTCGAACTTCCAATAATTATAACCTGTCATTTCTCAGGATTAATAAGCAAATCAATATAAGTCAGATCATCTTCCTGCCCTTATCCCTCTAAGTTGAGGGTGGTGTACTATTCTATTCAGCCGGATAGCACATGGCAACATATCAATATTAGTTCACCAACTCATGATATTTGACAACTATTACTTTTATAAATAGTAATAGATTTAGAGAGATCAAGTATTGATGAGTGAAAGTAAGTTTGGAAAACATCAGCGTATAGGCGGTAAAAAGAATGCAATGACTGAAAGAATTAACAAAAATCTAAAATCATCATTCTCCTTCCTGACCTTATCCCACTTTAAGTGGGGTCAGCACAACATGTTTTCGCTGCCATTCTCTCCTATCATTCGTTAACTCTGGCGCTACTCCTTATATATGCTTGTCGTACACCACACAATCCAACCATCTCTTTTTAGGCCTCCCTCTAGTCACCTATTATAGTGAAAATGTGTGATATTGTTGTATATTTCATGCAAAGTCGCAGAAAGAAACAAGTTCTATATAAAAAGTAATACTGTCTTATGGCTAAATACCTAAATATTTCCAACAGGCATTCTATACCATTACTAAAAGTTGTATACCATTTAAAAGCCTACATTAAACTCTATCTTTAGACTCAGAAAAATAATCTCTATTTACATATGTACAAAGTTCACTCTACCGGTATGGAAGGTCTGCTAAATATATCTGTACAAAACGCATGTAAGGCCAGGGTATCCTGGTCACATAATCAAATAATTCCCATTAGAAAGTGTTTCCATAACACCAGACAGACGGATGCATGGGTATTTCCTCTTACAGATATGAAATCGAAATCGAATCGAAATATCCGCCGAGTTTCTTGTTGGTTCTTCTCGGTAGGAGCAAAATTTCAAATCAGTGGTAGCTTCTTTAAAAACAAAAGCATTGTAAACAGTCCATTTGAATAAAGAATATCCGCCTCCAAAGGCCTTCCGTCTCCAAGGTAACTTAATACTTGTTATGGATGACAGACAACTTTTCAATTCAATTAAAAAAGATGCACATTTGATGATGTTCACGGCACAATATCTTTCCTTCAATCGACGGACGTCCACTGCTGGCTTATGCCAATTGAATCCAGCGATCTTTTTGAGGCTATCAGTCCACTTCGTAAGGGGTCTACCGATACTGCGTTTTCCAGTGCGGGGTCGCCATTCTATCACCTTAAGACCCCAATGCCCATCGGTTCTCTGCACAAAGTGCTTCGTCCATCGCCACTTCAGCTTCGCGCTACGATGAGCTTTCTTGGTGACTTTGATTCTTTTACAGATCTCCAAAGCTCTAATCGCTGAGTGACTCCGATCTTTCTTATCAGGCCCATAGTCAGCGGCCACGTTTCATGACTTTGGTCTTCAGGCACCGAGGTATCTTGGACGACACAATGGAAACACGTCATGTCTGCTATTACACCAATAATATTAGCCACAATTTGGTATGATGGCCGCGTATGCTATCATTAACTCGTCCACAGATATACCTATGTATAGATATATTTATAGATAAAAAGGCTGTGCGACAGTAATTGTATTACGTTTTCATGTCATTCGATTAGTTCCTTCTAACTGTAACTTGTAGTTCTTATTAAGGAAACTCTATTGAATTTTCTAAAGACAATATACAGTCAATAAATGAAACTCAATAAAGTGTTTAAAACAGCGTGCGTCATATCTTTAGTATTTAAATGAGTTAATCTTGTATGTATATATACATTTTTTTTTGGAATCTCGGAAACCGCTCCACGATTTTCCTGAAATTCAGCATGTAGATGTTTTATTAAGAGAAAAATATATTCACCAGTTGTCTGTCTACCATAACACAAGTATTAAGTTTACTTACTTTGGGGACGGACGACCGTGTGCGTAAGTGTCCCATTTATTTATTTATTTATATTTATTTGAGTCAGTGTTTAATAAAAATCCCTGGCCTGTCTCCCTTCGCTTCTATAACTTACACAGCTTTTGAATTAGTTAGGAGAACCTTGTAGACGAGAAGGAAGGGTGAACTTCGTGCGTGACGCGTAATTGGGAAGCAAAATGAGACGAGCTTTTCTCGCACACCCCGTATATTAATAGTCGATATTATATCCTCCTGCCCTTATCCCACTCTAAGTGGGGTATGCACAACATGTTATAAACATGTTGTAACATGATTTGGCTGCGTTTTTACGACCAGTCGCCTGCCTGACGTCAACTTACCTTAGTGGTATTTTACGACACCTCGGTAAGAAGGAGGGTGGTCTCTTCTACTAAACCGGATACCACACGGTGGGTCAACTTACCTTTGCCGCCTTTTACGACACCCAGGTAAGAAATGAGGGTGGTCTATTCTGCTCAGCCGGATACCACACGGCGGGTCGACTTACCTTAGTCGCCTTTTACGACACGTCGGTAAGAAATGAGGGTGGTCTATTCTACTTAGCCGGATACCACACGGCTAATATTAATAGTCCATATTAATTACACAAAATACCATCTTGAATGCGACGAAGTGCTTTAAATGGCGGACAGTCGTAAATCAGCGGTTCACGCTTGGCCTACCGCGAGATGAACGAGCCGCGATAGTTGCGCTAAATACCTACTGCACTTTGATTAAACATACATGGTTAAAATAGCTTTATTATGGGCAACAAATAACATATTTGTATATTTAACTGGCTTTTGCACGCGATTTAGTTTACGTGGTTTTTGTCAAATCAAATCAAAATTATCTTTATTGAAATAAGCTCTTTCAAGCACTTTTGAATCGTTAAGGATTAGCTCGAATCCTTCTCCAAAAACGGAGAGAAGAGGCCTATTCCCAGCAGTACTTCTTCCTACTGGACCTTGGATCTAAGACCTACCATGGTGCTCCAATGCGGATTGGTAGGTTAAACATATCTCCAAAATTCACTAGAGATATGCAGGTTTCCTCACGATGTTTTCCTTCACCGAAAAGCGTGTGATAAATTGCAATTATCAATAAGACACATAAGTTTTTTACAGAAAAACTCAATAGTGTCTGCCCGGATTTGAACCCGTGCCCTTCTCGAAAGAGTTACACGGTGTTGTCGCTGGGCTATCACAGCTGGATTCCTTGATATCAATTAATTTCACTCTTAGCGATAATTAGTGTTTAAACCGTTATTACCGCAATATAAATATTAATTAATTCGCCATTACAAGGTTTTCAAGCTTTGATTATGTCCGCTCGTTCCCCGCAGCGCATTAGGGGACATTTATTTTAGTTCAACTAATTACTAATTAGTTGGCGGGAACCAGTCGACCGTGCTTACTCACTAACCAATGCAAATGTTCTGCGCCTGATTTATGCTCTGTGGAGAATGAACTAAGTGATGTTGACATAAAAGGGATGTGAAAAATTCAATGGCTTTTGATAATAAAAAAGATACAGGAAAAGTAAATTGTAAAAGTTTGTATGAAACTTAATAGAAAAACATTATTAATACAAAAAGTTATAAATATAAAATATAAAGAAATATATGGGACACTTACACACCCAAAGTAAGTAACTTAATACTTGTGTTATGGGTACAGACAACTGCTGAAAATATACTTATATATTTTTAAATACACACTTAAATACTTAGGTATATATTTTTAAATACATACTTTAATACACCCAGGCTCAAAGACCAACAAATTCATTTATAGAAAATGTTGGCCCTCAGCGGGAATCAAACCCGCGGAGCTGAAGGCAGGGTCACTACCCACTACGCCAACGGGCCAGTCTACACGGCCACTCTCTACCATTCACATAACATACCATTCATGACTCTACCATTACACTATACCGTGTCTTAAAAAGGACTACTTATCCCTTTGACAGGGATCTTTGACAAAGTGATGTTATATCTTATGTTCGACTTTATATGTATGTCGAATTATTTAAAAAAATAACATTTAACAATCACAAATTACATCAACACATAATTTTAATTAAAAAAAAGTGTTATTGATTGTACTTCTGTCTTCTGACCGAAGTAACGAGTCGATGTGATTTTAGAAATGGATTTAGCTGGTCTTTGTACCGTAATCCACTCATATAAAGTCACAGGTATAAAAAAGTAGGTATAGGTAATGAAAAACATAGGCAGAAAACGTAATCTCGATATTTTATTGTTTCAACCGTTGAAACTTTAAAATGTCTTCAAGGTACCTGATATTTTTTAAGAAAAAGAATAAAATTTTGATTCCACTCAAAAATTTTGGGTTGATCTTTATTAGGATATTACAAAGTTAATAATATTACTATTATTTATGGAAGTACAAACTTACAATTATGATTATATCGTGAGGCTATTTAAATAATTTATAGAATTAGGCGTTACTTTGGGGAGATCCATAATACAAAAGTAATAATAAAATTATTTTGCTATAATCCACGATGAATTTATGATGAATTCATATTTATTCATATTTATAAAGTAAATGCACTTATAAATGGAGCAATCGTTCATAGTATTAATTTAAAAACTTTATACAAACTTAGCTCAGTACTTCAGTATCTTATGCAAGCAAAGCACCTGAATGGCATCTGACTCTATAAGGATACTTTATCCTTATAGAGTCATTTTGAAAGATCACGTATACTGACCTCTGTTGGTAAATAGTCGTACGCAGATTAAGTTATCAGACAAGAGTCTTCTAGGAATACATTACAAAAACGCCATCTAGTATCAAGTAGCAGTATTACTTTAAAAACAAACGTCAATGTCAAAAACAAATTAAATACTATCTAGCAAAATTTAGACTCTACCATTAAACGATACTAGTGCCTTATAGAACGATAACATTTTTATCTAATCGGTTAACTTTACGTCAATTGACATTTTGACAGTACAAAAATAGTTAACTTATAATATAATTCGCCGCTGTCATAGCAGGAATGTTGAAATCTCGTTTGTTGATTCGAAGTGATTGTACTTGATCTATTCGCGGCCTTATAAAATAATTTCACTGACCAGAATGCCGCCGAGTAGCCTTCGAGTCGTGTACGCGTTCGCAAGAGAAATGCACCCAAAAACAACGGACGTATTCATTCAATACGGCACTGCCGGATTCCGTACCAAGTAAGTTTTATGCATTTATACATACATTGTGAGCCTAATACTCAATAAAGGGTTTTTCCAATAGAGCATTATGTAAAAAGCTAAGTTAGAATACCACTTTACTTACTTTCACGTATTTTAGTGTCACGTAAGCAATTCCGCGAAAGCTTCGCTTGTCCTTTTTAGGTACCTCCAATTGTCGCTAAATTGTGAGTCATATAATAGCAATTGTAGGACGATTTATAACGGGAAGTAACTGAGATTATGGTCAATGACTTCTGACAAATAAGATGCACATCCATTCATGTTTTTTTGCGATTAAGACGAGTACAAACATTTTTATTATGGACTTAACGACCTTGTTAGCGTAATTGCGAATGCATTTGACATTGGAATTAATTGTACAAGTAACTTGTGTATTAGTCATTTGAATTAAGTATGTAATTACAACACTTAATATTCGTGAACTATTTAATACACATACATTCCAGATAGCATTTGCTAACATATCATTAAAGATATTTAATTTTGTACATTACAAGCATACCCAGCTTGCATTGGGCTCTCTTTAACAATAGCAGTAGTAAAAAAACTCAAACATAAACCAATTGCTTGAATCAAATATCAGTAGTAAAACTTTAGTAACAAACAAATCAATACAACTTATTAATGTAGGACATTCACTGAGACCCATTTGATTGTACAGATAATATACTGTGATAAAAAAGTTAAAACAATGGCATTGTTTAAACAAAGTAGACAGTGACCCGAAAAGCTTCACAAATTATTTGGCGAAAAGCCAAGCACTTAGGTTTTCAACTGACTTTAGGCGCCTTATCAATAACTATATTTATTCGTTTTAAATTTAGAAGCTTAGTTTTAAATAAAGAACATTGTTTTTTGTTAGACTTCTATTTATGCACTGTACCCTAAATATTAATATCAAATAATAGTTTTTCAATGCAAGTGTCCCAATTCTTGTTGTTGGTTTAGAAATTTTAGTCTCATCGAGACTCGTCTTATGAATGAGTGAATGATGATGTTGATGATGTGTGAATGAATGAGTGATGAATGAATAAATAAAACAATGAATGAATGAGAGGATATCTTATATGATATACCTTCCTTATAGAAAATATTTCAAAGATTTCTAAAGTTTTGAATTAAAAAGAATAGATAGAACATTAAGAATACTTTATTGTATAAGAAAGTATGATCTATGAATCTTTAAAAAAAACTAAATGTAATAGTGTAGTTATCACTAACAGTGATCTCTTTCTTATACACTATCAACCTAAACTACAAGTTGAAATAAAGAATTGAAATATAAATTTTGGCGTACAATGTTTTTATCAAAAAGAAAATTGTCTGTTTGAAAAACATTTCAGTAGAATATAACTACTCTGTTACTTTTCTTTCATCATAACAAGTTCCATAAAGCATCCAAAAGCTGTTTGTATGTATGTGATCAATTTTCTCTAAATCTAGTGAATGGATTTTTGTACGGTTTTTGATAAAATATAGTGCAATTCTTAAAGAAGGTTTGGGTTACAACGTTTAACTGGCCCGTTGGAGCAGTGGGTAGTGACCCTGCCTTCAGCTCCGTGGGTCGCGGGTTCGATTCCCGCCGAGGGCCAACATTTTCTATAAATGAATTTGTTGGTCTTTGAGCCTGGGTGTATATTTGTATTTAAGTATGTATTTAAAAAATATATAAGTATATATTCACCAGTTGTCTGTCACCCATAACACAAGTATTAAGTTACTTACTTTGGGGACGGACGACTGTGTGTGTAATTGTCCCATATATTTATTTATTATGTTTTTATGTAAATTTATTCAAATATATATTTGTGATATTAATTTCGACCAGGCGAAACCGCAGGCACAACTTGTTAATCTACAAATTAATGTATCTAATTACAAATATTGTAATCACTTAATCCGACTTTTACTATCTACAAAGTAAATACATGTAGGTTACTCGCGTTATCAAACTGATAACGAAAAACCAATAAAGTATTATAATAGATACGCCCTTTGTTCTAGTAGACGTACTTTATGACGATTTTTCGCTTAAGCATTGTTTCATCATCGTAAGGGAAGTTCCAAATATTGATTGACTATCTTTAAATGATATAGTCTTGTATATATATGCCTATCGGAAACGGCTCCAACGATTTTCCTGAAATTCGGTATGTAGGGGGTTTTGGGGGAGAAAAAATCGATCTAGCCTGGTTTTTAGTTAAAAAAAAATCGTTTTAGCCCTGTTTTAGGGGATTAAAAAATACTAAAATTTATATTGAATTGAATTTTTGCCATAAACTGTCAAGTCAGCGTAGTTTATTCGGGGAACGGGCAGTCTCGAGAAATGTAAATACCTAACTAAACAATCCTCTTTTTTAAGTTTCTTTTTTTAATTTGTATAAAATTACCGATCAAGGCTCGGTCAACCAGGTACTCTCCTTTAACTGAGCTATTTTAACATATATTTCATGCAAGTCATACGGGTTATAATTATTATGGTCTTGATCAAAATCAAAATCAAAAAATATTTATTTCCATAACAAATTCTCACAAATCATAAACAGAATCTGGGACCATCCTAGTAAGTTACTAGTATTTCTACTAGTACTTGTGACAGGAGGCCCCGCTCTTCCATAACATTACATACATAAGGGGAAATATGTTGGTAAGTACGTGCGTGTGTTGGAGCTTGTGGATGTGTGTAGTGTGTGTGAGTGTGGTGTGTGACTGAAGTGTTTGCGAGTGTAGTGCTGCGCATGATTGCGTGTTTGTGAGTGTGTGTGTGTGTATGGGAATGGGTGCATGAATGGGTGAATGAGTTTTATATTAACGCTTCTGTCTCATCATAATTTAAATCAAGTAGCCATTTTGACAAGAGTTCTTTACAGTTGTAGTAGCTTACGGGATATATATTTAATATTTTATTTGATAAAACGATAAATCTCTCTTGAGTCTTCCCGAATTGGTCTCATTTTTGTGATGGAGATATTTGCAGGGTTGGAGAGTGACAGAAGCTATTGTTAAAATTAAGACTACAGTCCACGCGTACGAAATTGCGGGTAAAAACTAGTATGCATATATATAGGGCTATCAAACCCTAACGGCGTTTCCGGATAGTCGATTATTTAATGCGATGACAACCAGAATAACCCACGTATTGAATATTTAAGTGAATGCAAACGCATTCATTTATTGATTTTATCAACCAATCTATTTTGATTCTTACAAAGATGTATTTAAAGGTTAAAGGTAATGCTTTTAGGGCTAATACCGCCACGTTATTTTTTTTAAATCGATGCATGTCGATCGCGTGATGTGTTCATAAATTATCTAACTCAAGTCAAGGCTTTTCTGTGATATTTTTAGATCATCTGAGCATTGATGATTACAATCGAGTGGTGATGATTATAAGTAGAATCAAAGCTTATAAGCTAGGAGAAAGTCTCGTTTTATATTTGGGAGAAGGATAAAGTACATTAATATTAACGCAAACTCATCTTCCTGTCCTTATCCCGCTCTAAGTGGGGTCGGCACGACATGTTATTAACATGTTGTCATATGACGCCTATGAGTTCTATTTTAAGACCGGCCGCCTGTCATCAACTTAATTTTGTCATCTTTTACCACACCTCAGTAAGAAAGAGGGTGGTCTATTCAACTCAGCTGGATACCACACGGCGAGTCAATTTGCCTTAGTCGCCTTTTACGACGGTAAGGAATGTGGGTGGTCTATTCTACTCAGCCGGATACTACACGGGCGGGTCCGCGAACTATAGTCTATAATTTTGTCCCGCTCATTTATTACTTTGCAAAAATTACTTCATACAAAACACATAATGCTCGACGCTTCGTCAAAATACATAAATCGCTGCTAAGCGATAAGACCGCCTCTTTGTACATGTCTTCTTGGTATAAGTTTTTTTGTACTCTGAAATTTTGTTGTGCAATAAAGTATATTAAATAAAATAATAATAAATAAATAATGGGTTTATTGCACTATATTCCTATACAATGACACAAATATAAAGTACAAAGTTCGGAATGAATTACGGACTACGAACTGTCTGTTGTCCTACTTTTAAACGTGCAGGATTCATAAATATTGTATTACGACATCCGAATACGACGAATGCATTACTCGTTACAGAGCTACACATACCGGCACTAAGAATAGATTCTACTCTAAGGATAGTTCAGAACCACGATACACGAATATCACATAGATTCACTATTACAAAGTTAATTAATTTTTAAATTTAATCTATCGTGAGTAGTATTCATAGTTAATGTATAGAACCGGCTATACTCACGTATTATTCTCTTATTTATCTTGATGATCTCTCTTATTTAGTTTGATAATTATATAAAAAATACGTAGCCAAGTCATATGACAACATGTTTGTAACATGTTGCGCCGACCACACTTGGAGTGGGATAAGGGCAGGAGGATGATGAATTTCGAGCCGTTTCGAAGATTCCATATATATATATATATATATATATATATATATATATATATATATATATATATATATATATATATATATATATATATATATATATTATAACAAACGACGATATTTCTCCTTTATACTTATTCAATAAATAAAAAACAATTTTCCCAGAGTCAACCCATTTACTCTTTCGCTACAACTCAATGAATGACACATAAAAATATGACAGCCACAATGCTTTTCATATTAATCGCCAACTCTATGAAGGAGGTTGTATTAAAAACATGTTGTAACAGTCGACCATCCTGACAACATTTGCGGCCCCGCAAATCTCATAAGCTGACTTCTGGGAATGAATCTACCACCGATTCGGAATGCTGATTGTACTGAGAAGAATCGGCAAGAAACTCAGTACTTGCTCTTTTAATCTGTAAAAGAAAACCGCACATGCCATGACATGACAGGACTACGCTCACGCTTTATGCTCAACTCTAAGCTCACGTTTTATGCTCAACTCTTTAAGCTCAACTCCTCAACTCCTTAAGCTTTTCGCACCATAAGCATTTCGCACCTCAAGCTCACCCTCAATCACTGTCATGGCATAACACAGCTCAATTAGTGGCAACCAACTCAGCAGATACACACGTAAACAGACTCGCAAATGATAACGCTCAAAGAACAATCACCACTTCTAGGCAGAGCCTAGCTGACAGTCGTTGCAGATGTCCACAGCCTAGAAAACAATCGTTACAACTGGAACAAATCCAGAGAACAGTCGTCATTCTAGCTGACAGTTCCATCGAACAAAAGTCACGGGCGCGTCTAAGGCCTCACATAGCACATCGTCACGTTGATCTCACTGAATTAATTAACCGAATACCAATTACCATCATTAATCTCTCCAATAAAAACTCCATTTTTTATTCCATAGCATCGCATATCGCAACTATCTCTCAAATTATACGAAATTCGCACTCTCCGCGTCGTCTCAAGATATTGATCGTTATTTGTTTTTCCTCTGAACTCTTAAAATCCAGATATTCCTTTTGTCCACTCTATTTGTGAGTTTAGGTTACATCCCACTTCTGAATATAACAAACGACGATATTTCTCCTTTATACTTATTCAATAAATAAAAAACAATTTTCCCAGAGTCAACCCATTTACTCTTTCGCTACAACTCAATGAATGACACATAAAAATATGACAGCCACAATGCTTTTCATATTAATCGCCAACTCTATGAAGGAGGTTGTATTAAAAACATGTTGTAACAATATATATATATATATATATATATATATATATATATATATATATATATGGTCCAGTATCGGTCTTGGTCTCATGTTCATATAGAGGTGATATTGATTTAAAATGTGTTTTAAAGTAGTAGTAAAGTAGCGCCGTGTTATTATCCCACTGCTAGGCATAGGCCTCTATCCGTTTTGTAACAACGTTTTTGTTTCCAGAGCCAATCTTTTGGAGCATGTCGTTTACCGCATGGGTCTACTTGCGGTGCTTCGCTCCCGCGTTAAGAATGGTGAGTAATACTTATTAACACCAACGTCTATACTACGTTGAATACATTGGTTATGGTACATAAACATGTTGTGACGACCCCACATAGAGTTGGATAAGGGCAGGAGAATGATGATCTATCTATTCGCACAGGTCGCACAATAGGCATCATGATTACCGCATCCCATAACCTGGAGCCAGACAATGGGGTGAAGCTCATTGATCCTGACGGCGAGATGCTGGAACAGAGCTGGGAGAGCATCGCAACGAGACTTGCCAACGTCAGGTGAGGACAGTACTCTAGTTAGACATTATAAGTATTTAATGTCAATGATCAAGATCCGTCTCTCCATTAGGCAGAAATCATTTGCGTAGGGGCCTTCCTTAGTCCCTATTTTACACATGGAAAACTTCAATATTTCTTATAGTAATGATAGATTTAGTAATGTCTTATAGTAATTTTAGATTAAGATGATGAATATAAGTATAATGATATTACAACCATATTGGAAGGATGGTTTATATGTTAGACAGCCTAAATCGGGAATAAGAAAGATTTTTAATATTTTCTGTATATAATAAATAGAAAAGAAAACATTTAAAAATATAAAAAAATTGTTGACCAAAGGTAGCGGAGAAAGCACTCTAGCTCCCGGAGGTTAGGGCTCAGAAAGTAAATCACAATTTACTGAACTAACAATCTTACATAAAACTAAGCTCAGTATGTAATCTAAGTAAGCTAAAATTTTTGTGTATTTTTTCTAAAATAGCAAAGAAAAAAGAATATTAGTACCTATTGATCCAATATATTTTTCAGTGACAATGACTTGGAATCAACAACTGGTGAAATAATCAAAGAAGTCAACGCAGACATGTCTCTAAAGGCCAGCGTATTTATAGGAATGGACACAAGGTATGTATACCGTAAGAAAATTTGAATTTAATGCTCCAGAATTGTCTACAGATATTCAAGTTTCCTTACGATTTTTTCCTTCACCGAAAAGCGTGTGAAAAATTGCAAATATTAATTAAACACATAAGTTTTAACGGAAAGTATCATTGGTGGCCCGAGATTCTAAACTGTGACTCCCTCGAGAGAGTTGCTCGGTCTCGCCGCTGGGCTATCATTCTTCATCATCAACTGATGGATGCCCACTGCTGGACATAGGCCTGTTCATAGGATCTCCACACCATACGATCTTGTATCGCTTGTATCCAGTGACTGACCGCGACTTTTTTTGGTCGCGAATTTGAGATCGTCAGTCCATGTCGTAGGGGGTTTGCCGACACTGCTTTTTGATGTCGTTAGTCCATATCGTAAAGGGTCTGCCGACATTGCGTTTTCCGGTGCGTGTTCGCCATTCCAACACCTTAAGACCCCAAGACCCCAACGCCCAACGGTTCTATGCATTATGTACCCCGCCCATCTCCACTTTAGCTTCGCAACACGCTATGTTACCTCTGTAATTATAATGTAGGATGAATTAATGCGAATGGTCCACCAATTTTAAGATCGCTCAGCGAGCTATAGTGGGCTATGCTCGGAGTTTCTCTGTAGGATCCGGAACGAAGTGATCCGACAGAGAACCAAAGTAATTGACGTAGCCCAAAGGATTAGCAAGCTTAAGTGGCAGTGGGCTGGTCACATTTGTCGCACCGATGTGACACGCAACCGATAACCACTGGGGTAGACGTGTTCTGGAGTGGAGGCGCGCCTTGGCAAACGTAGTGTAGGATGTCCTTCGGCTAGGTGGAGCGACGACATCCGTAGAGTGGCTGGTATCAGTTGGAAACAAAGAGTTCAAGACCGAGCTTAGCATGCTAACGGAGAGACCTATGTCCAACAGTGGACAGAGACAGGTTGATGATGATGATGGATTAATAAGTACCTGGGTGACCGAGCCTTGCTCGGTAATGTTTAAAATGATGTAAAAAAAATAAAATTAAAAAAAAATTTGAAAGAAAAATTAAAAAATAATAGGGCAGGTGGGGCTCGATCCTGGTATTTTCAAATCTCTAGACCGCCCGTTTCCCATGAACTATTATGACCTTACGTTTGACAGCGAAAAATTGTAAAAAATTTAGAGCCCGAAAACAGAGATAAAACGGCATTTTTTTTTAATAAAACTTATCTAGATAGATTTTTCTCCCCCAAAACCCCCTGCATGCTGAATTTCAGGAAAATCGTTGAAGCCGTTTCCGAGATTCGGAAAATATATATAAATACATACAAAGACTCATTTAATTGGCTTTTTAATCTTTTAACCTTTTTCATCAGATACACAAGCCCTCGTCTAGCGGCGGCGGCAGTACACGGCGTCATAGCTTTGAAGGGAACCCCTAAGGAGTTTGGTATCGTTACGACACCGATACTACATTTTTGTGTTAAGTGTCGTAACGACAACACATATGGGACACCCACAGAAGAAGGTATGGTCATTGCTGATATAGAAAGCCTACTATACTATTGAAGATTATTTAGGAGATAAGAATGTGTGGATATAGCTCTCTTTGAACCTGTACAAGACAGTAGTAGTAGCGGCCTGTTACTATCCCACTGCTGGGCATAGGCCTCTTCTCTCCGTTTTTGAAGAGAAGGATTGGAGCTAAGACCTACCACGCTGCTCCAATGCGGATTGGTAGGTTACACATATCCCCAGAATTCTCTAGAGATATGCAGGTTTCCTCACGATGTTTTCCTTCACCGAAAAGCGTGTGATAAATTGCAACTATCAATTAGACACATAAGTGGTACTAGAAAACTCATTGGTGCCTGCCCGGGGTTTGAACCCTAGACCTCCTCGAAAGAGGCGCACGGTGTTACCGCTGGGCTACCACAACAGTAGGACAGTAACGACTTAATGTAAATAGTATTAAGAATTATATTTTTAAAAGAGCAACCGCCGAGTTTCTTGCTGGCTCTTCTCGGTAGGTACAGCTTTCCGAACCAGCAGTAGAGTTGACGATTCAAAAGCACTTGTTTACAAGTTTATTTAAATAAAGAATATTTTGAATTTGAATTTGAAATGAGTAATTACAGCAGAGGTTGATAAAGAAAACCTGCTATACTAGTGAGGATTATACAAATGACTAGCTTTCGCCACCGGTTCCGCCCGCGAAAATATTATAACCGTAATATAGTTGATAACCATAAAAGTGGTTAAATTGGGTTAACTCTAAAAGCTAGACATATGCTGTTGCGGACTTTTATTTAGAACTTTTAGAGGGGAACAATTTTGTAATACATGATTTTTAAATAACTGTAACCGTTTACTCACTGCACGCAAGGAAAGATTTAAATTTTTCCGTTTTCGTACTTTTTTTATTGCTGCTTCTCTGTTATTCATCTTAGCGTGATGTTATATAGCCCATAGCCTTCCTCAATAAATGGACTATATTATACTTGAAGAATTTTTCAAATCGGTCCAAAAGTTCCTGAGATTAGCGCGTTCAAACAATTAAACAAACAAACTCTTCAGTTTTATATATTAATATAGATAGGATAGAGATATAATTGAAACATATGCGAGCGAGAGAATGATTACATCTTTTTCAAAGAAATATATCTCTGACTGGTCCGTTGGCGCAGTGGGTAGCGACCCTGGCTTCAGCTCAGCGGGTCGGGAGTTCGATTCCCGCTGAGGGCCAACATTTTCTATAAATGAACTCGTTAGTCTTCGAGTCTGGGTGTATATTTGTATTTAAGTATGTATTTAAAAATATATAAGTATATATTCACCAGTTGTCCGTCTACTATAACATAAGTATTAAGTTACTTTGCAGACGGACGACCGTGTGTGTAAGTCTCCTATATTTATATTTAATTATTTATCTTTCTTGTCTTTCGCTCGCGAGCTACCCGTCTCTAATGTACATATTATTGTTGTAATCGATTTCTGTCCTTATTTTAGGGTATTATGAAAAAATCGTCGGCGCGTTCAAGAATATACGTCAGAAGCTGCCGATCTATGGATCTTACAACAGTACTTTGCACGTCGATGGAGCGAATGGAGTAGGCGGGAAGAAGCTGAACATCATCAGGAAGACCTTGGATGGAGAGTTGGATCTAGTCCTATTTAACCTTGGCGGAAACGGCGGGAAATTGAACTTGAATGTAAGTGACAGTTATAACAGGCATTACTAAGGCGCTGCCTGTTAAACAGACAATGCTGTGATAGTCCAGCGATGAAACCGTGCGATTCTTTCGAGAGGTCACGGATTCAAACCCCGGGCAGGCACCAATAGTTGAGAGCAAGTCTAGTTTTTTAGATTAGTTAGTTTTGACTGGCCCGTTGCCGCAGTGTGTAGTGACCCTGCCATCAGCTCCGCGGGTCGCAGGTTCGATTCCCGCTGAGGGCCAATTTTTTCTATAAATGAATTAGTTGGTCTTTGAATCTGGGTGTACATTTGTATTAAAAGTATGTATTTAAAAATTATATAAGTATATATTCACCAGTTGTCTGTCTACCATAACACAAGTATTAAATTACTTTGGGGACGGACGACTGTGTGTGTAAGTGTCCCATATATTTATTTATAGTTTTAGACTAGTTGAAAACAAGTCTAGTTCTAGACTAGTTGAAAGCAAGTCTAATTTAAGACTAGTTGAAAGCAAGTCTAATTTAAGACTAGTTGAAAGCAAGTCTAATTTTAGTCTAGTTGAAAAAAAGTCTAATTTTAGATTAGTTGAAACAAGTCTAGTTAAAGACTAGTTGAAAACAAGTCTAGTTTTAGACTAGTTGAAAACGAGTCTAGTTCTAGACCAGTTGAAAACGAGTCTAGTTCTAGACCATTTGAAAACGAGTCTCGTTCTAGACCAGTTGAAAACAAATCGATAAATCTTAATATACATGAAGTAAGTGAAGGAGTTTCTATACAAATTATCACTTCTCTTTCACAGTGTGGTGCGGATTTTGTGAAAGTGTCCCAGAAACCACCAGTTGGTATCGACCTGGTGCCTCTGCAGAGGGTGGCTTCGGTCGACGGCGATGGAGACAGGCTTGTGTACTTCTATATGAGCGAAGATTGGTAAATATTATATAAATATATAGTACCTGGGTACTGCACACACTAGGCCATCACAAGCTGTGATGGCCTAGCGGTGCGACCGTGTGAATCACTAGAGACGATCATGGATTCAAACCCGGGCAGACACCAATGAGTTTTTCTAGTAAAACTTATGTGTCTAATTGATACTTGCAATTTATCACACACTTTTCGGTGAAGGAAAACATCGTGAGGAAACCTGCATATCTCTAGAGAATTCTGGAGATATGAATAACCCACCAATCCGCATTGGAGCAGCGTGGTAGGTCTTAGCTCCAATCCTTCTCTCTTATAACGGAGAGAAGAGGCCTATTCCCAGCAGTGGGATAAAAACAGGCCGCTAATTTAGTACCTGGGTAATTTTTGTAAGATGTAAAAAAAAATTAAAAAAAAATTGGGTAGGTGGGGCTCGATATATATTTTCACTTCTCGAGACCGCCAGTTTCCCGAATTAGTTGACTGACTTGACAAGTTACAATTGTGTTATGAGTGACGAGACAACTGGTATATACATCATCTTCCTGCCCTTATCCCACTCTAAGTGGGGTCGGCACAACATGTTATAAACATGCTGTCACATGATTTGGCTACGTTTTTACGACCGGCCGCCTGCCTGATGTCAACTTACCTCTGTCGTATTTTACGACACCTCGGTAAGAAATGAGGGTGGTACTATTCTATTCAGCCGGATACCATACGGTGAAACTGGTAAATATATATATACTTATATAATTTTAAATACATATATACAGCGTTGACGAACCATTAAATTTTTGTTAGAAAATGTGGGCCTCGGTGGGAATCGAACCCACGATCTGAAGAGCTGAAGACAGGGTCACTACCAACGAGCCAGTCAAGTTACATATACCTTAATAACTTGATTTTTTTTTTCAGTAATAACATGTGCCTACTTGACGGTGATCGTATCGCGACCTTACTAGCGAGCTTTATTATGGACCAACTTAAAGCTTGCAATGCTAAAGATCTGAGAATAGGCCTCATACAGACAGCGTATGCGAATGGGGCATCCACGCGGTACATCACAGAAGATCTGGTAGGATTTGTTTGTTTATACAAACCCTGTACAAGAGTGTCCCAACCTTTTTTGGTCCATGCCCCACATTAAAATTATTTTGTCCCCTAACTAACAGTGCTTACCATCCTTTTTTGGTCCATGCCCCACGTTAAAAATTACTTTGTCCCCTTAAGTAAAAGTGTTTCCCATCCTTTTTTGGTCCATGCCCCACATTAAAATTATTTTGTCCCCCTAAGTAACAGTGTTTCCCATCCTTTTTTGGTCCATGCCCCACGTTAAAAATGATTTTGCCCACCTAAGTAACAGTGTTTCCCATCCATTTTTGGTCCATGCCCCACGTTAAAATTATTTTGCCCACCTAAGTAACAGTGTTTCCCAACCTTTTTTGGTCCATGCCCCACGTTAAAAATGATTTTGCCCACCTAAGTAACAGTGTTTCCCATCCTTTTTTGCTCTATGCCCCACGCTAAAAATTATTTTGCCCCCCTAAGTAACAGTGTTTCCCATCCTTTTTTGGTCCATGCCTTACGTTAAAAATTATTTTGCCCCCTAAGTAATATCCTTAAATAGTAATATTAAAAATTGAATTGTCCACTTAAGAAACCTAAATAATAGGTTTTCGAAAGGAGAAATTGCTTTCTTTTGGTTATTTGGCACCAAAATGTAGCATTGCACTTAAATGGCCCAGACCGAAAGGCTTAAACTCGTTTCGAGCAAAATTTGATCTAAAATATATACTTAGTGAAAGATCATAAATATACTCAGATTCAAAGAACCTACAAGTTGTTTACAGCTGTGGTAGCCCAGTGGTAACACCGTGCTTCTCATTCTAGGAGGTCTAGGGTTCAAACCCCGGGCAGACACCAATGAGTTTTCTAGTTAAACTTATGTGTCTAATTGATAATTGCAATTTATCACACGCTTTTCGGTGAAGGAAAACATCGTGAGGAAACCTGCATATCTCTAGAGAATTCTGGGGATATGTGTAACCTACCAATCCGCATTGGAGCAGCGTGGTAGGTCTTAGCTCCAACAAACGGAGAGAAGAGGCCTATGCCCAGCAGTGGGATAGTAACAGGCCGTTACTTACAAGTTGTTTTTAGAAAATCGTCCTCACTCGGATTTGAACCCGCAACTTTCTAAGCTGAAAGGAGTTATAATAACCATCAAATTTGTTTCAGAAAATACCAGTGACATGTGTAAAGACGGGTGTTAAACATTTACATCACGCGGCGTTATCTTACGACGTTGGGGTTTATTTCGAAGCGAATGGACACGGAACCGTAGTATATAGTAAAGAAGCTAAGAACTGTATCAAGAAAATTGCTGATGAAGGGTACGGAATGTACGAGCTATTAGAATATATTAAACAAAAAGAACGACAAAAAAGAAGTTACAACAAAATTATTTTGCTGTGATCCGCGCTTGTTAAGAGAATATATGTATCACTAAGTGCATGAAGCAGGCAACACTCGCATACTTTAAACATGCAGCACAAGTCACCACACGTATTATAAAACGCCGGCAACACCAATCTACACAAGCACTACACACGCTCACTACCTCAATCTCTACGATAGTTTCGCCCCGAAACTGAAATCATAATGCAGAATTTGTTCGTGGTTATCTTTCTCTTTATTGTATACTGGCTTCCATACTGTACTATAATAACTGTACGAGTTTATTTTTAAATGTGTTTTTGAATAACAGCGTTGGGTTGTTTGTTATTAAATACTAGCAATCGCTGCGGCTCCGCCCGCGTGGAAAGATTAACACCGAAATATAATATTTTGATAGATAAAAATAATTAAAGTGGGTTAACTTTAAAAGCTAGACATATGCTGTCGCGGAAAATGTAGTACATGATTTTGAATAACTATCACCGTTTACTCAGCGCACGCAAGGAAAGCTTTAAACATTGCCGTTTTCGTAATATTTTTTATTGCTGCTCCTCTTCTATTCATCTTACCGTGATGTTATATAGCCTATAGCCTCCCGCGATAAATGGACTATCTTACATTAAAAGAATTTTTCAAATCGGTTTAGTAGTTCCTGAGATTAGTGCGTTCAAACAATCAAACAAACTATTCAGCTTTATATATTAGTATAGATAGATGGCGCTGATAGTGATTTGTGATTAGTAGTAACGTAGTAGTAAAGTAGTAACTTAATTGATATATTTATTTTTACAGCGACCCAGAAGAACGCAAAGCGGCAGAGTTAATGTTAAACTTTATAGACATGACCAATGAAACTGTCGGTGATGCGATATCAGATTTGTTCCTAGTCGAAACAGTCCTCTGTGCGAGAGGACAAAATGCAAATCAGTGGATGAGCGCTTACACCGATTACCCGTGTCGACAATTGAAGGTTACTGTAGAGGTAAGATTCTTTATACATAAACCCTAATGATAACATTACAATCTTTTCATATTCATATTCATGCTTAAAAGAAGGCTCCAACCTAACTTCAACAATTCTAATTCTGTTGATGAAATAATAGTAGATTATTATACTGTTGCATAATAAGGGTTCTTATAACACAAGTGTTATAACATCAACTTATGTACAGTATCATACACTACTTTATCTACTCTCATACTATAATACGTAAAACAATATTAATTTATATACACTACTTACAATATGAATTAACCAAACGTTTAAATATTGAAAAGATTTTTTAAACGTCAAATGTTAGCGCCAAGGCGCAAACATCGATTGCGCATGCGTGTTGCGTCGCCGCGGACTCGTTCATTGAAACCTTTTTTTTTTAAGGTAGAGGTTCAACCTCCTTGGTGCAGCTGGAGGTTGTATTTTAGGTGTATCGTTATGATTAAAAAGTTATTTTATGATACAGGTGTCCATACAAGTAAATATGACTTATCAGCTGAGTGATTTTTTAAAATATTGTGTTTAAATGAAGATATAGTTTTAGATTTACGTAATAGAGCCAGCGTGGCAAACCTATCGGAACTGTTTATCTAGTGAGGAAACATCATCTTCTTATTATCCAAGTTATATATATTAAAAATAGCTTTTAAAACATGACGTAAATAGAATTATATGAACTTCAACGGTGTCTGGCAAGGGTTTGCCACGATGCTAGGTGTCTGGCATTGACTGACGTGATTTTTAATATTATTTTGAAGGTTATACTAAAAAATCAGCCTATATACTTTGACGAAAGTAGATTCTTTTTTACACATCTTGAGTACAGTTCATCTCCCAAAGCCACGATGATCCAAATTACATAATGTACCATCGTTCTTATCTGTATTGGGAGTATGAGCTGATAAACTTTCACTTTTTATAAAATGACGAAGTCTGGGGTTCACGGGCTCTTAGTCCATAAAGGAACGGGCAGTTTAACGGCCTGTAAAGTGAACTGTTGTTTTCTTAACATTATATAGTAGTAGTTAAGTATTATAAACTTTTTTTGCGTATTTTTCAGGACCGTAACGCCATCACAACGGCGGATGCCGAGCGTCAGTGCACGTCGCCCGAGGGTCTGCAGACCAGGATAAACGAACTAGTCTCCAAATACACCAACGGAAGATCCTTCGTGCGTGCCTCGGGGACCGAAGACGTTGTGAGAGTTTACGCAGAAGCTAATACACAGGAGGTGAGTTATTTTAAAGAATAATCATAGCATTTCTCTCACTCTCTTTCTTTCTCTCCTTTCTCCAACCAGTAGATTTCCGTACGCCGAACATAGATCTTCCACACTACACGATCTTGTACTAGGATAAAGTGACTTTTTTGAAGTGTAAGTGAGATGCTCGTCCCAGTTTCCTCGATTGCCAGCTTCATCAGCTCAATGTGTCACCTGCTGTTGAACTGACAAGATTCTGGCGTCCGACTAATGACCTGAATACTACAGATCAATAATGGCCGGAACCAGTGCTACCAACCATGCAGTTTTTACAGTAGATTTGCTGTTTTCATATTGAGGTCCCTGTTTATTTCGTTATTTTAGTGTTGTTCAACATATCCTCCGCTACCTTTAACACTATACAAATGTTTTCTAACAGCCACGATATTTCAGTGTAAGAATGACAGCTAAAGACTAAAGCCGCAAAGCCCTATTGAAACATTTACCGTAGCAAGAAATATACGTTAATGGTTATGATTCCGAATCTGCTCATAAGTATCGTTTGAAGCCACAAAAAGGCAGATAAACAAATAATATTTATGATTTTTAAAAGGATCTCATCTTTAGAATGAAAGTGGAAATTAATTTTACTTAAATTTTTGTTTTTTATATGTTTTATATCAATATAATAATATATAATGACTCCTGGTCAATAATAAAAATACATATTATATGTATACTGTATGAAATTATTTAAATTATTATAAAGTAGGTCATTGGTTCAAGCTAAATAATTTGGTTCTGAACTCATATAAAACGAAATGTAAATGTAAATTTGCGTTGCCAAATACTGCAAAAAGAGCAAATAGCCTCTCTATTAATAATGTAATACTGAAAACAGATAATTCAACTGTATTTTTGGGAGTGACCTTGGATACAAAACTTGAATGGAGCACACACATAACAACTCTTGCAGGAACACTTAGTTCAGCGGCCTACGCTGTTCGAAAGATAAGACAATTTACAGATGTCGAAACAGCAAAACTTGTTTATTTTGCTTACTTTCATAGCATTATGACGTATGGTATATTGCTATGGGGTAAAAGCGCGGACAATTAAAAAAAATTTGTATTACAAAAAAGAGCCATACGTGGTATTTACAAATTAAACCCGCGTGATTCTCTGCGAGAGAAGTTTAAGGAAATAGGTATTCTTAAATTAGCTTCACAGTATATTTTAAGCAATTTAATTTTCGTACATAAAAATATAAAGAATTATAAAACGATAGGTGATGTGTATAATAGGCAAAGTAGGAACTGACATAAGCTTGCGGCTCCTGCTTTGCGCCTTGCAAAAGTACGTAAATCGTTTGTGGGACCGGGTATAAGATTCTATAATAAAATTCCGCAATCAATTTTAGCTTTGCATTACAACAGTTTAAAAACACTATTAAAAAAAAGGTAATATATTTTCAGATACCTATTTTAAAATATTATGTTCACAAAAGCATAATTTTAGTAATGTTTATATTTTTTTTTTCGTATTTATACTAAAAACCTTGGAATCCAGCGCTGTACCTATTAGGTAATTAAAAAAGCAACAATTTGACAATCGATATGCTCCGCTTATGGGATCAAATATTTTAATACTATTTATAAATGTTATTATTAAGAAAATTTTCTAGCACATTCTCATTTAGAGTTTATAATATTTATAGTGATTTAACACTATATTTTATAATAACTAGCTTTTACCCGCTACTTCGTTCGCGTGAAATGTAGTGTGATAGGTTGATAACAGATGGCGCTTTTCAATGTCACCCTATTCCTGTAGAATTAACAGGATTTCTGTGGTCAATATGTTATTCCGGAGTATAAGGAATAATTGTGCCTAATTTCATCGATGTTGGTTCAGCGGATTTACCGTGAAAACATAACAGACAGCCAGACTTTCGCATTTATAATATTAGTAAGGATAGTAGGGTATTTATTAATCGATTTTTTTTTTTATACTTTATTTATATATTTTTTTTATTATAGGCTGCAGACAAATTGGCCATTGAAGTGTCACAAGCGGTTTATGATCTGGCGGGTGGTGTTGGCACGAGACCTCAATTACAAGATTAAATTTATATAACACTTTAGATTCTGCAGTTAGGGTTGCTATTAAATTTTGACAAAGGCACAGACAAAGCTTAATTATCATGCCTTTTAGGGTCACGGGTTCATATCCCAGGCGGACACCAATTTTGTTAAATTTAAATAACTAATTGCAATTTATCACACGCTTAACGTTAAACCTCCAAGAATTCTGGGGTTATGTGTAACCTACCAATCTACATTGGAGTAACATAGTGCGTAACTCCAACGCTTCTCTACAAAAATGGATGTGAAACTCAGAAGTGGGATAATAAGAGATCATTTTTAACCTAGTCTGATGAGTAATTTATAGAATTAGGCGTTATTTTGCTGAGATCCAAAATACAAAAGTACTAATAATATTATTTTCCGCGATAATAATAAAATTATTATCGCGGAAAATAATTTTATTATTACTTTTGTAGTCTGATGAGATTAAAACTGTACAACGCTTCGCTAGTCGTTTAGATAACGAATTTATATAATTATATTACGAATTTTTTTGGATGTCGGTCAAAATTTTTAAACTCCGACCGATAGTGTAATCGTGCATCAATATATTCAATGTTATATTTTTAACCCTCATATTATTTTAGCTCTTTATGGTTGTTTTTCACTTTTAATGCAAAAATAATAATACGCGTACATTTAATATAATTTAACTAAATAATTTATACAATTAGGCGATACTTAAATAAATTAAAAAAAATATTTATTACGAAATTAAAGTAATAAAGACTCCACCTTGCAAAGATCCATAATACAAAAGTAATTGTAGCAAAATGGTTAGGGTAACGGACTTGCGATCGAGAGGTCCTGGGTTCGAATCCCGGCCATTACACTATCGACGTGAACCCACTCTTAACACAAGCATTTAACTTAGCTGGTGGGGTTAACAAGTAACAACAACAACTAGTAATTTGTAATCGAAATTGCTAGTAACCTTTAAAAAAAAATTATTTTCTATAATCCGCGTTTAATTTAATATCGTATTGTATAATTTAATAAATATATTAAAATAATATAAATTAATTGCGAAGTATAGAAAAAAAAATTCTATTACTTTGTACGCGTACATTATATCCGTACCAGGCGTGAATAACTTAACAAGTTAATGTATAGAACCGGCTATACTCACGTCTTATTTTATCGGGTTAGCCCGACTAGTTTCGAACCCAACCGGGGTTCTTATTCATGAGCTCTTTACACGATGTTATCGCGGCGGGAACTGCGTCCCGCAGCTCGCTGGGCGCGACTCGTGGGTGGCGGGGGTGCGGGGGGACACGGTGGCGGCGGTGACGGCACCTCTTCCAAGTGTTCCCTGTCGCTCTGGTCTTCGTCATCGCATGCACGGATGAAGTTTGTGCACGCGACGCTTACGGTGTCGGGTTCAAAGCGGTCTTTATATGAACCAGTAGTGTCAAAAATCGGTTTCCACGCCGGAGGTAGTGTCCATCCACCGTCTCTGTTAAAATTCGGGTACCGGCTAATTTCAATGGCTTCTCGTATTTTTCTAGGTACTAGAAATTTTTCCCTGGATAATACGGAAGCCTTGTCGAACCTGATGTAGTGGTTAGTACCCGAATCGTGGATATGCTCCGCTATGGCCGAACCATTGGTGTCCATATTCTTGACACTACGAATGTGCTCCGATATCCTCGTACTGATGTTGCGACGAGTTTCGCCTATATAATTCCTCCGAGTACGTATCGTACGTACGAAATCAGTACGAGGATATCGGAGCACATTCGTAGTGTCAAGAATATGGACACCAATGGTTCGGCCATAGCGGAGCATATCCACGATTCGGGTACTAACCACTACATCAGGTTCGACAAGGCTTCCGTATTATCCAGGGAAAAATTTCTAGTACCTAGAAAAATACGAGAAGCCATTGAAATTAGCCGGTACCCGAATTTTAACAGAGACGGTGGATGGACACTACCTCCGGCGTGGAAACCGATTTTTGACACTACTGGTTCATATAAAGACCGCTTTGAACCCGACACCGTAAGCGTCGCGTGCACAAACTTCATCCGTGCATGCGATGACGAAGACCAGAGCGACAGGGAACACTTGGAAGAGGTGCCGTCACCGCCGCCACCGTGTCCCCCCGCACCCCCGCCACCCACGAGTCGCGCCCAGCGAGCTGCGGGACGCAGTTCCCGCCGCGATAACATCGTGTAAAGAGCTCATGAATAAGAACCCCGGTTGGGTTCGAAACTAGTCGGGCTAACCCGATAAAATAAGACGTGAGTATAGCCGGTTCTATACATTAACTATGAATACTACTCACGATAGTTTAAATTCAAAAAAAAAAAAAACTTAACAAGTCAAAAACGCACACATTTTAGTACATTCTCCTGCCCTTATCCCGCTCTAAGTGGGGTCGGCACAATATGTTATAAACATGTCACATGATTTGGCTTCGTTTTTGGACGACCGGCCGCCTGCCTGACGTCAACTTACCTTAGTCGTATTTTACGACACGTCGGTAAGGATTGAGGTTGGTCTGTTCTACTCAACCGTATACCACACGGCTATCACACTTTTTAGTTCAGTCATAAATAGGTTAACGTTTAAGAGAGTTATTTAAATATTCACAATTTTGTATGTGCGATATGTAATATTTATCAAATTCACTGAAAAGTTTACCATGTAAATTAGGCAAATCTATTATTATGATTCATTATTCATTTGAATGTTGGGCAATGAAAAAGACGGATGAAAGAAGAGTACATGCAAATGAGATGAGAATGTTAAGGTGGATGTGTGGTGTGACAAAACTGGATAAAATACGAAACGAGTATATAAGGGGAAGTCTGAAAGTTGCGCCCATTATAGAAAAGACGAGAAGTGCAAGATTGAGATGGTATGGACATGTAATGAGGAGGGATGAAAATCATGTAACCAAACGTGTGTTAAATTTGAATGTGGATGGATATGTGCCTAGAGGGAGGCCTAAAAAGAGATGGTTGGATTGTGTGAAGTATGATATGCATATAAAAGGAGTGGCGCCAGAGTTGACGAAAGATAGGACAGAATGGAAGAGAAAAACATGTTGTGCCGCCCCCACTTAGAGTGGGATAAGGACAGGAAGATATAATATTCATTTTCATTAATCATAATCATTCATCATTAAGATTATTTTGATTTAATAAAATATATAAAAGTACGTACCTAAGTCGACTTATCTACATATACACGTCTAGTACGGATATATTGTAGTTTCGCATTAATGTATATCAAATTATAATTTATTGGAAATTTAATTCTATATAATTTAAATAAAGATGACAAAATATAAATTTTAAATATAGATATAAATTTTATTATTTGCCATTCTTTGTATGAATAGTCTATATATTTCACCTTTAATATACTTAAATGTTACCATAGACATAACTAATTTCTGAATAGCTATAAAATATATGGTATTTATGTTATTAATTAAAATGAATTGAAAGTACATTTCAAACTCAAAACTACATACAGGTGGTACCGAAGATAAGACATTAAATGAATCCACTGACCACTTAAACGTAAAAGATAGTTTAATGTGAAAAAAATGTATTTTCTAAGAAAATTAAATATAAATTAATTGCGATCTGGCTTTGTTAGTAGTGGTCGAAAGACCTGGCGCGGCGCGTTTGTTCAAAAAACAGGACAAAACGATAACGTTATAGTATTCTCTCCTTTGGGCCTATTCAGTTTTTAGGCCAAGGATAATGGCGTGTATGGTCATTGATCTCCGTATATCGCGTTTATTTTTTAAGAAACGTAAAATAATATTAAATAATAATAAAATACTTTACTGAATTAACTGTTTTTGTTATGTAGGGTTCTAAGGTGTGTAGGTGCCTAAAATAAAAGATAATGCCGTACGATCGGTACCACCCTGTATATATTTAGATCTTACCCTGATTTCATATATATATAATGAGGGTTAATCAGTTAAGGACTATTCCATCCAATTTCAATAGTTAGTGTTACCCAACGGAAATAAAAGTACCTAATTTGTCGATTCTAATAGCATTGTGTCTTTAACATATCGGATATCGCTTAGAAAAATCCATTAAATTACCTAGAACATACCTTATCCCATACATTATTATATTATTATTTGTACTATTATATTTATTATGGACAATATTTGAATATATTATAGAAAATAAAGGATGTTAAGGTAATGTAAAAAAAATATTATAGGCAAATAAATAACATTATGGTTACTCATTTTATTGAAATCTTTAACCTATTGCCGTCGTCCATTATATGGCAATATATTATAGTAGCTTATGATACTGTTGGATAATAAGGGTTCTTATAACACTTGTGTGTTTTAAAAAAACGAGCCGCAGGCGAGTTTTTTTATAGTACCACACTAGTGTTATAAGACCAAGTTATGTAAAGTGTCATACACTACGTTATCTACTCTCATACTATAATACGTAAAACAATATTAATAAAAACGAAACTTTGATAAAATATTGAAAAGATTTTTTAAATGTCAAATGTTAGCGCCAAGGCGCATACATCGATTGCGCATGCGTCTTGCGTCGCCGCGGACTCGTTCATTGAAACCTATTTTTTAAGGTAGAGGTTCAACCTCATTGGTCCAGCTGGAGGTTGTATAGGTGTATCGTTATGATTAAAAAGTTATATTACGCTACAGGTGTCCATACAAGAACTGTATCGTAATAAGACTTTTTAATTTTTTGTTTTTGACCTGTACGTAATGTTTGTCATAAGAATTTTGGTTTCAGTTTTATAATCTTTGTATTATAGTATCAGAGTAGATAAAAATTATAATATCTTATTTATTTCAATTTAACCAATAGTATGTAGTACATATATTAAAGCTCTCTGAACCTGTATAGTAATGTAGAGTTAATAGTTACGCAATAACAAAATATAAATAAAAATATAAAGGTAATCAAATTAAAATTAATACTACTATTTAATATTCTAAAACTCTATTTCCTAAATATTCAAAACGCGAGTCGCTCAAGAGCTGCAATAGTGGCAGAACTCAAATAATCATGTTTTGTATATGGATTTAAAGTTTGCATTGCTAAGAAAAATGCATTAAAATGCTTTAGTTTGCTTAATCGAACGTCCTATTATTAAATTATGAGTTCATGCCGGTCTAGCCGCTGAAAAGATTGTGTTTTTTAACATTTACAGCTATTCTTCGTTCAAAATACGTGTTTTTTGAGTTATGCCACTAGTGCAGCCTATGAGCGAAATAATTAATGATTTTAATCTATGTATCGCGGATATAATCTATCTATACTGTGAAATGGTTTTATAATAATACCATCATATTGTGTAAAAAAAAACAATAGGTTTAGTATTTCTTGTCTCTGGTTTTTCAGTACAATGCAATATTTATGTGAAATACTGTAGAAAAAATACGTACAATAAGAAATGCGAATGCGTACGTTCGGAAATATTTTAATATTACATATAATTTAAAAACTATTTGTTTAATTGATTAATTCGTTTTAATTATCTGTACATGACTGTAAAAAAATTGTGCATTTAAAATTACTATCAACACTGCCTAAGTAATATTTATATCAATTTTAAATATGGACCAATTTATTTTACAAATTAATCGACATTGGATGCATACTCGTATGAGCTTTTATAAATAATGTAAAAGACATTTTGGTTTGTTTTTTATACATATATTTTAAGGTTGTGTTACGACAGTTTCTAACATAAATATTGATATCACTTTCGCCGTCGATATCACTGCGTTGTTCATACAAAAATATCATAACATAATACATATTGTAGAACATTTCGGAAATATCGAAAATAAAAAATAACATTTTTGGATATTTTTTTAAACAAAATTATGAAATGCAAATATAAAAATGTGCAAATACAAAAAAAGAAATTTCTAAAAAGACCTGCATTTTATCTACGCAGGTTCTTTGAAATGTAGTTTAATAGATGGATTTGCAACTTTAACATACCAACAAATATTTAATTCTTTACTTCTTTCATTTTTTTTCTATTATTTTTATTACTTCAGATCTTATTGAAATCATTTAATTCAGGGTCAGGTTACTCTTTTCAGAAGACTCTTATTTAAACCTGACTTACTGTCCGCTTCAGGCTACAAGGGTTAAACTGTAAATTCATTTTATACAAAGACTAGTATATGTAGTATATAGTACAAAGTAGGCTTTAGTCGGCTATCATTTATTTTAGATAAGGACTATCTATATATTAGGGAGGCAGCTATTTTCAAATTGCACATTATTTTTCAATTGAATTGCGCTTTACTTTGTGGAGATCCATACAAAATTAATGATAATATTATTTTTCTATAATCCGCGATAAAAGATGAATATGAAAGTAATGTAGAATGTACTATCCGTTTAAAAAAAAATTCCTACTACTAATAATTTCCCATTACCTATCATCCTAAATAAAAACATTTAGATCTTCGTATCTGGTGGTAGGGTTTCGCTGATTTGTTAGCATAGTTATTATACTAGTAGATGAGCCATAGGCAAGCCTGTAAAGTGTAAGTGCGAGTGTTGTAATAAATAATAAGACGCAAAATGAAATACATCTTTGTCTAAAGACACATAAATAGAGACAGATAATCTCTCGTTAATTTTTCTTTATTGTCGAACACACTTTAGGCTGTTGCTGCTACTCTAATATAATAACTCTGTTTGTTAGTCATTTTTCATTAGATTATAGGTATGTAGTAGAAATTTGTGGAAGTTATGTCCAAATAAAGAAAATTTACACGTAATTGTGATAAGTATAGAATTTTTATTCCAAGCAGCATTTGATTAGTAAATTAAGTACACAAGTTGGGTTTATAGAAATTATTTTAGTAATTGTTACATAAATGCACGTGTGTTCACAATATTGTATAAAAAGTGACCTAAGCCAAAAAAAAATATATTGTGCGTCAATATAATTTATATATTTTCTCCTAAGATTTTTTTTTAATTTTTGATTTTAATGTCGTCTTATAAAAGCGTTACTTCGCAACCATGTTAAATAGAATGTGAAAAATATTTGCTTCATTTCGTTCAGTGAGGTCATTTTAATGTGAATTAAAACTAATAAAATAATATCAATGATTGAAGAAATAAATACATATCATTTTTTTTTAAACCTTTCCAAAGAAAAAGTTTAATCCTGACTTATAAAGTTTTCTATTATAGTGTTTGATTATTATTAGGTAAAATAAATTTGATTGAATGATTGAATTTAATTCTATTGATCCCGTTAAGTCGGATGCGTATAGCTAAAGTTTAGTACAATCGTGCGTGAATGTACTTTTACTTAATTGTGCGTAATTTGTAAATATATTTATGAAGTTATTTACAATAATCCTTAATCTAAGATTAACTTAAAAAGTTGGTTTAGGTCACTTTTGGTCTGATTGGCACGCGAATCTACAACTTCGTTGTTTCCGTATAGATCTACGTAAATGATTGATTTAGTGTGAATTGATAACTACGAAAAGTATGCTTTAAGCATTTTATCTATATCAGCGAGTTTAGGACACTTTTATCATGTGTTTTTGGACTAGTGTCTAATCTTTGGAATGCGATAACGTTTTGGTTTGTTTTTTTATTTATTTTTATACTGCACGAGTTTAAATTGTACATTTGATGTGGTGATATTATAATGATAACATGCCATGTAAATGACACCTCATGGATTCGACTTATCATTATAAAGCAAGTGGGTTGTTATTTATGATTCATATATCTTTTAAAGTCGTTATTTTCTTTTACGTAGAAGTTCTGATACGATTTCGTAGAAATTATTGCAATATCTAAGCAATAGCTTCCTGTATTTATTCTGTACTTATCTATACCTATTCATATATTATATACCTAATACCTGGGTAACCCATTCAACATTTTAGCATTTGTTTGGTGCACGAAAATGGCGATAAAATGTCATTTTTAAAAAATAAAACCTAGCTAGTTAGATTCCCCAATGCTAAATTTCATGAAAATCGTTTAAAATTTTGAGTTATTTTTTACTTTAATAAGTTTAATATGATCCCTATCATTGTTTAAAACAGATTAAAAAATATAAATGTTCAGATTAAAAAATATATAAAAAAAAATATAAAATATATAAATGTTCAGCACAACAGATTAAAAAATATAAATGTTTTTTTTTTCTTAATTTAAAAGAATATTCGACTCGCAGAAAGTGGAATTAATAATATCTAACAATGTCAGCTAAAGAAATAACCCATGAGGTCATTATGATAGCTCGGGGATGAGTCTTAAACAAGTCAGTCAATTTGTTAATTAAACCAAAGTACTTGTGTTCATTTGAATTAATAAGATGGAATATAAAACTTACGAATTCTGCATTTAACCAAACATTATCGACAAATAAGAGATACCTAAATATTAAAGTCGCAAAACAATCGAAGCGTCTCTGATAGATTCAGGATTTATAGTTTGATAATTTTAGCGATTGACGATATATATTTGAAAATCTAGGTAGGCAAAAATGGCGACGTCATAGCACTAAAATTAATATGGCAGAATGAAATAGGTGTCTGCGACAGGCCTTTTTTATTCGTTTCATTCCTATAAGCTTTGTACATTTGAACCACTAAATTATAATATGACCATATACAATGCTAATTATAGTCATGGGTGCTGATAAAATTGATGTTATTGCCTTATGTACGTACGTGATGTCTCTTAAATAAATAATCTATTTTTGAAATTATATTTTCACATATTTGTGTAGTATGTTATGTGCAATTGTTAGAAATGTGTTTTCAATTTTTTATTTCATGTTCATCTATATTTCAATAAATTATTAACACTTACATATGTAATATTTTATTTTAAATACCTCCCATCAATTTGGTAATAATCAAATTGTCCAGTTCTTGCAGAATGGTAATATTGAATTTGGTACCAACGGTATCTTAGACTCGTATCGGTCCAATTTCAAATGACGCAAAATATGCTTAAAAAAACTCTTAAAGTAACTTCCCACTCGATCGCAAACCCCACTTACACTTATTCAGCTACCTCCTCCTGCCCTTATCCCACTCTAAGTGGGGTCGAACCAACATGTTGCAAGATGATTTGGCTATGTATGTTACGACAGGTCGCCTGCCTGACTACAACTTAGCTTTGTTGTATTTTACGATACCTCGGTAAGAAAGAGGGTGCTCTATGCTACTCAACCGCATACCAAACCGTGGGTCGACTTACCTTATACTGCGTCCATCATATTATCAGTCTTTTGACAGCTCACGCTCATTAAGTTTCGTATTGCTTACGTACAAATATCATACAAATAATATTTGTACTTTATGGATGGGTACCGCCCACTTAGTGATGTCACACATAATGGTTACTACGATTATGCCACAGATTAAAAATAATCGGTAGAAATCGATGTTACGAGTATTAAAAGACATTTAATAACATTATATAAAGTTTTACTTTCTTCTTAGTTAATACATGAATACAAATAAAACAATCAGGATATTTTAATTTATTTTATTAGCACGAGTCGTCGGAATGATAATCAACACTAGACTCCTCCGATGAGGAGTCTTCAGTAGCAGTTATTATTAGCTCTTGTGTAGATAATATATTATCAAACGCAATATCACGTTCCCAATCAGAGAATATTACTCTTTTAGTTCTTTCCACCACACTTGCCCAGTTCTCGGCCGTTACGTGGGTGCAAGCATTTTTTAGCAATTGCAACATTTTATTCGCTGTGAATGGGGGGCTTGTATTGCATCTCGCAGCATGCCCTTTTACTTGTGCCCATATAAGTTCTATTGCGTTGTACTGGCAGTGGTATGGAGGAATCCGAAGAACAGTATGGCCATATTCTGCTGCCATTTCATTGATTACATAGCGTTTTGCTCTCTTTTTGGTTTTTAATATTTTTATTAATTCAACTTTTAACATTGAGTCGTCCACATTTTCTCCATTGTCCCGAAGCCAATTAATTATTTCATGCTTTTTATTAGCCTGTGTTGGCATTTTGTCAATTTGACGGGAGTGGTAGGGCGCATTATCAATAAAAATTATGGATGGTTCTTCCAATGAAATGAGCATTTTTTTGAACCACTCTTCATACACATTTGCATTCATCTCTTCGTGGTAGTCATTTGATTTCTTCGATTTAAATGCCAACAGTGCGTCTTGTACAAATCCTTTTGCTGTACCTGCATGGCAAATGATTAGGCGCTCACCTTTTCCCATTGGTACTGAGGAAGTGGAATCAGCAGTATCATCAGTCCAGAAACGAGATAGTGTGTGGTTAGCGTTGAGCCATGTTTCATCCGTGAAAACAATATTTGCCCAATCTTGTATTTTCTTTGCCTCTCTTAAAAAATCACAACGTGCTATAGCTATATCTGTGCGTTCCATTAATAATTTTCTTTTATTTAACTTTTTATATGAAAAGCCAATTGTGTTCAAAACTTTGACCAAAGAAGATTTTTCACCATGAAATAGACCACTTCTTTTCAAAGAAACAATAAGTTTTCTCAAAGTTGGAATTTCTTTTCTCAAGTAGTAATCATATACATGACGACGAATAGCGTCAGCGTCAAAGTCATCAACAGCTGTCACCTTATGAGCCCGGCGCTTTCTTTTTGGTGTAGATGGTTTGTTTTGCTCCAAGCCGCTCCTGCCGTAGGCATCAGTAGTGATTTTAGTCACAGTTGATAGACTGATCCCCAACGCGGCTGCAACACGGTTTCGGACTTGCGTGATAGGTATAAGAGGTCCGCCATTTTGATTTTCTTGCTCAAAATACTCATGAAGTTTTAACACTAACTGTCTCGATTGTGCTTTCAACACACGTCCTTTCGGCATTTTCACGATCAATTAATATAAGTTTCACAAAAGTTTTTCCGAGGAATAAAGCTACTTAACTCAAGGTGTAACAGATGCGAGAGAACACTCAGCGAACGTAAATGCGTGTGACTATCACGGGCGTTTCGTTGAGAGTGACAGATCACGTCAAAATGGCGGCCGAGCGGAAGGTCTGTTGATGTTGCCAGTTGATGTATAATATATTTTTTATGATTATAATAAATACACACGGATTAACATTTATTTTCAAAAAACTAAGGCAATATTAAATCAAAATGTTGATTTCTATATCTGTTATTAGTTTACGTAGGTTATCATTAATCGAATTACTTAGGTACGTAATTCGATTAATGATAGTAGGTACTATAATCGGAATGGTATCGCATACGAGAATCTTTAGGACATCACTAAATATGTAAATCGTCAATCTGTCAAAAGATGGTTAATATAATGGACAGTGTATAGTCACCTTTTACGACACCTCTTGGGTCTATTCTACTTAGCTGGATACCACAATTTATTCAGCTAACATACAACACAAATACTATTTGGGTTGTTGCTTTTCGTACATTTACATTCCTATACACTGTAAGGTAATAAAATATAACTATTATGGTATGGTTTACAAATTTAAAAAAAATCATAAATAGTAACAAGTTTTAAGATTTTATTAACAAAAACCAAGAATACTTTGTAAAACAAACATAATGCTAAAAATATCTTAAAAGGTACAACACAATACTTGTGTAACTACATTATAATGTAAACATATTGAACATGACTGTAAACATTTCATACAGAGATCAGGTCATCAGTTACAAAATTTATATAATTTACCAATAAATATTAACATTGTGAAAAATAGCTCTTAGCTAGTATTAAATTCTATTCATATGCAAGCGAGTGCAAAAATGTATATGCAGTTTTGATTTATGCGACAGTCGTAGTCCAACCTTCGTACGATACGGTCGACATTACAATATGGACGGCATAACAAATCTCCAAATTATGCTACAAGAAATACATTAAGACACTACACAACACTAGAAGCAGTTTACGAGAACACTAGTCTAAGAATTTAAACTACTCCAAATATAATAAAATGCTAAAGACTTAATTATTTTATCAAACATAGAGCTAAATAATATTTTTATATCTTATATGTGATGTTTGGATACGATAAATTAATTTTCAGTAGATATTAAAGTAATAATAAAATTATTTTTCTATAATCTGCGATGAAGTAAAATAGAAAATATATATAATGCTAAAATGTGAAGTGGACAATCCGTTTTCTTTGATATTTTGCGGGATTCGTAAAAACACATGCACAAACCTCCATCACCGCCACCACAATACACGAGCACTACACACGTTCACAATCACAAACTCAACGATCGCTTCTACCCGAAACGATTGCCCACTCTACATTTAGCATTATATATATATTGTATTTTACCTTCATCGCGGATTATAGCAAAATAATTTTATTATTACGCAATGGATCTCCGCAAAGTAACGCCTAATTCTATAAATTATTCAATCCACTTAAGTTTATTACAATTTTATTGCATTCCCTATTATCGTCGGGACTTATCCTTCATTCAAAAACGACATATACAAGGGCCACGAATAGTTAATGGTGCGGCCATATCAGTGATATTAGTCTTATTGCAACTCACTGAACATAGGAATGCTAATTTTTTTATCCCACTCTAAGTGACCCCATTAAAACCATTTTCATTCAATTACTGGAAAAACGGTATATAATTGAGAGTATTTTAAAACTCAAATTTACTCGAACCTACAGATAAATCACCATTCTCCTGCCCTTATCCCACTGAATGGGGTCAGCACAACATGTTATAAACATGTAATCACATGAATTAGCTAGGTATTTTACGACCGGCCGCCTGCGTAACGTAAACATAACTTAGTCGGATGTTGCGACACCTAGGTAAGAAAGAGGGTGATCTATTCTAATCAGCTGGATACCACACGGCTCTTCAACTTACCTTAGTCGCCTTTTACGACACATAGGTAAGAAATAAGTTTGGTCTATTCTACTCAACCGGATACGACACCTTTTTTTATATTTTAACGTATAAACATCTGGCTATAATTCGTTTCTTTGACAGTATTAAAAATTTAATTATCAATGTATATTAAATAATGCATTTGCTAATTCAGACGCAGCGTTCGTTCCTTTACTTTCGTTCCTATTAACAATCATCTTTTTGATTTAATTTAGACTTTCAAGGCGTTATATATATTTTGACATTACAATTCCTCTATTTTATATGCAGATTTACTGAACAAATCTAGCTTTATACACACGAATTTTTGTTTTCGTTCTGTACTGAACACATTGCCAAAACTGAATTGCAAAATACTTCAATAGTACAAAGATGTAGCCACACCATTAGAATGAAGACTTATTATTTGACTTATACTAGTACCTATTTATTGCAATCAATTTAATTATCATAATAACTTTACAAAATGGAATGTAATTCCTAATGTGATGAAAAAGTGATAAAAGTAACATTACAGAATTATATCATATATTTTTTAAATATTAATTTTAACATATCGCGCGTTTAGTATTAAAGTGACCTAATTCATAAAATGTTAATTGTGGCAAATTTTAATAAAGCATAACGTAACGCCTACAAACTTCGTTAAAGAGAACCAACTTGTAAGAGAAAGAAAACACTAGTTTTTTTTTAATTGTTCATAACATGATGTCATAGATAGCATTAAAATAAGGGTTAGATTCTATCATCATCATCATCTTCCTGCCCTTATCCCACTCTAAGTGGGGTCGGCACAACATGTTATAAACATGTTGTAACATGATTTGGCGACGTATTTTACGACCGGCCGCCTGCCTGACGTCAACTTATCTTAGTCGTATTTTACGACATCTCGATAAGAAAGAGGGTGGTCTATTCTACTCAACCGGATACCACACGGTGAGTCAACTTACCTTAGTCGCCTTTTACGACACCTCGGTAAGACATGAGGGTGGTCTATTCTACTCAGCCGGATACCACACGGCGGGTCAACTTACCTTAGTCGCCTTTTACGACAAGGGTTAGATTCTATATAAATCTATAAAGCCTAATTTTGAATTTGGTCACTTTAATACTAAGCGAGCAATTTTAACTATATAACTATTCCCATAGTTCAATCCACCAAAAGTTTTACCTATGCCAGCTAGCTATGGCATTTACATAACTGTATGGGTTCTTAATGTAAGAGTGAATGTCATCCTCTAGTCAAGCAAGTACTATGATAAACATCATAAATTGCAATTGGCCCGAAATTGTAAATTGACATCCAATGTACTTTTACAATACACCATTATCATAACCATTCATTAACCACCATTATTTGATTCTTGTGACCAAAGATTGCCTTTTAAACTGGCCTCTTTATTCTACTAGAACAGATACATTGCGATACATTTATAAATTCCCCCAAAATCACTCTAAGAAAATACATATTTTTTTTTACTTCACTTCATTTATTTCACTCTAGGAGTATGCTCATCCAGAATCAATTTTCATACAACAATTATGTTACTTTTAGTATATTATATTTGTTACTTTATATAGTAGTTTCCATCATCATAGTAGAGTTCTATCGCATTTCTAGACTTGAATAAACTTTATCCACTTCTAAACTTTAGTATGTAATTTAATGTGTATTATCATCATTTGTATTTTTGCTTTATGTATTTGCTATATAACATTCAATATGATGTTAGGTTACCATAGATATCTGGTGAATAGGCTTGTCAGTGGAGTGTATTGACACACAAAAAATCATATAAAAGCCATGACAATATAGTTATCTTTTATCGTCCGCCTGCCCTTGTCCCACTCTAAGTGGGGTCGGCAAAACATGTTACAAATATGTTGTCACATGATTAGGCTACATATTTTACGACGGGCCGCCTGCCTGACATCTACTTATCTCAGTCATATTCTACAACACATTGGTAAAAAAAGTTTTCTTTTATGAGTTTAAAAAATATGGGATAGATTATAAAACTGTATTTCAGTAGTCAATAAATTAACAAATACTGAATAGGTAACTAATAAATGTTATAATGCTCTATTATTTAAACACATGCTTCTATATTTAAATTTTGCTGCTTAATAATTTAAATATTAACATTAAAAAGGCACCAAATTATTTGCACTAAATGTTACTTACAATTACTTTTACTCTTAGTATGTATTATTAGAATGATCTTATCTTGGTAACATCTATATAATCACTAATTGTGATAATTCTAGCAATTGCTTTAGTCTATCCTATGATTTACATTTGCTATACTAGCATGGGCCCTAAATAAGGTGCCTGATCACAATAAAAACATTCTGGCACTGTAGTTTCCTGTAATTCTACTACATTAGTACTTATTTCATTTGCTACATAATAATATCTACACCTCCTAGGGCCAATACCTTCTATTAATGTATCATATGGCGGTGACAAAATATCGAAAAATGCAGCAGGCATATTTAAAGCTTCTATTTCATGGTAGTTAGAAATTGTTGGTGTCAGGATACATGTCTGAGAATTGGCAGTACATACATGATCTTGAGATATTTCAGCAAACAATCTTCTTCGTTTGTGGAAACCTTGGGCGATACGTGCTGCTTCGTGCCTAGCGCGAACTGCAAAGTCTATATTACTCACAGCCTCTTTCAGAGGATACTCAGTGAAGCTTCTAATTTTAACTGCTCCCGAAATCACTTTTAAAAGTCCGTGCATATGTGGATGATCATGCAGAGGCATTTTGAAACCAGGTTTTAACACAAATATACTCATATTGACTAAACTATTCTGAAACACTTCAATATAGGTACAAGGTGCTTTATTAGGTTTTTTCCACGTCCCCGGATCGTTTAAACTTTGATCGAAACCCAAATCGTCAGCTTTCAAACGGTCCATCATACATTTTAACTTGTACAAGTTGGTCGACATATCATTTTTGAACTTTTGGTCGAAAGTGTGCAAGGCTTGCCGGTATGTCGTAATGATTGGCGGAATGTTAACAATTTCCATAGTTGACTTAGCTTCATCTTTACTATCCATATGAAATTTTACCGCACTAATACACAATAAATTTCTCTTCACAACTAATGTTGAAAATAATCGGCACGATAACAAAGCGAAACTGTCGGTTAACGTCATTGTTTTGTCCATTAATCTTTATCTGTCAAAGTCATAAGTCATTTCTAGATGCAATGCTCGAATATTCTAAAAATATAACTAATTGTCATATTATTAGTTTACTATTGTTGATCTTTAAGCATATAGAATATTTTCGATTAATAGTTTTCATTCTTTTGCAATTTTCTAAGAATACAATTCAACAAGACATATAAGTGATTGAGTTCTACCACAACGCTATCTATGAAAAGTTATGTAAACAGAAGTCAAGCTTCGAAAAATTTATGCTAGATGTCGTTGGATACTTGATATAAATTTATTTATTTGAATTAGGTACATAGTATTGTATAACTATGAACTGAAATGGATGTTTACTAATTAATAATATCATCTTAGCTTTCTTACATATGCGTTAAACAATATTTATATTTAAAAAAATACATAACCGACATAGATCTTCCTTTATCGTGGATATTATTTAATTAATTTTATTTTTGTGTTATTCTAAGCCTGAGTATCCTTACATCTATAAATCACAATAATAACATTACGCGTGGTTACAAATCTACTTATGTTTATCGTCTCTGTCTCTATGGTCCAATACAGGTTATAATAACGTTTCAATAAAACTACCTCTTATGAAGTTTCTAAATTTTCTCATCAGTAAAGAACATAGGCAATGATAACATTATTTTGAATTTCTGAAGTTTTGTTTGGGCTTTTGTCGTACGTAATAGCGTAATGTAATGCTACGTATAGAAAGCACAATCTTTTCTCATACCTTATACATGCAGGACTGTTATTCCTGCAAACGGATCATAGTAATAAAATATATTTATAGTTTTGTTAAATGTTAGTACTTTAGTATTAGCAGCTACTCAAGCGTCTATCGCTGTTTTTGTTTCATGATTAGATTATAGGGAAGTAGATTAGTGATCTGAACAATCGAAAGTTTACATTACAATCAAAGCATTAAATGTTGGGCGCTTTGGTCTAAACAATAAAATAGAAAATTGAGCAATACACATCAATAGATGCATACAGAGAAACATTTAAACTGTTTTCTGTGTAAAATAGTTCGCTTGTCGTAATGCCTGTCGGCCCATCTTATTTACAATGCTATTGATAAATTTATCTGTTTAGAATGGTGTTAATCGTGTGTAGTTTATGACACTGTGGATACTAGTGCAGGCACCAAGCGTCGTTTGTTTAAAACAGAATTCAATTTGAACAAAATTCTCATCGCGCCACTCTATGCGCGACCACCCGATGAACGTTCCCGATGAACCCGATGACGACGCGACGGGCGAGAGGGCGAAAACACCGGACACGACCGCATCGATTTTGACACCACCCGAACGAGGACCACCAGAAGACGACTTTGAGGTCTGGGAGCTACCATTCCCAGACCTCCCCACCGACCAGACATCCTTTAGGTCACCTAGGTGACCTGGGCTCACGGCCCGAATACCGTCAACCCTTAGGTCACCTAGGTGACCTCGGCCTACGGCCGGAACATGGACCAGGCAGAATGCCTGCGAGGAGATGCCCGGGCAAAGAGGTACGCCTCGCTGTACCCCGCCTACCCCCCAACCGGGGAGAAAGCGAGATGACCCTGCTGAAAAATTCTCATGCGGCGCTTCGTGCTAGACCGCGACAAGGGTGATATCTGCCCTTCAAAATCAACCGTTGGTAGAATGTACTATAACCTAAACCTTCCTCAAGAATTACACTTTGTACTTTGCTTTAGTAAAAACCGTACAAAAATCCATTCAGTAGTTGTTGAAAAAATTGATCACAAAAACATAAAATTTTTGGGGACTTTGTTTTATAATAAGTAAAAGATGATATGTAAAGATTTCATTATAACCGGATAGACAAACAGTTTAGCAATACGCAAATATAAAGATGCACGTAGAACAAAACGTTAACTGGCTACGAACACAATAAAAGTAGATTTAACTGTTACACTGAGCAACTTATTTATTTAAGTGGTTTACAACCTACCACCGGCGGCGGACTATTTTTGAAGACCACACATAAAATTTGACCTCCAAATATATTAACTGCACGCTACTTAACGCCTTTATATTGATTTTATTGGGTTTTGTGGGAGTTTAATTGTCCGATTTGGGTGCGGTATAAACAATGCTTCGTACTACAGTTGTTTTTACGTCTCGAACATTCGTTTTCAACAGTGTACGTTAAAGTAATGAAGCTTAAATGATTATATTCCCTTAATATATATTAAGATTAAAATAAAAACATTTGTACATTAATATTTGTGATTGTATACACTACATATCTTTAATATAATAATTTTCTGAATATCGGAAATGTCCCCAACGATTTTCCTGAAATTCAGCATGTAGGGGGTTTTGGGAGAGAAAAAACGATCTATACTAGGTACATAGGTTAAGGTACTTAACTAAATGTAAACGAACAAAACCATGTGACTCAGGCGTGACATATATTTTATTGCAATAACAAGATCATACATAAAAAATAGAAACGAAACTGCACATGTCAAAAAATTTCATTAATGAAAAATTTCTTTTGCGTGCATTTTTTTTGTTTATTAATTTTTTTTATTGCATTTATTTTTCTTTCTCTTTTAAATCGCATTTTTTTTAAAATTTCCTATCAAGGCATAGTCATTTAGGTACTTATGAAATAAAGCCTCATAATTATTATCACAAGTTAACTTTTATTATTTATTGTGGATCTTTAATATTTAAATGAGTATGTAGGGGGTTTTAGGGGAGAAAAATCGATCTAGATAAGTTTTATTTACAAAAAAATGTCGTTTTAGCCCTGTTTTCGGGCTCTAAAATTTTTTTGAAATATACGTTGAATACAATCACAATTTTTCGCTGTGAAATGTAAAGTCACAGTGGTTCATTTGGGAAACGGGCGGTCGAGATAGGTGAAAATACCTAGGATCGAGCTCCACCTGCCCTTTATTTTTTAATTTTTCTTTTCAATTTTTTTTAAATTTTTAACTTAGGTACATCATTTTAAAAATTATCGAGCAAGGTTCGGTTACCCAGGTACTAAGTTTAATATAAAAAGAAGACAGGTTTCGAAAAATTGGGAATAATGAAAAAATAAGAGACGAGAATAGTTATTGTCGACGCTAGTCGTACTACTAGTCTAGCAACTAGTCAAGCAACAAATTCACCGATTTGTTATTGTTTGACAGCCGTCTCAATACGCACACATGAGTTGCAAATCTTTGTGGCACTTTGTAAATACTTTCACAAATAAATACTTTCAAACGTTTTAAACTTTAGGGAGGGGCGTGCGAGTAGTTCATTTATACCTTCGTATTTACCTTTGTCCTACGGAGAGCGAGTTAAGGGTGAATAGAGTACATTAAAGCGCTACCGTGTTCTGGTGTTCGTCTGTTTGTTTGTCAGGTGTTCGTGGGTGGGCTTCTGCGAACTGCTGTAGACGGGGTCTCGGCGCTCGGAAGCGGCGCACGTGGTTTTTATTTAATTATTTTGATAGTATAATCTGTAATCTGACTCTATTTAGAACATAAATGTGGCTATAATCTTGAGTTTATTATAATAGTAATAAAGTTTTTTGATTACTAACATTAATTAAAACAAAAAGTAATGATATGATTATTTCGTTATAATCAACGATAAAATAATGATAACAATAAAAAGGTTTAAATTAAGTGTAGGGAAAATAATTTATAGAATTAGTTACTTTGTGGAGATCCGTAATACAAAAGTAATAATAAAATTATTTTGCTAGAATCCGAGATTAAGTCAATAGAAAATATAGTGAGTAACGGCCTGTTACTATCCCACTGCTGGGCATAGGCCTCTTCTCTCCGTTTTTGGAGAGAATAATTGGAGTTAAGACCACGCTGCTTCAATGCGGATTGGTAAGTTACACATATCTCCAGAATTCTGTAGAGATATGCAGGTTTCCTTACGATGTTTTCCTTCACCGAAAAGCGTGTGATAAATTTCAACTATCAATAAGACACATAAATTTTAACAGAAAAACTCATTGGTGTCTGCCCGGGTTCGAATCCGTGACCTCCTCGAAAGAGTCCCACTGTGTCACCGCTGGGCTATCACAGCATGATATGATTATTTCGTTATAATCAACGATTAAAAAAGGTTTAAATTAAGTGTAGGAAAAATAATTTTGTTACTTTACGGAGATCCATAATACAAAAGTAATAATAAAATTATTTTGCAATAATCCGCGATGAAGTAAAATATAAAATATATAATGCTAAATGTAGAGTGGACAATCGGTTATCATACCTGATACGTGCAAGATTCGTAAAAACACATGCACAAACCTCCACCACCGCCACCACAATACACAAGCACTACATACGTTTACTATCACAAACTCAACAATCGTTTCGCCCCGCAACCGAAGAATCATCAGGAGATAGACTCCACGACCAACATCGCAGGCTTTGCGTTTGTCCACTCTACATTAAGCATTATATATATTTACTATTTTACTTCATCGCGGATTATATGTAGCAAAATAATTTTATTATTACTTTTGTATTTAAAAATATCTTCAAAATAATCTGATCATCTCAAATTATCATTAACATTTGCGTGGGTTCTACGCATTAGTAGAAAAGCTATCATTGGAGCTATTCGTCAGAAATTATTTGAAATCGTTTATTTTAGTTCGAACCGACATATGCAATTAAAGATATTGACTCGGATTACGAAAGAAATAGATTGGCGGGACTATGCAATACAGATGGGTTCGTTTATATAAAAACGTATTTTATAAAAGATTGGATGAGAGAAAACCTTTTCATGTTTCTTCTTCTTAGAACATACGACTTTTTTCGAGCAACTCCCCTATTTTAGAGAACTACCTTATTTTCCTAACCGCAATTTCAAAAGCTACCGAATAAGTTAAGAAATAGAAAGCAAATGAATTAGTCATTCTTAAATTCTCAACTCGTTTCTCAAATTTTGTTTTCCTTTCTCAAATTTCATATTTCAATTTAAAAAACTCGCGTTAATGTGTGAAGTTAATTTTGTGGGTACATTGAGTTATTATACTAGGAAGACAAACTAAAATAAATGCGAAAGGTTGGAAAGTATTGATGTATATTTGATACTCTTTCACGGCGCATTCGCTAAACTAATATCGATGAAATTTAGCACAATTATTCCTTATACACCGGGGTAACATATAGGCTATAGAAATCCTGTTAATTAAGGAATAGTATTACATTGAAAACCGCCATATATTAATATAAAGAATTATAAAACAATAGGTGATGTGTGTAATAGACAAAGAAGGAACCGACATAAGCTTGCGGCTCCTGCTTTGCGCCTTGCAAAAGTACGTAAGTCGTTTGTGGGTCTGGGTATAAGATTCTATAATAAAATTTCGCAATCAATTTTAGCTTTGCCGTTACGTCATTTTATAAACACTGTTAAAAAGAGGCTAATCCAGAAAGCCTACTATACTGTTAAGGATTACTTAGAAGATTAGAATGTGTGGATATAGCTCGCTTAGACCCTATACAAGACAGTAATGACTAAATGTAACTAGTCATAAGAATTATATTTTTAAAAGAGCAACTGCCGAGTTTCTTGCTGGCTCTTCTCGGTAGGAACAGTTTTCCGCCAGCAGTAGAGTTGACGATTCAAAAGCACTTGTTTACAAGTTTATTTGAATAAAGAATAATTTGAATTTGAATTGTAAGCTCGACGTTAGGATCTCAAGTCTGAATATATTTTCTTCAGATCTGCTACTCGGAAATTAACGCGCAATTATATTATAAAATGAATAAAAAGAATTACAATAATAACGACTTCCTGTTACTTTGGGCGGTAATGACAGTTACACAATATCGTTTGTAATGTATGTGCGGAAACAGAATTCCGTGTAAAATGTATACAGATTAACAGGGTTGCTACTGATAAAAATTTAATTTTTTACCAATACTTTAATGGGAATATATTTTATTTATTAATAACAGAAGATTTTTTTTGTAAGTAGAATAATATTTTTATTAATCTTGCTATACATAACTTATATTTTATTGTTATTGATAAATGTGCATATACCTCTTCCTTTTAACATATACTAAAATATTTTTTAGATTTAAGCGTTACTTTGTTATCCATTAGGTATAATATAGAAATGATAATATTATTTTGCTGTAATCCGCGAATTTAAATTCTGAAATGATAATGTTATAAACATTATCATTTCAGAATTTAACTTCCAGGTCATAGTCCAACTTAGTCCAAGGGTATTTATATAACACCAACAAAATATTTTACAATAATAATAATCATAATTATATGTTAAGAATCCTTTTTTTATTGGTTTGTAGAATAGCATCGACTCCTCAGATCTATATTTTTTTTATTAGTATAACATTTGACAAAACTCTGACATTATAAAGCCGACAGAGCAAAGCTTACGAGGTATGCCTGCGACCACTTTTACGTTTATTTAAATACCTTTAATTATGTGCTATATATGTATTTTTGTCTGTTCCTTAAGGAAAAACGGAAAGTTTTTCAACTTAAGTACGTAAGTTTTAATTGTACTAAACTTTATAACTATTGTTTTGGAATGTTTAAGTATGGATTATCCCTCACTCTACGCCACACACATTCGGAAAAGCCTAAAATGGCTTCCATTTTCCAATTCCATGTCTTTTTGACAACCCTACCACCGTTGTAAATAGTGCGCTATTCGCGAATCACTCGCGTCAAACACTACGGCTATTATGTCGACTACAAAGCCGAAATGACTCGAAAATTGTATATCAGAGAATTAAATAAACACAATCACACCAAATGACGGCGTCACTGTTTGTAGTCAATCTTAAAAGTTGGTGTATCGCGGTGTTTGATGGTAGCGTGGGTGTAACACTGTACAGCGTATAGAATTTTATTTAATTTATAGAATTAGTAGTTAATTTGCGGAGATTCATACAAAAGTAATAATAAAATTATATTGCTATAATCAGCGATGAAGTAAAATAGAAAATATATAATGCTAAATGTAGAGTGGACATAGGCAGATTAGGTATGAAAACGGATTGTCCCACTCTACATTTAGCATTATATGTATTTTCTATTTTTACTTCATCGCGGATTATAGGAAACTAATTTTATATACCTACTTATATTACTTACGTATTATGGATTTAGCCGTGTGGTAACCGGCGGCATTGAATAGTGCCAACCTCATTTCTTACCAAGGTGTCGTAAAAGGCGACTAAAGTAAGTCGACCCGCCGTGTGGTATCCGGCTGAGTAGAATAGATCAACCTCATTTCTAATCGAGTGTCGTAAAAAGCGACTAAGGTAAGTTGACCCACCGTGTGGTATCCGGTTTAGTAGAATAGACCACCCTCTTTCTTACCGAGGTGTCGTAAAATACGACTTAGGTAAGTTGACGTTAGGCAGGCGGCCGTTCGTAAAAACGCAGCAAATCATGAGACAGCATGTTTATAACATATTGTGCCGACCCCACTTAGAGTGGGATAAGGGCAGGAAGATGATGATGATGACTTTCGTATTATGGATTGTCGCAAAGTAACGCCTAATTCTACAAATTCATCATCATCAGCCCACTTTCGTCCACTGCTGGACATAGGCCTCCCCAATCATACGCCACTTAGCCAACGATTTTCATTTAAAATTAAATCAAAATTTAAATTAAAAATATTCTTTATTCAAATAAACTTTAAATAATTCGTATGGTTAAGGTGAAAACTCTGATAAAAGTTAGCTGTTACGGAAGTTTTGCAATAATTAAAACAACACTAGTGGCAACTAGGTGTCTGACAGACGTACAGACAGGGACGTTTCCGCTGCCGTGTTTACCTTACCGACCGTTTATATCGCTTGCACTACTAAGAACACTACGTTACGCTTCATACGGCATAGAGCAATAATATCTAGAGCTCGATCAAACGATAAACAAAAATAGAGTGAGAATTCAGATAATTCTTTATTCACATTGGCTTTACAAGCACGTTTGAATCGTCAAATTACAATAAAGCTACGACTGGTTCGGAAAGGTGCTCTTACCGAGAAGAATCAGTGAAAAACACCAGCAAGAAACTCGGCAGTCACTCTTTTTAAAGATAAATTTTTCAATATTGTATTTACCAAATTACAATATAATCTAGTGCAATTGGTCGCAATTTAAATCCATGCATTTTATCATTGACATCTTCCTCAACAGTATAAGGTTTATGAATGAGTGTCTTTTAATTGCTTTTTTGAATTCGTGTAAAGGTAAGTCTAAAATAGATTGTGGAATTTTATTATAAAAATGTAATGAAGCCAACGATCTACGAACTTTTATACTACAATTCACGAAAATGCAATTATTGATTGTAATTGCATCGAATTACATCGAATGCATTGCATGTTTGAAGTATCAGTTAATGTAGTGCGTACTTGTAATTTAGAAACAGAATATTAAAGGTGACGTGTTAAATGTTTAAATAAATTTGTTTACATAATAATTATATTTTAAAAATTTCTAACTGACAAGCTTTATAAATAAATAAAATTTCATTTATGATTTTACTGAACTGCATCACCTTTAAACATTTTTAATGGAAAGTACTCTTTATTTTTGCGTTTTATGAGCATCGTTTATCCTGCAACATTACCATTTATTCTTAATAACTTATGTTGCCAAATAAAATGAACTAAAATTGAGCATGGAGTTCCCAACATAAACCTTATAAAAACGTGTAATGTGAACAAAAAAAATTATTAATATAATATAATGAGAACAATAACGTTCCCTCTTTATTGCATTACTCTGTGTTCATTAGAATCAAAGCCCTGGCGTGTTTCCAGGTTGGTTGAAACAAGTGAATCTAACTGTTAATAATTAATGTACTTGTTTCTATTGAGTACAATCGAGTTACTTTATTTATAAAATTATATAATATAATATGTATATATTATGTTATAATATATTAATTAATAAACATTATTATAAATATTTTTATTTTCATTGATACTAAGTGTACATTGAATAAAGCTAAAGATTAGGACTTTTAATGTTCTAATATATCTCTGCTCTTTTGGTGGCAGGCTATATACGAACTGTGGACATACCTGATACACGCAGGATTAGTAAAAACACATGCACAAACCTCCACCACCGCCGCATACACAAGCACTACATAAGCTCACTATCACAAACTCAACAATCGTTTCGCCCCGCAACTTCATTCATTACTTCATCGCGGATTATAGCAAATGTATTATTACTTTTGTATTATGGATCTCCGCAAAGTAACACCTAATTCTTTAAATTAAAATAAATAATGTTTTTGTTTGTGATGCAGCATATATTATAAATTTATTAAACTTATCTGATGATGTAAATTTTATTATAAAGTACTAGCTTCAAGTATAGCTAGTACTTTATAATAAAATTTCTTCGCCGCTTCACCGGCGTGGAAATCAGTGTATTTAATTGAAATTTCGAACATAAATGTAGTTATTATGAGTTAACCATAAGAGATAGAGACATGTTGTAGCGGACTTTTTGTAGTATTATTATAGATCTACAATTCTCTAGTACTTTAATTTAGTGTATCAAATTGAGACCTAGCTTTGTTAGTAATGGGTGACTGACGTAATTCGACGCGCTTGTTCAAAAAAACATGACAAACAATAACATTGTTTTTTTTCTCTCCCTGGCACTATTACTATTTAGTTTTTAGGTCAAGGTTATTTTTCGTTTGTGTGTTGTAATAGGGTACGGTTGTTGATCTCCATAAATCGTATTTATTTTATAAAATAAACGTAAAAATATTCCTGTGCCTAAAATACTTCCCTGAATAAACTGATTTTTTGAGGTGTGTAGGTTATTTAAATTTAAATTAATATCGTATGTTTGGTGCAAATTTTTACTTAAATACTCGAATCAGGCTATAGTAAAATTTTAAAGGTATGTGTTCTTAAGGAAGACTAGATAAACATTGTATTCAAAAAGGAAAACCATAAGTAGGAATGGTAGCAAGCTGTTACTTTACTTGTAAACTAGTTAATTTTACAAAAAATCCAATATGTCATTTTCAGAAAAATCTTTATAGCCGTCTTCGCATAAACTTTATTTAAAATATTATTAGAATAATAAGTTCCAAGCTCAAAATTCGGAATTTATAAATAGGCCACCTTATTTCCATACATGCTACATATAAACCTCGTTTTTTGACACAGGAAGCTCATAAAAATTAGAACAATTCATAAAGCCGTTAAAGAAAACCGCACAACCCTTATACTTTCAAAAATTAAGACATTATTCTATTTTTATCTATGCCAGAATTAACTTCGCTTCACCGTTTACACTAATAAACTTTAAACCATTTTACCAGATTATTCACTATTGCTAGTTAATAATCTGGTAAAATGGTTTAAAGTTTATTCCGCCTGACATTCTTTCTCCTTCGTGTTCAACCTATGGACGTCCACTGACAAAGGTCTCTTGTTATGATAAGTATGAACTGATGATGATTGGATTGGCTCCAGACAAACTCCTCAACGGTTTACAGTGAGGATATGAATTTTGTTAAAAGCTTTTTTAATTTGACTTGTTTTTATATATATTGTAATATGAGAAACATTATAAAAATGATATGTGCTTTTTATTACTTTAGAAATTACTCGGCGAACGTAGTCTCGAGAAATATTAAACACCTATTAGACGAACCAGCCTCTTTCAAAACCAGACACGCGTGTATTAAACCATAATAATGTAACATGGATTGCGCGGAACTTAACACGAAATATTTTTATTTCACATTAATAAATATATATTTAATTTTAGTATTTAAAATATATTTAGACTACACATTAAATTTATTTTTATATAATGAAGTCCTTTGTAGTAATATAATTGTTTCGTAACTACCCGTACTTTCACTGTGATCCTCACATCAAAGGTTGACTGGGACAAATCGCTTCAAGCGATTAGATCGCCTTTGCACGCTGCTGTATATTCATATTTTGCGTACATGTAATTCTTCTTATGACCTGTGATAGCCTAACGGTAACACCTTGCGACTCTTTCGAGGAGGGGACAGGTTCGATCCCGGGCTGATACCAATGAGTTTTTCTGTTAAAACTTATGTGTCTTATTGATTTTATCAATTATCCAATTTATCACACGCTTTTCGGGAAGGAAAATATCGTGAGGAAACCTGCAAATCTCTAGAGAATTCCAGAGATATGTGTAACCTACCAATCCGCATTAGAGCAGCGTGGTAGATTTGAGCTCCACACCTTCTCTCCAAAAACGGAGAGAAGAGATTCCTATTCCCAGGTGTGGGAAAGTCACGGGCCGTTACTTTTACTTTTACTTTATGTCTACTAAACCAGAGCAAACAGTGCGTCATTTATCAGCCAATTATCCTCACATAAACAACAACAAACAAAACATGTCATTTTCAATTTACTTAAGATCTTCGCCTCCAAGCTTAACAGCTTAATAAAAACTATGTTTTTCCGGGTAAGGTATAAAGCTAAGACCTAACACTCTGCTCCAAAGCGGATTGGTACGTTACACATATTCCCAGGATTCTCTAGAGATATGCAGGTTTTGCCACGATGTTTTACTTCACCGAAAAACATGTGACGAATTGCAATTATCAATTAGACACGTAAGTTTGAACAAAAACCCATTGGTGCCTGCCTGAAGTTTGAACCCTAACCGCTGGGGTATCACAGCTTTTACATAAAAATACCTAAAGTTTTCATTTTTTTTTGAGTTATGAAAATTCTACATACCGCGAAGTCCGCGTTATAACCGCATGCACGTAATATAAACATTGTCTTAGCCGAAGCGACAAAAAAGTTTTAAAATAAAATTAATAGCGCGCGTCACTGCGTTCTCGGAAACTTGTTAATTATGTGCTGTAAACTAATAAAATGTAATACAACGCGAGAATGTTTAATATGTTTAGAGTTTGGTGAACATGGTTTTTTGAAGAAGGGGTGGGATCGCACTCATTCATTTGATAAGTGTACGCCCTTAAAGTCTTATTTCAAAACGTATATGGCCAAATTTTTTAGTATTGTTTTTTCTCAAACTAGGGGCAGTGTACATTTAAGAGATCTTTCTCTAGAATCAATGGGTTTTGGGGTCTAAATTATATAGATGGGGTTGGAGAGGCAAATCCATACATAAATCGCAGCAGAAATTTTTCTAAAGATCTATGTCGAGTTGTGGACGTCCAAAAATAGACGTCCTTTGGGTAAAAAAAAAAGATATCTGTCAAATATGTTTGTCTTGTTGTTGTTTGTTTGTTGGAGTGAAAATCTTAATTGAAAAATGTATTCAGTTATTTATTCTAGTTACTTCATATAACACAGAAACTTAAAGAAAAATATTGTCATTTGTTGCTTAACAGTAATAAAATTTATACTAATATATAAAGCTGCAGTGTTAGATTGTTTGATTGTTTGAACGCGCTAATCTTATGCACTACTGGACCGATTTGAATTGATTCCGTAAAGTAGGCTTTACTTTACGGAATTCTTTAGTACACAATAAAGTATAGTGCTCCTATAAATCATCTGAGACGACTGTTCGATCTTCCGTTCCAAGGAAAGACAAGGCCTTTTCCTAGCAAAGCGTTATGCGTTATAAACATGTTCATAAAATACCAGGTGGCATATCATTAAGCTTAAAGAGCGACAATCGTCGAAATAATCGTTGAAAGCAGTCAGATATACATTTACTTTCAACAGCGAGAATCCATTCACGTTTGTTAGAGTGCATTTACATTTCAGTAGCGTAAACTCATACGTTTCCCTTACCTGTTTACTCGGGTCGGAAGTACTCGTGCTACGTTTGAATGGGTTAGACTACTTGAACAAGTACAATTAAAGTAAAATAGAAAAGTGACATAACACTATGATATCATGATGAATGATAAAGCTTTAACGAGTTTTTGAATTTAAACTATCGTGAGTGGTATTCATAATTAATGTATAGAAACCGGCTATACTTACGTCTTATTTTATCGGATGAGACCCGTATGGACTTGGTACTAGTAAGGCTCATCAGATAAAATAACACATGAGCATAGCCGGTTTCTATACATTGTTTATGACCTTAAGGAGGATTCAATATTTACCATCACATTTATAATAGACTACGTTACTACTCTAATACTTACGTTACAACTATAATACTTACGTTATAAGTATAATATTTACGTTACGACTATAATAGACTACTTCACCCACGTTAAAATCAGTGTCAAACAGAGTTTTACCGCGTAAATCCCGTGCTCTATTAACCTTAAATTTACTTAATCTTTTATTAAAAACCATACAAAAATCTATTCAGTAGGTTTTGAGAAAGTCGATCGCATACAGACAAAAAGGTTTTTGGGAACTTTGTTTTATAATATGTATAGATTGGACTGTTTGTAATTGACATAAAAAGCATTTAGTGAATTTACGAGAAAGGAAAACATCCTAAAGTACTTTACTTATACTGGAATAGTTTATGTTATATGTATTGTAGTGTATCTCAATATCATCATACTCCTGCCCTTATCCCACTCTAAAAATGGGGTCAGCACAACATGTTATACACATATAAACATGTTGTCCCATAATTTGGCTGAGTTTTTACGATCGGCCGCCTGCCTGACGTCAGCTTACCTTAGTGGTATTTTACGACACCTCTCTAAGAAAGAGGGTGGTTATTTCTACTTAACCGGATACCATACGGTGGGTCAACTTACCTTAGTCGCCTTTTACGACATTTCTAACTTGGATATTAAAAATGAAAATTGTATATTATTTTTATCTATAACTTTATTAGATTATTAGATTATAGATTTTGTTATTACATTACATGTATATATAGAGCTATGGAAGGATTGAGGCTCCAAGCACATGCATTACTTACTTAAATGGAGCTTCTAATCACTAGTGAAGTTTAAATAACATATAAATTGTTTTCGAAAAATAAATGAAATGAAATAATAAAAAAGTTGTCGCTGACTGTCGCTTACTATGGGCCTCATAAGAAGGCTCAGAGTCGCTCAGCGGGCGATGGAGCGAGCTATGATCGGAGTATCTCTACGTGATCAAATCAGAAATGAGGAGATCCCTAGAAGAACCATACCAACATAGCTCTGCGTGTCGCGAAGCTGAAGTAGCGAAGGGCGGGGCACATAGTACGTAGAACCGATGGGCATTGGGGTCTCAAGGTGTTGGAATTGCGACCTCGCACCGGAAAACGCAGTGTCGGTAGACCCCCAACGAGATGGACTGACGACCTCAAAAAGGTCGTGGGGAGCCAAAAAGGTCCAAGCGGCACAAGATCGTGTGGTATGGAGATCCCACGAAGAGACCTATGTCCAGCAGTGGACGTCCATTGGTTGACAAAGAAGAAGAAGAATAAAAAAGTTACAGAATGATTGGGCAAAGAATAGTACAAGTGGTAAGTAAACGTGAGAGTATACTTGCTGCATCAACGCACATTTGGTTTCAAGAATCGAGGCGCAGAATGTCTATGGACAGTTTTATTTTTATTCAACCGGCACGTGTTTCTTTGCCGCGGCTCATTTTAAAGCTTTGTGGTCTAATTGATTTCTAAACGGTTTATGAGTAATGCATTGTATTACTAATTGCCATTAGCTTGATTGAGCTGTTCGTGTAAAATTAGACGTGACTTGTACCGTTGCCGTATCTCATTTTTCAGTTCAGTTTTTAAGATTTAGTCGCACTTTGACATACTGTTTTTTTTTTTTAACTTGGTTACACCCACATTAGTTAGGTCAAATGATTTATTTATTTATTTTATTAGGTCCGCCAACAGAGTATTTTTTATTAACTTAATTATTAATATACATTTTAAAAGTCTAATGCTACCCTATTTTATAAGTGGACACAGCATGCTCAAAAATACAGTACATTATGATCATTATAAAATTGTTAACATATTAGAATTTCAAAAGTCAAAAAATATATAAGAATATGTCATTACAATAGTCAGAGATAAATGTCAAAATAGCAAGTAAGAATGATAAATAACAATAATAATTAGACTACAATAGTAATAAAAATAAATATAATATATTTAAATTTGTATTAAAATTTTAACGGACACACTAAAGTCTTACTTATTCTTACTGATATTAGATATATAGAAACTGATATAGATGATGATGTTTCGTTGTTTCAAATATATTTTGACATATTCAATTAATTAAATCCTTTCCTACTAATATTATAAATGCGAAAGTTTGTGAGTATGGATGTATGTTTGTTACTCCTTCACTGCGAATCCGCTGAACCAATATCGATGAAATTTGGTGCAATTATGCCTTATACACCGGAATAACATATAGGCTATAGAAATCCTGTTAATTCTACAGGAATAGGATGAAATTGAAAAGAACCATCTATCACACGACAAAAGAACACGCGAATGAGGTCGCGGTTAAAAGCTGGTATGTAAATAATACATACAAGGCAAGTTAAAAAAAAATCAAAGATTGACATAAGTATTATTTATTATCTCTTCATTGAAACAGGATATATTTTAGGCTGGCTTCCCTACTTTAGTATAATAACTCTATGGTATATACTATAGTCCCTATAGTAGTCTATGGTTTATAGTAGCACACTTCATTAGAAACGATATAATGACTGAAGCTTTATTACCATGACACGAATACATATTGGCACACTAAATGCATATAATCTTTCAGTTTTCTTATACATTCAGAACGTAAATGATATTCGAATTTTAAAACATTAAAAAATATAAATAATCATAAAATAGTCTGTTATATTTTTTACAACTGAAATAGTAACCTGAAGACCATTCGGAACACAATTTATTTTTTTGGCCGTCCACATGTGTGTATTGTTTGTTTGTACAGCAATGTGTGCGTGTCACTAAAAAGTTTTTATTGTTTTACAACAGCATTAAATCCGTTCTTTGGTCCATTCGTTGCGGCAGTTCATAATTGCTTGTAATTAATAATTGTATATACAATTTGTTCGGAATTCTGTTATAATTAATTTTTATAAGCTCCATTTTAACGAAAAAATGTAAAGAAACATAAATATATGAAGTTCATAATTTTAGAATGGAATATTCGATTTTTAAAAAACAAAATTATTTCACGTTCTATTACCATCTTTTAACATCTATTATTAAAACTTTAAGAGTATATTGAAAGAATAACACTAATGAATAGTAGTATTACTAATATAATAAATTTCAATTATAATAAATTTCCGTTCCAATATTCGAATAATTCAGCGAACCTCTATAAAACAAAGCGCGTTCCAATTTCCAATTTATAATGAGCACTAGTATTTCAACTTTTGAAAATATACTCTAAAAACCAAAATCAAAAAACCATTTATTAATAACGTCACAGTAAAGTAGATAACAGTAAAAATAAGACAAATATACAGAAATTTGACGTTACGAATTGGACCACCATTCAGCTTAAGTTGAGGAGTACCTCAACGCTGGTTTTCAATGGCGACCATTGTTACTTAAATCTAAAACTTAATCTAACGACAGTTAAAACGACAGTGACAGACACTCTACTCTACTTACTCTACTGTCTATGGTATGATTTTAATTCAAAGAACAATAATGTTTTATGGTGTTATTGGAAAATATATTTTTGATTTTATATTATACTATTATACTCAGCCGGATACCACACGGCGGGTCGACTTACCTTAGTCGCCTTTTACGACACCTAGGTGGTGATGAGGGTGGTCTATTCTACTCAGGCGGATACCACACGGCTCTATCCGTGCCTAAAGTAACTTAATACTTGTGTTTTTAAGGAACTTCGCCACGGTCCACAAAAAACGCGTTCAATCAAAAATAATTAACAAAACTATACGCGCAATAAATTTTTCCTAACGCCAACAAAACACAAAGCGCGTCCCGATTCTGAATTTTTAATTGTCCAAAGCAAACATCTGCATATCAACGTCCGAAAGTTTACTCTATCGTCCGTGGAATGATATTTAATAGCTGAAGGAACAATGTGGTAGCGATGGCGGGATATAAAACGGGTGAAAAGCAAAACAAATAATATTTCACTTTCAAAACTCGCTTCGTGTAAACATACGGTTACATACGACGCTGAGTACATCTGTGTACGCAATTCGGATAATAATTAATGCTATTGTTTTTTTTTAATCTTTTACCTCCAACGTAATCTGAGCCTGTATATTTATCTAACATACCAGTTCATTTAGTTCATTCTTCCATTCTACATACCTATTCTTTCTTATATGCATCATGTTCCGCCGTGTGGTATCCGGCTGAATAGAATAGTACCGCCCTCATTTCTTACCGAGTTGTCGTAAAAGGCGACTAAGGTAAGTCAACCCGCCGTGTGGTATGGGGCTGTGTAGAATAGACCAACCTCATTTCTTACTGAGGTGTCGTAAAAGGCGACTAAGGTAAGTCGACCCGCCGTGTGGTATGCGGCTGTGTAGAATAGACCAACCTCATTTCTTACCGAGGTGTCGTAAAATACGACAGAGGTAAGTTGAAGTCAGGCAGGCGGCCGGTCGTAAAAACGCGCAGCCAAATCATGTGACAGCATGTTTATAACAAGTTGTGCCGACCCCACCTAGAGTGGGATAAGGGCAGGAAGATGATGATGATGATGATCCATCATCTTTCGCGACTCTAATGGGTGAGATTCCATTCTACAACTATTCTACCATTCAGCAAGACTGTGGTTTAATAATGTAGATTGAAAATGTTTAAAAGATTGACCGCCGAGTTTCTTTCTGGTTCGTCTCGTTAAGAGCAACATTCCGAGCCAGTTGTAGCTTCATTAAATCTTATTATGATCCTTGACGATTCAAAAGTGCTTGTAAAATGCTTATTAGAAAAAAGGTTATTTTGATTACGCATGCTCGTTTGCCATCCTATTCCATAAAAAAAGTTTTTGGTCTTCAGTGTGTTAATTCAAATTTAAAATATTCTTTATTCAAATGGAATCGTCAAACGTTTTTAAAGAACCTACCACTGATTCAAGTTGCTCTTACCGAGTAGAACCAGCTAGAAATTCGGTGGATATCTTTAAAATAATTTACAATGTTATTTGTTATGTTCATAGTATTCATCTTCAAATTGCCTCATTGTGTGGTCTAATTGATTGATTGATTGATAGGAACAACAGATTCATGATACTCAAATAAATAAACCATAATTGTTTTTAATTCAAAACTCGTAGTACGCGCGATTTAATTACTGTCGAGATTAATGATAAATTATCTTCAATTGCTATATGTTTGGAAACGGCTCCAACGATTTTCATGAAATTTAGCATTTGCGGGTTTTCGGTGGGGAATGATCGATGAGGCTGGTATAATTTTATGAGAAAGCAAATACTCTGGATTATTACGCTTACAAATTCAAAGTCATGATAGCTCAATTGGGTAACGGGTGGTCTGAAATTCTGAATTCTAGGTTCGATTCCAGATAAAAAAAATATTATATGCATTTTTTTATATAATCAAAAAAATACCGGCAAATATTTTATATGCATTTTTTATATAATCATAAAACAAGGCTCGGTTATCCTGGTACTTTATGCTATAGGACATGTGTGTATTAAATATTTTAGGGTTTTTTCCTATCTTTTATGATCTTAATACATAAAAGTATCAATAATTTCCGCAGCGCATGCTGCGATGATATATTTAACAAAAATAAATCTATAGTCCGACTTAGTAGTTTTTCCACTGCCATGAGATCGGTGTGTATGCGAGTGAAACAGCGGCCTATTACTAGTTTACAATAATTTTATTCTATATAGGTATTTACTACTAAGGGATTTTAGCATTCTCTGTGCAACTTTAGTGATATATTATTTTACGGTAGGTCAGCTACAGTACCTAGTTGTAATTATTTTCTCTACTTGACAATTTTTCGTATAAATTATTACAGTAGTGTGGTCACATGTGCTAAATTTAGTATGTAGTAGTGCTGCGGTCTTTTCTGAGAGAACTCGAAAGTTCGGAGCATCATCAAATAAAAAGCTGAGTTAGAATCGTTATGTGGACTCTCAGTAGGCACAAGTATACAGCATGCTCCGATTAATGTAATGTTAGAGTACCTAATTTAACTTTCTATTATAATGTAAGATTTCAATAATAAATACTTTAATGAATATAGTACACCAATATTTTTGAGAATGGGCGGGGCATCGATTTTGAAAAATCGAGTATGAGAATTAAGTTTTTTAAGAATAATATCAGTATTCAAACAATACAGAATAACGTCATGTTGATTTGTTTTCAGAATCTTTTATAAAACTTAAAAAAATAATTTTAGATAATTTATCTACTCTAATACTATAATACAAAGATTATAAAACTGGAACCAAAATTCTTATGACAAACATTACGTACAGGCCAAAAATAAAAAAATAAAAAGTTTTATTACGGTCTTCTATGGACACCTGTATCATAATATAACTTTTTAACCATAACGATACACCTATACAACCTCCAGCTGGACCAAGGAGGTTGAACCTCTACCTTAAAAAAAAAGGTTTCAATGAACGAGTCCGCGGCGACGCAACACGCAAGCGCAATCGATGTTTGCGCCTTGGCGTTAACATTTGACATTTAGAAAATCTTTTCAATGTTTCCTTAAACAAAGTTTGGTTTTTATTAATATTGTTTTACGTATTATAGTATGAGAGTAGAAAAAGAAGTGTATGACACTGTACATAATTTGGTCTTATAACACTCGTGTGATACTATAAAGAAACTCGCCTGCGGCTCGTTTTTTAAAACACACTCGTGTTATAAGAACCCTTATTATGCAACAGTATCATAATCTACTATTATAATTTCTCTGTTCTACTCTTATTGGTATTATTTAATCACATTTAAAGTGGGATAAGGGCAGGAGAAAGATATTAAAGTCACGCTCCTTTGAATTTGGGCTATTTATACTCAGAAAGTGGGAAAAAAATTCACTAGTGGTAGAGTGAGATAAGGGCAGCAGAATGATGACTTGATGGAGGGCGGTGGAGCGGTTCCGGAAGTTTTATTCTGGATCCAATGCTGCTGGTGAGTCCAGGTGGTAGCGACTTGTCTAAGCCCATCGTCTGCCGCCCTGTCAGGGGACCTTCGGACGTCCGAACGGGGTATATCGGACGTCTTGACGGGGCTTCTCTTTCGGGGGGCCCCTACCCGGAGGAGGTGTTCTCTAGGATCAGAGCTGTCGGCGGGGATGGGGGCAATGTGTACAACGATACCCTGTCCTTGCCATGGGCAGCGTGGTGGAGCACACAGGTCGTTTTAGTCGGTGCGAGTTCGACATAATCCATGAGTGATTTTTCCTGTATAAAAAAAAGGTTAACCAAAGTAAAAACAATCAGGCTGTATAGAACCTCCCCGATAGCCAATAATAAACGGTCCGATCAGGTGTGAGGCGGCGGTTCGGCCGCAGGGTGGGACAATCGACCTCTAATGAGTCCGTTCTAATAATAATTATCTACCTACACTTTCTGTTCGCAAGCGATTCTGCGATAGGGTTGCGGAATATCTCAGATGACGCACCTAGAAATTAATTACACAGAATTTTTTTATTTCACTGGCCATTTCGTTGGTGCAATGCAATGACCTTCAGCTCTTAGTCGCAGGTTCGATTCCCGCCGAGGGCTAAAATTTTTTAAATATATATATTTATTGATTCTTCGAGTCAGGGTGTACATATGTATTTAAAATTATATATGTATATATTTACCAATTAACTGTCACCCACAACATCATTATCATCCTCCTGCCCTTATCAAACTCTAAGTGGGGTCGGCACAACATGTTATAAACATGTAACATAATTTGGCTAGGTATCTTACGACTAGCGGCGTGACTAACGTCAACTTACTTTAGTCACCTTTACGACATCTCGGTAAGAAATGAAGGTGGTCTATTCTACTTAGCCGGATACCACATGGTGGGTCGACTTACCGTAATCGCCTTTTACGACACCTCGGTAAGACATGAGGGTGGTCTATTCTAGTCAGCCGAATATCACACGGCGGCCGTAAAGTGAAGCCTAATTCTATAAATTACTAGCAATTGCCTGTGGCTCTGCCCGCATGGAAAGATTAATTATGGTATTTTGATAACCATAAAAATGGTTAAAGTGGGTTAACCTTAAAAGCTAGACATGCTGTCGCGGACTTTTATTAAAAACTTTTAGAGAGGAACAGGGAATTTTGTATTACATGATTTTTGAATAACTTTCAACCTTTACTCAGCGCACGCGAAGACAGCTTTAAATTTTTCCGTTTTCGTAATATTTTTTATTGCTGCATCCTATTCATCTTAGCGTGATGTTATATAGCCTATAGCCTTCCTCGATGAATACAATATCTTACACTTAAATATATTTTTTTGATCGGTCCAGTAGCTTCTGAGATTAGCGCGTTCAAACAATCAAACCCTTCAGTTTTATATATTAGTATAGATTTAAAGAATTGTTGAATAAAATATGTTACCGAAGCACAGCCCTATCTTCCAATAATAGGAAATTTGTTTTCCGGTTCGGTAGCGCGCTCCAATTACGGGATTAACGAATTATTTCCACTTTTTTCCCGCCCCTCGTCGTAATTCCTCGAGGTTTCCGCCTATTGAATCTCTTTTGATTAGCCATCTTTCCCGTTTGACTCTAAATTGATTCACTCCGTCACGTCCGAGGTTCTTTATAGATGGAATTTCTTATCGAGGTTCTTTTTGAGACATTTACGTTCGTGCTTCTTCTTGCGTATTTATGATTTCTTTTTTCTTTTTAATGATAGTATATTAATGTTTGATATTATATAAATTTTTTAATGTTTGATGGAAATACAAACGCATCAATCATATACGCTGCACAGTAAGTTTTTCTATAAAAATTAAAAAATAATAATCTTTTTCAACCGAAGGATGTCCACTGCTGGACATGTCTCTTTAATAGATATCCATATAACATGTTTAAAACATGTTGCTATATGTTTTCGCTAGTTATTTTACGACCTGCCCCCTTCCTGACGTCAACTTACCTTAGTCGTCTTTCACGATACCTCGGTGAGAAATGAGGGTTGTTCATTCTACTCAGCCGAATAACACACGGTGGGTCAACTTACCTTAGACTCCTTTTACGACACCTCGGAAAGAAATGAGGGTGGTCTATTTTACTCAGCCGGATACCACATGGCCGGTCAACTTACCTTAATCGCCTTTTACTTCGGTAAGAAATGAGGGTAGTCTATTTTACTCAACCGGATACCAAATGGCGCGTCAACTTACCTTAGTCGCCTTTTACGACACCTCGGTAAGAAGTGATGTTGGTCTATTGCACTCAGCCGGATACCACACGGCGGATCAACTTACCTTAGTCCCAACTTTCTTAGTCTACTCTACTCAGCCATACCTACTAGACGGTGGTAAAAATTTTGTTACAACTAACATAGATTATTAAATCACTACATTAGTCAAAAAGCAAGACACTAATTAAATATAATTTTTCTTCTTAATTTAACAAACAATGTTGTCTCTCTAGATGTAGGTACGTTCAACCATTAACCCGAATGCAGACTCTAAATATGCCTCTAAAAGACCACTTGAGTTTCGCTTGCCCAATTCAGTGGTACTTCTCTAATGGACAGTCGTTTCAAAAAGTTTAACAGTAAAAAATCACCAGAGGTGTGCTTCTGTTAATGCCTTAATTACTAGGAATAATACAGATATTAAGAATGGAATAGAAAGTATAAATACCAGTATAAAAACAATTAAATAATCACGACACATCTAACAACAAAAAGATTTTTTTCTAAGAATCCTGGTTTGCTTTTCCAACTGTTACCAGCTTATTAAGCAAAACTATTTAAATTAAATTATGATTATTGTGTGTGTGTGTGCGTTTGTGTGTGTGTGTGTGTGTGCGTGTGTGCGTGTGTGCCGCGCGCAGATGAAGTTACGGGTAAAAAGTGAATATTTTTAAGGGTCATAAATATGCAATCGAATTAGTGAAACCATTATTCTATTTTCTTATATAATTTATTATATTCTACCATATTATTCTATGAATTATTCTAGTTTTAATTAGGAAGAAAATCGCCAAATGCGGAATTTTCATAATATCTTGGCAGTTATTAAAACTAATATAATTAGTATATATTTTGCTTTTAACATTTTGTGCCAAAGGAATATCGATAACATATATTTACTCGTAGACAACTCTATCCTTACTTAGAACGAAAACTCAAATGTGCGCCACATTTGAGTTTTCGTGGTATTTTGACAGGAGTATAAATTTTACAATAATTCCTAACCTACCGCCATGTAGTATCCGGCTGATTAGAATATGCCACCCTCTTTCTTACCGAGGTGTCGTAAAAGGCGACTAAGGTAAGTTGACACGCCGTGTGGTATCCGGCTGAATAGAATAAACCACCCTTATTTTTTACCGAGGTGTCGTAAAAGACGACTATATAACTAAATACCTAGCTGAATCATGTGACAACATGCTTTTAACATGTTGTTCGACCCCACCTAGAGTGAGATAAAGACAGGAGGATAATTACTAAACCACTTTTCAAGGTAACAGTACGTTGCCGATTCTTTTGGCAAGCAGAATGATCAGGCTCGTGAGTTTTTCCGCCGCACTTACATTGTCGTTATCGTAAATCATGCATCGAACGGGCATCGCTGCAGTACATTCGGACTTGTTTCGAGCAATAAAATGTAAAGAGGTTTTATACAATTGAACTCTCGTATCTTTATTATTTAAATGAGTTAATTTTGTATGTAGGTAGGTAGGTATATATATTTTCGGAATCTCGGAAACGGTTCCAACCATTTTCCTGAAATTCAGCATGTAGGGCTTTGGGGGAGAAAAATCGATCTAGCTAGGTTTTATTGAAAAAATTCATTTTATCCCTGTTTTTGGACATTAAAAAATACTAAAATTTATATTGAATTGAATTTTTGCCATGAACTGTCAAGTCAGCGTAGATTATTAGGGGAACGGGTGGTCGCGAGGAATGATAATACCTAGGATCAAGCCCTAAACTGCCTTATCATTTTCTCTTTTTTTTTGAAGTTTATTTATTTTATTTTGTAAAATTACCGAGCTTGCTGATAATATCTGTAATTGAGGCCGGTACAACATGTTATAAACATGTTGCAACATGATTTGGCTACGTATTTTACGACCGGCCGGCGGCCTGACGTCAACTTACCTTTGTCATATTTTACACCTCGCTAAGAAATGAGGGTGGTCTATTCTTCTCAACCGGATACTACACGTCTAAAGAACCGAAGTCACTTTACTCACACTCACGTCACTTTAAGTCACAATTTACATAGTTTCGTTTTCGACAATTGCGAAAATTCCATACAGAATAAGTATTCTAAAAAAAGTTCCGTGAACTATTTTGTCATAAATTTGAATTCATTATTTACGTTGCACTTCGGGCCATAATATTTAAAACTTTTCTCTAATTATTGATCAGAAACTATGTCTAGTAAAAAAGTTTAAATAACGTTGTCATAAACAAATCAGTGATGTATAAGGGCCCCGTTATCGATAACGGGAGCATCTATTTCGCCACCAGTACCCCTGTGCAATGTCAAGGAGATATCCCGAGATCATAAATAACAGGTGAAGTGCTCTTCACACAACTTATGTCTGAAGAGCGTGCACTGTTTGACAGGGCGTAGTGATGTGCATTGCATCGACATGCAAATAATGTTTTAATTGTTATTGGAATTTTTAACCATTCTCTTCTTCTACATATCGACGATTCAAACATATCACAGAATACTGAAGTATTTATTTAACTCATACCATTATTGAATGTTGAAGTAAATATAAAATAAATGTAGACATTTACTAATATTTATTTCTTTGTACAACAATAATATTGTCAACGATATTAACCTATATATTTAAATAGGGGCATGTTGTAAGTTTAGCTTTTCCTTTGCACTTACCTAATTATGATGTAAATGAGGTTTATTTTAGCAACGAATAAATTAAGATAATAAATAAATAAAAGGAATAAATAAGAATAAAAGTAGAAATATGGAAGATCATAATATGTTCTGTAGAAGATGTTTACATAGATCGAGATGCTATAGAAGATTTTTGGAAAGTTAATAATATCGATAGAAGCCAAGCACAACACTATGATAGTAAAGGATCGCAACCCTTAAGTGGCGTGTGTAACCCATTGCTGGTTATCTGCTTCAGCTTGTTCTTGTCTGTTTACATCTTAAGAGCTTTCAGAACATACATGAAACTACCTTTCGTGTATGGATTCATTTAAATGACACGAAAATGGACAATCATTAGAACCATCAGAGAAACTATTCAACAATTATATATCATCATCATCCTTCTGCCCTTACCCCTCCCCCTCTCTGACTAAGGTAAGTTGACGTCAGGCAGACGGCCGATCTGATGTTGTGCTGACCCCACTTAGAATGGGATTAGGGCATGATGATGAGGATATCTTATGACACCAACACCTTAAGATCCCAATGTTTATCGGTTCTTGGAACTGTGTGATATACTGGTCTATATTGAACCAAGAAGCTGTGGTAGCCCAGCGGTAACACCGTGCGCCTCTTTCGAGGAGGTCTAGGTTTCAAACCCCGGGCAGGCACCAATGAGTTTTCTAGTAAAATTTATGTGTGTAATTGATAATTGCAATTTATCACACCCTTTTCAGTGAAGGAAAACATCGTGAGGAAACCTACATATCTCTAGAGAAATCTGGGGATATGTGTAAACTACCAATCCGCATTGGAGCAGCATTGTAGGTTTTAGCTCCAATCCTTCTCTCCAAAAACGGAGAGAGATGGCCTATGCCGAGCAGTGGGATAGTCACAGGCCGTTACATTATATACATCATCAGCAGCAATATTGATGCTGGTAAATAACCGTGTTTAGGGGATTGCCGTAGCTATCGATAATATAAGAATAGATTTTATCGATCGAGCACAAGTGTTTTGAAACGAATCATTGCTATTAGAGAGGCCGATTTTATAGCTCTTACCTATTTGCGTAACGCGTGTAATGCCAAATCGTACAATTGTACTCGAGAAGCTTGAGTGTTTCTAATCTAATGGCGCTTCACACAAGACGTGGTATCGCTTCATCGTTGCAGTCCGGGGTCCCCTAATCTAAGGGGGCCTATTGGACGCTGATTAACAAGTTATAAATTCATGATCCTCCTATACTTATCCCACTCTAAGTGGGGTCGGCACAACATATTATAAACATGTTAAAGGAATTGGGTAGGTATTTTATACGGATGTGACTTGGAGTAGAAAAAATCGATTAATAAATAATCGATTTTTATCCCTTTAAAAATAATGTATTTAAAAAAATCGATTATTTTGTTACGAAATAATTGATTTTTTAAACATCGATTTTTTTCTCACTATTTCAAAAGCTGTCTTTTTTAATATTAATAATTAATTACAATAAAAGCTAATTAAAGTGAAAAACTACCAAGAAATAATATCAGATGCGCTGTTTGTGAAATTGGATTAAAATGTGTAGATTGGCTAAATTGGTATCATCCAACAATGTGTTAGATACACATTGTTGGATGATAAAAATCAAGAAAGATGTAAAGTTAAGAGAGGTAAGTTGACGTCAGGCGGCCGGTCGTAAAAACGCAGCCAAATCATGTGACAGCATGTTTATAACATGTTGTGCCGACCCCACTTAGAGTGGGATAAGGGCAGGAAGATGATGATGTTTTTATATATTTTAGAAAAACTACCGAGCATGACTCGGTTACCCAGGTTTTTTTTATTTTAAAATCCGCAGCGACATGCAACATCGTCTGAAAGGAGTCTTAGTCTAGACTCGGATCGTTAGCGATAGGAAATGGAAAATTGGCCGAATGCTCTCGTTAATGGATGCAAATTAGAGATGAACAATAACAGTTGAGTGGTTTTGTATGTTTGTATTGTGCTTTATTACGTTAAATCGTGTAACTGGATTGTAATTTATCGGACTCGCCCCGTTCAGTAGAAGGTCGAAGAGATGTATGGAACTAGTTTATATTCACATTACCAAAAATAATCTAACAAGCTAGATAACTCTAGTTCTTTTAATAGTTTGTAGCTGTGATGTCATACATGTCTATACAATTGAAGATTATTTAAGTTAAGATAATTAAATTAAATTTAAAATAGTTGCTTCTTCAGTTAGGCACCAAACTGCAACGATTAATTTGTAACCATAAACCAAATTGTATTTTTTTATTGTAAAGATTATGTATTTTATTTTATTGATTATGTAAGAGCAGAGACTTGCTGGTTCTTCTCGGCAAAAGCAAACTTCCGAATCAGTGGTAGCTTCTTTAAAAACACTTGATGATTCTGTCAAGTGTTTTATTTTGGTTTTAAAAGTATTGAAAACAGTCCACTTTAGTAAATAATATTTTGAATTTGATATCATTTAAATAAGAATTACAATGTATCTATCTTAATTGAGCCTTATTTTGAATTCAGTCACTTTAATACTAAGCGTGCGATCGGTCATTTACGTTAAATTTTTTAATAGTTATATACTAGGAAGGTTTTTAATTTCTTAAGATGTGAAAGTGCTTATTGTATCTACTTATTACCACTTACTACCGCGATCACGATCTTAAAGTGTCTAATGCCGTGGGAGACATGCATCAATGGATCTTTGTTTTGGTACTTGAAAAATATAATACACCTCCTTCAATATTCCTTATTAGAAAGAATAGGGTTTATTTATATAATACTAGCTTTTACCCGCAACCTTGCTTGCGTGGACTGTTGTCGCGTCATAGGTTGATATTAGAAGGCGCTTTTCAATATCTTCTTATTCCTGTAGAATTCAAAGGATTTCTATAACCTATATGTCTGGCCCGTTGGCGCAGTTGGCAGTGACCTTGCCCTCAGCTCCGCGGGTCGCGCGTCGATTCCCGTCGAGGGCCAACATTTTCTATAAATTAATTTGTTGGTTTTTGAGCCTGGGTGTATATTTGCATTTTTAGTATGTATTTAAAAAATATATAAGTATATATTCACCAGTTGTCATATGTACATATGTAAATGCAAAAGTTCTTTGTTAGAATGGAACAAAAGATTTCGTTTCGATGGCATTGATCTTAAAACTTGTTCTTCACTACATATTATAAAACAAAGTCGCATTATTTGTCCATATATCCCTATGTACGCATAAAACATTAAAACTACGCAACAGATTTTGAAGCGGTTTTTTTTAATAGATAGAGCGATTCCAGAGGAAGATTTGTACGTATAATAACATTCAATACGGAGTAGAGAAATACTGTAATTTTTGAGGTTTCTGTGAATAATTACATTTTTTTCCGCTTACATTGCAAACGCAGGCTAAACCCTACGAGATTTATCAAAATAATGTACTAAGTATTTGTACACCTTCAAAAGGTCTACAGAAAAGTCCGCGATGGTATATGTGTCTATCTCTTATGGATAACCCACTATAGCATTTTTTGTCATTTACTTTTTACGAAAAATAATGCCTTATTTTTGAAGCAATTTTTATACAATACAGCATTAATCCTTATCCAATTAAGTACCTTAAATAAATAGTTGATTTAATATAGATCAATATGGCCGTTTACAGCATGTAATTTAAGTGAACATTTTCGGAGATATTACAGATTTAAAATGCCATGAGGACGCCGCGCTTCGCCCTATAACACTTCGACTTTAGCAGCGATGTCGCTCTTTCAAGAGTTTGTTTAAAGACATTCTGTAATTAATTGTAAAAATAAAATACATAGGGAAAAATGTAAAAATAAATACGCAAATATGTACTATATGAATTTAGATATTCAAAGATAGCAGGAAATCTTCTTGGAATAGGGAGAGGGAAAATGTTTTTCTCCAAATTTAACTCTTGCGGCCCACGGGCAGTAATGAATAAATCAAAACTACTGGATCGATTTTAATAAATTTTTTCACTGAGTGACATGGGATATATATTTTATACCCGTGCGAAGCAGGGGCAGGCCGCTAGTTTGAGATATTTAAAAAATTAATACGGGGAAAAATTGTCTAAATTTCATAAGGATATCTAAATAATACCAACAACATATGGTCATACTATTATGCCAGATTAAGTTGGGTTGGCACAACATGTTATAAACATATTTGCACATGATTTGGGTATTTTATGACCGGCCGCCTGCCTAACGTCAACTTACCATAGTCGTATTTTAAGACACCTCGGTAAGAAAGAGGGTGGTCTATTCTATTCAACCAGATACCATACGGTGGGCTAACTCAATTAGTCGTCTTATACGACACCCCGGTAAGAAATGAGGGTGATCTATTCTACTCAACCGAATACCATACGGCAACTGGTCTTAAATTAAATAATCAAATTCTTTAGAGAAAATAACGATGTTGCCATTGCGTAAATATATTGACCTCGTCTAATGATTGTTTATGATCCAGGTTAAATACTGTTTCAAGTGTCACAGATAATGTTAATGGTGTATAAAAGACGCTTAGTGTTAATTTGTTTAAGCATCTGTGGCTCTTCTATGACATCCATTAATGTAATTATGGTGTCTTCGTTATGTATATGGGAACGACTTTAACTTCTTAAGAGTTATTACTAACGATTAAAGAGCAGAGAAAGTAAAAACTTTTTTAATTAACAAGTAAGATTTTAAGTAAAATTAAAATCTAGTTATCTCGAACTCGGTGTGAACGCGTGGTTAAGCTTCAAAGCTAATAGATTTGGAAGTTATGAAATAATGTAGGTATTTATAATGGAAAAAAAAATACTGTACTACATATTTATAATAATAACCGTGTGGTATCCGGTTGACTGGAGATCTTTGTCTTTCTTACCGAGGTGTCGTAAAAGGCGATTAAGGTAAGTTGACTCACTGTGTGGTATCCGGTTGAGTAGAATAGACCACACGACAAAATACGACTAAATTAAGTTTACGTCAGGCAGGCGGCCGGTCGTAAAATACGTAGCCAAATGTGACAACATGTTTATAACATGTTGTGCCGAAAGTGCCCCACTTAAAGTGGGATAAGGGATGGAGGATGTTGTTGAACTACCTACTATCTATGTGTAATTTATATAATTTGTTAAAATGGTCGATTATTTTATGGCGATTAAGTTCAAATCAGACAAACGCTGACCTCTAGTAACGTTAACGCAGTAGGCCAAAAGTAGCGGCCTGTTACTCTCCCACTGCTTGAAATAGGCCTCTTCTCTCCGTTTTTAGAGAGAAGGATTGGAGCTAAGACCTACCACCTCCTCGAAGGAGTCTCACGGTATTACCTACCTACTTACCTGCTACCACAGCTTGGGCTACAAAGGTGTGGTAGGCCAAAGCATATTCTTAATTCAACGGGTGTTACTACGAACCTGTCGTTACTACGAAGCCGAAGCTCTTTCTATTGCTTACCTTTCCCTAATTGTCTAATAATAAACTTCTTACATGACTGTGGTGTTTTATTTGTTAGTCAGTCATATAAGACAAGTCATAAAACCATAAGTAAACTGAAATGTACACTATGAGTATAGGCAAAATTTGACGGTTGATATGCCGCGGCCCTTAATAGCCGAAGCGGAATCAAGTGATTGTTTATGGGGAGGCAAATCTGTGTGCACAGTGATCCATCATGCGGTTTGGAATAGCCTAGGAGACGGTCGCTAATACGTGGATGACGTGAAGCCTTTAATCTATACTAATAACTAACTGTGTCAGCATCTTCACCCGCATGGAAATCAGTATGTCACAATCCGACTTTTAATTTTGAACATAAAAGAAATAATATAAGTATCGTGAGTAAGATATTTTTCAATAACTTCCTCCGTTTATTAAGCGCACGCAAGGTAAGCTTAAAATTTTGCCGTTTTCGCAATATTGCTGATTCTCTAGTGACTTAGGCCATCATCAATATATACATTTAATACGTGTTCAAAAGATACATGATTAATTAAAGCTTTAAATTTTGCCGTTTTCGCAATATTGTTTATTGCTGCTCCTCTCCTATTCATCTTAGCATAATGTTATATAGCCTAAAGCCTTCCTCAATAAATGGGCTATCTTACACTTAAATAATTTTTTGAATCGGTTAGTATTGCCTGAGATTATTAACGCGTGGAAACAATCAAACAAAGAAACTTTTCAGCTTTATATATTAGTACAGATATATGTGAAGGCGTTAAAATATGTCTCTGTCTATTAAGCTTTCACGGATAATACGATAATAACGAATTTGGCGCGGTTAAAGCTTATACAAGTTATGCAGCGGTGCTACATACAGCATAATTTTTCTTTTGAGACCAACTAAAAAAAAACACATTGTGACGTTACGCTAAATTTATACGATCGAAGTCGCGGTTACAAGTAACTTAATGTCTTAAACATTATTAAACAATATATAGGTAACAGGAAGTTAATATCCCACATTTAGATAAAGGCCCTCTCGCTCTTTTGGTAAATAGGATTATAGTTTTTGACCCAACAATGCGGATGGGTGTTTTATATAAATAGAAACGCAGTTTTCCTGATGGTGTATTCTTTAATCTGAATGGTGAATTGTAAATATTAGTAAACTTTTACTTTTTTTACGTAAAAATTAACAGGAAACACTGATCCCCTACCCAGGATTAGACCACGTGAGATCTGATATGGATCATGAGGCCTGACCGTTTATTCATAGTTGCTTTTAAAAAACATTATAAAGAAATATGAAAGATAAGATGATCATAGCGAAATAGTAATTTATAAATTTCATCTGTCCTTAAATTTCACGTCTAAGTTACGCTATTTTGTCTTCTGAACAAATAGTCAAACTATTTTTGTTGCGATGCGCCTTAAATCAGTTTAATTTACAAAATCATTAATGGTGCAACAATTAATGATCCGTCTCTTAGACTATATCCTATCGAGTCTGTTGATTTGGGTCCCACTTTATTTTGCAATACAACACTTTAATGTGCTTACTCCTCAGTTTATCTGTTTTAAATGTTGTTTTTATTTGCTGTCGCGATAGTTAACGCACTGTCTAGACTGTCGATAATCGTATTCTGACAAGAATTAGACTTTGTGCTTGAAGACTATTCGATAGGTCAGTATAGTATAGTATAGGACTTATATATATATAACTAACTTTCGCCAGCGGCTCCGTCCGCGTGAAAAGAATAAAATCCGTGATATAGAATTTTGATAACCATAAAAGTGGTTAAATTGGGTTACCCCTGAAAACTATACATATGCTGTCGCAGACTTTCATTTAGAACTTTTAGAGGGGAACAATTTTGTAGTACATTTTTTTAAATAAATTTCACCTTTCACGTAGCGCACGCAAGGAAACCTTTAAATTTTGGCCGTTCTCGTAATATTTTTTATTGCTGCTCCTCTCCTATTCATCTTAGCGTGATGATTTTCAAATCAGTCCAGTAATTCCTGAGATTAGCGCGTTCAAACAATCAATCAATCAAACAAACAAATTCTTCAGCTTTATATATATGTACAGATAAACTTATTTAAATATATAAATAGGTATACGAACTAGGTGTAACAAGATTCGTTCGCGGTAACAGTACCTCGGTAACGGTATCGGTAGACCGGTATATAAGCATCAATTGTGCCAAATTTTATCAGTATGAGTCCAGCAGTTGAAGAGACAGTGCGAGACACTACCAAACTTACTATATTTTATACTAGTAATATCCCGCGGTTTCACCCACGTAACTTATTTTTTTACACCTTATTACATTTTCATAACGGATCCCAATTTAAAAAAATAATGTAATATAGCCTATGTTACTCAGTAAAAATGCAGCTTTCCAATGGTGAAAGAATTTTTTAAATCGGTCAAGCAGTTTTTGTGTTTAAACATTACAAACATACATACAAAATTTTTCTCTTTATAATATTAGTATAGACACAATGTCATAGTCTTGCTATATCTATCTATACTTATAATAAATTTGTAGAGAGGTCAATTCTGTAACTGGAATATATTTCCAAAATAACTATCAGGTGGTGATTAGGGATCGATACTGATGCCAAAAATGCAATCAGTAAAAATTTTGTCTGTCTGTCTATCTGTCTGTCTGTCTGTCTGTCTGTCTGTCTGTCTGTCTGTCTGTATAACCGTTATAGAAACAAAAACTACTCGACGGATTTTAACGAAACTCGGTACAATTTTTTTTCATACTCCGGAGCTGGTTATAGTATACTTTTCATCACGCTACAATCAATAGGAGCAGAGCAGTGAAGGGAAATGTCGGGAAAACGGGAGAAGTTACTCCATTTTTTAAGCTTCCGTCGCGTGTGCAACCTTGATGGTTAAAGCTACACAGAAATCATGTATGACGGAAATGTTCTCCTTAAAATTATATAAAAAATATCCCACGACAGCATATGTCTATCTTTTATGGTTGACTCACAATAAGACGTGTAACTCCCGATAGCTTAGCAGTTCGAAGCTTTCTGGTTATATTTGTCTACTCCTACGTTTATATCACTCTCAGTCATCCCTAAATAAAAAAGTGAATAGTATTAACCATTGTATAAAAAAAGAATCATTGAAATCGGTATAGAAACACCAAAGTTATACATGAAATACTCTAATAATAAGCCATCGCGCGTGAATACTGACTCATGCTATAGGGATTATCACTACATAGTATAAAACAAAGTCAAATTCTTTGTTTGTCCCTATATCCCTATGACTGCTTAAATCTTTAAAACTACGCAACAGATTACGATGCGGTTTTTTTAATAGATAGAGTAATTCAAGAGGAATGTATAAAAACATTCAATATGGAGTAGAGAAATACTGTAATGTTTCTAATGTGATGTCGTAAATAATTACTTTTTTTTCTTTATAATTAATAATTACTTTGATGTTAGATATAGCAGGAAATCTTCTTGGTATAGGGAGAGGGGAAATGTTTTTCTTCAAATTTAACGCGTACGGGCCACGGGCAGTAATGAATAAATTAAAACTACTGGATCGATTTTAATAATTTTTTTCACTGAGTGACATAGGCTATATATTTTATACCCGTGCGAAGCAGGGTAGGCCGCTAGTCTTATAATAATTTTATACCACTTCCCATAACAATGCTGTCCCATAGCCATAATCTTACAACAGAACCTTAAAATACTTAATTCTCTTTTTTTTTATACAAGCAATACTAGCTTTTATGCTTTTTTCAGGAGGTTCGTTATGCACTAATGTAGTTTTTTATAGAGATTGCGTAAAACATTCCTCTCTTTATGCTATGGTAATAGTTAATGGGTTGTGATATAATAAACTCTTTCAAACACCAGCATCACGTGCCGGCCGCCTGTTTGTTTAACTCAATTTTAGTATCGTGTTACAGGGCCTAAGAAAAAATCCGCGCGACACTTAATTCAACGGTTCCCAAACTGTAATGTAATAAAATTTACGATACTATACCTAGCTGATGTCAAGTAAGTGAAAGTGTGTGTGAGATATCATGCAAAAATTAGAAAAACGCACTTATCAACTTTCAATTTTCAAATAAGTGATTTAGAAAACAATCACAAAAGATCCTTTTTAAAACCGTTTGTTGTTCTTTTTAAACCGATGGATAGCAGAACAAAGATCATGTTATTTCTTTTCTTGTATTTTGCATCTCCGTTTTACCTGATTATTTCATAGTTTCATAACTACATATTTCATATTTGCGTAACAATTGTTAGACTAAAGCCAATTCCCATTAAAAATGATATAAGGAATATTCCCGCCCGGTGACGCTGTAAAAGCCGTTAGGGCTAATAGCATATAGTCAATTCGAAAAAAAAGGAATATTTAATCGAATAACGGAAACAGGTAAGTTGACCCGCCGTGTGGTATCCAGCTGAGTAGAATAGACCACTATAATTTCTTACCTAGGTGTCGAAAAAGGCGACTAAGGTACGTGGACCCGCCGTGTGTTATCCAGTTGAATCGAATAGACCACCCTCATTTCTTACCAAGGTCTGTAAACGGCGACTCAGGTAAGTTGACGTCAGGCAGGCAGCCAGTTGTAAAATAACTAACCAAATCATGTAACACTTACCCCACTTAAAGTAGGAATAAGTGCAGGGAGATGGAATGAATGGGAAATATACATATTAATAATAAAAAGTTTGGGAAGTGCAGACATAGCTAATGCGCGCTTCGACGAGCGCTATTAAGTAATAGTTGTGCGCCGGATGCGCCTTGTAAATATTGCTGTGCAGTCGACTGGAATACAGAAATACATAGAAACGGTTCACACCATATTTAAATATAGGAATAAACGTGACTGCACACGACCTCGATATCAAAGCATCTAATAGTCGCTCGAGTCACGGGAGGAGTCTGGCTCTGTGACAACCTACACTGCTTTTTATATCTATTCCCCCTCTACATTATATATAATAGGTCTACCGGAAAGTTCTGTCCGATAATGCAACGTTAAGTTTCAACACGTTTGTGCATATTTATTTGAGACATATACGACTGTTTATGTTTGTCATAGTGTGTTACTTAACAACTAAAATAAAATTTTACGCCTCTAAGAACAAAACCATTTTTAAAAATGAAATTTATAAATTGCCACAACGCTGGCTAGAGGTCATAAATAATAATGGAAATTACATTTTCCAATAATTATTGTTAAAAGTATGAAAAATTTATAGTTGTGTTTTATGTTAAAAACGGACCTAACTTTCCGGTAGACCTAATAGATAAGCTTTTTTATACAGGAAAAAACCCCTTGTCGTTACCACCGCCTGACCCTGTCGGCCGTCCTTTATGTCGGACTCGCACCCGACTAAAACAACCTGTGTGCTCCACCACGCTGCCGATGGCAAGGACAGGGTATCGTTGTACATTGCCCCCATCCCCGCCGACAGCTCTGATCCCAGAGGTTCTAGAGGTATTTAAGAGGTTCTTCTAATTAAGAGGAACATTCGTTTTCTTACGTCTAGCGGCCAGGGGCGTCCAGCTTAACCCTGTAATATTATACCCTATGACATCAGGACATTTCCCCAAGTTCGATACAGTCCTGCACATCGGCACCCTTAAGGCGACGCTCCCAGGATTCTGCAAGGCTCCTTCCCAGGATTCAGGCGATTTGAGACTCGCTCTCCACCTGTTCTCACCTGGCGATGCTTCTGCATTCGCCCATCCTCCCTGTGACGCTGTCAAAGCTTTCAAGGCAAACAGCATTAGTTAGTGTCCGAAAGCGGAAAACGACAAAATGATCTTTGCAAGGTCATCTAACGTTGTAAAATGAGTTGGTCAGAAATAATCCAAGTAAACCTTATTTCAAAAATTACTGAGTTTCTTATTTAAGATATAAAAGCACTTAAATATAACGCTAATAGGCATGAGTATAGACTTGGAATATCATTAAAAAAATATTTATAAAATATTAAACACACATGTCTACTCCACACCACTTCCGCTTTACAAGCGCCAATAAATTAATTAGAACCGCGTTAAAGACGTCAATCGCTTGTCTATAAATCGTTTCCATCATACAGCATCCTTGTCATGACATAAAGCCTGTCAAACCATTTTGGTCTTTATAGCACACTGAAATGGTTATCGGATTAGAAAATTCGGCACGCCGTTTACACGGCACACTAAAAATTAATGTAAACAAAATGTTATTTTCGTAGTTTTTAAAATATAAATGGGCCTCATTGAGGACGGTGCGTTCAATGAAATTGAAAAAAAAACAGGTAAAAATAGTGTTAATAGCCATACGGAACCATTTTATGGGGTATTAGACTGAGGAAGTGCCTTCACAACCTTTTTATCTGGACTTTTTACGAGGAAAGAGGTTTTATATCTATAATTACGTGTTTTACTTACGAGCTATTCGGAGGACTTGAGAAAGTATTGTTATAATTTGATTATGTATATTTATACTTAGTAGGTATTAAAAAATGCCGTGTAGTATCCAACTGAACAGAATAGACCACCCTCATTACTTACCGAGGTATAGTAAAAGGTGATTAAGGTAAGGTAATTTATTTATTTATTTATTTATTATTAATACGAATAAAATATATATTCTTATGTATTTGTATTTTACGACTGGCCGCCTGTCTGACCTGACCTAGAAGGTAAGTTACCTTAGTCATATTTTACGACACTTCGGTAAGAAATGAGAGTGGTCTATTCCACTCAGCCCGATACCGCACGGCGAAATGTTTTTATTTCTTACTACTAATAATAAATTATAATAGATACCCGCGGTTTTTTACACCTTATTACATTTTTAAAACGGATACTTTTTTAAATTTAAATAGCCTATGCTTCTCAGTAAAGGTGCAGCTTTCCAATGGTAAAATAATTTTTGAAATCGGTCCAGTAGTTTTTGTGTGCAAACATTACAAACATACATAATATTAGTATAGATTTATTTATGTGTAGTGCTAAGGAAACTGTAAGTGAAGATAAAAAAGCGCGAAAGTTGTAGAACACCGCTATAAAACAATTCTTTACTCCCAAAAGAGGACGGTCAATTTGCTGCACATACTCGCAAATTGTACGTGTAAGATAATTGTAAAATGTAGTAATGTAGTTGTTTAAGCTATAACAGCGTTATAGTTTGCGGAATATCGTCCGTCAATATATCTAATAAACTTTACAACCTGGTTATGTGTTTTATAACAGAACCTCCCTCCTGCGTACCTCCTCCCAGATAAAGAAAAAAACAGCAAGCAATCTTGCTGTTTTTTTATATACACACGGTCGTCCGTCCCCAAGGTAATTAAATACTTGTGTTATGGGTGACAAACTGGTAAATAAATATATAATTTTAAACACATTCAACAAATTGTTTATAGAAAATATTGATACTCTGCTTGAGTCGAATTCGCGACCCGCGGAGCTGAAGCCCCGCTTCGGTTGCGGGGCGAAACGAATATTGAGTTTGTGATAGTGAACGTGTGTAGTGTTTGTATATTGTGGTGGCGGTGGTTCACTCTATATCACATATATTTACTTCATCGCGGATTATAGAAAATTAATTTTAATGATTACTTTCATGTGCGGAGAACCGGGATGTCTGGCGCAGACATGGGGAGGCCTATGTCCAGCAGTGGACTGCGAAAGGCTGATGGATGGATGGATGATTACTTTCATAACTTTAAGTAAACATAGTAGTAATAGTAAACACACCAAATCGTTTTTATTGAATATGTAATACTAGATTTTATTCGCAACTTCGTTCGCGTGGACTGTTGATGCGGTTGATAATAGATTATAATAACAATAGAATTAACAGTATTTCTATAGCCTATATGTGACCCCGGTGTATAAGGAATAAATGTGCCAAATTTCATCGATATTGGATATGCCGTGAAAGAGTAACAAACATACTTTCCCATTTATAATATTAGTACGATTTATACTTGCGTACCACCCTCATTTCCTACCGAGGTGTCTAAAAAGGCGACTAAGGTAAGTTGACCCACCGTGTGGTATCCGGTTTAGTATAATAGACCACCCTCTTCCTTACCGAGGTGTCGTAAAATACGACTGAGGTAAGTTGACGTCAAGCAGGCGGCCGGTCGTAAAAACGCAGGCAAATCATGTGACCAAATCATGTGACAGCATGTTTATAACATGTTGTGCCGACCCCACTTAGAGTGGGATAAGGGCAGGAAGATTATGATGAGTAGGATTTACACTTGCAAGTATGTACATGTCGCACACATGTTAACAATAAGCTATAACAATCGTAATATCTTTGATAGCCATTGTAATGACACATTGTAATGAATCGTGTTTACGAATGCACATTTGGTATGGATACTGTGTGGTTCCCATCGCTCAAATGCATCGCCTTTTATGTACCAAATGCAAATGTTTATAGTAATTATCGGACATATCAGAATCTGAGAACTGTATGAAGTAAACATATCAACAGATCATCAAACATTTTTTTTAGTTTTAACAGGGCCTAATGCCTTGATGCTATTATCCCTATCCTTAATGTTTCACGGGATTTTCATTATGAAAGTGGCATAGCATCAATATAAAAATCCTGTTTTATTCTACGGGAAAAGCAGGAAATTGAGAAACGTCGTGTTTTATCAATATATCAAGGTTTTTTTTTATTCACTGTATATCGAAGTAAAGTATATCTTCCTGCCCTTATCCCACTCTAAGTGGGGTCGGCACAAAATGTTTTTCTCTTCCATTCTGTCCTATCGTTCGTCAACTCTGGCGCCACTCCTTTTATATGGATGTCATACTTCACACAATCCAACCATCTCTTTTTAGGCCTCTCTAGGCACATATCCATCCACATTCAAATTTAACACTTGTTTGGTCATGATTTTCATCCCTCCTCATATATATTGAAGTAAAGTATGTTTATTAAAGAAATATGTTTTATATTACGCTGTTCCTCCTATGTCGAAAAAGTTATTTTAAGAAAGTTTTTATATATTTAATTTTTTATGTATTGGAAAAATTTTACTGGGTTACTTAAATACAACATTATACGGATTATTTACTAAAATAAATAAACTATTTACGAAACGATAGATATCTTTCAGTCTTCTTGGATCAATGTGATTTTTGTGAAAGAGATATTTGTAGGATTGAAAAGTGATAGAACTGATTATTCCAAGACAACGAAGTTGCGGATAAAAGCTAGTTAAATATGTAAACAAGTTAAGTTAAAAAAGCCATTAACAATTTCATGTCCCTACTGTTAACCGTTGAGGAGTTCCCTCCTCGTCTGGAGCCACTCCTGGCATCAGTGCAGCGCAGCAACAGTTATGCTTATCATGAACATGCATTGTCATCGGGACTGGACCTGTAGTTAAAATTTCAGTTCAATCGGACACCGGGAAGTGGGTCAAATTTAACTTGCAAGATTCCACCTTCACATACAAACATTCAAGGCAAGTTAAATAATAGCTTTAATTTTTTTTCTAAACTAATAACGTCCAAAATGAAAATTTCGGTCATCCGACTTTATCAATGAACTTCATACTTTACATTAACAAAGCTTTAGAATCCTTACCCCTTTAAACAAAAAAAAGGCGGCCTGAAAAAGCAAATTAGTAGACAATTTGCCACACCACTTAACTAATAGGCAAAACAGCTTAAAAGGAGTCGCGACGTCGAAAAAATTATGCCATATTTATTGTCCCTTACCAATGGAGCGCTTACAATATCACAAGGAAGTTTTCTCGATGAAGCTTCATTAAAGCTAAAATTATGACTGAATCATGTACTGCACTTAAAGATTTTTTTTGAGAAAACTTATCTAAATAATTTTCAAAAAATGAAATTATTGATGTAATTAAAATTATTTGGATATATAGATGATTAAAAAGCACTTGTTTACTAGTTTACTTGAAAAAAGAATATTTGGACTTTGATATCTACGGGTTTAAAATTTTTGCGCGACAATCGGGCCAAAAGCTACTTATTTATAAAGATTCTTTTATCGTTAGGTTATTTGTTTGGGGAATATTTTTCAAACCTATTATGCAAAATAGAGGAATTTATATATATTTTTGTTACTTAAAAATCATTAGCTGGGTGGCCGAACCTTGCTCGATAATTTTTTACAAAATAAAAAATAAATAAACTTGTTAAGCTACTACCAACTACGCTGACGTGACAATTTATGGATTTTTGAAAATTTATAGTTAATATTTTTTAATTTGATGAGCTTTTTTGCGAACAACATCAAAAATAAGGAAAAGATTGAGATTACTTTCAGTTATCTTATAACTTTTTTTTCCTACTGCATGTCGCGTATAATAAAAGTATAGATACATAAAAAAATTAATAAATATAGCAAATAATTATGCAAGCTGCGAATCAAGACACTGTTTAAGTTTTAATTTACTTAGTTAGTTTTAGTTTAAGTTTTACTAAACAGGTATCTGAGTCGATTTAATATTTTCCAAATCGTACAACAGTAGGGGCAAATCCAGACGGCGTCGACCACCCCGCCTTAGAGCCGGCCGGTCACTTCACAGCGTCGTGTAGTGTCCCAAATTGTCTAAGGGCTGTTTGTTGGTGGTCTGATTGATCCTAAATTGTCGGCAAAATTGGCGACGGCGGCCATTGAAACGTACGTCAACGTCTGCGCTTTGTACTTGATGTTTTAAACTATATGATAACAGATATTTTATCTACAAAACTTTTACTTAAAACTGTTAATGATTGATGAACGAATTTTATAGTATAAATATTATTAACTATAATTACGAAGTGTCGAGTACTTTAAGTGTGTGAATTAATTGTAAAAAACTAAATTTAATTTATTTGATTGATGATTTAGTATTTAATTTTAATTTTTTATTGCATAGCAGTAACATTGTTCAAAAGATTTTGTGAATAATATACTTCTAATAAACGTGATACGATACTCATATATTAAATAATTTCTCATCTATTCGATTTTATTACATGTATTGATAAATGAATAAAAGTGCAGGTTAAATAACACTTCAGTCTAAGCATATAATGAAAGTAAAAATAAATAATAATAATAATAAGTTTTTATTTTTTTTTTTTTTTTTTGCATTTATTGCTCATTTATTTTAATTACTTGAATTATTCTTAATCTCACACTCGTGCGGACAATGTGCAAAGATTTTGCTGTATTAAAGTATAGATATATAGGTATTTATGCAATAGGTTTTCACAAATTAAATAAATATTGAATATATACTAAGTATACTATTTACTAAACTAAACTATTTTACAAAAACAAGCAATAAAAAAAACAAATTAAAACTACTTAAATAATAACTAAAGAATAAAAATAAAAATTAATAAATATATATATATTTACACTAAATCAAAACCATCCATTCCATTGCAATGGGGTAGAGTTCCTAAAATACTGGCAGCGTTGCCCCTTTGTATGGCCAAACTTATTCGTTGGCCAAGGTAGCTGCCAGCTCTCGGGTCCCCGGTACGCTCTACGAGCCTTCTAACGAGCTCGTTGAAGAACGTATGAGCGTCCGGGCCCCATGGACCTAAGGTCTCTACACCAAAAGGCACAAAAATGAAGCTTCTATTTATGTCTTCATATTTGCGCCTCTTAGCATGTTCTGCATTGGTAGCTGCTGCTCCCGCCATAGTAGAGGTCCCTTGTATGTGTGATGCAGCTAAAGTGTCTACACATGTAGCATCCCAAACAAGTGACCTCCCCAGTTTCCAAGGTATGAGAGTCATACCATCAGGTCTCTTGCCATCGCTACGAGCCAATCCATTTGGTTCTAAAACAGCAGGCACATTAGCGGTAGCAAGAGATTTCCGGATGATCTCATTTAAACTGCTATGACGAGAATAGCGACCAGCACTTTTTAAACAGGAGAGACCATGGTGTCCAAATGTATCAACAACCTCACCGCAATGGCATCGATGACTTTGATTGATCGTGGCGCCAAGTCGTAGACCAACCGCCAGTGTTAAGGTGGTATGGTCTAAAAGAGTACCTAGGTTTGCGGATGGGAGAGCGTGAAGCCAGTATCCAGATTCCTTGGCAAAAACAGCACGGAGCCGAGCGAGATCTTTTTTGCTCTCAGCATGTTTTAACAAGTTATTATATACGGTATTACTTAGAATGTTATCCCACTGTTTTTGACAGGTCAAAGATACTGGTACTTGGCTAGGACAAGTAACAGACCAAGCATTTCTCGCCTCCAACAAATACGACACCTCAACGGATCCTGTTGACGAGGATATTATTTTACCGTATAAAGGTTGCGTACTGTAAACTGAGGAAAGAAATGCTGGTAATGAAACACTTGAGATTTTGCGTACTCCTAAACCTCCATATCTAACTGGAAGCGAGGCCTGGGTCCAGGCCCGATTTTCCAGAGAGCAATTTAGAATTTTCACAAGTACATTTTTTAAAAAGTTATCCAAATTGTCTAGGAGGTCGTTAAATTTCCAAATAGGTGAACAACGTAACACGTAAATAAATTTTGGGACGAACAAACAAAACCGAATGATAGTAAGAGCCATATGAGTATTAATTTCGTATAAGCGATCAGAATTGTCATTGAATTTCGATATTTGTTCATTAATAAAAGGAGTGACAGAGGCTTCTAGGACGGGAGCTCCTAGTAGGCGAAGGGACTCATCGTTTAAAATTTTGATGCCCGGTGCCAAAGTATTAAACTGTTCGATAATTTGTGTTTTATCTGAAATAGAATTTGGTATAAAAATTTCGCATTTTGAAGAATTTAATTTCAAACCAATGTGGGCAAAACTATTTATAATATTATTTAAGTCGGCTAAAACGGTGTCCACGTCACCACCTAAGGTCCCATCGTCTAGATACCAAACATTAAATTTTGAATTTAGAACTGAAATTATTGGGTGTATAGCCAAACTAAAAATGGCTGGTCCTAGCGGGTCTCCTTGTTGGCAGCCAACAGCAGAACATCGTGTTTACGAATGCACATTTGGTATGGATACTGTGTGGTTCCCATCGCTCAAATGCATCGCCTTTTATGTACCAAATGCAAATGTTTATAGTAATTATCGGACATATCAGAATCTGAGAACTGTATGAAGTAAACATATCAACAGATCATCAAACATTTTTTTTAGTTTTAACAGGGCCTAATGCCTTGATGCTATTATCCCTATCCTTAATGTTTCACGGGATTTTCATTATGAAAGTGGCATAGCATCAATATAAAAATCCTGTTTTATTCTACGGGAAAAGCAGGAAATTGAGAAACGTCGTGTTTTATCAATATATCAAGGTTTTTTTTTATTCACTGTATATCGAAGTAAAGTATATCTTCCTGCCCTTATCCCACTCTAAGTGGGGTCGGCACAAAATGTTTTTCTCTTCCATTCTGTCCTATCGTTCGTCAACTCTGGCGCCACTCCTTTTATATGGATGTCATACTTCACACAATCCAACCATCTCTTTTTAGGCCTCTCTAGGCACATATCCATCCACATTCAAATTTAACACTTGTTTGGTCATGATTTTCATCCCTCCTCATATATATTGAAGTAAAGTATGTTTATTAAAGAAATATGTTTTATATTACGCTGTTCCTCCTATGTCGAAAAAGTTATTTTAAGAAAGTTTTTATATATTTAATTTTTTATGTATTGGAAAAATTTTACTGGGTTACTTAAATACAACATTATACGGATTATTTACTAAAATAAATAAACTATTTACGAAACGATAGATATCTTTCAGTCTTCTTGGATCAATGTGATTTTTGTGAAAGAGATATTTGTAGGATTGAAAAGTGATAGAACTGATTATTCCAAGACAACGAAGTTGCGGATAAAAGCTAGTTAAATATGTAAACAAGTTAAGTTAAAAAAGCCATTAACAATTTCATGTCCCTACTGTTAACCGTTGAGGAGTTCCCTCCTCGTCTGGAGCCACTCCTGGCATCAGTGCAGCGCAGCAACAGTTATGCTTATCATGAACATGCATTGTCATCGGGACTGGACCTGTAGTTAAAATTTCAGTTCAATCGGACACCGGGAAGTGGGTCAAATTTAACTTGCAAGATTCCACCTTCACATACAAACATTCAAGGCAAGTTAAATAATAGCTTTAATTTTTTTTCTAAACTAATAACGTCCAAAATGAAAATTTCGGTCATCCGACTTTATCAATGAACTTCATACTTTACATTAACAAAGCTTTAGAATCCTTACCCCTTTAAACAAAAAAAAGGCGGCCTGAAAAAGCAAATTAGTAGACAATTTGCCACACCACTTAACTAATAGGCAAAACAGCTTAAAAGGAGTCGCGACGTCGAAAAAATTATGCCATATTTATTGTCCCTTACCAATGGAGCGCTTACAATATCACAAGGAAGTTTTCTCGATGAAGCTTCATTAAAGCTAAAATTATGACTGAATCATGTACTGCACTTAAAGATTTTTTTTGAGAAAACTTATCTAAATAATTTTCAAAAAATGAAATTATTGATGTAATTAAAATTATTTGGATATATAGATGATTAAAAAGCACTTGTTTACTAGTTTACTTGAAAAAAGAATATTTGGACTTTGATATCTACGGGTTTAAAATTTTTGCGCGACAATCGGGCCAAAAGCTACTTATTTATAAAGATTCTTTTATCGTTAGGTTATTTGTTTGGGGAATATTTTTCAAACCTATTATGCAAAATAGAGGAATTTATATATATTTTTGTTACTTAAAAATCATTAGCTGGGTGGCCGAACCTTGCTCGATAATTTTTTACAAAATAAAAAATAAATAAACTTGTTAAGCTACTACCAACTACGCTGACGTGACAATTTATGGATTTTTGAAAATTTATAGTTAATATTTTTTAATTTGATGAGCTTTTTTGCGAACAACATCAAAAATAAGGAAAAGATTGAGATTACTTTCAGTTATCTTATAACTTTTTTTTCCTACTGCATGTCGCGTATAATAAAAGTATAGATACATAAAAAAATTAATAAATATAGCAAATAATTATGCAAGCTGTGAATCAAGACACTGTTTAAGTTTTAATTTACTTAGTTAGTTTTAGTTTAAGTTTTACTAAACAGGTATCTGAGTCGATTTAATATTTTCCAAATCGTACAACAGTAGGGGCAAATCCAGACGGCGTCGACCACCCCGCCTTAGAGCCGGCCGGTCACTTCACAGCGTCGTGTAGTGTCCCAAATTGTCTAAGGGCTGTTTGTTGGTGGTCTGATTGATCCTAAATTGTCGGCAAAATTGGCGACGGCGGCCATTGAAACGTACGTCAACGTCTGCGCTTTGTACTTGATGTTTTAAACTATATGATAACAGATATTTTATCTACAAAACTTTTACTTAAAACTGTTAATGATTGATGAACGAATTTTATAGTATAAATATTATTAACTATAATTACGAAGTGTCGAGTACTTTAAGTGTGTGAATTAATTGTAAAAAACTAAATTTAATTTATTTGATTGATGATTTAGTATTTAATTTTAATTTTTTATTGCATAGCAGTAACATTGTTCAAAAGATTTTGTGAATAATATACTTCTAATAAACGTGATACGATACTCATATATTAAATAATTTCTCATCTATTCGATTTTATTACATGTATTGATAAATGAATAAAAGTGCAGGTTAAATAACACTTCAGTCTAAGCATATAATGAAAGTAAAAATAAATAATAATAATAATAAGTTTTTATTTTTTTTTTTTTTTGCATTTATTGCTCATTTATTTTAATTACTTGAATTATTCTTAATCTCACACTCGTGCGGACAATGTGCAAAGATTTTGCTGTATTAAAGTATAGATATATAGGTATTTATGCAATAGGTTTTCACAAATTAAATAAATATTGAATATATACTAAGTATACTATTTACTAAACTAAACTATTTTACAAAAACAAGCAATAAAAAAAACAAATTAAAACTACTTAAATAATAACTAAAGAATAAAAATAAAAATTAATAAATATATATATATTTACACTAAATCAAAACCATCCATTCCATTGCAATGGGGTAGAGTTCCTAAAATACTGGCAGCGTTGCCCCTTTGTATGGCCAAACTTATTCGTTGGCCAAGGTAGCTGCCAGCTCTCGGGTCCCCGGTACGCTCTACGAGCCTTCTAACGAGCTCGTTGAAGAACGTATGAGCGTCCGGGCCCCATGGACCTAAGGTCTCTACACCAAAAGGCACAAAAATGAAGCTTCTATTTATGTCTTCATATTTGCGCCTCTTAGCATGTTCTGCATTGGTAGCTGCTGCTCCCGCCATAGTAGAGGTCCCTTGTATGTGTGATGCAGCTAAAGTGTCTACACATGTAGCATCCCAAACAAGTGACCTCCCCAGTTTCCAAGGTATGAGAGTCATACCATCAGGTCTCTTGCCATCGCTACGAGCCAATCCATTTGGTTCTAAAACAGCAGGCACATTAGCGGTAGCAAGAGATTTCCGGATGATCTCATTTAAACTGCTATGACGAGAATAGCGACCAGCACTTTTTAAACAGGAGAGACCATGGTGTCCAAATGTATCAACAACCTCACCGCAATGGCATCGATGACTTTGATTGATCGTGGCGCCAAGTCGTAGACCAACCGCCAGTGTTAAGGTGGTATGGTCTAAAAGAGTACCTAGGTTTGCGGATGGGAGAGCGTGAAGCCAGTATCCAGATTCCTTGGCAAAAACAGCACGGAGCCGAGCGAGATCTTTTTTGCTCTCAGCATGTTTTAACAAGTTATTATATACGGTATTACTTAGAATGTTATCCCACTGTTTTTGACAGGTCAAAGATACTGGTACTTGGCTAGGACAAGTAACAGACCAAGCATTTCTCGCCTCCAACAAATACGACACCTCAACGGATCCTGTTGACGAGGATATTATTTTACCGTATAAAGGTTGCGTACTGTAAACTGAGGAAAGAAATGCTGGTAATGAAACACTTGAGATTTTGCGTACTCCTAAACCTCCATATCTAACTGGAAGCGAGGCCTGGGTCCAGGCCCGATTTTCCAGAGAGCAATTTAGAATTTTCACAAGTACATTTTTTAAAAAGTTATCCAAATTGTCTAGGAGGTCGTTAAATTTCCAAATAGGTGAACAACGTAACACGTAAATAAATTTTGGGACGAACAAACAAAACCGAATGATAGTAAGAGCCATATGAGTATTAATTTCGTATAAGCGATCAGAATTGTCATTGAATTTCGATATTTGTTCATTAATAAAAGGAGTGACAGAGGCTTCTAGGACGGGAGCTCCTAGTAGGCGAAGGGACTCATCGTTTAAAATTTTGATGCCCGGTGCCAAAGTATTAAACTGTTCGATAATTTGTGTTTTATCTGAAATAGAATTTGGTATAAAAATTTCGCATTTTGAAGAATTTAATTTCAAACCAATGTGGGCAAAACTATTTATAATATTATTTAAGTCGGCTAAAACGGTGTCCACGTCACCACCTAAGGTCCCATCGTCTAGATACCAAACATTAAATTTTGAATTTAGAACTGAAATTATTGGGTGTATAGCCAAACTAAAAATGGCTGGTCCTAGCGGGTCTCCTTGTTGGCAGCCAACAGCAGAACTTAAAACATCACCTTTATAAACTAAATTGGATGGTTCTTGATAGCACTGTAAAATGTATGGAAAAAGTTCTGGTATTTTATCCCTAACTTCCGACAGAAGAACATTGCGATCTATTGAATTAAAAGCATTTTCAACATCAATTTTTAATAATATTTCCTGTTGGGAGTTGAGAAGATAGGTGCGAACAGCATGAACAGCTGCTTCACAACCCCCTTTACAGCCAAAACCTATTTGAAATGGTTGAAATTGGTCTGAGATTATTGGCAGAATTTTCTTACAACAAATTTTTGAAACGACGCGCCTAATTGTTGAACCCACTGCTATTGGGCGAATACCACCGTCTTTTTTCTTAAGAGCACATAATCTGGCCCCATATAATATTGAAGTAATTTCAGGTGGTATTCCCCCGGATAACATAAGGTTCACCAGAGCTGTAAGAGAATCTAAAAGGCTCCTACCGGCATCGCCATTTGTACCACAAACCAAATCCTTATAATGCTGTGGAGACAAACCATCGAGGCCGGCAGCAGAACCATTTCGAAATGACATTACAGCTCCCAGCACGTCGTCTTTAGTAGCCTGGAAAGATGAAGTGTTAGAAAATGACTTTAGAATTTATAACAGTTATTCGTTACTTCGTTAATTTCAAATAGAATTTAGAATTTAAGTAACTTATTTCACATAGTATAGATTTTCTATAAAACTTTATAGGCTCAAAATATATCATCAATTTACTAAGCTTTTTATGATAAAAGAAAACATCACGAGAAAACTCGCAAATCTAATCTTCTAAGCTATTATTTCTCCATATGGAGAGAGAAGCTGTTTTACTTAACTATGCTAAGGAATCATAGCATCTTCTGGCATGGCATCTTCCTGCCCTTATCCCACTCTAAGTGGGGCCGGAACAACATTTTATAAACATGCAGTCACATGATTTGGCTGCGTTTTTACGACCGGCCGCCTGCCTGACGTCAACTTACTTCAGTCGTATTTTACGACACCTCGGTAAGAAAGACGGTGGTCTATTCTACTAAACCGGATACCACACGGTGGGTCAACTTACCTTAGTCGCCTTTTACGACACCTCGGTAAGAAATGAGGTTTGTCTATTCTACTCAGCCGGATACCACATGGCGGGTCGACCTACCTTAGTCGCCTTTTACGACACCTCGGTAAGCAATGAGGGTGGTACTATTCTATTCAGCCGGATACCATACGGCATTTAACTATTATAAGGAATATGAATTTTAATTGTATTTTCCATCATAAACAACAATAACGTTATTCTATTGATTGTACTACTTTAAAGAATTTCGCAAACTAGACGCTAATATCTATAGATAGGTTACGTTTGTGCTGGCGATAAATGCAAGTATAATAGGCAGGCCTTTTCATTTTTACGAGTTTACTTTTTACTTCGTAGCAAATTTTTAGTGGTAAGTTTTTTAATGATACCAAAATCCGTATTAATCTTCGTTGCCGTGGAAACGCGGTTCCCCGGTGTTGCCGCCTGTTTAATAGAATTCTCAACAGTTTGCAATTAGTAAATTTCCAGTGTAACCACAGGCGTGTCTAAATTAAGACTTCAGAAGACTACTCATGTTAGTTCTCAGTGTAAGCCGTTGCTCTGCCGCTGTTAACCCATTGGTAGTGACGCGTATTTGTTTACCTGACGACATTTCCGCCGCACGTGCTGAGTAATTTGATGCACTAAATGTTAATGCAGTGTTACCGGATAGTGATGTGCTTCTTTGTCGATAACACTTATTTATTTTTAATGCATAGTTTTTTTATATTTCGAATTCGCTATATCCTTTCTTCCTGATTACGTTAGTTCTCTATTCGGTAAGTTGATCCCATTAGAACCATTTGAGTCAAAACTCGGTAAAACTCTATACAGGGTTGGTTGGTGACTTCCTATATATGTCCACCACCACCCGCCGCTTTGTGATTAATTTACACTATTTGGTGCTAAACCACTACGCCGTATGGTATCCGGCTGAATGAACCACTCTCATTTCTTACCGAGGTATCTTAGAAGGCGACTAAAGTAAGTTGACCCACCGGAATCCGCTTAAGTATAATAGACCATCCTCTTTCTTACCGAGGTGTCGTCACATACGACTGAGGTAAATTGACGCAGTGGATAGTGACCCTGACTTTAGCTCCGCGGTTCGATTCCCGCCGAGGGCCAACATATTTTTGATTCTATAAATGAATTTGTTGGTCCTTGAGGCCTGGGTGTATATTTGTATTTAGGTATGTATTTAAAAATGTATAAGTATATATTCACCAGTTGTCTGTCTACCATAACACAAGTATTAAGTTACTTACTTTGGAGACGGACGACCGTGTGTGTTAGTGTCCCATATATTTATTATTTATTTATTTATTAATGTATATAATAATAATATTTTCTATAAATGAATTTGTTGACCTTTGAGCCTGGGTGTATATTTAAGTATGTATTTAAATATTATATACCTAAGTATATATTCACCAGTTGTCTGTCTAGAATAACACAAGTATTAAGTTACTTACTTTGGGGACGGACGACCGTGTGTGTTAGTGTCCCATATATTTATTATTTATTTATTTATTAATGTATTGGTTTATATATTTCAATCTAATATAACTACGTTCTACTTTTAGTGTTGCTATATACAATTAATAGATTATCGATATTGTTAGTAGCAACCCTCTGATCCTAGTGAGAGGAAGAGCGGTAATGGACAGTTTACTGTTTACAATTAGCGCCCGATAATCTGTAATTGTCTAACTTCTCTTTAGGGTGAAGGAAATGAGTGGTTCGATATTATCAAGTTATTTCTTAGTAGGAATCCATATTTTTTATTTTACCGCTAATATTCAAATTCAAATTCAAAATACTCTTTATTCAAGAAAAATTGTTAGCAAGTGCTTTTGAAACGTCAACTCTGGTTTGGAAACTGAATCTACCGAGTAACAAGAAAGTTTCAAACTCCTAAAACAAGGTCGAGGCGACTGCCGGAATTACAAACTAGAATTATTTCATTTAGTAGGTATATGAAATGAAAATGAAATTAAAAGTGTTTATTTCTTCCTGATGTGAGACGAAGACATGCACTTCACTACATAGTATAAATCAAAGTCACATTCTTTGTTTGTCCATATATCCCTATGTATGCTTAAATCTTTAAAACTACGCAACAGATTTTGATGCGGTTTTTTTTAATAGATAGAGTGATTCAAGAGGAAGGTTTATATGTATAATAACATTCAATACCGAGTAGAGAAATACTGTAATTTTTGAGGTTTCTAATGTGATGTCGTAAATAATTACATTTTTTTCCGCTTACATTGCAAACGCAGGCTAAACCCTACGAGATTTATCAAAATGATGTACTAAGTATTTGTACACCTTGAAAAGGTCTACAGCACATACTATGGATAACCCACAATAGCATTTTTTGTCATTTACTTTTTACGAAAAGTAATGCCTTATTTTTGAAGCAATTTTCATACAATACAGTATTAATCGTTATCCAATTAAGTACCTTAAATAAATAGTTGATTTAATATAGATCAATATGGCCGCTTACAGCATGTAATTTAAGTGAACATTTTCGGAGATATTACAGAATCAAAATGCCGTGAGGAGGCCGCGCTTCATCACCCTATAGCACTTATTTAGCACAAATTTAGCAGGTTAGTATATGTCGCTCTTTCAAGAGTTTGTTTAATGACAAGGAAGCTGTGAATGTTGTATATAAAGACTTTCTGTAATTAATTGTAAAAATAAAATTCATAAGGAAAAATGTAATGTAAAAATAAATATGTAAATATATAGTATATGAATTTAGATATTCCAAAGATAGCAGTAAATCTTCTTGCTAGGGAGAGGGGAATTGTTTTTCTCCAAATTTAACGTGTGAGGGTCACGGGCAGTAATGAATAAATCAAAACTGCTTGATCGATTTAATCTTTTTTTTTTCACTGAGTGACATGGGCTATATATTTTACACCCGTGCGAAGCAGAGACAGGCCGCTAGTAAATAATAAACGAGAAACAACTTTGTAACTTGGGTAAGTATTCTGAACGAGTTTATAAGAAATCTTAAAGTAGATCCGAGAGTCTTCAGCTGATCAGTAATTGGACGGCCCTCGAGCCGGGGAAAATGAAGAATGTTCGCAAAATCACCGCCTTGGAAATTGCACGGACGACGACTTGCTAAGAAATATAGAGAAGGCTTTTATTGATAAAAAATAAAATAAAATGTAGAGAGTAAAAATGCACCGTCCCAAACAATTCATCATCCTCCTGCCCTTATCCCACTTTAAGTGGGGTCGGCACAACATGTTACAAACTTGTCACAAGATTTGGCTACGTATTTTACGACCGGCCGCCTGCCTGACGTCAACTTGCCTTAGTCGTATTTTATGACACCTCGGGAAGAAAGAGGGTGGTATATTCTACTCAGCCGGATACCACACGGCGGGTCGATAAAGTATAACGGTATATCATCTGAGTGCTAAATAAAACTAAGAGAAACAAATTAGCTAATTGATATCAATTAGCGAAAGTCTATGTCTCATTTCGCGTCCGGTTATACATTCTTAGAGCGATACTCACAAAGGCGTGAGTAAATAGATTTACCAATCTATCTATCGGCTTACCAATACATGCAAGATTAACTCATTGAAATATTAAAGATTTACATATAAAATCAGTTTCCATACTAGCTCGCCGTCACAGATTATCATATGAATGCCCCGTATACGGGCGACATTATGAAAATTCCAAGCTTCGACTTCCGCTTGAAGAATTTTCCAAGACTTGCTACGCGAGTGACGCTTCGCTTGCACTTTATCGCGTCAACTTTTAAATTGCTCTTTCACTTCTAACGTATTTTCTATTTATGATTGGAACTTTCTAGAAGCCGTGTGGTATCCAGCTTAGTAGATCACCCTCGTTTCTTATCAAGGTGTCGTAAAAGGCAACTAAGGTACATCGACCCGCCGTGTGTTATCCATCCGGCTGAGTAAAATTTCACTTCTAACGTATTTTATATTTATGATTGGACCTTTCTAGAAGCCGTGTGGTATCCGGCTGAGTAGAATGGACCAGCCTCATTTCTTACCAAAGTGTCGTAAAAGGCGATTAAGGTACATAGATCCGCCGTGTGAGTAGAATAGACCATCCCTAATTTCATACAGAGGTGCCGTATAAGGCGACTAAAGTAAGTTGAACCGCTGTGTGGTATCCGGTTGAGTAGAATATATCACCCTCTTTCTTACCGAGGTTTCGTAAAAAGTACTAAGGTAAAATCGTACATTACATTACAAAGGTCATATATTAGACTAATAAGTTTTCTGAATCCTCCTTTTAAAAGTTATTTTGAATTCAAAAGCTATAATGAATTCATCGTGGATTATAGCAAAATAATTTTATTATTACTTTTGTATTATGGATCTCCGCAAAGTAACACCTAATTCTATAAATTATTTATTTAGAATTGTTATACTGGAAAAGCTAGATATAAATCGCCAAGTTTTTGTAATCTATGCTGCATATTTTTCTGCACAAAAAATATCATCATCGTCCTGCCCTAATCCTTCTAAGTGGGGTCGGCACAACATGTTATAAACATGTAGTCACATGATTTGACTACGTAGTTTACGACCGCCCGCCTGCCTGATATCAACTTACCTTAACATATTTTACGACACCTCGGTAAGAAAGAGGATGGTCTATTCCACCTAACCGAATACCATACGATGGGTCTTCCATACTTACATACCATACTTATTCGCCTTTTACGACACCTTGGTAAGAAATGAGGGTGTTTACTCAGCCGGATACCGTACGGCTGGTCGACTTACCTTAGTCGCCTTTTACCACACCTCGGTAATAAATAAGGATGGTACTATTCTATTTAGCCAGATACCACACGGCTTAGTAGGTACTTCAACATGAGTAGATAATTTCATTGCAAACTTAACGCATTTCACTTCTTGTCTTGTTCTTTTTATTACTTATTACTCAGCCGTTTTATTGATAGGCAAAGATCACTTTTAGAAATCGGTCCGCCTTTGTAAATCTGCTATTTTTCTTTCCAACCCTTTAATTGTTTATATATACAATAGAGTGAATCCAAAAAATAAAAGTAAATAGATCTCTGAAGCTAGAAATCTTTCACTCTGCGATTCTCATCTAAAATTCGCATATTTCGAAATTTTGCGTGGTTTCTGCACAAAAAATATATTTTTACACACTCACAATTCGCTACTACTTTTTATATGGTCAGATGTCAATAGCAAATCCGAATTAAATTTTAAAATTGTAGTTTCTGATTGTTCAGCAATGCTTTCTAATACTGTTAAATGTATGAATACTTTAGAATATTTTCGGTCTAGTTTTAGCTCAATATTGTTAAGATATTGTCTAAGGAAGCTGTGATAGCCCCATGGTATCACCGTGCGACTCTTTCGAGGAGGTCACGGGTTCAAACTTCAGGAACCAATGAGTTTTTCTATTAAAACTTATGTGTCTAATTGATAATTGCAATTTATTAAACGCTTTTCGGTTAACGCAATCATCGTGAGGAAACCTGCATGTCTCTAGGGAATTCTAGGGATATGTGTAACCTATCAAACCGCATTGAGGCAGCATGATAGGTCTTAGCTCCAACCCTTCCCTACAAAAACGGAGAGAGGAGGCCTATGCCCAGCAGTGGGATAGTAACAGGCTACTTATTACTTTACTATTGTTTCAGGTAAATAAACTTGTATGAGTGCAATAGACCACCCTATTTTCTTATCGAGGTGTGAGAGGCGACTAAGGTAAGTCGACCCGCCTTGTGGTATCCGGCTAAGTAGAATAGACCATCCTCATTTCTTACCGAGGTGTCGCAAAATACCTACGACTAAGGTAAGTTGACGTCAGGCAGGCGGCCGGTCGTCAAATACGAAGCCATTTCACAACATGTTGTGCCGACACCACTTACAGCGGGATAAGGGCAGGAGAATAAAAGATGATGTTTCAGGTAAATAAAACTGGGATTTCAACGGTATTGCACCTTTATTAAACTTTCATACCTAACCACAAATTGCTTTATTTACAAACGTGCTGTGAACTACTAATAACGACTTAAAAACAATAAAACATTATTTACAACGTAAAGTTAACAAATAATTAACTAGTTAACTTTATATATTTTACTGAGTGCTTTTTAAATATTAAATTTAATCTTTGGTTGCGATTTCAAAGTCTTTGGTTTGGGACTGCTTACTTAGAAATACGCCCTAAGCTTTAATTAAAATTGTAAAAGATGTGTTGTAGTATTTTGTAACCATATTTCTGTTTTCTTCGTTTGTTTTAAAAGAGTTTAATTCAAAGTTCAAAGTTTAGTTTCCAAATTATCCATGAAATATTAGGCAATAGCTAAAGTCTGAAATGTATCAAGTTTTATGAACTTTCTTTTTAAAAGCTTTATTTAACTTGCCGAAGGTACAAATTCTGCATGTATCAGGTATGAGAACGAACAGTACACTACATTTAGCATTATATATTTTTTCTTTTATCGCGGATTATAGCAAAATAATATTCTCATAACTTTTGTTTTAGAAATTTCTCTATTAAAATGTCAAAATCTAATCAATTAATTTTCTATTTCAATATTACTCGCCATACTTTCATTGCTATTCTCATTAGCGTCTATCAGCATTTTATTTTTGTCTTTTTCATCTTTGATTGCACCTTCGCCGAAATCTTTGGTATTAACATTTTCGCTTTGTATTCTATCAACTTCGCATGGCACTGGCATACCAAATCCTGTATGACCTGGATAATACATGTATGACAGTGGAATATTGGGATAGTTTACTCCTAAATGTGGTCCGTATAAAGATTGCAATACAGCTTGGTTGTACGATTCTTGTAACAACGCTTTGTATTCTGGATTCTTTCCGAAATCGACGCCGTAAACTCCAGCGAAATGTTTCAATATTGGAGAACCTTCTAGAAGATTTGGTGGCGAAAATAACGCTGGGTTTAACGTTTTACCTATCATAGGTTGGTACGGTTTTAGATCAGGTAATGTTTGTTGTCCACTATTATTTACAAGTACTTTTACTGCGACTTTTCTCGCATGATTCGCGGCTGCCGCGGCGGCTGCTAGCATACCACTTTCCTGCATTTGCAATTGTTTTCGTTTTGTTTTGTATCGTCTGTTTTGGAACCATATCTTGACTTGGGTTTCGGTGAGTTTTAAGCTCACAGCTAAGTCAGCTCGTTCCGGTCCCGATAAATATCTCTGTTGACTGAAACGCCTCTCGAGTTCGTATACTTGGGCGTGGGAGAAGGCGGCTCTGGAGCGTTTCTTTCGTCCGCTGTTCTGTGAGTATTCTACTGGGGGGTAGTTTGGGGAGTGCATCAGTCTGGATTCTGTTGGGGGTGTAGAGCATTTTCTGTCGTAGTTTAACGTGAAAGGTTTGTAAGCTATGTCTGAGTTAGGTGAGGAGTTGCTTCTTCTTACTGGTGATCCCGTGTTGGACGAACGGGAGTCGTAGTCATCTGTAACAAGATGTGATAGATTTATTATGTTATACTGACGCTGTATAGTAAAAGTTATGGTACAATTCTCTAGGCTTTTGATATATAGAATTTTTTATAACTTAATTTAACATTAACCATATTTGAAACAAAATTATGTACGTCGCTTTGTGTGACGGCACAAAATGCGTAACCATTCGGCTTATTTTAGGCTTATCTGTATGTTCTTCTTTATTTTCCCGGGTTCTCAGCGCGATAATGTGTAAAGAGCTTATTAATAAGTGCCCCGGATGGGCTTGAAACTAGTAGGTTTAACCCGATAAAATTAGTCGGAAGTACAGCCGGCTTCTATACATTAACTATGTTCTACTACACCAAAATGGGCATCACGACACGTCACGACGCATGGCCGGACAGCTAGTAAAATAAATTTCCTATAAAATACCTATTAGCTAAAAAAACCTCTAAATACTAAAAGATACTAAATTTGCTTTAAATGGTTCGGAGCTAAGGCAGTTTATAGTCCAAAAAAGAAATCGGTTAAAAAATATAATTTTTGTTCTCTCAGCCAGTTCTTAGAATTGCCTGTGCTCGAATGCATTATTAAATAAATAATAATAATAATTACAAATAACGGGTGAAGAAGGCATTATTTTTATAGCATTATGAATCCGAAATAAACAATTCTTATAAAAGTATAAAAATTTCAAATTTCGAACATTAAGGCGGCGTTCACAACCCGCGTATCAATTAAAGTGATCGTATCACGCCATCCGAGTATAAAAGCACCTCTACAATGGTGCTATTACGCAAATTGTTGTCGCCCATTAGATACGTCTTTGAATATCTAACAGTATTTTTGCGTGCGATGGTAAGCTTTTTATAAAGTTTCCATTTACTTAATTATTTGGTACCATTTGATATAGTTTTGACACAAAGCCTGATATTATGGAGCAGTAATGATTTGATTTATGTTTCTGTGGTATTGTGTGATATTTTCTATTGTAATGTCTGTATAATTTCATTAATACCGAAATTTATTTCGATACTGAAATTTTTGAATATTTTCGCTTTGTTAGGTAATCGAATGGTTTTTGTAGTATAATTTATAATCTACCTAAAAACCTGCAGTTCAAAGGTAAAGTTCAAAGTTGAAGTTGTACGTTATAGCTCACGAATGTTTTATTATTATTATTATCAGGAGATATTTTATAATTTAAATTTGTAAGAATACTGTTTAAAAATAAAATAAGTAGAGTGTGTACAATTTAAAAAAAGTTATAGGTTATTTCAATTAGTTACTATAGCAAATTGTTCATATTTTTTGCATATAATTATATTTTATTGAAAGTGCAACTACATTACATGATGTCTCGCTTTTTATTTATGTATATACATACATAGATTTTAGAGAAGAGTTTTTACTCTTTTTATGAAATAAACATTTCCAAATAAAATATCCATCACACAATTTTGATTCTATATCTTACTTTTATTAGGAATCCATAATTCTAATCATATTAGAACTCGTAATATTTTAAATTTGAATGGCGAATTAAGACGTCATTTACCCCTCAAGGTAATTTCTAAGGCACGTGGCGAACTAGTAATTACTTGATTGAATGCTTCGCTAGTGCTTTTAAGCGTCATCACTTATGGTAATGAGGGGGTAGGCGCGATAATGTGATGTAAGTGCGATGGCACGGGGTGACACCAGTGTGGACGCGGCATTAGGGCCATTGTTGTTTAATTGCGGTATTTTAAATTTAGAATGTTTCATTTTTCGTGAGAAATTAGTTTTTTTTAAACAGACTGCTATAAGCTAAGGCGTCCATATTCACATAGTGTAATTATGGTATGTCATAAATAATAAGAGAGGGAAGATGAGACTTTATTTATCTTTATTTACTTTATTTAATATTTTTCGCGCGTTCTTAATTTAAATACTGTTTTAGCAATTTTGCAAAATGTTATGCGTTTTTAAACACAATGCGCGCCTAGATTAATATTCTTTAAATTAAACTATATATAGTTTTTACTCTGATATTTTACTGATATTTTACGTTAGCTTTCAGAATTTGTGTAAAAATGACCTTTGCAACACAACAACAGTACAAACGTGCAAAAAAAGAGAGATAGATAATATCTAAGCCTCATTTGATTTCTCTTTATTTTCGATGAACATATTTTAAGGCTTGCTCCCCTACTCTAGTATAATAACTCTATGCGTATTTAGTCTGAAATTAAGGACATATTAATATAAAATGATATAATACATACACAATTAATTATTTCGCCGTTTGGTATCCGGCTGAGTAGAATAGACTACCCTTTTTCTTAACGAAGTGTCGTAAAATATGACTAAAGTTAGTTGACGTCAGGCAGGCGGCCGGTCATATGGTCATATAGTATGAGGCCAAATCATATGACAACATGTTTATAACAAGTTGTGCCGACACCACTTAGAGCGAGATAAGGGCAGGAGAATGATGTTGTATAAAATATTTATTAATATAAAATAGTGTAAATCATAAAACATATCAATAATAATTTATAGAGTTAGGCGTTACTTTGCAGAGATCCATAAATCTAAATTAATAATAAAATCATATAGATATAATCCACGATTAAGTAAACTAGAAAATATAATTTTTAATTCTAAATGTAGAGTGGACAATCCGTTTTCATACCTGATACGATACATGCAGGATTCGTAAAAACACATGCACAAACCTCCACCACCGCCACCACAAGCACTACACACATTCACTATCACAAACTCAACAATCGTTTAACCCCGTAACCGAAGCATCATCAGGAGATAGATTACACGATAAATGTTTTGCAAATGTCGTGGAGTTTATCTCCTGTTTCTTTTATCGCGGATTATAGCAAAATAATATTGTTAATGCTTTTGTATTACATGTTATAAACATGTTGTCACATGATTTGGCTACGTATTTTACATCGCCGCCTGCTTGACATTAACTTACCTTAGTAGTATTTCACGACACCTCGGTAAGAAAGAGGGTGGTCTATTCTACTAAACCGGATATATTAAAGATGCAAAAAAAGTCTCCAGTAATATATCAAAACAATTCTTAAAACACTTTATTACGCTAAATTATTTTTATAACAATTATTATTTACGTCACACCATAAATGCCGCCAAAATTAACCCTACGAGATTTATTAAAATAATGTACTAAGTATTTGTACACCTTGAAAAGGTCTATAGAAAACTCCGCGATAGTATATGTTTATCTCTTATGAACAACCCACAATAGCATTTCTTGTTAATTATAAATCGATGATCATTACCCGGAGTGTGTATAATATTTATTAAAGTTTAAAATATATAAAATGTAAGCCATTAATTAATTTATTGTATTTCCTCGTGCGTCAAAAGTGCCATCACTTATATTAATGATGGTAAAAGTGAAGTGACGGCGCGGGGTGACACCAGTGTAGATGCGGCATTACTTTTGTTGTTTAATTGCACTGATTTAAATTTGGAACACCTTTTTGTCGATATTAAATTATTTATGAAAAAAAATCCGTATTTATTTATGAAAAAAATTCCTTTTTTTGAGCCGTATTACGATTTTAAACAGCACATAACTTAAAGTATACAGCTTATCAAGTTAGTTTATTTAACAATTTCCTTTAATCTCCAAAAGAGTATTCCGAATTTAAAATACTAGCAATCGCCAGCGGGTACGCCCGCGTGAAAAGGCTAAGACCGTAATATAGTGTTTTGATAACCATAAAAGTGGTTAAAGTGGGTTACCTAACTTTAAAAGCTAGACATATGTTGTCGCGGACTTTTATTTAGAACTTTTAGAGGGGAACAATTTTGTAGTACATGATTTTTGAATAACTTTTAACGTTTTAAGTAAACGGCGCACGCAAGGAAAGCTTTAAATTTTGCCGTTATCGTAATATTTTTAATTGCTGCTCCTCTCCTATTCATCTTAGCGTGATTTTTATAGCCTATAGCCTTCCTCAATAAATGGACTATCTTACACTGAAAGAATTTTTCAAATCGGTCCAGTAGTTCCTGAGATCGAGTTCAAACAATCAAACCAACAAACAAACTCTTCAGCTTTATATATTAGTATAGATGATGACTACACATCTAAAATTCTTATAGGTTACTTTTCCTACTTTGCCACAATCACCAAAAGTGGGTCATTTTGTCGTTATTGTATTATATATGTTTATGCAGTTTTGTTCAGTTGACAGAGTGATTAATAAGGAAATGAAGGGTGTATAATTAGAAAAAGTGTAGATTTAATATATCACCATTGTTAAAAATGTCAGAAAGAGTATTCGTGTTTATCTTGACAGACAGACACGGCGAGGAACTTTGATAATTTGTAGTGATAAAAAATTAGGATTACTACCACGATATGTCTTGACTCATCCAAAATATAATTTAGTATTATTTTTATTGCTAATCAGATTTTTAAAATTCTTTTTATCTATTAATAATTACCAACCGAATATAGTGGTATTTTACACTCAAAATAATAATATTTTCATATAATAAATAGCTATTGCATTTTAGATAGTGTATGTATTCATACAATGCTGTATTTATTACAGTTATAACATGTTGTGTTATAGTTATATTTGTTATAGTTATAAAATCTGTGCATTCATTAAACCTATGAAACTCCAGCGATCGATTAAACCGGCGGGATAGGTCAGTCAATACATAAAAAATAAACCTCTCTTTTAAACTTATGTCATCTAAAAATTTAGGGCATTAAAAAAAATTATTAGTATCAAAATACTCTTATGTACCTGATAATTCTGTGACTGGAAAACTGTTCTTTCTGGACATGTCCAAAGCACCATCGTCCGAATAATCCCGAAAACCGGCACAATCGTCATAGTACTTCATACTTTTTTCTAAAACCTCCTTTTTCGAATACCCGTCATCCTTGCTGTAGCTGGCTGGTTTATTTAAAAAGTTAATCTTCCCGCCAAACGCGTTCGAACAGAACATTCCATTTTCAAAATCACACTTCGATTCATTTTCTTTGGTAAGTATGTCATTTATCGAAAAAGGTGTTGTCAAATTTAAATTTGTCTTCTCACAATCTTGTAACGTAAGTGTGTCCTTAAAACTTTTTATTTTAGATTCCATTTTCAAATCGAACACATAAATCCGAATCCACGACGCGAACGCGGGCTCGTCTCACCACAAAGCGTTCCTCAAACGAATAAACTTTGATAGATTGCCCGCCTGCTTGACGAGCTGTAAGCCTCTGAAAGAGATAGCATGAATCCACTTCTGCCTTTATTTACCCACAACAGACAGAGATGGTGATGTTTTAGGGCGGGCGTTTTTTAAAAAAGCTCCTAAAGTAGCGTAAGTAGTGGGGATCGTTGAGTTTTTCTTGAAGATGTTTACGTGAATTCAATTTGATCGCTCCGGCCTTAAGCGAATTGTATTATTACCTTAGATTGGTTGTTGAATAGAAATTATTATAGAAGTTCTAAAAATTTATTCATTATAGTTGTTGTTTAAAAATCATACATACGCTTTTTGGCGAAACAAAATATCATACGGAAACCCACATATCCCTTGAAAATTTTCTCAAACATTTGTACCCTGAGTGTATCGAAGTTATGGGTTACGATAAAAAGTTTTCTTTTCTTCAAAATAAGATAACAGTAAGGCTGTTATTGCTACTTAGGTACTTTTTTACATGGATAGTTGTTTAAGTCAATATTATAGTAAAAACCTCTTTAAAAAACCTTAAACTAAAGAACTTAACTAAGGAACTTATAACTAAAGAATTTTCGCTTATTTGTTGAATATTGCGTCATTTAGTGAATGTTTAAAGACATTATATATTTTAATGTTTTATTTTCTGTATTTTAGAATATTCTCTTATTTTACCAGGATTTATTTATATATGTGACAAGAAATAAGTGTTGACTCCGAGCTACCATCATCAGATTTAAAAAAGGAATTCAAATATTCTTTATTCAAGCAAACTTCTAAACAAGTTGTTAAGAACTGTTAACTCTACTGTGTGTTCGAAAAACTGCACCTATTAAGAAGGGACAGCAAGAAACTCGCTGCTTGCTTCAAAATATCATTATTTCAAAATATAATTCCTAAAACTAGTTACATTTTGTCATTACTATCTTATACAAAGTCAACGAGTAGCTATATCCACGCATTCTTATCATTTATATCAATATTATTATTGTTATACTTATTTTAAATACATATAGGTATAGTACATAAATTTTCAATATTAATATCTTATGTTCTTTTAATCATTTTGACTGTGAGGATGGCATATGCACACAGTTTTATATTATCGCATTGCCATCCTCGCAAATGTAGCATATATACTATATAAATAAATAAATAAAAATAAAATATTATAGTAGGCTTTCTGTATTAAACCATTACCTTCATCCAATGTCATAATCATTTAATATTCATTGTTGTTTTAATATTCATTAATACCAGTATTTTATTACTTAACAATACTAATATTCATGTTATATATGTGTAAGTTTATTTTATATAAATTCTTTATAAATTAATAAATGTCATAATAAAAATATTGTCAAAGTACCAATACACGACACTCCTACTAAGAACAGCACGTACGAGCCATCTAACTTGTTCGGGCGTTCACCGTTAACACGTCGTTTTATTGGTAAGTACCCGAGAAGTGTCTATCTATCTCTTTCCCACTTGCCGCCTACAACCTTCTCCCTTCAAACGGCGTCCTTTTCTCCCATAATTTCCCTATTTAAATAGACCAATCAGGTGAGCTGAGAGATTGTGGTCGGCCAATAAAAAAGTGGGTGAATGGAAATGTCAACATTAATTTTCTTAATATCTTTGAATTTGGAACGGGTTTGTCTTGTTTGTTGGGACGATTTTTATTATAGAGGCTAGTTCAAATAACTTTTTTTTTGGTTTTTTTTATTGTTGACAGTTGTTTTATTCTATATATGGGTAGGTATTTTATAATACCAATTTTCGTGTTTCGAAATGGTGACGTTTTTACAATGTATTTTATATCTAACAATTCCGTTATTTATGTAATGTAAGATAGATTCTATTTACGGTTATAATAGTATTTCGGTATTTTATAATGCCAATTTTAGTATCTTGAGATAGTGACATATTTGCGACAGAGTTTATTTGAAAATAATTGCATTATTTATGTAATTTTAAATACCTTATTTACGTACTACAATTTAAAATTAAATAAGACATTATCATTTTGCCAGGGTGGCATTGCAATACTATGAACTATGCCGTATGGCATATACGGCATAGTTCCACAGTTTAAAAAACTAAAGAATAACAAAAAAATACATTTTAAATATGAATAAAGTAGCCGTGTGGTACCTATCCGGCTGAGTAGAATAGACCACCCTCATTTCTTACCGAGGAGTCGTAAAAGGTGACTAAGGTAAGTTTAGCCGCCGTGTGGTATCCGACCGAGTAGAATAGAGCACCATCATTTCTTACCGAGCAGAGTAAAAGGCGACTAAGATAAGTTGACCCGCCGTTTGGTATCCGACTGAGTAAAATAGACCACCCCCATTTCTTATCGAGGTGGCGTAAAAGGGGACTAAGATAAATTGACCCGCCCTTTGGTATCCGGCTGAGTTGAATAGACCACCCTCTTTCTAACCGATGCGTCGTACAAGGCGACTAAGGTGAGTTAACCCGTCGTGTGGTATCTGGCTGAGAAAAATAGACCACTCTCTTTCTTACCGAGGTGTCTTAAAATACAATTAAGAAAAGTTGACGTCCGGCAGGTGGCCGGTCGTAAAATACGTAGCCACGACATGTTTATTACATGTTATGCTGACCCCACTCAGAGTGGGATACGGGCAGGAGGATGATGAATTGTTTATAGAAAATATTAGCGTCGGCGAGAATGAACCCGCGATCTGTGCAAAGTCACTGCCAAACAGGCAAATCAAATACAATAGGCATGTATTTATATAATTTATTGTGTTATAACATTCGAGATATAAATCGATAATCAATAAACCGATATCGATACGACGCAGATCGGCCACCGCAAACACACCACTTATGACCACTCCGGATACCACTTACAGCCACCATAGACATTGGTAAAGCATAGACAACGCTAATAATAAATTATCAATTAAAAGTTACCTACTTTTCCAATTACCAAAAAATTTTGAAAATATTTATCACTACATAGTACATAACAAAGTCGCTTTCTGTGTCGGTCCCTATGTCCCTATATCTTTATGTATGCTTAAATCTTTTAAACGACGCAACAGATTTTGATGCAGTTTTTTTTTAATAGATACACTGCTTTTAAGAGGAAGGTTTATATGAATATATTGTTTTACTCCAAATTTAACGCGTGCGGGCCACGGGCAGTAATGAATGAATCAAACTACTGGATCGATTTTTATCATTTTTTTCATTGAGTTGACATGGGCTATATATTTTATACCTGTGCAAAGCCGAAGCAAGCCGCTAGTATGTTTATATAAATATTTTCAAATGAAAATATTTTCAAATGAAAATATTTTTATATGAAAATGTTTATTTATATGTTAACAAATGTTTATATTTAAAAAAGCACAATCAAACCATATCAAAAATACGTTCAAACGCCGGGCGTGCATCAAAGAGTTTTCTCTTAACAACTTATGTGTCTAATTGATAATTACAATTTATAACACGCTTTTCGGTGAAGGAAAACATAATGTGGAAACCTTTATATCTGTAGAGAATTCTGGGATAGTTTGGTTACACTATCCCAAGAATTCTCTACCAATCCGCATTGGCGCAACGTGGTAGGTCTTAGCTCCAATCCTTTTCTCCATAAACAGATAGACACGTGTTAGGTCTTGAATGTTGGTAAATATGTTATTGTTTATAATTATGATTTTTGGTCTCAAAACAAAGTTCTGTATGTTGGAATTATAAAAAAAAGGACACAATGGCCGAAGGAGAAAAAATGTTAAGATGGTGGACAAAGATAATCACTACATAGTATAAAACTAAGTCCCTTTCTCTGTCTGTCCCTATGTCCCTATATCCCTATGTATACTTAAATCTTTAAACTACGCAACAGATTTTTAGGCGGTTTTTTTAATCTGTAGAGTGATTAAAGAGTTAGGTTTATGTGTATAATAACATTCAATATGGAGTAGAGAAATACTGTAATTTTTGAGGTTTCAAATGTGATGTCGCAAATAATTACTTTTTTTCCGCTTACATTGCAAATGCAGGCTTAAACCTACGAGATTTATCAAAATAATATACTAAGTATTTGTACACCTTGAAAAGGTCTACAGAAAACTCTGCGATGGTTTATGTCTATCTCTTACGGATAACTCACAATAATATTTTTAATTATTTTTTTACAAAAAATAATGCCTTATTTTCGTAGCAATTATAAACAATACAGGATTAATCCTTATCCAATTAACTACCTTAAATAGGAACGAATTTTATTATATAAAACCTAGCTAGATCGATTTTTCTCCCTCAAAACCCCCTACGTGCTGAATTTCAGGAAAATCGTTGGAGTCGTTTCCGAGATTCCGAAAATATACATCTAGTCACCGCCGAGTTTCTTGCTGGCTCTTTTCGCGGTAGGAACAGCTTTCCGAACCAGCAGTAGAGTTGACGATTCAAAAGCACTTGTTTACAAGTTTATTTGAATAAAGAATATTTTGAATTTGAATCCTTAGTTTCAATTACAAGGATTATTTTTCATAAATCTATTCACTTAAACAAAAACGCCGTTTCGTATAGATTTATAACTCTATAGTAAAACCACTTGATGCCATCTGATATCCACTCATCTCAAACGGGCATCGTCTAAACGTAATACAAAACGCTAATAAAAGTCGCTTTATGTGGACGAACAACGCTATTAATTGTAATTAAGGTAAGTGCACTAGTAATTGACTATGTACCATAGCTACATAATCTGTGTTATTGTCACCTTTTTCTATCTTAATATGAATGTTTGTTATTTTTGTAAATGTTGTAGCCATCTTTAATTAATATAGCATTTAGTTTCTATTTTTAACATGTATCTTTTGAACACGTTTTTAATGTATATATTGTCGATGGCCTAATAAAATAAAATAAAAAAATGTACTAGTAGTTGACCGTTTTGTATGAAATTTTAAATAATACCTAAGCGTTTTGTTTGTTGTAGCTAATTTGAATTTAGAATTTCATTTCCATAGACGAAATGTAATTCTAGTGTTTATCAACCAATCCGAAGCTAGCTGATGGCAGTTTATTGACCGCATGCCGACGCGTCGTCTTGCGTCTGAACTCTCGGAATCGACAAGAAAAAAAATTGTACACACACAATATTTTCTAACATTGTGTGTGTGCGTGTTTGTGTGTGTTTACGTGTGTGTGTGTACAACTTTTCCTGGATTCTCATAAACCTTAAAATACATATGGTTATATTATATTACGTGTAAACACTACCCTGGTGTTGGCCCTGAAACATTCTAGGAGTGAAAAAGTACGAGTAAGTCCTTGGCTTCATATTTCTATTATTTATAAATCATTATCCTCCTGCCCTTATCCCACTCTAAGAGGGGTCGGCACAACATGTTATATATAAATATTGGGTGATTTTCAAATACTTTAACGAATGTAAGATCAATGTTGTGTAGAAAGCGAAGTATTTCTTCGCGATGGTAAGTACTTTTTATGTTATTATAGAAAAGGTTTTATTTGGACACTGCTTTTTCTTAGCTTATATGCAAATCTGTATATCATCATCTTCCTGCCCTTATCCCACTCCAAGTGGGGTCGGCCTAACATGTTATCAACATGCTGTCACATGATTTGCCTGCGTTTTTACGACTGACCGCCTGCCTGATGTCAACTTACCCTAGTCGTATTTTACGACACTTCGGTAAGAAAGAGGGTGGTCTATTCTACTAAACCGGATACCAAACGGTGGGTCAACGTACCTTAGTCGCCTTTTACGACACCTCAGTAAGAAACGAGGTTGGTCTATTCTATTGAGCCGGATGCCACACGGCGAATTTCTATTATTTATAAATTTAGTTGTAAATTGGGACTTAAAATACGTGCTAGCATTATAGTACCTATAAATATTTTATTGTTCTTAAGATTTAAAGTATACTTAAAAAGTATTCGATAAACATCAGTTGTATAACACAAAACCACTTCGAACATCAATAGGTTTAATTTCAAAATCGATTAGAGAGTTCAATCACATATCAATCACAGTTTGATTATTTGAAAAAAGAAGAGCACTTCGATTAGTGTTCGATTCATTATTTCAACAAACAAACACGCTTCTATTAGCGTTCGATTTTCGAATCGTGTCAAAGTGTTTAAAAAAAGAATGAGTAGTTAAAGCAAAGAGGTTTCAGTTTCAATTGTAATTTTGATTGACGTTTCACAAAGATTCGTTAATGCTCTTTATGAGGTTATTAGTCATATTTGTTCGGTGGGCCATTAATTTTAGATTTAGGTGGTTCTTTTATGTGACTTATCTTTAACGTTGCACGGTTTGACACTGTCCCACAGCTGGGCATATACTTTCTCATTTTGCAGAGTTATTTAGTAATTCTGCAGAAATATACAGGTTTACTTACGATGTTTTTCTTCATTAATAATATCATACACTTTTCAGTAAAACGTTTTTTCATTGGGTTATCAGGGATTTAAACCCGTAACCCTTATTATTTATTATCTTTTTCGTAAAGTATACTTGAATAATATAAAACAAGCTCCCCTCCGCGTCTATCTATCTGTTTACAATAAACTCAAAACTAAATATGGTTTACCATCGCGTTCATTCATATTAAATACTGTAAAATAATAAAAAAGCATAAAATAATAATTTTTAATACTTACAGTCAAATTGGGTAACTTTGAATTTACGGGTAACATTGAATAAAACGACTAAAATAATTATTCATTTTTTTTTCAATATCTGTAACCTGATTTAAAACTGATTTAAAACGCAGTGTGGGCAGACCCCCCACGAGATGGACTGACGATCTCAAAAAGGTCGCGGGGAGCCGCTGGGTCCAAGCGGCACAAGATCGTGTATGGTGGAGATCCCATGAAGAGACCTATGTCCAGCAGTGGACGTCCATCGGTTGATGAAGAAGAAGAAGAAGAAGATTTAAAACTGATAACTGAGTGAAATGAAAATACTAAATGTTCTAGTTGTCAAATGTCATTTAAAATTTATAGTTTTGAAACAAATTTTGACACTTTTTCAAAATTTTCTGTTCGCTGTCTTTTAGCAGTGAAAAGTGTGTGAGTTACATTTCCGATTTAATTACAGAAAAGGTGTGTAAAACACATGATTTTCGGTTTCTAATGATCAATTGTACGTTGAAATTATACTTTTTCACATAATTTCATGATTTTGCATCGTTTTATATCCATTGACAGGGAAATTTGTGGACCACCCCTATTTTTAGTTAAATATGGGTAACTTTGAACGGTTCAAAGATACCCAATTGCATTATCTTAGTTTATGGGTAACATTGACAAAGAGTTATTGATTTCTAAAAATATTTCCAAGTACATATTTTAGTACATACAGTAATTACAATAGAATTATTTTGCTATAATCCGCGTTCATTAAAAGAATCTATGTATTGCTAAACGTACAAAGCAGACAACATTCACATACCTTATACCTACATGCAGGACAAGTCACCACACGTATCGTAATAAAATCCAATCCGGTGCTTTAACAAGGATGAAAGCTTAGCTGTATAGCTGTGATAGCCCAGCGGTAACAACGTCGGACTCTTTCGAAGAGGTCGCAGGTTCAAACCCAGGACAGGCATCAATGAGTTTCTATTAAAACTTATGTGTCTAATTGTGAATTACAATTTATCACACGTTTTTCGGTGAAGGAAAACATTGCGAGGAAACCTACGTATCTCTAGAGAATTATGGGGATATGTGTAACCTACTAATCCGCATTGGAGCAGCGAGGTAGGTCTTAGCTCCAATCCTTCTCTCCAAAGACGGAGAGAGGAGGCCTATGGTCAGAAGTGGAATACTAACAGGTCGTTACTCGCGGTCATGGTTTCCAAAAAAGGAATTTACTATTATTAAAAAAGAAAACATCGTTTCATCTTAAAAGAGCATCAAATAACAAAAAGTAAAGATAAAATGTAAATTGAAGATGACATCTCATTCATGGAATGGGGTGAATTATTATTCAAATTCTCTTGCCAACCATTAATGTTTTGATCTCATTTGAATGGTAATTGATTATAGAATTTGTTATTTAGGTTTGATTTTTAATAAATATTTACAATTACAAATAAATATGTATTCGTTACAAAAAAAAATCTACCCATATGTTGCTAATATTTAGTAAATGGCAATTTTAAGTAAACGGTTGGCTGTTAAGTATGTCAAGTTGACTTTATTTGACAGATCTATCTTTCATTCATTCAGAACATAAGTATAATTTTACCCATGATACGAAAATTCTGTGAATTCAAGGATTTTTAGTTTTCGAAATAATTCGGTTCAAAGTTACCCAAAACTCAAGGTAACTTTGAACACGCACAAAAGCATATTTTTTTTCCATTTCCTTTCTAGTTACTTAGTAATACAGTTAGTTATTCTAAAACTCGGTATAAAAGAACACTCATTATTCATCAAAACCTTAAATAAGGTCATCCTATTTTTTTATATTTTGAAAAATCTGAAAAAGTCATTCAAAGTTACCCAATTTGACTGTATCTAATTTATTGACTAATCACTTCTCTTACAATACAGCTCTCGCCATCTAACGAGGAAATAAAAATTGTGTTTTCACTGAATTGTTAGTCATGGTATGAAACTGAAACAGAAACTCTATGAAATAGTTCTATTAGTATAGAATAGATGTCATATTATGTAAGCTAAACATTAAACTATACAAGTTATTCAAACTAATAACAATTGAAAGTATTAAACGCAATAGAATCAATAAATCTCATTTTTATAATAACCACTACAGTCAAATTGGGTAACTTTGAATGACTTTTTCAGATTTTTCAAAATATAAAAAAATAGGATGACCTTATTTAAAGTTTTGATGAATAATGAGTGTTCTTTTATACCGAGTTTTAGAATAACTAACTGTATTACTAAGTAACTAGAAAGGAAATGGAAAAAAAATATGCTTTTGTGCGTGTTCAAAGTTACCTTGAGTTTTGGGTAACTTTGAACCGAATTATTTCGAAAACTAAAAATCCTCGAATTCACAGAATTTTCGTATCATGGGTAAAATTATACTTATGTTCTGAATGAAAGAAAGATAGATCTGTCAAATAAAGTCAACTTGTCATACTTAACAGCCAACCGTTTACTTAAAATTGCCATTTACTAAATATTAGCAACATATGGGTAGATTTTTTTTTTGTAACGAATACATATTTATTTGTAATTGTAAATATTTATTAAAAATCAAACCTAAATAAGAAATTCTATAATCAATTACCATTCAAATGAGATCAAAACATTAATGGTTGTCAAGAGAATTTGAAAAATAATTCACCCCATTCCATGAATGAGATGTCATCTTCAATGTACTTTTATCTTTATTTTTTGTTATTTGATGCTCTTTTAAGATGAAAACAATGTTTTCTTTTTTAATAATAGTAAATTCCTTTTTTGGAAACCATGACCGCGAGTAACGACCTGTTACTATCCCACTTCTGACCATAGGCCTCCTCTCTCCGTCTTTGGAGAGAAAGATTGGAGCTAAGACCTACCTCGCTGCTCCAATGCGGATTAGTAGGTTACACATATCCCCATAATTCTCTAGAGATACGTAGGTTTCCTCGCAATGTTTTCCTTCACCGAAAAACGTGTGATAAATTGTAATTCACAATTAGACACATAAGTTTTAATAGAAACTCATTGATGCCTGCGCTGGGTTTGAACCTGCGACCTCTTCGAAAGAGTCCGACGTTGTTACCGCTGGGCTATCACAGCTATACAGCTAAGCTTTCATCCTTGTTAAAGCACCGGATTGGATTTTATTACGATACGTGTGGTAACTCGTCCTGCATGTAGGTATAAGGTATGTGAATGTTGCCTGCTTTATACGTTTAGCAATACATAGATTCTTTTAATAAACGCGGATTATAGCAAAATAATTCTATTGTAATTACTGTATGTACTAAAATATGTACTTGAAAATATTATTAGAAATCAATAACTCTTTGTCAATGTTACCCATAAACTAAGATAATGCAATTGTGTATCTTTGAACCGTTCAAAGTTACCCATATTTAATTAAAAATAGGGGTGGTCCACAAATTTCCCTGTCAATGGATATAAAACGATGCAAAATCATGAAATTATGTGAAAAAGTATAATTTCAACGTACAATTGATCATTAGAAACCGAAAATCATGTGTTTTACACACCTTTTCTGTAATTAAATCGGAAATGTAACTCACATACTTTTCACTGCTAAAAGACAGCGAACAGAAAATTTTGAAAAAGTGTCAAAATTTGTTTCAAAACTATAAATTTTAAATGACATTTGACAACTAGAACATTTAGTATTTTCATTTCACTCAGTTATCAGTTTTAAATCAGGTTACAGATATTGAAAAAAAAATTAATAATTATTTTAGTCGTTTTATTCAATGTTACCCGTAAATTCAAAGTTACCCAATTTGACTGTACAATAAAATTTAACAATACCAAACTTGTTGTATAAAGCGTACTAGTACGACTAATCGTCGCTAGATAGCGATATAATAAAAAAATATGTCTATTCTCCGATAGATGGCGTTAAATTTATTGTGAAGATGTTCTGATTCAATAAAAATAAAGAAATACAGACTTTTCCCATTTGGTAGTTCACATATTAGTTTTCTCTATATATCCAAGAAATTAAGCCGAATAACGTTATAAGCGATATAACATTCGGATGTCCTGTTTTACCTTATTTTAAAAGTTATTAAACTAATTACGTTTGCGACAGTTACAGACAAAAAAAAACAAAACTTGTATGTAACTACTTTTATTATTATTTATGTAAAAATTAAAACTAAAACTACAGTGAGACAATCTGCACAATGCTGGTGCTAGAATTTTAATGATTTAGTTATTTTATTACAGTCAAATTGGGTAACTTTGAATGACTTTTTCAGATTTTTCAAAATATAACAAAATAGGATGACCTTATTTAAAGTTTTGATGAATAATGAGTGTTCTTTTATACCGAGTTTTAGAATAACTAACTGTATTACTAAGTAACTAGAAAGGAAATGGAAAAAAAATATGCTTTTGTGCGTGTTCAAAGTTACCTTGAGTTTTGGGTAACTTTGAACCGAATTATTTCGAAAACTAAAAATCCTCGAATTCACAGAATTTTCGTATCATGGGTAAAATTATACTTATGTTCTGAATGAAAGAAAGATAGATCTGTCAAATAAAGTCAACTTGTCATACTTAACAGCCAACCGTTTACTTAAAATTGCCATTTACTAAATATTAGCAACATATGGGTAGATTTTTTTTTTTGTAACGAATACATATTTATTTGTAATTGTAAATATTTATTAAAAATCAAACCTAAATAACAAATTCTATAATCAATTACCATTCAAATGAGATCAAAACATTAATGGTTGGCAAGAGAATTTGAAAAATAATTCACCCCATTCCATGAATGAGATGTCATCTTCAATGTACATTTTATCTTTATTTTTTGTTATTTGATGCTCTTTTAAGATGAAAACGATGTTTTCTTTTTTAATAATAGTAAATTCCTTTTTTGGAAACCATGACTGCGAGTAACGACCTTTTACTATCCCACTTCTGACCATAGGCCTCCTCTCTCCGTCTTTGGAGAGAAGGATTGGAGCTAAGACCTACCTCGCTGCTCCAATGCGGATTAGTAGGTTACACATATCCCCATAATTCTCTAGAGATACGTAGGTTTCCTCGCAATGTTTTCCTTCACCGAAAAACGTGTGATAAATTGTAATTCACAATTAGAAACATAAGTTTTAATAGAAACTCATTGATGCCTGCCCTGGGTTTGAACCTGCGACCTCTTCGAAAGAGTCCGACGTTGTTACCGCTGGGCTATCACAGCTATACAGCTAAGCTTTCATCCTTGTTGTTGTTGACTCGTCCTGCATGTAGGTATAAGGTATGTGAATGTTGCCTGCTTTATACGTTTAGCAATACATAGATTCTTTTAATAAACGCGGATTATAGCAAAATAATTCTATTGTAATTACTGTATGTACTAAAATATGTAGGTACTTGAAAATATTTTTAGAAATCAATAACTCTTTGTCAATGTTACCCATAAACTAAGATAATGCAATTGGGTATCTTTGAACCGTTCAAAGTTACCCATATTTAACTAAAAATAGGGGTGGTCCACAAATTTCCCTGTCAATGGATATAAAACGATGCAAAATCATAAAATTATGTGAAAAAGTATAATTTCAACGTACAATTGATCATTAGAAACCGAAAATCATGTGTTTTACACAACTTTTCTGTAATTAAATCGGAAATGTAACTCACATACTTTTCACTGCTAAAAGACAGCGAACAGAAAATTTTGAAAAAGTGTCAAAATTTGTTTCAAAACTATAAATTTTAAATGACATTTGACAACTAGAACATTTAATATTTTCATTTCACTCAGTTATCAGTTTTAAATCAGGTTACAGATATTGAAAAAAAAATTAATAATTATTTTAGTCGTTTTATTCAATGTTACCCGTAAATTCAAAGTTACCCAATTTGACTGTACTTCTACAACTTAAACTTTGTTGATCCCAAACGCGACGCGATGTTGTCACCAAGGTAGCACATATAACAAACTCTCAAACGGCGGAAGTATGCATCTCTCATCGAGAGTTATATATTTGTTCCGTTTGCAGTTAAGACCCTAGGGCCGTGGAGTCAAAGTGATAATTTTTTTTATCAAATTCAAATTCAAAATATTCTTTATTCAAATAAACTTGTAAACAAGTGCTTTTGAATCGTCAACTCTACTGCTGGTTCGGAAAGCTGTTCCTACCGAGAAGAGCCGGCAAGAAACTCGGCGGTTGCTCTTTTTTAAAAAAATACAATTCTTAATGCTAGTTACATTTAATTGTTTCTATCTTGTATAGGGTGGAACAATATTTATATCCACGCATTTTTATCGTCTAAATAATCCTCAACAGTATAGTAGGCTTTCTGTATCAGCCTCTCCTTAATAGTGTTTTTAAACTGTTGTAATGGCAAAGTTAAAATTGATTGTGGAATTTTATTATAGAATCTTATACCCAAACCCACAAACGACTTACGTACTTTTTCAAGGCGCAAAGCAGGGGCCGCAAGCTTATGTCGGTTCCTACTTTGTCTATTATATCCGTTTTAACATCACGGTTAATTGCCTCTTCAGGTGACAAGAGGGCTGGCTCCTTTTTCACACAAAGAATCAGCGATTCAGCGCGGAAACGCTGCCAGCATTCTTGGGACCAATCCACGTGGGCTTGATTTGTATAGTCCTAAAGTGTAAGTAATTTAAGATAGATATAACTTGTACATTTTTGCTGTAAATAAAAGGTGTATCACATTATGGTTACAATAAAAAACAAACTCTCCCTTGAATTGAAAGAAGATTAAAAAATATTACAATACACGGACACATTTCAAAGTATGTATTTAAGAATGCTTGACTCGATTAATCGAAAGATATTCTTTATTTAAGCTGATTTCTAATCGTTACTCAAAAACAATAAATCTATACTAAAATATACCTAAAGCTGAAGAGTTTGTTTCTTTCTGTGTAAGATAGTCCACTTATTGGGGAAGGCTATAGGCTATATAACATCACGCTAATAGGATATAGCAGCAATAAAATATAGTACGAAAACGGCAAAATTAAAAGCTCTCCTTGCGTGCGCTGAGCAAACGGAAATAGTAAAACAAAAATCATATATTACAAAATTGTTCCCTTGTAAAAGTTCTAAATAAAAGTTCGCGACACCATATGTCTAGCTTTTAAGGTTAACCCACTTATTTATTTATTCCATAGAACAACCAACAGAATTACATGTCTAACTAAAGTAACATGGTTATATTTCCTAGGGTTGCTATTAACATATATGTAAGTCTAATTAAAGGTAGTCACAGCGTGCTTAAAAGGTAACAAACATACAATAACTATTATAACTAACATTATAAGAAAAAAATAGAAAATATGAAGTCTAACAAACTTAGGGAAAATATGGAAAATAGCTAATATTTAAATAGCACTTTAACCATTTTTATGGTTATCAAGAGACTATATTACGGTTTTAATCTTACTCGGGATATTGCTAATTCTATAATAAAATTTTAAAACACTTAAAAAGCAATATTTTTTTAATTTCTGATATTAGTACTCATTAAGTACAGATCGTAAGCAGTAAAATCATCACCGAAACTAATATTGGTGTTTATTTTACGATCTCTTAACTTTTAACAGCCCATAGACCCAATAGCAATGAATAAAATGTTGCTTCCGCAGTAATATGATACTCACAGCGTGGCACTGGCGACTATTAGGGAGTCTTTACATTCGTTCAGAAGTTACAATAAAATTACTTAGCTGTAATCGTTTGTTAAGAGAATTCTTAACAGGTAAGAATGAGGGTGGTCTATTCTACTCAGCCAGATAACACACGGCGGGTCAACTTATCATAGTCCCCTTTTACGATACCTCGGTAAGAAAGAGGGTGGTCTATTCTACTCAGCCGGATACCACATGGCGGGTCAACTTACCATAGTCCCCTTTTACGACACATCGGTAAGAAAGATGGCGGTCTATTCTACTCAGCCAGATACCACACGGCGGGTCAACTTACCATAGTCCCCTTTTACGACACCTCGGTAAGAAAAATGGTGGTCTATTCTACTCGGCCAGATACCACACGGCGGGTCAACTTACCATAGTCCCCTTTTACGACACATCGGTAAGTAAGATGGTGGTCTATTCTTCTCAGCTGGATACCACACGGCATAAGTCTTAAACAGATTGTGGAATTTTATTATAAAAACGTATCCATATAAATGATTTATAGAAGCAGGCGTTACTTTGCAGAATTCCATAGTACAGAAGTTACAATAAAATTACTTTGCTGTACTTTGTGTATGAAGCAGGCAACAATCACATACATCCAGGACAAGTCGCCACACGTATCACGAGAGAGAGTATTTGTATATCATCCATACAAAGGATAGTCTATTCTACTCAACCGGATACCACACGGCGATAGTTTAATAAATTAATGAAGAATCTAAATAAATATCTTACTGTACATACCTACTAAGAAGCCAAGGAAAGTAGCATACAAATTAACTAGTCAGTAACGGTTAAGTATATTGTACAAGCTCCCTTATAATAAGTCGTATAATTGGATACTTTGTTTCAAGTCAGAAATAGACGTTAGTGAAAAAAGTGTGGTAAGTTACATTACATAATACCTATCTACTTCACTTTGAACTTTTGCATTATACTGTCGTAGCCAAGACATAAGCAGATCCCATTAATAATTAATCAATACTATGTAACATATAAGGCTAATTCGTTTGTTTGTTAGAACACGCTTATCACAGGAACTACTCGACCGATTTAAAAAATTATTTGAGTGTAAGATAGTCCATTAATCGAGGAAGGCTATAGGCTATATAACATCACGCTAAGATGAATAGGAGAGGGGCAGCAATAAACAATATTACGAAATCGGCAAAACTTACAGCTTTTTACCCTGTCCTGTTACCCTGTGCCTGCCACCAGCAGTGTGGTGGAGCACTGTCAGGTTTTTAGTCGGTGAGAGTCCGACATACCCGCCGCTCGTCCCCGTCGAACGATGATGACCCATAATGGATTTTCCTGACACAAAAAAAAAACTTACAGCTATATTCGAAACTATACACCCAGACTCGAAGAAGCAACAAAGTGTTACAAAATGTTCGCGCTCAGCGGGAATTGAACCCGCGATCAAATAAAAATAATCATTATTCATATAAGATATTTGAAGCACTTTTGAATCGTCAAGGATCAATATGATTGATTAATGAAGCTACGACTGGTTCAGAATATTGCTCTTACAAAAAAAAAACACAGCAAGTGACTCGGCGGTCAATCTTTTAAATATTTTCAAATTTACATTATTAAACCGCAGTCTTGTATGAAGCTGAAAGGATTTTTAAATCCGGGCATTTTTATCAACTAAATAATCTTTAATTGTGTTTTCAATTCAATTGCTTTACGTTTAAGCATATTTCTTACACTTAATTTAAATCTCCGTAGACTGGTCTAGTATGGATTGCGGAATTTTATTTTAGAAGCATTATGCGTTTCAACACCTTATTAAAATCAATTATATATAGCTAGAGTAGCTATGTTTGTAAATAAAAAAATCGGACACGGATATTCTAATTTGACTGCGTCCTTCCTTCTTCATTAAATTTTATTTTATTTTGAATTGATTGCATATGGCTTAAAAATATCCTATCTAAAAATTATTATACATAAACTTTTACATTTAAGATTCATCTTATCCAATAATTAGAATTAATACAAGTAATAGAGATACAAAAGTCGCAAAAAAAAGATTGATAACTAAAAAGATTTGCAATCACTAATCTGCTGATGTAGCTTGGTAGAAAATTTGTATTCAACTCAAGTCGTTATATGAGATTACACAATCTACAATTTTTGACTGGCCCGTTGGCGGAGTTGGTAGTGATCCTGCGGGTCGCGGACTCGATTCCCGCCAAAGCCAACATTTTCCTTAAATCAATTTGTTGGTCTTCGAGCCTTGGTGTATATTTGTATTTAAGTATGTATTTAAAAATTAAATAAGTATATATTTACCAGTTGTCTGTCTACCATAACACAAGTATTGGTTTACATTCGAAACGGACGATCGTGTGTGTATGTGTCCCATATATTTATTTATTTAATTACAGTTTATTAGGAATACTCGAGACTATCCAAGAAATTTAGAATAGCTATCCATCCCACTTAAAAATCATATCGCTTTGAAGGAATTTCTAAAGCACAAAGCGCATTTAGTAGTATGCTGTCAAAAAATGAAATAACGTTTAAAGTTTACGACTCACTTTTTAAGTGGCCACGTTTAACCATTTTTGGATTTTTTAGTGAAACGCCGGCAGACTATGCAAAAAAAGAATCGGTTGCGTAGTTATCAAGTGCAAAGTAAATTTCGTATAAGACATTAATATTTCCCTGTTAAATCTTCTGCACCTAATTACTGTAATTAATTAATAGTACCTGGTTGACCTAGCATTGCTCGGTAATTTTTTAAAAGATTAAAAAAAAATTAATATAAAAAATTTAGAAGAAAAATGAAAAATAATAGGGCAGGTGGGGCTCGATCCTAGGTATTTTCACCTCTCTAGACCGTCCGTTTTCCAAATGAACTACCATGACTTTACGTTTGATAGCAAAAAATTGTGATTGTATTCAACGTAAATTTCAAAAAAATTTTAGAGCCCGAAAACAGGGATAAAACGACATTTTTTTTAAAATAACACTTATCTAGAACGATTGTCCTCCCCCAAAACCCCTACATGAAAATGTAAGGCGTGTAATGTAACGTGGGACTTAGCTCTATCAAAGTAGAGAGACGGCCCAGCAGTACAGTACTTTACATTTTTACATATAAGACTATGTTTGGAGTAATTTTATACCGGCTTTTCCTGTGCGGTAAAGGCGTTTTGAATAAAAGCTTTTATTTAACTTGCCGTGTATGTATGTGAAGGTGGAATCTTGCAATTTAAATATGACCCACTTCAAGGTGTCTGATTAAGCTCATATTTATTTATTTACTTTTTATACATATATTTAGAAAAGAGAAAGAAAAATAAAAAAACACATGTATAAAGGCGAACTTATCCCTAAAAGGGATCTCTTCATATTTAACATATTAATCCTGTCTGTTATACTGCCAGGATCAGCTCCAGACGGTGGAACTCTTAAACGGTTAACAGTAGGGACATGAAATTATGTTAAAATGTTGTATTTATTAAAAGATTTATTATGTTTAACTTTATTCTTTTTATTTATCATTCATTTTATCTCACTTTATTAAATGACATAAGTTAGTGCAGAAGTATCCTTGAGGAAGCAAAATGCGAGGAGTAGAGTGAAGAAGCTCTACTAGTTGTACCCCTTGCAAGGTTATAAGGAGTGCAGTGAAAAGGAGACCACATCTTATCGATAACAGAAAACTGGGACCTGACCATGGGATATTACCCTAGGCATAGAACATGTATGAAACTATAGAAGAAATATTGAATCTCACATAACAAAAAAAAAATTAAACTTGTTGATTCTACAAAATTATCAGACACTATCAAAAGCTAATGTGCATTCGGGAGTAGTGTTCAACTTTATGTCATACATGTATAAAGCTCGTTATTAAATAATTTAATGACTGACCCGTTGGCGCAGTGGGTAGTGACCCTGCCTTCAGCTCCGAGTACCGCGGGTTCGATTCCCGCCGAGGGCCAACATTTTCTATAAATGGATTTGTTGCTCTTCGAGTTTATGAGTATATTTGTATTTTAAGTACTTATCTATTTAAAAATTATATAAGTATATATTCACCAGTTGTCTGTCTACCATAACACAAGTATTAGTTACTTACTTTGGGGACGGACGACAGTGTGTTTAAGTGTCACATATATTTATTATTTATAATAATAATTCCGACGTTTAAGCGATAAAATTTTAACTAGCCTTATATATCCAACACTTAAATGACCTTAATAGAAATAGCACAAAAATAAATCCTACATTCATGAAACATAAACAGAATAAACACAAATCACGCCTAGCGCCAGAGCACAAAAAAATATTTACGTCAATATAAAAGTCATTAGCGATAAAGAAATCAAACCCGTGACAGGAATGAAATCATCCGTTTATTTACACCACGCTTACTGCCCTACGGACAAGGACGAATATATTGGTATTAATAAGTGTGAGAGAGATAGTCATAAACCCCATGGCCCCGCCCCTTAACCAGTAACCAACGTGGATTGGCTTCGGGTCCCAATCTTTAACACCATCAGTCTTCCATTGCCGGTCATTTCATCCACAACTAAATTAATACAAACAATTAGTCAAAGTGATATTGTATGTGATTGTGTACTAAAAATGGATAGTTACGAACAAAACAATGAAGTATCGACGTCCTACAACAGTCTAAAACACAATTTAAACGAATTATACGATTATGATATGGTTAAAAAGGATTATAGTTATCGGATGAAAATAGACGAATCGCAAGGAAATTTAAGCACTCCGTTTTCCGTTAAAGATATATTGAACATAAACCAGAACTACTACGAACGGGATTGGAAACCAAACGACAGGGATAAAAGGAATCCAGAATACGAAACTTTGTATCAGAGCCAATACTGTGCGGAATACTTCAGCCAAGTTTATCCGAATGTACCAGTTCACAATGACCCCTACTGGACACAAGATATGTATCATGAAGCTAAAATGGACGAGTATTACAACTATAACCCTTATTGCCATAATTTGTACCATCAGAACCACGAATACCCTGAGCTAATGGGCCACCACATGGTCGATATACCAGGGAAGGTGGATAGCGACAGAGAAGCTCTACCTGCAAATTTAGGGATAAAGGTGATGGAGAAAAGTGTTCATCAAATAGCTGATGCCGCACCGTTTACGGAAACTTTACAGAAATTCCCGCCGATAGCTAAAAAACAGTCAAGTAAGTATATAAAACAAACTATAATTACACGTTTTAAGGCTTGTTTTAGCAAGGCGCAGACTAAAATAACAATGCCGAAGTTTAATAAAAAAGTTTTACAATTATTTGGAGTAATGTTATACAATGCGGACATATTATAAAATTTTAAAACTTGCATGTAGTTAGTACAAAGTTAACAACAACAAAGTTTTGTTATTTATGAGATATTTTTATTGTGTATGCCATAAAGGAAAGTAATAATTATTGTTATATGTATAAGTATTTAGTAACATAATATTACTATCTCACAGCTGCGCAAAGTCCTTTTTACTTATTTAATGGCACTAGTAATTGACCATGTACTTACTAGTATTTGACCGTGTTGTATGAAATTTTAAATAATAAGCGTTTTGTTAGTTGTAGCTAATAATGCAATGCCAAATGGCACCCAGAATTTCCCTAGAGATATGCAGTTTTCCCTACGATATTTTCCTTCACAGAGAAAAAAAAGAAAAGTGCGCGATAAATTGTAAATACCTAGTAGACACATAATTTTTGTTTCAACTATTGCGGTTTGAATCCTCGATTATAGGTTAAGTCAGTTCCTAAAAACAGTAACTAACGCAATATTTATTCTATCAACAGAGCCAACGTGCAGCAGTAAGCTAGAAAAAAAGAACGTCAAAAGAAAACCAAGAATTTTGTTCTCGCAGACACAAGTCCACGCACTGGAGGTTCGATTCCGAGCCCAGAGATACCTCACAGCACCAGAACGAGAGCAACTAGCGAAAACATTGAATCTATCGCCCACACAAGTCAAAATCTGGTTCCAGAACCGAAGATACAAAAGTAAACGCATAAAATCACCGGAAGTGTCAACATCAACAGATGCTAAACCGATCAGGAATACAGGAAGGAAACTGTACAGACCGGAAAACAGAGATCTCCCGCCGCTTTACGAGGCCTTCAAAGTAGAGAGTGTATCTGAAAATGATATGACTTCAAATATTTATTTAGATGACAGTTTAACTTATGAAGACAATGTCACAGATAAATATTATTCTAGGCAAATTGACGAAGGAAATGTGGCAACCAGTTCGATTAACGAAATATATACAGATGTAAAAGACGAAATATATAAAGAAAATGAAATGAAAAAATATTTTCCTATTAGCTATGTTTGTTAATAGTTCTTAAGTATTAATATTACTCAGATGATAAAAAAGAAAGATGGACTGCAAGAAAAATAAAAATAAAATATTTTTTTCGGCTTTGTATTTGACATATATAAAACCGGTTTTCTAAATACAGATATATATTAAGTAAGCTGCGAACGGCATCATAAGTAAATGAGTTGTTTCATTATAATATTGCGGATCGTTTGACCTTCTATACATATTATAAAATAAATTTCCCAAAAGTGTTTTATGAATGTAATCGATTTTCTCAAAATCTATTAAACAGATTTTTTTAAAAGTTTTTACTTAAAGATTTTAATACAAAATGCAATTAATGAGGAATTAATCTTAATGGGACTTTCACTTGAAGATAAAGGAGGTTGTTGAGCAGCATATAGGCTATTTTTTTACTCAGAAATCGGGAAAACTATGTTAACTGATTTTCATAATGGGCCAAGCTGCTAGGACAGCTTTCATTTTATAAAAAAAGCTAATACTATACGCACTTAAGAAAGCAAGTATGCTTTATGAGAAATGCTTCATTCCATTTTTCTGCAAGTCTCCGTCGTTTTTTTTTGTAAATCTGAGATTATAGACTGACTGCCAAAGAGTATTATTTTGTTATTATATTTTTTTTATTTTGTGATTCTGTGCGATTTAAAATATTTGTGAAGCCTGTGTCTGCAAATAGTAACCCCTTACTTATAAAAAGTAAACAATTTTATTTTTTATGAATTCGGGGATTATAAATATTTAATGTTTTTAAATAAATGTGAAAGACTGAATCTTTTTCTTTATTTTTGTGTTTTGTTTGATTTCCCTTTCGTTGTTTAATTTTTAGTTTTATTCTCTTAATAACGCAAGTAAACAAAAGTTTATGAATGAAATCCTTTACATTCCCTATCCACATATTATATAACCTTAAATATAATATAATTATAATAATTATTAAATTATACCTACCTACCATACAAACTACCTACTTTTTTAAGGTTAAGTTCCATAAAAAATGTATCAAATGAAATTAAAACATTTTCTTTGCCGGTAGTTTGAATTTTTATACAAAAGCAATAATGTTCCATATAAAATTATATTAAAAAATAACAGAAACAATAAAAAAATGTTATACTAATATAATATACCTTTGACAGCAAAAGGCGTGAAAAGTTCTAATCCTTTTTTTCAAAAGTAAAAAAAATGCTTTTGTCCAGCATTGACCTAAGATAACGCCGATAGCTTAACTGTTAAAGTAAGTTATTTTGCTAAATTGTATTGATAATATCTCACAAACTAAACCTTTCTTTGCCGTGGCTCACTCGGAATTTTCCTCTTTCCTCCTTTTTTTTCCTTTGTGACTTTTCATAAAACGTTGAAGAAATCATTTCAATCTAATTTTCATGTTGCGGGCACACAGGCAAGTTCTATCATTTTGTATATACATATATATTACGGGGTCTAGTAATATATAGAAGGAGGTTTCACACGCCATCATTCACAATATTTCGGTACTCAGTAATTAGTTGTAAACGCAAATTAAAATGTCTTGGTTTTATCTAGAATCATGGAGTTTACCTCAATAAAAACAATCCTATTTTGTCAATTTAGAACCCATACTAGCTAGCCGATACCTGCTGTTAGCACAAATTCCCTACAAATAAATTTTTTTAAAGCCGCACAAACGCTCAAACTTTATCATTATAAGTAATATTATACATATAATACTAGGTTGGTTTCATCGTTCAAAGTCAATAAAACATCACATAAGCCATATTGTCGCTTTTACCTTTTTTTAGCTCAATTTGTAAAGATCGCTCTTATCTGAATTGCTACCATACCGCAACGGGCGAGAGTGTGTGACATAGACTAGCGTTTTATATATTTACTAGCAATCGCCAGCGGCTCCGCCCGCGTAGAAATATTAAAACCGTAATATAGGATAACCAAAAAATGATTATAGTATCCTTAAAAGTTAGACATATGCTGTCGCGGACTTTTATTTAGAACTTTTTGAGAGGAATACTTTTGTACAACATGATTTTTTAATAACTATTACCGTTTACTCAGCGCGCGCAAGGAAAGCTTTAAATTTTGCGGTTTTCGTGCTATGTATATTTTTTTGCTGCTCCTATCCTTATTCGTCTTAGCGTATTATATATATATATATATATATATATGTATAAGCTATAGCCTTCCTCGATAAATGGACTATCTTACACTTGGTGGTTCCTGAGATTAGCGCGTTGAAACAATCAATCAATCAAACAAATAGATAAGTAAACATATAGATTGTTCATGTACCAACCATAAAACATTTACTAAGAATATTATAAATCAGAAATTCAGTTTTCACGAATATTACGCTGGATTAATATTAATAAAATTTTAAATAATTAAAGGTTTTTAGTCGCATAAAGGATTTCAATCGAAGTCCATTTGACCAGCAGTACCTATAGAATAATAAAGCTGTGATAATTTATAGAATTAGGCGTTACTTTGCGGAGATCCATAATACAAAAGTAATAATAAAATTATTTTCCTATAATCCGCGAAGAATTTGCTAAAGAATTTGCAAAATAATTTTATTATTACTTTTGAAAGCTGGGATAACTGAACGCTAAGACCGTGTGACGTTGGACCACGCGTTCAAATCCTGGGAAGACACCAGTAAGATTTTCTTTTAAAATCTTTGCCTAATTGATATTTCTTATTCATCACTCGCTTTTCAGTGACGGAAAACATTGTGAAGAAATCTATATATCTCTGGAGGTAATCGTGAAATTGCGTGAATGAAGAGCAGCCTGTTGGGTCTTAGCTCCAACGCTTCTTTCAAAAAATAGAAGAGAGGAGGCCTTTGCCCAGCAGTGGGATAGTAACAGGCCATTATTTTTCCAGAATTTTCAGTATAAAGGAACTTTTCTTATCGCAATAATTTTATGTATAAACTAGTAGCAACCAAAAACACAGCGTTTAAACGCCCGTTTGCATCCCTGCATCCCCTCAAAATCTCACATAGATGGGCGCCGGCGCTAAGATAAACCATTGATCCCTGAAACACGTGTCTTATTATACGGAACCTGTAAACTATGGGAACGACCCGCACCTGCTCTTAAAAGCTTTATTGACTAAGCGTGCGATGAGTTTTTTTGTCATAAACTTTTAACGACTCCCATTTATGGTAACCAAAAATCAATAAAAAAACTCAATTAAATTAACAGAATTCATATCTATTTGCTATTAATTTAATTTGCTGATAACTTTTTTTTAATATAAACTGTTCTGATATACAAAACAGTTTTTGTTAGTATGATCATTAAATTTATACACCATCGTAAATAAATTTAATGATTGACTGACTTAATTTGTAATATTTACTCAACTAAAATAAGGGGTCTTTTCTTAGTTAAAAAACAGTCACAAACATTAGTAAAAGAAAGAGGTAATTCGTTTAGATACCATAGACTGCAAATGGTATGGTTTGTCACTTTTGAATCCCTATAAATTCTTCCATAAGTTGTTTATGTGATTCTCATTACAGTGTTCAAAAATATCGTTGATTAATCACTTCTAATATGAATTATTTGACTTGCCTAGAGAAAGGTTTAAATTATATTTAAGAACTATGTTTATGTGTAAAGCATATTACACAATTGAAGATTATAACAATGCTTGGATTTGGATTTGGATTTGGACTGCGGTTTAATTCTTATATGTTAGAGATTGACCGTCGAGTTTCATGCTGGTTTTTCTCGGACCAGTAGTAGCTTCATTAATCATATTGATCCTTGACGATACAAAAGTCCAAAAGCTTAAAGATTATTAGCTTAAAGGTTAAAGATTATTTAGATTATATTTGATTTGTTATAGAACACGCATATTCCTAGTGAATTCTGGGATATGTTTTACCAACCAATCCGCATTAGAAGTGTTGATTTTAAAATCGTCATGGAAAGGCTTACCAGCACTCAGCAGTAATTAAATATTTTTACTAGAAATTATTGTTTTTAGTTACTTTAAAGTTACCTTAATAGTGATTGTGAGGTTTGAAATCCTCTGCTATAGGGTGTTACGAGTTAAAGTTGTCTAGTAGTTAAAAGAGTAAATGTAAATGGTACTGTTGCTTATGAGATTGTATTTGTGTATGTGTGTGTGACGTACGCGGGCTGTGCACGTGGGTGTTTGATGTATTAATATTGGTGGTGCTTTTAAGGTTATCGCTGTGGAAGGTGATCTGGCCCGATAGACCGATGCCATGCCACCGGGGCGCACAGTCGCAGGGGAATGTGGTACGTACAAATCTTAAAATTAAATAAATATTTTTGTCTGCTATTAAATTTTAGCATGTAAAATATTACAAAACAACATCATCAAAATTTATATGATATTACTTATATGACTTTACTCATCATTATCCTGTCTTTAACCACTCTAAGTGGGGTCGGCACAACATGTTATAAACATGTGGTCAAATGATTTGGCTACGTATTTTACGACCAACCGCCAGCCTGACGTCAACTTACCTTAATCGTATTTTATGACAACTCGGTAAGAAAGAGGGTGGTATATTCTACTCAACCGGATACCACACGGTGGGTCAACTTACCTTAGTCGCCTTTCACAACACCTCGGTAAGAAATGATGGTGGTCTATTCTATTCATCATTCATTCATGGGACATCAAAAGGCGTATATATGGCTTTACTCATGTTACTAAAAGTAATTTTATATCATAAAATATTTCTTGGTTTATACAATTCAAAAATGTTTCTTTTAAGATAATTACATGAAATTGCATGCTATTCTATTTAAATTTGTAGATATTGTATTTCTGTTTTTTGGTACCTACTTCAGTATATCCGAATTCTCCAATTGTGCGAACCGGTTAAGTACCAAAAATTAACTTTGTACTTTTATAACAAAAACATTATCACGATAAAGATATGGTTTTTTTACTCATATTTTATTAAAGTTCTTTTTTTGTTTATTAATAATTTATAGAATTATGCACTACTTTACGGACTTCCTTAATACTAAAAATAATGAATTAATCTATATTAATCTGCTAAATTTAATTTGTCAACATTGATTTATTGAACTGGGTTGTTGTTATTTTGTGGTTTTTCATGTTTCTCAGTGAATATGGTTAAAAATTCGTAATTGCACATAAAATTAAATTAAAGCATCACAATCGCGCACATACTCACAATTTTTCATCGTTAAATTATTATTAGGGTGGTAACTTATAGACGGTATGATACTAATTGTATCTATGTGGATACATATATCAAAATATTGAATGAATGAATGAACTCTTTTATTGAACACCACATTAATAACAGTAAAAACTAAATATAATAATAATAAATACATATTTAAAAAAAGTAGTGCTACAATCTGGCGGACTTATCGCTAAATAGCGATTTCTTCCAGCCAACCAACAATGAAAGGACAAAGTTACAGATATATAGTATGATGAAAGGACAAAGTTACAGATATATATAATATTGTATGATGATACTATATTCAAATAGAAACAAGAAATAAGTCGTTCCATAATCCCATTAAACTGTACTCCATTACTAAGCCCCCGTACAGCGCTCGTTAGCTTTTATTTGGACGCTGGACTCCTGTTCCGATATTACACTGTTGGCTATAAAAAGTGCCAATGATTTTATTCTCGTCAATCTGTACATACTTGCATTGTTTATATTTTATTTTTTATTTATTTTATTCATTTTTATTATTGGTAAAAAAAAGTGTACAAAGGTCAACTTATTCCTAAGCCAGAGATCTCTGCCAGCTAACCTACGAAGTGAGACAATTTATAGTTAAGAAAAAGTTGGTACGCAAATATCCAACATTATGAATTAGAATTACCTATACTACTACCTATAATATATATAAATAAATATACATATATACTTACACACATACACACACCATATATATATATAAACCATAAATAAATTATATATAATACAAATAAATATGATATTATATGACTTTACTCATCATCCTCCTGTCTTTAACCACTCTAAGTGGGGTCGGCACAACATGTTATAAACATGTTGTCAAATGATTTGGCTACGTATTTTACCACCGCCCGCCTGCCTGACGTCAACTTACCTTAATCATACTTTATGACAACTCGGTAAGAAAGAGGGTGGTCTATTCTACTCAGCCAGATGCCAAACGGTGGATCGACTTACCTTAGTCGCCTTTTACGACACATCGGTAAGAATTGAGGGTGGTACTATTCTATTCAGCCGGATACCACGATTTAAAACGCCATGTTTTAAATTTATTGAATATATACAACACAATTTTCACCGTGAAATGTGAAGTCAGCGTAGCTTATTCGGCAAACGGTAGGTCGCGCGAAATGAATATACCTAGGATTGAGCCACACCTACCCTATTTTTTTTAAATTTTTTTTTTGAAGTACTTTTTTATTTTGTAATAAATTACCGAGCAAGGCTCCATCAACCTAATACTATTTTTAATACCTCAAAGTAACTCCTTTTTCCATAAATTACTCAAGTGTGTCCTATTATTTGCGCCCGCGGTGCACGGCGGGTTTCTCAGTGGTTATCAGTGTTCAATACATGTGCACAGTTTAATGTTCTCATTCTGTTTTATTCATTAATTGCCGATGCCGCCCGATGATGTTCAAAGGAGCAAAATAAAATCTATTTACTCACGCCTTTGTGAGTATCGCTCTAAGAATGTATAACCGGACGCGAAATGAGACATAGACTTTCGCTAATTGATATCAATTAGTAAATTTGTTTCTCTTAGTTTTATTCGGCACTCAGATGATATATCGTTATATTTCATCGACCCGCCGTGTGGTATCCGGCTGAGTAGAATAGACCACTCTCATTACTTACCGAGGCGTAAAAGGCGATTAAGGTAAGTTGACCCACCCTGTGGTATCCGGTTGAGTAAAATACCATCCTCACCATCCAAACCATCCTCATTCTTACCGAGGTGTTGTAAAATACGACTAAGGTAAGTTGACGTCAGGCAAGCGGCCGGTCGTAAAATACGTAGCCAAATCATGTGACAACATGTTTCTCATATGTTGTCTCAACATTTTATTCTCTTTATCAAAAGTATCTATCTATCACGACGCTGGTTTGGTAATTAATGCAAATAAAACTAAGCTCCTTCATATTAAGTCACCATATATATCATCACCACTTACGCAAGATATAATAGCACATGTACACAGTTGTCTACATGATTCAACTACGAATACATGTATATGCCCTGCCATAGAAATAGTGAAAAAATATACTTACCTTGGACTGACAGTAGACGATAAACTAAATTGGAGTTATCATATCGACCATGTGTGTAGTAAATTGCGACAATTCCTGTCTATTATTAAAATCGTAAGAGATCGTATCCCCTACAAAATTAGATTAATATTATACAACTCACTTGCAGAATCATACATACAATACGGTTTGAGTAGTTATGGTCGGACGTTTAATAGTTACTTAAATAAAATATTAAAAATTCAAACCAGTATTCTCAAAACAATCGTGTCTAAAAATATTCGAGCCAAATATTATAATGATGATATAGGTCTCTTCAAACACTGCAATAAACTACCTGTACAACATTCAGTTAAATATAACATACTCAAAGAAGAGTTTTTTAATCCAACATATAACATAAAAATAAAACATCCTGTTTGTACACGAGCGATGACTCAAAACCTGCGACGCACGATTAGAGCGAACAATAAGTACGGTGAAAGAACCTTGCAGTTCCTCGTGCCGCGCCTTATTAATAATTTACCCTCCGATTTGAGAAATACCATAACACAGAAAAATATTAAATTTAAATTGAAATCTTATTTGATAGAAAACTTAAAAGTAATATAGAATTTATACCTACTTAGTTCCTAGAACATAAATGTAAACGGATCTTATATTTGTAATGTTTATTTCTTTATGTTTAAATTTTTTATCTAGATATATATAACATAATTTGTAGTAATTTAAACAGGTGAATTGATTGTAGCGTTAGCGACAAACCTTAGTGGTTTTTTTTAATGCTATATTTAAGTTTATTGTATTTATGTATTTTTTAAAACGTTAAATAAATTAAAAAAATAAAAAAAAATAAAAAAAAATCTGGGTGACCGAGCCTTGCTCGGTATTTTTTTTAAAGATACAAAAAAAATGCAAGAAAAAAAAGAAAATAAGCGCCGGGTGTAGGAATCGAACCTAGATTTAGATAGGCTGAACCTAGATAGAACCTAGATAGGCTGTCACAGCTAGGCTTTTGTCAGCTCAAACTACAAATTGGTATCTATTTCTATTTTCGTAGTTTTTTAGTGCCAAAAAACAGGGAATTAACGAGATTTTTAAAATAAAACCTAGCTAGATCGATTTTTCTCCCCCAAAACCCCTTACATGCTAAATTTAATGATTAACTCATTTAAATATTAAAGATGTTACAAGGTTTGTTGACGGCCAGATGCGATTATACATGGGACGAATTTTAAAATGGACCGTGTAATTTTGCACAATTCTACCATTTTTTTGCACCCTGGCGCCACCTCGCCTCTGGCCCGTGTGGAGGCGATAACTCAACGACAGGACACCCGTCATGGTGACCCTACTTTTTATATGTTAACGCGACATTTGACCCGCACGTTTTTGCGGTTATTGTTTTGTGAACATTGACAAACTAGGCAACGATATTTGAAGCCTTTTGCACCACTAAGGAATATTTCAAAATCTTTTATTGCAATATATTATAACAGCTAAACCGGCAAACGTTTTGCCATATTAATTATTACTCCTATTAATCTTAGCGTGATGTGATGTCTATAGCCTTCCCTGATAAATGGGCTATCTTACACTTAAAGAATTTTTCAAATCTTAAAATAATTTTATTGTAACTTCTGTACTATGGAATTCCGTAAAGTAACGCATTCGCAACGCACGTATAAATCATTCAAATCAATTATTAAAATTCATATTATTAATATTCATAAATTAAAATTTAGTCCCCGTCGACACCATTTTCAAAGTGTTCTCTGACACTGTTTTATTTGTTAAGATACTACGATTTTATATAACGGGACTAATTTCGTTAATATTGATTGTGCTCAACGATTGGACCCCTCGCTTAACTAATGTACCTTTACTTTAGGTATGAATAAAGATTTTTTGATTTTTTAATTTTACATTAGGGCGGGCAGGGTTGCCGTATTGACAAATATCGGTGTAATTTATTGGCGGGTCGGCGCCGGCGCTGCAGAGAATTTTTAATTTTTTGCGGAACCCCGCTGTAACACGTGACCCCGGATTTGTCAATGACTTGATAAGATTGCGTTTTCTTAACTTTTTAAAGATTTTTTACTTTGAAAAAAAAACGTAAGGAAAAATTGATTTTTTTCATCATCATCGTGCCCTCAAAGTAAGACATTATTTTCATAATACTTATACATCATTGGCTGAAGGAAAGTTCCCGATTTGCCTCGGCTAGGAATTCTATGTTAAATTCAATGAGGTTGAACAAATTGCAAGTTGGTATCTTCCATAGTAGTCAAAACCTGATTCGGAGGAAGTATGCAATTTCTTCAAACTCTTCATGATAAGCTCCTTAGAATAGTCAAGTTTTAGGGTATAATAGGGCTGACATACACATGTAGTGCAAAAGCCCTTTAATTTAATTACAGAATAAAAATAATATTTATAACTAGTTACATTAAGTCATTACTATTTTGTACAGGGTCGAAAAGTAGCTATCCACATACTCTTATCATCTAAATAATCCTCAACAGTATGTAGCTTTTGGTATCAGCCTCCCTTTAACAGATTTTTTAAACTACTGTAATAGCAAAGCTATTCCATAAAATTAACACAAAAGAGTATATATGCCCCTTGTAGTTTAAGAGATAAATTTATGAAATGGGAACTAACAATACGCCCTATGCGACTAGTTATTTTTTTATTTCTAAGTAGTAATAAAGTAGTAGTAGTTATTTTTTTATTACTAACTTATCCATTTCAAATGTTCTGCATTTTACCTTTTTTATCTGCGGTTGTGCCTATTTTTTGGAACATCGGAATTTATATTAAAAAATTCTAGTCTCAAAATAAATGCTTTTTCAGATATAAACTTACTCAGATTTTTTTTATAATATATTTATTACGAAAGAAATGTATTATAAAAAAAATGTATACATGTAACAATTTGGGCAACAATATATATATTTATTATAGTTAGTGTTGATGCACCTTTCTTATCTTATCAATAAGATCTCCTTTGCACGCCTTTGCAACAAATTAAACAACGTTCGCATACTTATGCATTACTCTACAATCTATTCTTCGTTACGTTAGTACAAAATTGTAGTAGTAATAATTACCTATATTACTACTACATTTGTTCTATATTACAATAACTATTAATGCAATTTGAACTACTTATTCTTATTAATATTAGACAGAATTTTTTGACGAAGATATGTATAATTGTATTGACGGTATATAGATTTTCAACATCATCGTAGGATAAAGATTTTAACCAATTAGTTACAGAATGTATCCAACATTATATTATTTATCATACAAACTGCAATTGTAATAGAGGCCCTGCAATGTAAAAACATACAGATACTTATTGCGTTTATGATCGCAAGAAGACAAAATCTTTTTCATATAATGGCACCCTGTATAAAAAAATTGAGTAAAAATATATAAAATGATTTTATTTAAAAATTAATTATATATATAACAATTCGGTTAAGGAACTCAGCGTAAGGAAACCTGCATATCTCTGTAAAATTCTGGGGATATCTGACACCTACCAACCCGCATAGGTTTAAGCTTCAACCCTTCTCTGAAAATAAGGAGAAAAAAGGCCTGTGTCCACCTGTGGGAGTAACAGGCTTTTAGTCTAATAAGGTAAATTTTATATTAATAGTGTTAGGAATCGAAATATATAAGCTTTCGCTAAAATATTAGCAATATTTCATATATAATTATCCATAAAAACGAAAATACTATCCCGATTAGTTTACAAAATTTCTTTTCGCTCTATTGTCATCAAAACACACATCAGACCTTATGCGTCTAAGGTCGAGATTTGTATATACTATATCTAAACTTACTTATAGCCGTGTGGTATCCGGCTGAGTAGAATAGACTACCCTCATTTCTTACCGAGGTGTCGTAAAAGGCGACTAAGGTAAGTCGACCCGCTGTATGGTATCCGGCTGAGTAGAATAGACCACCCTCATTTCTTACCGAGTTGTTGTAAAAGGCGACTACGGTAAGTCGACCCGCCGTGTGGTATCCGGTTCAGTAGAATAGACCACCCTCCTTCTTACCGAGGTGTTGTAAAATACGACTAAGGTAAGTTGATGTCAGGCAGGCGGCCGGTCATAAAAACGCAGCCAAATCATGTGACAGCATGATTATAACATGTTGCGCCGACCCCACTTAGAGTGGGATAAGGGATATACCTACTTATAAACGTTTATATGACATAAAAAAAGTGATAGACAAGTCGAATTTACACTAAAAAATTAAACAGTATAAATGAATTAACCTCTTTGACTTTAGTAATTTATAAACAATCTATCCTAAAGAATAAACTCTAAAGTGAAAATACAATTAAATTTATTTTTTACATTTTATATATAAATAAATAATAAATAAATAAGTAAGTAAATAAATAAATAAATATCTTTTGTCAATATATTTGAATAAATGTATAATATTCGAATAAGATTTGTTTATGTGAGTTCACGCTATTCATTTGTCTTATTTTGTGTTCCTTTGCTTCTCCTAATTGTGCATATAAATCATCCTCCTGGTCGCCACAACATGTTGTCACATGATTTGGTTACGTATTTTACGACCGGCCGACTGCCTGACAACAACTTACCTTAGTCGTATTTTGCTACACCTCGGTAAGAAAGAGAGTGGTCTATTCTACTCAACCGGATACCACACGGCGGGTCGACTTACCTTTGTCGCCTTTTACTACACCTCGGTAAGAAATGAGGGTAGTCTATTCTACTCAGCCGGATACCACACGGCTATAAGTAAGTTTAGATATAGTATATACAAATCTCGACCTTAGACGCATAAGGTCTGATGTGTGTTTTGATGACAATAGAGCGAAAAGAAATTTTGTAAACTAATCGGGATAGTATTTTCGTTTTTATGGATTATTCTAAATGAAATATTGCTCATATTTTAGCGAAATATATTTCGCTTATATATTTCGATTCCTAACACTATTAATATAAAATTTACCTTATTAGACTAAAAAAACTCATTTTTTTTAGAAACTAAAGACATTATTCGTCTTTGGTATTATGTCGACATTCGACCTTATGCGTCTGATGTCGAGATTAATATCGGTCAATTTAAATTTTAAATATTTTTTTTAATACAATCGATTTCTAACAGAATTTATATCACTATGTTTCAATATAAGTTTTCACTCAATATATTTATGCGTAACTGAACAAAACATTTCAAGTGGGCGACGACGCGACATGACGTATGTATCCGGATGACGTCATTGCACCGTCATTCGTCGACACTTCTTAACTGTATACAGAATTATAAATTATTGCCTTATTAGTAATAATTTAATATTATGTAGCTCTTATATATATCCATCGTTATTCATAATTCTGTGCATAATAATATACATCATCATTCTCCTACCCTTATCCCACTATAAGTGGGGTCGGCATAACATGTAAAACATGTTGTCACACAGTTTGGTTGCGTTTTTACGACCGGCCGCCTGCCTAACGTCAAATCAAATCAAAATAAGCTTACAAGCACTTTTGAATCGTCAAGGATCAATATGATTAATGAAGCTACAACTGGTTCGGAATGTTACTCTTACCGAGAAGTCAACATATCTTAGTCATATTTTACGACACCTCGATAAGAAAGAGGGTGGTCTATTCTACTAAACCGGATACCACACGGTGGATCAACATACCTTAGTCGCCCTTTACGAAACCTCGGTAAGAAATGAGGTTAGTCTATTCTACTCAGCCGGATACCACACTGCGGGTCCACTTACCTTAGTCGCCTTTTACGACACCTCTGTAAGTAATGAGGGTGGTCTATTCTATTATATTCTAGTCAGCCGGATACCACACGGCCATGCATAAGAATACTTATACTTATATAGTACTTTAAAAAATGGTACCTAATTTAAGTATATAAAAGACGAAGTAGTAACCGACATTGCGGCTCCTGCTTTGCGCCTTGCAAAAGTACGTAAGTCGTTTGTGGGTCTGGGTATAAGATTCTATAATAAAATTCCGCAATTTTAGCTTTGCCAGCAGTTTAAAAACACTGTTAAAAACAGCCTGTTACAGAAAGTATACTATACTGTTGAGGATTACTTAGATGATAAGAATGCGTGGATATAGCTACTGTTCAACGCTGTACAAGGACTAAATGTAACAATGTAATGTAAGGTGTAATAAAAGTCAGTCACGTGATAAACACGCAATTTGTTATGCTGTTGAATACTAACACTAATTTTTAGTGGGCAAAATAAAAGCAAAAAGAAACAACAACATCGCACACACTCTTATTATTACGTCATGTACCAGATATTCAGTGAACAATAAGGGAGCAAAAAAAGACGATTACATCACAATTATGGAGCTTATTATGACGTCGCGTATTTTCAGGGTTCAAAAAAAAGTAATAAAATACAATTACTTCACAAACACTCAGCTTACTATTACGTCATGTACCTACACTGATTTTCAGTGAACAAAAAGAAAACAATAAAAGACAAGTATATCACAATTATTGAGGTTAATATAGCGTCATGTACCAACGCTGATTTTTAGTGAACAAAAAGAAAGCAAATAAAAGACAATTACTTCACAAAAACTAAGTTTATTACTACGTTATGTACCAATACTGATTTTCAGTGACCAAAAAGGAAGAAATAAGAGAATCACGTGACAAACACTTAACTTATTATAGCGATGCGTACAACCATTGATTTTCAATGGTCAAAAATCTAGTGATCAAATACTTTAACGTCATAAACACTGAGCTTATTATTAAGTAGTGTTCCAAAACTGATTTTCAGTGACCAAAAAGGAAGAAATAAGAGAATCACGTGACAAGCATTAAACTTATTATAGCGATGTGTACTAATATTGATTTTAAATGGTCAAAAAAAGTAATAACATTGGTACTTTTACGTCATCACACTCAGTTCTTTATTACTTTATGTACCAACACTGATTTTCAGTGAGCAAAAAGGTAGAAATAAAAGACAATTAATCACAAATACTGAGCTTAGTATGTAACGTCGTGTACCAAAACTGATATTCAGTGACCAAAAAGGAAGCAATAAAACTTTAAAAGATTGCAGCAAACAATTTGTTGTGAGGTCTTGCCCAGACATAGAATCCCAGTGGCCGTCGTTGAATCTTAGAAAGTGATACACCCCGTAACTTAAATACTGAATCTCGGTATAATACAAGGGTGATTAACGTATCGATTACACGCAGCCGTGACGGGCATGTGGTTAGTATCGGCGTTTATAAACTCGTATTAAACTAGCTTTTAATCGCTGCTTTGTCCTTGTTTCTTCTAATATCAGAGCCGAAACTGGTATAAAGGAATAAGCATTCGGGATTAGACTAAGCCACCTGTGCTTGTATCGAAAAAAATGTTTTCATTAAAATCATATAGATATCTAACTATTCTGACTATGAACTGTATGAGAAAGCTATGAGTAGCTAAATTTAGCCACAATATAAATAAAATAACGCCGTGTGGTATCCAGCTGAATAGAATAGTACCACTCTCTTTTCTTACCGAGGTGTCGTAAAAGGCGACTAAGGTAAGTCGACCCGCCGTGTGGTATCCGGCTGAGTAGAATAGACCACCCCCATGTCTTACCGAGGTGTCGTAAAAGGCGGCTAGGGTAAGTTGACTCACCGTGTGGTATCCGGTTAAGTAGAATAGACCATCCTCTTTCTTATCGAGGTATTGTAAAATACGACTAAGATAAGTTGACGTCAGGCAGGCTGATCATGAGACAGCATGTTTATGGCATGTTGTGCCGACCCCACTTAAAGTGGGATAAGGGCAGGAAGATGATGATAAATTAAATACGTAAACCGGAAACTTATACAGATCTAAGATAAATTGTAATAAAACTAAGAAAACCGGCTGTCAAATACTAAGCTGAAAAATGCTTTGTTTTTAATTCCATACAGCCAATTTGCATACAACTCGGTTTGAGATCCCTTGAAATTAACATGGTATGTAAGTTATGTAAATAAATTATTAATTATTTTACATTTTTATGTCAAAATTATTTCGTTAGAATATATGTGAATATAAAAAGATTAATAAAATTTGACAAAATATTTGCTTCCTAAAATTATACTGTTATTGTAAAATACTTGTATTGCCATCTAGCGGTGAGTAGTAGCATTAGCTTGCAAATAAAGTTGGAATGTTGCTGTAGTTGCATAAAATTGTAACAGATGACGTTTGTTGCAATAGTTTATCATAATTTAGGTAGAGAGCAGTACGATCCAACACTTATTAACTGTATTTTCAACTAGATGGTAACATATAATTATCTCTTTTTAGTAATGTTGGCTCTGATATCTGTTCTAATGAAACTATAGCGTTTTACTCTTGGAAGTCTTTATTACAACCGAAAGGTGAATGGGAAACTTTAATTGAATATATTAGATATTATTATATGACTAGTCGTTATCAAGTTACAAAATCAGTGTAGCTCGTAAACTAATTGAGAAATACACTGAAATGCATTAGGTACGTCTATCTATATTTTCCAAAGGTTGTTGTTATTTATAGCTGAGAGAAAAAGTTTTCAATTTTAGTTAAAGTTAAATCTTTTTACCGGTACCGGTTTTCGGCTTTAAAGGAATTTTTGTTTTCGAAATTCTGGTCAATTTTATTATAAAATCGATGTCATAGTGTATTTTTTTTAGTTTCTATGAATAATTCCCAGATTTTCATTTCTTTCATACCTAGTATTTGTAATTAATATTTTAGGGACATGTACCAAGGAGGTATGAAAATCACCAAACCAAACGACCAAACGAGTGTTAAATATGAATGTGGATGGATATGTGAGTTACGCCTAAAAAGAGATGATTGGATTGTGTGAAGTATGACATGTATATAAAAGGAGTGACGCCAGAGTTGAATGATAGGAGAGAATGGAAGAGAAAAACATGTTGTAACCCCACTTAGAGTGGGATAAAAGCAGGGAAAGAAAGAAGACTACAATAACAAATGTAGAAAGCCGCCATGTTGCCTTTCTATTTGTTTCCATAAATAATGATTTGCAAATTACAATAAAACTGGTACACAATTTGCTATCTGATTAATTGTCCTATAATTGACTAATCATGGGTGGAAATATTTCGATATCGCCATGTCATGGTCGTGTATCGCAAAGGCGGATCGATTCGGATCGTTCGAGTTAAATAATCGAATGAATCGATTGTTCTAAGTGCCCGCCTCTGTGGGTGGGCCGATCTTTAGCTATGATTACTTAAATGATGATAAATAGATAACTAAATATCACGTTTTCTTGTAATTGCGAGTCATAATGTTCCTTTAAGATATTATTTTTATTACATCTACAATGATTTGTAGTACAAACCAGAATTATTCTTTATAATTATGAACATGCCACCCTTAACGTGACACTCAACAAAATGCTACCGTCTACGTTTAAACCCGATATCAACTTATTTGTACAGCATTCTTGCTTGTCGTGATGAAGGAAAAGCAAGAATGCTATTACAAATACCAACATCCATGAGATTGAGGTTGAACTTAACCAAAAATTCAAATTTTTCATTCCACACTCCAATAAAATAAGAACAATATCTTCAGTCTTCCACACTCTAAGCAACAAGACGTTGACGTTTTCCTCATTAAATAGCCAAAACTGTTTAGAGGTAAATGTCCGGAACGTAGCCTTAAAGCAGTAACAATGTCCCTCCTGCTTATATCTGCACCTGCAGTCCATGAAATTCGTCCTATAGTTAGTTCTAAACCAAATTCCTTTGCTCAATGATGTTTCATCAAAATATTCTTCATATAATCTTTGTGTAATAAATATGGTTTACTTATAAGTGTATTTTTTTCAAACTATTTTTATTTTAAATAAATAATACTATAGGATTATAAACGTAACAAGGTCGTATCGGCATCAGAAGTAATTATAAATTCATTCACTTTTAAAACTCAGTTCTAGACTGTTTAGTTCGGAGCAACCATAATCTTTCTGATTGAGATGTCAATAAGGGCTGGAAACTGGTGGGCTGCGGTCACTAATTGAGAAATTTAGTTTTATATCTTGATATACGGTTTTTGTTTTGGTGCCGCCAAACACTGTAATCTTGGTGATTTGGTTTAAGGGGAAACAAATTTAGGGGATAAGGAGTTGAAATATATTTTGAACACTATCCAGTAATTATTATCAACGACGTTTGTGAAGTCAAGAATTTATAATATACTAGCAATTGCCAGCGGCTCCGCTTGCGTTGAAAGATTGAAACCGTAATATATTATTTTGATAACCATAAAAATGGTTATAGTGGGTTAATCTTAAAAGCTAGACATATGCTGTCGCGGACTTTTATTTAGAACTTTTAGAGGGGAGCAATGTTCTAATACATGATTTATGAATAACAATTACTGTTTACTCAGCGCACGCAAGGGAAGTTTTAAATTTTGCCGTTTTCGTAATATTTTTTATTCCTGCTACTCTCCTATTCATCTTAGCGTGATGGGAGAACGGGTTTTAATGTGAGTGTGGATTGGCTTTAAATAATCATCACCACCATTCTCCTGCCATTATCCCAATCTAAGTGAGGTCGGCGCAACATGTTGTAAGCATGTTGTAACAAGTTTTGTCTTGGTATTTTACGACAGGACGCCTGCCTGACGTCAACTTACTTTAGTCGCCTTTTACGACCTCGGTAAGAAATAAGGTGGCTTCTTCTACTCGGCCTGATACCACACGGCGGGTCAACTATATGATTTTTTTTATTTACAACAAAAATGTACAAGTTATATCTATCTTAAATTACTTACACGCTAGGATTATACAAATCATGCCCACGTGGAATGGTACCAAGAATGCTGGCAGCTTTTCCGATTTCGCGATTCAATGTATATGTATATATTATACATTAAAGGAATATGTATATATTTAACAGTTCTCCGTCACCCATAATAAAAGTATTAAGATACTTACTTTGGGGACGGACAGATGTATGTAACTGTCCTATTTATTTATTTATTTTATACTGTCTTCGGCTATCTGCGTATACGAACGAAATTTAAATTATATAAAACTTTAAACTAACAAACTTTAAATTAACAAAATGCTAATAGGTACCTATATAATTTATATATGCCTTCGCCTTAAAAATCGTAAAACAATAATTGTATATTTTTCAAATTCTGATTTCAAATTCACTAAATTGATCGTAAAATAGCGATTTTTCCAATTTACAAATTTATATTTGTAGATTGGAAAAAAAATCGCCAATTCGCGTTCATATTTGCTCAAAACATTTCAATGTTTTGAGCAAATATAAACGCGAATTGAATTCTTTTCAGTTAAAACTTTTTAGATTTTTTGTTATACTAAAATGATGTACAATGAAAGAAAATATATCTTAATATTCGATATTTGAATATTCTCATTATTTTACAAAACTATAATCTCTGTATCACTAAGCTTCCCAAAATTCCCATGAAATTATATGACAAAAAAAATACGCGCGGATTCCAAACTCCCAGAAATAAATCCTCAAAAAGCTCGCCACCATATTTTACACTAATTATAAAACGTCAGAAATTAAATCAATTTATTCTAGCCGATCGCTTTTTGTACAATAACAATAAATAATGTCACCCAGCAGGTGAGGATGGCTCCTTTTGTACGAAGGGGGATAAAAAAAAGTCACTTTATTCGTTGTGATTTGGTCAGTTTTATCGTTAACATAATTTAGTTCTATGGTGTAGCGTGAAATAGTTCATTGGGCTTACTCTATGGAGTGGATGTTACCTCCTTACGATTCCGTATCAAATACGAATTCCAAACTATTAATTATTCAAATTAAATATCTGGTTGACAAAACCGGAAATTTTTTAGAAAATAAAAAAAATAAACTTCAAAAAAAAAGAAAAAATAATAGGCTTAGATGGGGCTCGATCCTCGGCCGGCCAGTTCCCTGAATCAGCTACGCTGACTTGACAGTTCATCTTCCTACCCTTATCCCACTCTAAGTGGGGTCGGGCACAACTTGTTATAAACATGCTGTAACATGATTTGGGTACGTATTTTACGACCAGCCGCCTGGTAAGAAAGAGCCAGCGGAACCAGCGGTAAGAAAGAGGGTTGATCTATTCTACTTAACTGAATACCTCAGGGTGGGTCAACGTACCTTAGTCGCCTTTGACGACAACTCGGTAAGAAATGAGTGTGGTCAATTCTACTCTGCCGGATATCACACGGTATGATAATTAAACGATGATTCTATAACAAAATTCCGCATTAAATTTTAGCTTCTTTTTAGCATTATAGCAGTTAAAAACATTGTTAAAGAACGCCTACTTACTATACTATTGAGGGTAACTTAGATGATAAGAATGCGTGGACGAAGCTACTCTTTGATCCTGTACAAGACAGTAACGACTAAATGTAACTAATGATAAGAATTATATTTTACCGCACGGAGGGTCAACTTACCTTAGTCGCCTTTTACGACACCTCGGTAAGAAAGAGGCCGCCCTCTTTCTACTAAACCGAATACCACACGGTGGGTCAACTTACCTTAGTCGCCTTTTACGACACCTCGGTAAGAAATGAGGTTGGTCAATTCTACTCAGCCGGATACCACACGGCGGGTCGACTTACCTTAGTCGCCTTTTATGACACCTCAGTAAGAAATGACGGTGGTACTATTCTATTCAGCCGGATACCACACGGCATGTTATGGGATATAAATATGTCGGAGTTATAAACATGTTGTCAAATGATTTGGGTAAGTATTTCACAAGCCGCCTGCCTGACGTCAATTTTTTTAGTCGTATTTTACGATACCTCGGTAAGAAATGAGAGTGGTCTATTCTACTCACCCGGATAGCACACGGCTAAATATATATGCACAATAAAGAAATAAATATTGAATATTACATAACGGCACAGTAAAATGCGTATTGTATTTTATTTAACAACTCCATATTTATATCACCCGAGAGGTCAGGTAGAGGTGTTTTTTACCAATTTTTTTGGTAGCGTCGAGTCAAGATCGTTAAGTGAAAAAGGACCTGTTTCGGTCCTTTTGTGGGGACCCGTTCGAATCCCGACGGTAGCGGGTCTATACTACATATTATCGACTAATTAATCGGGATCTTCACGAGCGAATTTTAAGGCAGCCGCGAGCCGACTTCTTAATCAGCTGCTTTTTTATCTCGCGATTTGACGTGCGATAAACTTTGTCTATGGCCGAAAGCAATAGTTGTTTCATCATAGACCAGTATATAACAGAGTTCCAAGAACCGATAAACGTTGCGATCTTAAGGTGTTGGACTCATAAGATATCCTCATCATCGTGCCCTTATCCCATTCTAAGTGGGGTTAGCACAACATCAGACCGGCCGTCTGCCTGACGTCAATTTACACCTCGATCCTTACGGATGATAATACAATAAAAGAAATAAATAACTTGAGAAGTTAAGATAATTGTGCGAAGCAGGGGCAGGCCGCTAGTGATAATATAAATTAATTAATAATAATATAAATTAATAAATAATAATATAACTGATAATGTTGATAAGCGCTGATCTTATTTCTCAGTCATATAAGCATGTTGTTACATGATTAGGCAAGGTCGTAAAATATTACGAAAGGCATTGTCAAGCACACTGTCTTTTGCTTCTAAAAAATGATTATTAAAAACTTATTTAATTGTACGATAAGTCAACTTTTTTTATCTATGGTAGAAACCAAGCATATTTTCATTTACGTTTCTTTAAATCAATCGACAGTTTAGAATCAACAGGTGTGGCTAATGATATGACTCTAAAATGATACGGCTAAGAGAAATTTGTACACGACGATTATAGGTTCCGTAATCATATTTAACTGACAAAAAATTTATTACAAAACTAATATAACAAACGACGATATTTCTCCTTTATTCTTATTCAATAAATAAAAAGCAGTTTTCCCAGAGTCAACCCATTTACTCTTTTCGCAACAACTCAATGAATGACACATAAAAATATGACAGCCACAATGCTTTTTCATATTAATCGCCAACTCTATGAAGGAGGTTGTATTAAAAACATGTTGTAACACTAATAATAATAAGAGAAGTTTAAGGAAATAGGTTCTTACAATTCACAGTATTTTTTTAACAATAAAATTTTTATGTATAAAAATATACAGAACTATAAAAAAATTGCCTTGTCTATAATAGATAATAGATAATCTTTTCTAATATATAAAGCTGAAGAGTTTGTTTGATTTTTTGAACGCGTTTATCTCAGGAACTACTAGACTGATTTGAAAAATTCTTTCAGTATTAGATAGTCCGTTTATTGAAGCCGCCGTGTGGTATCCAGCTGAATAGAATAGTACCACCCTCATTTTTTACCGAGGTGTCGTAAAAGGCGACTAAGGTAAGTTGACCCACCGTGTGGTATCCGGTTTAGTAGAATAGAACACCCTCTTTCTTACCGAGGTGTTGTAAAATACGACTATGGTAAGTTGATGTCAGGCAGGCAGCCAGTCGTAAAATACGTCGCCAAATCATATGACAACATGTTTGTAACATGTTGTGCCGACCCCACTTAGAGTGGGATAAGGGCAGGAAGATGATGATAGTCCGTTTATTGAAGAAGACTATAGGCTATATAATATCAAGCTAAGATGAATAGAAGAGAAGCAGCAATAAGAAATATTACGGAAACAGCAAAATTTAAAGCTTTCCTTGCGTGCGTTGAGTTGTAAGTTATAAGAATTATATTTTGAAAAGAGGGATGGTGAAAGAGAGGGAAATTTGTACAGGGTCGAAAAGTCGTCATTCCACGCATTCTTATCATCTAAGTAATCCTCAACAGTATAGCAGGCTTTATTATATGCATCGTTTAATTATCATGCCGTGTGGTATCCGTCAGAGAAGAATAGACCACACTCATTTCTTTCCGAGGTGTCGTAAAAGGCGACTAAGGTAAGTTGACTCACCGTGTGGTATCTGGTTGAGTAGAATAGACCACTCTCTTTCTTGAAAGTTGACGTCACGCAGACAGCGGGTCATTAAATACGTAGCCAATTCATATGACAACATGTTACAACATGTTGTTCCGACCCCACTTAGAGCGGGATAAGGGCAGGAGAATGATGATGTTGTATTATTGTTTAGCCGTTCACCTACGGAATCCCAGTGTAACACAAAAAACGTTTATGATCCTTCATTTTTTCCGCACGTTACCATAAAAAGATATAGGAATTAATAATGTGAATGAATTTTTATGAGGGTATGCTTATAGGTCGTTAATCATGTATTGTCAACGAAAATCTAATGTGCCACGGTCCATTTCAATACAAGTATTTCTTTGAACGCGGGTTAACACCTTAAGCTGTTGTAAGGCCTCCTAATATTATAAATGCGAAAGTTTGTGATTATACATGTATGCTTGTTACTCTTTCAAGTTGAATCCGCTTAACCAATATCGATGAAAATTGGCACAATTATTCCTTTTACACCGGAGTAACATATACGCTATAGAAATCCTGTTAAATTTACAGGAATATGATGACATTGAAAAGCGCCAACCAATAAAAAAACCAACCAAATGAAATTGCGGCTAAAAGCTTGTCTATACTTGTCTGTCTGTATGTCTCTCTAGTCTGCCTGCTTGTATGTGATAGATTTTCTCAAAATCTACTGAACAGAGATTTGTACGGTTTTTACTAAAAGATTCAATTACAATATAACAAAATTTAAATATAAGATAAAAGATACAATTCTTCTGGAAGATTTAGTTTAATAGTACATTACGGTTCAATATGAATTGTTTTGAAGAGGTTGCGAAGTTGTAAAAAACTCGGCTGCTGAGAGCTTTAGGGCGGATTTCACCATTCAAACTAAACGCGTTTAGTTCAGGATAAACCCAGTTTACACGTTGAACTCGATTTACGGCAACAGTTTGGATTTCACCGTCACCCGGTGAACGGAGTTAATACTAAACGCAAGTAAACTTGTGAACAAGTGCTTTTGAATCGTCAACTATACTGCTGGTTCGGAAAGCTGTTCCTACCGAGAAGAACCAGAAAGAGACTCGGCGGTCAATCTTTAAAACATTTTCAATTTTACATTATTAAACCGCAGTCCTTTATGAAGCTGAAAGGATTTGCAAATCCAGGCTTTTTATCATCCAAATAATCTTTATAAGACAATCCAAACTTATATTGTAAATACTAAAATATATGTCTGTCTATTATTCTAAACTTATAATTTTATATCTGATTATGTAATTCCTACTAAAAGTCCGGATATCAAAAGGGTAATGATATCACTATCAGCTATTGGTATTGACAAGGTGTTAAAAAACTGCGACACCTTACTCTTGCAAATTCTCAGTGTAATATGGGTATAAAAGGTGTATGAAATAAAACAAAAATTTAATCGGGATCTTCTGTAACACCTATGTTGTTCTGTTCCTGTATTACACGTTCAAACCCGATTTGATCTTTAGCCTTCATATGTGCCATAAATATTGTCCATACAAAGCTAGCCGCACTGACGAATACGATTCTGTTTTTTTCGGACACGAAATAGAAGTTAATCGTTTGCGCCGTCGGCCAAAATATAGCCCCAACTTTGTACGTCGGCCAAAATTTCTCCCTTACCTCGTTGACGCATGTTTTTAAAGGCTTCATTTCTAGAAGACTCATGCCAAAGAAGAAATAAGCCATTGCGATAGGAGAGTATGATACTTGCTCTATTAAAGCTCGAGTGACAGCTGTTTTCAAGTTCTTCTGTTTGAAGAACTTGCTCGTGTATTTCATCCAGCTGTAAAAGACAGGTGCCATAAAAAATGTGCCGAATATGCCGAAACGCGTCGCTCTAGCCCAATCTGTGTTTTCTAGATCTGTACCATTCTCTATATAATCTTGTACGATGCTGCAACTCGGCCATATTATTGCGTAGGAGACCATTCCTCGGATTAATGGAAACTGTAGCGGATTCAGCACTTTTGTGAATATAGTCATGTTTGTTTTTAGATTTTTTGACAGGCATTTGACGCTCTGTTATGAAAACTCACAGAGTAGTCAAATTACAGGTAATATATGTGTTGGTGATAAAATAATTTATGATATAAAACCTTTTTATTAATTAGGGACAATTGTTTCTGCTAGACAGGTGATCAGCCCCTGTCATAGATTTATTATACTGCCCTTATCATACTCTAAGTGGGGTCGACACAACATGTTACAAACATGTTGTCACATGATTTAGCCATGTATTTTACGACCAGCCGCCTGACGTCAACTTACTTTAGTCGTATTTTACGCCACCTCTATAAGAAAGAGGGTGGTGTATTTTACTCGACCGGATACCACACGGTGGTTCAACTTACCTTAGTCGCCTTTTACGACATCTCGGTAAGAAATGAGGGTGGTATTCTGTTCAGCCGGATATCACACGGCCATAGTTAAGCCTAGATGTACCATATTACAATTTTTCATGATTAAATATTGTAATAACAATACAAGTAAAACCACTCGCCTAATGAATTCAAACACCCAATACAAAAGACATTTATTAAAATAACTTTTCAAAATCCAATTTGCAATTTGCTAAAACCAATCACAATAATTTTATTTTTAATTATAGCTTTTTAAATCGGGGAATAAAAGAATAAATCTAACAATGCCATTTGGGATTTACAAAAGTATATTGCGATTACATTTTATACACAACGCTCTTATTATTATTAAATTTAGTCTTAAAATTGAATAACAATTGGTTTTCAGGCTTAGCATAGATTGTAATGAAGGATGCTGTCTAAATTATATTGTAAAGCTCTTATGTCTATTATTAGAAGATCTTAAATCGAATAGCAAATAGTTTTAGAATGGCATAATATATTTTGCTCGTAGCAATTTCGTTATTTGTCAGGTAATAATGGCTAGGACCGCCTACTCGAAATATCTTCATTAATGACGTTTATAAAAAAATATGAAAAAAAGTCAATAAAACGAAAATATTTATGAGATAGTCTATTGTTTTCGGTTAACATATGTTATTTAATTTTATTGTATTATAATTGTGAATAAGTCATTAATTTTATTGCTTTTGACTAGACATTACGCGATTTTATTTTACTTCAGATTATTTTATTTTACAATTTAAATTGTGTCGATAACAGGCGGCTTAAGTAAATTGCCCCCCGTGTGGTATACAGCTGATTAGAATAGACCACCCTCATTTATTAACGAGATCTCGTAAAAGGCGGCTAAGGTAACTGAACCGTCGTGTGGTATCCGGATGAGTAGAATAGACCACCCTCATTTCTTACCAAGGTGTCGTAAACGGTGACTAAGGTAAATGACCCGCCGTTTTGTACCTGGCTAAGTAGAATAAACCACTGTCAATTTTTAGCGAGGTGTTGTGGCGAATCAAGTAAATTGATGTCAGGTAGGTAGCCGTTCGTAAAATACGTACCAAAATCATGTTACAACATGTTGTACCGACCCTACTTAGAGTGGGATAAGGGCAGGAAAATGAATATAAATTGTGTACAATATTAAAGTTACACTATTGTACTGAGTTCGGTATTACTATTGTTACCAAAAAAGAATATAACATAAACCTCAAGATGTTAATAAAACTACTTCATTCAAAGGTTATCCATCGTTAGGTCCGATCACATAAAAGTGAAATAAAACACCGTGTTTATGATCTGTGGCGGGACGTGACAAGTGACAGTTGACGGCCGGCGAAGTGACAGCGTGACAACTGACACGAATTTACGAGCGTGTTAATAGTCTATAAAGTCGCTACAAACTCATATACTTAAACTCAAATACATATCCTTGTACTAGAAGTACCATCCCGACTTCATCTTTAATATTTCAATGAGTTAATCTTGTATGTATAGGTATATATATTTTCGGAATCTCGGCAACGGCTCCAACGATTTTCCTAAAATTCAGCATGTAGGGGGTTTTGGGGGAGAAATATCGATCTAAATAAGTTTTATTTTAAGAAAATGTCGTTTTAAATGTGTTCGTCTGTTTTCGGGCTCTAAATTTTTTTTTAAATTTACTTTGAATATTAATACAATCACAATCGCTGTCAAACGTAAAGTCGTGGTAGTTCATTTGGGGAACGGGCGGTCTAGAGAGTTGAATATACATAGGATCGAGCCCCACCTGCCCTGTTATTTTTTAATTTTTCTGTTCAATTTTTATTTTTACATCATTTTAAAAATTACCGATCAAGGCACGTTCACCCAAATATTTTATATTAATATGAGTTCAAAAATACTATATGTTTTCCATTTTCCAGGATAAAGATTTTTATCATCTCTCATATTTACTTTTAATAAGTTATTTTTATATTTATATTTATTTATGTTATAGTTAATAAAATGTTTTAATCGTTTTTAAATCGACGCAGTCGTGGATCGTTATAGGATTGTTTAAAAAAATACCCGGTACAGTTTTTGTTTTACGCTTTTTGATCTTCACAAAAAAAACGAAACGTGTATAAAATATGCAAACAAAGCCGCCACAATTTAAAAGGTTATAAAGTGTGATGTTAGGAAGCTATTTATTTTGATGTTTCTGAGTGTGAAGGGATTTATAACATGGTTTGTGCAGAATGCATATGAATATAAAAATCCTTTATAAAAGAGAAAGAATGTATTGTATGTTCCGATATCATGCTTCTGCCATAACCCAACTCTAAGTAGGGTTGGTACAATATGTTAAATACGTTGTAACATGATTTGGTTCGGTATTTCGTTGTCGTTTCATTACAGAGGGCTGATAGTATGACTTTGATTAGTCATTACGACGTCGGAAGGGTGGCAAGATGCCACGACCGACCGACGTAAGAAATCTGGGACTTCGTCTTCGCCGGCGAAGACGCTGTGTGTGTATTACGTGTCTCTGTCTTTGCGATTGTTATTTGATCTTCAAAGTATAGGACGCTTTTTGGACGCCTATTTTTAGGGTGGTCAGACCTAACTGGGATGTAGGTGGAAGCAACTGAAATGAGAGGGTTCGGGTGTACCTCAGATTTCTCGAAGTAAGACTTCGAAAAACGTTTAAAGAGGTGAGTAATGGTAGGTCGAGGTCTCTACGGAGGTCAACGTTCCGCATGAACCATGGACAACCAGTGGCTGTCCGCATAACCACGACAGTAGCAAACAGATCGTATATCACGCAATGTTGATAGCTCTCACAGAGACAATATGTCATTATAAACATTAGCACTTACACATTTATATCAACTAGTTAAGTAAGTTGACTAGCCCGTTGGCGCAGTGGGTAAGAATTTATACACCTTGAAAAGGTCTACAGAAAACTCCGCGATGGTATTTGTCTATCTCTTATGGATAACCCTTAAGCATTTTTGTCATTTACTTTTTACGAAAAATAATTCCTTATTTTTGAAGAATTTTTAAACAATGCAGCATTAATCATTCAATTAAGTACCTTAAATATATTCTTAAATTAATATAGATCAATATGGCCTTTTGCAGAATGTAATTTAAATGAACATTTCAGAAGATATTACAGATTTAAAATGCAACGGCATAGCGGTTTTTGTTTTACTTCAAATTTAACTCGGACTCGTCATTTCAAATTAGACTAATTTTTGAACGTTTCGCCGAAACCGTATTATATCTGTATGGATACTAACTGATACTAATATAGGCGTTAGACGTCGCAGGCGCCACTTTACTGAGCTTTTTGTCAAAACGGAAGAGTATTTTAAGATGTTTCACTGACGCTGTTAGCGCTTCTTAATAGACACGCCGGACCGGGTTTACATGGTGCTTCATTTTTAAATTGTTGTATTTTAATATCTCCGCGAGTCTATCATAAAGTTAATAGTTATATTTAGCTAATGTTACGTTAAGTAAATATTATTTTTAATGAGTTTTTGATAGTTGTTGTCAATCTGCACACGCTGCTGCCATCTATAATTAATATAGCACTCTGAATCAATTTATAATCCCATTGTAATAAATACAAAACTCAGACATCATACGGTATTGCAGTGTCTTCGTTGCCATTGTATAAGTGCATTTTTATAGTTCCGAATAAAATTTCATTTCATTTCAATTTTATAATCCTTGTATATTATGTACGCCGTGTGGTATTCGGCTGAATAGAATAGTGCCACCCTTTTTTCTTACCGAGGTATCGTAAAAGGCGACTAAGGTAAGTCGACCTGCAGTGTGGTATCCGGTTTAGTAGAATAGACCAACCTCATTTCTTACCGAGGTGTCGTAAAAGGCAACTAAGGTAAGTTGACCCACCATGTGATATCCGGTTTAGTAGAATAGACCACCCTCTTTCTTACCGTGGTGTCGTAAAATACGACTAAGGTAAGTTGACGTCAGGCAGGCGGCCGGTCGTAAAAACGCAGCCAAATCATGTGACAGCATGTTTATAACATGTTGTGCCGACCCCACTTAGAGTGGGATAAGGGCAGGAGGATGATGATGATGTAGCAAAATAATATTATCATTACTTTTAATCTATCATCGTCTTTGTCAATCGATGGACGTCCACTGGTGGGCATGGATATCTTTAAGAGAATCCTAGCAAATTCAAATTCAAAATATTCTTTATTCAAATAAACTTGTAAGCAAGTGCTTTTGAACCGTCAACTCCACAGCTGCAAACTTTTTGGTGTGAGCTCTTTTCAAGTTCTTCTTACTGAGTTTATAAAAAAAAACAGTTTTAACACTTACACTCTTATATAAGCGAAACATATCATAATTCACGAAATAAAAACTGTAAAAAAAATATAACACCTCCATGTAACACGGTCGTTATATTAAAATAAAGCGTAAAAAATATAAAAAAGAGGAGTCGTTTTTAAAACGCGGCGTGCTTGAAGCGTTAATTACCAGTGGCGGAAACAGGGCGATTAGTGGCTTTTAGCCTCATTAATGGGTTTGAATAATTTAAGCCGAGACGTTTGGAGGGCGGCACCATCGATAATCACATTATAATGTTGCCACTATAGAATTTACATAAAAAATGTCTATATAGGTATAAACAAAAAGTGTTATATTCAAATTAAAATTCAAAATATTCTTTATTCAAATAAACTTGTAAACAAGTGCTTTTGAATCGTCAACTCTACTGCTGGTTTGGAAAGCTGTTCCTAAGGAGAAGTTCCAAGAAACTCGGCGGTTGCTCTTTTAAAAATATAATTCTTAATACTATTTACATTATGTCGTTACTGTCTTGTACAGGTTCAAAGAGAGCTATATCCACACATTCTTATCTTCTAAATAATCATCAAGAGTATAGTAGGCCTTCTGTATCAGCCTCTTTTTTACAGTATTTTTAAACTGCTGTAATGGCAGTGCTAAAATTGATTGCGGAATTTTATTATAGAATCCAAAACCCACAAACGAGTTACGCACTTTTGCAAGGTGCAAAGCAGGAACCGCAAGCTTATGTCGGTTCCTGCTTTGTCTATTGTATACATCACCTATCGTTTTATAATTCTTTATATTTTTATGTACATAAATTAAATTGCTTAAAATATACTGTGAAGCAAATGTAAGAATACCTGTTTCCTTAAACTTCTCTCGCAGGGAATCACGCGCTCTTAAATAAATATTAACATATAAATATAAATATTAACAAAGACATTAACACTTATATTATGCGAAAATCTGTCCGTTTGTCACGCTTTCAAGGCACAATTAAAGTGATGACACTGGTGGAAAAAACATGTTGCAATATTGTGGGCACTTAAACGCTTAAGTTGACGCGAACAAACTCGATACCTTTAGTATTTTATATAATTAATACTATTGATACCCGTTTTGTTCGCGTTGAGTTCAATTTAAAGTTAAAGTAAGGTAAAGTAGTTGAGTCGTTGAGTTCAATTTAAAGTTAAAGTAAGGTAAAGTAGGTAGGTACTATTTATTTTGTATTTCCAAAGGAAAAATAGGATTTTTGTTTCCTGTTATTCCATTATAAAAGCTTCAATTATGACTAATTTCATTTATATTTCTGATAAAAAAAATAAAAATAAATGAAACTAAATAAACTGATAAAAATCTTTCGCTAATTATTCGTCAGTTGTCCAACAATCATAAACACAGAGCTGGTATAATCTATAAAATCGCGCGGTAAACAATGTCGGACAAACTAATTAAGTGAAACATTAGGCTAGTTATACATTGTAATATACCGGTAATCACATATTATAAAATTTTATATACCTTGTAGTAGAATACAGTATTACAGGCGATTACAAACGATTAAGCGTAAGTACGGTCGTGTAGAGGGCATACTCTGATGTACTCGCCAATCATAGTCTATGATCGCTTACGATCGTTTAGCTTATGATCGTTTTCGGACACGCATCGCAAAAATGCAATAAAATAAAGAAAGAAAAAAATGGAATCGGGCCCGGGGTTTAAACTATTTTGTTGCTTGTTAACATTAAGCTGTCACAACATTACGTTTGACCGACAGAATATATCATTTGATTTCTTTCCTAATCCAGAATTTTTTTTGTGCCCAAAAACAGGGATAGAACGAAATTTAAAAAAAAATCTAGCTAGATCGATTTTTCTCCCCCAAATTCCCGCTAAAAGCTGAATTTCAGGAAAATCGTTGGAGCCAGTTCAGAGATTCAGAAAATATATTTATATTATATACAGGGCCATGGAAAAATTTAAAAATTAATATAAATTTAAAATTTGTTTAAAAAAATTATCCGTTTTAACACCTCGGTTGATTGTCTCTTCAGGTGACAAGAGGGCTGGCTCCTTTTTCGCACAAAGAATCAGCTTAGTGATTCAGCGCGGAAACGCTGCCAGCATTCTTGGTACCATTCCACGTGGGCATGATTTGTATAATCCTAGCGTGTAAGTAATTTAAGATAGATATAACTTGTACATTTTTGCTGTAAATAAAAAAAATATATACTTACAAAATTAACTCATTTAAATATTAAAGATATGCGCAACGGGCTTTAGAATTCATCCATGTCTCTACACCTTAGTTACGTTCGAAATTCAAATCATAACTTCGTGCATCTCAATCAAATTGCGACGTTCACGTTCGAAATTCGAAATCCTTTATCCGAACTGCCTGTATGCGGTTTTTTGAAAATGGAATTTTATAGAGTGAGCGCTCGCCTTTATGGGAGTTTCTAACGAGGGAGCGGGAGTTGGGAGGTGAGGGGAGTATCACGAAGCAGTTAATACCGGCTGATGTCTCAATACCTCCCAGTGTGCGAGCCTATTATTTCAGCCCACACGACGCGGATTGCAAGCTAATGTCTATGGAAACGGACTATTTTTATTCACTCATGCATTTATTTGCAAATTCAATTACATTTTTAAACATTTTCTAAAACAAACAGAAAAAAAAACATTTAAAAATATAACAAAAATTTTCATCCACGGAGAGCTTCGCGGCTCTAAAATCTCAAGGCTGCAATAAATCTCCTCACAATGCGTGCCGTCTCAAGCAACACCGCCTGTATCCTGCCCTTGTTCTAATTTCAAATTCAAATTCAAATTACTTTATTTGCAAAAAACATGGTAACAAAGGTGTAATAAAATAGTAATAGTAACAACACGTTTAGTCATTTAGCTGACATGCAAATATTATTATAGGTACATTTAGAAATTATGAATTATTTGATGTCAAAGATTTTAATATTGAATTGAAATTGTCTTATTATATTATCTTATCTAACAACTAAGCGCGAGCCTCTTGACATGTTGGTCGAGGCTCTTCGCTAGTAAACCATTTACCAATACAACAATTGGAATAATTATTGTTTAGTGAATATTCCACATGACGGTAATCTCATGAATTAGATCCAAATACTTAGTTAATTTTTCTTTTTTGAAACGGACTATTATTATTATCAGTCTGTTTACAATTTATAAAAATGAAGCTTTCGATCAATATTCAAATACAGATTCAAAATATTCTTTATTTAAGTAAACTTGTAAACAAGTGCTTTGAATCGTCAACTTTACTGCTTATTACGATTTAAAGATAATATTTTACGACATTTAGATGTTACCTATGAAAAATATAAGCAAAAGGGAACAATTATATAATTTTTAAGTCAATTGATGATCCAAAAATTGTCACAACGATACAAGATTGCCGTGTAATTTTCCTAAAGGTACCAACTTCCCAAAGTTAATTTTGAACCGTCATCATCACTATCGATTGAAAAAAGAAGCAGAAAAATCTATAAGTAAATTTATTAGATTACGTAACAAATATGGTGATAGTAAATTACCAATGTTATTGAATCGCATTTGCACTTAAGTTTAACAATTTTTGATGGAATTTTCTACATTTAAAAACATTATAATATTATTTGCAAAGAATATTTAATTTAATAATTTGTAGCAAAAATGTTTTGTAATGAACATTAAGGTCTTCGGTAGACTTGAGAGAATAATTCAGAAAAGCCATCTCCATATACTATTAGCTCCATTTAGGTTTCACAAAAGCGTGGTGCGCTAACAGTGCAGTTTGTGTACCTTCATGCATACATCTATTTATTCGTAAACGATACGCGTATCGATAAAATTCAAGCAAAAATGCACCTTAACTCACTGTCATTATGTTTTATTTTCTTTGACACACCAACAGATTCGTAGAACGTAAACCGAAAAGCGGAAGAAATTAATGTATTTTGATTTGAACCTTATTTATGTATGTTTAGAGTATATTTTTGAACTATTGTGGTTGTAGTTACGTTTGTTTGTACTGGAAACGTGATTTTTAGATTGTATAATGGAGTTTCTTTCCTATCAACCTTAACATACAGGGTTATTAAAGTAAAATGAATCTTATTTTAGATACATAAGGTTTAATTTAGTATATGTAGTATGTAGTCTAAGGTATGGTTGAGGTTAATTCGAAAACTAGCGAGTGTGAGGTGAGTAGCGAAAGTAGCGCTATTTGCTACTGTATCGCGCGCCATCACTGTCAGGGATCATAAACCTTTTAATAAACTATTTTTGTTATTATCCTTGCCACTTTCCCAATATCTCACTATTAATTCAAATTCAAATTCAAATTCAATTTCAAAACACTTTATTTGTGACCATAATAACGTACATAAAACTTAAAAAAAAGAAGAAAAAAAAGTAATTATTATTAATAGTAATAGTATTAATGACTAAAAGTAAATCTTAAATAAGATATATTCGTTTTATAATTTATAGATTATAGCTAAATAAAGGCAGATGATTGAATTTGAATTTCGAACTTATAAACGTGGTGATATATATACGTAGAAAAATATAATATCTAAAAGAAGTATTTAATATAAATAAATTTAGATGCTTAGATATTTACACTCAATTATATCTTTTGACACCCAAATTTAAAAGTTGCCAAATGTTGAATACCCCTAGGAGCACACGTCACTGACGCTCCGCATCCTTACAATCAGCATTATATGTTAATAGCCTATTAGAATATATGCTGCCTTCCAGTAATATCTCAAGCTAAACCACCAATGTAACCTGAACTAGCTTTTCTATACTTTCAGTAACGTTACGAGGTCGATATAAATTGGTTCAACTTAAATGCATCTGACCAATTTTCTTACTTGTTTTATTTTGAAATCAACCTTAACTCATTTCATGAAGGTTGAAATTTGAGTGCAATTTACGCGTATTCTTGTTAAGATGTTTTTGTGGTATCATGCGATAGTTGTAGCTTTTCTTAACATATTAGTAGTATTTGTTGATACTGGTATGTATTATACCCAATTAATCAAATAGAGAATGTAAGTGACTTACTATTTATTATAAAACGGGATATGCATTTGATATAATAGACTCACTTTTTAATAACATCCTACTCCTGTAGAATTAACAGGATTCCTTTAACCAATATGTTATTCCGATGATGAATTAATTGTTCCAAATATCATCTATATTTATGTAAAATGTCATCATCCTCCTGCCCTTATCCCACTCTAAGTGGGGTCGGCACAACATGTTACAAACATGTTGTCATATGATTTGTCTACGTATTTTACGACCGGCCGCCAGTCTGACGTCAACTTACCTTAGCCGTATTTTATGACTCCTCGGTAAGAAAGAGGGTGGTCCATTTTACTCAACCGGATACCACGCGGTGGGTCAACTTACCTTAGTCGCCTTATACGACACCTCGGTAAGAAATGAGGTCGGTCTATTCTACTCAGCCCGATACCATACTGCGTGTCGACTTGCCTTAGTCGTCTTTTACGACACCTCGGTAAGAAATGAGGTTGGTATTATTCTATTCAGCCGGACACCACACGGCGGTTATTAAGTTATGTAAAATATATATTACAAATATTGTTACATTTCTTATGTTTGTTATCCATATAAATAAATAAATGATTCCGACTACGGTTCTGGCTAATAGTGGCAATTTAAAATTTGGAAAACTGATTGTGTACTGTAAATATAATTTGAAATCTCTATTAAAAATACTAAAACAAGAGGTGAATTAGGACATAGAACGTTTGACTTTCGAATATAAATCCATTAACCATTGCGCCATTAGTTTCAAAGTTCAAACTTATTATACACGTCCCGTCTAAAAGCACTAAAAATACTTTGGTAAGTTCAAAAAGCCCGCGACCACGGTGTCCCTGTGTGAGATAAGATCTCTTATAATGTTTCAATTAACCGGTAGCCAGTATTTATAGGGGACATGGTCTTATTTACCTGCTCTGAGGAACAAAGGACGTTGGACGGAAGGGTTCAGTACCATATTATTTTTTATTGTCTACTGTAAATAATCGATTAATCGCCCTATGGTATCCGGCTTAGTAGAACAGACCACCCTCTTTCTTACCTGAGTCGTAAAATACGACTAAGATAAGTTGATGTCAGGCAGGCGGCCGGTTGTAAAATACGTAGCCAAATCATGTGACAACATGTTTGTAACATGTTGTGCCGACCCCACTTAGAATGGGATAAGGGCAGGAAGATGATGAATCCGCAATGAAAGAATATATATAATATATGTAATGGTAAATGTCGAGGGTATGGTAAATGCAGAATTTGTAACAGCAAAATTGCGATTTTGTCGTGGCGTCAATCACACTTACACTTATTTACATCCATGTTTATAACATGTTATGTTATGTAACATGTTGTCACATGATTTGGTTATGTCTTCTACGTACTTCTACTCAGTAGTACACTGCGGGTCGACTTACCATAGTCGCCTTGTACGACACCTCAGTAAGAAATGAAGGTGGTACTATTCTATTCACCCGGATATCACATTATGGACTATAGCAAAATAATAATTTAATAACTTTTGTATAATGGAAAATAGCGCCAAAATAGCGCCAGATTCTCGCCCAATCTCGGTTAAAATTACGTATTTTTACCACAAGACCATCGACACTTTCTCGTAAGGTGTTCATTACAAACTGTTGCATAATCTATATTTTTAATGCTCTGTGCCCTAAGTTGTTATTAGTCCATTATTATATCATTCGCGCGGCAGTCCCTTGACGTGTATTGACCGACTAACTGTGACTTGCAGAGTTTTTACAAGTGAATTACGCGATCAGTGTAGTGGATACCTGTGAAAACCAAAACATTTATATCCTAATGATAAATCTTAGGCCTAGGTATTGTGTAAAGGACGAGAATTGGCAAGTACTCTGGTTTTTGTAATCTGTCACAAACTGACGTATTCCCTTTACGTGTTTTATAATAAATTTAACGGGCCCAGCATTTCTCGAAACATAAGGTATTTTTTGAGGAACTCTAAAATTAATACAAAAGGCACGCCGCCCTTTCAAAGTTACGCCTGACGCGTGACGTTTCTTAGGATTTCGGTAATTGGGACTTATTTGTGTGTTCCCCGATACATTGTGTCTTAATTAGGAATTCCGTATATTTATTAGTGAATTAAAATGAATAAATATAGTTCATTTTATAGCTTAAGTGCGCGTATGAAACACCTGGTGCTAAGTTATAACTGATTGTTAAAGACATCTGCAATAATTACAATAAGTATTAAATACGGAATTATATATATTGCATATAGCAACATTAGTACAATTCCCAGTCTGTAAATAATTATAAATAATTATTTCAGATCTTTTTAATAATACTATACTTAATATTCATTTAATTAGTATTTGTAATGTGAAAAAATGAGAAGTTTTCCATCTAAATTACAATTTTTATTAAACTATACTTTGATATTTTAATTTTTTTTTATCTTTTAACTTAATTTTTATTTCAATTTATATATATTTTATTAATCAACCAATTTCTATAGGATTATAAATTTTAAATAATATATCTTTTTTTTTCAATATCAATATAAACGATTTTATATAGATTATTAGGTTTATTATTTAAATAAGTAAGTATTATTCTTTTTTTATGTAATAAATTTAATATTTTTTTCACACTCAATATTAATAACAAGATCTGATTAATCTGTCATTTTTCACCCCGTTTAACCGTAATTATATTTAGAATTTGTTTTAACATCTTTATAATTTCTGAACTAAAACCGTGCGCATGACAAATATGTACCTACCTATAAATTAAAAATTTCAATAAAAACATGTTACTAGTCTGAGGAACATTTAAAAAAAATTCTCATACATATATTTACCTTTTAGATACTCTTTCATACGAGTAGGTATATGCAACTTTCTTATTTAAATTTAGAACTTTATATGTAACATATTGAAGAAGTAAGTAAAGTAAAATACAGTGAAAACATCCTAATAAACACACAGGTATAACTAGTGCGAGGATATTTAAAAAAAATATTTATCTGCCCATGTAAATTAATAATTATTCTCCTACTACAAATACATTTAAATTTTACTTTTTTAGTCTATACAACCTTCTGATTTATTTTAAAATTAGAACACATTCGTTTTATATTTAAGGGGAAGTAAAGCAAAAACATCCGAAAAAGCCGCATAGCATTATTTTCGGCGAAAACATTCCGTTCGGTATTGTTCGAATTAATTCGCGAGTAATTGGATTTATGACTGCATATTCTGCAACCGCCATAAAGCTAATTATGGCGCAGCGGTATTTTAAGTGTATTTATTTGCCGGTATAATCTTAATTCAGCGATAAGGCCATTTACGCATTTCGTGACTAACGAGTAATATATGGTTAAATTAACAAATATATTTGTAGATAAATTTCTAAATAAAGGGAAAGGAATGACAATTATTTGGACACATCTGGTGTTCGAAATATTCAACAGAATATTTATTTTAGTAACATTTTAATCAATCTATTCATTCATTAGTTCATTATTTCAATTCAATTTATGAGTCTATAACTAATAAGTTTCATATAAGCCGTGTAGTATCCGGCTGAGTAGAATAGATAGACCATCCACATTTCTTACCGAGGTGTCGTAAAAGGCAACTAAGGTAAGTCGATCCGTCGTGTGGTATCCGGTTCAATAGAATAGCCCACTCTCATTTCTTACCGAAGTGTCGTAAAAGGCGACTAAGGTAAGTCAACCCGCCGTGTGGTATCCGGTTGAGTAAAATAGACCACCCTCTTGACGTCAGGCAGGCGGCCGGTCGTAAAATACGTAGCCAAATCATGTGACAACATGTTTATAGCATGTTGTGCTGACACCACTTAGAGTAGGATAAGGGCAGGAGTATGATGAACTAAAAAGGTTCATATACCTGTTATCCTAACAAAACTAAGCTGAAATTAATTTAAGGACCAAGTAACGCCGAGGCCGTTACTTTACAAGCAACATAACATTATTAAGGGCTTGTTTACAAATTACCGATAAAGTCTCGAATAGTTAGCCGATAAATAAACTAAGTAACAGATAAATGTTTCTAAAAAGTGAAATTAAAAAAAAAACAAATCGCGGCTATGTTGAAATAGGTATTTGCTTTACAGCAGATTAACAAAATAACAGCCACATGATTTACCTGTTAACTTATTAGGGATTGTAGGTGCTAAAGCCTATCAGAAACCTGCGATACGCAAAATTCCGAGATATATGTCAGATATGTTCCGAATAAGCTAACTGATAATTTGACTGGCCCGTTGGAGCAGTGGGTAGTGACCCTGCCTTCAGCTCCGCGGGTCGCGGGTTCGATTTCCGCCGAGGTCCAACATTGTCTATAAATGAATTTGTTGGTCTTTGCGTCTGGGTGTATATATGTATTTAAGTATGTATTTAAAAAATATACAAGTATATATTCACTAGTTGTCTGTCTACCATAACACAAGTATTAAGTTGCTTACTTTGGGGACGGACGACCGTGTGTGTAAGTGTCCCATATATTTATATTTATTTATTTATTGGTAACTTGTGAAACAGGCCCTAAATATACTTAAAATCTTCCAAAACAGTGAAGCGTGAGAATAATCTATTTTTTAGGACGTCGTAAATCTAAAACCTTAGCGTCAGTCACATTATTATTTTAAAGCTATTCAAATGCCATGTATAAAATATATTTCAACTTTAAGGGCACGCTCGGCTCGTGACGGGGTACAAGGGGAAAAAAGAATGTAAGGAAGCGCCATATCTCGTTATTATTTCGGGAAACAATAGCGCCGATGTTGTCACATCCAGCGCGCTCCATGCAAATAATCATAAATAAATAAAAAATAAATATGAGCCCGCGCTGGACGTCTTACTTTAGTTCGTGGATTCACTATCGATGACCTAAAGCTGCTAGAAACGATTATTAATGCAGGTCCGCTCAAACCTATGCGAGGGTGAATTGACTGGCCCGTTTGGACTGGTGGTATATTGTAATATAAATTAATTAAATGAGTTAATCTTGTATGTATATATATATATATATATATATATATATATATATATTCATATATATATATATATATATATATATATATATATATATATATATTCGGAATCTCGGAAACGACCCCAACGACTTTCCTGAAGTTCAGCATGCAGAAGGTTTTGGAGGGGAAAAATCGATCTAGTTAGGTTTTATTTATCCCTGTTTTTGGGCATTAAAATATTTTCACTATTATAACAAAGTATAAGTACGTAATTTCACTATTGATAATTTGCTTTACAAATATCAATAGGCACTTCACTGTTCAAGTACGTCGGCCATTTTATTGAAGATTGGAGATTCAAACTTTCCCATATATCAAAATTTTATGTTAATATTATTGAAATAACTAGAAAATGTTTCCAATAATATATCAAAACAAATCTTTAAACACTTTATTACTTTTATAACAATTATTTTTCCTCCATCCAGAATACCGCCAAAATGAATTCCTCTTCCTTTTTCAAATGTCCCCTTAAGTTGAGACAACAATATTTATACTTCCTAATACACTAAACTTAATACAATAATTATTATCTAATTATGCAAATGTTAAAATTGCTAACAATATGTTTTGATTAAAATAACATTTCTTTTGCACGTTCCAGTATTTATACATGCGCTATCATAACGAGTTCCATGCTGTCCAAACAAGGGCCCTCTGTCCGCCCGGCGCCATCTTGGATTTGTAACAAATGTCGCCATATTGAAAATAAAGACATACGATACGTTTTGCGAAGAGACTATTTACTTAATGCCTATAGCAACATCGTGTATAACATTCTATAAATATTTAAAGATCTGTAATAACTTTAGTATAGAGGATTTTATTGAAACAGAAAAATAGAAATTTCTAGTTTATAAGACGCATGGGAGGCAATCAAACATGAAAAATATAAAAATAAGTCCTAATCTCCGAATGGTGCAATTAAATGACCTTTAACAGAGAGTTAATACTTAAAACACCATAGTTAGCGCAATAAATCTAAAAAACTTATTTCTTCAATCTATATTTACTGTTTATATAGTAAGTAATAAATGCACTGTATATCTCTTGAGACTTTTTGTGATATATGTAACCTACTTATAAGAGCGATCTAAGCGCCAATTCTTTGCTCAAAGAAAGGACATTTTTGACCAATGGTAGGTATATGTTTAGTATTATGAGAAAATAATAACCGCTTACTACTTAATATGAAAATTAACCTTATATTCAACAAATACATAAAACAGGATTTGGATGAAAAGTTACACAACTTTTTTTTGTATGTTTGTTATGACTCTCTTACTCTAGTATAATAACTCTATGGAACTACTACAGCTTTATAAAATACTAAAAAACGGTTTACTCAACGATGACTTAATTTCATCCCCCATTATCTTCTTAAAATTTCAACATCCGTTCCTGAGCGAAGTATTTGATAATTCTGTCGGCAGCTTTTAGCGGCCATTACAAACATGTTTCACACTTAAAGTTTATTTTTAAATTGCCCTTAATTTATCTATATATACAAAAAAATATCTCATGCGTTAAAAACGCGAATTTATAGATGTAATAAAAATTCGATGATTATTGCACTTTTATATTTTGATTGCGTTAACGAAATTAAGTTTGCTTACGAAATGTGGGGAATATTTTTATGTTGATTAATAATAAATAAGAGTCATATAAACCAGCGCAATATCCGGATGAGTAGAATAGACCCTCATTTCTTACCGAGGTGTCGTAAAAGGCGACTAAGGTAAGTTGACCCGCCGTGTTGCGCCTGAATGTATAAAATCTCCGTATGGTATTGAATGAAATTGATTAGTCGGGCTCATCCGATAAAATAAGATGTGAGTATAGCCGGTTTCTATACATTAGTATATTATATAATTATATTATTATTCACCAAATCCTTACCCAAGAATTGCAATCTTTTAGTAAAAACCGCACAAAAATTTATATTAGTACAGCGCAATGATGTAGCTTGAAGTAATTGATACAAGCTTCAGCTTTTTATGCACGTTGTTTAAAGAACGACATATTTTTGCCGACGTGTATAAGTTGTGCCAATAAACGTTTATGAACTTTTACGTGTAGCAACGTTGCTTCAACTGTGATAGCCCAACGGTAACACCGGTCGACTCTTTCGAGGAGGTCACGGGTTCAAACCCGGGTAGACACCAATGAGTTTTTTTGTTAAAACTTATGTGTCTAATTGATAATCGCAATTTATCACACGCTTGTCGGTGAAGGAAAACATCGTGAGGAAACCGGCCTATCTCTAGAGAAATCTGGGGATATGTGTAACCTACCGATCCGCATTGGAGCAGCGTGGTAGGTCTTAGCTCCAATCCTTCTCTCCAAAAACGGAGAGAAGAGCCTATTACCAGCAGTGGGAGAGTAACAGGCCGCTACTTACTTTAACATAGCTTCGCTCAAATTGTAAAGGACCTTAGTTTTTACAGAAATATCACATATCATTAAATAGTAGATTATGATACTGTTGCATAATAATGATTCTTATAACACGAGTGTTTTTTAACAAAACGAGCCGCAGGTGAGTTTTTTTATAGTATCACACGAGTGTTATAAGACCAAGTTATGTACAGTGTCATACACCACTTTATCTACTCTCATAGTATAAATACGTAAAACAATATTAATAAAACTTTGATTAAATATTGAAAAGATTTTTAGTGTCAAATGTTAGCGCCAAGGCGCAAACATCGATTGCGCATTCGTTTGCGTCCCCGCGGACTCGTTCATTGAAACTTTTTTTTTTAAGGTATAGGTTCAACCTCCTTGGTCCAGCTGGAGGTTGTATAGGTGTATCGTTATGATTAAAAAGTTATATTATGATACAGGTGTCCATACAAGACCTGTATCGTAATAAGAATTTTACATTTTCTTTTGGCCTGTACATAATGTTTATCATAATAATTTTGGTTTCAGTTTTATAATCTTTCTATTATAGTATCAGAGTAGATAAACTCTATTTTTTTATATTTCATCAAAGCTTTATATCCATACTTTCTTACCTATTAAGCAGCTGGATTGAAATTTGACACTTATTTGGCGGTGCTTTGGATCGATTAGCGAGCCTGCCATTTCGGCAAACCTATACTAATATTTGAGTACCTTTGTACGCCTGTTCATACATGCGAATCCGCGTCGGCCCAAAGGAAGTTATATTTGCGAGTTTGTTTTGTAATTTGAATGAACGGACCAATGTTAAGTGTTGCGGCACCTTTGATGGGTTTAGTTTGCTGTGTAGTAAATCGGCTGAGTAGAATAGACCACTTTCTTTCTTACCGAGGTGTTGTAAAAGGCGACTAAGGTAGGTAAGCTGACCTGCGGTGTTATCCGGCTGAGTAGAATACACCACCCTCTTTCTTACCGAGGTGTCGTAAACGGCGACAAAGTTAAGTTGACCCGCCGTGTGGTATCCGACTGAATAGAATAGACCACTCTTTTACTTACCGTTGTGTCGTTAAATACGACTATGGTAAGTTGACGTCAGGTAGGCGACTGGTCTTAAAATACGTAGCCAAATCATGTGACAACATGTTTGTAACATATTGTGCCAACCCCACGTAAAGCGGGAGTAAGGGTATTAGGATGATGATGAACTCTAAACATTAAGTTAGGTGACTTTAGCAATTTGGATTAAGCTCGTACCTCCATAGATTATTAACAATATGATCCAATTATTGAAGATGTATCTTTTAAGATATATGTCGCTAATAAGGTGGTAACATGGGAGAAATATATGGTAAAATTTTTATAAAACAAACCTCAAGTTTCTCACAGTTAAAGTCCCGTTATATTTGGTAAAGTCCCTAAGTACCTATAGATACTGTGTTTAATTGTTTTAAAATTTGACAAAGTAGGACCGATTATGGACACAGCTGTTAAACATACAGAGTAGATTAAAACGTATCGCTTAATAATTTGAATTTGATAGAAAATTTAGGAAACATCCATAAAAAAATACTTAAGAATAGATATTAAGATATTATCAAAATTTAAAAAGAATTTATCGATTTGTATCATTTTTTTATATTCAATTTTCTCAATAGTATAAACTACAAATTTTAGAGATTATTCGTTTTAAGCTACTTATAACCTATAACTCGTACTACATTAGTGTATACTAATTTTTATACCATCCTTCTTTACATAGTTTCCATTTCCGCTTCCTGACTTTCTTTAACTTAGGCACTTCCGTTCTTCTACAAATTTCCTTAAAGCTGATTTGATCATACAGACACTACGAAATCTTCATTCTTTATAAACGTAAAATTAATGTAGTAGAGAATTGTAGATCTACAATAACGTCCGCTACATCATAAGAGATAGAGATATCTCTAACAACAACTTTTATGTTCAAAATTTCAATGAAAAATATTGTAATTTTCCTGAATCATTTTTCTGTTCAGTATCAATCTTTATCTAAATATATATATGCGTTCGTTAGCTCCAACATTTAATATAAAAATTATGAAATTATCAAAATTGTCCTTTCTGACTGATTTGCACGCGTGCGAAGCTGCAGGCACAGGTTGTTTAAAATAAACATAGATACGTCTTTAACATGTTCAACATGTCTTTGACGTTTAAAACATGTTTAATTAAAAATTAAGCACGTTTTAAACGCAAAAAAAATGGACAAAAATTAAGCTTACAAAAAAGAAAGCTGTATCAATAAAGTTTTCATTACTCTGTACGAATATCAGATTCCCATCAATCAAGCGCCGGCGCTTAATCGCATCTCAAATATTTGACGAGAACCCTAAACTCGAAATTTAGCACCGCTCCTATTGCTTTTTGCTACAAGTTTTTTTAATAGCGGTATACTTATGAGATTAAAGCTGGGGTAGTTTGTGGAAAAAATACTAAATAAAGTCCATTCCAATAGACCTTTACATTTTTATTTGATATTTACTTTGTTATACTTCGATCTTTTTTATTATATAACTTTTTATGCTGCATAAAATGTGTTTTTGCTATCTGCCAGCTAATATTCAATATCGAAAAGAAACTAGTGTCACTTTTATCTTCTAAAATAATTTCGATCCGTCGCTTTGGTATCAGAATTGTGGCCTGGGTGGCCGAGTCTTGATCGGTAAATTTTTACAAAATAAAAAAAAGAAACTTCAAAAAAAAAGAAAAACTTATTGGGTAGGTGGGGCTCAATCGAGGTATTTTCATTTCTGGATACCGCCCGTTTACCGAATAATATACGCTAACTTGACAATTTGCGGCAAAAATAGCGTTTTTCATTACAATTGAATGTTAGTATTATTTAATGCACAAAAACAGGGATAAAATGATTCTTTTTTAGATAAAACCTAGCTAGATCGATTTTTCTCCCCCAAACCTCCTACACGCTGTATTTCAGGAAATCGTTGGAGCCGTTTTCGAGTTCCGAAAATATATATTTTGATGCATCTTCGAGCAGTATGTGGCAACTGCCATTTAACTTACAGTTTAACTTCAATATTACTTAACAATATAATAGGGTTACTGGTAGGGCGTGGACAGGGGGCGGTTGTACAAGGTGCAATATATCAAACCGGGTGTAAGATATAACACTCGAATGTTGAGTATTTTAAATATGCGTTCGCCATATGGCTATTTACCATGTCATAATTTATAGTAAGCGCCATGAGTGAGGGTAGTTAGGCGTAGATACAAAGCAGCTTAAATGTACAATACGTGTACGAATAAAGTTATATTACGATATATCCTCCTGCACTTATCCCACTCTAAGTGGGGTCGCCACAACATGTTATAAACATGCTGTAACATGATTTGGCTGCGTTTTTACGACCGGCCGTCTGCCTGACGTCAACTTATCTTACTCGTATTTTACGACACCTCGATAGAAAGAGGGTGATCTATTCTACTTAACCGAATACCACACGGTGAGTCAACTTACCTTAGTCGGCTTTTACGACACTTCGTTAAGACATGAGGGTGGTCTATTCTCTCAGTCGGATACCACACGGCGGAATTATTTAGAATGAATATAAATAGATATATAAATAATGTGTCAAATCAAATCAAATCAAAATAATCTTTACTCAAATAAGCTCTTTCAAGAACTTTTGAATCGTCAAGTATCGATATGATTAATGAAGCTACAACTCGGAATGTTGCTCTTACCGAGAAGAACCAAAAAGAAACTCGGCCGTCAATCTTTTAAACATTTTCAATTTTATTAAACCGCAGTCCTGAATGAAGCTGAAAGGATTTTCAGTCCAAGTATTTTTATCATTCAAATAATCTTCAATTGTGTAATGTGCTTTACGTATAAGCATAGTTCGTACAATTACTTTAAACGTTTCTGTATATAAGTCTTACATCGATTGCATAATCTATATATTATATACTAATATATAAAGCTAAAGAGTTTTATTGTTTGTTTTTTTGAACGCGCTAATCTCACGAACTACTATACTAATTTGAAAAATTACAGTGTAAGATAGTTTATTTATCGAGGAAGGCTATATACTTTATAACATCACGCTAAGATGAATAGGAGAGGAGCAGCAATAAAAAATATTGCGAAAACGGCAAAATTTAAAGCTTTCCTTGTGTGTACTGAGTAAATGGTCACAGTTATTCAAAAATCATGTATTACCGAATTGTTCCCCTCTAAAAGTTCTAAATAAAAGTCCGCGACAGCTTATGTCTAGATTTTAAGGTTAACCCACTTTAACCATTTTTATGGTTATCAAAATACTATATAACGGTTTTAATCTTTCCACGCTGGCAAAGCCGCTGGCGATTGCTAGTAAAATATAACAACATAATATAAATATAAAGCTTCTTCTTCGAAAGAAAAAGAGAAAAAGATTGCAAATACATTACGTAGCAAAATAAACATACCATAATATCATTGCCTATAAAATATGAGTAGGCAGTTATGAAGATTCCAGACTATTGGCATAATTTTATCATATGTATGCCAGAAGCCATTATGTACAGCGCAAAGCACTTTATGGAATAACTGAAAATCTATAGCTTATTGTTGGTTACCAATAAGAATTGTCTGTTACAAAACTACTGTTTTATTATGGTAAGTAGTGTAATTATTGTAATAATGCCTTTTTCTCCAAGTATTCTTATTCTAGCTTTCCAGGATAGGATGAGGATATTAAGGATAGGATAGGTCATAGCCGAACGGTAAGATTGTGTTCTCTTTCCGGAGGCTTATGGGTTCTTTGCCTCCGCGGGTCGTGGATTCGATTCCCGCCGAGGGCCAATATTTTCTATAAATGAATTTGTTGGTTTTCGAGCTTGGGTGTATATTTGTATTTAATTAAGTATATATTCACCAGTTGTCTATCACCCATAACACAAGTATTAAGTTACTTACTTTGGGGATGGACGACCGTGTGTGTAAGTGTCCCATATATTTATTTATTTATTCAAACCCCTGGCCAACATGGTTTTCTGTCAAGACATATGTGCTTGGGTAAAGGAAAACATCATGAGGAAACCCATAAATCTCTAGAATTCTTAGGGTATGTGTAACCTTACAATTAGCTTTGGTCAGTGTGATGGGTTACTAACTTACTCGAGATCATTTAGCCTTCAGGGTGCTACCCTTTACCAGTATCAATCCGCAAATCTCTTTTCCTTTCGGTATTTAAGTTACAGACTAGAAAATATTTATCTTAAGTAATCATATATTAGTAGCATCTTTTCATCTATTTATTTTACTAAAATTAATTAACAGATTAAATAGGTAAATTTATATAAACTTTTTCTTTTTCTCTATATTACCCGTATTCTCTTTCTTCTTCAATTATTGTCCTTTTCATTCTATTACTCTAAGGTTGACTGGAAGAGATCCCTTTTAGGTATAAGTCCGCCTTTATACATGTGTTTTTTTTTAATTTTTCTTTCTCTTTTCTAAATATATGTATAAAAAGAAATAAATAAAATTCGTATTACTTTTTAAAACTTGCAACTAAGTTCATTCAAATTAATTATGTTCAAATATAAATTTTTTCTCTTTTCTAAATCACTACATAGTATAAAACAAAGTCACATTCTTTGTTTGTCCCTATATCCCTATGTATGCTTAAATCTATAAAACTACGCAACAGATTTTGATGCGGTTTTTTTTTTAATAGATAGAGTGATTCAAGAGGAAGGTTTATATGTATAATAACATTCGATATGGACTAGAGAAATACTGTAATTTTTGAGGTTTCTAATGTGATGTCGTAAATAATTACATTTTTTTCCACTTTGTTAACATTATATTTCATTTACCTAGACTTATTTAGAATTATTTTTTATTTTGATCTCAAATATGTTTATGAATGTTGTTTCACTCCTTTTATTCGTAAGTAGGCTAGCTTTTAAATTTTTTATTGACCTGTATTTTATGTATGCTTAGCCTATTAACTGTTGGCGTGCCAATAAATTAATAAATAAATAATTTAGATATTAGATACAGCAGGAAATCTTTTTGATATAGGGAGAGGGGAATTTGTTTTACTCCAAATTTAACGCGTGCGGGGCAGTAACCACGGGCAGTAATGAATAAATCAAAACTACTGGATCGATTTTAATTTTTTTTTTTTGAGTGACATGGGCAATATATTTTATACCCGTGCGAAGCAGGGGCAGAACGCTAGTTCATTATAAATGTTATTTAGTGATGAGCCGTGTAGTATCCGGCTGAGTAGAATAGACCACCCTCATTTCTTACCGAGGTGTCGTAAAAGGCAACTAAGGTAAGTTGACGTCAGGCAGCCGGTCGTAAAATAACTAGCCAAAACATATACTCATAACAACATGATTAAAACATGTCGTGGGACCGCCCTTAGAACGGAATAAGGGCAGGACATTGATAATGATCTATGTCCTAGTTTAATAACCTTCTAAATAAGATAAATTCTTTTTCTCCAACAACCTAATATAAAAATTATAACCACATTTCCCTAATTCTTTCAAAAGAATAAACATAAGCTCTGTGCAACGTTTAGGTATTCGTGGCTTTCCAGTATTGAGATAATGGTTTTTGTCGCCAATAAAATTATGCCGAGTGTCGTCGGATATCATAATAAAGATTGGATGGATTTCAAAATCTCTTTTGGGAGAGGGAATTGCTATGAACATATATAAGCTATGAACAAAAATACCTTAGTACCTGGGTGACCGGGCCTTGCTCGGTAATTTATTACAAAATAAAAAAGAAACTTCAAAACAAAAAGAAAAAGTAAAAGGGTAGGTGGGGCTCGATCCTAGGTATATTCATTTCTCGCGACCACCAGTTCCCCGAATAAGCTACGCTTACTTGACAGTTAATGGCAAAAATTTAATTCAATATAAATATTACTATTTTTTTATGCCCAAAAACGGAGATAAAACTAATTTCTTTAGAATAAAACCAACCTAGATCGTTTTTTCTCCTCTAAAACTCCCTACATGCTAAATTTCAGGAAAATCGTTGGAGCCTTTTCCGAGATTCCGAATATATATTATTTATATTTTCTTATTATTATATTTTCCGAATATACATACAAGATTAACTCATTTAAATATTATAGATAATAAATTACAAATAATAATATGTAGAGATTCACAATGACACAACATCAAATATTGTTTTTATTTAAACAAAATCGTAATAATGTTAACTAAGGTAAATTAGTTTTTATTTAGTACTTGAGAAACTTAAAATCCTTTGTATGGATATATAGCGTTTCTGTTTTTAATTGGGGCATTTTTAACGTAGTTTGTTTTAATCTAAATAATAATCAATATGTGAAATTACTGTACTGTAACTTTTTTAGGCATTATCATAAGAAGTTAAGTATAAAAGGTATAAAGGAAAAAAAATAATAATATTAGAAGAAAAACAAAGTACAGCGAAAATACATAATACCATTATTGAAAATCACAATATAAATCAGGTGATAACTTTTATTTTGTATTTCAATAGAGGCGTATAGTATGAGTCTCTCGGGTATTGGATCCTTTACGTATATAAAAAATAAGAATCTAATCCCGAACCAACAATCTTATCAATCCACTGTACACTTACTTTTCTTTTACAATGCAAATTTCAAACGTTCTACCAGCAAAAGCCTTTGAGAATTTGAATTCCGATTCGATATAGGGAGTTTCATTGCAATAAAATCTTATACGCCTACGTTTTCTATGCAAAACCGAAGAAACGAAACCGGTGAGTTATTCTGAGTTAGTTGACATTGAATAAATCCGCCCTTTTCGCTACATAACGCTATAAGATGGCGCCTTTTGTTTGTGACATGAATTGTGGAAAAAAAATGTCTCTTATTTCTACTCAGCTTCTTCTTCTTTCAGCTTAGTCCGCGTATTGTCACGCGTTTTTCCCGCGTTAATAACGTCATCATCTTCCTGCCCGTATCCCACTCTAAGTGGGGTCGGCACAACATGTTATAAACATGCTGTCACATGATTTGGCTGCGTTTTAACGACCGGCCGCCTGCCTGACGTCAACTTACCTTAGTCGTATTTTACGACACCTCGGTAAGAAAGATGTAGATATATTCTACTCAAACGGATACCACACGGTGGGTCGACTAACCTTAGTCGCCTTTTAGGACACCTCGGTAAAATTGAGGGTGGTCTATTCTACTCAGCCGGATACCACACGGCATTTCCGCGTAAATAACATAATATTTTGAAATTTCATTTAACATAAAAGTAGTTATTATAAATTGACCATAAAAATATTTTACGTTATTTTTTTTTAAATTTTAGTGACATCGCATATTAACGCCGTGTGGTATCCGGCTGAATAGAATAGTACTACCCTCATTTCTTACCGAGATGTCGTAAAAGGCGACTAAGGTAAGTTGACCCACCGTGTGGTTTAAGTATAATAGACCACCCTCTTTCTTACCAAGATGTCGTAAAATACGACGAAGATAAGTCCATGTCAGGCAGGCGGCCAGTCGTAAAATACGTAGCCAAATCATGTGACAACATATTTATAACATGACCCCACTTAGAGTGGAATAAGGGAAGGAAGAAATTATATCGCACGTTACTAGAATAACTCTCCCCGTAGATTCGAAAAGTTTGATTTTCGATTTGGATTCGAATACCGGAGCAATACTCAAGATCGTTCGATCGTATCGGCGATCGCCGGGGAAATCACCGGGAATGCAAATCTAACGGGATACCTAGATCTAGCTATTACTGGATACGTCTATTGAAATTTCTAGTTTCCGTCCAGGAATTCTATACCAAGAAAAAAGTAGACTATGTCACCTTCCATCTCACCGTCTTGTTTTCGTAGGTATTTATTTTTCTTCTATTTTTTTAACATGTAATTTAACTTATATGTATGTATGTTCCATTTATTCTTTAAGTTTTTTTCTTTCCTGTAGACTTTATTGGTTTATGTTTTTTTGTGTCTCTTATAATTATGTATTGTATAACTGTTTGTCTTCTTAATAAAATAAATAAATAAATTTAATTTTTGTGTCCCTTCTAGTTTGTCCGTTTTAAATCTCGAATATCGTTTAAATCGTGAACGCTGCAATGAACATCAAATTAGATTACTGTTAGGGCAATCGAGACTTTTCTGGAATCTTTTTAACAATAGTATATAATCTAAATAGAAAATTTTCCCCTGCTGGACACTGAAATAGCTGACGACTGAAATATTATATACTAGTAATATCCCGCGGTTTCACCCGCGTACATACCGATCTCATGGCAGTGGAAAGTCTACTAAGCCGGACTATAGATTTATTTTTGTTAAACATATCATCAATAGTTTCCGTAGCGCATGCGATGACAGATTTTTATGACTAATTTTTTACGCTTTATTACATTTTAGTACGGTTAACTATTTTTTTTTTAATGTAATATAGCCTATGTTGCTCAGTAAAGATGCAGCTTTCCAATTGTAAAATAATTTTTGAAATCGGTCTAGTAGTTTTTATGTGAAAACATTACAAACATACATACAAATTTTTCCTCTTTATAATATTAGTATAGATAGTACTAGCTGTGTCAGCAGATTCGCCAGCATGGAAAGCTTTAAATTTTACCGTTGCCGTTGTCGCAATTTTTTTTATTGCTGCCCCTCTCCTATTCATCTTAGCGTGATGTTATATAGTATATAGCCTTTCTCGATAAATGGACTATCTTACACTCAAAGAATTTTTCAATTCGGTTCATTAGTTACTGAGATTAGCGCGTTCAAACAAATAAACTCTTCAGCTTTATATATTAGTACAGATATAGATTTGACTTTTTATTCAAGCTGACAGTATTCAAAAAGCCCATTAAAACCATTAGTTTTCGTAAAGAAAAATAACCTTGACTTTAACAAGAGTTAAACTCACTTGGATAACTCATCTATACTAATATATAAAGCTGAAGAGTTTATTGTTTGAACGCTAATCTCAGGATCTTCTGCTGGACCGATATAAAAAATTATTTGAGTGAAGGATAGTACATATATCGAGGAAGGCTATAGACTATATTTATAGATATAACGTGATGTTATATATAAATTGGTCTAAATAAATCGTATTTATATAGACTATATAAAATCACGCTAAGATGAATGGGAGAGGAGCAGTAATATAGAATATTGCGAAAACGAACAAAATTTAAAGATTTTCTTGCGTGCACGAAGTAAACGGTGAAACTTATTGGAAAATCTCTTATAATTAATTCACAATTAACTTAACTACTTTTATTTCTTCCCATCATTCTCTCCAAAAACAAAAGAGAAGGGGCCTCTACCCAGCAGTGGGATAGTAACAGGCCGCTACTTTACTTCTTTTTTACTAAACTTTTAAGTTTAAAATTTCAATTAGGGAAAAAGTTTTTGACACACTGATTTCCATACGGGCAAAGCTGCTAGCACAGCTAGTTTTAAATAAAACAAAGGTATGTACGTAGTCTTCAATCTATACCTTATTAACAATACAAATAAAAACAATTATCCTAAAATTATAATAAATTAAGTGGCGATTGCCGCTGACTTGTTAATTTCTACCGGCTTAATTAAGTAATTAAGATATGAGAACAAAAATAAAGCATATTGTAATCTACTCAGGAAGCCATTCGGAAGCTAAACGAAAGCGAACCAAAATATGTAAATAATAAGCACCCTGAATTTTAACGTTTTACCGCTACTATCAGTTCTATAATTCAAGATGAACTCGATTTTAATTCGATAGTCGATTTTATCCAAACGCCGTGTGGTATCCGGCGGAATAAAATAGTACCACCCTCATTTCTTACCGTGGTGTCGTAAAAGGCGACTAAGGTAAGTTGACCCACCGTGTGGTATCCGGTTTAATAGAATAGACCACTCTCTTTCTTGCCGAGGTGTCGTAAAATACGACTGAGTTACCTCAGTTGACGTTAGGCAGGCGGCCGGTCGTAAAAACGCAGCCAAATCATGTGATAGCATGTATAGGCGGGAAATGAAGTTCCCGCCGCGATAACGTCATGTAAAGAGCTCATGAATAAGTGCCCTGGATGGGTTCGAAACTAGTCGGGCTAACCCGATAAAATAAGACGTTAATTTTTTTTTCGAATTGCCTGTATGCTGTTAGCCCTAACGGCTTTTACAGCGTCAGCGGGACGGGCGAGCGTAGAAGCATCGTCGAGGTTGCGAAATGCGGATAGTAGAGCGCAGAAGCTCTACTAGAGTCGGGGAACGTCGTCCTAAGGGTGCCTCCTGTGAGGCCGGACCGCGGCTTAGGGCGACGTGTAGTGGAGGGTTGATGGTATGACTTTGATTAGTCATTACGCCGACGAAAGTGTGGCAAGAAGCCACGACCAATCAACGTCAGAAATCTGGGACCTAAATCTTCGCCGACGAAGACGCTGTGTGTGTATTAAGTGTTTTGTGTTTGCGATCGTTATTTGATCGTCAGGGTCATAGGACGCTTTTTGGACGCCTATATTTTCGGTGGGAACTAACTGGGAAAATAAAACGTGAGAATAGCCTGTTCTATACATTACATATGAATACTACTCACGATAGTTTAAATTTAAAAATTGCTAAGGCTCAATTTGACTATTCGAAACAACTAGTAGGGGCCTTTATCATAAAGAGAGCTGCAGGCTACATAAATTCCAATTAAAGAAGGTGTCAGTCGAGCATCGATCTTATCTACATCTGGGGGAACACGTTTCATTTATTGTTTGTGTATGACGAGCGGCGCCGTTTGATCGTGTCGCCCTAATCAAGTATGCTAATAAATAGCGTTCCACACCTCAAATAAACAAAGGTCCGATGCCTCTCTTAAATTGATGTGAACGAATGATTTGAACTGTACAAAAATGCCGTTGCTTACTAAACTTTACGTTACAAATAAAATTCTAGCCGCCCTTAAGCACGCTAGTGTTAAAGTGACCAAATTAATTTATAGAATTAGGCGTTACTTTGCGGAGGTCCATAATACAAAAGTAATGAAAATATTATATTATTATGCTATAAACCGCGATAAAAAAATACGCTGTGATAGCCCAGCGGTGTGACCGTGCGACTCTTTCGAGAGGGTCACGGATTCAAATCCCGGCAGGCACCAATGAGTATTTCTATTAAAACTTATGTGTCTAATTAATAATTGCAATTTATCACACTCTTTCCGGTGAAGGAAAACATCGCGAGGAAACCTGCATATCTCTAGAGAATTCTAGAGATATGTGTAACCTACCAATTCGCATTGGAGCAACGTGGTAGGTCTTACCTCCAACCCCTCTCTCCAGCAACGGAGAGAGGAGGCCTATGCCCAGCAGTGGGATTGTAACAGGCCGTTACTTTAATTTATTTTAAAAGAGCATTTAGCATTACATATATGTAATGCTAAATGTAGAGTGTACTATTCGTTCTCATACTCGATACACGCAGAATTTGTAAGTACTCATGCACTAAGCAATAACACAACACTACACAAGCACTGCACACATTCACCACTACAATCTCAACAATTGTTTCTCCTGATAACCAAAGCGTCAGGAATCGTTAGGAGATAGACTCGATTTTGTCGTGTTTTAATTATTACTTATGTAATGACTGAATTCAAAAAAGTTGTTCCTGCAAATCGCAATAAAGCGTATAGCATATAGCGTAGTGCCTCCAAAACTCGTGAGTATTAGAAATACCTATAACTTGTAAGAGCAAGAAAACAAGAAAACAAAAAGCTTATTTAATATTTCGGAGCGTAATGTCGTAGATGCGAAAAGCCCAAATCCGAAAAGCTTGTGATATATTACGAACATCCATTAGGCACATAAGTTTTAACAGAAAACTAATTGGTGGCTTCACGGGATTGAATCCATGGACTCCTGAAGAGAGGACCACCGTCTCACCGATCGTTTAAAGCTTGTGTTACATTCTACTAAATAAAATGCGTAATGTATTACATATGAAAAGCAGTTCAGATCAGATAAGCAAAATTATAAGCTAATTGATTTCCTCACCAACATTAAAGCCTAAATGTTAGTAAATTTATTACTTAAAATACCAGTTAGATTCACAGAATATAGGTAATCAATTGCTAAATTCATACCGCGTTATTTTAGTAAACTCGTTGGAGGATTACCTTAAAAGCGTATTTGCTTTTTATCGGAATGTATTAATTAGTATAAAAGTTTTTACGTTATCTAATCTGTATTTAAATGCATTTAAATTGAAGAAGTATAACGCAATTACGTAGACTGGTTTGTACTTGTATCACGTACCTACCGATTTGTATGAAACGAAATGAAAATGAAATGAAATGTATTTATTTCTAAGCAACAAGGGCTCCTAATTTTAGTAACAGACTTATTACTATGTTAGTAACTTATTATCTACGAATTAACAAATAAACACAAAATAAATAAACACAAAAGACATAATGAGACAAAATTAATTGTCTAATACTTTATACATATATTATATCTATATTTTTTTAATCTATGGACTTCTGTATAAAGACAGTGGTCTTTTGGTCTTTCTATTCAGTGTGGTATTCGGCTGAGTAGAATTGACCACCCTCATTTCTTACCGAGGTGTCTTAAAAGGCGACTAAGCTAAGTCGACCCGCCGTGTGGTATTCGGCTGAGTAGAATAAACCACCCTCATTTCTTACCGAGGTGTCATAATAGGCGACTAAGTTAAGCGGACCCGCATTGTGGTATTCGACTAAGTAGAATAGACCACCCTCATATCTTATCTTACCGAGGTGTCGTTAAACGTAACTAAGGTAAGTTTTCCCACCATATGGTATCCAGTTGAATAGAATAGACCACGAATTTTGCGTTACGAATTACTAGTAAACTTGTTAACCGCTCCAGCTAATCTAAACGCTTGTGTTAGGAGTGGGTTCACGTCGGTAGTATAATGACCGGGATTCGAGCCCACGACCTCTCGATCGCAAGTCCGTTACCCTGACCATTTCGCTGCTTCATTTGACGTCTGGCAGGGGCGTCGTAAAATACGTAGCCAAATCATGTGACAACATGTTTATAACATGTTGCGCCGACCTCAGAGTTGGGATATGGATAGAATGCTGATATATCACCGAGTTCTATGCTTCATGTTCTCTGTCAATTACTCTTGTAAGCAACAACAAGCTCTTTTAATAGATAAACGTAAATAACTTGTCATTATGTTGGTATTACTTGTGTAACAGACGTTGTAATAAATAATATTGTAACGTAACAAAGAAGACATCTCGCTAAGCAGCTTTGATTTTGTTTTATTCAATTAATGTGCTACCGTGAAACGCTGTAAAACGACTCGCGTCGTGGTCTACGCCCCATACACTCGAGCACACAAAGATATATAATTTATTAAATCTTTAATCTATCTCGTCATCTTCCTGCCCTTATCCCACTATAATATAAATCATACTCACGTGGAATGGTGCCAAGAATGCTGGCAACGTTTCTGCGCTGAATCGCTAAAATTACAGATAGATAGATAGATTTAGCGCCATGTGGTATCCGGCTAAATAGAATAGTACCACCCTCTTTTTTTACCGAGGTGTCGTAAGAGGCGACTAAGGTAAGTCGACCCGCCGTGTGGTATCCGGCTGAGTAGAATAGACCAACCTCATTTCTTACCGAGGTGTCGTAAAAGGCGACTAAGATAAGTTGACCCACCGTGTGGTATCCGGTTCAGTAGAATAGACCACCCTCTTCCTTACCGAGGTATCGTAAAATACGACAGAGGTAAGTTGACGTCAGGCAGGCGGCCGGCCGTAAAAACGCAGCCAAATCATGTGACAGCATGTTTATAACATGTTGTGCCGACCCCACTTAAAGTGGGATAAGGGCAGGAAGATGATGATGATAAAACACAATTTTTTGCCGTAAATTGTCAAGTAAGCGTAGCTTATTCGGGGAAAAAAAGGCAGTCTCGAGAAATGTAAATAAATAAGATCGATCCTCAACCACCTAATGTTTTTTTTCTTTTTTTTGTTTCTCAGCAAGGCTCGGTCAAACAGGTATTATTTTATAATATCTCATCATTCACCTGCCCTTATCGGCACAACATGTTATAAACATGTTGTTAAATGATTTCCCTAGTTGTTTTAAGACCGGCCGGCTGCCTGACGTCAACTTAACTTAGTCGCCTTTTAAGATAAGAAATTATGGTAGTCTATTCTACACAGCCAGATTCCAGACAGCAGGTATTTTATAATATCTATCCATATTAATATTATAAGTTTATTTTCTCTCTACCTGTCTGTCCGTTACGATTACTTGGCCAATTTGTTAGATGAATATTTACTTATATATGTATGTGTTAACCAGTTGTTTGCCTAACACAAGTAATAAGCTACTTTGGGGACGGACATGTGTGTGTTTTTGGCCTAAATTTTATTGTGAAAATCCTTTATAATTAAACATTATTACGGTATTAAAACAATTTTATGCGTGATCATACCTCGTTAAGTGTTACTGAAACCCTCTCAGATAGTAAAGTAACATTCGCAGATGCCGGCCTGAAGTCACTTTACGAGCCGACGGTACGCGGTACTCGCAATTCTTAGTACTATAACCGATGACTTTGTTCAACAGCACTGCTTGTTACTGCCATGGTCGGGGCATACGAGGAACGAGTTAGCTCGTTTAAATTTGGAATTGGCGCCAATTTTCTTTTCGATTTTTTATTATTTCCGTGCATCATTATTTAGGACAGTTCTTCTTTGAGAATTGTCATTTGATATATTACATATTTTGTACTTAAACATTATCCATACTAGAAATGCGAAAGTCTGTTACGATTTCAGGGCTTATTTCAGGGTTGATGTCAGGGCATATAATTTAAGCTCCAATCCTGGACTTTGACGTTGTACGAAAGTAACAAGTCGCTTTTTAATTGTTTTTACTTTTAATCATGATTTTAAAAAATGCCAATCGCTCAATGTCTGAACACAAATGTCTTCAAAGAGTGTGTATGAAGAAAGTGGCGCGAAAGTGGTTGGATGAGGAAGACTAAAGATTGACTGCGGTGGTGGCAATGTTTTTAAGAAAAAACAGCCCTGTTTTCAGAAACGAATTTCCGTAGACTGATGATGATGTTAATAATGATGAATAAATACAGTCAACTAATATCGAATATTTTTGCATCTTAGAGATAGATACAAATATACAAAAATTGCGTTCAGTCTTCGTAAGCAGGAGGACTAAATAAAAAAAAGTTTGTCTCATATTATATTTCATTCTCATTTCTTCTAATTGTATTAGAGTCAGACAATTTTTATTGAAATTAATATAATGTTTATGTAACACTAATTTCTAAGCACCATAGACAGCTCACTCGAACTACCATAGACAAGTTTATCTATTTAAAATGTCGGCCCATTAAAGTTTATGGGCCGTGAGCAGATTACAGAAACACCCCTGTTTCTGATATTTATGGTGAGGGTAGCGCCGCCTACTTCCTGAATTATTGGGTTTGTTATGTTATTTTCATGTTTAAATAATGTGGGGGTGACTTTTAGTAAGATTTACTCCTTGTCCAGAACTATTAACAGACCTATTCAAAAGTCAGCAATAGTCTATGATAGAATTGAATGAATCATAATTTTATCACATCGATGCTTATTTTAAAGAAGGCTGGGCTGTTTATATCCGTACCAGGCGTGCATATGTTGATAAGTCGCCTTACGTCCTTTTCCCGCCCGGTGACGCTGTAAAAGCCGTTCGGGCTAACAGCATATAGTCAATTCGAAAAAAAGTATGTCCTTTTATATGTCAAATCATAATAGGAATTAGGATTGTCTAATTAGGTAATATGGTGAATATTTTAATTACGCCTTATAGATGTCCTCGGGCAAAGGTCATGCTTCTGCGCTCGCTCGTCGTACTCAGTAACGTTTTAATAGCTCTACGACCGTCAATATATATTGCCACTTTGAAAAAATGAGCCCGAGAAACAGTTCCCGCCGCGATATCGCCGCGTAAAGAGCTCATGAATAAGAGCCCCGCATGGGCTTGAAACTAGTCGGACTCATCCGATAAAATAACACGTGAGTATCGCCGGTTTCTATACATTAATTATGAATACCACTCACGATAGTTAAAATTCAAAAATATTTATAGAATTCACATTAAAACAAACAAGAATGAAACGTCACTCGTTTTATTGGAAACAAAAAATATTCGCCAACTCATTCGGCTGGATGTGATATGAACGTGGAAATTGGAAACAGTGTGAAAACGTCCGCGTGGTCCGATTTCGGAAATCGGTTTTTGTCTTTTTAATGTTCGAATGAAAAAATATACATTTTTCCATAGTTTAAAAAAGGAATGCTATTTTATACTATACTAGCAACGCCAGCGGCCCCACCCGCGTGGAAAGATTAATACCGTAATATAGTCTTTTAATAACCATAAAAATGGTTAAAGTGGGTTAACCTTAAAAGCTAGACATATGCTGTCGCGAACTTTTATTTAGAACTTTTATAGTGGACTAAATTTTTAATACTTACATGATTTTTTAATAACTTATTTTTTAATTACCGTTTACTAAGCGCTCGCAAGGATAGCTTTTAATTTTGCCGTTGTCCTATTATTTTTTTTGTTGTTCCTAGTAATGCTATATTATAGCCTTCCTCAATAAATGGACTATCTAACACTGAAAGAATTAATACTAAAGAAATAAACTAAACTGATTTGAATTTGCTTCTGGTTAAAGTCTTCTAGCAGTTCAGTTTATAATTTTAACAACAATAAATAGGTAAATTAAAAGCGATGACATTGATTCATGTCGGACACCACCATTTGTTGTCTTTTACCATCAAATCAAATCAAATCAAATCAAAATAATCTTTATTCAAATAAGCTCTTTGAAGTACTTTTGAATCGTCAAGGATCAATATGATTAATGAAGCTACAGCTGGTTCGGAATGTTGCTCTTACCGAGAACCAGAAAGAAACTCGGCGGCCAATCTTTTAAACATTTTCAATTTTACATTATTAAACCGCCGTCTTGTATGAAGCTGAAAGCATTTTCAAATACAGACTCTTTATCATCCAAATAATCTTCAATTTTGTTATATGCTTTACGTATAAGTATATCTCTTATACGTAATTTAAACCATGCAACAACAAGTTCTCAAGCTTAAATAATAAGAGGTTACAAACAACACTACTTTGAAAGTTTAAAAATACGATTATATCGTAACGCGTTTATTTATCATTCAGGAGTTCAATCAAAAATTCATCACACAAAGTAGGCAACATAAAAGCAATAACAAAGAAAAACAGTTCCCCCAAAAGAAATCCGACCAACGCAAACTAAAGGCGTTATCAAACGATTTCGCAAATCCCATAAAGCCATTAGCCCTAAGCAAACACGCCGCGACACAACGCGTCGCGATAAACGGTGTAATTCACGAATATCGCATATCGTACGTACGCGCGATAATACGCGGCACGCGCCCGGTTATGAAATTTGATGTCGTTAAACGAAGATGAAAACGTTAATAGAAACGACATACTAGTCACAATTATGCCTAACATTTCCTATACTCTTAGAGTAAAAAAAAGTTTTTAAAGTGTTTAAAGTTGATGCGACATTAAAGTCACAATTGTGTCTAACATTTCCTATACTCTTAGAGTAAAAAAAAGTTTTTAAAGTGTTTAAAGTTGATGCGACATTAAAGTCACAATTGTGTCTAACATTTCCTATACTCTTAGAGTAAAAAAAAGTTTTTAAAGTGTTTAAAGTTGATGCGACATTAAAGTCACGATTGTGTCTAACATTTCCTATACTCTTAGAGTAAAAAAGTTTTTATAATTAGAAAAAATAATCACAATGAGTCCATACACGCCGTGTGGTATCCGGCTGAATAGAATACCACCCTTATTTCTTACCGAGGTGTCGTAAAAGGCGACAAAGGTAATTTGACCCACCGTGTGGTATCCGGTTTAGTACAATAGATCAACCTCTTTCTTACCGAGGTGTCGTAAAATACGACAGAGGTAAGTTACAGTAAATACGATAGGCAGGTGGCCGGTCGTAAATACGCAGCCAAATCATGTGACAGCATGTTTATAACATGTCGTGCCGATCCCACTTAGAGTGGGATAAGGGCAGGAAGAAGAATCACAATGATTCCATAATATATTATAAATTCGACGTTTGTCTGTCTGTCTATCTTTTACTCTAATAAAATTTTGTACAATAAAGCTTATACACCGTGGTCATAAACAGGTTAAAAAATTCCCCTTTTCTTTCGGGAACAGGGAAAAACTATTGCATTATAGATGATGATTATTGTGGTGGTGAATGTGTGCAGTGCTTGTGTATTGATGTGTCATCGGTGTCGGGTAGCGCATGAGTTCTTACAAATTCTGCATGTATCAGGTATGAGAACGAATAGTACACTCTACATTTAGCATTACATATATTTTCTTTTATCGCGGATTATAGCAAATAATATTCTCATTACTTTTCTATTATGGACCTTTTCAAAGTAACGCCTAATTCTATAAATTATTTGGGAAAACAATTAAATGAACTATTATAAATAATTTTTAAAAAAAGTTCAAAAATCTACGACCTATCAAAATTATCAACATTTACTTCCTAGAAACGATTCGGCGTTCTAAGGCATTTGTTACTCTTTGACGCATCCCTCGTTAAGGGCGCTACCCTTGTAAAAGTCAGCGTGAATAGAGCTAATCCTTATCACCGCCGAGGGTTAGAGTGAATCAATTAAAGATAAGCAAATATGTTCCATTGTGCCCGGATTGAATTTGTTGGTGTGAGAGAGGAAATTAACTTTTGCCGGATAAAGCGATCCGTCATGTGCGATGGCCCCTTAAGTAAATTGCAAGTATTGTTTCATTTTATAATAATAATAATCTAATTTAAATTTTATATATATTTTTATTATTATTATTATTTTCCTTTTAGAAATTTTGTCAAAATTAATTTATATTACTAACAAAGTGGACCCTGGTTGTCTGAAATAAAGATTTATTATTATTATTTTATAACTTTATATTAAGTTTCATGTGAATTTTTTGCGTGGTAGCCGGCTAAATAGAATAGATCACCCTAATTTCTTACCAAGGTGACTAAGGTAAGTTGACCCGTCGTATGGTATCCAGCTGAGTAGAATAGACCACTCTCATTTCTTACCAAGGTGTGGTGAAAGGGGACTAAAGTAAGTAGCGGCGTATAAAATTCTTTGCGGTCCCTTTTTCTCGTACGGTGTACCGGGCTAAATCACCAATACCTCGAACACTATTTGCCCTGAACGAACTGTTAACGGAGTGGCCTAACTGCGACATATTTGCAGACCAATGGAAAAGCATAGTGTATTGTTGCCTACATTTCAGTGAGCGTTATAACACCACTATGTTACTAGGTTAAGTTTTTATTTTTTTTATTTTCCATAGTTGTTTGTATTTTAGATCCTATCTTGTGTATTGTTTTTATTTTGTATGTATTATTTTTAATGTTAATTAGTATAATTGGTTTCCGTTCTAATTAATTCAAATAAATAAATAAAATAAATAAAGTTGACTTCAGGCAGGCGGCTGATCGTAAAATACGTAGCCGAATCATGTTTAAAACATGTGGTGCCAACTGCATTTACTTGTAGAGTGGGATAAGAGCAGGAGAATGACAAACTATTGACATGAAATCTGCATATCTTCTGATATGTGAGACTGGCCCGTTGGCGCAGTGGATAGTGACACTGCCTTCAGCTCCGCGGGTCGCGGGTTCTATTCCCGCCGAGGGCCAACATTTTCTATAAATTAATTTGTTGGTCTTTGACCCTGGATGTTTATTTGTATTTACGTATGTATTTAAAAATATATAAGTATATATTCACCAGTTGTCTGTCACCCATAACACAAGTATTAAGTTACTTACTTTGGGGACGGACGACCGTGTGTGTAACAGTGCCATATGTATTATATTTATTTATTTATATGTACTGAATCGCCGTTACTTTACTTTTTTACTTTGACAGTGTCCTATGAGATTTTTCCAAAACGTTTAAACATCAGTTACTTCTCATAAACATGTAAAAACTCAAATAATTATCAACGATATAAAGGAATAAAGCAATATTCAAACACAAACTAAAACTAACAAAATCCAATCATATATTGACATTTCACACAAAAGATTAACTCGTATTAAGTAATACCACCCACACATAAAATAGCAATTTATTAGGCTTTTTTAATGTGAGAACTTCAAACACTTTAATGCCCGGATTACGCCTGTAAGCTCATTTAAATTTTTTATTAATAACGGATAATGGATAGCAATAATAAATGTGGGGGATTGCGTTATTGTTATTATTAATTTTGTCATGAATTATTCAGCAGGGGTCTTGTGATTTGGAGGTGTTATATTAGTAATAGTTGCGGTCAGATATTCATTACTATGGTAATATTATATTTCAATGCCAATTTAAACAAAACTAATGAGAATAATATATTTCTATAATCCGCGATAAAAGGAAATATATGTAATGCTAAATTTAGAGTGTACTATTCGTTCTCATACCTGATACATGCAGAATTTGTAAGAACTCATACACTGACCAACACCGATAACATAACAATACACAAGCACTGCACACATTCACCACCACAATCTCAACAATTGTTTCGCACCGAAACCGAAGGAGATAGACTCCACAACAAAATCGGGATCTCCGCAAAGTAACGCCTAACTCTATAAATTATTTAGAAACCTTGAGTTAACTTAAGAGTTATCGAAAATATAATATATACCAAATTTCACAATTTATACTTGTGTTACTTATATTTATACATGCATATTTAAAGATAGGTTTTTTTAAATGCTTGTTTTTGTAAAATAGTTAAGTTTAGTTTAGTAAATTGTTTATATCGTACATATACATTACATATGTAGTATTAAGTGTATTATATTATAATAGTATAAAAGTATACAATAAAAACAGGAATAGCAACAATAAGGTTATAACAGGAACAATAAAAGGTAATATTTTATTACTGCTCCTCTCTTATTCATCTTAGCGTGATGTTATATAGCTTAAAGCCTTCGTTGATAAATGAACTATCTCACACTAGTTCCTGTGAATAGTGTTCAAACAAACAAACAAACTCTTCAGTATATTAGTATAGATTGGAACAGTGTGCGTTATTCTATCGTTATTTGAATATTATTCGAGCTATACATCCGCCATCAGGTCGACATTAGCGTAGGCAGGCATCGAAGCGGCAACGATAAAGCCTACCACATTACAACATTATTAACGTTGACGCGGAAAAATCACTAAGTGTATTTATCGAAAATCGGGACGCTTTTCCATTATATTACTATCTATACAACATAATAACATTTATAAATAACGTTTATGTTCCGATAAGTGGGGTCGGCACAACATGTTATAAACATGTTGTCATATAATTTGGTTTCGTATTTTACGAACGGCCGCCTGCTTGGCTTCAACTTACCGTAGTTATATTTTACGACACCTCGGTAAGAAAGAGAGTCGTTCGTCTATTTTACTCAACCGGATCCACACGGTGTGGTATCCGGCTGAGTAGAATAGACCACCCACATCTCTTACCGAGGTGTCGTAAAAGGTGACTAAGGTAAGTTGACCCACCGTGTGGTATCCGGTTTAGTAGAATAGACTACCCTCTTTCTTACCGAGGTGTCGTAAAATACGAATGAGGTAAGTTGACGTCAATTAGGGGGCCGGTCATAAATCATGTGACAGCATGTATAATATGTTGTGCCGACCCCACTTAGAGTGGGATAAGGGCAGGAAGATGATGATGATGATGATGCTCCTTGACGATTCAAAAGTGCTTCTTATTCCTTGTACACCGGAATAACATGTAGGCTATAGAAATTCTGTTAATTCTAAAGGAATAGGATGACATTGAACAAAATTGAAAACGCCTTCTATTATCGACCTATAACACGACAACAGTCCACGCGAACGAAGTCACGGGTTAAAGGTAGTATTGTAATAATCGTTTATACAATGGAAACAGGTTTTCAATATTTCACACGGCTCGCGTCACATCCTGTGTGTAACAAATGATTGTTGGCAACACGCAGGTGCCGTCGAGTGTGCGTAATGACTCGAGAGAGATTAGTGCTCCTGGGAGATTCTAATGGACTTATTCTGGAACTCATTGTGTCATTTTGGTATGTATTTTGACTCATTCATCATAAATCCAAAATTATATTTTTTATTGAGGACTGGCTTTCCGGCCACGCATCTCTGTGGCTCAGTCTGGTTTCGAATTTCCTTTCGATACAACTTAACTGTTAGAAAAAAAAATTTAACATACTTTACAGGATCATCCGTAGTCATTCAAAAGATTGTCTTAAAATTTAGTTATATTCGTTCCCGCTATTTTGGAGTCTATAAAGGAAATAAAGACAAATATTCATTTTTATATATATAGATATGTTAGCCGTGTTTTATCTGGCTGAACAGAATAGATCACCCTCATTTCTTATCGAGGTATCGTAAAAGGCGACTAACGAAATTTCAGTCGCCGTGTGGTATCCGGCTGAGTAGAATAGACCACCCTTATTTCTTACCAAGCTGTTGTAACGGGCGACTAAGGTAAATTGACGTCAGGCAGGCGGCCGGACGTAAAATACATAGGCAAATCGTGTGACAACATGTTTATAACATATTGTTGGGTAATAAAAGAAAAAGATGAAAGAAATGTGCATGCGAATGAGATGAGAATGTTAAGGTGGATGTGTGGTGTGACAAAACTTGATAGAATACGCAATGAGTATAACAGGGGAAGTCTGAACGTCCGCCATTACAGAAAAGATTAGAAGTGCGAGACTAAGTTGGTATGGTCATGTAATGAGGAGGGATGAAAATCATGTCACCAAAAGAGTTTTAAATATGAATGTGGATGGAATTATGGCTAGAGGGAGACCGAAAAAAAGATGGATGGATTGTGTGAAAAATGATATGCATGTTAAAGGAGTGGCACCAGAGTTGACGAATGATGAAGGAGACTGGAAGACATATTGTGCCGACCCCACTTAGAGTGGGATAAGGGTAAGAGAATGATGATGATTTAAATACATATATATACGGCCAATCTGCTGGACCAATAGTGATAAAATTTTGGCACCTTGAATATCCTATATCTTAATCCAATATCTTCTTACTCTGGTGTATATGGGATAAAAAAACCTGGCTTTTCGATCCGGAACAGTGGAAAAAAACATATTGCATTGTCGAAGGAACTTAAACGCTTGCCGTGGAAAGTCACGGATACCAAAAGTTAAATAAATAACTGTATATTTCATACAGTATTAAAGCGATAATTTCGAGTTACAGCCCGTTTAGTGAGCAAACGTTTCCTATCATTTGAAGTTCAAATACGTTGCGCAAACTCCACCAGCCCACCCGCGGTGAGGCTGGCTTGAAGATGTACACATAATGGGGGTCCGAAATTGCCTAAATTGATACGGTCAACACTAATCGCGTTTTCAAAATGTTTAAATATTACAGGGCCCGCGTACAATCGATGGCACGAATAAACTTTATCTTTTGGAGAATCGAAATAAACGCTGAGCTTACGTAGTCGGCTAACATATTGATTAACTTTTTCGAAACTAATGAGAATATTATTTTTCTAGAATCCGCTATACAAGGAAATATATGTAATGCTAAATGTAGAGTGTACTATTCGTTCTAATACCTGATACATGCAGAACGCCGAGTGGTATCCGGCTGAATAGAATAGACCAACCTCATTTCTGACCGAGGAGTCGTAAAAGGCGACTAAGGTAAGTTGACCCACCGTGTGGTATCCGGTTTAGTAGAATAGACCACCCGCTTTCTTACCGAGGTGTCGTAAAATACGACTAAGGTATGTTGACGTCAGGCAGGCGGCCGGTCGTAAAAACGCAGCCAAATCTGTAACAATATGTTTATAACATGTTGTGCCGACCCCACTTAGAGTGGAATAAGGGCAGGAGGATTATGACCTGATACATGCAGAATTTGTAAGAACTCATGCGCTACCAGACACCGATAACACAACAATACACAAGCACTGCACACATTCACCACAGCAATCTCAACAATTGTTTCGCCCCATAACCGAAGCATCGTCAGGAGATAGACTCCACGACAAAATCGCAAAGCTTTGCGAATATTTTCTTTTATCGCGGATTATAGCAAAATAATATTCTCATTAGTTTTGTATTATGGATCTCCGCAAAATAACGCCTAATTTTATAAATTGGTTAACTTTTTGCTAAGAAAAAAAATTATATCAATACTAAATATTCAAAGTCTGTGTGTCTGTCTTAACTTCGCATTCGAATTCGCAACAGTCGGACAGACATTCGCATTTACAATTTTAGTATGGGTAAATTATCTGTAAGCAATATCGCCGTCTAAACCGATACAATAAATTTAAAGCCTATATAGACAAAGGCACGTATAGTCGGACTCATATTTTGATACAAAAGGCGTCTGGCAACACGCTTATCCGACTCAGGCGAATAACATTGCATAGTAATGTAACCTGTACCTTCATGTCATAAATACGTACATATCGAACGATAAATATAAGAAACAAAGCGGTACACACGTATAAAACGAGCCTACATCTCTTAATGATATGTTGATTCACCGCATTAGTTACATGGCTATGTTCCCAGTGAAAACATCTCGCAAACGTAGGCCATTTTACCGCGTCGCCACTATCATTTAAATAACAAACTAAATTATACTATAATACCTCACATTAAAATTCAATTTTCAATACGCAAATTTCTGAATTAGGACCTCTTAAAATACGAAATATTCCGACTCATTAAACAAGACATAATTTAAGTTGGTTAAATGACGTCATCCAATTTGAAGTTGAAATGGAACGCTGTAAGTTTCAATTTCGAATGCGGTCCGTAACAATCGTTGCTGCATTTCAGATTGGATACTGAAACATCGTGCGATATTAAATGCATTGCAAATTGAACTGTAATGAAATATGTTAAAGTGTAATTTCCTTTGAGTGTTTAACAAAATTGAGACATTAGAAACCCTCGAGCGACTATTACCGTGTTCTTTTAACAAATGCACGTCGTATAGAGTAAGATGTAACTCCGTGCCGGCGCGCATAAATAAGACCCCAAGAAGTATAGGTTATTTTAATACCGGGACCCCAGGTGGGCGTGGGCCCCTCATATATCATCGGGAACAATTATTAAATTATCTTTTTCGTTGACATTAAGTAATTGTTTCGGTTCGGCCACGATCATAACTCGCACGCCGGCGATGAGGTATTGCTTTTAAATTATTGTTTTACGTTCTTAAATTCCTTTGTGAGGAAATATTTTTAGTATTTTAAATAATGATGCTGGTTTAACGATTGTATTTTGTGTATTTAAGTTTATTAACATAAGTTAAATATTTTCGCTTTTGTTCTTATAATTTACAAAGGCTGATATTGGACCGTCTATAATCGTATATACCGTCATATTGAACAATCTAGCTGAGTAGAATAGACCACCCTCAATTCTTACCGAGGTGTTGTAAAAGGCGACTTAGGTAAGTTGACTCACCGTGTGGTGTCTGGTCTTGTAGAATAGACCACCCTCCTTCTTACCGAGGTGTAAGGTAAGTTGACGTCAGGCAGGCAGCCGGTCGTAAAATAACTAGCCAAATTGCTTTATAGAATTAGGCGTTACTTTGCGGAGATCCATAATACAAAAGTTATAATAAAATTATTTTCCTATAATCCGCGAAGAATTCTTCAGGGATTATAGCAAAATAATTTTATTATAACTTTTGTAGCCAAATTCCGCTTAGAATGGGTAGGGTAGGAGAATGATAATGAACTCATTTACTGCAAAAGATAAACACGAAAAGTTAAAAAAAAAAACAAAATTAAACAATACGCAATCAGACAGTTAAAAAGTACCCGAGATCTTACATAAACAACAAGTATTGAAATAATTCCAAGCAAAAGTAACTAAAATTAGATAATTGCTGATAGAAGTTACGTTATCAATTGGACTTACCAAGTTATCTGTAATCCCACCTCGGATGTAGATATTCTGCGGCCTTACAAATATTTATTTTCGATATATTTCCTGTATCTAGCAAGTTAGCAATCAGCTAACGTAACTAGCCGCTATATATTATAGGGCGCAGTTCCACTAAATTTTCTTTGATATACTATGTTCCGGAAGCTGTAAAAGTTTTTTTTCTTCAAATCGTAATGTACGTAAATAAATAAAAAATTGTAAATAACGTTTTGTTTAGCCGTGTCGTATCTGGCTGAGTAGAATAGACGACCCTCATTTCTTACGGAGGTGTCGTAAAGGCGACTAAGGTGAGTTGACGTCAGGCAGGCAGCCGGTCGTAAAATAACTAGCCAAATTCAACTTCGAATGGGAAAAGGGCAAGAATGATGATGACTTATCTCCTGCTATAGATAAACACGAAAAGTTAAAAGAAAATATAAAATTAAACAAAACGCAATCACAAAGTTAAATAGTACCCGAGATCTTACATAAACAACAAGAATTGAAATAACTCCAAGCAAAAGTAACTAAAATTAGATAATTGCTGATAGAAGTTACGTTATCAATTGGCCTTACCAAGTTATCTGTAATCCCACCTCGGATGTAGATATTCTGCGGCCTTACAAATATTTATTTTCGCTATATTTCCTGTATCTAGCAAGTTAGCAATCAGCTAACGTAACTAGCCGCTATATATAAAATAGGGCGCAGTTCCACTAAATTATCTTTGATACCCTATGTTCCGGGATATCTTTGATACACTATGTTCCGGATAACTTATCACAAGTATTAAGTTACTTACTTTTGAGATGGAAAACCGTGTGTGTTATCCGCGACTTAAATTACTCTAACTTATGCGCTTAAATACCCTCAATAATACTATATGTGTTTTCTATTTTCCCGTAAGAAAAACAAAAAAAATTATGCTATATGTTGGCCTGTTGTAAAAGCTTTACATACAAACAGTCAGATTTTTGCATTTCGCTTATATTATAAGCATAAATTCCAATTATTTTATAACATTTTTTACAAAGTTCGTAATTTACAATATGGTGTATTTATATACGATATCGATATTACAATCTTGATAATAATCAGTTCTAGACTTACAGCTTAGATTCATTGTTATTTCTGCTATGAAAATAATAAACGTTAATTTCATATTATCAATTAAATATCTTTTAACCCTATGCTTCTTCTTAAAGCTCCATCTTGTGTCAAAGTTCAGCGATCATTAAAGCGATTGATATTCTACGCAGCCGGATACAACACGGCTATTGAATAAAAAGCATAAAGATGTCTTTAATAGAAAGTAAGTTTTATAATTAAGAACAACAAATTACGTGTCTGATTTTGCACAATAACTTTGTATTTAAAATTTATGTCTATAACATTCTTTTTTTTTCTGTTTATATAAATTCAATTGAACCACACTTATTTGTTCCTTTGGCGTCTCGTGCGTGCGCGCTTAGCGAACGGACGCGTAATACTTTTGCGCACGTTATCGCTGCGCGTATCGTGGGAGACGCAATATTGTTCGCCAGCTTCGGTTATCGCCCCTGCACCCCTGCCCCCGACGCCAGTTGTACTCGCCGCGACCCGTGTCGCGGCTTGAGGAAGCGGTCGGCAGCGCATCGCGTGCACCTGCTTCGCCGTAGCTGTCCGGACACAGCGATCTATACCGCCTTTCATTGGAAAAGGTGATTGTAGACGTGCCCTCTGTGACACCGCCGTCCTTCCTTCCCACGCGTGTGTGGTTTCCGTTCCCGCTCGCGGGCGCTTAGCTGGGCCTCCCCTAGGGGTCTCACCCGGCTGGGTTGCACGCGCCGAGGGAGTCCGGAGCCATACTCGCAAAGAAGTAGGCACTGTAAAGCACGCACGAATAATCGTGTGCCATGTCCGGAAGGGGGGAGCCCCCCCCTAAGGACCAACGCATCAGGGGGGAGCGTCCCGCTTTCCCACACGCCGTCGTAAGGCGCGAGTTACGGGATGTCGTTCCGTTCGTGCCGACAGCGCCAGCACCGGCGCAACCAGCACCTCGTCCTCGCTTCCGGTCGATAACCGGCGAGCGACAGTCGTCGGAGCCTGCCACTTCTCTAATCACGGCCGATGTATCTGAGTATACATCGGGCGTCGATGCGCCGAAGCGACCACGTGCCGACGACTCATCACCCGGGTCTCAAGAGGGTGAAGATAAGCGTCCGAAGACGGACCGCTCACCGACGCCCTCACCAACGCCAACACCACCACCACCACCTGTAGAACCTGCTGGCCTAAGAACCTATGCCCGGCAATCGAAACCCCTGCCTCCCGCGCCACAGGAAATAATAGGAGGGCAGTCTCACATTGCTGGTGAGACGCAGGAGTCAGGCAGCTGGCCTCGAGACTCCACCAGCTATGCTGGTCTGGCGTCACTATCCTCAATGGTGACGAGCCGCCCCCCCTCACCCCAGGCCGGACCCTCCGGCTACGCTGCTGCCGCCGCCGCGCCGCCGTCGCCTCGAGCGCTGGAACAGCGCCAGGACGAACAACAGCGCCAGCAACAACCAACAGCAGCAGGACTAAAGACGGCACGGTCCGAATATCCCCCCATCACGGTGGAGTGCTTCCCAAATTGGACGAAGCACTTCAGCGTCATTCGGGGCCAACTCGGACACGCACCCAACGCCCGCCTGATGGGGAAAGGAGTGCGTTTTCTACCGAATTCTGCAGAGGAATTCCGGGTCCTCCAAAGATACCTCATCGACGCCGCTAAACAGGACCCCGCCATATCGTGGTTCTGTTATAGCCCGGCGTCGACCCTGCCCACAAAGGTAGCCATCAGGGGGCTACCTCAAGACACCCCGCCAGAAGAAGTCGTCGTGGCGTTGCGTACCCTCGGTTACCCGGCGGACCGAGCGAGGGCCATTCCGGCGGTCAGAGGGCGACTCGGCTGCACGTTCTTCGTGCAGCTTGAACACTTATCACACGAAGAGCTCGGTCACTTATACCGTGAGACCGAGTTGCTGTCGATGCCCGGCCTCATCATCGAGGCCTGGAAGGGTGGACGCGGACCACCTCAGTGTCACCGCTGCCAGCAGTTTGGCCACTCATCGGCCAATTGTCACCGGCCGCCAAAATGTGTCCGATGCGCAGGCGGACACATCTCCCAAGACTGTGACAGGGCCCCAGAAGAAGCCCCTAAGTGTGCCAACTGTGGGAGGGCGCACGTGGCGCGCGACCGGAAGTGCCCTGTCTTCCGGAGAGAAGCGCGAAGGCGCGGAATTGACATCGCACCGCCGCGTCCGAACGAGCCGGCGAAGAAGAGGGCAGGGGGGAGAGGGCAAGTTCCCCCCCCAACCACAGCAACCGCCGGTCCGACACCCGCCGCTCCCGCAGCACGTCCCGCGGTAGCCGTACGTGCCACTTCCGCCCTCACCGCACTCAGTAGCGCCCCTCCGACGCCCGCCGTTTTTACTGCCGGGACGAACGCGCGTCCGCAGGGAGCGCACGGGGTACCGACGGTGCTACCGCCGATGTCGCTCCAGCCGCCGGCTAACGTCCCGACAGCCAGGGGGGAACCGCTGGCGGGGAAAAAGAAGAGAAACCGGCGCAGGCGCAGGCAGCCAAGGCCCGCTAACGTAGAGCCCGCCGCAGCGTCCACACCGCATCCTCAGCCGCCAGCATCGACATCACTGGCGCCACAACCCATAACTGCCGAGGCGCCGAGAAGCCGCGGCCTCCGATTAACTTCGAACGATGCGGAGCCACAAGCGCCGCAACATCTAACTTCCCTCCCGCCACCCTCCGCACAGGACTCGGGCATAAATAACATTGTCCGGGTCCTGATTGAGGCGCTAATGGCGGCGCTCACAACTTACCTGGCAACCAGGGACGTCGTCGGCGCCATCACGGCGGCTATAACCTAATTTGGGCGGTCGTATCAATGACCGCCCTAAGAATCTTATATTGGAATCCGGGCGGCATAAGAGGTCACGTCCGTGAGCTAACTTTACTCGCCCAGTCGCAGGACGTCCACGTTATCCTCCTGGGCGAAACTAAACTCACGGATAGCGTCGAGCTCCGCGTGCCCAACTACTTCGTGTATCGTCGCGACGAAGTCTCTCCCCGGGGCCACCCGTACAGAGGTACGGCCGCTCTGGTGCGGAGGGACATCATACACGAGGACTTGGAACACACCCCGTTCACTAGCACTCGCACACAGGGAGTGCGAGTCAACATGGGGAACCAGGAGCTCCGCATCTATGCCGCCTATAAACCACCCGGACTGACTTTCTGCAGCACTGATGTCGGGACCATCTTCGGACAGCAGGGACCCGCAGTGATCGTGGGCGATCTCAACGCGAAACATCACGCGTGGGGATCGCGAATCATCACTGCGGTCGGGACGCATCTGCACGAAGACAGCGTGAGGAGCGGGTACGGTGTGGTGGGGCCGGGAGCGCCGACCCATATACCCACTGACCCCCGCGCCCAGCCGGACGTCATCGACATAGTGCTGCACCACGGATTAGACAACCCTTTTGATGTCGAGGTCCTCTACGACCTCGATACTCAACACTTACCGGTTCTGGTCACCCTTGCTACCCAGGGAGGCTTCTTAGTGCCCCGCCCGCCGCGGACGCGGACGAACTGGGAGCGCTACGCTGTCGAGCTTGCCGGGCTTGAGCTGGCAGGCCCGATCACTACCCCTTCTGAAGTCGACGATGCTGCTGCACTCGTCGCTGAGGCGATCACCGCCGCCAAAGCAGCAGCGACTACCACCACGTCGGCTTCATCACCATCACACTCCAACCGAAGGAAGGACCTGCCAAGCTCGCTCCGCTGCATGCTCAGACGGAAGCGCACCCTGCGCCGCCTATGGGCCCGCACTCGTTGCCCCAGGGTGAAGGCTGACTTGAACCGGCTTGCAGAGAAGATCGCGCGTGCCATAGTCGCTCTCGACGAGGCGCGGTGGGAGTATACCGTCGATCGAGCGACGGAACATGACACAGCGCTGTACTCTCTCTGCAAGCAACTTACCGGACACGACACCCCCGTTTACCCGCTGCTCGATGCTGCGGGTAAACGCACCTACGCCGCCAAGGATCGTGCTGAGATTCTGGCGGACCACCTGGAAAAGACTTTTACGCCCAACGCCCCCAACACCTCCAACCTCCACGTCATCCGTCATCACGCGGCTGTCCAGGACAAGCTGGAGAGGTTCCTGTCGGCCCCTACACCGCCGCTCCGGGGAGAGGACTTCATCTCCCTGTCAGAGCTGCGTTCGGTCGCTGCTCGCCTTAACAAGCGAAAAGCGCCAGGCCCCGACGGAATCACCAACGCCGCGTTGATGCTGCTGCCCCGAACAGGTCTCGTAGCGCTCACGAGACTGTTCAATGGAGTACTCTGCACCGGCCACTTCCCAGAGGCGTGGAAGACCGGGAAGATCATCGTTCTTCCCAAGCCGGGGAAGGACCGCCGCCTGCCTGGAAGCTACCGGCCGATCACCCTGCTCTCGCACATAGCCAAGCTGTTCGAGCGTCTGCTGCTGCGTCGAGTCACGCCCCATCTGCCCCTGCGCGAGGAGCAGTTTGGATTCCGCAGCGGCCACTCGACGACGCTCCAGCTGGCGAGGGTTATAAACCACCTGACCAGTGAGCGGAACAACGGGCGCTACACCGTGGGGGTCTTTCTCGACATCGAGAAGGCCTTTGACCGTGTGTGGCACGCCGGGCTCCTGGTCAAGATCTTGGATACCACCATGCCGCCTGCTTATGTGCGAGTGCTGGCATCATTTCTTCACGGCCGTAGCTTTTACGTGGTAGTGGATGGTGCCGAATCCCAACCACGCACCATCCAAGCCGGAGTACCCCAGGGCAGCTGTATATCGCCGCGCTTATACGCGGCGTATACGGATGACATCCCCACCCTGCGCCACCATCTGCGGGAAGGGGAGGAGGACGTGCTGTTGTCTCTCTTCGCTGACGACAGCGCGTATTTCGCGTCGTCCTATCACCAGATCGTCGCCACTAACCGCATGCAGCGTCTGCTGGACTTGTTGCCGGAATGGCTGGACAAGTGGAGGATGGCCGTCAATGTCGGGAAGACGGCCGCTCTGCTGACCAGTCGCTCCAAGCCGCTACGTCAACTCACTCTGCGAGGCCAGGACGTGGAGTGGAAGACCACAGTGAGGTTTTTGGGGTGTGAGTTGGACCGCAGCCTGCGCATGGTCCCCATGGTGAACCGTGCCGTGGGCCAAGCTGCTGCTGCCAGGTCCCAGCTCCACACGCTGTTCACATCCCATCTACCTGTCACCACCAAACTGCGGGTCTACGGTGCCTACGTCCGCTCGCGCTTGACGTATGCGGCACCCGCCTGGTACGCTCTATGTTCAGCGTACCAGAGGCGAAGACTTCAAGTCCAGCAGAATCGCTGCCTGCGAATGATCGTAGGAGCCCCGAGGTATGTGCGGAACGACGTCGTGCACAGAGATACCCAAATGCCGACCGTGGAGGAGTTCGTTCGTCGCCTTGCGCGCCGAATGTTCGCGCGAGCGGACAACGGCGCGCACGTTCACCTTCATGGCATCGCGCCACTCCACGCACGACCACCCGAGGGACGTTCCGTGCCTCGCGAGCTCCTGCGATCACCGTCACCGCGGCCCGACGCAGACGACGACGGCGACGACGAGGACGACGCGACGGGCGAGAGGGCGACACCACCGGATACGACACAACCACCCGAACGAAACACCACTACCACCGATTTGGACATCGCGGTCTGGGAGCTACCACTCCTAGGCCCCCCCACCGAACCCGACAACCCTTAGGTCACCCAGGTGACCTGGGCCTACGGCCCGAACATAGTCCAGGCATTAAAGCCTGCGAGGACCGGCCCGGGCAAAGAGGTTCGCCTCGAGGCCCGTACCCCGCCTACCCCCAAGGGTATGCGAGATGACCCCCCTCTCTTTCTACGCAGCCGGATACAACACGGCTATTGAATAAAAAGCATAAAGATGTCTTTAATAGAAAGTAAGTTTTATAATTAAGAACAACAAATTACGTGTCTGATTTTGCACAATAACTTTGTATTTAAAATTTATGTCTATAACATTCTTTTTTTTTCTGTTTATATAAATTCAATTGAACCACACTTATTTGTTCCTTTGGCGTTAAAGTAAACTTTATGTATTTAGATAAGTAATAAAGACTATGTCACACATTCGTAAGGTTACAGGCGGGGCGGCGGTGGACGTATCCAATAGCGGAAGCCGCCACCCCTAACCTGTAGCGAGCTCGGCCACAAGCCACAGTAGAACAAAATACCGTACCTACCGAGACCCACTCAAAAAAGGAAAAAAAACACGGCAATTAATTGTATCTAATTGTTCTTAACCTATTTTTTATGTTGTTGTTAGTAGGTACTACAACTAATTGATATCTATAGTACTGCTTTTGCTCAGCTTGTGATATAGAGGGAAAGCTTTAGCTAGTTGATTGCGCATTCTCGATAGTATCTCGCTTCGACCACATTATTGTCTTAATTGATTCGTTTATCCCGCCCCGCGCCTCGGTTTAAACGGATTTAGTAGCTAATTTCATTCCCACTAGGAATTAACTTTGAAGTGTGAATGCGATAAGGCCTTTAAGTGGCATTCTCTGATATAATTACGGTATTTTGATACAATGTATGTGTTATGATGATCGTTTGGCCAAAATAGAGGTCTCTAGGTATAATTAGAATTAAGTATAAGGGTTTATATTACTAGTCATCATCTAGGTTCATATTGGTACTGGTCAAGTAATTCCCATATATAGTAGCAGAAATCTTATGTTATAATAGAAATGTTAAGTCGTCCTTCAGCGAAAAGCGTAGGATAAATTGTCAATATCAATGAGGCACTTAAGTTTAAGTACAAAACTCATTGATGGCTACTCAGGGCTTGTACACCGAATAAATGGAAAAAAAATAAAAATAAGGGTGTTAAACAGAGCAGCTATCCTGTCTTTTTTAATATTCTTAGTAACAAACATGAAACAAAATGTAAATTACTAAATACTAAATTACATACTGACTAATACTTATTACTTAATTTAGTATTTAGTTTTATTTATCCACATTTTATATTGGCATTGTGGTGTTTAATACAAATAACATTTATTTATATTTCTATATACGTTCAGTGTTAAATAAAATAATAAATGATTTCTGTCGTTTCCCGACAAAAAAAAAGCTTTATGTAACTTCTATGTCCCTGCTGTTAATCGTTGATGAGTTCCCCCATCTGTAGCCAATCCTACCAGTATCCTCTGATCATCTTCTCCTTCTTCTTCTTTCTCAACCGGTGGACGTCCACTGCTGAACATAGGTCTCCTTAAGGGATCGCAACAATCCTCAATGCCAGTGGCACAAAGCCACTTGGATCCAGCGGCTCCCCGCGACCTTTTTGAGGTCGTCAGTCCACCTCGTTGGGGGTCTACCAACGCTGCGCTTTCCGGTGCGAGGTCGCCATTCCAGCACCTTAGCAGCAGTATTAGGTCATGTTAATTATATTCATGCATTGTTTTCAGGGCTGCACCAGTATGTAAAATATCAACTCAATCGGACATTGGGAAGTGGGTCACATTCAACTTGCAAGATTCCACCTCCATATACAAGGTATGTTCAATTAAAGCTTTTAAAAATATAAAATGGACTACATAAGTTCATATTCCTGTTTATTAAATTGGTTGTTTATTTGATTTATTGCGATTCGACTTTATTGAGACATCCAGATTAACTTGCTGTATTGATATAGCCTATAGTGCGTTGAAAATGCTAAACGATAGCGGTTTTTTGACAGGGGTGTTCCTACTTGAAATTATTTATATCAAAACCTTTGTCTCAAAATTACTTTTGACGTGAAAAGAGAAACAAATTTATTGTTAAAAAAGAGACCCTTACGAAAAGCTCCGAAGCTCAAAAAGTCCCCAAAAGCTGTCTATGTGTATATCCGAACGTATTTTTGTACGGTTCTTACTAAAATATAGTGCAATTTTTCGAAAAGTTTAGGTTGATAGTGCATAACGGTTTTATGTAAATTGTTTTAAAAAGGTCGCGCGGTGTAAAAAAATCGCCTGCTGGGAGCTTTACTTGCGTGGCCGCGTTAACCAGCAGCGATACCCTAAAGTTTTTTTTACTAGAGAATTGTAGAACTACAAAAAAGCATCTTTAGGAATTATGGTTAACTCACAATAACTTTTGGTTCAAAATTACATTCAGAAAATTCAAAAAATTCAGAAAATTTTGTGACATTTCCACGCCTTTTACGACACCTCTGTAAGAAATGAGGGTAGTTTATTCTACTCAGCCTGATACCACACGGCGGAGAGTCTATTCTTTTATAATAGAGATATTCCATCGAGCACTGTGATAGTATCATCATCCTTCTGTCCTTATCCCACTCTAAGTGGGGTCGGCACAATATGTTACAAACATGTCGTCACATGATTTGGCTACGTATTTTACGACCCGCCGCCTGTCTGACGTTAACTTACCTTAGTCGAATTTTACGACAACTTGGTAAGAAAGAGGGTGGTCTATTTTAATCAACCGGATAACACACGGCGGGTCGACTTACCTTACTCGCCTTTAAGACACCTTGGTAAGAAATGAGGGTAGTACTGTTCTATTCAGCCGGATACCACACGGAGTGGCTGCATATTGCTATACACTAACAACAAATGTATCTATACTGGTGCTTTCTTCTGTATATAAGTTAGTATCAGTGTAAATGTACTTCTATATATAATTGATATTTACAATTTATCAAGCCCCTTCTCTTAAACTAATAAATCGTTACAAAAACTGCTCTGCCGATCTGCATTCTGTAAAGTTTTTAACAATGGTGTGGCATAATGAAACTAAGCTAAAGTCCTTTCTTCTAAAATGAGAAAAATTCCATGCAGCATTGGGATAATATCCAATCGCTATTTCGGGAAATAAAAGAGCAACCTATATATGACGAAGCTGTTAAAATGTTTCGGATCCAATTTGGGCGAGAAACGTCGTCAGACGATTTGTGCCTTTCCAGACAGTAACTGACTAACAGCGTCCAGTTATACCATAAATGGAATCTTGGGCTCTAATAAACGGGATGGGCTAACAAATGGACTATTTATTAGCATTCGGCTTTGTTATTAATTTTAATAGTTGGTTTATTAACATAAAATCAATTATCATCCTCCTGCCCTTATCCCACTTTGAGTGGGGTCGTTTCAACATCTTAATAACATGTTGCAACGATTAACTTGTAACCATCAAATTGTAATTTATAGAATTAGGCTTTAATTTCCGGAGGTCCATAATACAAAAACTAATGAGAATATTATTTTGCTATTATCCGCGATAAAGGAAAAAAAAAGAAAATGAAGAAGAGAAAAGAAAGAAAGAGAAGTTTCTTTTATGGGGGATAATAGCAAAATAATATTCTCATTAGTTTTGCATCAAATTGTAATTATTTTTTGTATTGTAAAGATTGTCTTCTGTTGTGAGTTTCTCGTTAGTTCTTTTCGATAGGAACACTTCCGAATCAGTGGGAGCTTCTTTAAAACATTTGACGATTCAAAAGTACTGTAAACAGTCCACTTGAATAAAGAATATTTCGAATTTGAATTTGTTATCACATGATTAGGCTACGTATTTTACGGCCGGCCGCCTGCCTGACGTCAACTTTCCTTAGTTGTATTTTACGACACATCAGTAAGAATGAGGTTGATCTATTCTACTCAACTGGATAGCACACAGTGGGTCAACTTACCTTAGTCGCCTTTTACGACACCTCGGTAAGAAAGAGGGTGATCTATTCTACTTAACCGGATTACACACGGTAAGTCAACTTACCTTAATCGCCTTTTACGACACCTCGATAAGCAATGAGGGTGGTTTATTCTACTCAGCCGGATACCACATGCCGGGTCGACTTACCTTAGCGGCCTTTTACGGCACCTTGGTAAGAAATGAGGGTGGTCTATTCTACTCAGCTGGATACCACACGGTATTTATATTTTGTATATTTATTATATATAATTTCCGTAATTGTATAGATAATTTTCATAATAAGTACTAGGCGCACATAGAACGTTGGTGCTCTATTGTAGTTTCTATATGTCATAGTCATAAACGACTGATGAAGGGAGCCCGTTCACTATAATTAGTTTGTTTGTTATCTCGATTAGGGTATTCGCGATTTTGGAATTGTGCTAGTTGATATTACGGTCTTTGTTACTGCATTTGTATAATAAAAAACAATTTAGTCTCCTAATAATTTCAACTACCTTTTTATTACCTTAATAAATTACGAAGAATTTACCACCAGATAAAGATTACAAATTAATTTCTGATATAATAATAATAGCGACCTGTCACTTTGTCACCGTTGAGTATACCCCATTTTTTTTGATTAATTCATTAATTTATTAAAATAAAAATATTGTTATATTTAATATCTTTAATTATATTCCATTTCATACGTACAACTGTACAACTGTAAATATAGGTAATTATGACTTGCATATATATATATACTTATTAAAATATAAAGTCCCCAAAAGATGTTTGTCTGTATGTGATCGATTATCTCAAAATCTACTGAATGGATAATACGGCAGTGTAATTCTTTGGAAGGTTTAAGTTAGTACTTTACGGTTTTTTGTAAATTTTGTTGATGAGGTCGCGCGGTAGAGAAACCCTCCTGCTGGGAGCTTTAGTCGTGTGCGCCGTGTAAACCAACAGAGGTACACTAAAGTAATGTACTAGAGAATTGTAGATCTACAAAAATACAACAAAAAAGTCTGGAACAGCATGTCTCTTTCTCTTATGGTTAACTCACAATAACTACTTTTATGTTCAAAATTTGGATTAAATACACTGATTTCCACGTGGGTTAACTGCAAGCATAGGTTAGTGATGATAAAAAAAACTCCGGCTCTAATCCGCTTACTAATAAAACAAAAATAGAAATTTTAATACATTTAATAACCATTAAATTTTTACAAATAAATTTTAAAAGTGGTATTAACATCTCCATATCAACTATACCAAAACTAAGTTTCTTATCAGATTTCCAATCATGGTGGGTTGATGCTTGATGAATGAGTGTTTTGTGATGTTAATATATACATAGATTAAGATCAAAACAATCGTATATCAACCTTGGTCCCTTATTTATTAGATTCAATTTTGTTTGACACATTTTGTACGTCATTTAAAATCCTTAAGTTATTAAGGTGCAGTCACATATCGTGCAATACGTTAAATAATTTTATCGCATGACGAATATTTGTTTTTTCGTGATTGGCGCATTTCTTCAAGTTAATACTTCTCATTACATGTGTGTAGGTGATTATTACTGAAGGCGATAAGGGCATTTCTTTAATGTGCCTAATGCATGCAATTTGCATATAAATCGCGGTGTTTTGTATGTAGTTTATGTGGTTCTAATTGAAACTTCGTGATAATTAAGTTCGCTGAAATGTTGCGATTTGCATTTTTGTACCAGGCTATTAGGGACTTTGTAAGTTGGGGTCATTTTGGTTTTGTGTTTTTTAGGATTAAGAGTTCAAAATACAATAGCGATAATTTATAGAATTAGGCCTTTGCGACTGAGTAGAATAGTCCACTCTCATTTCTTACCAAGGTGTCGTAAAAGGCGACTAAAGTAAGTTGTCGTCAGGCCTATATATAAATACCTAGCCGAATCACATCACGACATGTTTAAAACATGTTGTGCCGACCTCACTTAGAGTGGGATAAGGATAGGAGAATGATGATTTGACATATTAATTCTTTAAATAATTTATAGTGCTTTACTTTGCGGTGATTCATAATAAAAAAGTAATAATAAAATTATTTTGTTATTATCCACCTCTCCCTTTGCTATAAAACCTCCCAGAGGTTTGTGCATGTGTTTTAACGAATCCTGCATGTATCAGGTATGATAACCGATTGTCCACTCTACATTTAGCATTATATATATTTTCTATTTTACTTCATCGTGGATTATAGCAAAATAATTTTATTATTAATTTTTCATATTAATTCTTCTTAACATAAATGATTTATTGTTGTTAAACTAAGGTGTCATGTTAGCGGGAAGAGCGTTCTTCTTCTTCCTGCCCTTATCCCACCCTAAGAGGGGTCGGCACAACATGTTACAAACATGTCACAAGATTTGAGTACGTATTTTACGACCGGCCGCCTGCCTGACATCAACTTACCTTAACCGTATTTTACGACACCTCGGTAAGAAAGAGAGTGGTCTATTTTACTAACCGGATACCACACGGTGGGTCAACTTACCTTAGTCGCATGTTACGATACCTCGGTAAGAAATGAGGGTGGTACTACTCTATTCAGCCGGATACCACACGGCGTGTTAGCGGGAAGAGCAATAGCATCGCTTAAAGCTCGCTTGAACTACTCAAAAGCCCTAAATATATAGTACACGTGTCACCTTATCTCTGATTAGTCTAAAACGTTAAGCTCTTTGTCCTTTTGTATTAGCCTTTATAAACTTAGGGATTGCCAATCGCTTGTGAATGATTTATTGTTGACATGAATGGTAATTGATTGCACCTCAGCCCTTTTGTTTCCTTTTCAGCATTTAATAGTATTTTGGCTCAAAATTAAATGTTCATAAATGAAGATTTGTATAAAACAAATAACTGAATTGCTCGATGGTGCAAGTAGAAGTAAACCTTCTTGGTTGTTCTTTGATTCTAGTTGGATTTATGTGTTTTATTAAGTAAAGTAACGGCCTGTTACAATCCCACTGCTGGGCATAGGCCTTCACTATCCGTTTCTGGAGAGAAGGGTTGGAGCTAAGACCTACCACGCTGCTCCAATGCGGATTGGTATATTACACATATCCCAAGATTTCTCTAGAGATATGCAGGTTTTCCTCAAAATGTATTTTTTCAGCGAAAAGCGTGGTATAAATTGCAATTATTAATTAGACACAAGTTTTAATAGAAAAAGTCATTGATGCCTGCCCGGAGATTGAACTCGTGTCCACCTTCTAAAAGCTTGCACTGTTTCACCGCTGGACTATCACAACTTAAGTACGAGTATTTATTTATAATTATACTGTTTTTAAGTATTTATCTTTAATATTTAAATGAGTTCTTGTATACATATATTTTAGGAATCTCGGAAACGGTTCCAATGATTCATTTTCATGTGTAAAAACTTATATGTTACTACTTCTGATGCTACTTGGGTATAATTTACCGAATTATACATAGCTAGCTTTTACCCAGAACTTCATTCGCGTGGACTGTAGTCTTGGAATGAACAGATTTTGCAAATATCTATATCGGTTGATAAAAGATGGCGCTTTTCAATGTCGTCCTCTTCATTTAAAATTAGTAGGATTTCTATTGATAATAATGAGCTTGAACAATATTGATGAAATTTGGTATAATTAAAGCTTACTCGTAAATACCGAGCTAGGATAAAAATAATAATAATATATGCGATTAAACAGCGGACAACTTTCTGTAAAATAATACATTGCTTATAATGAGCGACATATTGAAGATGGGTTAATGGAGACGATTATTGTAATATATAACACCTCTATAATTGAAATACCCCGGCACTGAGGTTGCCCCGGCGATTTATCCCGCGTTATCCGATCTGCCCACCGATTGATTTTCGGAAATCGCGCCCGAATAGCCCTCCGATTAACTGATTTACACCTCGGACACACTGCCACGCAGAGAAACCGATTAAAATTAGCTATCCCACTTCTGAGAATACGCGTTTCTATTTTTTGGAGAGAAAGATTCAAATTCAAAATATGCTTTATTCAAATACACTTGTAAACAAGTGCTTTTGAATCGTCAACTCTACTGCTGCTTCGGAAAGCTGTTCCTACCGAAAGAGCCAGCAAGAAACTCGGCGGTTGCTCTTTTAAAAACTGTTACTGCCTTGTACAGGTTCAAAGAGAGCTATATCCACACATTATTATCTTCTAAGTAATCTTCAAAAGTATAGTAAATAAGTTTTTGACATAAAAACTCATTCAACAAGTTCATTATTATAATTCATATTTTTCTATTTCTATTTTACAAATATATTTTTTATTACTAGTTACATTAGTTATTACTGTCTTGTACAGGGTCGAAGAGTAGCTATGTCCAGTCATTTTTATCTTCTAAGTATTACTTAATAGTATAGTAGGCTTTCTGTATTAGCCTTTTATTAATAGTGTTTTAAACTGCTGTAATGGCAAAGCTAAAATTGATTGCGGAATTGAATTTTGGATTAGATTGGAGCACCAACAGGTTGCTACGCCACGGATTCGTAGGTAAAACATATCTAAGAATCCTCCAGAGATATGCAGGTTTCCCTACCCTACTCTAAGTGGGGTCGGCGCAACATATTTTTCGCTTCCAATATTCTTCTATAATTTGCCAACTCTGCGCTACTCTTTTATATGTGTGATATTAAAAGGCCGTGTTGTTTGGTAAATATTTATTATAATATATCTTAGTATTACAATTATCGGTGCGTGTGCCATTAGACAAGAGAGAGGGACGCTGCCAATGACCATAGACTATATAGTGAAGGCACATTATCTCGCTTGGAGTTGTTTGTGAAGTAATTTAAGGTAATTTTAGGTATTAATATTGTCTAAGTTTCTTTTTTTATTTTTAAGTTATGTATATTTTGTTTTTTTTTATATTACTTTTTTTGTCTTCTTGTTACTCTTGTAATGTACCACATAAATAAAGTCTTTCTTATTCTTATTCTTATGCTTATTATATCTTATCTACGTAACAATAAATAAATATAAATATATGGGACACTTACACACACGGTCGTCCATCCCCAAAGTAAGTAACTTAATACTTGTGTTATGGGTGACAGACAACTGGTGAATATATACTTATATATTTTTTAAATACATACTTAAATACAAATATACACCCAGGCTCAAAGAAAAACAAATTTATATATAGAAAATGTTGGCCCTCGGCGGGAATCGAACCCGCGACTCCGCGGAGCTGAAGGCAGGGTCACTACCCACTGCTCCAACGGGCCAGTCAATATGCATCTTATACTTCACAAAATCCAAAAATCTCATATTCTGTCATGATGATGTGTATTCTGTGATGTCATTCTACATAAAAATCAAAGAGTGACTTATTTAAATTAAACCAATTCTTCTATTTTCTGATTCTCGGACATTTTGAGTAGTTCGCCAAGCTTTTTAGCCGTATGTGAGTGTTATCAACACCGTATTGGCGATAGATTCGGTAATGGCCTGATTATCGTGTTAACCGTTGCCAGCTTAATGCGTGTTTGAAAAGCGATTTCAAGGGGTGTAATATGTACATGTCACTAAAGTTATAGTGAAGTATTTATCATATTTTTAATTTTGCCGTGTGGTATCCGGCTGAGTAGAATAGACCACCCTCTTTCTTACCGAGGTGTCGTAAATTACTACTAAGGTTGACGTCAGGCAGGCCGCCGGTCGTCAAATACGTAGCCAAATAATGTAACAACATGTTTATAACATGTTGCACCGATCCCACTGAGAGTGGGATAAGAGAATGATGATGGTGAACTTTACTACCAATTAAAGTAGTTATCAAATTGCTTTATATTAAGTTTTTTTTTTTTTGCTATTATAAAGAACAACCAAAAGGAAGTACTTTATTGATGTTGCGATCTAGCCAAGAGGCTAATAAGCAACTTAAAGATTACCTAAACTTATAAATTAACTTATATCTAAGAATAGGTCCAGTGACTTATCTTAGTCTTTCTTGGTTATTAAGTTGGTTATTTATATTAAGTAGGACATTATAAAAACAGTTCACGCTGCTCAACGGCACGTCATGTTTCAAAAATCCCCATTGTTAATGGCTTTTATGTAAAACGTACATGTTAAAACACTTTATTAATAAAACCTTTACTATAAATGATTATACGAATAAAACAGTTTTCTTACTATTTTAATTAAAGCCCTAATTTGGTAATGACCGATATTTAAAGGTTCTTTTGTCAAATAATGCAATTTTGTGATCTCGATGTAAAAATGGATTTTTTTGTCGTATATGTTAGCCCGTAAGAGCAGAAAAAACAAACAGATAGCCAGACAAACTTTGGGATTTAAAAAACAAGTATGGAAAATCATATCCTGTTAAACTCACATCACCATACTGCCCTTTACCCGCTCTAAGTGAGGTCGACTTGCCGCCTGCCTGACATCAATTTACCTAAGTCTATTTTACGACATAATTAAATTATTAATTATTAATTAATTAAAAATACTGTCACTAACTTAAAAAACACTATTGTATATTGATCTATTATTCAGGCTCCTGAAATACAGTTTATTCTAGTTTACGGGCCAGGGTTCCAATATATCGTGTTCACTTTGTTTATATGCACCAATAAAGATTATTATTATTATAGTAAAGTTTATGTACATAAACTTTAGGCATTATAATCCTCCGGTATCGTCATAAAAGCGGAAAAGCCACTGCAAAATTAAACAGGTTATTAGTTGAAAATTACCGCGGCCCGGGATAAAATGTCGCCGACAATAAAGCCGGCAGTGAACCTGTGAGATATGTTTAACTGGATGTGACAATAATAGTAATATAAATGCGAAAGTCTGTCCGTCTTTTGCGCTATCACGACTTTTTTTCTGAACCGCTTTGAATTTCGGTTTTTGGTGGAGGAAAACATCGTGAGGAAACCTGCATATCTCTAGAGAAATCGGGTGATATGTGTAACCTACCAATCCGCATTGGAGCAGCGGGGTAGGGCTTAGCTCCAACCTTTCAGGAATGGAGACAGGAGGCTTATGTCCAACCATATTGTAACAGGCCGTTGCTTTACTTTTTTCATTACATTTACATTTTCTTATTCCATAGCTGGGCTTAGACTTGTAGGATTCTTTATAATCCGCGAAGAATTCTTCGAGAATTATTACTTTTGTATTATGAATCTCCGCAAAGTAACGCCTAATTCTATAAATTATTATGTACTTATTTTTAATCCTGTATACTTTAAAACAAAAACTATATTATTAAAATTTAAATTAATATTCAATAGATAGTATGTTAAGACTTCTGTATCAGACTCCATTTAATAGTTGTTTTATCTTTGTTATTTTGTTCTACTAAATAAAATCTAGCCCCTTTTAGTCATATTTACTCTACGTTATCCCTAGAGGGGGTTGTGGAGACTAAATCTGCACCCAGTGGAAGGGGCTACTGGGGGCGGCCTTAATTACCGCCGCTTTTATAGTTTTAATGAGTTCATTTTGGACCCGGCCTAACAAGCGAATACCTATTTAAACCAATTTTGAAATTAATACGGTGAGTGATGACAGTTTGATATATCGATAAATCATTTTGTAAATTGTATATTTTATTTTGTGTTTTTTTTTAACGTAAACTCTTACAATCATTTATAGAAGTAGTAACATAGTGTTACTTTTTCATGATAAAGTTATTATACTATTATATAATCTACGAATTAAATCACAATCGTTTGAATCGCGTGTAGAGTTTTTTGAGTTTATCTCGACATAAAAACGACGAATAGATAGAAAAGGCGGAGGATTTCAAAATCTTTAAATAATAATGTCACATTAAAAAGTTACAATAAATAATAGTAAAAGCGAAAAAATTTACAGAAATGTGACGTTACGAATTGGAACACAACTCGGCTTAAGATGAGGTATAGTTCAACTCTGGTTTTTAATGGCGACCATTATATATTTACTTAAATCTAAATTTTAATCTAAAAACAGTAAAAGGGGCTTATTTTTATAGTACGAATTAATATGTCCCAATCTCGTGTACAAAATGGAGTGAATTTAAAAATGAAATCCACAGACTTTTATTGTATATATCAGAAAAAATAGCGCATACAAAATATCTCGAGTTTTCTGCTATTTTTACTGCAGTTAATGATATTAATTCTATCAATGTTTTATTACACCAATATCAAAATTAGAATTCATACATTTCACTGAATATATTGTTAGGAAGTCGAAAAAAATAAGTTTAAGAGGCGGATTTACTTATAATTATATGAGTCTATGGTCTCACCAGTGCCTAAATACACGTAGATATATAAATACATTAAGCCATAGATTTTTATCCTTTTGTTCTAAAAAAAAAACAAAACCATGGCTTTAATTAGCAGTAACCGTATTCTGAATAGCTAATAAGTATGACAGTCCTCTGGTGTGGAAACTCATTCAGAGGACTAGGTCATCTTTAGTTATTAAGTACGAACATAGTCATTAAGTATAATATTACTAACATTATATATGGACTAAGATGTCTTTTTAAATTAAATTAAATAAATAAAAAAAAAAATCAAAATTAGAATTTATAAATTTTGAATTATATTAATATGACAATTAAAATTATTATCGAAAAATGCGCATCACTAAAAATGTTATCAGGCACGCTCGCGGTCTCTCGGACTATTTTGTCGATATTAATTAAAAAGGGGTCCGTACAAAGTTAATATTAAAGAAAATTAAGCAATCTCCGTCGGCCAACTTTTAATGAATTTTCGTTGTTACAAGAGCTGGCTCATGAAATAAGTTTTCGATTTTCCGTAGATGGCGGTTTTGTTTCTTTTGAATAATAATGTTGATAACGGATTTTTGTAATCAGTGACAGCTTTGCATTCTTACTTGATAACAATCTGATATATATTCCTCCTGCCCTTATCCCACTTTAAGTGGGTTCGGCACAACATGTTATAAATATGTTATCACATGATTTGGCGACGTATTTTACGACCGGCTCTGCCTGGCGTCAACTTACCGTAATCGTGTTTCACGACACCTCGGTAAGAAAGAGGGTGGTCTATGTTAATCAACCGGATACTACACGGGTCAAGTTACCTTAGTCGCCTTTTGCGACACCTTGGTAAGAAATGAGGGTGGTCTATTCTACTCAGCCGGATTCCACAACGGAAGAGCCTGAATTTTTTTATATGCTACCTCGGGTTATACGTTTTAATGTTGCCAAATTTCATAAATACTTCCTGTGCCTGCTTCGCAATATAGTTTAGCTACTACTAACTAGCTCTCGCCAGCGGCTTTGCCCGCATGAAATGATCAAAACCGTAATATAGTCTTTTGATAAACATAAAAGTGGTTAAATTGGGTTAACCCTAAAAGCTAGACATATGCTGTCGCAGACTTTTATTTAGGACTTTTAGAGGGGAGCAATTTTGTAATATATGATTTTTGAATAACTTTCACCGTTTATTCAGCACACGCAAGGAAAGCTTTAAATTTTGCAGTTTTCTTAATATTTTTTATTGCTGCTCCTCTCTTATTCATCTTAGTGTGATGTTATATAACCTATAGCCTTTTTCAATAAATGGACTATCTTATACTGAAATAATTTTTCAAATCGGTCCAGTTATTCCTGAGATTAGCGCGTTCAAACAATCAATCAATCAAACAAACAAACTCTTCAGCTTTATATATTAGTATAGATAATAGAGGGTATTTAAACACTGAAATCGACGCGAACGAAGTCACGGTTTACCCCTAGAGTGTTATATATTAACCGGCGCAGCAGGCTCTCTACGCGTCTAAACTACTTAATAGGGTGATAATTGCGAGGCTATTACCGGCCCCCGTTCGCCCCTCTCCAGACAACCCTGTGGTGAACCCTCTACTCGGATTCTAGAAACATATACAAGTAATTAGGAATAAACTTGGCATTTAATATCTATACTTTTTTTTTAATGAATGAATTATTATTTATTATTACATTATTAATAATAATAATAAAAATTAACAAATTGCTCTTCAATATTCTCTGGTGGATGAAGAGGTACCATATTACAGGTATGACCCTGCGTCAGTTCTTGAAAATAGCCGTGCTATGCTCTATTGGGATCGGTCTATTATCACTGATAGGTTTATCGCTGCCAACAAACCCGATATAGTGTTAGTAGACCGGTTAGCGCGCCGTGCAATTATTGTTGATGTCACCATTCCGCATGACGATAATCTCATAAAAGCCGAAAAAGAAAAATTAACTAAATATTTAGACCTTTCTTATGAGATAACCGCCATGTGGAATGTTGACTCAACAATAATTGTTCCTATTGTTGTGTCGGTTAACGGTCTGATTGCGAAGAGCCTCGACCAACATCTTCAGAGGCTTTCGCTTAACAGTTGGATCAAGTGTCGGATCCAGAAGGCAGTATTGCTCGAAACGGCGCGCATTGTGAGGAAGTTCCTCACTCTGGATCCCTGACCTCCGGCAACTCGGGATATTTCCCCGTTCCCGGCGGACGACAATTTTTTATATTTTTAAATGTTTTTTTAAATTATTTTTTTAATTAGAAATATTAAAAAATGTAAAAAGTTAGGTTTAAGAGAAATAAATGATAATAATAATAATAAAAACTCTTTATTGCACATCAAATACATAGGAAAAAACACGACAAAAGAAATAAAAAATAAACAGGAACACATACAGAAGTGCAAAGGCGGTCTTATCACTAAAAGTGATCTCTTACAGACAACCTCTACAGTAAGAAATTAAGAATAGAAAGGTTGAGAACGATGCACAAGACGGATAACACATAAAATAATCGATAAACGTACTTTCTAATATTTACATTCTACGTTACATAAATAACATGAAATAATATATTTATATATATGTATATATAAATATAAAATATATATACTTAAATATTACATGTATAAATATTAACTACATACGTAGCATTATTTATATATTATTATTAAAATATTTGATTTATTTATAGATTAAGATATAATTTTTTAAGACGATATTTGAAGATGCTTTTTGATTTAGAATGTCTTATATGTCGTGGAAGTACATTCCATAGATTGACGGCTTTCACAGTAAAGGACTCGCTATAAGTTTGGCAACGACTAGATGGGGTCTTAAGCCTGTTATCGTTCCGTGAACGAAGATTGGCATGTAGGCCTGAGTTGGAGCCCAGGAAAGTAAAGCGCTCTTTAAGATAGAGAGGAGTATTGGGATGGAAAAGGATAGTATAGAGAAGAGAGAGGATGTGAAAATTGCGGCGATACCGTATCGGTAACCATTTAAGCTGCGCTCGATACTGTGAGATGTGATCGAATTTTCTTAAACCGAAAACAAACCTTATAATTAAGTTTTGTAACCGCTCTAATTTGTTCAGTAGCATCTGTGACAAATCTGGATAGGAAGAATCTGCATAGTCAAGGATAGGAAGAAGGAGTGAATGGGCTAGAGATATTTTAGTTTTGATAGGCAGGAGGTATTTCCATCTCCTTAGCCTGCCAACAATACTAAAAATTTTGCGGCTAAGCTCGAAAATTTGAGGTGCCCAGGAAAGTGTGTTGTCAATAATTAGGCCAAGATTTTTCACAGAACTACTGAACTCTAATCTAGTACCATTTAATATTACAGGAGGAAGACAGGAAGGATCAATTTTAGCGAGTTGTTTCTTAGTGCCGATGAGAGTGACCTGAGACTTGCTAGTATTTATCGAGAGACCATGCGACTCACACCAAGTTCCGAGCGTGGACAAATCATTGTTCAGAATCTCGAAGGTCTTACTCACATCATTTGTTGAAAAAGACGTGTATATCTGCAAGTCGTCGGCATAGAGATGAAAGGACAGAGAAAGGAGTTTAGAAATGGAGTTTATGAAAATAGAAAAAAGCAGAGGAGAAAGCACGCTTCCTTGCGGGACACCAGCACTAAGGTGACAGTATGCTGAAAGCTTACTATCAACACATACGCGCTGTCTGCGATCATAAAGGTAAGATCGGAACCATTCTACAGCATCCGACGATACATTCACCGACTTTAGGATGGCTAGAAGGATATCGAAATCAACGGTATTAAATGCCTTAGAAAAGTCCAATAAAGCCAAGACGCTAACTTTTTGAGTATCAAAGCCATATCTTATGTCATCGCAGACTTTTATTAGTGCTGTGACAGTACTGTGTCCCGAACGGAAGCCCGATTGGAAAGGACTTAGAATACAGTTTTTAGTAAGGTGGAGAGATAGTTGATGGTGAACAATACGTTCGAGAACTTTAGATAAAAACGGGAGTATAGAGATAGGTCGATACTGAGAAAAGGAAGATGGATTGGTAACCTTAGGAATGGGGATAATATGTGCCCGGCGCTGGCGCCTAGTGCCTGGGCACTAGGAAAGACATTACAAGAAAGGGAGTAGTTGAAAATGTGACAAAGGATGGGTAAAAAATTGTCCAGTACTAGAAGAATCATCCTACGACCGATTCCATCACTACCCACAGCATCGGATTTAATGGCAAGTATATGATTTTTAACCTCGTCGCTAGTAATATTGTTAAAGATTAGAGGAGGGTAATTGGGTAAGGATTGTGAGGAGATTGAGTTTAAAGTGCAAATTTTGATTATATTGTTAAGTTGGGTAGCAGTCGAAAAATGTTTGTTGAGAGCGTCCAAGTCTATGTCACGGTGCAATAACTGAGACTTGCGTGTACGGCCAATGCCCATAGAATCCAGAAATCTCCACACTTTGGACGGACTTTTATTATTGACGGAGCTGTGTATAAATGACCGTTGGGCATCTCTGCAGGTTTTACTACACAGATTGCGCAATTTTTTGTACTTATCTAGGTTTTCTACTGAAGGGTTTGATTTATATTTAGACTTAGCTCTGTTGCGCCTGGCCATGAGTGTCTTAATATCGTTAGTAAGCCAAGGGGCCGGAAGGTGCTTCAGTTTCACTGGTCGCAAAGGTGCATGCACATCGAAAAGCTCAATCAAAATGGAATTAAAAATGTCGAGTTTATCATCGATACTAGGTGAAATTAAAATACAATCCCAGTCAATTAAACTGAGGTCGTGCATGAAGATCTCATTATTAAAATTCTTGAAGCTTCTTCGCATCACGACTGTTGGCTTAATTTTAGGAGGACGAATTTTGAAAGATAAATAGACAAGGTCATGATACGAAAAAGCCTCAGCAGGCAGTTGGCCGTACGCAAATACTCGTTCAGGAGAGGAAACGATCATTAGGTCTAACAGAGATGGGGAACAATTTGGGAAAAAGTGAGTGGCGTTTGTTGGAAGAATATTAAGGTTAGCGCCCTCAGTAATACATCGTAGTCGATTTGCACGTGAATCGTTTTTGAGTAGACAGGTGTTGAAGTCACCCATGATTATTGTGTGATCGACACCTGGTACAAATTTATCTAATAAGTTTTCAAAAATTTCAAAGTAGTTAATATGAAGCGATGGACAATAAAATACACCAAGTAGAACTTTTAGCGTGCCGAAAAGGATTTCAATAAAAAGATGTTCGGACGATTCGTTATAATGCGAAGGTGATTTATCTAATACGGAAAACGGAAAATGGCTACGGAGATAAATGGCGACCCCACCACCCCCTTTACCTGTCCTATCATTTCGTATTAAATGGAATCCAGGCAAAGCATATGACGTGGATGGTAAACATGGCTTGAGAAAAGATTCCGATATTAATATCGCGTGAATATTTTTGACGTCAAAAGAAGCAAGAAGGTCGGAATAGTGGCCGGGAACACTTTGCGCATTGATATGAACTACATTAAAATGCTTAGAAGAATCCGCAAAAGTTGAATCCAGAACTGAGTCAAGTGGCATCGCTATACTGTGAAAACTATCTCCCGACGAAGAAGACACACATTGTTGAAAAATATCATCATCGGAATTGTAACAAATATCCATAATATATAAACTTAAATAATAATAATAATAGTAAAAATATATATATATATATAAATTAATATAACTAGATAATTTTAAATCTTAACAGTAGAAAATGGTTTTTTTTTACACTATAATTTAGTGCTTTATTCACCTACCAGCTTCACAATTTTATAATCTTATCATCTGAAATGCGTAACTTAAAAGAAAATTACAATGACGTTAACAAAGTCATCATATGAATGTAAACATATAAAATATTAACCTACAAATTATACAGTATGTTATTATAAGAAATTGTGAGGATTAAAATAAAAAGAAAACAAGAATAAAAACAAAAAAAAAAAAAAAAATTCCCACATTCTGAGAAAGGAACGTAATTACAAATATTGAAATGACACAACATACAGAAACTGACATTAGTAACATGACTGTCAAGCGTCAATTTGCTACTGTCGCGTACTTAACATCAATCAATTTGTCAAAACATTTTTATACTCTAGTACAAGCAAATAATTGTGGGTAATTTTGCAGTGTAATCTAAGATAAAGTGATAATATTATATAATAACTATAGCGCATATGTGACGTAACGTGTGACGTTACTTTTTAAAGTTTCTCTTAGAGCGGGATATTTGAGTAACTTGCTTAACAATTTTCGACTCTGCGATAGTGCCAGATGAAGCAGCTGGAGCCTGGATGCCCGACGCCCCCGGCATGCTTTTGCTTATATTATGTAGCTCTGCTTTAGTAGCAATGCTATGGCGTTTTCCATCTGGGCCTAGAATAATAATATTTCCTTCCCTCGTCCAGCATTTGGAAATACCAAAGCGCTGTCTTGCGGCCATAAAAACATCATATCTATGTTTAGTAAGAAACTCAGATAGAGTGACTCCAGTATTTTTCAGATTAATTTTAGAAAACCAAATCTGTTTTCTTAAGGAAAGATCTTTTAACTTGAGAAGTATGGCCCGAGGTTTCTCCGTTGAAACTTTACCCAAGCGGTGACATCGGCTTATTGCATCCACAGAAAGGCCCGGCAGGTCAAGGTGTTCTGACAAAATCTTAGTTACAAGAACAGAAACATTCTCCTTTTTCTCTTCCGGCACACTATGGACTAAAAGAATTTTTCTCCTACTCCTCATTTCACATTGATCATACTGTTTAGACAATAATTCAACCTGCATTTGAAGACTTTCCAGTGCAGATAATACAAAAGATCTGAATGCAGTGAACTGGGCAGCAATATGTGAGGTTGGACTTGTCGCAGGAATAGAGGAACTTAAATTTTGTTGAAATTCAGCCATTTTAGTATTGAAATGAAGAGTTAATTCTTGAATTGAGTTCTTGATTGAATCCATAGTGCAATATAATATATGATGGTGATGCAGTACTTACAGTTTTTTTGCTAGGTTATGTTATGATTTGTAAGCAGTAGCAACTTTAGAAATTTCTTGAAGGATTAACAGCTGGCAGGTATAAAAGCTTTTAATTCATTATTTAAAAACTAAAAAATCTTGTATTTTTATATTTAATAAATTATTTATAGAAAGCACAGTAAAACATGTGTACTTTATGCACCTACCCACTTTATTCTTAATTAAAAATGTACAAGTTATATCTATCTTAAATTACTTACACGCTAGGACTAAACAAATCATGCCTACGTGGAATGGTCCAAAGAATGCTGGCAGCGTTTCCGCGCTGAATCGTTGAGCTAATTCTTTGTGAGAAAAAGGAGCCATCTCACTTGTCACCCGAAGAGGCAATCAACCGAGGTGTTAAAACAAATAATTTTTTTTGCACTTTGACTCCATGGCCCTAGGGTCTCGACTGCAAACGGTACAAATATATAACTCTCGATGAGAGATGCATACTTCTGCCGTTTGCCGGATACTATACTTAATATATAAAGCTGAAGAGTTTGTTTTAACGCGCTAATTTTGGAAATACTGGACCGATTTAGAAAAATCTTTGATCGTAAGATAGTCCATTTATCGGGGAAGGCTATATATAGGCTTTAACATCACGCTAAGATGAATAGAAGAGAAGCAGCAACATAAAATATTACTAAAACGGCAAAATTTAAAGCTTTCCTTACGAGCGTTACGTTAAAGGGTTAAACATACCACCAAATAGATGAGATAGATATAGATAGGTCTCCGCAGACAGAGTCATGGGCAGAAGCCAGTTATTTTTTAAATCTGAGAAAATCAAGCTATATTTGTACCCACGACTACTGGCCACACTAGGATATCACGATTTCGTTGATTCCAACAAGAAGATAAGAAAAATGCCAATATGCTAAATCCATTTCCATCCACGATCCGATGCAAACAATTAATTCAATTTCTACTTTAATATATAGTTATTTAAGTTGATTTTCGCTAAAAAAGATAAAAGCTATGTGATATTTTACCCTCGAACAAAAACCTCCATTGTTATAACTTCATTTGCTCGACGATCGTCTTGTTTTCTTGAATATTGATTTAAAGTGGCTCGTAAGTAGAAATGTGAGGAATTTTTACGATTTAAATGGGAAAAAAAATGTTGTACCCTTTAAACGTTTGCATCGTAAGGCATTTAAAATTTATTGAGTCTGACTTTATAGCGTAAGTAGAGAATTTTATGGGTAGAGAAGCATTCCTTCGGAGATATCCTTATTAGACAAATTAATGTGCCTTGGCGACTTTAATGACTGTTTCGAAATGACCGTACTTGTTACCTGTAAATTGTATTTTTTTGTTTGGCAATATGTTTTTCCAATGTTTGCGAAACAAGAATGGAATTTTATTATCCTATATGTGATCCCGGTATAAGCTTAAAATTTTTGTTGTCGCCACTGACTTCCGCTTTGTATTTTATAGCAACAAAGTCATGAAACAAGAGTATCGCGCCCTTTTTGATTAAAATAGTGGCAATATTGTGCCGTTGTTGTTTCCGGTAGAGTCTTCCTATTGGTAAAACGTTTCAGTGACAGTCAGTCTTTGTTCGTCATTCAAGAGAAGTGCATCTCGGAACGGGAATTGTGGGATTCCCATTATATCGTTATATGTTATTGTATATAGCGTGCGCTAACATTATTCAGTATTTCATCAATATTGCTATGACTATTACTATGACATCAATATGACTGACCCGCAAGCGCATCCGGCTGAGTACAATATGTATATATATAAACACACACAATTTAATTTAAGAGAAGATTTATATCATTTAAATATTAAAGATTACCGAACTCTTACTCCAAAAGTGAGAGCCGAGCTCCGTTAGCATTTAGTGAGTGTGCAAATTGCGGCCCCCAATATTTCCACCATAAACTTAATGTGGTAGTGATGACGGCCGCGGGTGGCCAATTCAGACGCAATTTCTTCACCGCGGGAGAGCGGACCGCTAATGCAGCATTAACACTGATATGTACTTTACAGAATTCCGTACATTTATGTAGAAATAGATCGAGTACAATAAATAAACAATCTAGAGAACAGAGTGGAATAGACCGCTCTTATTTCTCACTGATAAGTCAACCCGCTGTGTAGTAACTGGCTGAGTAGAATAGACCACCCTCTTTCTTACCGAGGTGTTGTAAAAGGCGACTAAGGAAAGTTGACTTCAGGCAGGCAGCCGGTTGTAAAATACCTAGCCAAGTCATATTACGACATGTTTATAACATGTTGTTCCGACCCCATTTAGAGTGGAAGAAGGGTAGAAGAATGGGCAGTGACCCCACCTTCAGCTCTGCGGGTCACGGGTTCGATTTCCGCCGAAGGTCAACATTTTCTGTAAAAAAATATTTGGTTCCTCAAGTCGGATGTGTATTGAAGTATGTATTTAAAACTGTGTATATATATATATATATATATATATATATATATATATATATATATATATATATATATATGTATACTCATCAGTATCTTGGACATTATTCTTAGACATTAGTGGGCGTAATAAGGGTATCGTGCATATGGAAAAGTACAACGCTTATCTTCAACTTTATATTCTTCTTAACAATTTTCACAACTGCGCCATGACACGGATCTGTCTTCATCTCTCACATGCGCCGTCTGCATTCTGTCACCGCTGCGCCTTCTATTTTCAATGTATTTTCAATATATTTTTAATAATGGAACGTTGGTTGCCAGGATGCGACATATATATATATATATATATATATATATATATATATATATATATATATATATATATATATATATATATATAGATGTGTGTGTGTGTATGTATATATGTACATACATATGTATATATATATATATATATATATATATATATATATATATATATATATATATATACTAATTCTGTTACATAAAACAGTTAAACAGTTAAGCAAAATGTAAAGAGACTCTAATGGACATACTTACTTCATTCTTTATATCAATTCTTAAATTTAGCAACATATATTGAATATTTTAATCAAGTCATGAAGTCAAATTGAGGTAACAGTTAATTGCCCAACAAAATTGCCGCACAGGCTCACTAACAATATTTTATTAACCCAACATCAATGGCAGATAATAACTGTTTAATAGACAACTATTTATCCTAATATACCAAAATTTAAACCTACCGTCATTTACAAATCATTCTAATTTAAACTTTACTCCCTTGCCATAAGTAATATTAAAGGAATTTTGATAGTTCCTTTCAATTTGGTTAATATTATAAAAACAAGTTATCATTACGTTTAATAACAATATTAAAATAGTATAACCGTTCTTATGTACTTGTAATAAGACTTACAAAATGAATTATTATGTTTTAAATAAGGTGGTTTATATCATAAGAGGCATATCATATTTGAATCGCGTGCCATGATTCGGCGTATTCCGTCAAAGCTGGATGGACCACCAATGAGCCTTAGGGAAAGATTAGTGGCGTCTCTTAAATATCGATAAAGATAAAATAAATAAAAAACGGACGACCGTGTGTGTAAGTGTCCCATATATTTAATTATTTATTGTAACCCTTTATGGGTCTTGGCCTCCTCAACGAGATTTTACCATTTCAGACTTTCCCTGGTCTCCAAGTTACAAGATAACTAACAGCTTTGCCTATGCATTGGATGTCCTCCTTGACAAACTCTTGCCGTAGCTTTCTAGGTCTCTTCTGTTACGGAGACCACTGAAAAGCATTCTTAACGCTTTAGCATCGGCAATAAAATAAACTATTCAACAACGATAACATTAGCATATAAAGCCCTTTTTATAGGAACAAATTCGTGACACAACATTAGGGTAAGTAAACACCATAAAGAATTCAGAATTTTACCATTGACTGCATGTAATTCGAGAAGTGACAAGAGCAGTACCATACTTGCATAGTACTTTTGAACTGTTTTAACAAGATATTCTTTTACTTCTTCTTCAACATATTTCACAAAATTATCATTAAGTTTATCCTTTTTAAATAACTATATATTTTAAAGTCTACAATTTTATGTGAACGCTTTTTTAACTACTATTCGATCTGGTTATATGATTATCTTCAATATAGTCTGATGGTAAACTTCGCCGTGTGGTACCCGGCTGAGTAGAATAGACCACCCTCATTTCTTACCGAGGTATCGTAAAAGGCGACTAAGGTAAGTTGACGTCAGGCAGGCGGCCGGTTGTAAAATACGTAGCCAAATCTCCTAACAACATGTATTAAATCATGTTGTGCCGAACCCACTCAGAGTGAGATAGAATGATGATGGTCTGATGGTAGACTGTCGTAGTCGCGACTCAACAGCAAATCCGCACAAAGTTTATCGATAAATGCATAGCACATCACTAAACGTTACTAAAAAGCGTTCCGAAGAGGCACAATCAACACACATTGAATTCTTTGTTGCCGAGTGATTTATTGATTGCGTCTCTGTCAACACGGCTGGCATTACTGAATACTTCATTTGATCCGGATTTTTATCGATAATACACCCGATTATGAGTCACATCACTCGTTAAGTGTATTTAGTATACAAATGATCTACGCTTGTCGGCCCTCCTTTAAAGCCTGATTGAGACTTGCTGAATAGTGCTTTGGTTCTTTTTTGAATATCTGCTCTTCATCGATGTCTGCTACACCACTCGGCCTTTTCTCCACAATGTTATTGTATTATGATTTGTAATAAGAATTTATAGATTTATAGTGAGATTACTAAAATATCAAAATATAGGCTGAATTAATTGAAGTATTTAATCTTTAATATTTAAATGAGTTAATCTTGTATGAATATGAGTATATATATATACGGAATCTCGGAAACGGCTCCAATGATTATCCAGCTTTTTTCAGTATGTAGGGGATGTTGGTGGAGAAAAATCGATCTACCTAGGTTATATTTAAAAAAAATCGTTTTATACCTGTTTACAAAATACTAAAATTTACATTGAATAAATATAACACTATTTTTTATATAAATTTTCAAGTCAGTGTGGCTTATTCGGGAAACGGGTGGTCGCGAGAAATGAAAATACCGAGGATCGAGCCCCACCTACCTAATTGTTTTTTCTTTTTTTTATTTTGTAAAAAATTACCGAGCAAGGCTCGGTGAGCCAGGTACTCTATGCTTATAAAACAAAGTCCCCAAAAACTGTCTGTCTATATGTAATCGATTTTGACAAAATCTACTAAACGGATTTTTGTATGGTTTTTACTTAAAGATAGTGCATTTCTTTCGGAAGATTTTGAGTTACAAGTAATAGTACATTACGGCTGTTTGTAAATTGTGTTAAAATGATTGCGCGGTTGTAAAAAAACTCGCCTTATGGAACTTCAGTCGCGTGCGCCGCGTAAACCAACAGAGATATACTAAAGCAATGTACTAGAGAATTATAGATCGACAAGAATATTACAAAAAATCCGCAACAGCATGTCTCTATCTGTTATGGTTAATTCACAATAACTACTTTTATGTTCAAATTTTCAAAATAAATATTACGTGAGACTTAAATAAAGTAATTAATAAAATAAAGGGATTTCGGACGAAACATTTGCTACATTGATTTCTACGCGGGCAAAGCCGTAGGTACAGCTAATATTATATAATTTTGTTTTGTGAAGGTATTAAAGTCAAACAAAAATTTCATTTTTTGTCAAGACCTGTTTATTATTTTTGGTAGATATTATTTTAATGTTCAATTCAATTCAAGGCAATTTGAAAAGTAGTAAAACATTTTCGAATTAAAATATTAAGTAATTTCATTATAGTGATTCAAATTTTTCAATCATAGTTCTCAAGTGTGATTTTCTCTGTAATCCAATAATTCATACTTAGCCAGTATGTTGGGTTACCCCATAGCTTCTCACTGATAAAACTGAAGACAATTCATTACCTAATGGATTAGTTACGCTGTTAGATGGTACCACTTTCGTAACATATAGATTAGAATTTGTATTGCTAATTATAATTGTAACAGCGGAGTTAGTCGTAACGACATGCAACGCTAATTAATAACATTCGCATTTCAAATGCAATTATTGAAATTAAACATGACCTGTGACCACACGATTCGTAAGCTGTGGATATTTATATTCCACAATAGCAATTGACATATATCTTGACGTAAAAATATTTAATCTATACGTATTTTCGGTATAATTGAAAAAAACTTTATTTACTAAAACATAAATAATGGTAAATATCCATACGTACTAGGCAATCTTCTGCTGTAAGCAATTTAATTTTTGTACTAAAAAATATAAAGAATTATAAAACGATATGTAGGTGATGTATATTATAGACAAAGTAGGTCTCTACTTGCGCCTTGCAAAAGAACGTAAGTCGTTGTTGTGCTCATATACTATATATATTCTCAGGTACAGGTAAGATAATGAATATTTTTCATTTAATGATAAGATTATCTTGCTATAATCGGCTTGAGAACCGTTTTCAAAGCAGTGAGTACATTAAATCTAGACTCCAGAGAGTCTTATCCCCTATACATTAACTGAATTATTGCATGATATGGTATTATGGCGGAAATTTAGTACACCCCTCCATCAATATGGCTTTACTGCGTATTGTTTTTGTATGACGGATCTCTATAAATTATTTTTAACATATTAAAGTTTGGCCACCCTACAGTATGTAACGGCCACTTCACTTGTTTTCATTAATTGTTTTCCACGGTGTAATTGTAGTAGTAATACGTTAAACTTTTTTTACAAGTTTGCTTATAATTGACTAAGCAATAAGTCATTCTGTCAATTAAGGGAAACGTTAAAAATTGCAGTTAGGGCTAAATTACACTTGTATGTTATGACCTAGGGTTTAAGGGTGTATTTTAAACAAAGAGTCAGAAGGTATTAGTTTCCTTTAAATATGTACTTTTTATCGATGTTTGCCATCATTATTCAAATCGTAGACTGTAATTGCTTCAAATTTATTCTTTCATTGTAGTCTTTAATAAATTATTATAATTTTCCGCCGTTTAGTATCCGCCTGAGTAGACCACCCCCATTTCACAGAGGTGTGGTAAAAGGCGACTACGTTAAGTTGACTCGCCGTGTGGTATTCGGATGAGTAGAATATACTACTACCCTCATTTCTAGCCGAGGTGTCGTAAAAGGCGACTAAGGTAAGTTGACCCGTCGTGTGGTATTCAGCTGCTTAGGATAGACCACCTTCATTTCTAGCCGAGGTGTCGTAAAAGGCGACTACGTTAAGTTGACCCGCCGTGTGGTACCCGGCTGAGTAGAATAACCACCCACATTTCTTACCGAGGTGTCGTAGCAGCAGTAGAGTTGACAATTCGAAAGCACTTGTTTACAAGTTTATTTGAATACGAATTTGAATTTTGAATTAAGTAAGAAGGATAAGTTGGATTTTTTAAAAATGTATTCCATGTGAAAATGCATGTTAAAATTAAAAACGTCTTAACACCTGTTCGAATTATCATACAATACAATAACTTGTCATATATATAACAAATCCATCATTTCGAGATTAAAATTTGTCTCTTTCTGAGCCAAAATTTTATGGGATCTTTTCAAATCTGTTCATAATGTGAAAATGATTGACTCTTCATTGTTGCTTTGAAGTGCAGTGTAGCAAGTAAAATCCAATTTTGTTTAATAATTTGAATGCGTCGGCGGTCCTGCGTAGAGGCAAAGTGGTATAAGTCAGAGTTTTGCTATTTTAGAAATATATAAACTTTTCCAATTATGTGTAAGTCAAAAATATTTTTTTTTATTTATTTGTTGCCTAGATTGTGTAAACGTTTAGATTTTAGTTATATACACAATACAGTATCATCAATCTGCCAAATAAAAACATGCAATTTACTAATTATATTTATCTATTATTTTCTATTAATGTTGTTATTAATAATTCTTATATTTATTAGATATTAAATAAGTTTCAATGCAATAATACCTTTAACTATCCTATTAAATAATTATTAATAAAAGTCATACATATATAACATAATAACTAAAGGTACTCAATTTAATTATTAACACAGTAAATAGTTTTGATAATATTAATTTAGAAAATGTTTAATTATTGAATTTAAACTATTGTGAATTATTCATAATTAATGTATAGAAACCGGCTAAGCTCACGTCTAATTTTATCTTTTATCGGATCAGCCCGACTAGTTAGTTCTAGTATAAGAGCCCCGTATGGGCTTGCAACTATTCGGGCTCATTCGATAAAATAACACGTGAGTATAGCCGGTTTCTATACATTAATTATGTTTAATTTTGTTTTTTAATTTATATGTTACTTAAATGTTGTTTTCTTTAATGGTTTTTGCATCATCTCCGAACGGGACGAGAATAGCTAAAACCTAACAAAGTGTATTTTTGATTGGTTATTATATACAATATATATATATTTTTAGTTTAAGTTTTTTTTTACTCACCAATATTTTTTAAAGGCTTAGACTGTATCACTAAATTGTACGGAGACTGCAAAAGCATGGTTGACAGTGTGAAAAATAGTGGCATGCTCTATTATAGTATGGTAAGAGCTATACGTATGGCGTGACCATGGCTTAAAGTAGGTTGGAGTTCAGAGTTCAGAGTTTGGCTGTTAGTGAAAAGGCTTTTGGTGGTTTGAGTTTGCGTTAATACGAGTTCTCTTTATCTGTAAAGAATTCTACACGTTAAAATTTTAATTTAATAGACATTTTATATCATTTATAGATTTAGGCGTTACTTTGTGGGATCTATAATACAGTATTAATAAAATTATTTAACTATAAAATTCCAATTTCAAAATAGTTTTAATATTAATTTTATTATTACTTTTGTAGAAATTTTATGATTCTGAGTTAGCCCACTTTGGGTGTATCTTTAAAATTTCACAAAAGTGCTATTTTCATTGTTTACAAGTAAAACCCATGTTTGTTTGAGTGACAGGCCAACGGGTGGGTGGGCCACAATGCACCAATCAAGGACAATGCACATCAGCTGTCAAACAAACATTCCAATATGTGCCAAATATACAGCAAACTTACGCGCAAAGATATATCGTATGAAACTCGCGCATGCTAGGACTTACATCCTATCCTAATTTAGATCCTCTCCTAATGAGCTTCAGGTATCTATTGTTAGCTATTCCAAAATATTAGTCTATAGCTACACCTAAAATAATAGAGACTATGAAAAAACGGTCGGCCATGCTGTATTAAAATAAAATTGTATAATGATTATAAAATGTAATAAAATCTATACTAATACATAAAGCTGAAGAGTTTTTTTGTTTGATTGTCTGAACGCGCTAATCTCAGGAACTACTGGACCGATTTGAAATATTCTTTAAGTGTAAATAGTCTTGGTTAATTGCCTCTTCAGGTGACAAGAGGACTGGCTAATATTCGCAACAAAGAATCACCTTAGGGATTCAGCGGAAATGCTGGCAGCATTCTTGAGACCATTCCACGTGGGCATGATTTGTATAGTCCTAGCGTGTAAGTAATTTAAGATAGATATAACTTGTACATTTTTTTACAGCTTAATACCAACAAAAACTGAATGTTTTCTAAAACAAAATTACTGTTTTTCCATTGACAATTGAAGAGAACTTACAATAAAAGACCCCTACGGATTGGTGCTAAGTCAATTATACACACAATAGACTTAAAACTGGCTTAAACTTGTTTGTTACTGAGGTGTTATAATCTGTTATAGCTACACGGGTTTGTCCGGATTAAGGCGTGTCGATTTTAAGCATGACTATACTTGAATAAAAGTCACTTTCATGTATTAATCTCCAATTGACAATAAATAATTGAACACTTGAAGTAAATAAGTAAGTAAAAGCCAATTGTAGAACCAAATTGCATACTTAGTTCGAATTTTAATTTTTAGGTACTTAGTGCCTTATTTGCTTCAAGTGTTCAATTTATAATTTATAGAAGTAGGCATTATTTTTGCTCTGTGGTATCCGGCTGAGTAGAATAGTCCACCCTGATTTTTTACTAAGGCGTCGTAAAAGTGACTAACGTAAGTCGACCCGCCGATATGATATCCGGCTGAGTATAATAGACCAGCCTCATTTCTTACCAGGGTGTCGTAAAAGGCAACTAAGGTAAGTTGACCCGCCGTTGATGTCCGGAAGAGTAGAATAGACCACCCTCATTTCTTACCGAGGTTTCGTAAAAGGCGACTAAGGTAAGTTGACGTCAGGAAGGAATACATAGCCAAATCATGTGACTACATGTTTATAACATGCTGTGCCTACCCCACTTAGAGTGTGATAAGGGCAGGAGAATGATGCGTTACTTTGTGAAATTCCATAGTACAAAAGTGATTACATTACATTACTTACATTGTACATTTTTAAAGAAAATCTATGTAATGTGTAGGAAGCAAAAATCGTTCACATACCTTACACATGCAGGATTAGTCACCGCAAGTATCACAAAGCTCTACCAAAAGCAACAAACTACACAATCACTACTACACACATTCGCTGCGACAATCTCATCGTTCCGCCCCGTTGCCGAAGCATCATCAGGAGAAAGGCTAATCGACAAAATAGCAACGATTTATTTATTCTTAGCCTTCTTACAAAGTTACTGGTAAGGTGAACATATTACTATACTACTCAGCCGGATACCATACGGCTAATTTAGTTCAGAATTATATAAAAAGTAAATTTAATAAATGCTTTTTTATTTAAATAAAATATAAATTTTGATAAAAGTCTTAATTAACATCAAATAATTCTGTAAACAAATAAAATTCTAATGTTATAATTAGTATAATATACGAGATATAGAAATCGTAAAACGTTATGGTAATTAGGTCATTAACCCCCCTTCCGTGCCTCGCAAAGCACGTCAAGCCATCGTTCCCGGTGTTATCAATGATATCGTAAAGTAATCATTAAATTAAAGTAGTATTAATTTTATTTCGGTGCTACGGGAATGTGTCAACAGTAGCCACAGTTTTCTAACTTAGTAAGGTGTACACAACAGCGACTTTGATCGCCGGCGGCTCGCTGGCGATTGTATGATTGACGTGTGGACGTCAATATTAACAGCAATTTAAGATCGCTACAATTGCGGCGATCCGATCGCTTTTATTCTAATTATGTTGGGTCCCCACCCAGCGACATTGATCGCCGTCGACTCGCAGCAACTTAAAAATTTTGGTGTCCACATTATAAATAGAGATCGCTCACTGTCCATTTGGTAGTAGATGTGAATGAACCTCTGCGGGTTTTGGTTGAAATTCTTCTGTATCAATGTTGTTGTTTATTGTAATGTTTTAAAATTTACATTAAGTCGCTGCGTGTCATATATAAGGACTTCGTCCACATGGCAGCGATAGCGCTGGCGACTGGCAACTTTATAGAACTGCAGCGATCAGATCGCCGCTTATGTAGGGATAAGTCACTGGTAATATTCACGTCCACACGCCAATTTTCCAGTCGCCAACAAAACGCCAGCGATCAAAGTCGCTGTCGTGTACACACTACTTAAAGTCGCCTGTCGCCAGCTATGTCACTGTGCACGTAGTATATATAGCATGCTACTTAATGTAAATTTCCGAAATAAAATTAAATTGCGGACTTTCGTAATTATTCACGTGAGTTTGTAGTGGCATTTATTGATCTTTAAAGAAATTTACCGGCATTTTGGTTAAAAGCAAATTTGCTTCTATAAAGATATAACAATTAACGAAGCACTCTAGAACAGGATTTCATCGAAAATTGTCCTTTCACATCCGCTACCAAATGGACAATGAGCAATCGCTGTAATGTGATCGCTGAAATACTGAATATTTCCTACGAAAATATATCTGATACTATATAATAGTACCTGGGTGACCGAGCCTTGCTCGGTAATTTTTTTTAAATATATAAAAAAATTAAAAAAGAAAATTTCAAAAAAAAATTAAAAAATTGGCAGGTGGGGCTCGAACCTATGTATTTTCACCTCTCTCCCCCACAAATGAACTACCATGACTTTACGTTTGACAGCGAAAACAGTCTTTTGAATTCAACGTAAGTTTTAGCATTTTCTCGATCATAGGGATAGAAAGACATTTTTTTAATCAAACCTAGATCGATTTTTTCCGCTTAAACCCCCTACATGCCGAATTCTCAGAAAATCGTTGGAGCCGTTTTCGAGATACGGAATATATTTTTATATAATATATACATACAAGATTAACTCATTTAAATATTAAAGATATAACATATTATATTGAGCAATTATGTCTTTATATAAATACATGTCACTTCATATATTTCATTTAATTTTTCTAGAAAACCCATGATAAGTTTTTTCGCTTAAGTGCCTTTTTACAAGCTTTTTCACGGTGTGGATGAAAGCCTAAATAAGAAGACCTCGCAAAACATACTTGTCCTTGGTATACAATATAAGACTGACTCGTTGGCGCAGTGGGTAGGGACCCTGCCTTCGGCTCCGCGGATAGCGGTTTCGATTCCCGCCGAGGGCCAATATTTTCTATAAATGAATTTGTTGGTCTTTGAGCCCGGTTGTATATTTGTATTTAAGTATGAATTTAAAAAATATATAAGTACATATACACCAGTTGTCTGTCTAGCATAACACAAGTATTAAGTATACTTACTTTGGGGATGGACGACCGTGTGTGTAATTGTCCCATATATTTATTTATTACTATACGTATTTTTTCTTGGTCGTTAACTAATTAAAGAGTTATCCTCAGTCTATTATTTTATTATGTCCCATTGAAATGAAAGACAAAAGCACTTCGACTAACGGTACATTATGTTATGGCAGTCGATCCTGTTAAGATTGTACGTGCAATTAACATAATATGCGTTAATACATACTGACATGAATATTTATATTAAGGTAGTGTGGGGAGAGATGCACTATCGATGTGTTGTCGCCAATGACTTTCGCTTTGTATTTTATAGCAACACCGTCATGAAACGAGTATCGCGCCCTTTTGACTGAAACGGTGGTAACAGTGTGTCGTGTTGTTTCCGGTGGAGTCTTTCCTATTTATGGCTAAAACGTTTCAGTGACACTTAGTCTTTATTCGTCTTTCAAGAGAAGAGTATCTCGTAACGGGAATTGTGGTATTTCTATTAAATTGTGTTATTGTATAGTGTGCGCTAACAGATGGAATCTATTCAAAGCTTTATAAGTTGCTAATTATTAGCAGCATAATACGAATTATAAAACCTGAACATTTTTAGTACAAGTAATATAAAGCAGTTGACCGTCACTTCGTTCGAGAGGACTTTAGTGTTGAAATATTATATATCCTCTATTATGTAGTTTTTTTTCTTGCTTCCGAAGGAAACACGAGTTTTTTAATCTATGTTATCTATACTAATATATAAGTCAGAAGAATTTGTTTGTTAGTTTGATTGTTTGAACGTGCTTATCTGAGAAACTACTGGACCGATTTGAAAATTTTTTTAAGTGTTCAATAGTCCATTTATTGAGGAAGGCTATAGACTATATAAAATCACACCAACATGAATAGGAGAGCAGCAGCAATAAAAATATTACGAAAAGGGCAAAATTTGAAGCTTTCCTTGTGTGATAGTTAACGGTAATTAGTAAACGGTGATAGTTATTCAAAAATTATATATTACAAAATTGTCCCCTCTAAAAGTTCTAAATAAAAGTCCACGACAGCATATGTCTAGCTTTTAAGACTTACTTGCTTTAACCTTTTATATGATTTCCAAATGGTCCCTACCCGGAGGTGTTCTCTGGGATCAGAGCTGTCGGCGGAGATGGGGGCAATATGTACAACGATACCCTGTCCTTACCATCGGCAGCGTGGTGGAGCACACAGGTCATTTTAGTCGGTGCTATTGCGACATAACCGCCGCCTCTCCCCGTCGGGCGGCGGTACATATAAGGGGTTTTTTCCTGTTTTAAAAAATGGTTTAAGACGATTAAAGAAGGAATTTTTTGAGTAACGGTGTTTCCTCGAGTACATATTCTTGTAGAAAAATCACCAGACATTTTAAACACATAACCAGTGTCCATCTTGGTAAAATCTACCCTATTAGGGGTCGGTGAGCGCGATGCAGACGTTTTGTGATAATCGTTCGACACACCATTCCTTATTCATCTGTCTGGATACTAATGAGCAGATAACTTTAATTACTACTGCTAAGTGATCACCTGTGTGAGAGAAATTACTAAGGATTACACGATGAACAAATTTTCACATCTAGCTTGATACTACAGCAATTACCAGCTTTGATACCAGATACCAGCAATTACCAGCCAGCAGAGATATGTGTAACCTACCAATCCCCATTGGAGTAGCGTGGTAGGTCTTAGGTCCAATCCTTCCAAAAACGGAGAGAAGAAGCCTATTCCCAGCAGTGGGAGAGTAACAAGCCGCTACTTACTTTACTTTTTTTTACCATTTTAATCGTGCAATATTTTCTATAATGGGCGCAACTTTCATACTTCCCCTTATTTATTTTGTATTTTATATACTCTTAAGATCATGCAATTTAATTTCTTAACAATGTAACAAAACAATCTATTGTTAAGAAATAATTTATAATTTATTTATAAAATCTCATCAATACATAAAGGAACAGACAATAATTCTACAATTACGCGAGTAATTGTAAAAAAAATCACTCAGAACAATTACCTTTTAATGGAGTCCAGTAGACCAGTAAATGTCAGTTACATTGTAAACAAGGGTAGTGTTTTTATTAGTTAGTACCATTTAAGCTTGAGTAGATAAATAAAATGCCCATACAAAAGTAATAATAAATTTATTTTTCTATAATCCAAAATCGGCAAATTCTTCGCGATTTTGTCGTGGAGTCTATCTCCTGATGATGCTTCGGTTGCGGGGCGAAACTGTTGTTTAGTTTGTGATAGTGAACGTATGTAGTGCTTGTGTGGTGGCGGTGGTAGAGGTTTGTGCACGTGTTTTTACGAATCCTGCATGTATGAAAACGGATTGTCCACTTACCACCACTTGTTGAGCATTATATATATTTTATATTTTACTTCATCGCGGATTATAGCACAATATTTTTTTTATTACTTTTCTATTATGGATCTCCGCAAAGTAACGCCTTATTCTATAAATTATTTCAAATGCCCCTATTAATAAATTTTGAGGAAAATGCCTATTTTATTGTGATAAAGTGTACGCTATGTTTACATCGTTAAGATTAATTTGTCAGATCCCCCGAAAAAAGAGAGCAAAGATCCAGTGCCAAATCTGGTTTTATTATAACATTATACTGTGGAGCCAATGTAAGAATACCTAAACCTAATCCTTAAACTTCTCTCGCAAGGAATCTTGCGGACTTAAATTAAATTAAGGTAAGGGCACTTGACCATGTACTAAGTAGTTGACCGTTTTGTATGAAATTTTAAATAATAAACGTTTTGTTTGTTGTAGCTAATAAAATATAAATTTTTAATTACCTGTTGCCATCTATTAACAACCGCCCAAAAGCTCAGAACTGTAGCCCATTGTTTGATATTTAAAATGTTATATCATTAATTAATATTTTTTACTAGCTACAACAAACAAAACGCTTATTATTTAAAATTTCATACAAAACGGTCAACTACTAGTACCTACATGGTACTAGTATTACCTTACTTATGTACTTAAATAACTGTAGAGTCCGTGCAAGCTTATAAGGGAATTGTAATATATTGTGGACTTCACATACCATCTAGTGCCATTCTAGAAGGGTCATCAAAATGTCTAAAACGAGTTCTTAATAGTGACCAAGTCAACAGGTCTGTCACCGTAACATAAATATGCGTGAAAACAGTAAAAAAAAGTCACTTCCAGCGTCCGTGTGTTGACACACGCTTCAACGGAGACAAGTCTTAACTAATTTCTCCCATAGCTACTGTACACCGCCGGTGTTAATTGCCGCGAGAAAACGAGACGCAAATACAACAAACCTGTAAAAATAAACAAGACAAAAGAACCAAGGCATCGAAACAAAAAGTGGTCTGGACGAGTACACACAGTAGCATCGCCTCGTTAAAACCCCAACCCTTTAACGATTGGGTAATATATAATCGTATCTTTTTGTTCAACCGGTTTGTGATATTCGTTAATTAATTAGTAGAATGTAAAGCAATAAAATTACGGCTGCGTTATGTTTGGAATTTGTGATTGTATCGGACCTTTTTCGATGTCCTTAGGGTTCCGTTATAAGTAACAGTTTTAATATAAACTCTTATATCGCAGAAGTTACAATAAAATTATTTTGCTGTAATCCGCGCTTGTTAAGAGAATATATCTAATGCCAAGTGCATGAAACACGCAACAATTACATACTTTATCCTTTCAACCAGAGATGAAAATGATGATTATGAAAATGACGTTGTTTTGTTGGTATTAGATAGAAGCCAAGATATTGATATGCAAGTCCAGGTATTTCATTCGCCAGTCTAGATATATGCTTAAAGTACGATGATGATGTAGTTATAGTTGGAACTATAGATCTTCCTAGAATATTAACCATTAGCTATTTTTAGGCTTTCAAAACATGACTTTTTTTTCCTATTATAAAATACATCATAATGGAGGTACTTTATTGTAGTCACAAACTAACCTTAAGGCTATAAGCAACTTAATTTTAAACTTATAAATTAACTTATATCTAAGAACAGGTCCAATGACTTATCTTAGTCTATCTTACTATAGAAGGCTATATATTTCTTAATATAGGACTTTTTTACTTCGTTCTTGTGTTTTCAAACCTGACACACTGACAAACTTATTTCGCCTTTACATTATTATAATAATTATCTTTATTCTTTGCACGCAAACGTCCATAGCGAATAAACAGTTCTAATCTAATCACAAAAAAAAGTCTTATAAAGTGTTAATTATTCGCAATAATGGCCAATAAATTAAATTGCATTGCCACATTATCTGTAAGGTCAAGGTGATAACGTTGATGTTATACAGCAAACTGTCGCAAAACTTACAGGCCGATAACGTCTATAAGTGGTTTATAAAAACAAATGTAACTGACCAGTTACTGAGGGCGCTGTATATAACAGACTAGCCTTGCCAGCAATTTTGCCTGCATGGAAATCAGTGTCAAAAAAAATTTCCCGAACATAAAAGTAGTTAATTATAAGTGATTTTTAAATAACTTTCCCTATACTTAACGCACTCAAGGAAAGCTTTAAATTTTGCGTTTTCGGAATATTTTTTATTGCAGCTCCTTTCTCATTCCTATTATAAATGTTATATAACCTATTCTATAGGAACATAAAAGTAGTTAATTAAAAGTGATTTTTAAATAACTTTCCCTATACTTAACGCACTCAAGGAAAGCTTTATATTTTGCGTTTTCGGAATATTTTTTATTGCAGCTCCTTTCTCATTCCTATTATAAATGTTATATAACCTATTCTATAGGAACATAAAAGTAGTTAATTATAAGAGATTTTTAATTAACTTGCACTATACACGTAAGCACACGTAAGGAAAGCTTTTGCCGTTTTGGAATATTTTTCATTACAGCTCCTCTCCTATTCATCTCAACGTGATGTTATATATCCTATAGCCTTCCTCAATAAATGGACTATCTTTCATTTAAAGAATTTTTCAAATCGGTCCAGTACTTCCTGAGATTAGCGCGTTCAAACAAACAAAACTCTTCAGCTTTACATATTAGTATAGAAGTGTAGATACAATATACAGAGCGATACGTAATATTAAATATACGTATAACGTATAACGTAACGTGATATTAAATGAATCCACTGATCACTTAAACGTATAAGATTCAATCTTTTTATATAGTACTTGTTTATATTATTTTATATAAATTTATGTAAATGTATTTTCGAAAAAAAAAAATGGTTTAATTGAGGTCTGGCTTTGTTTATTACTACTGGCTGACTGACCTGTAAAATACGCAGCCAAATCATAACAACATATTAAAAACATGGTGCGTCGACCCCACTTAGAGTGGGGTCGGTAGGAGAATAATGATGATAAAAAAACTCACGTATACCCTCGTTATAACAATATACTTATGTTATATAGGTATAGTTTACTGTGCTATGTTCCATAAACCACGTAATCAAGCCAAATTTATCAGCACGGATGTTTACAATTCAAAATCAATTTAACTTTTTTAGTACGGTACACAGTTATAAAGCGATATCAGCACGCTGACATCATGGTTCAAGATAATTGCCTAATTACCAAGACCAGAATTCCCAATTTACAAACACATCAGAAATAATAAACTGATAGGTTTATAGCGCGACCCCGACCCGCTTATCTTCGTTTAAAGCTATATAAAAATTGTGTGACTTTTTGAATTTCTCTACAGCCTAATTGTTATGTCGACTGCATACAAGATAACCTTTTGATTGCAGACCTAACAATGCATAGAATAGACTTAACAATAATAAACCAAGCAGTGCTATATAGAGAAGTTGAAAAAAATCGATGACTAAAAATCGATTTTTCTCCTTTTAAAATCAATTAATCTACGAAAAGTCGATTAACCTGAAAAAGAATCGGAAATAAGAAATCGATATAGCTAGGTTTTATTAAAACAACATTGTTTTTATCCCTGAAAAAACTTAACTAAACTATAATTTTATGAGAAAGCGATGGATAATTACGCTGTCAATTGCAAAGCCATGATAGCTCAATTGGGTAACGGGAGGTCTCTAATTTTAAATACTAGGATCGATATCAGATAATATCTTTTTTTATAATTTTAATCGCATTTTTTTATGTTTACAAAAAATATCGAGCAAGGATCTTTCACCCAGGTACTCTTATTTACAACAAAAATGTACAAGTATTGTCTTCTTAAATATTCTTCTGACACGAAATCTTAAATTACTTATGAACTACGAAATTTCACAGACTAATATTTATTGGATTACCACTATTACAACATAAAATTTTAACAAGTAAAAAACCCGATGTCATGTCTATTACTTCGCAGTTCTACCTCGGAATACAGTTGTTTCAAAGAAAGCGATATCTGATACCTATATCGCGAGGCTGGCTTCGAAGTCATTTTGATAATTGTATAATTTATTAGCAAGGTGGATACCGGTCTTATGTCGCTACCTCATTTAGTTGTTAAATATATCTACATATCTCAAAATGACTCGCGACATCAAGGTATATAGCTTTGCTTATTCTTACGCTGTCGATGTAAACTGGCTAAAATAGACCAGCCTATTTCTTACCGAGGTGTCGTAAAACACGACTAAGGTAAGTTGACGTCAGGCAGGTGGCCGGTCGTAAAAACGCAGCCGAATCATGTGACAGCATGTTTATAACACGTTGTGCCGACCCCACTTAGAGTGGGATAAGGGCAGGAGGATGATGATGATGTCGATGTAAACTGGTATGAAGTGTTTAACCAATAGTATGTACGAAAATGTAATAATAAAATTAGCAAGCGGCGGTAGCAGAATGGTTAGAGTAACGGACTTGGGATTGAGAGCTCGTGGGTTCGAATCCCGACCGATGTGAACCCACTCCTGACAAGCATTTAGCTTAGCTGGAAGGGTTAAGGAGCTTTATTAGTAAATATCTGGGTGACCGAGCTTCGCTCGGTAATTTTTTACAAGAAAAACTTAAAAAAAAAACAATTATTTAGTTGGGGATCGATCCTTGGCATTCACATTTCTCGAGTCTGCCCGTTACCCGAATAAGCTACGTCGACTTGACAGTTAATGGCGAAAATTCAATTCAATATAAATGTTAGTGTTTTTTAATGCCTAAAAACAGGGATGAAACAAATTTTTTTTTACATAAAACCTAGCTAGATCAATTTTTCTCCCCCAAAACCTTCTACATGTTGAATTTCAGGAAAATCGTTGGAGCCGTTTCCGAGATTCGGAATATATATATATATATATACAAGATTAACTCATTTAAATATTAAAGATTTGTAACCTAAATTGCTACTAACCTTTTAAAAAAAATGGTTTTGTTATATCATCATCTTCGTGCCCTTTTCCCACTACTTTACTCGTACTTAAGTACTTTCTCGAGAAAATGATAAATCACTTTCAGTACTCCCGGATCGATTACCTATTCTGATAGAGATATTTGTAGTGTTGGAGAGCGACAAAAGCTACTGTTCATCCCCCACTCGAACGAAGTCGCGGGTAAAAGCTAGTATATTTCATGAAAACAAATACGAATGCAACAAAACTATTAAAAAACGAGCCATTAAAGTGAAATTAGCTACACATATCACGTGAACAAAATACTAACCTACAATTTTACTCAGCAATTAAACTCGTTTAATGTCGTATAATTGCATTTTTAATGGCTTCGAATACCTGAGTGTCCTTTTTTAATAACAACAAGTATGTCTTGATTTTTACGACATTAACGTGTAATAAACGAGTTAATGTAGTATTAAGTATGTCAAATGAACGAAAGTGCCAAAACGTCTGCTTGGATACAGACAAAAAACTTATTTCTGTTTTCATTTATTTATTATTTTATTTAAATTATATATATTTTTTAAATGCAATTCAAAATCGTGATTTTCCTGGAATCTATCCTGGTATTCAGAATTCGAGACCGCCCGTTACCCAATTGAGCATTTGACAGCGTAATTATTCTTTGCTTTCTCATAAAATATAGCAGTTTCTTTCAATGTCCGAAAAAGTTAATAGAACAAATATATTTTTAAATTAAACCTAGCTAGATCGAATAATGCGTAATATTTGTAACGTTATTCTCTCCTTAATATTTCATATCTTTACAATCAATGATGATATCATAATATAATATATGGGTAATTTTTTACATAAAACCTAGCTAGATCAATTTTTCTCCCCCAAAACCTCCTACATGCTGAATTTCAGGAAAATCGTTGGAGCCGTTTCCGAGATTCGGAAAATATATATATATACAAGATTAACTCATTTAAATATTAAGATATACATTAAATTTTTTGAAGAAGTACAAGTCTCTAAGCTTAGACGAATTTTTAATAATCTAACGAGTAGCTTTTTCGTTACAAACCTCTATCATTTAATTATACATATAGATACACTTTATTTGTTCAGATTATGTTAATTATAAGGAATATTTTCGATCAAGCTTACAACTTCATTCGTCGAAGATCAAAACATAAGAAAGTAAAAGCTCCCTATTAAAAGAAGCGGTCCATATTCAAGACCACAAATAAATAATCCCAAATTATGTAAACGGCTCGGGTTTCTTTTACAAATTGAGTCCAAGACGGCTTTATAGTTCATAAAACTAATGCGAGATGCATGGGGCCTTATAATTAACATTAATGGGGTTAAACTATTAACGGCTACCGGAAAACGTGGATAGAGACGTAAAAATAAATATGGAGATGAGTCGATAAAGGTCTACGGTATAAATGGGAGGAAATATCTATCTTGTGGTGACTAGGTACACGGCGAACCCGTGGGACGCTTTTAAGTCTATAAATGTAATTTCAAAGGTTGTATTGACGTAATCCAAATTCTAAAGAAGTCGTTATAGTTACTACGTAAAGAGAAGTTATTGGAGGTTCATTTATTTATTTATTTTATTATTGGGAAACATTAAATAACAATCTAGTTTTGTACAAGTGCCTACAAAGTTTCCACCATAAGCTTATACAAAGGAAGTGATACGTTAAAATATAATTTTAATTTTAAATTGTGAATATAACTTTTATAATTTAATTTTTTTAAGTATCCAAAATAATAATAATAAGGTTGGTAACCAAATGCCCTAGCCAAAAAAGAATATTACGAATTTTTGTTAAGCATTAAATTGCATAATTAGTCTATAATCGAAAACGAAAGGCAAAAGTAATTTTGAAATTTGAAAACCCTACTCAATTGCGAGTATTATAGGCCTGAACTCTTCTGGTTAGACAACATTATCAACGTTGAAAATTTTACATCTGTGATCGAAACTTTATTACCAAAGACAACTTCCGACAAAACGAAACGATAAATTAAACTTATACCCACTGTACTTAATTTAAAAGGCACTTAAAATAACAATAAAATTTTACACGCACCAGAATTACGTAAAAATGAGTACATAAAACCCCAAAAATGGCCGCTCGTTTCGTTCCTCTCCCATAGTTCACGGGCACCACTAAATCGGTGCTCATAAAATTTTACTATCCATTTTTATGTTTGTTTGAGGTCCTATATCGGTGACCCTCTGTATAGCTCTGATTGCTTAGTTATTGAGAGGTAAGGTAACAGTTCCTTCACGTGCGGTGTTTTCTTCTACTAGCTTTTACCCGCATTTCGTTTGCGTGGTTTGTTGTCGCGTGATAGGTTGTTTCCTGTAGAATTAACAGGATTACTATAGCCTATACGTTATTCCGGTTTATAAGGAATAATTGTGCCAAATTTCATCGATTTCAGATCAGCGGATTCGAAGTGAAAGAACAACATACATCCATAATCACAAACTTTCGCATTTATAATATTTCTTCTGTATCTCAGCAGTTTTTGATTTTTAAATTGTCATGTATCTGTAAATCACACCATCTTCCTGCCCTTATCCCACTCTAAATGGGGTCGGCACAACATGTCACATGATTTGGCTGCGTATTTACGACCGGCCGCCTGCCTGACGTAAACTTACCTCTGTCGTATTTTACGACGCCTCGGTAAGAATAAGGGTGGTCTACTCTACTAAATCGGATACCACACGGTGGGTCAACTTACCTTAGTCGCCTTTCACGACACCTCGGTAAGAAATGAGGTTGGTCTATTCTACTCAGCCGGATACCACACGGCGGGTCGACTTACCTTAGTCGCCTTTTACGACACCTCGGTAAGAAATGAGGGTGCTACTATTCTATTCAGCCGGATACCACACGATTTTACATTTGTGATATAAATATATCGCTGATAAACAATTATATTATCTTTTTAATTGCGATATCAGAAAATATATATAAGCCTGCCGACCCAACAATTCTATCACTCAAAATGGCGACACCTCGGTAAGCAATGAGGTTGGTCTAATCCTGTCAGTTGGATACCACACGGCGCGGCGAGTCGACTTACCTCAGTCGCATTTTACGACATGATTATTTGCAAGATATTGATTAATATAACACGCGATCGCTCTAAATCGCTAAGTATAGCATATCTTACAAAAGATTATACCTTTAAACGTCCGGCCTCGGTCCTTCAGAGCACAAAGGCACCGATCACATAATTATCGATACACGTTAGAACGTGCCAAGGTTTTTAAACGTAAAGTTTTAACCCTTTATAATTCAGCATTTTATATATTATACGACCAGTTCAATATACACCGACCACGTGGAATACTAAAGAATAAATGTACGTAATTAATTGGCGGCATGTTATATTCATGATGCTTATTAATTTGAAAGGATAATACGTTGTTAACTCCGGCAATATCGGTCATTTATATATTTTTTTGAATTGCAATATCATATAGGTATACACGATGAATAGATTGTTCTAGATTCTTGTAAATTCTAGATTGTTTGTAACACAAAAGGAATTTACAAAAAGGTAAAAATGATTACTTACCTATATTATATAGATTCACAAAAATTTTACTAATTTATAGAATAAGGCGTTACTTTGCGGAGGTCCATAATACAAAGCTTATGAAAATACTGTATTATTGTGTAATCGGTGGCGGTTAGCGCGTGAGATTTTACAAATTCTGCATGTATCAGGTATGAAAACGAATAGTACACATTTAGCATTACATATATTTTCTTTTATAGCGGATATATATGAAGACTTTTACTTGTCAAAATAGTGCGAAGCTCTTAAGCTGAAATATAATATTTAAAATTAATTGAAACAGTTATAACTATTTTACCATATTTAATTTTTATATAAATAATTTAGTACCTGGTTGACCGAGCCTTGCCCGGTAATTTATTGTAAAATAAAAAAAAGAAACTTAAAAAAAAAAAAAAATTACGTAGTTACGTAGTAGTAATTTCTAAGTATTTACATTTCTCGAGACTGCCCGTTCCGAGAATAAGCTATGCTGACTTAACAGTTTATGGGAAAAATTCAATTCAATATAAACTTTTGTATTTTTTAATGCCTAAAGCAGGGATAAAACGATTTTTTTTACATGAAACCTGGCTAGATCAATTTTTATCACCCAAAACACCCTCCCTACATGCTGAGGAAAATCCGAAAATATCCATACATATAAAATCCTATTCCGAAAATATGCATATATACATGTATACATACAAGATTAACTCATTTAAATATTAAAGATAGGATTAGTCGTTACTTTGCGGAGGTCCGTTAAACTTTAACGTCTGGGTCGTTCTTCTCCAAAAGAAAGGCTCCTTTTACATCCTAGCTTAGGACTGGCCACCGCGGAGTTAGTTATCAAGCTAAACTCGCGTAAAATCACGTGTTAATGCTTGTTTTCTAAGTTCGCGCGTTATGTATGAATAACACTATCTTTAATGGCCGATACAAAAGTAAGTAATCATTCATTCCCAGTCATTCATGCGTTCATTCATTCCCATCAAATAGTTTTATCTGGAGGAAGTCATAAAGCACTCAACTGTTCTATCACTCGTCCACTTGTCGTCTTGTTTCTTTAGTGAGGAAATGTCTTTATATAGAGCGGTTTCTAGCTTAGGTCAGTTTATAGATAACTAGCTTTTACCCGCAACTTCGTTCGCGTGAACTGATGTCACCAGATAGGTTGATAATAGATATAATAGATGGCGCTTTTCAATGTCATCCTATTCCTGTAGAATTAACAGCATTTCTATATCCTCTATGTTACACCGGTGTACAAGGAATAATTGTGCTAAATTCCATCAATATTGTTACAGTGGATTCGCCGTAAAAGAGTAACAAACATACATATGTTACAATAGAATTATTTTACTGTAATCCGCGTTTGTTTTATTTGTTTGTGTTGACTAACGCGGATTATAGCAAAATAATTCTATTTTAACTTCTGTAGTATGGAATTTTGCAAAGTAACGTCTGCTTCTATAAATCATTTAACAAACATATTTCTATACTCACAAACTTTCGCATTTATAATATTAGTAGGAAATAGGATATTAATTGAATAATTTCATTTAGTTTTGAAACATTTACTTCTATTGCAAAAAAAAACGCCCTTATCGCCCTTATCAACAATTTCCGAGTATCGCTCATGTGTTGGTGAACATTAAACCAACGTCCGTTCCACAAAGCCATCAAACATTTCCCAATCACAATAATAATAAATTAACATTATTATTTATTACACCGATCGTAATAATTATAATGTAACAATTATTGTTCAGTAAAAGAGACATTTAGATAGCCTTATCGCGGTATACGTCGGAGTAAATATTTGTGTTAATTGTATTTATTTTTATTATTAATAATGGTTACTCGTTTTTTAAACACGCGTCGATAATATAATAATAATTCATGATAATGGGAACGTTGTTACTTGTTATGGGACCGTTCAAGTATTATGTGAGCACTATGGGGGGAAGGGGGTCTTTGCTTTGCTTATTTTGGATGACATGGGTAGGGTTGCCACCCGTACTATATTATATATATCGTACTATATTTTAGTCAATTGTACTAAATATTATAGAAAAATAATATAGGACGAAAAATACTATATTTTTATTGCTAATTCAATTGTCGCGCTTTTTTTTAATCAACTGTGAATGGAACGCACCCGCAGCATTGCATAGGGAATGTTTGAACGAAACTCACCCACGGGGCTTAGTTAGTTAGTAACTCTAACTCCTTTGTCATTGTCCAGTGAAAAGTAATAATAAATAATCATGGAAAAATAAATAATGATTGAAAATAGATGTGTACTATCTTTTTTCCTGAATTTCCTAAAAGTACTATATTTTTTTGATTTAAAAAGAAAAGTACTATTTTTCTTCAAAAAAAAAGGTGGCAACCCTAGACATGGGGGGTAGGGAGTTTAGATGATGATTATCATCGGTAGTTATTTACTTTTTAGACGAATGTTTTCACATTGTCTTTGCTTAAAAAGAAACGCATTAAAAAACTTAGAATCATGGATTTGGGTTTCATGGACTGAAGACTGTTACTTGAATGACTGAATTGATTGTTAATTTGAATGTAATATGTGTATCAAAATTTTTAAATTGTTTATGTTGGTAAGGTTCAATTTCTATTCTAAATCTTTTTTATTATTTTTCAAACTATAATAATAACTTTATACTCATCGGTGTGTATCCGGGGTTTGAACCCGTGACCTATTTGAAAAATTCCGAAGGTCTCACCACTAGGCTCTCATAGCTTCTTAGCTTTTCAATGCAGATTTCCTCACTATAGCCACTGAAAAGCATGTGATAAATTACAATTATCAATAAGACACAAGTTTTTTAACAGAAAAAGTTATCTGTCTTTCCGGATTTTAAACCATGTTGTCACATGATTTGGCTACGTATTTTACTTACTTACCTTAGTCGTATTTAACGACACCTCGGTAAGAAATAAGGGTGGTCTAATCTACTCAGCCGGATAACACACGGCGGGTCGACTTACCTTAGTCACCTTTTACGACACCTCAGTAAGAAATGAGGGTGGTGCTATTCTATTCAGCCGGATACCACACGGCGCAACAAATATCTCACCAAGTATTATGTAACAAATAAATTATAGCTAAAAATCACTCAACCGACAAAAAGCGGCCAAAAAAGCAACCATACACCAATTCGCCTCAGTCATTTGATTCAGGAATGGCCGCGACTGGCAAGCTGACAGAATTCATTCCCTCCTCAACAACTCTTGCACGCGCGGATTGCATCTAATGAGCATAGTTCGAGGACCGTTTACATCATACAAAACATAAATGAAATTCTACATTGATAATAAAGCACTTGAAATATAAAGTACAGTAAAATATTAATTTATAGAGTTAGGTGTTTGTAAAGTAACAACTTTGCAGAGGTTCATAATAGAAAAGTAATGAAAATATTGATAAATATTAAATATAATATAATAATATTGAATATAATGATAAATATTTATCGCGGATTACAGCAAAATAATACTTACATTACTTTCAAAAAATATTTTTATTGAATCTAGCATTACAAAAGTTAAGTGCCATCAGGTCGACTCTTATAGTGCTTATAGCCAAAAAAAATAAGCCTATGCACAGGCTTTAATAAAAAATTTTATTTTTGAGGTAAAAACACTTTTTGTCTACTTTGTATGGGTGAGTTGATTCGTCTGCACGCGAGTGTAGTTCACTCAGAAAACTCTTTAAAAATATGAGGACAAACAATATATAAATGATATTTATTTAATTATATTTCCCGCCGTGTGGTATCCGGTTTAGTGTGTAGTGTTAAAGGCGCTCTGTATGCTGTAGCTATGGCTCCATTATGAAATTTTAGGCGAATTTAGACCTTAAAGTTTAATTTAAATTTACAGAATCAACGATGATGACTAATTCAAGTCCAATTCCAATTCAGGCTAATGTCAAGATACCTACTACTTACGGTTACAATATGCACGTCTTCAAACTTACCGCGAAACTTTAAATAATTCTTATTCGGAGAAAAAAAACGGAGAAAGACGGGAACGAAGTGTCGTAGAAGGTGATTAAGGTAAGTTGACGTCAGGCAACCGGCCTTAAAATAACTAGCCAAAACATGTTTAAACATGTTGTGCCAAACCCACTTAGAGTGGGATAAGGGCAGAATATTGATGATATTATTTATTTACGTAAATATTGTCGGCGTTATAAAGTTATTATTAAATAAATTTACAAAATTATAATGTATAATTCAAATGTATCAAAAATTTTACTAGTCAATTGTGCATGCCACTTAATCCAAAGCGTTTTAGTTACACCGAAGCATCTCAAGCCGCTGCAAAGTACAAAGCGGCCCCTGTGGCCTGAAAATTAACAAGCACGCACTATTAACATGATTAATTCGATCAATTAAGAGCAACAGTTTCGAATTTAATAAGTTATTTTTAATTACGGAGTAATTGCAAACACAAAGATTAATTAGTTCGTAATGAAGCGGTGAGCGTTTCACATTTGCGCTCAATGGTACGTGATGGTATTACTTGAAAATGCGCACAACGTTCTTGTGATCTATTCGGAGATGTGATGAAATGGTAATATGTCGGCGCATATCAAGCGATGTAATCTCGTTTAATTTTAAGTAGCTGGCTGTCTAGCTTTACTCGGTAATTTTTTCAAAATAAAAAAAAATTAAAAAACCGAAAAAATAACAGGGTAGGTGTGGCTCGATCCTAGGTATTTTCATTTCACGTGACCGTGACCACCCGTTTCCTAAATAAGCTACGCTGACTTGACAATTAACAGCAAAAATAGAAAAAATATATTCAATGTAAAAATTTTTAATACCCAAAAATAGGGATAAAACGATTTTTTTTTAGTTAAAAACATGCTAGATCGATTTCTCTCCCCCAAAGCCTTCAACATGCTGAATTTTAGAAAAATCGTTTGAGTCGTTTCCGAGATTCCGAAAATATACATATATACAAGATGAACTCATTTAAGTATTATGAACTGATGTAAGTAACTGATTTAAGTATTATGTAAAGATGTTGAACTAGTAACTAAAACATAGCTTCGCCTACGTGGAAATCCGTCTGTCTCAATTTTTTCTTGACTTCAAATTATGAACATAAAAGTAGTTATAGAGAACCATAGTAGATAGAGACTGGCTATCGCGGACTTTTTAGTATTGTTTTTGTGGATCTAAAATTCTCTAGTACATTACTTTAGTGTATCTACTGGTTTACGCGGCGCACGCGGGTAAAGCTCCCGGCAAGTGAGTTTTTCACCACCGCAAAATGGAACATAAAGGGAAACCTTCCAGAAGAAATGCACTATCTTTTAGTAAAAACCGTACAAAAATCTGTTCAGTAGATTTCGACAAAATCTATCACATACAGACAGACAGCTTTTGGAGACTTTCTTTTATAATAAGTATAGATATACTCGTGGATTAAACGAAGCAACGAAGGCAAGAACCGTAATAGCACGAGATTCTTGCCAATTGGGGGCAACCTTTGAGCTATTTCTAATATTCTGACTTTTAATTAAGCATGCGCTTACTTCTTTTTCAACCTCAATATCCTATTCTGATTAAGGATTTCGATAACATCAATAACATCTACTGACACATCTTATCATCATCTTTCTGCCTTTATCCCACTCTAAGTGAGGTCGGCACATCATGTTATAAACATGCTGTTTCATGATTTGGCTGCGTTTTTACGACCGGCCGCCTGCGTGACGTCAACTTACCTTAGTCGCATTTTACGACACCTCGGTAAGACAGAGGGTGGTCTATTCTACTCAGCCGGATACCACACGGCGGGTCGACCTACCTTAGTCGCCTTTTACGACACCTCGGTAAGAAATGAGGGTGCTACTATTCTATTCAGCCGGATACCACACGACTTTGTTAAAAACCATACTTATTAGGCATAATTTACAAATATTATCATTTTGCGTTGCTAAAATTACCAACTAGATAATTGCGTGACATCAGAATGAAGTCATTAATTAATTTTATCATAATTAGATTTGCTGAATTCAATAAAATTAAAATTGATAAAGACGCTAACGTTATTTTATACTGTTACATCATTCGCAACTTGGTAGGTAAATGAGTTTCAATAAACTAAAATATTAGTTGGTCTGATATGATAAGTCAGAAGTGGGACATGTTCGGCGAAGTGGGTAAATTATTTGTCGTAAATTATGATAAAAATTTGTTTTTGTTAGACATAGTTTGAATCAAAAAACATGTATAGGCTGATGTTTTTACAGTTAATTAATTATTAAATAGTAAGCAGAAAACATATTAGAATTGAAAGTTAGTTTTAATTAAATTTTCTAAAAATAGTAATGACGGACAATTATATAAAGGTCACACGAAGATTAAAAGATATGTATGTTCATTCCAAGATCATTGAAAAAGAGAAAAAAACGCTATTAACATAATTTGTCGGGATGGCATAATGATTAAAACTTGTAACAATTACATTTCAAGTAACAGCCTTCTATTTTTTATTATATTATCCCACAGCTGGGAATACCACTTCTCTATCGGTTTTTGAAGAGAAGCGTTGGAGCTTAGGCCAGCACGCTGCTCTAATGCGGATTGGAAGGTTTAACATTACTCAAATTCCAAAAATTCAAATTATTGTTTATTCACGTAAACTTTCATTTCATTTCATTCAAACAATGCTTCAGTTATTTGCTCCTACTGAGCATATCCGCAGACAAAGTAATAATACTAGCTTTTACCCGCAACTTCGTTTGCGTGGATTATTATCGCGTAAAATGATAATAGATGACTTTCTCTTCAATTTCATCCATTCCTGTAGAATCAACAGGATTTCCTATGTTACCCCGAAGTATAAGGAGTAATTAAGCCGAATTTCATCGATATTGCTTCAGTGGATACGCCGTGAAAGAATAACAAACATACATCCATACTCACAAACTGTCGCATTTATAATATTAGTAAGAAGTAAGTAAGGGCCTGTTACTATCGCACTGCTGGGCATAGGCCTCTTCTCTCCGTTTTTTTTGGAGAGAAGGATTGTAGCTAAGACCTACCACGCTGCTCCAATGCGGATTGGTAGGTTACACATATCCCCAGAATTCTCTAGAGATATGCAAGTTTTCTCACGATGTTTTCCTTCACCGAAAAGCGTGTGATAAATTGCAATTATCAATTAGACACATAAGTTTTACTAGAAAACTTATTGGTGCCTGCCCGGGGTTTGAACCCTAGACCTCCTCGAAAGAGACGCACGGTGTTACCGCTGGGCTACCACAGCTTATATTATTACAATATTAGTAAAAAGTAAGATAAAATTATTATCATATAACGTGAAAATACGTAGCAAAATATTTATGTTTCTCCACAGCAAATCTATTTGCGTCAATAGAAACCAAGCACGCTGTATACGGGATCACAAGTCGTCCGACCCGACCCCGCTCGCAATCAGACAATTAACTTTAATGGGCTTACTTAAATTAGTGGCGACGATTATTACAACATTATATTTATCAGTACTTATGATTCCCGTACTGAAAAACAGAGATTTTGTATATAGGATAAAATGACGTCAATATGCGATGTACCTACCGCTTTATATTTCGTCTCACACGCACACAATGTTCACAGCATCTTATCTTCTCAACCTATAGACGTCCAATACTGGACTAATGTCTCTTCATACGATTTTGGGCAGCTTGTATTCAACGACCTTTTTTGGGATGTAAGGGTTTTTTTTCGAATTGACTTTATGCTGAAGCAAACATCGCCGAAGTTGCGAAATGCGGAGAGTAGAGCGCAGAAGCTCTACTAGCGTCGGGGAACGTCGCCATAAGGGTGCCTCCTGTGAGGCCGGACCACGGCTTAGGGTGACGTGTAGTGGAGGGGCTAATAGTATGACGATTAGTCATTATGGCGTCGGAAATATGGCGAGAAACCACGGCCGATTGGCGTCAGAAAACTAGGATCTCGATAGAAAACTACGACCTCGAAGGATGTAAGGGTGAGGCTCGTCCCATTCAGTCTCTTCAATTGTTAGCCTCACCTGCTCTTGCACCTTGCAGATAAACTAACGAGGTTTTGGCGACTGATTAAACGATGTATATATTATGTAGCTGACTCAAATAGTGTTGTCAATGGACAGCAATACTGGTAGTGCGACACGATCAGCATTGAAATCACCAATACGTGGTGATTACTGCCATAATACTTTCATGGTCAGACATAGCAAATATCTACAGAATAGCACTTAAATTGAGCAGTTTTTTTTGTACTTTATATGTTTCTGCCCACCCCTGGTGATCTACAAAAGCTTTAAGAGCATATTTACCGTATAGCTATTACTTTATTCTTATTAGTTAAGAAAAATTAAAAGTACTAATATAAAAAGGTAATATAAAAAAGGCGGTTACAATTTTTACAGGTGAATTTAATCATCAATTGTTATATTAACGACATTATTCAATAAATAATTAAATAATTGTATTATAGGATGTCACTTATATCTGATATTTTTGTAATTTCATTTTGTTAAATTAACCTAAATATTTCACTATAAAGACCAGAGTCTTAAAATTTCTCAATGTCCAAAAAATGTTTATTCAAAAAGTATTGAGGTAAAAAAAACAGTTAATTTATAGAAAACAAACAACAAAATTATGTCATTAATTTTTATTATATATTTACTACACAAGTACAAATATTAATTTACAAATAAGATCTTTATTTACAATAGTAATTAAATCAAATTCCTGAAAACTGCCGTCCGGGAAGTTTTGTACTAAATAAATCAAAAATAAAAATATACAATTACATTTATTTGGTACAATTAATATTTTTATTAAGAATTAAATGTTTTATTTAAATAATACAAATTTTTAAGTAGACGAATATGGTATCTTAGCACTATATTTACAGAATAATTTATATTACATTAATTTTGAAAACATTTTCGGAATAACATTCAATCTTTTTCGAGACTAATTCTAGTGGAATCTAAATAACGATTTATCGTTACAATAGCAAATACCCGCGACTAAAATATATTTTATTTACAACATTAATTTAAACTCATTTTCTCCATATACAATCAAATATACGAGTAGAAATATATTTATATTTTTAAACAGGCAAGGCAAGCTAATTTAAATATATCTATTTTTAACCCTAACTCACTTAACTTTGCGAGCGTGACGACTAATGGTGTTATAAAATAACTTTTACCCGATACTGCGATAATAAATAACCACCCAAGTGAGGCAATTAATGTTTTTTTTTCAATAAATTTTTTGTACGACCTGAAATCTAGTTCTTTAATGCCAAGGAATTGTCAGGAATAAAACAATGATGAACAGATAAAATATACGATGATTATATAATATTTATTTTCATTTAAAAATTTTAGGAAAAAAATCAAGACGCTTCTTACGTCAAAAACTAGCATTAAACTTTTCCAAAAATATCTCAAACCCAGAGTAATAAATATATTAAAATTTATTTAGTAGTTAAGACATTATTCAAATAAATAGCCCGGGTTTTGTCAGCTCTATTAATAAACTGAGCTAAACCAACAACATTATTAAAATAGTGTTGTCGTGTCATAATTTTGATTAATGAGTTCTATGGCCTTATTGTTAATCTGAACGTAATTAATTATCTGTGTCGTTTGTATATTTATTTGCGTAATTTGGCATTTTCTTTGTCTAGACAATTGATTTGGCTTGACGATTAATATTCTTAATATATCCCGCGTAAAATTAATGGAGCATTTATAAATAGCGTTTATAACAATAAAAATTCATTGATTTAATAGAATCTGCTTAAATTTGATAACCAGTAGAACCCAGAAAAAAACCATAGACAATACAAATCGCATATAAAATGTACTAAGAGAAGAGGAGAGAGAACTCATATACTTATCTTTGTCTGATCACATATAAAAAAGGGAGACATATAATAAGCCTTATTAACTTTTACTTTATTGTCGATGGACACATTTTGCTGACTCGACTTTAGTATAACTCTATGAAAATATATATTAAGCAAATAGATTTTGAAAAAACTTTCACGACTCTTTTAGTGGATTTTAAAGAATTTTCTTATGCAATAGATTAAGCTGTAAATATTCAACCCATGAAATCCCATTTCTAAAAATTCAGTAAGTAAGTAAGTAGCGGCCTGTTTCTCTCCTACAGCTGAGAATAGGCCTCTTCTCCCCGTTTTTGGAAAGAAGGATTGGAGCTAAGACCTACCACGCTGCTCCAATAGGTTACACATATATCCAGAATTCTCTAAGATATATGCACGTTACCTCACGATGTTTTCCTTCACCGAAAAGCGTTTGATAAATTGCAATCATCAATTAGACACATAAGTTTTAACAGAAAAACACATTGGTGTCTGCCCGGGTTTGAACCCGTGACCTCCTAGAAAATTCAGTATGGCCTTATAATTTTTAAAAGCTTTTATTTAACTTGTCATGTATGTATGTGAAGGTGGAATCGTCAAGTTCAATTTAACTCACTTCCTGGTGTCCGATTGAGTTAAACTTTTGCATACTGGTCCAGTCCCGATGACAATGCATGTTTATGATATGCATGACCTGATTTTGCTGCCAAAATTAGCTCCAGGAAACTCTTCAACAGTAGGGTTATAAAAGTTTATTAAAAGCTTTTACTATATTTAACTTATTTATGGTATGAACAACATTACTAGAAGTAAGATAATAATCAAATATTATGCGAACAAGTTATATTCACTAATTGTATAACCAGTTTTAACCGTCTTGAAATACTTAAAACAATAACTCAAACAAAAAAAATTGATATGCAAATGTGGTAAAAATGCGATACTTTAGCCAGTTCGTAGCAAAAAACAAAGAAAACTATTATTTGTAGTAAAAAAGGTTGTTTAACAAGTTATCGTTCCTAGTAATGCTATCGCAAGATTTTGTTAATTCACTTTAAAATTTATAATTGGAAATATAATAATTATATTTGACAGGTAATGAATTCAGTGTCGTTTATATAAAGTAGTTATTACAAGATACTATAATACAATTTTTAATCGATTAATTTAAAATATATGCCTTATTAAGTTTGTTTACAAAACTTTAATTTGATATAATTTAAGAAATTGGTTAAATTTGATTGATTTGTTATGTTTCGAATATGAAAAAAAACGAATTTGTTGGCTATTATATAAATTGTCAAAAAAATTAAAAATGTTTATAATTTTTAAAATATACCATAAACAACAAACTACACAGCATTTATTTTTAAAAAATCTTGTGTTCACGATAATTATAAATGAATAAAATAATTGTTAATTCAACTGATATTATAATAGCGCCGACTTTTATATTAGTCGCTCCGTAAGCGCAGGTCAAGTGTTTAAAATTAGAAGAGGAAATATTTTTTTCATAATGTTTAAATTCGCAATAGTTTGTTTTTAATCGAAAAACCTATTTGGATTCTGTACATTTTAATTTGCATGTAATTGCTATTGTAACGATTAACCATAAAAAAATAGATTCCATATTAAAAAATACATATTACTGTTGTCCATTAGACTGTGTACTTGGTGAAGGTGAGCCAGGTACAGACGCTTGCATTGCCAAATGGGGTGGCATCATAGGTAGGGGTCTACCCATCAAGGGGTGGGGGAAGTACTGCTGCAGCGGGTGGGGGTACATGTGGTGGGGATGGCGTGAAAATTGCGCCATTTTGAGTTTTTCAATCTCCGCTTCTTGAACTCGTTTCGCTTTCGCGCGTCGATTTTGAAACCAGATTTTTACCTGTTGACGTAAAGATGAAATTTTATACATTATTGTTATTTTTTCAATTTTTTTATGTTTGTATATTATTATTACGTGCTCGCCGTGTGGTATCCGGCTGAATAGAATAGACCACCCTCTTTCTTACCGAGGTATCGTAAAAGGCGACTTAGGTAAGTTGATCCACCGTGTGGTATTCGGTTGAGTAGAATTGACTACCCTTTACTATTTTATTACTTTTTTTTGGTATTGGTTCTGATACCGTGTGGTATCAGTACTAATACTACCGTGTGGAATAGAACACCCTCTTTCTTACCGAGGGTGTCGCAAAAACTGAGGTAAGTCGACCCATCGGAGTAGAATAGACCTCTCTCCTTCTTGCCGAGGTGTCATAAAAGGCGTGTAAGGTAAGTTGACAACAGTCAGGCGGCCGGTGCTAAAATACCTCGTCGTCGTTACTTTGTGAAATTCCATAGTATAATGTTACAATAGAATAGAAGTGAAATAGAATACAATAGAATAGAATAGAAAGAAATAGAAGTGCCCAAAAACAGGGAAAAAATATTTTTTTTTAATAAAACCTAGCTAGATCGATTTTTCTCCCCCAAATCCCCGTACAAACCCCTTCAAACAATTTCATTCTTTACTGACCTGAGTTTCTGATAGTCCCAGTGATGAGGAGAATTCCGCTCTCTCAGCGATACTTAAGTATTGTTTGTCGACGAACTTGCTCTCTAGAGCACGCAGCTGTTGTGCTGTGAAGGGAGTACGAGGCTTGCGGTTCGGCTTGTGCTTGCGGAGATTGCATTTCAGCTTTGGAGGCTCCCCATTTGCATCTGTTGAATAAGGAACATTTATTATTAAACGTACATTTCATATATGTTAATATATAAAATATTTATGGTATCCGGCTGAGTAGAATAGTCCACCACCTTACCAAGGTGTCCTAAAAGGTGACTAAGGTAAGTTAATTTGCCGTATGGTATCCGTTTCAGTAGAATAGACCACCTTTCTTACCGAGTCGTAAAAAACGTAGCCAAATCCATGTGACAACATGTTTATAACATGTGCCCACTCAGAGTGGGATAAGGACAGGAGGATGATGAGTATACACTACATATTATAAAAAAAGTATGGTGGTTTTGACTAGTTAACTTTTGGAAAAAGCAATCGCCGAGTTTCTTGCTGGCTCTTTTTGGTAGGACCAGCTCTCCGAACCAGCAGTAGAGTTGACGATTCAAAAGCACTAGTTAACAAGTTTATTTGAATAAAGAAAATTTTGAATTTGAAATTTGATTGGGATAGTAAACTATACACTGTACAGAAGCAATAATAGTATACCGATATAACTGTTAACATTTAACTTATCAAAACCATTAAAGGTGAAAGAAATAACAATCATTATCTGTATAATTTACAACACGTTAATTTACAGCTTTCAAAGTTCTGCGTGCGTTACATAAAGATATTGATAAATTGACAACGACTTCATTTTTTATTGATAGTATAGATTTGACTGGTCTGTTGGCGTAGGTGTGACCTTTAGCTCCCGAGGTCGTGGGTTCGATTTCCACCGTGGGCCAACATTTTGTAAAAACGATTTTTTGGTTCTTTGAGTCTTCTATATAATTATTTATTTAAAATTATATAAGTATATATTTATGAGTTGTCTGTCAACCATAACACAAGTTTTAAGTTGTTTACATTGTTGACGGACGACCGTGTGTGTAATTATACCATATATCTTTAATATTTAAATGAGTTAATCTTGTATGTATATATATATATATATATATATATATATATATATATATATATATATATATATATATATATATATATATATATATATTTATTTATTCGTAATCTCGGAAACGGCTCCAACGATTTTCCTGATATTCCTGAAAAGGTTTTGAGGTGGATAAATCGATCTAGCTTGGTTTTATTAAATTAAAAGTTATCCCTGTTTCTGAGCATTAAAAAATACAAAAATTTAGTTACATTGAATATATAAATCACTATTTTTGATAAAAACTGTTAAGTCAGAAAAACGGGTGGTCTCGAGAAATGGAAATACCTAGGATCGAGTCCCACCTACCCAATTATTTCTTTTTTTTGAAGTTCCTTTTTTCTATTTTGTAAAAAAAAAGCAAGTCTCGGTCAACCAAGTACTTTATATTTATATAATACTACTTGACTATCTGACTTCAAAGTAAATTGCTTTGTAACAGTAAGTAAGTAAGTAAAAAGTAAGTAGCGGCCTGTTACTATCCCACTGCTGGGCATAGGCCTCTTCTCTCCGTTATTGGAGAGAAGGATGGGAGCTAAGACCTACCACGCTGCTCCAATGCGGATTGGTAGGTTACACATATCCCCAGAATTCTCTAGAGATATGCAGGTTTCCTCACGATGTTTTCCTTCACCGAAAAGCGTGTGATAAATTGCAATTATCAATTAGATACATAAGTTTTAATAGAAAAACTCATTGGTGCCTGCCCGGGTTTGAACCCATGATCGTCTCTAGAGATTCACACGGTCGCACCGCTAGGCCATCACAGCTTGTAGCTTTGTAACAGTACAACTATGTATTTATACGTTATCTATTGAGAGTTAGAAAGACTAAACAATTGAACATTTGACCTGTTCTTAGATATAAGTTAATTTATACGTTTAGGTTAATATTAAGTTGCTTATTAACCTTATGGTTAGATTCTAACTGCAATAAAGTGCTTCCATTGTGGAAGTACTTTATAAAAAGAAAAAATGTGTAAAGCATCGTACGGGAATTCTAAAAAGTTTACAATCTTATCGACAAAGCATAATTTAACAGTATTATGTATTTTCCATTAGTATTTTTCCTAATTGCTGACATGCTATTAACGCCAACGGTTCTTACACCGGTCCTTCACTCAATGGAAATGGTGAGAAAAAGAACATTTGTAAGGAAGGTAATACCCCTAAGGTATCCTGCTAATATAAATGCGAAAGTTGTGAGCATGGATGTATGTTTGTTACTCTTTCACGGCGTATTTGCTGAATCAATATGATATTTGGCACAGTTATTCCTTATATACCGGTGTGACATATAGGCTATAGAAATACTGTTAATTCTACAGAAATAGGATGACATTGATAAGCGTCATCTATTATCAACCTATCACGCGAGAACAGTTCACGCAAACGACGTTGCGGGTAAATATCTACACAAACATTAATGCACACATTTTCAATTTTACCTTATTAAACTGCAGTCTTGTATGTAACGGAAAGGATTTTCAAATCCAGGCATTTATCAGCTAAATAATCTTCAATAATTTTGTAATATGCTTTACGTATAAGCATATCTCTTATAATTAATTCAAAACTTCCTGTAGATTGGTCTAGTATGGATTCAAAGTGCGATTTCCTCTGTAATCTACGAATTCGCAACATATTTATAACATGTTATGCCGACCCCACTTAGAGTGGGATAAGGGCAGAAGAATTCTTAAACTGGACTATTATCTAGATAACATTTGATTGTTTTAACAAAATTATTGTTATTTTAACTTATTGTTGATTGTTTAACTTTAACAATTTCATGTTTAATTTCTAGTTGCCTTTAATTCAATTTTTAACAACCCAATTTCAAAATCTAGTCCACGCTATTTTACCTTGTCTAATTACTCAATTTCTAGTCATGCTCCAAGTCGTACACGACAAGACATAATATATTTCAATACTGGCATCAATTGCAATAAAGTACCTAGCATATATACTAAGAACCGACCATTAAATCTATTTATTCACTTGTAAGGAACGTAACAACTCAATAAGCAATGCGACTAAAGAATGCCGACCCATTCTAATAGGTGTGTCACACGCGAGCCACGTTTCGCTCACCCACAAATATTTATTATATACTTTTTTCACAATACCAAGCTGTGATAGCCCAGCGGAGATAACGTGTGACTCTCTTGAGAGTGACCCTCTATATTCAATAATATAATTCAATATATAATAAAACCAATAATATAATAAAATTCCGCAATCAATTTTAGCTTTGCCATTACAGCAGTTTAAAAACTGTAAAAGAGAGGCTGATACAAAAGCCTACTATACTGTTGAGGATTATTTAGACGATAAGAATGCGTGGATATTGCTTCTGTCCTACCCTGTACAAGATAGAAATTACTTAATGTAACTAGTTATAAGTATTATGTTGAAAAAAGCACCGGCCGAGTTTCTTGCTGGCTCTTCTCGGTAGGAACAGCTTTCCAAACCAGCAGTAGAATTGATGATTCAAAAGCACTTGTTTACAAGTTTATTCAATAATTTTTTTTGAATTTGAATAAGTTTTTTTGTTAAAACTTATATGTTTAACTAGCTCTTACGTTTGCGTGGACTGTTGTCGCGTGATAAGTTGATAATATATGGCGCTTTTCAATGTCATCAAATTCCTGTAGGATTTCTTTGACCTATATGTTACCCTGGTGTATAAGGAATAATGGTGCCAAATTTCATGGGTTGATTCAGCGGATTCGCCGTGTAAGAGTAACAAATATACATCCATCCTCTCACAAACTCACAAACTTTCGCATTTATAATATTAGTAGGATATTATATTTTCAATTTACCACACGCATTACGCACAATTTTGTGGGGAAACCTGCATATCTTTAGAGAATTCTGGGGATATGTGTAACCTACCAATCCGCATTGGAGCAGCATGGTGGTAGTTAGCTTCCTTCTCCAAAAAGGAAGAGAGGAGGCCTATGCTCAGTAGTGTGATAGGCCGTTAGGCACTTTGTTCACGCTTCACATCACTTTGTGAAGCGTGAATATAGACAGTGATAGATTAACGGAATAGATTTAACTTTTTACTGTTTGACAATTAAAATGTTTGTGTAGCCTTTGAAAATATATACATAAACTTTGATATGATATGATTATTGGCCGATCGTATTTCGTGAGTCGTGTATAAGCTGCTTTAACAAGATGGATTAATAAAATTCATACAAAACGAATGCAGTTGAGGCGAACTGCCATCCAATGCTGATAAAATCTATACTTAGTAATTTTTAAATTGTTTCATGTTAAAACAAATATTACTTTTCTACATAATCATTATTCTCCTGCCCTTATCCCACTCTAAGTGAGGTCAGCACAACATATTATAAACATGTCTTCGAATGATTTGGCTAGGTATTTTACGGCCGGTCGACAGCTTAACGTCAACTTACATTAGTCGACTTTTACGACACCTCGGTAAGAAATAAGGGTGATTTATTCCACTCAGCCGGATACCACACAGCGGGTCAACTAACCTTAATCGTTTTTTACGACATCTCTGTAAGAAATGAATGTGGTCTATTCTATTCAATCGGATACCACACGGATACAATTGCAGGATTTTCGGACACGCATTAAAAGAGGATAATAATTGCGGATGACCCGTATGGACACTATCCAATGGACACTATGAACGGACGATCGTGTGGACACTAGTGCGATGATCGTGCCGATTATAAATGATCACACGATCAATGATCATCGCTGATAATGAATATGCAAGATTCTCTTCATTTCTAATCATTTATTAAATGCATATAAAATACTCATTTATATTTATGTAGCTTCCTATATAATTAAAATACCTAGGTATATAAATACGAATACCATAGACATGAATGCCATAAATTATTCTAATCTAGATTATTAAATGTATCTGTGATCGATATTATTAAATTGAACTTTTTAATTTTAAAGGAATTTAAATATCGATTTTATTTTTACATTGAGACAACAATTTTATAGGATCATTAAATTAATGATATTAATTTGGAATCCGGTCAATAATAAAAATTTAACGGGTACAAATTAGATAACACAAGCCTCCAATCTTTATGCATAGCGCGGGCTAGAACCTGTGATAAGACAGTTTATGGGCTATAAAAACTAATTAATATGTAGAAACTAATTAACGCGTTTATGCGTTGATTGATTGAATGCTCGTTAGAAAGTCCGATAGGCTAGGGGATTGTGACTTAAAAAGCTGACATCGTTAAAACATACTTCCACATTATCGTACTAATATATGGATTATAATGAAAATGCCGTGTGGTATCCGGCTGAATAGAATAGTACCAACCTCATTTCTTACCGAGGTGTCGTAAAAGGTGACTAAGGTAAGTCGACCCGCCGTGTGGTATTCGGCTGAGTAGAATAGACCACCCTCTTTCTTACCGGGGTGTCGTAAAATACGACTAAGGTAAGTTGACATCAGGCAGACGGCCGGTCGTAAAATACGTAGCCAAATCAACATGTTTGTAACATGTTGTGTCGACCCCACTACACATATACAGCCGGATACCACACAGCTTTATATTTGTGATATAAATATATAGCTCATAAATAATTTTTAATTTTAAATTCTAATTGCGATATTAGAAAATATACATATATAAGTCTGCCGATACAACAATTCTATCACTCAAAAGGGCTTTATTTCTCCGCTTCTTGAATGTATTCTTTTTCGTGTAAGAATTTCGTGTAAATAATGTATACTTTTTCTTGCAAGTAGGCGGCCGATCGTAAAAGTCCTAGCCAAATCATGTGACAACATGTTTATAGCATACCGACCCCACTTAGAGTGGGATAAGGGCAGGAGAATGATGTGTGTCGAAACAGTGTAAGTCAAATGGTAAACAGCTCTTAATCTATTTAAGTTGATGAGATAAGTCAATTGATTTACGCAAATCAACTCGTAAGCGGCCATTCATAAACCGATAAAGAACAATTTGTTATCTATTTAATGCAAAACACTGAAGGTTATATGTGTTATTGTATCATATCATATCTTTATATTATTATATGAATATAAACGAGTATAATTTAATAGACAAGAATTCTATTAGTCTATCAGTTAGTAATTTTGTTATCATTATCGCGATAGAAGAGATTTTATTTAATAGAAATCATTAATTATAAATTATATTATTTCGTTGTACTACATAATTTATTAATTTACTATTATTGCGAAAGAAAAGATTGTATTTAATAGAAATCATAAATTATTTTTTTTTGTTATTTCGCTATTCATATTAATTTACTATTCTTGCGATTGAAGGGATTTTAAATAATAAAAATAGTTAATCAAAAATTATATTACTTTCCCATACAGAATAATTTATAAGAAAGGAATATGTACATGAAGAATCTAATCAAAATAACATGTAAAATTGTTATTGAAAAAAAATGGAATGGTGGTGATATTATTGTCGAACTAAACACTAAACAATAATTGCTGCTCCATATCTTAATAACTTTAAACTTAACAGACCTTTCCTAACTTAACCTAAACTAAATAAATACAAATACGTACATACTCGTTACGACGATATTTTTTTATATGTCATATAGGTATCTAGTTTTTTTTACTGTAGGTATTTTTATTTACTAGTATTTAATATCTCAAAAACATTGAAAGGTGCGCCACAATTATATAATATATAATGATATAATTTTTGTATTATGGAAACCCGTATGCGGAAATGGAAAGTGTAACAGACTGACAGACTTTCTTATTTACAATATAAATTTAACATTATTCCATCTCAGAATATAAGCTTAAGAAAAACCCATAATATTATACCCATTATACCCATAATATATACTTAGATATATTTTAATGTTTTAACTCGTTTTAGGTATCAATGGAAATGTATTAATTCTGTCACAGAGTTAACGATTTCAGCGTATTAATCCCGGTGTCAAACACGACTCGCTTAATAGCTAATGGGCCACAAAACGCGGGAAAAAAGTAAATTATGTGACAGCCGAAAAAAAGTTCATGTGTATTAATGTCGTGTTAGGACGTCAAAGTGACTGCCGGCACTGAAATAATGTAAGGGCCTGTACAAACGGGCGCTTGTCGTGATTTCAATGTAGCTTTTGTAACGCAACGCATGCTGTGGTAGCCAAGCGGTAACACCGTGCGACGCTTTCGAGGAGGTCACGGGTTCGAACCCGGGCAGGCACTAATGAGTTTTTCTGATAAAAACTTGTCTAATTGTCTAATGTCTAAAAATGTGTCTAATTGATAATTACAATTTATCATGTGATGTGTATAACCTACACGTATATATAGATATCTGTAACCTACCAATCCGCACTGGAGCAGCGTGGTAGGTCTTAGCTCCAAACCTTCTCTCCAAAAACGGAGAGATCTATTCTCAGCAGTGAGATAGTAACAGGCCGTTACTTACTTTACTTTACTTTTTGTAACGCCTGCACTACACTAACGGTGATCATTGTTGACCGTATGATTATCAAAGTGCAAATATCCACACGATCATCCGTACTTTGTTGAAGAACAAGCATCACGTGTGCAAGAAACCGTCAATTCACATGTTGTTGGACATAGAGTATTAGGATATAGAGTAGATAGATTGGTTGAGTATGCCTTCTACACGATAAAGTATTTCGAAATATTAATATATTTATTAGTTACTAGCAATCGCCATCGGCTCCGCCCGCGTGGTAAGCTTAATTATTATTCATTTTGGCGTGATGTTATATAACCTATAGCCTTCCTCGATAAATGGACTATCTTACACTTAAAAATTTTTTGAAATCAGTCTGATAGTTCCTGAGATTAGCGCGTTTAGACAAACAAACAAACTCTTCAGCTTTATATATTAGTATACATTGAGTATAATATGGTAGTTATAAAATATGTCGTACGTGTGTCACGTTCCTAATTTCTCCACGATGGAATACGCCTTTAAAAATATGCACGGGAACCGACTACTTCTGTTAATTGTCTAAAGAGATATCGATGCAGATGCTTACATCTAAATTATGCGCGCGTCTTTAACAGCGTCGAAAGAATTACGAGGCATTTTAGAACTTCTAAGTACTTTTTCTATTGACGAACATTAATCTGTTAAAAATATATACTCGCCTTAAGAATTTATGATTGATGCGCATTGTTTATTATAATTGTATTCGAAAGATCGTTGCAGTCGTTGTAACAAGTATTATATTATTCTTTATAGCATTACATTGTATCGTAAATATAATACAATTAAATATAATTGTATACTAATGATGTTTATTAATGTTTTAATAAAATGAAATGAGGAAGATATGCGTAATTTTTTTTCATAGTATTTGTTTGTTTTTATTGTGTTGTCTGTCGTGTTTAATATTAAATAACTATGCAGCCTACTTGGTAACGCGATTTGATGTAACCAAAACGTATTTTAATAGATAAATGATTTTCTATTACCCATTCATGCAAATCTTCCTGAAGATACTGGTTAAATATGGTTTGGCTTTTAATAAAGCTAGTTTTATCTAGATTAGAGATACCCGTGGTGTATAAATTAAATCTAAAACCTGCCTTTATTTAGGTATGAACAGTATTTTTTTTTCTGATAACATCTTCATAGTAGATCTTGTAAAAATTGCCTTGTAGTTCCTTGCAAAAATTTAAAAAATATATACAAAAACCTTTAATTTAAATTTTTCTTTGTTAAATTATTCTAAAATCCTATACGGTATTGAAGTATAACTTCGATAATAAAATGTCATAGCCAAGATCTCTCAGAAAAATAGAATCCATGAAGATGTTTACGTATTCACAACTACATTGTAAATCGAGGTCAATGTTAGTTAACAATTTAATCAATTTTGATCGCAATCTGATTAATTAAATTCCAATTTTAATTACAAAAACCCCTTGTCATTAGAACTTGCCTGTAAAGACTAAGGTCTAGACACTGATCTAGACAAAAGACATCTTATGTTACATTGTAGCCCTTGAACTACTTCCGTACCAAAAATCACATCAAATTCAAATTATTCTTTACTCAAGTGGATTGTTTTCAGTATTTTTGAATCGTCAAATATTTTTAAATAAGCTTCTTTTAGCGGCAGTTTGCCCCTACCGAGAAAAATCACCATAAACACTGCGAATAACATTTAAAAAAAAAATACAATTTCATTGTTACAGTTAATTTCAAAGTTAATTGTTGCAGCTTGGCACGTAGCTGACTGCAATCAAAATATGCTGTTATCTCTGAAATAATCCAAAAGTAATAATAAAATTATTTTGCTATAATCCGCGATGAATGCGGTTTTTGCGGATTTCATCGCGGATTATAGCAAAATAATTTTATTATTACTTTTGAATGCAAAAGTATCGTAAGGTGCGGAAATCCATAATAATGGATTAGACTAAAAAAAAAATGAAAAGAAAAATGAAAAAATTAAAGGACAGGTGGGGCTCTATCCTAGGTATTTTCACCTCTCAAGACCGCCTGTTCCCCAAATGAACCATCATGAGTTTACGTATGACAGCGAAAAATTGTGATTGTATTCAACGTTAATTTCCAAAAAAATATAGAGCTCGAAAACAGGGATATAACGATTTTTTTTTAAATAATTTATAGAATTAGGCGTTACTTTGCGGAGATCCATAATACAAAAGTAATAATAAAATTATTTTGCTATAATCCGCGAAGAAATTCTTCGCGGATTATAGCAAAATAATTTTATTATTACTTTTGTACTTTTGATTTTTTTTTAAATAAAACTTATCTAGATTGATTTTTCTCCCCCGTCGTTGGAGTCGTTTCCGAGATTCTGAATATATATACATACATGATTAACTCATTTAAATATTAAAGATAAACGTCACAGCATAATGTGCGCTAAACTTAAAGAAATCAATTTAAATATTCTGACCGTACTATTCCAGTACCGCTAAAAAGACAGTTGATATATTAATGAGCGTGTTTGCTTTTTGTGCGCGCTGTACCATTAATCCTGCGAGGCGTGGTATGTCATTCATTCCGATGTTTTAAACGGTTTGTTTCATGGCATTTTTGTTGTCTGTACAAGGGAGGCGGGAATTCTCGGGAGACAGACTATGTGAATATGAAATATGTTTAAAATATCACTTTAACAACAGTTTCTTAGTATTAATAAAGATATATTCATCATCCTCATCATCCTCCTGCCCCTTATCCCACTCTAAGTGGGGTCGGCACAACATGTTACAAACATGTTGTCATATAAGAGGGTGGTCTATTTTACACAACCGGGTACCACACGGTGGGTCAACTTACCTTATTCGCCTTTTACGACACCTTGGTAAGAAATGAGTGTGGTCAATTCTAGTCAACCGGGTAAATAGCGAAAAACTATGTACTTATCTAGATTAATATTTGATAAAAAAATGTCAATATTGATAATATAAATAAATTTGGTTGGTATAATAAAACGGACGCGGCGAAAAATATTGCCCCATTCGTAAAAGGAAGCAAGCGAGATATAAACCATCGATAAATCTCAAAATCGGCTCACACAAAGAACAAACCATTAACAACTCTTCCCGGATTCCGTACACCCACAATATTTTCTTTTATATTTATCATGCCATCAAACGGAGTCCTTTTGGGTCATTCATTCTAATGGGGGCCATAGAATACGCGGAAGTATGCTATTTAACTAGTCCTTGATAGCTTTTGTATTTTCCGTCTATTTTAATAGTTTAGAATTTTTTAGATTGGTTTTTTAGTCGACTATTTCAAATAACATTAATCCGGTACTAACGTATTCGATTTTTAAACGTGATAAAAATTTAAGAACAATATGACTATTATCCTTTAAATTTTTAAATAAAGGGTCTAAGTTCTTACATTCGCATTACGATTTTATTTATTTATTTATGTACCATAAAATGTTGGAAAAACATTAAGTATTGGTAAAAAAAGTGTACAAAGGTCAACTTATCACTATGACAAAGATCTCTGCCAGCTAACTTATGAAGTGAGACAATTAATATTCATGAAAAAATTGGTACGCAAATATCAAACATTATGAATTAGAATTACCTATATACTACTACCTATAATAAATATAAATAAATATTATGTATATTTATTTGTATATTATTTGAAACGATCGTAAAGGTTGTGGCAGTGAGTGTGTGTAGTTCTTGTGTTGGTGTTGGCGGCGTCTTGTGAAACGTGTGGAGGCTTGTCCTACATGTATGTGGTATGTGATTGTTGCCTGCTTCATACACTTAGCATTGCATGTATTCTCTTAACAAAAACGCGGATTACAGCAAAGTAATTTTATTGTAACTTCTGGTCTAAATTCTATTGCTAGAATACGTTAGGATACTAAAGTAATCATATCATTGATTTTGTGCTTCTAAAAAGTATCGATGTGAAAGAGGAAGAATTAAAAGCTTCCATTTTCCGTACGGCGAAGTTTATTATTAAGTGGTCAATAGAAATTTGTAATATCGAATCTATTTGAAGGAAGATAAAGTGTAACTCACCTTTATTCCAGATGAATCTAACTTGAGGATCCCCTTTATTATAGGTTTATAGGTGTGTTTGGGGATGATACATTTTTGTGCGTTTTGAGTATTATTTAATGTTTTGAGTGCGCATCCACCATGAAGCACTTCGAGAGATTGGAGTCAACTGTTTGTAGTTGCGCGCTAGATGGCGCTTGTATCTAGCGTAGGGAGCCACGCTTAATTTATCATATTGAAAATGAAAAGAAAGAACAAAAAAAGTAGTTTGTGCTAAGAAACTATTTCTATGGAACATACATATGTCCTAATAGATGGATTACTAACTAATTTTTAAACATTTAATATTTAAATCCATCAGCAATAGAACATTCTGACACGTAAAACGCTTGTCATTTAAAACTGTAAATAATTTACATTGCATTTATCATGCGATCATATAGAATACTTCAGATCATTATTTTAATTAGGCCATGAAAAACGCGGCTCGTTGGCTCGTTGACGCAGTGGATAGTGACTCTGGGGTGCCAAAGTGGTCGGCCTCCTCGTGGCGCACCCTGGGCAAGCTTAGTCTTGGCGAACGGACCACTGAGGGGTGGCCAATCCAGTTGTCCCTCTGATTAGCAGAGGGCAATCTGGACGGGCCGGGGACTTCGGGGGGGTTGGGGTGAAGTCCCTAATGAGCGACGGGTCCAGTTGGGCTTACTCTAAGTCTGGCTGGACATGGTTACGGCCACCGTCGGCGAAACCCGGAAGCCCAGCAATGGGAACGGGGACCTTCGGGTTGCGAGGAAGAAAACCTCTATAAAAAATTACCCGGTGGGGGCGGAAACGCCCACCAAGGCGTTGGGGCCCCTACTTGGGGCGCGATCTCTCCCTGTCGACCGTGACATAGCAAACACGGTGGGCAGGGAGCGATCGTGGGCAGCGATGGCCTCCCTTAGCTCTGCGGAGGGGGGCGGAGGGAGGCGGCGGAGCGGTTCCACGAACTGTTGTTCTGGATCCAATCTGCTGCTGGTGAGTCCAGGTGTTAGTGACTCGCCCAAGCCCATCGTCTGCCGCCCTAACTGGGGACCTTCGGGTGTTCCGAACGGGGTACATCGGACACCTGGCTTACAGGCCCCCGAGGCGGTCGGTGCATCTGGTGCTCCCGATGCACCGGTTAGCGGAGGGGGGTTTCTCTTTCGAGGGGCCCCTACCTGGAGGTGTTTATTCTCTGGGATCAGAGCTGTCGGCGGGACGGGGGCAAAATGTACAATGATACCCTGTCCTTGCCATCGGCAGCGTGGTGGAGCACACAGGTCGTTTTAGTCGGTGCGAGTCCGACATAACCGCCGCCTGTCCCCGTCGGGCGGCGGTACCCATAAGGGGTTTTTTCCTGTATAATAAAAAAAAAAAAAAAAAGGATAGTGACTCTGCCTTCGGCTCCGCGGGTCGCGGGTTCGATTCCCGCCGACGGCCAACATTTTCTATAAATGAATTTGTTGGTCTTTGAGCCTGGGTGTATATTTATTATATGGGTGTAATAGTAATAAAAATATATAAGTATTCACCAGTTCAGTCAGTCTACCATAACACATGTATTAAGTTACTTTGGGGACGGTCGACCGTGTGTGTAAGTGTCCCATATATTTATTTAAATTTAAACTGCGTATTTCATAGCCCAATAGCACGTCTATTAACTGTACAGTGCGCAGTTACAAATAGCACTATTCAATGGGACATTAACGTTTTGGATGGTTGCCAACGGTTGACAACGGCTGACTACTTGTTCAAAACGCCTAGACTGTGATTTGGCTCGATTACTGTAATATTATATGGAAATGTTTTTTGCGTTTCACTTTTACGTGAACAGATAATCTTTAAATAACAAAAAATTATAGTGGACAAATTAACTTCTTAAATTTCAATTTAAAATTGACCGTCCTAAATCCATTTTAAAAAAAAAAATCTTTTTAGGTATTGACTTCACAGTCGACACAGACGTCAGTTCACATCATCATCTTCTTGTCCTTGCTCTAAGTGGGGTCGGCACAACATGTTATAAACATGATGTCACATGATTTGACTGCGTTTTTACGACCGGCCGCCTGCCGGACGTCAATTTACCTCTGTCGTATTTCACGACACCTCGGTAAGAAAGAGGGTGGTCTATTTTACTAAACCGGATACCACACGGCGGGTCGACTTACCTTAGTCGCCTTTTACGACACCTCGGTAAGAAATGAGGGTTGTACTATACTACACGGCGTATGGTAGTCAGTTTACATTAAGCAAAATTAAATTCTTCATAGTAGAAAATATTCTCTAAATTTAATTTTACAGCTGAGTAATCTAAAGAGGGTCTGTATCATATATCTGACATAACATATACCTGGATATTAGTGTATACTTAAGTAGACTTTATATACATATATTAGGACGTGTAAAATGTGAACGATTCATTTTAAACAAAAAAAAATTTAGTATAAAAAAAAATTGTGACTGTGATTTCCACACGTTCTAAACCGCACGCGCAGCTAACATTTATAGAGATATTTAATACCAGAAAAACATTGATTTTTTGATGTATATAAAGTTTTTGTACTCCTTTTACTGAGCTATTTTAATATATATTTCACGTAAGTACGAGTTATTTATTAAAATTATCAAATTATGCTCTTGATAAAACGATAAATCGATCAGATTTTTGTGATGGAGATATTTGCAGGGTTGGAGAGTGACAGAAGCTGCTCTTCATTTCAAGACTACAGTCCACGCGAACGAAGTTGCGGTAGTAAAGCTAGTTTACTATAAATACATATAAGACGTGTCCGTATTACATTGTAGGATATAGTGTTCTCCACCAGTCACCCTCCTAATTATAGAAGCATTCCCAATCAATTACCGAACAACAAGAGCATAGCACCATTTGCGTGCCGATGGCAGAAACAATTGTTTTGTTCCATTTCTACTTCCACTCACATCTAGTACTGAAGGCATAAAAATAAGAATCAATGTATAATGTATCAAACATTTATGACCATTTCATTTAAGTTAATCTTCTTAATAATAATAAAGGCAAAAGTAATAACAAAATTATTTTGCTATAATCCGCGATGTAATAAAATAGAAAATATATAATGCTATATGGAGAGCGGAAAATTCGTCTTTATACCTGATGCATGCAGGATTCGTAAAAACACATAATAATATTTTTGAATATTTAGAAAGAAAAGAAATATTTAGAAAGAAAAATATTTAGTAAGAATATTTTTGTTATAAGAATAGCAACCGCACAGTTTCTTTCTGGCTCTTCTCGATAGGAACAGCTTTCCGAACCAGAAGTGGAGTTGACGATTCAAAGGCACTTATTTACAAGTTAATTAAATAAATAATATTTCATCAAAAGTCTTGTACGCTCTCATTGCTGGGCTATCACAGCTCTTACTAACTAAACTAAACGCAAAACTAAGACTCTAACATCTGGAGATAAAGATTTTTTTTAAATTTAATAATTAATAATAGGTATTATATTTTTTAAATTTAATAATTCATACTGGCTAACATGTTAAAATAATAAAATTTAAATTTTGTTATTTTAATATGTTAGCTATTACGACCCTAAAACATTGCCAAGAACACTTCAGTTTTTCGGTTACAAAAGCATCGTGAGGAAATGTTTCTCGAAATTCCTGTAACCAAATTCAAATTCTAATAATTCTTTATTCAAATTGGCTTTTACAAGCACTTTCGAATCGTCAAATTACATTACAATGAAGCTACGACTGGTTCGGAAAGGTGCTCTTACCGAGAAGAACCAGCAAGAAACTCGGCGGTCACTCTTTTCTAAATTGAGTATTACAATAATGGCTTAATTAAGAACAAATTAAAAAACTTTACTTTCTCTAACAAACATCGTAACTATTGCGTTTGTGGGATGTACGGTACGCAATGGAACCGAAGGTGTTCAATGATATGACGTGATGAATAACAAATGTATATTTAATTGACTACATGATAATAACAGGTGGAAGTAAGTGAGAGTGAATACAAAGAATAATACCTTAGCTTATATAATACGAATTTAAACGGGGGGAGCGAAATACAGGAAATATATTGTCACGTACGTTATATTTCTTGTATGCCTATTTCGCATAACATTTTTATTTATCCATAGCTCACGTACTAGTTGTTTAAAACTATACAACATGTGAGCTATGGTTTTGCTTGTGAATTATTTGTGGCTGTACGCCACAGTAACTATAACTTCTCAGTAATATTTTTTTTTCAATTGTTTGGCAAATGGCAACAACTAAATCAGTAACGTTTTTTTTTCAAAGACCCTAATGAACTTTAGATAAAAGAATGATAACTATAATTATTATGAGCAGTATAATAAGTAAACACGCATTTTAATTGCCAATATAAAACGATATGTTTACAGTTGGAATTCGGTATAATTAATTATAAAATAATCAACGTCAGACTTTAATCAGTATAATGTTCATTAAAGTATTATAAATAGTGCGTTGCTATAACTTGATTGTATATGCAATACAGAATTGAGGACTATACCTATACTTCTATCTATGGACTATCTATATATCTATACTTATTATAAAACAAATTCCTCAAAAGCTGTCTGTCTGAACTTAATCGATTTTCTCAAAATTATCTAAACGGATTTTTGTACGGTTTTTACTAGAAGGTAGTGCAATTCTTCCGGATCTCTTCTTCTTTTTCTTCTTCAATCGATGGACGTTCACTGCTGGACATAGGTCTCTTCATGGGATCTCCAGAACACACGATTTTGTGCCGCTTGTATCCAGCGGCTCCCCGCGACCCTTTTGAGGTCGTCTGTCCATCTAGTAGGGGGTCTTGCGACACTGCGCTTTCCGGTGCGGGGTCGCCATTCCAACACTTTGAGGCCCCAACGTCCATGGGTTCTCCGCACTATGTGCCCCGCCCATCGCCACTTCAGCTTCGCGACCCGCTGAGCTATGTCGGTGACTCTGGTTCTTCTACGGATCTTTTCATTTCTTATTTGATCACGTAGAGATACTCCGAGCATAGCTCTTACTTACACTTTAAACAACTTATTACCAAAGAAAACTTTTTCCCACGTATTATCCGAGAAATATTTTGGTGCGTTATTATTTTATTCGATAAATTAAGCTCATGTCAACTAGTTAATCACGAACATAAAAATCGATTACTATTAGCATATTTTATTATTTTTTATAACGGCCTTTATTAAAAGCGTGGCGAATTAGATAATTTGTCATCGAACCGACCGCATTGTGGCCGCTCCATAAATTATGACAACCTTCTTGGAACTGAATTTGAATACTCATTTGGAGAATGGTAGCGATAAATTTGCTAATGCTTTTAAAATACACTCCTTGCTCGGTCACGAATTGTTTTTATGAACAACTGTTAGATATTTATAAGTACCGACATTGTATTTATTTAAATATTTAAGAAACCATGCTGTTCTACTACATTTTTATACTTAAAATACAATAACATAAACCATTACCAGTGTTCTATGATTATAAATAAACACAAGAGTACCGCAAATTTACACTCCATTTACATATTTTTATAACAATTTTTTTTTCATTTCATATAATTTTTTTTTTTTTTTTCTAAAAAAGTGGAAAGTCATGTACCGCGACGTCAGCGTATCTCGAATGTCAGCATTAGTAGCAACTTGTTAGACAATATTCAGTCGCTAATAAATACGCAAACTTGTAAGACGTATCATAATAAATATATGTCCATCTGCATTACTTTGATTTCGCTCCACAATAGAGAAGCACACAAGATAAACTACTTCAGCACAGCAAACAAATAGTTTCTAAAAAAATTTTGAAAAAATCGTACGAATCGATTTATCGTTAGAGCTTTAAAGCGGTATTAAAATTTACATACTTAATCCTCCTGCCCTTATACCACTTTAAGTGGGGTCACCACGCCATGTTATAGACATATTTTCACACGATTTGGCTAGGCATTCCTTCTATGTTTTCCTTCTTCGAAAAGCGTGCTGTTAAAGTGTAAAGAGCAAGCAAAATAATAATTAAGTATAATTGGAAAATATTAAAGTAACGGCCTGTTATCCCACTGCTGGGCATAGACCTTTTTCTTTTTTTAGGAGAAAAACTTTGCAGTATGGATTTACCATGCTGCTCCAATGCGGATTGGTAGGTTACACATATCCCCTTTGTTCCCCGACGCTAGTAGAACTTCTCCGCTCTACTCTCCGCATTTCGCAACCTCGACGATGCTTCTGTGCTCGCCCGTCCTGCCCGGTGACGCTGTAAAAGCCGTTAGGGCTAACAACATACAGTTCATTGGAAAAAAAAACATATCCCCAGAATAGAGACATGCAGGATTCCTAACGATGTTTGAATTTACTAGAAATAAAAATGGTTTACGCTTGGTTTAAACCCGTGACCCCCTCGAAAGAGTCTCACGATCTCACCACTAGGCTATCACAGGTTTTGAAAAATATTCTCAATCTTATCTCATCTTCAATCTTATGTCCTTAATTGATATTTACAATGCATTATGCACTTTACGTTGAAGGAAAACATCGTGACGAAACTGCATATGCTTTAAGATTTTCTTGGATATCCATAAATATACTTTTAATGAGTACACAGTACTGCATTTTGGATTTTAACTCCATAACATCATCATCCTGCCTTTATCCCACTCTAAGTGGGGTCGCCCAACATGCTATAAAGATTTTGTCACATGATTTGGCTACTTATTTTACGATCGGCCGCCTGTTTGACAGCAACTTACCTTAGTCGCTTTTTACGACACCACGGTAAGAAATGAGGGTGATCTATTCTACTCAACAGGATACCAAACTGTAGGTCAACTTACCTTAGTCGCCTTTTACGACTGCTCGGTAAGAATTGAGGGTGGACTATTCTACTCAACAGGATACCAAACTGAAGGTCACCTTACCTTAATCGTCTTTTACGACACGCCGGTAAGAAAGAAAGTGGTTTATTCCATTCAGCCGGATACCACACAGCGTCTTGGAGCTATATACGCTTTAAATGGTAGCCAAAAGTTTACCGTAATGTTAAACCCATTAAAACGGTAGCGTGTTATAAGTTGTCGACTATCTGACAGATATGTCCTCATTTACATATTATAGGTACATAATAAATTGATTATTATTAAATTATACCTCTGTCGCCGGTTCCATTCGTTACTTATATGGAAACGTGATTTGATTGTGTTGAAACAAATTTAAATATTAACTTGTAATACTAAAATTATGGATTTCTTTCCAAACGATGATTTCAGCTAGAAATTTTATGTTAAAACTTCTCTTTATTATTTAATTATTACTTAATTATCTTATTGATAATTGCAATTTATCACACGCTTTCCAATAAAGGAAAACATCGTGAAAAACATCGTGAGGAAACCTGCATATCTCTAGAGAATTCTGGAGATATGTGTAACGTACCAATCCGCATTGTAGGTCTTAGCTCCAATCCTACTCCAAAAACGGAGAGAAGAGGCCTATTCCCAGCAGTGGGAGAGTAATAGGCCGCTACTTTACTTTACACGCTTCTCGGTGAAGGAAAACATCGTGAGCATATCTCTAGAGAATTCTGGAGATATGTGTAACCTACCAATCTGCATTGGAGCAGCGCAGTATATTTTAGATCCAACCTTCTCAAAAAAACGGAAAGAAGAGGCCTATTCCCAGCAGTGGGATCCACAAATTTTTATTTCTATTTAAAAATAGATGTTTTATACATAATATTTTTTTCAGTTACGTTACCTACACTATAAAAATAACCTAAAATACTTTTATGTATTTAGTAGTAAAGACATGTTTTAATTAAGTAATAAAACATGTTGTTTATTTGTATATTCTGCGTATTCATAAATATAATCTCACTTTTCAAGATTTTTATCAAATTAATAAAAAACATTATATTCACAAACGCCTTGTCATTTAGATTATATTTAAAATATATCTATATCTATAAATTATTCTGAACAATCATAATAAAGAATTTTATATAGTTTCATTTTAAGTTTTAAACAATTAGTGCAAAGAGGTCAAATTACTGTTTTCTATACGGTCATTAAGTTCTTACGATTATCAAACAAATATTCATAGAACTATTACAAATATAATTAAATTATTTAACTTTATTTTTAAAGTTTATTTATGTGACATAAGTATAATATTGTAAATAGTTTTACAAATGTTCCTAATTTATATTATCTATTTTTAGTGAAGCAATACAGATAAAAATAAAATTTGAATATAGAACTAGCTTCCACCTGCGTTCGGTTTTTAAAAGGCGCAGCGCGTTTTAAAGGCAGTGCCTTGTTTGTGCAAATTGACGAATTTAATCGCCTGCCTCGTTTCGTGAAAGAATGCAATTTGCGAAAAAAAAAGTAAAAGAATCGCATGCTTTAATGGGCATTCCTAATTGGTCAACGCATAGGTCGGGGACAGAATTCCAAATCATCCGTATAAAACCTTCGTGGACAAAATTTGTTACGGAATAGTAAATTGTATAATTTGTTACAAATCTTGATTCCTTAGAGTATGATTCTCTAATTATAGATATGCACTATAAATATAGATTACATAAACGTATATCACGCAAGCATCGATTTTTCAGCAGGAATTTTGTTTAAATGTATATAATGTCTGACCTGCCGTATGTTATCCAGCTGATTAGAAACCCTGATTTCTTACCGAGGTGCCGAAAAAGGCGACTAATGTAAATCGACCCGCTGTTTGGTATCCGGCTGAGTAGAATAAACCACCCTCATTTCTTACCGAGGTGTCGTAAAAGGCGACAAAGGTAAGTTGACTCACCATGTGATATCCGGTTAAGTAGATTAGACCATTCTTTCTTATCGAGGTGTCGTAAAATACAATTAAGATAAGTTGACGTCAGGCAGGACAGTCGTAAAATACGTAACCAAATCATGTGACAACATGTTTATAACATGTGCCGACCCCACATAGAGTGGGATAATGGAATATGATGGAAAATCAGATATTACTTTACAAGTATAAAAGTTTCATAAATCGGTCGCCCTGAGATGTGATATCCCTTGACAAAATTTCAGATGTACTAACTTGGCCAATACACCTTGGCGCCAAAACAGCCCTTTGAAGTAACTCCAGTGAAACGTTAGTTCTATTCATAGATATTGAATTCGCCGTATTCCGTACGTTAGCAGAATAGTCAAAGACCTAAGCTTTCTTACACCAGCTCACTTTAAATAGCATACTTAAAGCACTGTTCATTGTCTACAAGCGTCGCTAATATCTGCAACAGTTCTGCGAACAACTAAAAATATATTACACTTAAAACTTTCAGCTTCCTCTGTTGGGATTTTTAGCGAAATTGAACTTTATGTTTAGAGTAGTAGAGGTTAGTGTAAGCCAATTAATACAAGCTAATTTGCTTGCAGGAAGCACGGATGGCGTGATGGGGATCCCGGCACCGTATAATCTTCACTTGTGATGTTATCTAAAGATTTATTGCGCTCTGTCATCGCCCGAGAGATGGCAGCACGCGTCACTGGTGGCGCTACTGGGCTTATCTTTGAGATATAAATTACGCCATACTTTTTAGGACTACCTGAAAATGATTTTTGGAAGCTACCATTCCCAGACCTCCCCACCAAACAAGACATCCATAAGGTCACCTAGGTGACCTGGGCTTACGGCCCAAATACCGACACCTTTAGGTCATCTAGGTGACCATACAGGGTAACATATACGGGGCTTAAGCGCCTGCGAGGACAGGCCCGGGTAGTGAGGATTTCCTCGAGGCCCGTACCCCGCCTAACCCCCACCCGGGGAGTAAGCGTGAAGACCCTTCTCTCTTTTTAGTCGTCATTCTCCTTATCCTACTCTAAGTAGGGGTTGTTACATGTTCTGGCTAGTTAGTCTATGACCAGCTTGACGTTAATTTACCTTAGTCGCCTTTTTCCGACACCTCGGTGAGAAATCATTTACGACACCTCGGTGAGAAATGAGAGTTGTCTGTTCTACTCAGCCGGATACCACACAGCGCGTCAACTTACATTAGTCGCCTTTTATGAAACCTCGGTAAGAATTGAGGGTGGTCTATTCTACTTAGCCGGATACCACACAACGCGTCAACGTACATTAACCGTCTTTTACGACACCTCGGTAAGAAATGAGGATGGTCTATTATACTCAGCCAGATACCACACAGCGGGCCAACGCATGCCATACTTTTTAGTATTAGAATATATTATACTTCGAGATCATATTACGAGACCCCCTTTAGGGAGTGCGTTTAATATTCGCTTGCAAATATCGTTAACCTACGCAATAATCGACTATCTTAGATTGGCTAATCTAAAAGGCGTAAAGACGGTCATACCGCTAGTCAAATTATATACATATGTCTCGATCATTCTATACGACCATCGCTGTTTTATGTTGCTATAATCACATTTTAATATCGCAAATTATATTGTTCTGATTAAAAAGCTCTTGTTTACAAGTTTATTTGAATAAAAAATATTTTGAATTTGTATACAAAAGTACCGGCTTCTTATTATACCAATGGACATAGGCCTCCTCTCCGTTATCTCAACGGTGTGTGCCCGAGGTTTGAACTGGTGACCCTCTTGAGTCACACGATCTCACCGCTGGGCTATCACAGCTTATAATCAGCATTATAAGTAGCACGCTCTTAAAACGGAGAAAGGAGGCCTAAGCCTAGCTTTACTTTTTGTACTGAGTATGTCTATTTTTACTAATCTCAATTAATAAATCGTCATATAAACGTATAAAAGGAACAAATATCGATTTGTTTTTTCAAAAATCGATCAGACGCAATTCAATCGAGCGTCTAGCACGCAAACGATTCGATTAATCGATCCCACCGCAGGCGGAGCCACGCGTCAATAAAATACTTGTAAAACTATCGCGAAATGAATTAAAACAGATGGCGAGCCAATTAGGGAAGGCAATCGTGCGAGTACACGGCGAAAAAAGACCTTAAACAACACTAATGTTGCAATTTGAATCATAAATAACGTTAAATAAGGTTCAATGTTGCTTTTATACTAGAATCGTAATAGGGGTTTCGTATTGCAAGCGTTAACGAGACCGGCTCTCGATAAAACTACAGTTATTCTGATAGACAAATATGGACGTATTTATCTACAAGTTTGCACTGTCGCCTAGGTTTTTAGTTCTCGTATGTCGCTAATGAGTGGAACGGCTAATTTCGCATTATTGCCTAATTGATTGTGAATATCGCATTTGGCTTAATTCGTTTATAAAACGGTAATGGAATAACTTTTGGAATACCTAAGTGAACGTTGTATAGTGTTAACTTTCGCATTTACAACGGATACGTTCTAACGTATCCTACTATAATATTGTAAATGCGAAAGTTTGTGACTATGGATGTTTGTTGATATCAATTAAATTTGGCACAATTATTCCTTATACACCTAAATAACCTATAGGCTAAAAAAATCTTGTAAATTCTACATTGAAAAGCGCTCTCAATTACACGACAACAGTCCACGCGAACGGAGTTGCGGGGTAAATGTAGTATAACCATATTTCTTACTTTTCTTCATGAACTTATGAAAGTAATATCAATGATTACGTTATTTCACAGCAAGACTATGTAAAACATTTTTTAGCTAAATATTTGACAAATACTAAACCAACATTGTTAGTACGGATATAAAAGTAAAAAAAAAACAAAATAGTGTATACTTATGTACTTTTGCAAGGCGCAAAGCAGGAGCAGCTACCTTTTATTGGTTCCTACTTTGTCTATTATATATCACCAATTTATAGTTATGTATATTCTTTATTTCCCATGTAGGAACTCCCAATGTTGAACGACGGGGCAAGGCCTGGATCAACGCTGGGACACAGAGCCTCGTCATTTCAATGCTGGCCCAGGCCTGAATTGACCTTGGGCAAATGCTCGACTATTTTTTTATGTTGGATCAAGCTTGGACCAGCCCTGATCCCCTATGTAGCCCATATCCCGATACTACACAGTGATTTATTAATTTTATTTTATTATAAATTGGAAAACAAACAAAACTTAAATTATTACAAATAATAACAGAAAATTAATACGCATGCCAACAAAGTTTACACAAATGAGTGAAGGAAGTGCAATACAATAAATAAATCTAAGTGATAAATATAAATATGAAAGTAAGATGATGGTAAATGAATAAATACAATGATACAATAACATACACTGTAAAAAATACAGTACAAAATACAGTGATACAATAACAAACCGCGATGCACATAAGCTGCAATAGGTTTGCATATAAGTTCAAACGCAGTATTCAGCAGATTAAGCGCTGAAATAAACAATAACCTTATCGGCATAATAGCATTTACAGCCAAGGTAAATACACGTTAATACGGCCATTACTCTCAGTTTTCCTATTTGTTTACGAGCCCGCATAATAACACTATTACCGATGTTAAATTACTAACACGAAATTGCGCCGCTTCAATGGAATCTGTTGGGAATAATTATTTTTTTCACTCATGGGTGATGGTGGTTTATCGTGCTAATGGGTTTTTGTGATTATAAACTTTAATATAGGCTTTAACTGCTTTATAACGTTCACACGCCAATGATTAGCAAAGATAAAGCAGTAAAAGCGAGATAACGTGAAACTTGAAGTAAAACGTGAAATAAGTGAAAACGAGTTGAAATTCTAATACTATCGTGTTAATAGACATCCATCCAAATGCAAAAAATGTCTGTATTTTACGATTTCAAGCTGTTCTCCTGGACTAATATTAATTAAGTTTGGAACTACGAGTATTTAAGCTAATACATTTATACTGTAAACTTTCAGTACCTCGAAATCAAGAACTAATTTAGGACAAAATAGTCCATTTAACCGGCTAATGAACACTTATAACGCACTTAATTCCCATGATATAGACATCTTCCACCACCCTCTATTCAAATATAAAAATAAACTTGCTCGCCTGCTTAAGTTAAGTTTAAGTAATAGTTTATATCAAAAATTTCCTGTACGTATAATTTAATTTGTCTCCTTTTAGTCTCGACTTAAAAAGTGTTTTACTTAGAACTTGCCTTATGAAAAAGTGTATTAATAAGTATGTGTAGAATACTATTGGCTTGTCATAATAAATAAATATACTGGCCTGTTGGCGCAGTGATATTGCCTTCAGCTACGCAACGCAACGCATCAGGCGACAGGAAAGAATCTATTACTTCGCAACACACTAAAGTGTGCGACTGGTTTCCACTGACCCTTAGTTACTAAATCAGCCCAAAAAGACTGGCACAGAAGGATCGGGTAACTCAGTGCGTCTATTTTACTAAGAAGACTAAAGTAATAAATTATTTTGCTATAATCCGCGATGAAGTAAAATAGAAAATATATATAATGCTAAATGTAGAGTGGACAATCCGTTTTCATACCTGATACATGCATTCGTAAAAACACGTACACAAACCTCCACCACCACCACAATACACTACATACGTTCACTACCACAAACTCAACAATCGTTTCGCCCCGCAACCGAAGCATCATCAGGAGATCCCATGACAAAATCGCAAAGCTTTGCGATAAGCATTATATATATTTTCTTTTTTACTTTATCGCGGATTATAGCGAAATAATTTTATTATTACTTTTGTATTATGAATCTCCGCAAAATAACGCCTAATTCTATAATTATTTAAAGACTATAGTACTTTAACCTGAATATTGCTGATCCGCGATAAAGTGAACCGAAGAAGAGGTTACAACCTTTAGCATTGAGGAGAACAAAGTAAGAAGGGGGATTACGAAGAAGTTCACTAAATTAATTCACTTAGATTAATGATTTGTGATAGTGCTGACATGTTTGACATGTTTACGAGTGTACTGTAAACAAAAAAGGCAAAAAAATTGTACTTAATTAGTTGAAAACTGAAAATAAATAAAGCTCATTCGTGACAAGCGGCCATTACATGAGCGGCGGTGCATGCGAACGCAGTTTTTGCCCGTTTTGAAAGTTATTTTTATTTGCGATAACAATGCGAATTGCAGCGCCTGTCAAAACATAGGTGGTTAGAATTTTGGGGGGAAAATTCGAAGGTAACCCTTGATGGTATTAGTAAGAATTCTGATAGTTATCGTTGTACAAAAAACTCAGCTTATGTCGAATGTGAGTTTTAACGATTTCTGACCAACATACTTGTACAACTCGTAACGGAGAAATGGTTAGAGCTAATGATTCTCACAAACCCCATTCTAAAATATAGGCTTAATACAAACACAAAAAGTAATAGCCGTGTGGTATCCGGCTAAGTAGAATGTACCACTCTCATTTCTTACCGAGGTGTCGTAAAAGGCGACTAAGGTAAGTCGACCCGCCTTGTGGTATCCGGCTGAGTAGAATAGACCACCCTCATTTCTTACCGAGGTGTCGTACAAGGCGACTAAGGTAAGTTGACCCACCGTGTGGTATCCGGTTAAGTAGAATAGACTACCCTCCTTCTTAGCGAGGTGTGGTAAAAAACGAGTTAGGTAAGTTGGCGTCAGGCAGGCGGCCGGTTCTAAAAACGCAGCTAAAGCATGTTACAGCACATTTATAACATGCTGTGCCGACCCTACTTACAGTGGGATAAGGGCAGGAGGATATATAGGCACAAAAAGTAATGAAAATATTATTTTACTATAATCCGCGTTAAAAATTTATCTTATATCTTAATCTTTCACCTTTAGAATGAAAGTGAAATATAATTTTACTAAAGTTTTATGTTTTTAATTATTATATTTTAATCAATATCTATACTAATATTATAAAGAGGAAAAATTTGTATGTATGTTTGTAATGTTTTCACAGAAAAGCTACTGGACCGATTTCAAAAACTTTACACCATTGGAAAGCTACATCTTTACTGAGCAACATAGGCTATATTATATTTTAAAAAATAGGGATCCGGAATAAAAATGAAATAAGGTGGAAAAACATTAGTCATAAAAATCTGTCATCGCATGCGCTGCGTATACTGTTGATGATATATTTAACAAAAATAAATCTATAGTCCGACTTAGTAGACTTTCCACTGCCATGAGATCGGTATGTACGCGGGTGGAACCGTGGGATATATCATCATCATCGTCCTGCCCTTATCATATTATACATGTTATAAACATGCTGTCACATGATTTGGCTGCGTTTTTAAGACCGGCCGCCTGCCTGACGTCAACTTACCTCTGTCGTATTTTACGACACCTCGGTAAGAAAGAGGGTGGTCTATTCTACTAAACCGGATACCACACGGTGGGTCAACTTACCTTAGTCGCCTTTTACGACACCTCGGTAAGAAATGAGGTTGGTCTATTCTACTCAGCCGGATACCACACGGCGGGTCGACTTACCTTAGTCGCCTTTTACGACACCTCGGTAAGAAATGAGGGTGGTACTATTCTATTCAGCCGGATACCACACGGCGTAACCGTGGGATATATATAGTTTTAATATATAATCACTCCTGGCCAATAATAAAAGTAGATATTATATGAGTGTATGAAATCTGCCTTTTTTACTTTACCTACTGTTTTGTACTATTTTTTATTAGTGGACTGCTGTTTTTTTATTGTCTTGAGGTGGGCAACACTGACTGCAAATACTCATTATTAATAATAATATATTTATTACGAATAATAACCACCTTAGTTGAATAACTGTGTTGCAGTTATTAGGACCTGCGCAGTACACAAAGTTCCTTAGCAAAATTGACAAACTACGAATAACAAAAATTAAACAACTTCTTCATTACTATACTTGATACATTACTCTAAAATCTATTCTACGTTACGTTAGTACAAAATTGTAGTAGTAATTACTACTACAATTTTGTTCTATGTTACAGTAACTATTACTGCAATTTAAACTACTCATTCTTATTAATATTAGATAGAATTTTAGTGACTAAGATATATATTATTATTGTATTATTGTATGACGATTAAGATGAGTTGTATTAGAGCAGCATAATGAGTGTAATCTCTATCCAATTTATAGAAACCTTTATATTCTGTTGCCTTATTTTTTCAGCATTTGAACAATAGCTCTTTGAGTGATTTTAGCTTTGCAATTCATCACTCAAGAATCGAAACAAATTGTCGTGAAATTTAACATGAATTTGTAGTTCGTTTTAAGTGCTAATTAACACTGTAAATATTAATAAATACCACATAAATTAGTAATGATGTATTATCAATTTTATAAATGAGACCATTCTATGCATCGCGTGTCCCATTATAACTGGGCATGTAACAAATACGTTTAAAGTTATTTGTACATCAGAAAGACCGCAATCTTATACTATTTATAACGCTGTTTTATCAAACACTAGCAATTGCCAGCGACTCCGCCCGTACGGAAAGATTTAAACCGTAATATAGTATTTTAATAACTACGCCGTGTGGTATCCGGCTAAATAGAATAGTACAACCCTCATTTCTTACCGAGGTGTCGTAAAAGGCGACTAAGGTAAGTCGACCCGCCGTGTGGTATCCGGCTGAGTAGAATAGACCAAACTCATTTCTTACCAAGGTGTCGTAAAAGGCGACTAAGGTAACTTGGCCCACCGTGTGGTATCCGGTTTAGTGGAATAGACCACCCTCTTTCTAAGGCTAAGTAGAATAGTACCACCCTCATTTCTTACCGAGGTGTCGTAAAAGGCGACTAAGGTAAATCGACCCGCCGTATGGTATCCGGCTGAGTAGAATAGACCAAACTCATTTCTTACCGAGGTGTCGTAAAAGGCGACTAAGGTAAGTTGACCCACCGTGTGGTATCTGGTTTAGTAGAATAGACCTCCCTCATTTCTTACCGAGGTATCGTAAAAGGCGACTAAAGTTTTTTAACCAAGGGTTCGGTCAATACGACTAAGGTACGTTGACATCAGGCAGGCGGCCGGTCGTAAAAACGCAGCCAAATCATGTGACAGCATGTTTACAACATGTTGTGCCGTCCCCACTTAGAGTGGTATAAGGACAAGATGATGAATTTGTGATATATTTTATTATATATCGCACCCTTAATATTAAAATGACGTAATTCAAAATAGTTGTTTTTTTCTCGTAACTATTGTTAGCAATTTTAACATTTGTATAATAAGATAATAATTATTGTATTAAGTTAAGTGTATTAGTATTCATATTGGCATTAGTCTCAATATTGTAATCTCAACTTAAGAGGAGATTAAAAAATGGAAGGGGATTTCATTTTGGTGGCATTCTGTTGTAACGAAAAACAATTGTTATTAAAGTAATTAAGAGTAATAAAGTGTTTAAGAGTTGTTTTTATATATTTTGGAAATCTTTTCTAAGTATTTTAATACTATGCAATGAAAACAAACGTAGGCCTAAAAAATTTAGTATTTCTTCAGAAAATCTGCGAGTACTTGTAATACGAGAGACTGTCGATGTCGTCACTGTGTTTAGCAAAAGAAAAATACTGCTAACTTGTTAACAAACAAAGCTCACCGCAATCCGTTGGCAAACAAAAATGCAACGTTCCAACGAAATTGCACAAACAACAATATTATGTGCGAAAATTTCGAAAATATTGATGCAATTACATTTTTGTAACCGTTAATATACTACCTGTGCCAGGAGCTTTGCCCGCCTGGAAATGAGCGTGTTACAAGTTTTTCAGGAACAGGGATATCGTCATCCCCCTGCCCTTATCCCACTCTAAGTGGGGTCGGCACAACATGTTACAAATATGTTGTCATATGATTTGGCTACGTATTTTACGACCGGCCGCCTGCCTGACGTCAACTTACCTTAGTCGTATTTTACGACTCCTCAGTAAGAAAGAGGGTGGTCTATTTTACTCAACCGGATACCACACGGTGGGTCAACTTACCTTAGTCGCCTTTTACGACACCTCGGTAAGAAATGAGGGTGGTACTATTCTATTCAGCCGGATACCACACGGCGTAGGAACAGGGATGAAATCGATCTAGCTTAGGTTTTATTTTAAAAAAAGAACAGGGAAAATATATCTTTTTTTAAATAAAACCTAAGCTAGATCGATTCCCCCCAACAAAATTCAGAATTTCATGAAAATCGTCAAAAATTCAGAAAAATATATATACCTATACAAGATTAACTCATTTAAATATTAAAGACTAGCTTTTACCCGCGACTTCGTTCGCGTGAACTGTTATAGCGTGATAGGTTGATAATAGATGACGCTTTTTAGTGGCATTTATATATTTCTGTAGAATTAGCAGGATTTCTACAGCCTATATGTTATTCCGGTGTATAAGGAATAATTGGGCCAAATTTCATCGATATTGGTTCAGCGGATTCTAGCCATGTGGTATCCGGCTAAGTAGAATAGTACCACCCTCATTTCTTACCGAGGTGTTGTAAAAGGCAACTAAAGTAAGTCGACTCGCCGTGTGGTATCCGGCTGAGTAGAATAGACCAACCGCATTTCTTACCGAGGTGTCGTAAAAGGCGACTTAGGTAAGTTGACACACCCTGTGGTATCCGGTTTAGTAGAACCTTACCGAGGTGTCGTACAATACGACTAAGGTAAGTTGATGTCAGGCAGGCGGCCGGTCGTAAAAACGCAGCCAAATCATGTAACAGCATATATATAACATGTTGTGCCGATCCCACTTAGAGTGGGATAAGGGCAGACAGAGTTTTTTTTATATTCCTGTAGAATTAACAGGATTTCTATAGCCTATATGTTATTCCAGTGGATAAAGAATAATTGCCAAATTTCATCGTTATTGGTTCAGCGGATTCCCCGTGAAAGAGTAACAAACATACATTCATACTCACAAACTAATATTAAACAGGATATGATGTACCGCGTTGTCACCTCCGATCACTTAAGGCGCAATATGCAAAATCGTCGGCCATGTTCGTAAGCCCGCCATCTTTGCGAGGATATTGTTTTCGCATTTCGACAGATCCGTTATTTATGTAAGGCTTATTTGGTCCTTTATTTGGCGGTTTGTTTCGACAACCGGTTCCCGAAGGGTTACCGCGGATCTGGGATCGTGTTTGCTTATTGTTTTGTGCTTTGTTCGGGATTTATTGTCTCTGAAGTGATATTTTCAGACATTTCGATCATCAATTTGGAACGAACTTCCATAGAAGAAGGTCGCATGTATATTTCTTGTTCTTATTTTCAATGAAGGCCTTTCCACGTCTGATGTTGTGGCGTTTGGATGCATTAGTTCCTTGCAATTTGGAACGAAGTTTCATAGAAGAAGGTCGTATGTATATTTTTCTCGTTCTTCTTTTCAATGAAGGCATTTCCATGTCTGATGTTGTGGCGTTTGGATGCATTAGTTCCTTGCAATTTGGAACGAACTTCCATAGAAGAAGGTCGTATGTATATATCTTGTTCTTATTTCAATCAAGGCCTTTCCACGTCTGATGTTGTGGAGTTTGGATGCATTAGTTCTTTGCAATTTAGAACGAACTTCCATAGAAGAAGGTCGTATGTTTATTTCTTGTTCATATTTTCAATGCAGGCCTTTCCGCGTCTGATGTTGTGAGGTTTGGATGCATTAGTTCCTTGCAACCTTTTTGAGGTTGTTTTCATACTTAGTGAGGTGTTTACTAACACTGCGTTTCACGTATTTTGTGCCTACAAAACTCGTGACCCATAACTTAGAAGAGCAAGTTAGTAGTATAGTTTTTTTTTCGGAATCTCGCAAACGGCTCCAGCTATGTTCCTAAAATTCAGCATGCAGGAGGTTTTGGGGGAGGCAAATCGATCTAGCTAAGTTTTTTTGTTTAAATCGTTTTATCACTGTTTTTGGGCATTATAAAATACCAAAATTTACATTGAGTATATAAACCACTATTTTTTCCGAAAACTGTCAAGTCAGCGTACCTTATTCGGGGAACAGGCATTCTCGAGAAATTTAAATACCTAGGATCGACCAAGTTAACCAGGTACTACCTATTTATACTAAATATTAAAGTATGATTTTGTCTCTAATTAGACCCATATTTCTAATTAGAACAGATTGCGTATAACTATTCCTATGTAGCAAATTAATTAATTATTTCGCCGACTAATACCAATCGAAATCGACTTCCGATAATTTCCGATATTATGTAATATGATTGATGAATCGTTAAGTTTCTATTACAAAAAGCAAATTATTTATAAAGTTAATTATATGATCTTTGTTGTTAGAAGTTTTGAACTGCTTAAGTTACATGTATTTTGATCTTTTTTCGTCACTGATATAAAATAATAAAATAGAATAATATGTAATTACGTTTAAAATGTTCTCTGCCGTGTGGTATCCGGCTGAGTAGAATAAACCACCCTTATTTCTTACTGAGGTATCGTAAAAGGCGACTAAGGTAATTTGACCCGCTGCGCGTGTGGTATCCGGCTGAGTAGAATAGACCACACTCATATCTGAGGTGTCGTAGCAGACGACTAAGGTAAGTTAACGTCAAACAGGCGGCCGGTCGTAAAGCACTTAAATATAATAAATAATAGCCAAATCATGTGACGTCAACATGTTTATAACATGTTGTGCCGACCCCACTTAGAGTGGGATAAGGGTAGGAGAATGATAATTAACGATTATATAGGCAAAATATAAAAAAAATAGAACAACTTCATACAAGAATCGTAACACCAATTAAGAATTTGTTTGTTTTATTTTTTTTTGTTATATTAAAATAAAAGTCTGTGAGAAACATGAAACACGTGTAAAAAATTAATTAGAATTGCTAATTTTTGTTGAGTTGTAGACTCAATGAAAAAATAATTTTATCAAATTTAGATCTTTTGTTACAACTTACTACATAATATCCATTATTAAACTTTTGTTCCATAAGTATAACTAAATACTGTATTTTTTGTGCACGAGTAAATTAACGCAAATATTTTACTATGTTCGGACATGTTTTTTTTAATTTTCGTTGTTAAATTTCTTCAACCGTAACAATAGTTTTAAATAAGTAAGTAGCGACCTGCTATTATCCCACTGCTGAGAATAGGCCTCTTCTCTCCGTTTTTGGAGAGAAGGATTGGAGCCAAGACCTACCACGCTGCTCCAATGCGGATTGGTAGGTTACACATATCTCCAGAATTCTCTAGAGATATGCAGGTTTCCTCACGATGTTCCCCTTCACCGAAAAGCGTGTGATAAATTGCAATTATCAATTAGACACATAAGTTTTAACAGTACAACTCATTGGTGTCTGCCCGGGTTTGAACCCGTGACTTCCTAGAAAGAATCGCACGGTGTTACCGCTGGGCTACCACAGCTTTTACATAGTTTTAAATACGTGTATATATTTCATTTTATCTTAATACTAGCTGAGCCAGCAGCTTCGCCTGCATGGAAATCAATGGGTCACAATATTTTTTCCCGAATTGAAATTTTAAACATAAAAATAAAGTAGTTATCGTGAGTAAATTATAAAAGATTTTTCAAAAAACTTTCACTGTTTACTTAACGCAAGGAAAGCTTTAAATTTTGTTTTTTTTAAAATATTTTTTATTGTTGCTCCACTCTTATTCATCTTAGCGTGATGTTATATAGTCTATATCCTTCCTCGATAAATAGACTATCTTGCACTCAAAGAGTATTTCAAATCGGTCCAGTAATTCCTGAGATTAGGGCATTCAAACATACAAACAAACAAACAAACAAACAAACAAACAAACAAATAAACAAACAAACAAACAGACAAACTCTTCAGCTTTATATATTAGTATAGAAAATATAAAATGAACGTATGTCTGTATGACCGAAACTCCGGAACGGTTGAAGCGATTTTAATAAAATTTTCAGACAATCTTTTGACTAACCTAGCGGATGATCCTCTAAAGTTTGATGGCGATCGGAGCAAAATAATTTAAACATTACATTTAAAGCCAATTTATATTAAATTTAAAGAATACTGTTGTTTAAACTTGACATGGACTAATTAATTAACAATTAAGCATAGACAATTGAACAATAAAAACGATGTACACATTAAAAATTTCCTAAGGCTATTTCCACATAATTATTCCGATTGAGTTTAATTTAATTGTCTTGATTAATTGATTCTACAAATTTCGTTTCACACTACTATAGCTAATGATTTTAACAATCAAATAAATATTGAGTGAGGCCTAAAAACCTCTTAATAAAAAATCTATACGTACTATTTAAAAATACAGTCTGTATGTATGTATATATTCGTCAAATCTACTAAATGGATTTTTGTACGGTTTTCACTGATAGGTAGTGAAATTTTTGAGGAATGTTGAAGTTAACGGAGGAAAGGCTAAACGGATTTTGATGGGGCTAACACTGAAAGATAGATGAGATTGTGTAGCAACTTATAGGCTTTTTTTTATCCTAGAATTCCCGCTAGGTCAGGATATACGCGGTCAAAACTGATTTCCACTCGGACGTAGCTGCGGACACATCTAGTAGGTCATCATCATCCTGCCCTTATCCCACTCTAAGTGGGGTCAGCACATGTTTTAAACATGCTGTCACATGATTTGGCTGCATTTTTACCGCCGGCCGCCTGCCTGACGTCACTTTACCTTAATCGTACTTTACAACACCTGGGTAAGAGAGAGCGTGGTCAATTTTACTCAACCGGATACCACACGGTGGGTCATCTTACCTTAGTCACCTTTTACGACACCACGGTAAGAAATGATGGTAGTCTATTCTACTTAGCCGGATAGCACAATGAGAGTCGATTTACCTTAGTCGCCTTTTACGACACCTCGATAAGAAATGAGGGTGTTGCTATTCTATTCAGTCGGATACCATACGACGGGTCTTATATATACAGAAAAAAAGAGATATCTAACATTTTTTAATCTTTTATTAGAGAAAGTATCGCTTGAATAAATGATAATAAAAATAAATGAAGACGCAAACAATTTAAGACAACAAAAAAAATGATTGATGACCGTTTAGAATCCCGAGAGGCGTTTCATACACTCAATTATAGTTACTTCAAAAATTGTTAGTGACGATTGAAACGTAAAATATGACACCGTTTTCAGAACAGTTAATTTACAAGAACACCATTCACTGACATGTGTTTATAAAACACTAGCTTTTATCCGCCACTTCGTTCGTATGGACTTGTGTGATAGTTAATAGATGGTTTCAATGTCATCCTATTCCTGTAGAATTAACAGGATTTCTATACCTTATATCAGTGATTATCAACCACTGTGCCGCGGCACTTTTGTGTGCCGCCAAGTTTCAAAATTTTGCAAATATATAATAATGTTAATATTATTAAATTATATAATATAAAAAGAAAAATATATTTATTATTAGCTTGTAATTAATCCCTTAATAAACGTTTAGTTATTATTATAGTATATATTAGTTTATTTTGTATATATCCTCCTTCCCTTATCCCACTCTAAGTGGGGTCGGCACAACATGTTATAAACATGCTGTCACATGATTTGGCTCGTTTTTACGACCGGCCGCCTGCCTGACGTCAACTTACCTTAGCCGTATTTTACTATACCTCGGTAAGAAAGAGGGTGGTCTATTCTACTAAACCGGATACCACACGGTGGGTCAACTTACCTTAGTCGCCTTTTACGACACCTCGGTAAGAAATGAGGATGGTACTATTCTATTCAGCCGGATACCACACGGCGTATATTAGTTTATTTCGTATATTTAAAAATTTTGACATAAACTATTTATGCAGTGTGTTTGTAGTAAGTAAATAATTTTTATCTTTTTCTTTGTGTGCCGCCAAATTTTAAAATCGTTAAATATGTGCCGCAACAAAAAAAAAGGTTGAGAAATACTGCCCTATATGTTAGTCTAGTGTATAAGGAATAATTGTGCCAAATTTCATCGATATTGGTTCAGCGGATTCCGTGAAAGAGTAACAAACATACATACTCACAACTTTCGCATTTTTAATATTATACTGGAATAAGACTAGATGAGTTCGCGGCTTCGCCTGCATGGCAATGATTGTCACAAACTTTTTCCCGCATAAATCCCGACTCCGAAATTATAATGTAATGTACTATTAACCTAAACTTTCTGTAAGAACTGCAATATATAGCAGTAGAAACCGTATAAAAATCCGTTTAGTAGATTTTGAGAAAATCGATCAAAATCTACTAAACACAAACAGCTTTTGGGGATATTTTTTTATAATATATACAGATTTTAGATTGTTATACCATCACTTTTTTTCTAATACAATATACAATAATATATGCAAGTATAATACCCATAAATTAAAAATGCATTAAATACGTGGGACTAAAAATGCATTTGTCAAATACTAAGCCGGCTCTATAAAATACAAATACACAAATAAAATGCTAAACTAAGCCTGACTGACATAATAAACAAATAAGCATTCGGCCTATAGTTCGTTTTTGTTTATATCTATATAGATATCATTATTTATATCACAATAAAGCACGAACACTTTAAGTTTTTCATTAAATTAATATGTAATTATTCATTCTATGAAAGCTTAAATTATTATACAAAATTTTTAATTTTTTATATGTAAGAAGTATTTAAAATATTTGCAATACCCTAACCGTAACATATGACATATATTTACGATGCAAATAATAACAAATAAATAATAGGAAGACTTTCATAACTTTATTATTCGATAGAGTCCGTATTATTCTTATTTTTTTAAGATTTCACCGTGCGATTTCAATATTTATCAATAGGAAAATAGTCGTAAAAATTATAGACTAACCTGTAATATGTCCAAGGGGGAAATGTGACTGGAACAGAGGTCCAAACGAAGGAACAGCTGTCGGATGGCCAGGCCAGCCCAAGCCGTGGTAAGCTGCCGCCGCTGCTGCCAGCGCGCTGAAGGGCGTCGGCCTTATCGGACCTATCCTCTCTTTATCATTAGGAGTTGCCCTCTCATCATCGTCACTCTGAATTCCGTTTTGTAAATCCTCAACATCTACAATAGAATCTTCTTGATTAACGGAATCCTCGTATTCATCATCCGAAGAGGTGACCGTCGCTGAGGCGTTCAGATTTAAGGGGGGAGTTTGGGACGACGGTCGAGGCGTTGATTTCCCGCCGGGCAATTCTGGTTGCGCCGCTGGGGATTGTCTCAAAGGGGATTCAGGGATCGTTCTGTGGTGTCTGATCATTTCGGCCGTCTCGTCTACTTGGTTCGCCTTAGTGTCTGCCAGGATAGATGCGACGCTGAAGCTTATTCTTGATGCTTTCGGCGGCTCGGTCGCCTCCGCCGGGCTGCTTGGGTACCTCGAAACACTCTGTATCGCCATATTCACTTCCTTGTCCTCGTGTCTTTGTTTCTTTAACATTGAACGCCGGTCAGTTCCATTTAGCACTGTCACCAGTCCCGTGTACGCATACGGGCGCGGTCGGAGGTTGACTGGCCGGCTCGGTGCGGTGGAGACCCTCGCAGTATGGGAGGCGTGTCTCGGTTCGGCACCGCCTGAGAAATGAAGCCATCCCGCTCGGCCAATCGACCGTTCTGAGCCGAATTGATCCGAGCGGGGTCCGAGGGGGAGCGATTTAGCACGCTCTTATCTCGTTAGTCTCCTTTGTGATACTCGATTTTTTTGTAGGAATCAAAACATAATTACCTTTTGTAGGGGTTCGCGCGTTTCGATCGCGCACTTCGCGTCTACCAGCGGTATAAAGTATAAAAATATAATGAGCGCTCGTGAATGCTTGTTAAATCCTTTTGAGAGATCCACCGGGTGGTTCCCTTTGTGGGATTAGTGCTGTCGTTTTGCTGAATTTCGCCGCGCTGTTTACGGGCTCCGTTTCAAATTAGCGCTCGTGATTTACCGCCACTGTTGCGACATTCTGACCCTTTTGATTTTGCTCGTTTAGTAAAAGTTTATATCTAGATTGACATTAACTAGGAATTATCTCTTCAAACGGCCATATGAAACTTGAATCCATTAATTATGGTTTTTAAATTTAGTACCTGGGTTTTTAGTATTTTTTAAAAGATATAAAAAATATATTTAAAAAAAAAGAAGACGCCGATGGCATGTGGGACTTCAAACCAGATTTAGAACATTTTCAGTGAGCCCGTTACCGATCGGCTATCGCGACATTACGATTGACAAAAAAAAATCCTTTGCTGTCAATTCTACATTTTACCATATTTTTAATGCCCAAAAACAGGGATAAAACAATTTAAAAAAAATAAAACCTAGCTGGATCGGTCTTTCTCCCCCAAAACCATTTTCAGGAAAATCGTTGGAGCCGTTTCCAAGATTCAGAAAATATATAGAATCTGAATTTCGGAAATGGCTAGGTTTCATTTTAAAAAAATGTTTTTTTTTCTCTGTTTTTGTGCACTGAAAAATTGTTATAATATTCTTTGAAAACAGAGGTTTAATTAAACTGTCATTTGAACGTTGTAACTTTTATATTTTATAAATTTTAGATTAGAATAGTTTTGCAAAACATGATAGTTAAATAACTTTTACCGTTTACTTAGCGCACGCAAGGAAAGCTTTAACTTTTGCCGTTTTCGTAATATTTTTATTGCTGCTTCTATTCATCTTAGCGTGATGTTATACAGCCTTCCTCGATAAATGGACTATTTTACACTCAAAAAAATTTTCAAATGAGTCCAGTAGTTCAGAGATTAAACCGTACAAACAATCAAACAAACTCTTTAGCTTTATATATATACCGGGGAAATTTTCATAAATTTCGCCGGTCAATTTTAGTTTTGTAAATTACCTTATCTATACTAATATAGTATATATAAAATAATTTACAAAGCTAAAATTAAACGGGGAAATATATGGAAATTAGTTTTTAAGGACTAAGTTAGAATAAAAAAGCCAGTAGAAATTAAAAGAACTAAAACTCCACTATCACTTCACAGTTGGTTTACCAAATTTATAGGGGAGTTAAATTATATTATAGATCTACAACCGCCCTAATATTAAAGCGTGAAAACTTAGGGTGTGTGATGTCTCTTACCCTATTGCATCTATCTCTTTCATATCAATCCAAAACTATATATCCGTCTCTATCTATCAGTAATAGTTGGTAATAAATAGGTATTTAGTATTCCGTAGGGAAGAGAGTTAATTATTTGGGGTGCGTAGAAAAATAGTGTGAGAGTACAAACCATAGACAACTGTCGTACATTCTATTATAAAAGTCATAGAGTTGGTAATAGATTGATTTATAGATTTTATAAGTTTGTTTAGGGATGGATAGATGTGGTTTATTGGATAAACGACGAGATATGAATACAATATTGTTCCTGACGGATGCTGGGTTATTATTTTGGTGTTTGGTATTTTTAATAGAATCGCAATTAAGGACATTAACAATAACAATAGCAACAAAGAAAAAATGCAATAATTGTAATTTGTAAAATTAGGAATAACTTTAAGATCCATAATATAGATTTGATTTGATTTTATCTGTGCGTAGAAATCAGTGCGTCACAATGTTTTTCCCGCGTAAGCCCGACTTCGTAGGAATTATTTGATAAAAAGTAGCTCACATGTTCCGATATAACCTCCCTCTATCTTCCAGTGAAAGTCCCATCAAAATCAGTCTAGCCGTTCTGGAGAATATACTTACTTAAACCTTCCTCGAAAATCGCACTATATTTTTGTAAAGACATTACAAAAATTTGACAGACAGACAGCTTTTGGAGACTTTGTTATAATCCGCCATAAAGCAAATAGAAAATATATTCAATGCTAAATGTAGAGTGTACTATTTTTCTGAAAATTGGATTCATAAAAACACAAGCACTTAAAAAAATTAAAGATGCTTTGTGATTTTGAAAAGCTTAGTCGTAAATGGTTTTTCATTAAACTAATTTTTTTTTTATTTTTAGGCTGACTCGATGGCATCCCTCGCCCAGTGCGAACCCAATATGTTTTTAAATATAATAATAATAAAGAAAAATAAACTGCACTTTATTTTGATACTACACTTTTTCACCTACTTACAATAATCTTTACTACTATTTTTTATTATTTTTAGTAGTTTACTTATTTTTTAGTAGTTTAATTTAAATAAAGCTGGCAACCCTTATTGTAGGAACCTAAATAACGTATAAATTCGCAGCTACAAACACATATCCCCTAAATATCAAATGCGCATTCTTAAAATACCAGTACACACATGAGGGCGATTAACGCTCATGTCAAAATAGAATTCTAAACTAAAATATTTCCTTCCAGGACCAATCAACCAAAGAATATGTCCCGTTTGAATATTTTGTCCCTTCCTAATATAGTTGAGATGCGATCTTGGCCCTTAACTTCAACGAAATAAACGTTATATTACATAAAAAGATAACTGTTATAAAATGTCATGTTTTTTCTATGCGCTTAATTGCTAAGGAAGTATAACTTTATGTTTGTAGTCTCAAATGCAAACAATTTAGTGATTCGAAATTTAAAATTGAAATGAATTTAATACATATATTTTCTTTTCAATCTGTTTTAATTAATGTAAAGACCTCAAATTATTCTTACGGTGTCGAAAACAGTTTAATTATTTAAAAATTATACTTTACTAATAGTATAGGTATAAAGAGAATTAAATTCTACTAATAAAATAAAAAAATTATACGCATAAAGCGTTGATAGAACATTTTTTGTAATTTTTAAAACATAACATTTAAAATTCGAATGCAAAAAATCATTGATGTCATTGCTATTTGGATACTTGTATTAAAATTACAAAATATATGATAGATAAGAAGAGAAAATTGGTATTTTTTTATTGTAGGTATATTGTTATGTTACTCACCAGTAATCAGTAATAATTCGTTAAAGAAACTCACTAGTGAATAAAGTATTTGACGAAAGTTTAATTAATGCTAGTAAAGCGACGACGGTTTCACATACATTTTCATATACATTTGACCGTTTTGTATTTTTATACAAAGTATCACGTGATTATTATTATGAGCTAAATATTAAAGGGTTAACAAATTTTTAGTACATTAAATAAAAACTTATTTAATTAAATCATTCAAACACCATAGTTTAAATTTTTTCAATCTATGGTTTTAAACAAAGAATTTTCCTAGATCACAGATATCGAATAGGTCCCATCACTAGCAGCAGTGATCAGTCTATTAACGAAACCGAGCCATAGACAATTTGTAACCTCATAACGACTCGTGTTTCACCGAATGTCATAAATCATAATTTTTTTTATTAACAAAAAAGTTGACGCGGCAAAATGTCTGCTAATTGACATTTTCCTACTCATAGTGGCTCGTTTAATTATAAAGATATGTTACGGAAATGATTTATTGGAAACAATAAAAAAATAAGAATTACTAAGGCTTCGATTACACTGTTACAGTCGAGGGAAAGTTGCTAAAAACTCCATTTATTTATTTTTTATATGACACTAGCTATCCCGTGTTCTACTACTATTCTACTCAGCCGGATACCCGGCTGAGTAGAATAGACCACCCTCATTTCTTATCGAGGTATCGTAAAAGGCGACTAAGATAAGTCGGCCCGCTGTGTGATATCCGGCTAAGTAGAATAGACAACCCTCATTTCTTACCGAGTTGTCGTAATAGGCGACTAAGATAAGTTGACCCGCTGTGTGGTATCCGGCTGAGTAGAATAGATCACCCTAATTTCTTACCGAGGTGTTGTAAAAGGCGACTAAGGTAAGTAGACCCGCGGAGCTGAAGGCAGGTACACTACCTACTGCTCCAAGGGGCCAGTCCGATAGAATTTTTTTGCTATAATCCGCATTTGTTAAGAAAATTACGCAATACTAAGTGTAGGAAGCAAAACGGTCATACCTTATACATGCAGGATTAGTTACCACACATATCACGAGACACCACCAACAACACCCTACATAAGCGCTACACACATTCACTACGACAATCTCAACTATCGTTTCGCCCCGTAACTTAAGCATCGTCAGGAGATAGACCCCATGAAATCGCATTGCGACTTATAGCAAAATAATTTTATCATAGCTTTGTACTATGGAATTCCGCAAAGTAACGCCTACTTCTATAAATTATTATCTTTTCGCCAAAAAAGGCTTTTAAGTGCGAATCTAATTTTTTATAATGGAATAAAATTATCGGAATATTTGAATTGCATATTACGTCATTATTTTTAATTAATCATATTAATTATGCGAAGTCAAAGAGTTTATAAAAATAATAAGTATACATTGTATATAATTTATACAATTAAGGGTAACTTTTCAATAATAAAAAAGTATTGATAATACAATATTATTTTATAATAATAATATTATTTTCCTATAATCCCCAATACATTTTATTTAATCGCACATTATAGCAATAGTTATAATTAGTATATATCTTTCAAGTGTGACTTTGAGAAGTGCTTAAACAAATTGACTGTGATGGAAAGGTTTATGTGTTTATGGTCTTGTCTATTATTCCAGATTGACCATAGATTATCTATATCTATAGTTATTATAAAACAAAATCCCCAAAAGCTGTACGTCTGTATGCGATTGATTTTCTCCAAATCTTCTCAACTCACAATATATAATATATTCTATTCGTACGGATAAATATCTTTGTATATAAGATATAATTTGATGTATTCATAGACATAAATGAGGTCACAAAAAGCTTGTGATTCCTGTGTCGCGACTTGGTAAATTAGCAACTTATTCGTTGTTCTCGGTTTTTGCTTCTAAATTCCGCAATCCATAGTAGATCAGTCTACAAAAAGGTTTAAATTAATTGTAAGAAATATGCTGAAGGCATATTGCAAAACTAACGATTATTTAGATGATAAAAATGCCTGGATTTAAAAATCCTACCCGGGGTTTGAACCTGTGACCCCTGTGACACTGTGAAAAGAGTCACACGATCTTACCGCCATCACTGCTAAATCACTAAATTACTATTAAACTAGCGAGAAATAATAAAATATATATATGTACACTTAATTAACTCACGTAAACCGACAAACGAAACGTTATAAAAAACCAACCCTTCCTGTAGGAAACGGTATTCCAAATTATTAAAACACTAATGGACGCTTACGAGAAATAATGTCACCAGTAAATCATAGGCATATTTACAAATAGCGCCATTAAATATGAATAAAACAGCGTGGCACATAAAAATATCAACCGGATCATTTTGTTCGAGCTCCTAAATCAAAGAGAGCGTATAAATCAGAAAGACTCATATATATTTTTAGCTTTGTATGCTTCTTCGACTTACTGTATTCCTGGTACAAAAGTAATAATAAAATTATTTTGCTATAATCCGCGATGAAGTAAAATAGAAAATATATATAATGCTAAATGTAGAGGGGATAATCGGTTATCATACCTGATACATCTCTGTACATCTGTATACAGATATCATAGGTACAGGATACAGGAGGATACTGGATACAGGATCTGTTGAAACAAGTCGGAAAAGTGGGGCTCCAGTGCCGCATGCGGCTATTTGGCTTCTTAAGTGCGGCTCTGGCACAAATATCTACGGAAGACGCAATAATATTTTCATATAAAAAAAAACTTACTCAAACTTTCCAAAGAGATTCAAGCCCATTGTTCACATAAATAAATAAATATTTATTAAGTATGAAATTTAGTTTTATTTAGTGTACTACTTATTAAGTGTAATAAAAGTTTACTAAACCCAAGATTTGGCTCCCAATTTTTTTTAATTTAATGTTCATATTCGACTTTTTGGCTAATAATTTGCCGACCACTGTTCTAAACTATCAGCATTTACATGTCACGGACCAAAAGCATCTTGCTTTGCAAGTGACGCAGAAAACTTTATTGGCAATGATTTATTTAACTGGCCTGTTGACGCAGATGGCAGTGAGCCATTCTTTAGTTCCACGGGTCGCGGGTTCGATCCCCAAAATTTTCATTACAACAATTTGTTGGTATTCCGTGTCTGGGTGTATAAATGTATTTCCCCGATCCACTCTGCCACCTACCTTCGCGGCATAACGTCCTCGCAGAAGGAGGCCATCGCTGAATACAGCACAAGTCGTTATTAATACAATTTATTTATTTATTTTTCTTTTTATATATATACATATTTAGAAAAGAGAAAGAAGATTTTAAAAAAACATGTATAAAGGCGGACTTATCCCTAAAAGGGTTCTCTTACCTTTGAGTAATAGAAGGAAAAGGACAAGAATTGAAGAAGAAAGAGAGTACGGGTCATATAGAGATATATAAATTGAACTATTTAATCTATTAAATAATTTTTTATTAATACAATAAAAGTGAACACATACATCACAATGACAAGAAGTACTCTATGCCACTCGTGCGAGATGCTCTGTAAAAGCTAGTTTAGAATGTATTTTTTGTTTGTCCGTGTCGCTTCCAACATGTAAACCTGGATAACACCAAATTAACATATTTTATTACTAGCATAAAATTGTTTAGCAACATCAACTTTTTACCAACTGCACGGCGGTCCTCTTGCATTGGTAATCAGCTAATTACCACACGCTTTTGTCTCGTCCGCCATATTGGTAATGCGCGGCAAAGTGTCAAGGCGTGGTCCGACAAAAAGGAACCTATTTGTTCGATTTGAAAATGGAATTTTAATCGTCCGGATAAAACTTTTTACAGCAGCAACGATCGCGTTCCGTTCAAATATTCCGAGAAACGCGTCCTTTTATCGTCCCAATTAAAATTGCTAACGCAAAATGGCTTCCGAACCGCCATTTTGTAAAAAGATTATACACGGATCCGTGAATCATCTTTTGTAACTTAGTATTATAGGAATTTTAGAAGATAACAATAATTATTGATAAAGCTGTTATGGCAACTGTTAAATCGAGATTGTGACCTTACAGATCATCAGATCCTTTGCGTGCTCGAACCTTAGAAAAACACTAAATCCTACAAAAGCTTACGCGTTCTATTTTACATACAATAAGTGCACGTGTGCTCCTGCCAAAAGAAACATCGTACACGAAATGTGTATATATAATCCTATCATATCATACTAATCATACTAATATTATAAATGCGAAAGTTTGGGAGTATGGATGTATGTTTGTTACTCTTTCACGGCGAATCCGCTGAACCAATATCGACGTAATTTGGCATAATTATTCCTTATACACCGGAATAACATATAGGCTATAGAAATTCTGTTAATTCTACAGGAATAGGATGACACTAAAAGCGCCATTATTTGACACTATTACCAACCTATTATGCGACAACAGTTCACACGAACAAAGTCACGAGTAAAAGCTAGTCTTAACTAAAGAAGGGACATTCGTAAAACCAAGTCAAAACCGCATTTAATTGGCATATTATTATTCCTTAATGTTATTACACTATAAACAAAAATTAGATATTTTAGCGATCAAGTGGATAGGTACTTTAAACAAAAGAATTGAAAAGTGACGCTACATTGTTTTAATATAAATTTTCTATAATACATAACAATGAAAATACTCAATAAGCTTTTTATATAAAGAAGTGAACAGTCAATGAGATTTCCTTTGGCAGTCTGCGCTTTAAAATAACAAGCATATTCTTTTTAAGTCTTTGTTAGCGCATGGAACAGTATAATGTTATTTAGTTTATATATAATGTTATAATGTTACGTAAATTGAGAAGAACACTTTATATATTATTCAGTTTAGTTTTAATATTTTAGGAATGTGAATATGTATACGAATAAATTATATCTTCCTATCCTTATCCCACTCTAAGTGGGGTCGGCACAACATGTAATAAACATCCTGTCACATGATTTGGCTGCGTTTTTACGACCGGCCGCCTACCTGAAGTCAACTTACCTTAGTCGTATTTTACGACACCTCGGTAAGAAAGAGGGTGATCTATTCTACTAAACCTGATACCACACGGCGGGTCGACTTACCTTATTCGCTTGATGACAATAATTATTATCTTGTAATGTTCGTGGTCAGTTGAGAGGGTTACTTGGGAATGACTACCAGCTTTGACAATAAATTGTATATATTTTATATATCACTACGAGTAGTGAGGCGATTAAAAGCTATACTAGAACTGAATAACAATAAGGGGTGGAGGACTACTTAAACTAAAATTAATTAAACATCGTTAATGATTAGTCGTACGGTTTGGTTATCACATCAACGTTCAACAACATCAAAACAAACCATTACTTAACTGTCTTACAAACAATCTTTGGACTCAAATACTCATTAATAATTAGTATTTGTGGGAACCAAACCTACGTTTCTATCTCAATATAAACAAAACAAACAAGGAAAAATATGGAATATTACAATCCTCCCCCTTTAAGAAAATAAACACAGTTTATTTTAACTATCACGCTTGACAATTCATTTCAAATAAACTTAATAACTATGCATTATTTTATTAAACATTCAAAAATCATTTTTAGTAAAGAAAAGAATATATATGCAAAATAAACATTATTAACAACCCTATCAAAAACTGTTTCTTTTTCTATTTTGTCTATGATATTATTAATTTTATCAATTTTATGACTTGCTAGATTTAAGCTTTCAAAATCCAACTTTTCATGAATTTTAATAGGAACAAATTTAATATTTGTAATATTTTTACTCTTTATCCTTTTACAGCAGTCATCGGATATAATATCTATTTGTGGCAAAACTGAGTTATAATTGCTCTCTAATCCCAATGTTTGTGTTTGTAATATAATATTCGCAGTATATAATTTACAGCTATCGGATATTCTTAATAAACCGGTATCAAATAAAACAACATCTAAAGGCTCTTTATTCTTACAATTCAATGTGGCAATTACCTTTTTCGGTGTTACAAAAATCCATTGATTATCGCTATACAATTTAAACCATTGTTCAGTAGGTATATAGCCTACTCTAGTATCACATTCTGCAGGTAACTTAGAATTAGTATACATAAGTTCTGTTTCACACGTTTTGCTCGTATGAACGGAATATAAAGGCGTTTCTAACTTACATATATATTTTATATCGTTTTGAAGCTTTTTACATTTATTTAAATTCTCCAAACTAGTATAATGAATTTTATTATTTGATATCAAAAAGTACTTAAAATTAGGTAAAACAAATATAAACGTACTATCTCTACTCTTTATTGGAACAGGTAATACATTATACAAATCGTAACTTACTTGAGTGATTAAAGGAGTTTTAATTATAAAAACAAGTTTATCATTTGAAACATATGACGCTAAATTGACTAATGACAATAATTCTGGCATATTCCTTTCATTAATTTCTAAAGGATATTTTGTCTGAGGTGGCAAATAAGATACGGTTTTTCTTAATTCTATTCCATATTGTTCTGGAGTTATAATTACTGGATGAACTGCATTATTTTTAGCGAATAAAATTGCATTTATGATCGTAGAAATTTCATTATTTACTTCCGTTGTAATCAAGGTTAATAATGACATGTGTTCATCAATATCTTGTTTCATTTTAATACTAAATATTTTATCACCTATATCCTTTGTATAATTAGTTAATAAATTTAAATTTTCACTGAATATTTTCTCATTTATATTCAAATCAGTTATCGTATTATTAAAGTTTGAAATAGTCGATTTTACTATATTCGATTGGGATTTTAATAGTTGTAAAATTTCATGTTCATTCGTATCTAAATGTTCAATGGCATCATTATATTTTTTCGCATCGTGTGCATCTAATGTTCCGAAAAGTACCTTAAAAATAGTACCTACTCCGTCTATATATGACCGTTTTACTCTATAGTTATGAAATCCAGTTAATTCCTTAAGAATATTTTCTTGAGAAGTCATTTGAGGAATTATTTGTTCTAAAATCACTAATGAAGTGTGACACAAAGAAAACTTATTAAATGATTCATGATTACAAATTTCTTTAGTATTTATATAAGTATTATGAATTAAATTTATTTTCCTATGTATATCAGCTATATTCAAATACGTTACTAAATTCCATTCGCTATCAAAATGATTAACCTTACTTAAGTTTTCAAAGTAAATACCTCCCTTATCTAATACGCTAATATTATATGAAGAACTATTTTTACCTATAACATACGATATCCATGTCAACCAAATAAGGACACGAACCACGTTCATTCTGAAACAAACGCATGTTTCAGTCTATTAACATGAACTTTTAATTTCTTATTTTTAATTTTTATTGTAACATTCGTTGAGGAGTTTACTTTAATTATTTTATAAGGTCCTAACCAATAAGGTGATAACTTTCGTGAACGACCTACTTTAACTGATTCGTTACTTAAGTATACTGAATCCCCTACTTTAAATTGAACGTCCTTACATTTCTTATCATAAATATTTTTATTATATTCTTTTGAATTTATTAATTTATTTCTTGCTATTTCTCGTGACTTTCTTAACTTTAATATGAGATCATCGAGATATGTATCATAAAAATATTTAAATTCAGGTTCTTTTATTATAGAACTTGGTAAATTTGCTTTAAAACCAAATATTAATTCAAATGGTGTATACTGTGTTGAAGTATGAACGCTTGTATTGTAAGAAAACATAGCGAAATCTATCCATTTATCCCAATTTGTTTGATCTTCGTTAACATAATGTTTAAGATAATCTGCTAATGTTGAGTGACTTCTTTCTAAAGCCCCATTAGATTGTGGATGATAAGCGCTCGTATTTATCTTTTTAATTTTAAATAACTTTGAAATTTCTTTTATTAAATTAGAAGTAAAATCAGCTCCTTGATCTGTTAATAAGATTTCAGGAATACCAAATTTGCATATAAAATTACGAACAAAACAATCTGCAATTGTTTCAGCATCATGTTTAGGTAACGGATAAGCTTGAGAATACTTTGTCAAGTCATCTTGTAATGTCAATATATATTTATTACCATTTTCTGACAAAGGTAGTGGACCTACAATATCTAAAGCAATTTTCTGAAATGCATCGGTTGAAGTTGAAGTGATTTCCATAGGTTTCTTATTTTTCTTTCTATTCACTTTATTTTTTTGACATGATTCGCATTTTTTAATGAATTCTTTAATGTCTTTTTTCATGGAATCCCATTTATAATTATTTTTTATTTTCCTATAAGTTTTATTAAAGCCTATATGTCCTGACATTATATTGGAATGGTTTTCCTCTAATATTAATGGTATATCCTCCCTTTTTGGGGTTTGAACCTTACCGTGAAAAACCTTGATTAATATATTCGTATCTCTAAATATATATCTTATCATAGTTCTTACTTTATGCCATTTAAGACGAAAATGACAGAAACTAGTAAAATAAATTTCATTTACATTATCTTGTAGTAAGCTATGTCTCAAATTTTTAAAACACTCGAACATATCTTCATAAGATATTTTATCCCAATAATTAACTTTCGGAAATGTAAAATATATTTTGTTATTATTATTTGTTATGTTTAAGACATCATATTGAATGGGTTTCTTGGACTTTATTTGTTCGATATAAGGTTCGTATTCAAGTAAACATTTTTCATTTCCTATATCTAAATCGACTGACGTAAAAACTACTTTATTTACGTTATCTGGAAATTTATCATTATATTCCTCTAATTTATTATATAAAATCGGTTTCCTTTCCATTTCCTTTAAAAATGATGAATAACTTTCCCCATTTCTTGTAACATTGCGAATTTTTATAATATTCTCATTTTGTACTTCATCTGGTTTTATTCTACTTAGTGCGTCAGCATTTTGATTTAATTTCCCTTGTTTATAAATAATTTCATAGTCATACTCTTCTAAAAGTAGTCTCCATCTGACTAATCTCGATCCAGGGTCTTTAACATTCATTAACCACGTCAAAGGTTTGTGATCAGTTATAATTCTAAATTTACGACCGTAAAGATAAGGTCTAAAATGCTTTACAGACCATACAATAGCCAATAACTCTTTCTCTGTCGTTGAATAATTCGTTTCGCTTTTGTTTAATATTCTACTTGCATACGCTATTGGAAGATCATCGGATCCTGTACCCTGTGATAAAACGCTACCTATCGCATAATTACTAGCATCAGTAGTTAAATTAAAAGTTTCAGAAAAATTAGGATATTGTAAAATTGGTTGCTCACATAACTTTGCTTTTAAAGTTTCAAAAGAATGCTGTTGCAAGCTTGTCCAAATAAAAGATTCATCTTTTTTCAAAAGTTTAGTTAATGGTTGACTAAGTTTACTAAAGTTCTCAATAAATCTTCGATAATAACCAGCTAATCCCAAAAAGCTTTTAATATCTTTTGGATTCTTTGGAATAGGATAGTTTTTTACTGACTCTATTTTCTTTGGATCTGGTTTTACACCGTCTTGTGTTATCAAATGACCTAAATACATAACTTCTGTTTTCAAAAACTCGCATTTATCTGGCTGGAGTTTCAAATTATGTTGTGATAATCGTTCGAAAACTTCTTTTAATTTTAAATTATGATCTTGTAACGAATTTCCATAAACAACGATATCATCAAGATATACAAAACATTTTATTCCCTGTAAACCTACTAATACATTGTTCATCAACCTCTGAAAGGTTGCTGGCGCATTTTTTAATCCAAACGGCATTCTAGTATATTCATAATGACCTAAAGGAACACTAAAAGCAGTCTTAGGTTGATCGTTCGGACTCATTTTAATTTGATGAAATCCCGAAGCTAAGTCTAACGTCGTAAAATACTTACTATGACCTAGTTGATCTAATATATCACTTATCTGAGGTAGTGGATAAACATCACCTACACTTATCTCATTTAATTTCCTAAAATCGATCACAAGTCTCCATTTCTTTTTGCCTGATGCATCCATTTTCTTAGGAACAACCCATACTGGTGAGTTCCATGGACTACTAGATGGCTTAATTATTTTATCTTCTAATAACTTATTAATTTGTTGATTAACTTCCTCTTTCAAAGCTTCTGGATACCTATATGACTTTGTGTTAATAGGAATGTTATTATTTGTAGGTATCTCATGCATTACTGTATTTGTTGACGTCAATGGATCGCCTTCTAAATGAAATATATGATTATATTCCCTACATAATTCCATTAAAGATTCCTTTTCCTCAATATTTAAATGATCGACACGTAATGTTTGATTTAATTTATCTAAACGATTTCTTTTAAACATTTCTTCATTCTTAATTTTGTTTACGTTCATTATCTGATTCGCTTGTTGTTGCTCATCAACCAATTGATCTATTTTGACAAACAACTTATTTATTTTCACTTCCTTATCTGTTGTATTCAAACATACTGTTAATGCTTTGTTTTTCTGAACTTTGACAATACTCGGACATAAATAAACACCTTCTGATAACTTAATTGGTTCCGATATAATACCTTCTTTCAAATTAGTATTCTCTACCATAATAGATATAACTTTTTCACATCTTGGTTCAATAACGAAAACATTCTCACAATCACTTTCAAACTTATTATTATTAGAATTCATTTCACTATTCGACGTTTGTGGATAACCCTCACAATAATTATTTTCAATTTCACTACTTTCATAATTCATTTTATTCTTCGACATTTTTGAACCTATACTTTTATTACTCATTTTATTCTTCGATATTTCACACCTCTTTTTATTTTTCAATATTTCACAACTCTTTTTATTCTTCAATATTTTTGAATCAATACTTTCACAACTCATTTTATTCTCTAACACTTGTGGATAAACTTCACAATTACTTTCAAACATATTACTTCCTAAATCTTCATAACATAAATCTCTTTTATACTCATCATCAAACACATTATTTTCTAAACTATTTTCGGTCATGCCGCTTTTCAAATTCTCACTTATAACTCTTATTTCTTCATGTTCTATATTAAAAAGTATTCCGCATATTCGCATTTTATTTTCTTCGTAGTCTATTATTGACCTCGTCTTTGATAAAAAATCACTACCTATCACTCCATCATATTTAATCGGAAAGTTCTCGGGCACTACATGAGCTGTATGAGTAATTATTTCCCCTCCTATTTCGAATCTTAACCGTACACAACCAATCGTTTCGGTTGCACGAGCGTCCTTATCTATTCCTCTTAGCTTTATTTTCTTATCTTCATTTATTGTTGTGCGTTCTTCTAATGACCCTATTTTAATTAGCGTGACCTCAGCCCCAGTATCAATTAGAAATTTGTTTTTATTCTCCAAAATGTTCACAGATTCTAAACTTACATATGATGATATACGCGTGTCAATATATCTTATTCGGCCTGATTTTTGTTGGTAGTCCTCGGGTTGGCCACGGGCCTCGGACCGTTGGAGTTTAAAGGACGATTTTGATAATTATATGCCGATTTATTATTATTTTGATAATTATTATTCGTATAATTAGTCTGCCTAAAACGATTTTGCGATGATTGACTATAATTATTATTGTTATGATTCGGATTCGCGTTACGTTTATTCCAGCAATCTCGGGAGAGATGCCCTTTCTTATTGCAATTAAAACAAGTAGGTATAACATTATTTGTTTGCATTTGTCTAATCATTGGTCGATCCCTACATTGATACGATAAATGCCCTACTTTGTTACAATTAGAACATCTTTTGACGTTTTGGTTAAAATGATGTTTGAAATTCATTTCTTGTCTCGACTTTATCTCTTGTTCCTCCGAAATTGCAATCGAAACTGCATCTTCGAAAGTCAAGGGTTTTTGAGATTTCAATAAAATATGAAGTTGTGGTATAAGACCACTAATAAAAATGTTTAGCGCTTGATTTTTCAATAATTCTACATTAGCTTCACGAGCTTCTTTAGTTAGTTTAGGGTCTAAAGATTTAATTAATTTAATGTAACAATTTTCTACTCTAGCTGAATATTTAGTAATTGACTCGTTAGTATTTTGTCGACATGAATTTAACTCTAATTGCCATTGTGCAAACGTTCTTTTTTCTGAATAATTTTCTAACAAATGTTCTTTTAGATTTTCCCACGACGTAAAAGTACGATTTAATAAGGTTGATCGTATATTACCTTCAATTTTTGATAGCACTATTGATATAAATGCAATTTTATATATGGGGTTTAGGAGAACAAACGCGTTATTACAATTGTCGATAAATACATGTAAATTTGTCTTATCGCCGTCATACTTATTTATCATCCTTTCTGCCAGACTAAGATCTATGTAACCACAAGATACTTTTTCTTCTGCGTTATACATATTTTATAATTTTAAATTTAAACCTTCTAATTAATTCTCATAACACTACAACTTTCCCCTCAAATACAACACAATTACACAATATAAAACATTAATAAAATACCTTTCTTGATTTTATATTGCGGAGTTTAGTAGCTTCCCGCCTGTCACGTCTCGTCTTCCAAAGGTAGCAGCGCGAACGCCACCGGAGAACGACTGGCCTGCAGCAGTGGTACTAGCGCGTGTGTCGCACTAGCCAAGAACCACGACCGTCCAGCACCTTGAATGTTCACTCGACCCTTGTCTTGAGACTTCGCCTTGTTTCTTTTCGAGGGTTAGATGCCTCGAGTTCCGTTGCTTCCCAGATACCTTCTGCGGTTCCTCGTTGTAATACGTCGTTGTACAACCAAGCTCTTCAGTGTATATCGCAAGGTATACCGTAGACCGAAGATTATATTGCTTCAATACTTTGACGACAATCGACGAACTCGTTGACCCAAACGTTGCCAGGATCAAGAGAACTATAATATTTCAATAGCTTTTTCTTGAAGAGATCCCACTTCTGACACCAAAATGTAATGTTCGTGGTCAGTTGAGAGGGTTACTTGGGAATGACTACCAGCTTTGACAATAAATTGTATATATTTTATATATCACTACGAGTAGTGAGGCGATTAAAAGCTATACTAGAACTGAATAACAATAAGGGGTGGAGGACTACTTAAACTAAAATTAATTAAACATCGTTAATGATTAGTCGTACGGTTTGGTTATCACATCAACGTTCAACAACATCAAAACAAACCATTACTTAACTGTCTTACAAACAATCTTTGGACTCAAATACTCATTAATAATTAGTATTTGTGGGAACCAAACCTACGTTTCTATCTCAATATAAACAAAACAAACAAGGAAAAATATGGAATATTACAATCTTATTATGCAAATGTTAAAATTGCTAACACTCATTAAAGCCTAAGAGAAATATCGGAGTTAAAAAAAATTGCCGTCATATTGTCTAAATGTGCAATTGGGTAAAAATGAGACCCAAAAAGCTCTCATTGTAAGCGCTTTGTGGGCGTGTGGGCCCACAAAGCGCTTACAATTCAAGGCGATTCATTAGAAACAAATTTGTCTATTGTGCTTTGAATGGCTTGGTGTTTTGTAGATCGCCGCTCCGTCTCACCCGATTCTCGACAGACAGTTGGCCGTTTGAGCTTTTTTTTTAAATATTTACAGTACATATAAAAACTTTAGAACAAAATTTTTAATATATTTTATATGCACGACAAAATATACGATAATACATTTGGTATCCGGCTGAATAGAATAGACCACTTCTTACCGTCTCTCGCCTCTTACCGAGTTCTCGTAAAAGGCGACTAAGGTAAATTGAGACGCCGTGTGGTATCCGGCCGAGTAGAATAGACCAGCCTCATTCCTTACCGAGGTGTCGTAAAAGAGGACCAAGGTAAGTTGACCCGCTGAGTGGTATCCGGCTGAATAGAATATACCACCCTCTTCCTTACTAAGGTGTCGTAAAAGACGACAAAAGTAAGTTGATGTCTGGCAGGCGGGCCTACTTTTTGAAAATTTTATCTATTATTTTCACACGTACTATTTTGTAAATTTTGCCTTAAACACCAGGCACCGTAGTTTTAATGACCGCCACATGGCGCCTGCTTCACGGTGCAAAGTGAAATATGGTAGAAAATCGGGCTCATTTCACGCCCCCGAACCGCTCTTCTATTCGAAAACTATTGACGCACAGCTGATTTATATGAAAGCGAAACTCCTATGAAATTGATAATTTATTTATTTATTTATATATACATATATGCTACATTTGCGAGGATGGCATTGCGATAATATAAAACTGTGTGCATATGCCATCCTCACAGTCAAAATTATAAATTATTTATAAAATAATATAAAATTATAAATTATTATAAAAAACAGAGGTGAAGTAAATTTACAGTTACTTTTATAAGTCTGCAATGAGAGAAAACTTTACAATGTCACGGAATTTAAAAATAAATAAATAAATATATGGGACACTATACAATCGATTAAAGTAAAATGCATGAAGAACTTTCTTCTCCAAAAAAATATTAAAATTTATTTTGAATTTGAATTGAATTTCTGCCGTTAACTGTCAAGTCAGCGTAGCTTAGTCGGGGAACGGGTGGACGCGAGAAATGAAAATACCTAGGTTCGAGCCCCATCTCTCCTATTATTTTTTCTTTTTTTTTGTTTTGTAAAAAAGCAAGACTCGGTCAACAGATATCTTTAATATTTAAATGAGTTAATCTTGTATATATATATATTTTTCGAATCTCGGAAACGGCTCCAACGATTTTCCTGAAATTCAGCATGTGGAGGTTTTGGGGGAGAAAAATTGATCTAGCTAGGTTTTATGTCAAAAAAATATTGTTTTATCCCTATTTTTGGGGATTAAAAAACACTAACATTTATATTGAATTGAATTTTCGCCATTAACTGTCAAGTCGACGTAGCTTATTCGGTTAACGGGCAGCATCGAGAAATGTGAATGCCAAGGTTCGATCCCAACTAAATAATTGTTTTTTCTTTTTTTTTGAGTTTTGTTTTTGTAAAAAATTACCGAGCGAAGCTCGGTCACCCAGATATTTTATATTTATGTAACATCGTTATATTTATGTAACATAAAGCTGATAAATATAATTTGAATATCGAAGGCCTGAAATGTTCCCAACGCTGGTCTAACAGAGCACTGTTCTCAAAGGTGAAAGCCGGTAGCTAGATCAGCTTAGGAGTATTTATCTCTGACAAACACATCACAGCCTTTGACTAATTTCCGCCGCGGCTTTATAAAGGCTGTTTGCTTATCGGCGCCCACGGCAATCACACGAATATTACCCAGGTGACTTAAAATAGTCTTAAGAGGTAAGCTTTTAGTGATATGTCGTTAGAGATATTTAGATTTTTTAAATGCGTCATTTTTTGGTTTAGTAGTAAGCAACGGCCTGTTACTATCCCACTGCTGAGAATAGGCCTCTTCTCTCCGTTTTTTTTTTGGAGAGAAGGATTGGAGCTAAGACCTACCACGCTGCTCCGATGCGGATTGCTAGGTTACACATATCCCCAGAATTCTCTAGAGATATGTAGGTTTCCTCACGATGTTTTCCTTCACCGAAAAGCGTATGATAAATTGCAATTATCAATTAGACACATAGTTTTACTAGAAAACTCATTGGTGCCTGCCCGGGGTTTGAACCCTAGACCTCCTCGAAAGAGGCGCACGGTGTTACCGCCGGGCTACCACAGCTTTGGTTTAGTATTTGACACATATTAAGACGATGTTCTCAAGACTTAGGCCCCGATATACACGGACTGCTCGAATCGAATCCGGCTGAGTAGAGTAGAACACCGTCTTTCTTACCGGGGTGTCTTAAAGGCGGCCGGTCGTAATAAATTTAATAACTAGCCAAATTATGTAACAACATGTTTATAACATGACGTGCTGACCATACTTAGAGTAGAATAAGGGACAGGAGGATGATGAAATATTATTTTTTTTCAAATTCAAATTCAAAATATTCTTTATTCAAATAAACTTGTAAACAAGTGCTTTTGGATCGTGACCTCTACTGCTGGTTCGGAAAGCTGTTCCTACCGAGAAGAGCCAGCAAGAAATTTGCTGGTTGTTCTTTTTAAAAATATAATTCATAATACTGTTTACATTAAGTCGTTACTGTCTTGTACAGGTTCAAAGAGAGCTATATCCACACATTCTCATCTTCTAAGTAATCTTCAAGAGTATAGTAGGCTTTCCGTATCAATCTCTCTTTAACAGTGTTTTTAAAATGCTGTAATGGCAAAGCTGAAATTGATTGCGGAATTTTATTATAGAATCTCATACCCAAACCCACAAACGACTTACGTACTTTTGCAAGGCGCAAAGCAGGAGCCGCAAGCTTATGTAGGTATTTGAATGCAAACTCGTGCTTTCGCGAATCGATTGAAGAAGAATAAAACGGTTTGCCTTCTAGCTTTTGTGGCAGTTTCTTCACATTCGAAAGTTTTTAATATCCAACATTTCAAATAAAATCCGTTACACACTTAACATAAATCTAACTTTATTATCCACGTGTACACAAAAGATCTATTCATGGACCACAAATGTTTTGGTCAAACTTAGAGGTGGTCTTGAGGTGAAAGAATACATTGCACTCGGCCAATATGACTCGAATTAGCTTCTTTTGTGTCCGAGAGTGGCTATTGTGTTTCTAATAGCACGGGTTAGTTTTTGCTGTTGCTTGGACTTTCGTAGATTTTTGGTGAACTTTGTATCAAATTTCAATTTTTGTTTCCAAAAAAGATGGTTACATAAAACTTTTAGGAATAAACACTTTATGGGTACCGCCACCCGACAGGGACAGGCGACGGTTATTTTGGAATCTTTTTATTATATCAGGAAAACCCATTATGGGTCATCACCGCCCGACGGGGACGAGCGGCGGGTATGTCTGACTCTCACTGACTAAAAACCTGACAGTGCTCCACCACGCTGCTGGTGGCGGGGACAGTGTACCGTTGCACACATTGCCCCCATCCCCGCCAGCAGCAACTCTGTACTCCAGAGTACGCCACCTCTGGGTCGGGGCCTCTCTAATAGTGGCCCCTCCCTCCGCTAGACGATGCATCGGGAGCACCAGATGCAGCTATCGCCTTGGGGACCTTTTCAGTGGGCATTCGATAAACCCCGTTCGGAAAGCCCAGAGGTCCCCGTTAGAGCGGCAAACGAAGGTCTTCGGCGAGTCGTCTGCGCCCCTCTCGCCTGCGACGGATCAGATCCAAGGACTCGCAGTTATGTCGCACTCGCACCGACTAAAACACCTGTGTGCTCCACCACGCTGTTGGTGGCGGGGATAGAGTACCGTTGAACACATTGTCCCCATCCTACCGAAAGCCGCTTCTCAACATAGACACAAGCGAGATTCAATTTAAAACTTGTTCAATATCCAGATTGATCACCTTTGAGTGAAAAAAAAAAAAAAATATTTTTAGCTTTGTATTCTTCGACTTACTGTATTCCTGGTACAAAAGTAATAATAAAATTATTTTGCTATAATCCGCGATGAAGTAAAATAGAAAATATATATAATACTAAATGTAGAGTGGACAATCCGTTGTCACACCTGATACATGCAGAATCCGCAATACAAAATCGCGAAGCGCAAAGCTTTGCGATTTTGTCGTGGAGTCTATCTCCTGGTGATGCCTCGGTTGCGGGGCGAAACGATTATTGAGTTTGTGATAGTGAACGTACGTAGTGCTTGTGTATTGTGGTGGCGGTGGTTGAGGTTTGTGCATGTATTTTTACGAATCCTGCATGTTTCATATATGAAAACGGATAATCCACTCTACAATTAGCATTATATATATTTTACTTTAGCATAATAATTTTATTATTACTTTGGTCGTGATACTGATCCAACAATATCTTTAATAAAATAAGGTATTTTAATAACTTATATCATATATAAGAAGTAACTTATTTAACTATTTATTAACTAAGAAAGTATAAAATAAGAACAACTTCAAAACTTAGCATCGGAATTTGTATTCCCCATCTCTCGAACCATCTTATCTTATCTAACCAAAGGCACGGTACACTAAGAACATGAAAGCCACACCAAACAGTAATAGTAGATCCCGAACAAACAGCGGCGCTACACTACGGAATAATAATTAAGGAATATGTTTAATTGATCTTAAATATTGACCCGGTCACGGCAATTAGTCCGCGGGAACCAGCGTGACCCGCGCGGCCACTTAGCGAGTGACCACTTTTAGTTTGAACATCGGGTATTTTATATCAGACCTATTTTTCAACAGGGTGTCAAAGTTGTTAATTGATGGCGATAGATAACAGCACTGACATTTAGTTTCGCGGTATTGTAAATAAAAAAATATAAATATATGGGACACTTACACAAACGGTCGTCCGTCCCTAAAGTAAGTAACTTAATAACATAACTTGTGTTATGGGTGAGAGACAACTGGTGAATATATACTTATATATTTTTAAACAGAAATATACACCCAGGCTCAAAGACCAACAAATTCATTTATAGAAATTTTTGGCCCTCGGCGGGAATCGAACCCTCGACCCGCGGAGCTGAAGGCAGTGTCACTACCCATTGCGCCAACGGCCAGTCAAATTGTGTCATTTTAATATACCATAAGAGGCCTCCCTCCAGACATGGTCGTGTATTTTGTAAGGTATGTTAGGTCGTTCTTTAAGATCTTAAGTCTAGTATAATGTAGCGAAATAATATATTGTTTATAAGTAAATAGGTTTAGTAGTTGCAATTTGGTGTTTAACTAATAGGAGATAACAACAAGTCGCAATTATATTAGATTACGAGTCTAAGATAAGTGTGACTATGAGACACTTAAGTGTCTAGTTGTATTTTAATTTTTTTTTTGTTACTTTAATAATAAAAGCATGATTTCGTTGGATCATTTCTTTATTCGATGATTATGTTAACAGTTACAAGTATAGAGAAGTTTTTATGGGAAAAGGATATTTTAGACTCGCGATAGCATATGACAGCTGTGTGAAGCTGGTTTTTAAATATCTCTCATAAGCTTTAAACATATCTCTCATTTATTTATTTATTAAATGTTTCAAACATAACTTAAATAAAAATTATATTGCTAGACAGTAAAAGAAGTTCTTTATAATTCTGAATTCAGTGTTATTTCCGTTCTCTTACTTTGCATACACAGGATTAGTGAATAGTTGTTACGATAAATATATTACATACATACGGCGCCGAATTAGAGACGGCGCTGCATACGCTCACAGACTGTCCAGCTTGAGCGGTTCAGTGGGCAGAGCTCGTGGCACAGGTGGGGCACGATCTCTCCTTTACTACCATGGTTTTTACCGTGGCGGGGCGGATTCAGGAACTCGAGTCCTTGGAAAACAAACTATCATCATTCTCTTACCCTTATCTCACTCTAAGTGAGTCGACACAATATGTCTTCTTCTTCCATTCTCCTTTATCATTCGTCAAATCTGGTGCCACTCCTTTAACATGCATATAATTTAAAAGAACTATATCACATTCAAATTTAAATTTAAACTATTCCTTATTCAAGTAAGCTTGTAAGTTCTATGGTTATAGTACATGCTTAATATGTGTACCTTGTGTGATTATCCATAAATTTTTCCCCAAAACCATATAAATTAAAAAAGTTCATCGAAAGCGATACTTTTGTATTTCACAAAATAGCAAATTTCATGTCTCTAAGGTTTCATGACTAACTAAGATCTTTAACTTGATAAGTCAACATTTTATTTGCATCATTAAATAAATGAGAAGATATTTCAACTATTTACTTATATTCACAGTTTTCGAGATTTTCGTGTACTTGTTCTTAAAATGAGTGAATTTCGGGTTGTTTCCTTTTACTTAATTTATTTCGGTAGCTTATTAATTATGTTAATGGATATCATGCTTTTGACGTATTAAGTGAGCATGGATTTTTTTATGTCTCTTAGTTTAATCTGTAATTACAATTTCTTGTTTTCTTTACTGTATTATACGAGTTTGGCAATAACAACCCAAGCATGACAATATTTATAACAAAATATTGATATCATAGAAATAATGAGTGGCATGTATTCTGCTACTTGGTAAAGACCCAAATTACAGAAGAATTAGAGATCAAACGCAGTACGCTGCTTCAATGTGGATTGTCAGGTAATACCTACATATCTCAGGAATTCCTCAATGATATGAAGATTTCTTTTATAGGCGACCTCTTGGTAATTTGTAAAAAGTGTTGACATTATTAACTAAGCACGTAAATTTGAAATAAGTATATATATAAGCGTTTAGTCCAGATTTAAATCCCTAAATGGTAAGAGACATGTAGTGTTTAAGGTACTGTTTATTGCTTAATTTGGTTTGTAAAATACAGTGTGTATATCATATTCACTTTGAAACAGATTCCTTTAACCGCTTGACGATGCTTCTGTACTCGCTCAATCCTATCAGCGTCTCTATATACGCTGTAAATGCTTAATATTCCGGGATAAGCTTTTATAAGGACTTATAGCAAAATAAAACCAATTACAGAAGCTATACGCGTTATACATCAAAGAATATCTATCTACGCTTTATATGGCGCGAATGAAGTGAAATGTTAGTACAAAAACTATTTTATTTTCATCCTCTGTTAGCTTTTATACGATGAATCAGTGTAGTGTAAACTTCATTGCTTAATGTTATACTCAATTATAAAGCCGTACTGTTGCACTGTTTATTTTCTTTGAAAATTCATAAAATAAAAAAACGACTTGCTACTGTTTGTATATTGGTACGTATATAATGGCCACTAAAGAGTGCTTGCAATAATACTAATTATGCCCTTACTTGTCAGGGCTCACGTTATTATTACTTTAATCAAGTGATTCCCAACGCAGGCCTTACGTCCCACAGGTGGGCAATTTAACTATGGTTGGGAGGCAATTCTAAAATGGACCCAACACGAGTTTACCGTTTCCACGCCGTGTGGTATCCGGCTGAGTAGAATAGATCATCCTCATTTCTAACCGAGGTGTTGTAAAAGATAACTAAGGTAAGTCGATCCGCCGTGTGGTTTTCGGCTGATTAGAATAGACCACCTTCATTTCTTTCCGAGGCGTCGTCAAAGGTGACTAAAGTAAGTTGACCCACCGTGTTGTATACGGCTGATTAGAAATAAATTTTGAACTTGAAATTTTGGTGAACCATTTTTTTTTCATATTAAAATGTTACAAGCTGTGGTAGCCCACCGGTAACACCGTGCGACTCTTTCGAGGAGGCCACGGGTTCAAACCCGGGCAGACACCAATGAGTTTTTCTGTTAAAACTTATGTCTAATTGATAATTGCAATTTATCGCACGCTTTTCGGTGAAGGAAAACCACCACGTCTTCTCTCCAAAAACGGAGAGGTCTATTCTGTGGGTGGGATTTTTATATTAATTAAAATGTTATGTATGTTAAATAGGGTGGCATAAGAAATGCTAAGGTGGGCTATAGTACAAAATGTTGGGAAACATTACTTTAATCAATACAATCAAACCATTTTATGTGCCCGTGGAGCCTCGTCCAATCAACGGAACATTTTATTATGTTTTAATAACTTAATTTTGAACTCAATTTCAGAATATGGGCGTTTAAGTTAAATAATATACTGCGCGATCGTTAAGTGACTCATTGAGTGATTATGTTTATGGTTTAAAAATTTTGAAAGTTATCGTTTTATGATATTTAATGTTCTTTAAGTGTTCTTTTTTCAATAGATAAGGAAAGTTAAGTTCAAGGGTTTGTTATCTGTAATTAGTGTTTTTAAATTCACAATGTGCTGTTTTTTTTCGAATTGTCTATATGCTGTTAGCCCTAAATACAGCGTTACCGGGCGGGACGGGCAAGCGCAAAGGTATCGTCAAAGTTGCAAAATGCGAAGAGTAGAGCGCAGAAGCTCTACTAGCTATGGGGAACGTCGTCCTAAGGGTGCCTCCTGTGAGGCCGGACCACGGCTTAGGGCGACGTGTAGTGGTGTAATACTGGTGGCGTTTTAGTGGCAGGCAACGTTCACATACCTTATACATGTCCTACATGTATAAGGTATGTGAACGTTGCCTGCTTCATACACTTAGCATTGCATAGATTCTCTTAATAAACACGGATTCTATTGTAACTTCTATATAAATTGTCGGTCGCCAAAGTCTTCTCGGTCTGTTTGCATTGCACCACAGGCAGATTGAATTGCCAATGGATGATTTAAACTAGGATCTACTTAATAGTTACTTTAAGCTTTAATTAACAATAAATAAAATGTATTCTATTTAGAATAAAGTTGTCAAATAGATAAGATAGTATACTTTGCTCTCGCCTCACCTCTGAACAGTACGGCCATTACAGCTTTCTTGGGACCTCGCTCGCTGGGAATCGGGCAATTCAACAAAAAGTTGACAAAACAAAAATTTTAACAAAACGAACAATTAATTACCCGAATTAATACAACTAATGACACTAATTTATACGTAACGCCGCTACTTTCCGGGGTTACATAATATAAAAAATAATGCATTATTTACTGTACAATCAATGACGCGTAAAGAATCATTTTGCAATGTTTCAAAACTATTATTAATTATAATGAAATTTAATAATCACTACATATTATAAAACAAAGTCCATATTTCCGTATGTACGCATAAAACTTTGAAACTACGCAACCGATTTTGATGCGGTTTTTTTTAATAGATAGAGTGATTCCAGAGGAAGGTTTGTACGTATAATAACATTCAATACGAAGTAGAGAAATACTGTAATTTTTGAGGTTTCTGTAAATAATTACATTTTTTTCCGCTTACATTGCAAACGCAGGCTAAACCCTACGAGATTTATCAAAATAATGTACTAAGTATTTGTACACCTTAAAAAGGTCTACAGAAAAGTCCGCGATGGTATATATCTATCTCTTATGGATAACCCACAATAGCAGTTTTTTTCATTTACTTTTTACGAAAAATGATGCCTTATGTTCAAAGCAATTTTTATACAATACAGCATTAATCCTTATCCAATTGAGTACCTTAAATAAATTGTTGATTTAATATAGATCAATATGGCCGTTTACAGCATGCAATTTAAGTGAACATTTTCGGAGATATTACAGATTTAAAATGCCGTGAGGACGCCGCGCTTCACCCTATAGCACTTCGAATCTTTTAGAGTTTGTTTAAAGACATTCTGTAATTAATTGTAAAAATAAAATACATAGGTAAAATGTAAAAGTAAATAAGTAAAAATGTACTATATGAGTTTAAATATTCCAAAAATAGCAGGAAATCGTCTTGGTATAGGGAGAGGAAATTGTTTTTCTCCAAATTTAACGCTTGCGGGCCACGGGCAGTAATGAATAAATCAAAACTACTGGATCGATTTTAATCATTTTTTTACACTGACTGACATGGGATATATATTTTATACCCGTGCGAAGCAGGGGCAGGCCGCTAGTAATGTAATAAAAACTTATAGAATTCTATATTACAGCCCTTAACTTATGAAATGACTTGCATCTAATTATTTATCAATTTTATTATTTACTAAATCCTTGAAATTGGTGGTTAACAATGTATAACGTTTGAAACACTCAGACAAAAAAATGGCTACAAAAACTCAATACTTTGTCGATGTCGTCTTGAAGGCTAGTACGGTTGAAAAAATGAAGTTGTAGTGTATGAAAAATGTAATTGAATTTCCTTAATGCCATGCATAATCCAGTCTCTATCTCTCTTCCTCAACCAATGGACATTAACTGTTGCACATATACTGCGTCCATCATATTATCAGTCTTTTGACAGCTCACGCTCATTAAGTTTTGTATTGCTTACGTACAAATATCATACAAATAATATTTGTACTTTATGGATGGGTACCGCCCACTTAGTGATGTCACACATAATGGGTTACTACGATTATGCCACAGATTAAAAATAATCGGTAGAAATCGATGTTACGAGTATTAAAAGACATTTAATAACATTATATAAAGTTTTACTTTCTTCTTAGTTAATACATGAATACAAATAAAACAATCAGGATATTTTAATTTATTTTATTAGCACGAGTCGTCGGAATGATAATCAACACTAGACTCCTCCGATGAGGAGTCTTCAGTAGCAGTTATTATTAGCTCTTGTGTAGATAATATATTATCAAACGCAATATCACGTTCCCAATCAGAGAATATTACTCTTTTAGTTCTTTCCACCACACTTGCCCAGTTCTCGGCCGTTACGTGGGTGCAAGCATTTTTTAGCAATTGCAACATTTTATTCGCTGTGAATAGGGGGCTTGTATTGCATCTCGCAGCATGCCCTTTTACTTGTGCCCATATAAGTTCTATTGCGTTGTACTGGCAGTGGTATGGAGGAATCCGAAGAACAGTATGGCCATATTCTGCTGCCATTTCATTGATTACATAGCGTTTTGCTCTCTTTTTGGTTTTTAATATTTTTATTAATTCAACTTTTAACATTGAGTCGTCCACATTTTCTCCATTGTCCCGAAGCCAATTAATTATTTCATGCTTTTTATTAGCCTGTGTTGGCATTTTGTCAATTTGACGGGAGTGGTAGGGCGCATTATCAATAAAAATTATTGATGGTTCTTCCAATGAAATGAGCATTTTTTTGAACCACTCTTCATACACATTTGCATTCATCTCTTCGTGGTAGTCATTTGATTTCTTCGATTTAAATGCCAACAGTGCGTCTTGTACAAATCCTTTTGCTGTACCTGCATGGCAAATGATTAGGCGCTCACCTTTTCCCATTGGTACTGAGGAAGTGGAATCAGCAGTATCATCAGTCCAGAAACGAGATAGTGTGTGGTTAGCGTTGAGCCATGTTTCATCCGTGAAAACAATATTTGCCCAATCTTGTATTTTCTTTGCCTCTCTTAAAAAATCACAACGTGCTATAGCTATATCTGTGCGTTCCATTAATAATTTTCTTTTATTTAACTTTTTATATGAAAAGCCAATTGTGTTCAAAACTTTGACCAAAGAAGATTTTTCACCATGAAATAGACCACTTCTTTTCAAAGAAACAATAAGTTTTCTCAAAGTTGGAATTTCTTTTCTCAAGTAGTAATCTAGTTTACGTAGGTTATCATTAATCGAATTACTTAGGTACGTAATTCGATTAATGATAGTAGGTACTATAATCGGAATGGTATCGCATACGAGAATCTTTAGGACATCACTATCGTCAATCTGTCAAAAGATGGTTAATATAATGGACAGTGTATAGGTCTCTTCACGGGATCTCAACACTAGACAATGATACCAATTGGATGCAGCGGTTCTCACAACCATGAGATCGTCAGTCCACCTTGTAGAGTGTAGGGTAGGGTTCTATCGACGCTATATTTTCCGTTGCGAGGTCGTCATTCCAACACCTTCCAATCCACAGTAATTAAATACTTATTGTTTCTTCAGATATAAAACACTATCTTCCGACTAAAACATTTCAAGGAACTTTGTAAAACTTTGTTTTTTTTTCATTTTATAAAGTACATCCCAATGGAAGTACTTTATTGTAGTCACAATCTAGCCTTAAGGCTAATAAGCTACTTAATTTTAACCTAAACTTATAAATTACCTAATATCTAAGAACAGGTCCAATGACTTATCCTACCTACTCTTTCTTACTATAAGAGACACTTCGTTCTTTTTCAGTAGCACAAACACTACACTATCACTATAACTTTGTAAATATTTGAAATAGTTTCAGACTAACCCAACGTTTTTATCGTCGGAATCATCGGCGCACGCGACGTTTTCTAATTTGTAATTACGCGGGCCCGGCCTTATTAACTTATTACCTTTACCAGCCGTGTGTCAGTTTAATCAGGTGTAACCAGAGAATTCTTGTAGTTTTCTATTTTAATAAACCTTCTCTAAACAAAAACTTATAAATAAATAAATAAAATGAACTTTATTTAACAACATACATTTCAATAAAATCAAGAAAGATTATTTAAAACATTATTGTATACATATGAACGTATGCTGAGGAAAAGGTTGTAGACTCAGCTACAAAGCTGTTTTTCAGTCTACGCCTTATGACTAAGACTGCTGCCAACACAAATTGTCCAATTGTAAAGTTACATAATAAACAAATTATATACTGCGTCACATGAGCTGCATTCGATAATAAATTAAAACTTTATAGTAGCCTTAACCTCAAACGCTAAACACATACAAAGGTATAAAGGGGGGGAGGTAAATATTCATTTAGAAATACCTGTATATTAAATACATAAATGTCAAGTTATGGTCAAGTACGTGAAGTTACAGATCAAACATGACATCTAGGTGCAACATAAATGAATACTTTTATCTGTGAAGACTGTTGAAATGGAAGGAAAAGCAGAAAAGCGGAAGTTGCAGCATATATACGTAAAGATTGCTGTGACGAAGTATGGTAACAAGCGGAGAGGTGGTGTTTTTACGACCGGCCGCTTGCCTGACGTCAACTTACCTCAGTCGTATTTTACGACACCTTGGTAAGAAATGAGGATGGTCTATTCTACTCAGCCGGATACCACACGGCGGGTCGACTTACCTTAGTCGCCTTTTACGACACCTCATTTATAATATGTTTAAGACATGTTGTGCCGACTCCACTTAGAGTGGGATAAGGGCAGGAAGATGATGATATTATTATTATTATCAAATATATTCTCATTACAATGTTTTCAGTAAATATTCTGAAATAAAACCATCACAGTACTAAGAATCAATGCAAAATAATCACGAACTGTGGTGTGGAGTGTTAAGGTGGCTTACTAATGGCACGCCTCAGACATCGTTTGATTGTATCGTCGGGATTAAAGGAAATAATTACAATAGATGCGAGCGTCGATAGCCGTCTCGCCCTTTATTTAAGCCCAATAAAGGTTAGCCAGATTTGGTATTTGAATTCGTGTTTATTCGAATATGCCGTGTATTTTGAGTTTCAATTAACTTAAGTACTGTTACAATAATATTTGAAGTTTTAATAGTTTAAATATAAATTACTTTCATACGATGATACGTTACATTTTTTGTAAAGTTATGAATTTGTAAATGTATGGTACTACTGTCACGTTGACCAACTTCTTTTATAACACACCACATACACAAACACACACTTAGAAAAATATATAATTTACTCTTAGTATAATTAATGTATCGTACTGGAGGCGGGCGTTATTGGCTGCGACACAGTTTTTAACTAATGCAGCCAATATTTTCACTTTAGTTTTTTTTATTAAAGTACTAGTGGCCCGCTCCGGCTTCGCACGGGTATAAAATATATAGCCTATGTCACTCAGTGAAAAAAATGATTAAAATCTATCCAGTAGTTTTTATTTATTCATTACTGCCCATGGCCCGCACGCGTTAAATTTGGAGTAAAACTCCCCCTCTTTCACTATACCATGAAGATTCCCTGCTATCTTTGGAATATCTAAATTCAAAAAATATACTTATTCAAAGACAAAATTTCGTTTAGCTGTCATTTATGTTTTGTTATTCCACGGTCATTTGAGTTTTGTTATTCCACGTCATAGTCGTTTTTGTTATACCACGTTTATAGTGACTTGACGGGATAAAATAAATGCGGTCGAACGGGATAAAAAGTATCCTATATCCGTCTCCTGGTCCTAACCAACCTCTCCACCAATTTTCAGCAGAATTGGTTCCGTTCTTGAGTTATAAATAGTGTAACTAAGACCAACTTTCTTTTTTATATATATAGATTTATTACGCACGTACAAATATAAAAGAAAATAGTAATAATAATGATAGTGTGCTTTAATATAATAATAGGTATATATATAATAGGTATATAGAGTTTTAGAAAATAATACCCACAAATTATACTACGATCGCCAATATTCTCCGACCATACTCACAACAATAGACCCGATATTACTCTTGTAGTTTTTCTTAGTATTTACTAAACAAACTCACTTAACCTCAAACTGAACAAATGGATTGCATAAAACAAAGTATGGCTGAACTAACTGAGCACCTCAACACCAGAATGGCAGAATTTCAGCAGAATCTTCAAAGTTCCATACCGGCCTCTAGTCCAAATTCAACCATAGTGGCTCAGTTTAACACTTTCAGAACTTGTTCTAAGTAAGCTCGCAGCACTACAGGTACAAATACAAGTCCTTACTAAAAAGCTGAATTATATGGAGATGAGATGTAGGACAAAAACACTGCTTGTCCACGGTGTTCCAGAAAGTAAAAATGAGAAGATTGAGTCACGCTCTTCTTTTTTTTCTGATAATCCTGTAAGAAGGAAAACAAAAGTAATAATAAAATTATTTTGCTATAATCCGCGAAGAAGTAAAATAGAAAAAAACACATGCACAAACCTCCACCACCGCCACCACAATACACAAGCACTATATACGTTCACTATCACAAACTCAACAATCGTTTCGCCCCGCAACCGAGGAGATAGACTCCACGACCAAAATCGGCTTTGCGATTTTGGTTTGGTGGTTTGATTTTGGTTGAGTTTGTGATAGTGAACGTATATAGCGCTTGTGTATTGTGGTGGCGGTGGTGGAGGTTTGTGCATGTGTTTTTACGAATCCTGCATGTATCAGGTATGATAACCGATTGTCCACTTACATTTAGCATTATATATATTTTCTATTTTACTTCTTCGCGGATTATAGCAAAATAATTTTATTATTACTTTTGTATTATGGATCTCCGCAAAGTAACGCCTAATTCTATAAATTACCTGTAAGAAGGGTTGCCTGGAAGAGATCACTACTCAGTGATAAGGCCGCCCTTTGTACGTATACATAAGTTTACTTAACTCCGCATATCTTTTTATGTGTTTTATGTATTTGTACAATAAAGTTTTTATCTATCTATCTATTTATTATTTTCTAGAGTATGATGAATAGATTAGTAGAGGTGATATTGGCAATAATTTACAGGCCCCATTACAGCCCACATTAATTTTAGACCAATATATACACGAGGTGTGCTACTTAATTCTACTTTAGTTTACTAGTGACGATCAGTGTAAAGCAATTGCAAACAGTGACCAAACCAGTTTTACTCCTCGATCGAGGGCGAGGCGCGTCGTGACTGACCGCTTGACGCGGTTTAATGAAGTCGTAAGGTGCGCTCACTTTTCGACCTGCTACGTAAATATGGAGATGGCTTTTTTCAAATTTCTATTCAAAAGTTATTACTGTTAGATACATCATCATCCTCTTGCCCTTATCCCACTCTAAGTGGGGTCGGCACAACATGTTATAAATATGCTGTCACATGATTTGGCTGCGTTACGACCGGCCGCCTGCCTGACGTCAACATACGTTAGTCGTATTTTACGGACACCTCGGTAAAAAAGAGGGTGGTCTATTCTACTAAACCGGATACCACACGATGAGTCAACTTACCTTAGTCGCCTTTTACGTCACCTTGGTAAGAAAAGAGGTTGGTCTATTCTACTCAGCCGGATACCACACGACTTTGATTACTGTTAGAGACATAAAAAGTAATCTATGCTATAACTAATCTATGACAACTTTCATGTTTGATATAGATACTATAATGCTTGCACGGTTTTTAGGTCCCAATTTACAAATAATATTTATAAATAATAGAAATCCGCCGTGTGGCATCTGGCTGAATAGAATAGTACTACTCTCATTTCTTACCTAGATGTCGTAAAAGGCGACTAAGGTAAGTTGACCCACCGTGTGGTATCCGGTTTAGTAGAATAGAACACCCTCTTTCTTACCGAGATGTCGTAAAATACGACTAAGGTAAATTGACGTCAGGCAGGCGGCCGGTCGTAAAAACGCAGCCAAATCATGTGACAGCATGTTTATAACATGTTGTGATCCCACTTAGAGCGGGACAAGGGCAAGAAGATGTATATTTTTTGTGATTATCATTTTCACTTCGTAGTGTATACGAAAATATACAAGATATATCTATTTTAAATTAATACGCTAATAATAATATTATGATAATTTAGGTTAATAGTATTTGTACAGAAATATCATGCCCACGTTCAAGAATGCTAGCAGCGTTTCCGTTCAGCTAATTCTTTGTACGAAAAAGAAGCCATCGTGTCTATTAAAAATTAAAAATAAAAAGTGTATTTCACTTTAGTGTAGCCGGCGACACTTGCTTACTGGGTGGCACCTATTACAAGTCATTAGAGCGCAGAGACAGTCGCGAACATCAGTAATTACCCCTTTTGACTCATCTCACAACGCGACTATACTATTTCAGATAATTGTTAAAAGAAGAACAGAAAGCTTACTTTACTTTTGAGGGTTATAAAAATGATACCTACTAATGCGATGTTATACCTATTGTATTGAGAAGGGATGAAATCACGTGATCAAAAAAGTTTTTAAATATGAATAGATATAGAGGAAGACCGTAAAAAGAAATATGGATTTTGTGAAGAATATTTTTAATATTTAAACGAGTTAATCTGAAAAAATGCTAAAAAATGTACGACTTATATCTATCTTAAATTAATTACACGCTAGGACTATACAAATCATGCTCCCAAGAATCTGCCAGCATTCTTGGACAACAGGGATAAATCGATTTTTTTACGTAAATCCTAGCTAGATCGATTTTTCTCCCCCAAAGCTGAATTTTAGGAAAATCGTTGGAGCCGTTTCCGAGATTCTGAAAATATATATATACATTGAAGAAAACAGCAAGAAAATAGAAAATTGAGGAAGAAATCCTGGGATTAAAATAAAAGACGTGCATGCGCTCATTGCGTGGCGTAGAAAGGAAGGGGCGTTTGATTCGGTGTTGCCACTATTGTAATAATTCGTTTAAAAAAATATTTATATGTGTATACATACATACAAGATTATACTTTACTATAACCGGATAACTGAACAGTTACAAAGTCCACAGGTGCTTGAGTACTTCCTATGGGAAGGCAGAGTTCTCACATTCGGCGTTTACACAATTCGCTAATGTAATTTCCCGTGCATTTGCCGGGTCCGTACCCACGGTCTCTGGCCACTTACCGCCCAATAGGAAGTGACTATTGATCGTTTATACAGCGTGTTTGGAAAAACACCTCTTTTATGCTCATCCATAGTATAAATGCCAATGTCTGTCTTTCTTTATCGTACGCTTTCACAGCTTATTTATTAGAGCGACTTTAATGGAATTTGGTACAATTTTTTTTTTAGACACTTATACACACGGCCGTCCGTACCCAAAGTTAGTAACTTAATACCTGTGTTATGGTAGACAGACAACTGGTGAATATATACTTATATATTTTTTAAATACATACTTAAATAGAAATATACACCCAGACTCGAATATGGGATTAAATACTAGAATATGGGAATATCAAATATAGAATAAATCAGTCTGGTTAGAGCTTGTGTTCTATTGCGTTTGTATGTATGCTTTCATTCGATATTTATATTCCTACACTTTCCGGTAAAGAATAAAATCGCGTTTATACAGAATATTTATGTTTACAAAGATATGTTTTTGGAAGATAACACACTTTAACAATAGCAAAACTAAAAAACGAGCACCCTGTGAATGATAATATAGAGACAATATTTCCCACAGCAGCATTCTACGCGTTAACTCGTGATAAGTAAGTTTATACTGAATGCATCGTGTTATAGCCGCTGTTAACGTCACTTAGGGAAATTAGAGCGATCTGGGAAACTGAAACGTACATGTTGATCTACATGTATGGGAAATTAACAATCTGGTAATAAAAACGGGAACAAATTTGAATGGAAAATTTAATAGGTGAAGATTCAAAATTGTATGTAATTCGCAATAATAATTAAGAACAACGCGGAAGCGAAGCGGCACATTTCGTATATTAGTTTATTGAAACACATATAAATGTAACAAATCATAATTTATAGCATTTCTTATAAATGTAATATGAATTTTCAAACGTTCCAAGGCTAAATTAAGGAAAGGTCAAATTATTCAGCGATACATAACAAGCAAATTGCAAACGACTAAGTAACGATGGAGCAACGTTTTCTCTCATTACACCATTAATTAATGAACAAACTTCATTAACAATTCACACAATTTATTTCAAACTATTTGCCTGGCTTACATCATTTTTCTGGTTTTAGCTACACCTACTCAGATTTTATCATCAGTAATTTTTACGCAAAACATATGAATATATGATAGGCCTTTAAAGTTTGGTTATTAACGAGTTATTATTCTCCTGCCCTTATCCCACTCTAAGTGGAGTCGGAATAATGTTTTTAACCATATTGTTATGTGATTTCGCTAGGTATCTCACGACGGCCGCGTGCCTGACGTTAATTTACCTTAGTCGTATTTTACCACACCTCGGTAAGAAAGAAGGTGATATCCTATTTAGCCGGATACCACACGGCATTTTTTTTGGTTTTTAACGTGCAAGTCAAATTCCATTGTATTGCAACATCAATTTTTGTACTAAATCAATAAATGTGTTACTTAATTTTATTTTCTTTTTTAAATCCTACTTTGGGTCCTAAAGTATTATCTTAAAAGTACTCATGAAAGCTTGTTAATTTATTTATGCTTTAGGTAGTTATTAGATCCGTGTAAAGCAAACACCAAGTCAAATATCACGTGGGAAAACGTGACGGAATCTCAAAACCAGTTGTGTAGCGAAGCAAGTATTAAGCCCGTGAGTTCATCTTAATCTCCGTTAAGGACGTGCTAAGAACATTAGCATACAGCAATTAGCGATGCGTTGCCAATAATGAATGCGAAACGTCGCTTCTTTGTCTTTTAATCTTTGACAACAATGACAAGGAGTTGAAGGCTAACTGTTAGTAATTGCTTAAAGGATTTCAGAAGTGACACAATGATGTTTGGAATAAATGATTTTTTAACCTTCACTTATGTTGTTATACTACAGTAAAAATGACTGTAGACCTTTCCAGTCATTTTTACTGTCGATTACGTCCTTAGTTTTAACAATATTTAATAAAATGTACGTATGTACCTATAAGTGACTCTAAAATTGAAGATTAGTAACACTTAGCCAACCATCAACTAATAGTTTAGATTCTTTTCTTATTCTAAGATAACATCTTACTTATTTATGGAATGAAATAGAGAAACTTCATGAAAGTTATTTACAAAAATTCCCAATCCCACCAGCGCACTCTGTTGAAAAACAGATAAAGTCCTAAAAATATAAAGGATGTAAAATGCGACTAAGGTAAGTTGACCACAAGCAGGTGGCCAGTCGTAAACTACCTAGCAAAATCACATCACAACGTAGTTAAAACATATGCCAACCCCACTTAGGTTACCCATAAGGGTAGGAGAATGATGATAAATAAAGTTTGTACATTAACGTATATAGAATACAAACACAAGTTCACACTTTGGATTTATGTTAGGACGTGCTAAACAAATTAGCATACCTTAATTAGCTTCACTTTGGCAATAACGAGTGGGAATTGTCACCTCTTTGTCTTTTGATCTTTGCCAACAATGGTGAATGGTTGAAGGTTAATTTAATTTGTGAGGATTATTTCAAATGCTGGAATACCGATAAGTGGGGTACAAAATTTAAAAACCGAAGGACGTTAGGGCCTTAAGGTGCAAGACTAACGACACCGAAAAGGGCAATGTAATTAGATCCGCGACAAGGTACATAAACTTCGCGGTAAGCTGCTAAATTCTAAGGCACAGCATCTTATTGCGTGGAAGTGGAGTGCAGTTAAGATTAATTAACTGCACTCAGCTATGCACCAAGATACAAAGATTAACTCATAATCAAATAAATTCTAGAAAAAAATATTTTGAAATGATTATTCGCAAAGTTTCTTGCTAGTTCTTCTCGGTAGGAGAAAACTTCTAAATCAGTGGAAGCTTCTTTAAAAACGTTTGACGATTCAAAAGTACTGAAAACAGTCTATTTGAATAAAGAATATTTTGGATTTGAATTGAAGAGACATGTTTGACATAGGTCTCTTATGTAGAATATTGTTATTTCATTTAAGCTATCACCAAACATGTGTAAGAAACACTAAATCAAATAGAATTCATGAAACAACAATTATAAAAGGTATCATTTTCAGTCATTTTTGGGCCCAATTTTGGACGTATACCTCTTCTATGTCCCACTTTGCTCATGCCAGGCGATCTTGAGCCTTCAGCATTCAGTTAACCTTAGTGTCGTCTTATAACGTCTACCCATCTCTTGGAAAGACGGCCACGTCATCTGCTGTTAGCACATGATCTCCATTCCAGAAGTCGTTTAATCCAACGAATACTATATATCCGTTCCACATTTCCTGCCCATCTCCACCTACTTTCAGCCATTTGGGAGACTGAGAGATGTGGCGTCCGAAATTAAAGGTGTAATGGCGAGTAATATGTTTGCATTCCCTTTATATATCGGCAAGATTCAAAGGCGCTCGGTAAGACCCCGTGACTCTTACCGGAGGATCGCGAGTTCAAAACACGATAAAAAACTAATGATTTAACAAACTCATATATCTATTCATATATCATAGTTAACAAACTCTTTATAACAATAAAGCAGGAACCTAACTGATGTCGACAGTTTATTACGCGGTTTTTAGAAGGAAAACATTGTGAGAAAAACACGAATAGTAAATACCTCTTGATAATCCTAGCACATGTAACTGCCAATCTGATTATCAATATTGATTAACGCTTCTTTCCAAAAATAGATGTATTTGAGTAGCAGATGGATTGGAACAAATCCCTACTACAATTTTGTTTGAGTATTTAAGTTATGCTTACTTTAAATTATATTAACTGAATGGAAGTGATACTTCGTACCAGCAATATTGGTGATTCAAGAGTGAAAAATATATATATTTGAAGCAAAGGAAGTAAAAGTAATTGAAGAAAATATACACGTATGGGCACTTAGACACTAAGACAGCAGTCTAATTACTTGTTATATGTTATTTTTATTTTATTCATTTGACATAATAACATTATTTGTAAGTATGACTTTGTAGGCAATTATTATCTTTATTTTTATTAATATTTTATACTTATATTTTTTGACATATAGGATAATTAATAGTTTTAAAAATTTTTGACACATGTATTTTCAGAAAGAACTAACAAAAAATAAAAAATAAAAACAATGCTGAATACGCCTGTAAATGATAATTATATTGGAACTAGAATTAAAAATATAATAAGGATTTATTGTTGATGTATCTATAATATATCGTCGGTGTATCAAATAAATAAATAAATAAATATTAATTTACTGTGTATTATATTATATTATTAAATAAACTTTTAAGTTCCTTTTGTGTAAGTGGATTTTCTTACTAACATTATAGTTCGCTAAACCTTATCAGCATAATGATCAGGGAGTAAAGGTATAATCTACATACAAACGCACTCTCCTATTTTAATATGCTTTATAAATAGGGTTCCTTGGGCAGATGTTAGCTCCTCGTTAGTGAACATGCTGCGTTCTGCCTACATCTTAATTAAGGCGATGCTCGTTGAGGTAGGGCGAAAGTTTCGCCCGATATCTTATCGATGCTTATATTATAAATGTAAAATTCTGTCTGTTTGTCTGCCAGTTACGTCCGGGGTCCGCTTTCCAACTTTCCACCCCAGTTTTATACCTATTTGACAAAAATAGAAGTGGTATATAATTATACATCGTAGAGTGTGGTCAAAAAGAATAATGCTAGTGAATATATCTCGAAAAACTTGTATGATATCAGAAAAGTGAGTGAGAGTGAGTAAAAGAAGGAAACTTGTAGTATATACTAGAAGTTACATTATTAAAAATAATGTAACTTCTAGTATATACTGCAATTATTAAAAATAATGAAGGGAATTAGGAGGAAAAATGGAAAGGATCATCCAAAATAAATTGCAATTCCTAACTAAAATTACCACTACCTACATCTATCTTAGAACTTTCCTAATCCAAAGGATATCTGAAAGAAATCGCTAAGAAGCAATAAAACCACCTCTTGCACCGTAAGAAATATTTATTTTTAGGGATTGTATTATATATACTATAACTTTGTAGTGTATAATCATCATCCTCCTGCCCTTATCCCACTCTAAGTGGGGTCGACACAACATGTTATAAACATGTTTCACATGATTTGATTATGTATTTTACGACCGGCCGCCTACCTGACGTCAACTTTCCTTAGTCGTATTTTACGACACCTCAGTAAGGAATGAGGGTGGTACTATTGTACTTAACCGGATACCACATGGTGGGTCGACTTACCTTAGTCGCCTTTTACGACACCTCGGTAAGAAATGAGGATGGTACTATTCAATTCAGCCGGCGTTTTTGTACAATAGTATAATATACAAAGTATATAAATAAAATAAAAAATAAATAAAATTCCAGCCAAAACTTCCCTGCAGCCACGCCACGGTATAAGGTCGATATTGATGAGCAATTAAGCGCTGTGTTCGGCCAATCTCGGCGAGCAGAGCGAGATAAGGGCATTTGTTGGTGTCTCGCGGACAACTTTATGCTAATTCGGACTTTTGCCCGATCAATAGACGGTGGTCTTGAAAAAGGTGGACTATAAAGGATTGCTTAATTAGCGTCGGTTGGGAATTGTTGTCGTTTATACTAGAGATATATTGCTATTGTGAAGTTTAGAGTACGTTATACGTGCCAGAGGTTCGCGGGTTCATACCTGGGGCAAACATTTTAGAGTTCAGGAAACAATAACTCGGATTTCTAATTTGCCAAACCGAATTGGAACGACATGGTACAACTCTTTTTTGCTATAAAGTGGTCACGCTATTTAATGTGTTTAGTAATTATGTATGTTATGTATATTATGTATTTAGTTTTTAATAATAATAGTAAATTTAATAATGTGGTATCCGGCTGAGTAGAATAGACCACTCTCATTTCTTACCGAGGTGTCGTAAAAGACGACTAAGTTAAGTTGATGCGCCTTATGGTATCCGGTTGAGTAGAATAAATCAGCCTCATTTCTTACCGAGGTGTCGGTAAAAGGCGACTAAGGTAAGTTGCCGCCAGGCCGGCGGCCGGTCGTAAAATACCTAGCGAAGTCATGTAACAACATGGTTAATACACGTTTTGCCGACACCACTTGGAGCAGAATAAGGGCAGAAGAATGATGATGATACCACTAGCTTTTATCCGCAACTTCGTTCGCGTGGATAAATTGATAATAGATGGCGCTTTTCAATGTCATTCTATTCCTGTAGAATTAACAGGATTTCTATAGTCTATATGTTACCCCGGTGTGTAAGGAATAATTGTGCACAACTTCATCGATATAAGATATCGGATTTCTATAGCCTATATGTTATTACGGTGTATAAGAAATTGTGCCAAGTTTCATCGATATTGGTTCAGCGGATTCGCCGTGAAAGAGTAACAAAAACATACATCCATACTCACAAACTTTCGCATTTATAATATTAGTAGTACTCATTTTTTAAAGAAAAGAGTTCTTTAAGATATAAGAATAAGAAAATAATAAGTAACTAAGAATTTAGCACCACTTATTATTTTCTACGACGCAAAGAAATACAAAGCACCTAATTATTTCGCTCAATAGCAATACCGTATTTCACCATTGACTTCGCCATTCATCAATGACTGTTTGTCAGTAAAATGATGCAGTTTGCCTTTTCACTCTTTGATTTGACTCGTAAAATTTATGGAGATTACAACCGACGATCACGCCTACTCCTATATAAGTCCGGACACAGACGAACAGAACGATGCACTGACAAAATTGTCTATGATTCAACATTCTCCTGCCCTTATTCCGCTCTAAGTGCGTTCGTCACGACATGTTATAAACATGTTGTCACATTGGGCTTCGTATACGACCAGCCGCCTGCCAGACGTCAACTTACCTTTGTCGTATTTTACGATTCTACTCAAACGGATACCACACGATGGGTCAATTTATCTTAGTCGCCTTTTACGACACCTCAGTAAGAAATAAGGATGGTCTATTCTATACAGCCTGATACCAAACGGCTTAAAATTATCTATGCTTATCTCAGTTTTAAAAAAAGATGGCACCTATTTGCATAAATGGTATTGAAAATTTATTTAAATACTCATCAGTAAATATGACAAAACTTTTCGTGAGTACAGCCAGTTCTATACAATAACTATGACAAAACTTGCATATCTTAAGAAGTTTTTGGAATATGTGTTATGAAGCAAATAAGTTTTCCGTAATATAGTTCGACGTAATTTTTTTTTAATATTTATGACGAACGTGCCTATTCAAAAGTTATTACATAAAAAAGTTACCAGTTTTTCAAGTCAGAAGTCAGTTCATATCATTTTTCTCAAGATTCGATCTTTATTCTTTTTTTCGATCTAATAAGATACTTAATTAAATAATCCTAATGATATTATTTTTTCCTATAGAATAAATTGCTTAAGACTTTATAATTTTAAGAAGTCTATAGTCTGAACTTTTCCTAAGAATCAATGGACACTCAACCTTTGGGTAAACTAAAGATTTATTAGTTCCTATTCGAGCATAATCTCCACTAATTCACCATAGAAAAATGTCGACTTTATAGCCACCTGGACAATCAGCCCTTTGTCGTTCGACTCAATATATTTTAAATGACTCCTTCAGACGGCCACTCGTGAAGCCGATGCTATTGTGACTGATTCAAAAATCGAATGCCGAGATATTTATTTTGAATTACGAATAATTTCTTTTTTAGCTGCCGTCTGTGGAGTGTGCCGCGCATTAGTGGCTTTTGTAGGGTTTATATTAATGAAGGATGGATATGACTTATGAATTTTTCAACTGGACTACCGCGTAGTTATACTATTTCTGATAAATAGTGAAACATTAATAGGAAGACAGAATATATTACATATTCAGATATATTATAAATGCAAAAGTCTCGCTGGACGAATATTAATGAAACTTAGCACAATTAGGTAAAGTTTATAATACATTTAAATAACAAAAAATGCATGCAAGCATTATGGAAGGTATACTTAAACGCTAGCGTTAGTGTGAACAAAGTCGCGGGCACTTCTAATTGTAAGAAAATATTTAAGATTCGCAAAAATACATACACAATACCAATTAAACAATCAAAGCGGCGGTAGCGGAATGGTTCGTTTTAGTTTAGTATTAGTTAAACTATTCCCAGGCGACTTAACAATTATTTCCTATTGTTATTACGATGAACAGAAAGCCAATATTTTAAGATAGCACTAGGCAACCCATCGTTAACTCTTTGTAGAATAGAGTTTTAGATTTAGTTTTTTAGTGTAGAATAGAGTATATTTGGGAGTTTTTTTTATTTTATTCTAAACGCTTACATACAAATACTGAAACACTTGATGTTGAGTGTACACTTATAACTTATTTTCTGAACTGTGGTCACACCGTCGGAAGTTTTAATAATTTTTATGTTTCGTTAAAGTGAAAAGCTTATATTTGCCTCTTTTTTCATTCTAAACGCTTCCTTACTATACAAATACTGATACACTTGGTGTTAAGTGTACATTACACCTTTCACTTATTTAGTGTACTGTGGTCACACCGTCGGTGAAGTTTTAATAATTTTTATTACCCACAGCGGAGGTCTCGTAGGCGTTGATTAATGTTTATTCAGTGTTGGTACACTGTTGGGAAATAAAAGTTTAATTGAGTTTTGTCTGTCAGATGCTCGAACACGAAAGAAAGATGGCCGGTAGCGGAGAGCGTGCGAGCGATCGCAACGCTTATTTAATTTTGCGTTTTATTTCAGGACTGTTTGTACCTGCGACTTCGTATCTATTTCGTAGTTAGTAAAATAGAGCTTGTTTACTTTGAAATGCCGCGACCCACTACTTAACTAAATTAAAATTTCAAATTCAAATTCAAATTAAGGTATTTGCAAAAAACCTGGTAACAAATGTGGAATAATATAGTGATAGTAACAACATGTTTAGTCATTTAACTGACATGCAATTTTATTATACACTAGCGGCCTACCCTGCTTCGCACGGGTATAAAATATATAGGCTATGTCACTCAGTGAAAAAAATGATTAAAATCGATCCAGTAGTTTTGATTTATTCATTACTGCCCGTGGCCCGCAAGCGTTAAATTTGGATAAAAACAATTCTCTCTCCTCTCCAAGAAGATTTCCTGCTATCTTTGGAATGTCTAAATTCATATACTACATATTTACATTTTACATTTTTCCCTATATATTTTATGTTTAAAATTAATTACAGAATGTCTTTATATACAACATTCATAGCTTTGTTATCATTAGACAATACAAACATGTTTTCTTTAGAGGTTACTCTTAAAAGAGCGACATTTAGTTGCGCGTCCGATCGCTGCTAAATTCGAAGTGCTATAGGGCGAAGCGCGGCCTCCTCGCGGGATTTTAAATCTGTGATATCTTCGAAAATGTTCATTTAAATTACATGCTGTAAACGGCCATATTGATCTATATTAAATCAACAATGTATTTAACGTACTTAATTGGATAAGAATTATAATGCTATATTGTATAAAAATTGCTTCGAAAATAAGGCATTATTTTTCGTATAAAAGTAAATAACAAAAAATGCTATTGTGGGTTATCCATAAGAGATAGACATATACCATAGCGGACTTTTCTGTAGACTTTTTCAATGTGTACAAACACTTAGTACATCATTTTGATAAATCTCGTAGGGTTTAGCCTGCGTTTGCAATGTAAGCGAAAAAAAAAGTAATTATTTACGACATCACTTAAGAAACCTCAAAAATTACAGTATTTCTCTACTCCATATTGAATATTATTATACATTCCTCTTGAATCACTCTATCTATTAAAAAAACCGCATCAAAATCTGTTGCGTAGTTTTAAAGATTTAAGCAGTCATAGGGATATAGGGACAAACAAAGAATGTGACTTTGTTTTAAACTATGTAGTGATAATCCCTATAGCATGATTCAATATTCACGCGCGATGGCTTATTATTAGCGTATTTCATATATAACTTTGGTGTTTCTATACCGATTTCAATGATTCTTTTTTTATACAATGGTTAATACTATTCACTTTTTTATTTAGGGATGACTGAGAGTGATATAAACGTAGGAGTAGACAAATATAACCAGAAAGCTTCGAACTGCTAAGCTATCGGGAGTTACACGTGTTATTGTGAGTCAACCATAAAAGATAGACATATGCTGTTGTGGGATATTCTTTGTATAATTTTAAGGAGAACATTTCCGTCATACATGATTTCTGTGTAGCTTTAACCATCAAGGTTGCACACGCGACGAAAGCTTAAAAAATGGAGTAACTTCTCCCGTTTTCCCGACATTTCCCTTCACTGCTCTGCTCCTATTGATTGTAGCGTGATGAAAAGTATACTATAACCAGCCCAGGAGTATGAAAAAAAATTGTACCGAGTTTCGTTAAAATCCGTCGAGTAGTTTTTGTTTCTATAACGGTTATACAGACAGACAGACAGACAGACAGACAAAATTTTTACTGATTGCATTTTTGGCATCAGTATCGATCCCTAATCACCCCCTGATAGTTATTTTGGAAATATATTCCAGTTACAGAATTGACCTCTCTACAGATTTATTATAAGTATAGAAGATTTAAAAATTATGAATAAGATTATAATATTTAATTTACATTGTATTATTAATATATATTATTCTCATTAAATTCTCCTTTATATATTAAATTTAAAAAAAAATTCCACGGAGTAAAAACATTTATCTGTTAACCAGTAATGTAATCTCTGTGAGAGCTATCTGTTCTGTAATTTAGTATCCGTTTGCGAACATTGACTAGTCGCGTTTTTTACCAGTTTTAACAGTAAACCTTATTTATGCCGGTGTGGGGTTTGAACACATGACCTATTTGAAAAAGTCAGACGGTCTCACTCCTGAGCTATCAGTGGAAACTTATTTAATAATACCGAAAGTTTAACTTAGTATCTACGTTTTTTTCCTTAATGCTTATTTTCACACAGTACATAGGACACGGAAAAATATTTACAAAATTCAGTTGTATAAGCAAATATAACATAAATATTCAACGTAATTCTAATACGATAACCGTTACAAGCCTAATCAGACCTCATTAACTACCATTAATATTTCAAAATCACTTAACAAGTCAAGATTAGCCTTCTGTTGTGTGAAAAAAAGTAAAAAAGTTCTAAAAACGTGCGGTCGTTAGCGAAAGGCGGGAACCCTTTTGTGAGAAATTAAATATCGAACGCCATAAATATTGTTGACGAATATTAATATTTTGAATTGCCACCAGAATATTTTTCTTAATCTGTATTTATATTAATGCAGAATAAAAATGAAAAAAAAATACCTAAAATCATATTACCACATTTACCACACTACATTACTACTAGTACTTTCTCAATACAACATACTATACATACAATCTCATACAACTACATTCTCTTACCCTTATCCCACTCTAAGTGGGGTCAACACAATATGTCTTCTCCTTCCATTGCCCTCTATCATAAGTCAACTCTCGTGCCACTCCTATCACTCCTAACATGCATATCATTTTTCACACAATCCATCCATCTTTTTTTCGGCCTCCCCCTAGCCATACATCCATCCACATCCATATTTAAAACTCTTTTAGTCACATGATTTTCATCCCTCCTCATCACATGACACCTTAACATTCTCATCTCATTCGCATGCACATTTCTGTCATCCTTTTCTTTTATTGCCCAACATTCTGATCCATACATTACGACACACATTTACCACATTAAATCGCAATTGTTTGCTATTCTAAAAGTCAATTTCGTAATGATGTTTCTTCTACTAAAAAAAACAAAAAAGGGATATTTAACCAAGTAATATTTGCAAACTATTGATACAATTGATTGATAAATACTAATAGATACTGCTGTAAATTTTTTGTTGTATTTATTTTTATTAAACGGAAAAAACTATAACTTTTATTATAGTAACTTAAAACAATATTATTAAAAATATAAATACACAAGAATATTTATGTTATGGTATAAACATTCGTATTACTTTTTTAAAGCTTGCAACTAAGTTCATTCAAATTAATTATGTCCAAATATAAATTTATCGTTTAAAATGTCGCGCTTTCTTTGTCATCCGATGCTTGCTACCTGTGCCTACATCGCCACGCTTCGTTACTGAATTTATGCATTCCAAATTTGAATTACGATGACCATTTTTAAAATAACTTCGCGCAGATTTTGATTATTTATTACTAGCTTTTACCCGCGACTTCGTTCGCGTGGACTGTTTTCATGTAATAGGTCGATAATATATGGCGCTTTTCAATGTCATCCTATTCTTGTAATATTAACAGGATTTCTATAATCTATATGTTACCCCGGTGTATTAGGAATAATTGTGCCAAATTTCATTGATATTGGTTAAGCGGATTCGCCGTGAAAGAGTAACAGACATATATCCATACTCACAAACTTTCGCATTTATAATAAGTATTAGTAGGACCTTGAAAAGATTTTAAACATTATGTACCTGTAAACATTTTAGAACCGTAGTTAAATTTCAAAACCAAATTAGTTTAATTTGGCTTATTTGGAAGAATATATCCGAATTCGCACGCTTAGTATTAAAGTGACCTAATTCGAAAAAATTTTTTTGTGGCAAATTGCAATACAGCGTAGCATATCACGTACAAAACTCTTGAGCGCTAAAAAGACACATAACTTAGAAGAATAAGAAAACACTAGTTTTATTTTTATTGTTCGTAGCGTGATGTCATACATGGCGTTAAAGTAAGGATTACAATGTATCTAACTCAATTAAGCCTTATTTTGAACGCTTAGTATTAAAGTGATCTCACTTTAATACTAAGCGTGCGATGAAATGCTAAATGTAGAGTTCTCCGTTCTCATAATTGCTGATACGTGAACGATTCGTAAAAAAGCTTGCATTACAAACCTGCAAGACTACCACCACAACACATAAGCCCTTGATTTCCCTACAGATTATCACAAACTCAAAAATCGTTTCACCCTATTGAAGCATCATCAGACAGGCTCCAAGACAAATAATAAGAGTGCGATTTGTTCTAAAATCAAACATTTTGCTTGTAATGTTTTTTTTTTTTATAATTCTCAGAAAGACAAAGTATAAGTGTAATGCCGATATTATATCGTACCTATAGAATAAGCATTTCACAATACCCGAAAAATAAAGTCACAAGTACCATTTGTAAATATAGGAAATGAGACTTTATTCTTCGGACTAGCAATAGCCCGCGTGGTAGATTAAAACCGTAATATAGTATTTCGATAACCATAAAAATGGTTAAAGTGGGTTAACCTTAAAAGCTAGACATATGCTGTCGCAAACTTTTATTTAGAACTTTTAGAGGGGAACAATTTTGTTTTTCAACTTTCACCGTTTACTTAGCGCATGCAATAATAGCTTTAAATGTTGCCGTTTTCGTAATATTTTTTATTATTGGCCCTCTCCTATTCATAGCGTATATTCCTCGATAATGAACTATCTTAAACCGAAACAATTTTTCAAATCAATCCAGTAATATCTGAGATTAGCGCATTCAAACAATTAAACAAACAAACTCTTCAGCTTTATATATTAGTATAGATAGGACGATTTCTACAATGTCAAGGGGCATAAAATCTCAAAATAACCGCAAGGGACCCCGCCCATTGCGCCCTAAGCAGGATATCCCAGCCTATGCTTCATTAGGAATCGGTACTATAAAATTCCTTGTGAAGTTACCGTACAGACGGGCAATAGGCGTTCCAAATTCAACTGACCTGTGACATATGGCGCCACTTTTTTTCAAATGTCTAGAACAGAGATGAGTAACACGCGGAGTTTGTGGCCGTTAAACATTTTTATACACCCGCCGAACATTTCTAAAACTGAATTTATTATATAGACTTTCTTCCAGTAATCCTCCACCTGCCTTTTTCACTCTAAGTGGGGTCGGCACTACATGATAAAAGCATGTTGAGTTTGGCTACGTTTTTTACGACCGGCCGCTAAATTGCAATAAATAAATAAAAATATGGGACAGTTACAAACACGGTCGTCCATCCCCAAAGTAAGTAACTTTATACTTGTGTTATGGTGGACAGACAACTGGTAAATATATACTTACATAATTTTAAATACATAATAAAATACATATATACAGCCAGGCTCGAAGAACCAACAATTTTTTGTTAGTAAATGTAAAATAATTTTAATCTAGTTTCTAAGCCACAGAAATTCTTACAGGCTACTTTAAAATAATTAACAGAAATGAGTGAAATTCTAAAACGCCGATACACCATTAGTAGTTTTTGCTACCGTTTTTGCACATCACGGAATTAGTTAAGAAGTGTCAAACTACAATGGCGCATAATTAGCAGAGAAACATATTTTTCTGGTTGTGTTACAGAAGCGCCGCGTGTTTATAATTTATCGTCCTAAGATTTTTTTTTGCTATTATCTATACTAATATATAAAGCTGAAGAGTTTCGTTTGTTTGTTTGAACGCGCTAATCAGAGGAACTACTGGACCGATTTCAGTGTAAGATAGTCCATTTATCGAGGAAGGCTACATAACATCACGCTAAAATGAATAGGAGAAGAGCAACAATAAAAAATAGTACGAAAACGGCAAAATGTTTATTATATAAGAATAGGATGACATTGAAAAGCGCCATCTATTATCAATCTATCACGTGACAATAGTCCACGCAAGAAAAGTTGCGGGTAAAAGCTAGTATTATAAATGCGAAAGTTTGTGAATATGTTTGTTACTCTATCGCTGCGAATCCGCTGAACCACTATCAATGAAATATGGCACAGTTATTCCTTATACACCGGAAAAACATATAGGCGGCTATAGAAATCCTGTTTATTTTACAGGAATAGAATGACACTAAAAATCGCATCTATTATCAACCTGTCACGCGAAGAAAGTCGTGGTTAAAAACTAGTATGTAATAAACAATATACTTGACCTATGTACTGAAATCAATTTTACGAATTAATGTAAGTATACACAATTTTGGAATCTAGTTTAATATTGGGGATATTCTTTTTTTAAAAACATATATGTTATCCACATAAAGACCACCCCTAACAATACAGTTAAAAAAATAAATCCACAATAAATCTCAATATGAATTACACCAAACTGCGCAACCGAATGGGTCGAGATAACCAAAATGGTGGATCATTAAAATCAAATCCTGTAACAAATGTATATAAAACGTTATAAAAACTCATTGTGATATAACTTTTAATGCCATAAGAGTTATTTGTAATAAATTATAGAATAATTCGAGTGTAACAACAAATAAATCCTTAATAAGGTGTCGTTAAACTTTATTATTTAGTAACTGACTCCACTTAGAGCTATTGTTGATTTTTTCCCCCAAACATCTGTTGTGATCCGTAGTACAGGTAAAATACACAGATGCAACTAAGAATTAATACCCATACTATATCGTTGCGTACACTGCATCAAGCAATCAAAATTAATGTTTACATCACCTGTTTGTTTTAAATGTTTAGTATGAGTCTCACTTGTGTTTGTTCCTTTAGAAAATAGGTTAATTAAATTGTAATTTTAAGTTTTTTTTAGTTATAAGACAATAAAGATTGTGTACCACCTTTATTGAACAGGCAGGGTGGCGGTGGACGTATCCAATCGCGGAAGCCACCACCCTTAACCTGGATGAGTTTGGCCAAGTGGGGCGTTTCTCAGCAGTGCGTCGAGTAAAAACTCATAGCGACCTACTCGAAATCGGAAAAAAAACTCTGCATCAAGCTAGATATTATTATTTTAAAAAATTTAAATGTGTTAGTAAGTTGTGAACTGTCAATAAAATAAATCTGTTCTAATTCAAATTTAAAATTCTTCTACCTTTAGAGTCTAAATTTTAAATATTCAGCAAACTATACGTTGTTCTTATTGACAGAAAGTAACTTAACTCTGTATTTGCTCTTCGAAAAAATTATTCACAATCAGCAATTATTATTTTATATTCTATTTAAATGCTATCGTAGTATTGCAAATATATACAAAGCGAAAATGACTGCTATAAATGAACAACGAGAATATGTAAAAAATAAATAAATGAAGGTTTTTAACCTCGAAAATTCTTAAAATCTAAGCTGTATATTATGTGATAAATTATTATTTTAAAAGTCACACGACGTCTACAAAATTATTGTAATTCTGTTGAATTTTAATCTTACATAATAATAAAATATTTTCGTTTTTATACATTCATAGATGTATTTATGATATACATAGTCAGAATATGTAATGAAGGAACTACAAACTTTTATTCTAAAAAACTTATATTGTGTTTACACCAAAAATGTATGTTAAAATCAAAAATATTCAAAGTAAATATAACCCATGTCAATACATTTACGTTAGTTCATCTAAAACATTAGCATATACTGCCCAAAGTGACAATATTTATAGTTTATAGCCTCTATTATGCTACCGTGGAGCCGTTTTGTGATTCCTCTGTTGCTCGTAAGTTTTTATTATAGATATTATTACTTATGTGATATAATGTAAATGAATTATCGATTTTTTTATTGAACTTTATAATATGGCAGACCAGTCCTCATTGGACTAAGCATTTGCCCGATATTGACCAGTGTTTTTATTATTCTAACGTTTATGTAAAGTGCCAGTTGTATAAAGTGATATATATAGAGTGAGATATAGAGCAAAGATATGAAGAGAGATATAGAGTGATAATAAGCTTGTTGTGATCCCAGTGCTGTGCTTAGGCATCCTGTCTCCTATCTCTGGTTAAAGCTAAAAATCACCACGGTGCTCAAAGGCGAATTGATACAGGCACATATATCACGAATTCTCTAGAGATATGCAGGTAGAGATATGTATAAGTGTATGTATGTCGTCATCATCTTCCTAACCTTATCCCACTCTAAGTGGGGTCGGCACAACATGTTATAAACATGCTGTCACATGATTTGGCTGTGTTTTTACGACCAGCCGCCTGCCTGATGTCAACTTACCTCTGTCGACTTACGACACCTCAGTAAGAAAGAGGGTGGTCTATTCTACTAAACCGGATACCACACGGTGGGTCAACTTACCTTAGTCGTCTTTTACTACACCTCGGTAAGAAATGAGGGTGGTACTATTCTATTCAGCCGGATACCACACGGCGTTATGTATGTGTATGTATGTATATGTTTATTAATATATATGTGTATGTGTGTCATTTATTTAATAAAAAAAATATAGTGATTAGCGCATGCTTTTTGTTCAATTGTTTTAAGTAGAATATAGACTTTTATAGTTGAGCGTGTATTCGCCAACAAACTTAATTAATTTGGTGAGAAAAATAAATTAAAAATAGAATTTTCCTCACAATGTCCTTCGCCGAACAGCGTGTGATAAATTGCAATCATTTAGACACATAAGTTTTAGCAGAAAAACTCATTGTTGCTTGGCCAAGATTGAGCTCGTGACTCCCACGAAAGAGTCGCACGTTCTCACCTTTAGGCTATCACAGCTTAAACCAGTTGTATACAAATATTATTTTCGTGATTTTCCTCTATTATCACCCTTACGCGAAGGGCGAGTACAGAAGAAGAGTACGTTTTAAACGTTTAGGAGTGTTTTTAATTATAACAAAGGCCGAGTAAATTACCTATATAGCTAACATTTAAATCAAGTACTAGTTTTTACTCGCAACTTTGTTTGCGTGTACTGTTGTCGCGTGATCGATTAATAAAAGATGGCGCTTTTCAATGTCATCCTATTTTTATAGAATAAACATTTTGCCGTTTTCGTACTATTACTACTACTATTTACTACTAATGTCATCCTATTCCTGTAGAATTAACAGGATTTCTATAGCCTATATGTTATTCCGGTGTATGAGGAATAATTGTGCCAAATTTCATTGATATTGGTTCAGGGGATTCGCCGTGAAAGAGTAACAAACAGACATCAATATATAATCAATAATATCAATAATCATCAATAATATTACCTAGTAAGATATACATATGTGCTTAGTAAGCATCAAGGACTAAAATTTATGAATACTTTCAATTACTCTTTAAATATCTGTATATGGCTTTTGTGCGTAATTTCTTTGGAAATACTCATTTATTCCGATTTACGTTGAATAGTCATTCACTATAATAATTGTAATGTCCCATGAAATTTACTCGCTTATATAAATGCGAAATAGAATGCTTTTAAATTGTAGTAAAATAGCAAGAAATTATCAATGGGACATTAAAAAAATTCACCACACTCAGAAGGATCTTTGGAACCTCAAAATGAATGAGAATGACTGTGTCATAATTCGGTAAACTAATGAAAGTGACTAAAATCATTAACAAACAAAATAATTATAGAGACTTGCCGACGCCACTCTCATTGACAAACAATTTTCAACTCTATAATTTAATTATTAAAGCGGAATTTTTAACAATTTTAAAGCAAAAAAATTGTTTGTATCAATCACGTTTGACACGCAAATTTCAATTTTATCCTGGTATAATTTAAGTACATTTTCATATGCAAAAAGCAATCGAGCAACTCGTTCATTCAGCGACTGTGAAATTTGAAATATAATTAATCTTTCAATTGTATCATTAGCCGAATATAGTCGTGTTTACTCGTGCAATATCGCATCACTTCATTTTCTCTCCCTTTAAGTCTCATTTCAATGATAAATGATCGGAGAAATTAATGATTAATGACATTTTTGGTTACGATGAAAAGACCAGAGCATGTGTGTCGAAGAAATCTAACAGTTACCGAAACGTCAGATGTTTGGATTCTTTACAATTCTGGGAGTCATTCACAAGTTATTAATGGTTAGAAATTATTTAGGAGACTGTTAAATGAACTTAAATATTCCGATGTCATTACATTAGTTAAGGCAACAACAATGTTACCAACGTAAAGTACATGAAGCTTGTAATACATTTATTCGATATTTACGTATCGCATTGTTAGTTGTTAGTATGTTTACGGAAAGTTGGTCAAGCTAAGTGATCAAAAGAGTGCTAAATATGAATCTGGATGTATATACGACTAAGGGGAGGCCGAGAAAGATATAAAAGGTTTTCTGAAGGAATAAATTATTAAAAAAATAGACGGTTGTGTGAAGTATGACATGTATATAAAAGGAGCAGCGCCAGAGTTGGCGAATGATAGAAGAGAATAGAAGGTAAAAACGTATTGCGCCGATAATGGTAAAAGAATTATGACATAGAACTTGTACAATACAATACATTTTATATTTGATACTCACGTGGCTCATTATTATATGTTTATAGTAAGTTGATCAATATATGAAAATACAAATGAATATCACGTGAAATGAGCTTTAAATGTGGATATAACTAGAGCAAGGCCGAAAAAAGATGAATGGATTTCGTGAATTATGATATTTATTATCATTAATACATAATCATATGTAGTTAAAGACTGCAGTAGTGTATTTTTGTTACCATTGAAACATATTTTCAATTTATGTTACATGAACTCGTTCTATCCAGATGTTTGGAAAATATCTCGGGTAGTTCCAGTACCAAAAAAGATCTCTAGTCGTGACATAAGTGATTTTAGGCCTATTGCTGTATTGTCTACCTTTGGCAAACTGTTCGAATCGATATTGGAGTACCGCATAAGGAAACAGCTAGAGCACCAACTTTCTGAATCTCAGCATGGATTCAGAGTCGGGCGCTCGACATGTACTAATTTGCTTTCGTTCTGGACGTATGTTACAGGAGCTGTAGATTCTGGTTTTCAGGTTGATGCTGCATACTTTGACTTCCAAAAGGCCTTTGATACCGTAGATAACGACGTACTTCTTAGTAAATTTGCTTCTGTGGGTTTTACTCCCTTACTGCTTAAGTTTTTCTCCACATATCTTCGGGATCGAAGACAGTATGTGCAGTATGAAGGACATCGTTCAGAACCCTACTTTACTTATTCTGGAATAAGTCAGGGAAGTAATTTGGGTCCTCTGGAATTCTTAATAATGATCAACGATTTGCCAAAGGTAGTCACCCAGGCGAGTTGTCTTTTATTTGCGGATGATTTAAAGCTTTTCTTTACCATCCAAAGTTTTTCTGACGCCAGTATTTTACAGGCTGATATTGATAATGTCATACAATGGTGTCGCCAAAATAAGTTGTTTTTCAATGATCGGAAATGCTCAGTCATAACATATACTCGAAAAAAAACACCTATCTTAATGGACTATAAAATTGATAGAGCAGCGATATCACGTATAACAGCAATTAAAGACTTGGGAACAGAAATGTCTGCAGATGTGACATTTCGCACTCATATAAATAATACGTGTGTTAAAGCATACAAAACATTAGGTTTCGTATTGCGACAAGCGCAAACTTTTGATTCGGTCATAGCTATAAAGTTCCTTTACAACGCTTTTGTGCGAAGCAAATTGGAGACTAATGCACTCATCTGGAATCCATATGAGTCAAAATATATAGACATGGTCGAAAAAATTCAAAAGAAATTTTTACGTTGGCTATACAGGAAACAGTACGGATACTTTGTCGGATATCCTACAATATATCCTAGTCGATTCTTGCTGGGTATGACAGGATATGACACGCTTGAATTTAGGCGTACTATAGCATTGCTGTTATACGTGTTAAGCGTCGTTCAGGGCAGAAGATCTAATTCTGCAGTATTAGCATCTATAAATCTGCACGTGCCAGACGGGTATGTAGCACGTCGCCGCACTCTGTTCGCGAAACCGCAATGCAGGACAGAGCTAGGCAAGCATGCTCCGCTTGTTCGTGCGCTGCGCTTGCTCAACGATTTGGTTAGGGAGAACTCGGCCTTGGATGTGTTTCATACTCCACCGCTTCAGCTCATTAAATTAATCACATATAGTTTACAGAATAAGTAAGCCTAATATTATGTTTTTATGTTTATTTTCTGGATATTTTATTTTATATAATATATTATTGCATGCTTTGTGTGATTTTTGTACAATGTAGCCCCACAAGATGAATTGGGCAACTGTAATGTCTTGTGGGTTAAGTATTTGATAAATAAATAAATAAATAAATAAATAAATAATTACACTTAGAATCGTAACACCGCCGTGTGGTATAATAAAAGCGACTAATAAGTTGACCCGCCGTGTAGTATTTGGTTGAGTAGAATAGACCACCCTCTTTCTTACTGTGTCGTAAAATACGACTGAGCTAAGTTGACGTCAGGCCGGTCGTAAATACGTAGTCAAACCATGTGACAACATGTTTGATAGGATGTTGATTCTTGTTCCTAACCTGCGTACAATGATCGATTCAAGACAGTTTTGCTTCTTCTATTATCCCCTAAAATGATTTAATAACCATAAAACCGATCGCTCATGCAGATTTACTAAGCATATGTAAATATGTAGTTGACATATTTCAATACAAGGGTCGCTCCCGGACCTTAAATACGTTTAGTTGGTATTAAATTCGATATTTTTCCATATCATTATGGGGATGCTATGAGGGGAGAGCGGGATAGTATCATGCAATGATTTTTGAATAATTTATAGAATTAGGCGTTACTTTGCGGAGGTCCATAATACAAAAGTAATAAGAATATTATTTTGCTATAATCCGCGATAAAACAAAATATATGTAATGCTAAATGTAATGTTTTGGTTACGGGGCGAAACAATGTGTGCAGGGCTTGTGTATTGTGTCATCAGTGTCGGGTAGTACATGAGTTCTCTGAAAGTGCTTGTAAAAGCCAATTCGAAGAATTATATGAATTAAATTTGATATACGGTGTATTTTTGGGAATGAATTTGGATAAAAAACTCCAGTGGAGCACACACATAACCGCTCTCGCTGGGAAACTCAGTTCAGCAGCCTACGCTGTTCGAAAGAAAAGACAGTTTAAGGACGTCGAAACAGCAAAACTAGTTTTTTTTGCTTACTTCCGCGGCATTATGTCTTATAGAACATTGCTATGGGGTAAATGCGCGGATAATGAAAGAACAATTGTTTTACAAAACAGGACCATACGTGGCATTTATAATTTAAGTCCGCGTGATTCCCTGCGAGAGAAGTTTAAGGAAATAGGTATTCTTACATTTGCTTCACAGTACATTTTAAGAAATTTAATTTGTGTACATAAAAATATAAAGAGTTATATACGATAGGTGATGTATATAATAGACAAAGTAGGAATCGACATGCAAAGGTACGAAATTCATTTGTAGGTTTGGGTATAAGATTATATAATAAAATTCCGCTATTAATTTTAGCTTTGCCATTACAGCAGTTTAAAAACACTATTAATAAAAGGCTAATACAGAAAGCCCCCTATACTATTGAGGAATAATTAAATGACAAAAATGTCTGGACGTATCTACTCTTCGACCCGAAGACAGTAATAACTAATGTAACTAGTAATAAGAATTATATTTTTAAAAGAGCAACCGCCGAGTTGCTTGCTGGCTCTTCTCGGTAGGAACAGCTTTCCGAACCAGCAGTAGAGTTGACGATTCAAAAGCACTTGTTTACAAGTTTATTTGATTAAAGAATATTTTGAATTTGAATATGAAAATGGAATTATAATATTAAGATTTTAAGTATTGTTACCATCGTTGGTAATTGAAATAAATAAATAAATGTTGTCGAGTGTTGCATAAAGCAGTCCCTTGCAGCGAGATAAACCCCCGCTTGGCTGGGTTTAACATTCACTGATCCAATAAAGGGGAATCCCAGGGTTCAAAATCATTACTGTATTTGTCGTTATTGCGTATCGTTATGGAGGGAATGTATGATTCGTGATTCCCGTTTGTATTCAACGTTTCGTTCCTGCTGAGTAGAATAGACCACTCACATTTCTTACCGAGGTGTCGTAAATGGTGACTAAGGTAAGTTGACTCGCCGTGTGGTATCCGGCTGAGTAGGATAGACCACCCTCTTTCTCACCGAAGTGTCGTAAAACGCGAAAAAGCTAAATTGACGCGCCATGTGGTATCCAGCGGAGTAGAATAGAGCACCCTCACTTCTTACCGAAGCATCGTGAAAGACGACTAAAATAAGTTGACTCGCCATGTGGTATCCGGCTGAGTAGGTGAGACCACCCTCATTTCTTACCGAAGCATCGTAAAAGGCGACTAAAATAAATTGACTCGCCGTCGTGTGGTATTCGGTTGAGTAGAATAGACAACTCTCTACCTTATCGAGGTGTCGTAAAAAACGATTAGGTAAATTGACATCAGGCTAGCGGTCGGTCGTAAAATACCTAGCCAAATCATGTGAAAACATGCTTATAACATAAAATGTTGTGACAACCCTACTTTGAGTGGGATATGGCAGTGTTTACGTTATTTTTTTTATTTTATTAACAAAATGGATGAAATGTCTGTGATTTTTTTGTAAATTATTATACAAATTCACAGGCAATAGTTAGTATGGAATATATTGATCTCCCGTAAGTCGTTATTCATTGCAACAATACACTATTCCCCTAAGCGGATCGCTTACACAATTTAATTCAATTAATTCACAGCATTGATTGTTGAATCATTCACTTAAATCACATTATATTAATGTGAGTTACTCATGTAAATAAGAATCAATTGAAATCATAATACATAATAATCGAAATCGAAATTTAAATAGTACGGGTAAATTTTTTTTAATTTATTTACAGGATAAATGTACAATTTATATCTATCTTAAATTACTTACATGCTAAAAATCATGCCCACGTGGAATGGTCCCAAGAATGCTGGCAGCGTTTCCGCGCTGAATCGCTAAACTGATTCTTTGTGCGAAAAAGGAGCCAGCCCTCTTGTCACCTGAAGAGGCAATTAACCGAGGTGTTAAAACGGATAAAAAAAAATTTGCACTTTGACTCCATGGCCCTAGGGTCTCGACTGCAAACGGCACAAATAAATAACTCTCGATGAGAGTTGCATGATACCGCCGTTTGCCGGATTCGGCCATTTCCGCCGCAGCTCCAGGTCTTGACGCTGTTATTAATTTCCAAAAATGAAGAATGAGCTGCGTGGAAAAAAAATGACTACGACGAAGGAGTGAAGTCCGTAATTTCGGCCTAATGTTACACCAAAGAAAAATAATTTTTTTTTCAATGGTATAAACAAGTTATTTTAAAATATTATCCGCCGAGTTTCTTGCTGGTTCTTCTCGGTAGGAGCAAACTTCCGAATCAGTGGTAGCTTCTTTAACATTTGACGATTGAAAAGTACTGTAAACAGTCTACTTGAATAAAGAATATTTTGAATTTGAATTTGAGAGATCTGAAAAATCTATTAGGGTTAAGGGAGAATATATTGAAAAGGAAAAATTGTTTGGAGTTTAATTTCAACCTAATTCCCTCTTATTCCGCGAACTTTTTGACCTCCCCTCATATTCATAATCAAGGAAAGGATATTTTGTTAATAGTAACCTGGGTGACCGGCATGCTCGATAATTTTTAGAAAACATAGAAAAATATGACAGTAATGACTAAATGTAGCCAGTAATAATAATTATATTTTTAAACAACTGCCGAGTTTCTTACTGGCTCTTCTCGGTAGAAACAGCTTTCCGAACCAGCAGTAGAGTTGACGATTCAAAAGTACTTGTTTACAAGTTTATTTGAATAAAGAATATTTTGAATTTGAATATGAAACGAAAAAAAGGAAAAAATTATCGGCCTGGTAAATAGGACTCGATCCGGAGAAATTTGGCGTCGGGACTGCTCATTCTTCAATTGGGCTATTATAACTTTGAAAATGACAGTGAAATTAACCTTTTTATTTCTTATAATTTTATAATATTTTCAAATTATAAGAAAAGGGACAAAACGAAATTTTCTTAAAAAAACCTAGCTGTGTCGTAAAACGCGACTAAGGTAATATCACCCACCGTGTGGTATCCGGTTGAGTAGAGTAGACCACCCTCTTTCTTACCGAAGTGTCGTAAAATACGAGTAAGTTAAGATGACGTCAGGCAGGCGGCCGCTCGTAAAATACGTTGCCAAATCATATGATAACATGTTTATAACATAACTAGCGGCCTGCCCCTGCTTCGCACGGGCTATATAAAATATATAGTTTGCCACTCAGTGAAAAAATGATTAAAATCGATCCAGTAGTTTTGATTTATTCATTACTGCCCGTGGCCCGCACGCGTTAAATTTGGAGAAAAACAATTCCCCTCTCCCTATACCCAGAAGATTTACTGCTATATCTTATATCTAAATTCATATACTACATATTTATTTTTACATTTTTCCCTATGTATTATATTTTTACAATTAATTACAGAATGTCTTTATATACAACATTCACAGCTTTCTTGTCATTAAACAAACTCTTAAAAGAACGACATATACCTAGCTGCTAAATGCGAAGTGTTATAGGGTGAAGCGCGGCCTCCTCACGGCATTTTAAATCTGTGATATCTCCGAAAATGTTTACTTAAATTACATGCTGTAAAAGGCCATATTGATCTATATTAAATCAACTATTTATTTAAGGTACTTAATTGGATAAGGATTAATGCTGTATTGTATAAAAATTGCTTCAAAAATAAGGCATTATTTTTCGTAAAAAGTAAATGACAAAAAATGCTATTGTGGGTTATCCATAAGAGATAGATACCATCGCAGACTTTTCTGTAGACCTTTTCAAGGTGTACAAATACTTAGCACATAATTTTGATAAATGCAATTTTGATGTTTGCAATGTAAGCGGAAAAAAATGTAATTATTTACGATATTTATTAGAAACCTCAAAAATTACAGTATTTGTCTACTCCATATTGAATGGTATTATACATATAAACCTTCCTTTTGAATCACTCTATCTATTAAAAAAAACCGAATCAAAATCTGTTGCGTAGTTTTAAAGAAATGAGCATACATAGGGATATATGGACAAACAAAGAATGTGACTTTGTTTTATACTATATAGTGATGTGCCGACCTCACTTAGAGGGAGGGAGGGAGGAGAGGGATAAGAGCAGTAGTACCTAGTAATTAAATTAAAATATACATGTGCTTTTTCACTTTTCTTTCTCTTTTCTAACTATATATATAAAAAGCAATAAATAAGTAAAATAAACTCATTTTAATATTAAAGATATAACAGGAGCCACCTGAAAAATATATGTGAAGCCGATTAATTTAAAATAAAACAGAGGTCGTATCAATAAATATGAAAAAATAAATACAATTTTGATAACAAATTGACTAATTAAGGAAAAAGGATAAGGTTTATTTTAAACTAATTATTGTTATTCAATAATAATATTAATTAATGCCCATAATGATCTTAATTGGTTGTTATTTCTTTCATTAATTTTATCCCGTTTGCTGCTTGTCGATTTTAATGGCAACACATCGGGTTAAATAATTAACGTTTTCGGTAAACAGGAAAACCGCTCGAATAAAATATTTTATTGTGAAATACATAATTATTAATAACTAATAATTTTCCTTGCGGTAAATGCAATGCTAATGTTGTCAATATTTATATTTTAAGAATTTAATAAACTAAATATCAATTTGAATTTTATCCATTACATCGTAAGATATAAGCGCATCTAACTATATCTATACTAATATATAAAGCTGAAGAGTTTGTTTGTTTGATTGTTTGAACGCGCTAATCTCAGGAACTACTCTACCGATTTAAAAAATTCTTTAAGTGAAAGATAGTCCATTTATCGAGGAATATCAAGCTAAGATGAATAGGAGAGAAGCAGTAATAAAAAATATTACGAAAACGGCAAAATTTAAAGCTTTCCTTGCGTGCGCCAAGTAAACAGTGAAAGTTATTCAAAAATCATCATCATCTTCCTGCCCTTATCCCACTCTAAGTGGGGTCGGCACAACATGTTATAAACATGTTGTAACATGATTTGGCTACGTATTTTACGACCGGCCGCCTGCCTGACGTCAACTTATCATAGTCGTATTTTACGACAACTCGATAAGAGAGAGGGTGGTCTATTCTACTTAACCGGATACCACACGGTGAGTCATCTTACCTTAGTCGCCTTTTACGACACCTCGGTAAGACATGAGGGTGGTCTATTCTACTCAGCCGGATACCACACGGCGGGTCGACTTACCTTAGTCGCCTTTTACGACACCTCGGTAAGAAAAGAGGGTGGTACTATTCTATTCAGCCGGATACCACACGGCACTTATTCAAAAATCATGTATTACAAAATTATTCCCTTCTAAAAGTTCTAAATAAAAGTCCGCGAAAGGATATGTCTAGCTTTTAAGTTTAACCCACTATAACCATTTTTATGGTTATCAAAATACTATATTACGGTTTAAATCATTGCACGCGGGCGGAGCCGCTGGTGAATACTAGTAACTTATAATTATGTTATCTTGCTTACTCTACATATACAATTAATACATTATTCGTTTATGGTTAAAAAAAAAAACATCTACATATCCCATAAAAATCCTTGAGCGTAACCAGCCGATTAGCATTAGAACAGCGTGGAAGGTATTTTGTTATTAGTTTTTTTTAATCCTGGTATCGAGTCTTTTAAAACCTCGTTGTAAGTCTAAGCGCCTCCATTTTTCTTAACATAAACAATAACAGAACATTAACCAGTATAATATTAAAAAAATTAGACCACAGTAGCAACAGATAACATAAGATTTTGACAATAGAATTGTTTGGAAAAGGTTAAGACTAAAAGGAGGTTCTAGTTTAATGAATAAACTAAACAAAAACTAACAAATTAATTGAAGTAATACATTTGTATTATGTACTTCAATAAATTTATAAAGATTTAATATTGTGCTAAACCGTGTAATAATAAACTCGAAACCAGTTTAATATAAATATGGGAACATATCAAATACAAATGTAACTCAGCGATAGCGTCCCACAGATAAACGTTGAATGATTGTTTAATGTACCAGAAGTGAGCAAATTCGTTTTTAAACGGCTATCAGTCGGTCATTAAAACGTTTGTGAATGCGTTCGTCTATGGCACGCCATTTTGGTAAGTCAGGGTGACCATGACAAAAGGCTTGACAATTTTTTTACTCATCATCCTCCTGCCCTTATCCCACTCTAAGTGGGGTCGGCACAACATGTTATAAACATGCTGTCACATGATTTGGCTGCGTTTTTACGACCGGCCGCCTGCCTGACGTCATTTTACCTTAGTCGTATTTTACGACTCCTCGGTAAGAAAGAGGATGTTCTATTTTACTAAACCGGATACCACACGGCGGGTCGACTTACCTTAGTCGCCTTTTACGACACCTCGGTAAGAATTGAGGTTGGTAATTGAGGTTGGTATTGGAGGTTGGTACTGGAGGTATCGTATAAGGCGATTAAGGTAAGTTGAAACAACGTGTGGTATTCGGTTGAGTAAAATAGCGGTCTTTCTTACCGAGGTGTCGTAAAATACGACTTAAGAGTTGACGACATTCAGGCGGCTGGTTGTAAAATACGTAGCCAAATTATGTGATAACGTGTTTTTAACATGTTGTGTCAATTCCGCTTAGAGTGGGATAAGGACAGGAGAATGAAGATGATAATTATTGCTATGTACATAACCTTCTGTTCTCTATTAACATCATTTATTACCAGAAGGCTAAATCGTTACACGATTTAGTTTTGCATAGTGGCCAGTTACCACTGTGCTTTTACCACTAAAGCTTCCACTTATAAAAATTGCACGTGTATTAAGCAAACATATATTAAATAACTTTTATCGACTAGTTTACCTGTTATGATTATGAATAGATCGCGGAACAAGATAGTATGTCATAGAAATTCCTTAAAGAACAATTCATTGTTTGAAAAGTTGTATCTATAAATGGCGGGTATCTATCTTTTGAGGTTAACTTATATAATATAAATACTATATAATTTAAACGAATATTATAGAAATAGAGGTGAAGAAATCAGACACAGCAACACATTAGTTTTCCAATTTAATATAAATTCAAAGCTTCCGAATATGCTCACCCTAACAGTTTGCGTTTATTAAGTAGGTACTCTCGATAATAGGACAGCACTACAATAGCGTTTGTAGCGTACAATAGACACGACTCGAGCAATTGTTGTTTTCACATCTGGGGTCCCCGATATCGTCTCTATCGTGGACGCCCTATTTATTCTATTTTCAAATCTTGTCGTGTCATTTTTAAATAAAGAATGCAGTTACAGAGTAAATTGACTTATGAATGATTATTTTATTATGTCAATAATATGTATTACCAATTTAGCGGTATTCTATTTTTGAATATTTAATAATTTAATTGTATAGCGCTATGTACTTATTTTAATACATTTAGTACTAGAAATAAGCCCGTTCGTTTATTGTATTATATAGTACCTAGTTGTACCTAGTTATTTAGTTTTATACTGCCACATTAAGCTGATTCGTAGACCAGCGTTGCCAGTCGTACTCTGTCATTAATTATACTCTCTATTTTTAAGAATAATAAAATACTTATCAGAAAATACTTTATTTCGCGTGCTTTAGATTTTTTGGGATTTTAAAAAGTTTTGTTGTATTATTTAATATCGAAAAATCGTTGTCGCCACTTGGCAGTGTGAATTTTGTATTTTTATGAATATAATACATACAGACTTTTAGGAACTTTGTTTTATAATAAGTATAGATTTAATAATTTAATGACATAGCACCCGTAATTCTACTCAAATTTTTTTTTTCTATTTCTAGTAACGGAAACCCCGTGATCGTTTTTTTTTAATTTTCGTCTTTTAGATATATTAATAGTTGATATATTTCTAATAATAAAGTACGTGGATGAAGCCTTGCTAAGTAAATTTATTAAAATATATAGAAAAATGCAATTAAAAAATAAAAAAGAAAGAAAAGGTCGTTTACATATAACTAGAATCTAGTATTTATGGCACTATGTAAATAAAGCCGGTTTCATTAAAAAATATTTAGAACTAATTACGTCAAAAGAGTCTTTCAACTGAGACGATATTGTATATATATCCTATACAGCTTCTATTACCCGGGGGTAAAGTTAACGTGCCAGTTTTCACCTCATTTAGCCCCAGTTAAGGACCCTATTATGTACTTTATGTATTCCTAAATTACCCATCACTTAATAGGGTAGCCAATTTCCCCTAAACCAGTTCAATTTGGCCTCGCTATGTTTAAATTTATATAAATTTTCTGGAATAATTAAAATGTGAGGTGATATTGAGGGGTCAAGTTGTAACGGTCGTAATAATGTAGGGTAGTTTTAAAGTGTTCGTATGATTACGGAGTTGTTCAAATTTAATACGCTTGTTGTTAATTCGTGATTTAATGTTTAAACAGTTATCGTGCTTGTACTTTATCTTTAATATTTAAATGAGTTAATCTTGTATGTATATAGGGTAAAACGCCCAATTATTGACACTTTAAGAACGAGCGTATAAAAAGAAATAAATATAAGCGTTCCACAGTGTTTCCAAATAACGATAAATATTGATAAATATAAACAACTATTATAAGATGTTGGCAGTAAAATCAAATTCTAATTAGGATATTATTTGTTATTGAATTTATGATATTTATCGAATTGCAGTGGTTTACCCAAATATTGACACAGGATTCCCTATTATCGACATTTTTAATTCCAGTTTATTGACACCCTTCAGTTTTCATCAGTATTCAAAAATACTGATGAAAATTAAGTAAAGCACGTAGAATAGGTACCTTATTTTTGTTTTTATGTATTAAAAGAAACGATTACGTTGACTTCAGTTAAGTCTGTTTTTTATGTTTTGGCTTCTTTCTTTGCTTTCTTCTTATTCACATTCTTACTTACATTCTTATTTACATTTTTACACAGTCTTATTTACATTTTTTTACTCGTTCATTTTTTCTCTCTCTTCTTTTCTTTGTCTTATCCCTTCAGCTTATTCTTCTTTAATTTTAATTTTTTGATTTTGATATTGTTTGATATTCCTGTGCCTTCCATTTAGCTGAAGTTAAAACAAAAGAAGCCCTGGAATCTATGGTTCCTTATTTGTGGCATCTTTGGTATTACAAGAATGTCTTGTAATTTAACAGGGGTACAAGTAAAAAAAATTTTTGTAGAAAGTTGAATGGAAGGGTTTTCAGTATCTTCAAGTGATTATATTTTATTATAATCATGCTGTGGAAGCTGTGATGGCCTAGCGGTGCGACCGTGTGAATCTCTAGAGATGATCATGGGTTCGAACCCGGGCAGACACCAATGAGTTTTTCTATTAAAACTTATGTATCTAATTGATAATTGCAATTTATCACACGCTTTTCGGTGAAGGAAAACATCGTGAGGAAACCTGCATATCTCTAGAGAATCCTAGGGATATGTGTAACCTACCAATCCGCATTGGAGCAGCGTGGTAGGTCTTAGCTCCAACCCTTCTCTCCAAAAATGGAGAGAGGAGGCCTATGCCCAGCAGTGGGATAGTAACAGGCCGTTACTTACTTTACTTTTTTATGCTGTGGATCTGTTTTTAGCCCTATGTCCTCTCTTATATTTATCACATCACGTCGCTTTCACGCACTAGCTGCTGTGACTGCTTTAGGAGTCCGGAAACTAAGACTAGTGTGACGCTGCAAAAATAGCTTGAACCATTTTTCGCCGTTCGTGAATCTGCCGAGTCTCTTCTTCTTAGTTAAATAAACACTAACTCTGCTTATAACATCATCTTTCCGTTTCGGAAAACCTTTTTTGCAGCATACATTAATCCAGTTTCATCAAAATGTCTTTCTTCATCCTCGGTGAGTACTACAGAAGGCTCTGGACGTAAATTATGCTGAGGGTTTTGTAGTCTGTAAATTAATTTTTGTACGGGGCACTTGAAAAGTTTTTGCTGCTAGCTTTCGACTCATACATTGTGTATTGCATCTAGGGCTTTACTTATATTATCTATCGAATATTTCTAGATGGGTTTCTAGGTTTCATATTTTAATTCAATTCTGCAGCATAAAATAATCTTAATAAAATAAATTTTAGTGACCCATTTAAGCTGACCATTTATTGACATGGCAATACCCAATTATCGACACTAATGTCCATAACTGGTAATTCCAACTTGACACCAGTGTCAAAATTTGGAACAAAGTTCTATACAAGCTATATCAGTAGTTGCATGTGTTTACAAGTCTTAGAAATAGCAATTCAAAACTTTAACCATTCTGTAAACTTAGTTTTACAAAATCCCAATTATTGACATGGATGTCAATATATTGGTATTCATGTACTATCAGTGAACCATATGTTGACACCATAAAACAAACTCAATTACATCAAAATTTTGAAATAAATCTTATCGATTAGTTAACTTGGACTATAAACACCACAATAACACTATAAGCGATGTATTTCAGACTGAATACAGAATGTTTTAAAAATAATTGTAAGATACTTACCTTGTCAAATTTTTAAGAAAACGATAATTTATTACTTAATTAATCATGTGCACTTTTTCATTCAGCTGTTTAGTCGCAATATTATTTTTAATGCAACTTAATGTTGCCAAAGTAAGAAATTGTGATATTATCTAATAAAATTGGTACAAATGGAACTATTTAAGGTTGTTATTTTCTTATTTTGGAAGAAAATTGCTAGGGTGTCAATTAATTGGATAGGTGTCGAGAATAGGTTAGCTTACCCTATATATATTTTCGGAATCTCGGAAACGGCTCTAACGATTTTACTGAAATTCAGCATGTAGGGGGTTTAGGGGGAGTAATATCGATCTAGATAAGTTTTATTTAAAAAAATGTTTTATCCCTGATTTCGGGCTCTAAAATTTTATTGAAATTTACGTTGAATATAATCACAATTTCATGGTAGTTCATTTAGGGAACGGGCGGTCTAGAGAGGTGAAAATACCTAGGATCGAGCCCAAACTGCCGTATTATTTTTTCATTTTTTTTTCAATTTATTTTAATTTTTTTTTTTACATCTTTTTAAAAATTACCAAGTAAGCGTCGGTCACTGAGGTATTGTAGTTTAAGTGATTATTATACATGAATGAATTACCTATTAAAAAAACAGATGGTTGTGTGAAGTATGACATGTATATAAAAGTAGTAGCGCCAGCGTTGACGAACGATAGGAGAGAATCGAAGAGAAAAATATGCGCCGACTGCGATGTGATAAGGAAAGGAATGAATTTTGAATTTAATTGAATCTTCTTCTTCTTCCTGCCCTGATCCCACTCTAAGTGGGGTCGGCACATGTTATAAACATGCTGTCACATGATTTGGCTGCGTTTTTACGACCGGCCGCCTGCCTGACGTCAACTTACCTCTGTCGTATTTTACGAACCTCGGTAAGAAATGAGGGTGGTACTATTCTATTCAGGCGGATACCACACAGCGAGCATGCATTACAAATCATCATTCCTATACTAGCACTGCATACATTCACCACTACAATCTCAACAATAATTTCGCCCCGTAGCCGAAGCATCTGGAGATAAACGATAAAATCGCAATTCAATATATTCATATCATAAAATACTAATCACAAACTCAACAAAATAAAATCCGAAAATGCATTCCTTTTCTTATAAATAACTGAGCATAAAAATTTTACACAATAAAAGTCAAGATACCTATAAACCCTTTTTTTGGAAGACGATCAAAAGAATCGAGCAGATGTGCAACGATTTTATTACCATTTAATGCCATAAATAATTTGATTAGTCTCGTATTTATCAACGCGAAGCCATCGAAACTCCATTCATTCATTCACAGTGCCGTAGCTAGGTAAAAAGGGCCCCGGAGCCAAAAATAAGGGCCCCAACTAAACTGCTTAACTCCTTTAAAACTGAATAAATAAGTAGTATGGTAAAAATAAATAAATAAGGTACAATCAAGGTAAGGTACAAGTCCTTAAAACTAAATAAAAAAATAGTATAGTAAAAATAAATAAATAAGGTACAATGTTAGCATTGAGATTTGAGTGCTTTCGAATAATATATATAATACAATAAATATTTAGTACCTGGGTGACCGCGCCTTGATCGGTAATTTTTAAAATGATGTAAAAAAATAAAATTAAAAAAAAATTGAAAAGAAAAATGAAAAAATAATAGGGCATGTGGGGTTCGATCCTATTTTCACCACTCTAGACCGCCGGTTTCCCAATTGAACTACCATGACGTAACGTTTGACAGCGAAAAATTGTGATTGTAATCATAAAATTATTTTGCTATAATCCGCAATTAAGTAAAATAGAAAATATATACAATACTAAATGTAGAGTGGACAATCTGTTTTCATACCTGATACATGCGGAATTCGTAAAAACACATGCACAAACCTCCACCACCGCCACCTCTCTGGATCTCCGCAAAGTTTACGCCTAATTCTATAAATTATTTACTACGCTAAATTTTTTTTGTACGCTCCCCGCAAGTTTAAAACAAAATGTTCGAAACTTATTAGGAATTTTCCTGTATTTATAAATAAGTTGCTATTATTAAAGTTACTGGAATCTGGTTTTTTAATATTCCGAATGTGTGAGAAATTTCGACTAGTTCAATTCATAGTTTGTTAGTCCGAGGGCCCCATAAGGTTGGGGGCCCGGGGCCCTCGTCGCTAGCTACCTCACTGCTCATTCAAGTATGTTTTATACTTAGATCTATTCAATGTAAGGACAACCATTTAAAAGCCACTAATGTTATCTTAATATCTTAAGGGAATGAAGATGTCACATTTGACGTACAATGCTATTAAAAATAAAAATCAACCATCTATTTTACACCCTATTTCATTACATTAAGAAGTCGAATCTTCAAAATTGATGTTATTTGTCCGCGTTTTTTCGCATCACCTCTTTGTATAATGATATCAAAAGATTTTCAAGTTCTTATAAACTGCACAATGGGACTTTTGCACGTGTTTGTAAGCACGCGTTCATTTAAACTTACGAGTATAATTCTAACTGAAAAAAAAACACGTTCAACACTTTCAAATAAATGTGTGTGATAGCACGGCTGGAGTTAACTCCTAAATGTTTTTGAATACACAATTGGCACAAACAATAAATAAACTCATCTTAATACTGAAAGTATTTTTAACGTCTTTTTATTTTTAACTAGCAATCCAGCTCACTTTGCTGGGCCTCAAAAATATCAGTAGTAAAAAAACTGTCATTGACAGTTTAAAAATATGCTCCGATCGCCACCAAACTTTACAGGAACATCCGCTGGACGTTAAAGTAAATCTAAAGATTATCAGAAGATTTGATTAAAATCGGTCCAGCCGTTTCAGTCTATAGTCGTCATAACCAAACGAGTAAGTAATCCTATCTACTTTACTATTATGTTTGATAAAGATAAAGCATAACGGAAATAAGGTATTCATATTTATTTTATGACTCCAAAAATTTTCGCTCTTTAAATGAGAATTGAGAAAAAAAACCGTACCGATTACCTTATTTATGAAAATTTATTTGAAGAAGTATAAGAATATATATAAAAAGTGAGCTTGTGTTTCCAACACATTCGAAACTAGCAAATAAAAAGCCTTAAGTTATATGTCTGTGTTAATGTGTTAACAGGTAAAGGAAATAGTAACAAAATGCGTCACAGATTAAAAATCATCCGTCCCATACAGGCCACACACGTTGATGTTTAACCTCCTTAAAAGCACAACAGTAAAAGGTGTTAATGCGAAAACACACGCGTTCCATTTTTAAAACGCAAACATTCGACGTTTAAAACCATAATCTGCTTAGCTCGGTGGCGCCTCTGTTTGTACGAAATTCGAACTTGTTACACTTCCCTATTCTTTATTCGATTGTTACACGTTCTTTGTTCGGTTAATATTTGTTGAAAGTATAATGCGTTCAAATTAAAAAGATCTCTATTTACAAACCCATTATATCTGGTTGGGGAAGAGTCGGGGGTTCATTTTAAAGTGGTTTCGTTAAGTGATGCTTAAGTGGGAGCCTGATGTTTGGTTGTTTTAGGACGCTGTTTGTTTTTGGGTTTACACGATTCCTCTTTAACAAGATGGTGTTTATTTTTATCTGTCCGACAGTAGGGGCTTTTACTATGGGTATAGGGACCTAATTAGAATAAGCGAAAGCTATTTTTAACTCAGTAAGGACACGATTTAAACATTATATTGTATTTTTAAATGAAGACGGATTCAATTTATAAATAAGGGAACATTTGACGAAAAGGTTCGATAGTGAATGTTAGCATTTTTTTTTTAGCATTATTATATATACTACTAAACTAAACTGATCGACTGATTGATTGAACTAAATTGATTGATTGATATTAGTCAAGAACTTTTTTAACAAACATTTTTATTCAACAAAAACGTACAAGTTATGTCTATCTTAAATTAAAAACACACCTATTTCTAATTTAATTAAATAATTGTTCCCCAATAAAGACAGAAGTAAATATATGTTTTTTTTAAATAAGACAGAAGTGGCAATTGTAGAATATTAAGGCGGGAAATGTTTTTACGATGACAGCGGTGGGAAAGCGACGCACGTTTTATTACTTCACCGCTTTTCTATTGCTTCTACATACAGAGTGTTTTTAAAAATAATATCGCACACTTTGATTTACACTCAGAGATAATAAAGATAATTCATACAATCCAAATCATCATCTTCCTGCCCTTATCCCACTCTAAGTAGGGTCGGCACAACATGTTATAAACATGCTGTCACACGATTTGGCTGCGTTTCTACGACCGGCCGCCTGCCTGACGTCAACTTACCCTAGTCATATTTTACGACACCTCGGTAAGAAAGAGGGTTATCTATTCTACTAAACCGGATACCCCACGGTGGGTCAACTTACCTTAGTCGCCTTTTATGACACCTCAGTAAGAAATGAGATTGGTCTATTTTACTCAGCCGGATACCAAACGGCGGGTCGACTTCCTTACCTTAGTCGCCTTTTACGACAATTCGGTAAGAAATGAGGGTAGTAGTATTCTATTCAGCCGGATGCCACAGCATTTATAATATAACTAGCGGCCTGCCCCTGCTTCACACGGGCTATATAAAATATATAGTTTGTCACTCAGTGAAAAAAATGATTAAAATCGCTCCGGTAGTGGTATCCGGCTAAGTAGAATAGCACCACCCTCATCTCTTACCGAGATGTCGTAAAAGGCGACTAAGGTAATTTGACCCCCCGCGTGGTATCCGGTTTAGTAGAATAGACCAACCTCCTTCTTACCGAGGTATCGTAAAATACGACTAAGGTAAGTTGACGTCAGGCAGGTGGCCGGTCGTTAAAACGCAGCCAAATCATGTAACAACATGTTTATAACATGTTGTGCCGACCCCACTTAGAGTGGGATAAGAGCATGAGGATGATGACTTGAAGCTTCATACATTTACCGATGCTTCTTCAAGCTCCACAATACACGAACGCTTTGAGATCATTCTAAGCTACAAAAACACTACTCTATTTTTGAAACATCCTGTAGCTAGTGAAAAAAGTCGCTAACTAAAAACTCATTTCTCGCTGTAATGGCCGAACGTCCCGTCCACCCCACTCACTATACCCCCGTTTTTAATAAAAAAATATCTCATCTCCGCTAAATTGTTCGCGCCACTCGGGAATATGAAAGTCGTTATTTAAAAAATGATTGCCCTTTCGTATTATTTCGGTATAAATTTTCAGTTAAGCTGTTTTCTTATGAGGGCCTCTTGAGGAACGGTATTAGGTGTTTTATCTGTCACGCTCTTTCTCCTTTGTAATTTATATTTCGAACAGTAATCTTTTTTTTTTAATTTAAATAATAGCGCGAGTACAATTTGATTGTTCGAATTCATTTGGTATTTGTCTTTTATATTTTGTTTTAATTATAGAATTTTATTTCTTTTTTAAGTGTACTAAAGCACATTTAAAATATATTTAATGATTTATAGAATTAGTCGTTACTTTGTTCGTTTGGTACAGCCGTTTCGGAGTCTAAGTTAAAAAAAATGAAAATATTCCTTATTCAAGTAAACTTGCAAACAAGTGCAGACAATTCGTCAACTCTATCGCTGGTTCGGAAAGCTGTTCCTACAGAGAAGAGCTAGCAAGAAACTCGGCTTTTGTTCTTTTCTAAACATAATTGTTATTACTAGTTACATTTAGTCATCACTGTTAAAATAACATACTAATCCTCAATAGTATTTTATTTCTTTATTTCTGTGTTTTTAAACTGCTGTGATGGCAAAGCTGATTGCGGTATTTTATTACCTATAGAATCTTATATCCAAACCCACAAACGACTTACGTATTGTAGGCGCAAAGCAGGAGCCGCAAGCTTATGTCGGTTCCTACTTTGTCTATTATATACATAAAAGGGAGATACAGACGAACATGCATTTAAGTAATTTTTTTGACCTTTTAAATATATAAATGTAATTTTTTATTTATAGTTTACTTATGTACATACAGGTCTATAAATCTCAAATTGCGTTGCAATTAATTGTTAAAAATAATAATAAAATTAATAAAAATCTTTAATATTTAAATAAGTTAATCTTGTATGTATATATATATATATATATATATATATATATATATATATATATATATATATATATATATATATACATACAAGATTAACTTATTATTATTTTTTTTATTATTATTATACATATTATTTTTTTTTTCGGAATCTCGGAAACGGCTCCAACGATTTTCCTGCAATTCAGCATGTAGAGGGTTTTGGGGGATAAAAATCTATCAAGCTAGGTTTCATTAAAAAAAAAACACTTTCCCTGTTTTTGGGCGTTAAATACTTAAATTTATATTGAATTGAATTTTTGCTATCAATTGTCAAGTCAGCGTAGCTTATTCGGGGAACGGGGAACGGTCGCGAGAAATGAAAATACCTAGGATCGAGCCCCACCTACCCTATTATTTTTTCTGTTTTTTGAAGTTTCTTTTTTTTATTTTGTAAAAAAGCAAGGCTCAGTCACTCAGATATTAATAATAGTCCTTCTAAAAGCCCATACAATAGGCATCAATTCATTTCCCACAGCAAATCAATCACGAACTTATCGCAAACATATTCCCGACATAAAGCCGTCTACAGATATAACCCATCATTACTCTTTTCATTACCAAACGATAATCTCCCTGTACAATTAAATCGCGTTAATTGGCAAGGGGGATATGAAACCGCCCTAACAATGCTCAACTCATACATACCTATTACAACACAATAAGGTTCAATTTGGCTTAGCAATTTTATTGAATGTCCTTTGTTAATAACTGCGAATTGTCATTCGCTGCAAACGCGATTTTCAACCTTATATGTATGGAATAGGGTTTGTTAGTGATGTGCTTTTTTTGTAAAGAAAGATCACAGAGATATCGATATAATGCGATTAACTTTAAGTGACATCGCGCTAACGATTTGATTTCAAATAGGTACGCTTTTGTAATCGGCTTTGATATATTTATGTCTTTTTAATGGTACTCTTTGAAGATAACCTTAGTGCCTCTGTAATAAAGGGTAATTGGTACTTTGAAGATTTGTTTGTTTCTTACAGAGGGAGAATTAAGTACGGTACATATTATACGTAGCAGTAATACCTACTTAGGTATTTTGATACGAAAATAATGTTATGTTGAGAACCTCTAAGCAGGAACCTCTAATTTTTGGGCGGATATTAATATATATCAGCTATATTATTTAAAATTCAAATTCAAATTCAAAATATTCTTTATTCAAATAAACTTGTAAACAAGTGCTTTTGAATCGTCTACTGCTGATTCGGAAAGCTGTTCCTACCGAGAAGAGCCAGCAAGAAACTCGGCGGTTGCTCTTTTAAAAATATAATTCTTATGACTATAGTTACATTTAGTCATTACTGTCTTGTACAGGGTCTAAGCGAGCTATATCCACACATTCTTATCTTCCAAGTAATCCTCAACAGTATAGTAGACTTTCTGGATCAGCCTCTTTTTAAGTGATTTTAAACTGATGTAATGGCAAAGCTAAAATTGATTGATTGATTTAAACGGATTATCCAAGAAAAAAACATTTTATATTGTAATACAATACAAAAATATAAAACACTTTTAATATAAAGATTTTGTTGTTCAAGATATATACCTACTTACTAGACTTTGCCTGAAAAAATAATCTAATAAATATTGTTTGGGGTTTATTATTATTACTATAATAGTGTCCTTTTATAGGATAACTAACTTTTACCCGTAACTTCGTTTGCGTGGACTGTTCTCGCGTGACGCTTTTCAATATCATCCTATTCCTGTAAAATTAATATGATTTCTATAGCCTATATGTTATTCCGGTGTATAAGGAATAATTGTGCCAAATTTCATCATTATTGGTTCAGCGGATTTACCGTCAAAGAGTAACAAACATGCATAGGATTAGTAGGATTTTACCTATTTTTGAAAACGTTATGAAATATATAGAATTAGGCGTTACCTTGCGGAGATCCATTATACAAAAATAATAATGAAATTAATTTGCTATAATCCGCGATTAACTAAAATAGAAAATATATAGGTATAATGCTAAATGTAGAGTAGACAATCGACGAGCTTAAAATTTATTCATACGTAATCAAAAGGTTATGCGTGTGGTATCCGGGTGAATAAATTATTACCACCCTCATTTCTTACCGAGTTGTCGTAAGAGATGACTTAGGTACTTTGACCCGCGGTGTGGAGTAGAATAGATAACCCTTATTTCTTACCGAATTGTCGTAATAGGCGACTAAGGTAATTTAACCCCCCCCCCCCCCCCCCCGTGTGGTATCCGGCTGAGTAGAATAGATCACCCTCATACATAGGTGTCGTAAAAGGCAACTAAGGTAAGTTGACGTAAGATAGGCGTCCGGTTGTAAAATCACTAGCCAAATCAAGTAACAACAGGTTTAAAACATGTTGTACCGGCCCCACTAACAGTGGGTTAAGGGCAGAATGACGATTAAAAGGTTAATTAAAGAGCAAACACTAACAAGCAATAACAATACAAAATAAAGAGCTCTCAAAACAGAGCTTAACCGTCCCATTTAGCGGCAATCTCCAACAATACCGAGCACTAATAAAGATACTCAAGTAGACGAGCGTAGCGAAATTAATTCAGAGCCAAGTTCCCGGCGCATTGAATCTGTACTTCCGAAACGAGCTGTCGCGCAGACGTACAGAACATCCTTTCATAGAACGTACAACGTCACATTGCACCTAGCCCCGTGTCATAAACAAATCAAACATGGCCGGCGGAGATATTAATGAGACAATGAGACATTAGCTCGCTACAAAATGCCTCCGTATTCGCGAATAATTAAATCGTAAAGTCCCCTCTACGCCGCCTACGGCACCCGTCTATTTACTCCTTTTTCATTCAACACAATAGCCACTGCAATCTGATACATTCATTTTCAGAACATCACTACGATCTACAGCAACACAATCAATTTTAAACTTTATGCTATTGTTCTAAAGTTGAAATTGCAATGGCGTTTAGATAAACTATAAGGCGTATTCCACAGAGACTATTAATTTGAGCGCGACGGACCCCGCCTACCCAATATCGCTCGACACACGTGTCGGATTGTATCGCCGTCTCGTTCTATCCGCGCCGCTTATTAAAATTCCTCGGTCGGTAGCTGCGTCTCTGTCGGATGTAGCGAAGAGGGAGAGGCGGTCCGCGAACACGGTTTGCGCCCCAATGCCAGCGCGATTTCCACCGCGCCGCCACGCGAATCATTACGCGGACAAACGTTTCGCGACATATTCGCAATTGCGCAAATAACACCGAATTCGCGTTCAGCACGCTCGACAACGTGTCTATGTGATAGTGTTATCTGTACCTGTAAATCGTTCGACCGATGCGTAAAATAACCAATTAATTAAAGAAAAAAACATTCCATTTTCAAATCCGTTCGATTTGTAAATCGAATTGTTTTCACATCGATATTTACAACTCGTTACTACAAATATACGCACCTCATGAATATAAATAGATCGATCGGCTCGTATAAATATCGACTTTTGAGGAAACGTTTTTGTAATATGGAAATGTGAAAGGCCGTCGGTTAATGGAAATGGTAGAGGATAGGTGAGATGAAGACTTCGCTGGAATGCGAGCGGTCTGAGGCCGCCGAGAGCGGCGGGAAAGGGCGGATATCTTTCAGCGTGGACTCTCTATTGGGTAGCAAGAGCGACACGCGGACACCGGACGCTAATAGCAATGACGCTGAGAGTACTATCGAGTCTGACGACAGTGATGTGGATATAGAGGATGTTGAGTCGAACGTTGGCGACGAACGGGACGAGAGGGAGAGTAACAACGACGGTGAGGAGACGGAAAGTAGAGGCGTGGTGGTGCCACAGCCGCTTTTGCCGCGTCTGTACCAAGGTCATGCGCCACCAACGTGGCCGTTTGGTGCTTTCCCCTGGATGGCGCCTAATCCTATGTTTCGTGCTGGATCACCTAATGGTGAGTAACATGTATAAAAAATTATACTAGTATTAAAGAGTCGCTGCCCGTCGTACAATAAATCATCAGTGCGCTAGGGACAGGCGCGTGCGGTGCGTCACTTATCGATACCTAACTTATCGATTCATAAAATGATGAAGAATAGGTATGTTGTAAGTAGCCGGCCTGTTACTATCCCACTGCTGAGAATAGGCCTCTTCTCTCCGTTTTTGGAGAGAAGGATTGGCGCTATGACCTACCACGCTGCTTAAGTAGACTGGCCCGTTGGCGCAGTGGGTAGTGACCCTGCCTTCAGCACCGCGGGTCGCGGGTTCGATACCCGCCGAGGGCCAACATTTTGTATAAATGAATTTGTTGGTCTTTAAGCCTCGGTGTAACTATATTTGTATTTAAGTATGTATTTAAAAATATATAAGTATATATTCACCAGCTATCTGCCATCCATAACACAAGTATTAAGTTACTTACTTTGGGGACCGATGACCGTTTGTGTAAGTGTCCCATATATTTATTTATTTTATAAGTATGTAAATTGGTAAATTGTTAATAAGTGCGGCTAATTTAAGAAATATTAGTCTACTAGCTGAATGGGCAAACGTTAATTTGCCGTATAAATTGTTTGTAGGGAAATTCTAGTTTATATTATAAAAAAAATATGGCGAAATATTAAAAAAAATCTTAGAGGTGGACAATCGTTATCACTTAGGGGTATAAAATAATATATAGTAGTATAAGTAGGGGTATAAATATATAGTAGCCGATTCTCAGACTTACTGAATATGCATATAAAATTGCATTAAAATCGGTCAAGCCGTTTCGAAGGAGTATAGTTGGTAGGTATACTAAGTAAGAATTTTATATATAAGATTAATGAGTGCCGGTAAATTAATTAGTTTGCAATGGTAATTTAATATTTATTACCGCCGTGTGATATCCGGCAGAATAGAATAGTACCACCCTCATTTCTTACCGAGGTGTCGTAAAAGGTGACTAAGATGACTCGACCCGCCGTGTGGTATCCGACTGAGTAGAATAGACCACCCTCATTCTTACCGAATTCTCGTAAAGACGACAAATATAAGTTTACTTGGGCAGATGGCCTGTAATGATGATTAAAATATGTAATTTAATTTAAATAATTTATAGAATTACTTTGCGGATATCCGTAATACACACAGAAAACGGATTGTCCACTCTACATTTAGCATTAGGTATATATATTTTCTATTTTACTTCATTGCGGATTATTGAAAAATAATTTTATTATTACTTTTGTTTAAAATACGAAATAATGTGACACCTTATTAAACATGTTGTGCCGACCCCACTTATAGTGATATAAGGGCAGAAGATTATTGATTGCTGCAGTTGCTTAAATAGTTTCCACTATTACAGAATGTTGCGTTAAATCACCAAAGAATGAGCGAGAAACTCGGCCAAATATATTTCTATAAAATACCTACAACTACCAGTGCATAACATTCTTATAAATTTTTATCTTTTATACAATCTTGATGTATTCTTTATATCTATAAAAAGTAAGTAAGTAGCGGCCTGTTACTATCCCACTGCTGGGCATAGGCCTCTTCTCTCCGTTATTGGAGAGAAGGATTGGAGCTAAGACCTACCACGCTGCTCCAATGCGGATTGATAGGTTACACATATCTCCAGAATTCTCTAGAGATATGCAGGTTTCCTCACGATGTTTTCCTTTACCGAAAAGCGTGTGATAAATTGCAATTATCAATTAGACACATAAGTTTTAATAGAAAAACTCATTGGTGTCTGCCCGGGTTTGAACCCATGATCGTCTCTAGAGATTCACACGGTCGCACCGCTAGGCCATCACAGCTTCTTTATATCTATACTTATATATAAAGCTGAAGAGTTTGTTTGTTTGAACGCGCTAATCTCAGGAAATTTCCTTCAGTATGAGATAGTCCATTTATTGAGGAAGGCTATAGGCTATATAACATCACGCTAAGATGAATAGAAGAAAAACAACAATAATAAATAGTACGAAAACGGCATAATCTAAAGCTTTCCTTGCGTGCGCTGAGTAAACGGTAATAGTTATTCAAAAATCATGTATATGAAAGATTCTTTGTTTATTTATCGAGGAAGGAGTGTGTGTGCTTGTGTGGTGTTGGTGTTGGCGGCGTTTTGTGATACATGTCGTGACTTGTCCTGCATGTATGGGGTATGTGATTGTTGCCTGGTTCATACACTAAGCATTATATATATTCTCTTAACAAACGCGAATTACAGCAAAATAATTTTATTATAATTTCTATAATAAATAAATAAAATAAAATTTATGTCTGTCTGATTACAAGACTGTACCTATTAACATATAATTTAAAGAAATTCCGCAATGATATTTTCTATTTGTGTCGCCGCTCAATACAGTTAGCAATTCATTCGATGGTCTCAGTATTCGCATCTACAATAAAATTCCGCAATCCATACTAGACCAGTCTACAGAAAGGTTTAAGTTAAGCATAAGAGATGTACTTATACGTAAAGCATATTACAAAATTGCATATAGCATACAAAATAGCATATTACAAAAGCCTGTATTTGAAAATCCTTTCAGCTGCGTTTAACTGCGGTTTAATAATATAAAATTGAAAATGTTTAAAAGATTGACCGCCGAGTTTCTTTCTGGTTCTTCTTGGTAAGAGCGACATTCCGAACCAGTTGTATCTTCATTAATCATATTGATACTTGACGATTCAAAAGTGCTTGAAAGAGCTTATTTGATTAAAGATTATTTTGATTTGATTTGATTTGATATCGAAAAACTCGTAACATATAGGTATGTATATAATTTTAAATTGATGTTAGGTATTATTGCTAATGTTGTCGAGGACGGAAGTAGTCAAGTATCATTTCTCTAGTTTTTTTTATACCGCATGTACTGACAAAGCGATAATCACATGACGGATAGAAAGGGGGAGAGGGGGTTGGTTAGTGACTGCTATAAATGGCTGAGTTTGACATAGCTCAGCCAATCTTGTAAAACTCGACTCATACGGTTATTATATGGCTATGCGGCTGGATTTTTTATCACCTTGGTAGGTCTTAACTCCAGCCCATCTGTCGAAAAACGGTGACAGAAAGGTTATGCCCAGCGGTGGGATAGTAACATGCTGTTAGTTTACCTTTATAATACCTCAGTACACCTCGAACAATTAGTGAGTGATTAGTGTTACCAGAATAATATAATAAAGTTATTTTTAAATTTTACAAAGCAATAAATTACCTGCGTAATACGGTTGTAGGTACTGTTCAAACAAATGTGGTTATAAACTAATTGAATCAAAAAACATACCTACTTGCATACAAATTGAATTCACTTCCCAAGGCCGATGACTGTGTTCTTTGTTTGCCAAAAACATCATAAAACCCATTATAATTTTAAATTGTTATTCATTTTAGGTATATACAGAGCATGTACGATTTAAAGTCGTTTATAGAATTTACAATAAAATTATTTTGCTATAATCCGTGTTAGTTTAGAGAATACATGTTAAGTGTTAGCCGTGTGGTATCCGGCTAAGTAGAATAGTACCACCCTCATTTCTTACCGAGGTGTCGTAAAAGGCGACTAAGATAAGTCGACCCGCCGTGTGGTATCCGGCTGAGTAGAATAGACCACCCTCATTTCTTACCGAGTTGTCTTAAAAGGCGACTAAGGTAAGTTGAATCACCGTGTAGTATCCGGTTAAGGAGAATAGACCACCCTCATTTCTTACCGAGGTGTCGTAAAAGGCGACTAAGGTCAGTTGACCCACCGTGTGGTATCCGGCTGAGTAGAATAGACCAACCTCATTTCTTACCGAGGTGTCGTAAAAGGCGACTACGAAGGCGAATACGACTAAGGTAAGTTAACGTCAGGCAGGCGGCCGGTCGTTAAAACATAGCCAAATCATGTAACAACATGTTTATAACATGCTGTGCCGACCCCACTTAGAGTGGGATAACGGCAGGAGGATATATACATGCAATGCTAAGTGTATGAAGCAGGCAACAATCACGTACCAAACACATGCAGGACAAGTCGCCACACGTATTACAAGACGCCATCAACACCAAGACTCCACACAAGCACTACACACTCATTACCACAACCTTTACGATCGTGTCGCCCCGAAACCGAAGCATCATCAGGAGGATAGGCTCCACGAACAAAATCGCATTACGATTTTGTTCGTGCGATACGTTTCATACGCAATTAGCTTTATATCAAATCAAATTGACTGGCTCGTTGGAGCAGTGGGTAGTGACCTTCGGCTCCACGGGTCGCGGGTTCGATTCCCGCCGAGGACCAACATTTTAAAATGAATTTTAAAATGAATTTGTCGGTCTTTGAGCCTGGGTGTATATTTGTATTTAAGTATGTATTTAAAAAATATAGAAGTATATATTCACCAGTTGTCTGTCTACCATAACACAAGTATTAAGTTACTTACTTTGGGGACGGATGACCGTGTGTGTAAGTGTCCCATATATTTATTTATTTATTTATTTAAATATTTGATTTGTTAAGTGTTAAATAGATCTTATATAAGCAGACAGTACGGTAAGCTACCCCACAAGGGTGTACAAAAATTCTTTCTGCCAACTGCTATAACCTTAACTTGTAACTCTTTAAACTGTATTTACCTTACTTGTTAGTATGAGCCATAACACATCGGTACATATATATGTTTGTTTTTGCGAGGTTTATGGTTGCCTTTTAACTTTTGTCAATTACAATAAGATAAATATATATATTTTTTTAATTAAGAATGAAAATGTTATTACATCAGTTAAATATATGTCATTTATTTGGAATAATTAGTAAAAAAAAAAGAAAAAAGTCAAATTAATTGATTAAGTAAGATGTCAGAAGTATTACCAATAATATAATGGAATAGTGTATCATACACTTAGCAATGCACGTATACTCTTAACAAACGCGGATTACAGCAAAATAATTTTATTGTAACTTCTGTACTTTGGGGTTCCGCAAAGTAACGCCTGCTTCTATCTTTAATATTTAAGTGAGTTAATCTTGTATATATGTACGCCGTGTGGTATCCGGCTGAATAGAATAGTACCACCCTCATTTTCTTACCGAGGTGTCGTAAAAGGCGACTAAGGTAAGTCGACCCGCCGTGTGGTATCCGGCTGAGTAGAATAGACCAACCTCAATTCTTACCGAGGTGTCGTAAAAGGCGACTAAGGTAAGTTGACCCACCGTGTGGTATCCGGTTTAGTAGAATAGACCACCCTCTTTCTTACCGAGGTGTCGTAAAATACGACAGAGGTAAGTTGACGTCATGCAGACGGCCGGTCGTAAAAACGCAGCCAAATCATGTGACAGCATGTTTATAGCATGTTGTGCCGACCCCACTTAGAGTGGGATAAGGGCAGGAAGATGATGAATCTTGTATATATGTACCTATATATTTTCGGAAACTGCTCCAACGCTTTTCCTGAAATTTAGCATGTAGGGAGTTTAGGGGAGAAAAATCGATCTAGGCAGGTCTTATTTAAAAAAAAAATCATACCGTTTTTGGGCATTAAAAAATAATAAAATTTATATTGAATTGAATTTTTGCCATCAACTGTCAAGTCAGTGTAGCTTATTCGGGGAACAGGCGGTCGCGAGAAATGAAAATACCAAGGATCGAGCCACACCTACCCTATTATTTTTTTTTCGATTCAAAAGTACTGTAAACAGGCCACTTGAATAAAGAATATTTTGAATTTGAATTTGAATTTGAATTTATTTTTTTTTATAAGAAATTAGGAGCAAGGTTCGGTCACCCAGATATTAAATCATTTAAAGTCTTTATTGATACTACTTTATATCATGGAAAAATTGGTAATTTTTCATATCCTTTTTATTCATTGAATTTCAACATGGGTTTCGCGACAGATATATTGTCGCTTGTAACCATGAACTTTTCTTGAATGATATTTTTCTATAAAGGATATTATATTAAGTACCTGCATTATTTACTTAATACCTACCAATTTATATTTATTTGATTTTTAAGCAAATAAATCTAGTAAGTAGGTATAGGTATATCTTCTGAATAACAAAATCTTTATATTCAAAGTATTTTATAATTTGTATTGTATTGAAATATAAAATGTAGTGTTTCTTTGATCTTAATCATCCGTTTAAAATAATAGAGCTTAGCCGTGTGGTATACGGCTGAGTAGAATAAACTACCCTCATTTCTTACCGAGCTACGCCGTGTGGTATCCGGCTGAATAGAATAGTACCACCCTCTTTTCTTACCGAGGTGTCGTAAAAGGCGAATAAGGTAAGTCGACCCGCCGTTTGGTATCCGGCTGAGTAGAATAGACCAACCTCATTTCTTACCGAGGTGTCGTAAAAGGCGACTAAGGTAAGTTGACCCACCGTGTGGTATCCGGTTTAGTAGAACAGACCACCCTCATTCTTATCGAGGTATCGTAAAATACGACTAAGATAAGTTGACGTCAGGCCGGTCGTAAAATACGTAGCCAAATCATGTGACAACATGTTTATAACATGTTGTGCCGACCCCACTTAGAGTGGGATAAGGGCAGGAAGATGATGATTGATACTACTTTATATCATGGAAAAATTGGTAATTTTTCATATCCTTTTCATTCATTGAGTTACAACATGGGTTTCAACCGCGACAGATTATATATTGTCGCTTGTAACCATGAACTTTTCTTGAATGATATTTTTCTATAAAGGATATTATATTAAGTACCTGCATTATTTACTTAATACCTACCAATTTATATTTATTTCATTTTTAAGCAAATAAATCTAGTAAGTAGGTATAGGTATATCTTCTGAATAACAAAATCTTTATATTCAAAGTATTTTATAATTTGTATTGTATTGAAATATAAAATGTAGTGTTTCTTTGATCTTAATCATCCGTTTAAAATAATAGAGCTTAGCCGTGCGGTATCCGGCTGAGTAGAATAAACTACCCTCATTTCTTACCGAGCTGTCGTAAAAGGTGACTAAAGTAAGTCGAACCCCCGTGTGGTATCCGGCTGAATTGAATATACCACCCTCATTTCTTACCGAGCTGTCGTAAAAGGTGACTAAAGTAAGTCGACCCGCCGTATGGTATCCGGCTGAGTTGAATATACCAACCACATTGCTTACCGAGGTGTAAACGGCTAAAAAGGTAAGTCGAGCCACCGTATTGTATCCGATTGAGTATAATAGACCACCCTACCATACCTACCATACCGACCCCACTTAGAGTGGGATAAGGGCATAAGGATGATGAGTATAATTTTGTATATTTGTTAATTTATGTCATGTTAGCACTTTTGCTAATAATAAGCTGTGATAGCCCAACGATAACACCGCGTGACTCGTTGAGACTCTTTGAGACCGCGTAACTCGTGAGAAGGTCACGGGTTCAAACCCGGACAGACACCAATGAGTTTTTCTATTAAAACTTATGTGTCTAATTGATAATTGCAATTTATCACACGCTTTTCGGTGAAGGAAAACATCGTGAGGAAACCTGCATATCTCTAGAGAATTCTGGAGATATGTGTAAATTACCAATCCGCATTGGAGCAGCGTGGTAGGTCTTAGCTCCAATCCTTCTCTCCAAAAACGGAGAGAACAGGCCTATTCCCAGCAGTGGGAGAGTAACAGGCCGCTACTTTAGCACTTTGTAGAATATCTAAACAACTTTCATCATCATCATCATCCTCCTGCCCTTACCTAACTGCCACTGCCACTCTAAGTGGGGGTGGGATAACTCGGCACAACATGTTATAAACATGTCATATGATTTGGCTACGTATTTTACGACCGGCCGCCTGCCTGACGTCAACTAATCTTAGTCGTATTTTACGACACCTCGGTAAGAAAGAGGGTGGTCTATTCTACTAAACCGGATACCACACGGTGGGTCAATTTATCTTAGTCGCCTTTTACGACACCTCGGTAAGAAATGAGATTGGTCTATTCTACTCAGCCGGATACCACACGACGGGTCGACTTACCCCAGTCGCCTTTTACGACACCTCGGTAAGAAATGAGATTGGTTTATTCTACTCAGCCGGATACCACACGGCGGGTCAACTTACCTTAGTCGCCTTTTACGACACCTCGGTAAGAAATGAGGGTGGTACTATTCTATTCAGCCGGCTACCACACGGCGTAGAATAAACAACTTACATTTCATAAAAATAGGTAGATAACGGAGCAGTTAAAATTTGTATACATTGTTCTTTTAACCCGTGATTTTGTTAAACTGTAGTCATTGATTTGGTAATTAAAAAACTTTCGAAGGTCACCAAAAACTAAATACCAAATTGTAGTGGTTAACGCGTGTCCAGGTTAAATATTCTTATTGTATGTAAAGTGGCTTGTATCCGGTTTAACATATCATTGTTAAACTAACCTCATAAAACTTTATAACAACGAATAACAATAACACCGTAGTTTGGTATCCGGCTGAGTAGAATAAACCACCCTATTTCTTACCGGCATGTCGTAAAAGGCGACGAAGGTAAGTTGACCCGTCGTTTTGTATTCAGCTGAATAGAATAGACCACCCTCATTTCTTACCGAGGTGTTTTAAGAGGCGACTAAGGTAAGTTGACCCACCGTGTGATATCCGGCTGAGTAGAAAAAACCACCCTTATTTCTTACCGAGGTGTCGTAAAAGGCGACTAAGGTAAGTTGACCCGCCGTTGGTATTCGGCTGAGTAGAATGCACCACCCTCTTTCTTCAAAGAGGGTGGTCTTTCGAGCTTTCGAGGAGTCTTCAAATACGACTAAGGAAAGTTGACGTCAGGTAGGCGGTCAACTTACTTTAGTCGCCTTTTACGACACCTCGGTAAGAAATAAGGGTAGTATATTGCACTCAGCCGACTACCACACGGTGGGTCAACTTCCCTTAGTCACCTTTTACGACACCTCGGTATGAAGTGAGGGTGGTGTATTCTACCGGATATCACACGGCAAAAAGCGTATCCATTAGTTATGTTTATCGATCGATAACACTAGGCGTGACCTCTAGCAGTTTTCCGTTCGCATTAGCGTTACCCTGACAAATGTTATCGCGATATAAAATCGTTAACCAAATCAATAAGCCGTAATTAATTTAGAATGCGATGACAGAATTAACGAGCGAGTCCATGCGACTATTAACTAGACAAGGTGTTAACCAACAGGAGGACTGTCTGGGTTTAAAACGTTTATTGGTTTATTAACAACATAAACAACTAAAGTATAGAATAAATTAGATGTTCCAGCAGCTTTTGGCCGTGTGGAAATCTGTGTAACAATATTTTACCCGAGTTGAACGTTAAAGTAGTTATTGTGAGTTAATCCATACCCAGCTGAGTAGAATAGACCACCATCATTTCTTACCGAGGTGTCGTAAAAGGCGACTAAAGTAAAGACTACTTTATAGGACTTTGTTTTATAATAAGTATAGATAATGATTAAAGTGTGGAGGAATTGTGACATATAAAAAAAAACATGGGTTGAAATAGTGGATCATATTAAAAAATTAAGTTTTGAGACAAATAGGTTTAAAATTTTCATTGCTAAGGAAAATGTATAAAAAATTATTTTGCTTAAACGAACGGTTTAATATTGAATTACTAACAATCGCCAGCAGCACCGGCCGTTTAAAAAGATTAAAACCGTAATATTATAATCTTTTGATAACATAAAATGGTTAATGTGGGTTAACCTTAAAAGCTAGATGTATGCTGTTGCGGAATTTTATTTAGAACTTTTAGAGGCGAACAAAATTGTAATACATGATTTTTGAATAACTATCACCGTTCACTCAGCGCACTCAAGGAAAGCTTTAAATTTTGCCGTATTCGTAAAACCTATATCCTTCTTCGATAAATGGACTATCTTACACTAAAAGAATTTTTCAAATCAGTCCAATAGTTCCTGAGATTAGCGCGTTCAAACTATCAAACAAACAAACACTTCAGCTTTATGTATTAGTACAGATGAGATCTGCCGGTATTTCTGCTGAAAAGAATGTGTATTTATTCTAAAATATTTACCTACACCTAGTCTAAAACACGTGTTATTTGAGTTTTCTGAGTGAATAACAACGATCGTTTCATCCCGTAACTAAAACATTGTCAAGAGATCTATGGTTTCTTTTTTTTATAAGCGCCTGGCTATGATCTCGGCTGATAGAAAGCGAAATATGTAGCCAAAGGTGGACTGGGCTTGCCAGTGTTGTGCCTATTCACTGTTCTTTTAAAGTTTTCCAAATCATAGGAGTCCGGGAAAATAGATGAAACTAGGAAATTGCACGCCTTCGATGCATCAGGAAAGCATCGTCGTAATGAATGTGTGTATTGTGTAATGTGCTGATGGTGGTGGTGTTTTGTGATATATGTGGTAACTAATCTGTCTGCAAGCTAAGGTTTCCAGTCTTAGTCGCCATCGTTTTCGACCTTTCACACAGCTATACTTGGTGTTTGTTACTATAATTAGTTAGGTAGTTATATACTAAAAATAACTTTTAATCGCCGTGTGGTATCCGGCTGAACAGAATAGTACCACCCTCATTTCTTACCGAGGTGTCGTAAAAGGCGACTGAGGTAAGTTGACGTCAGGCAGGCGGCTGTTCGTAAAATACGTAGCCAAATCATGTGACAACATGTTTGTAACATGTTGTGCCGACCCCACTTAGAGTGGGATAAGGGCAGGAGGATGATGATGACTAAAAATAACTTTCAAGTGAGTAAGTAGCGACCTGTTACTATCCCACTGCTGAGAATAGGCCTGTTCTCTCCGTTTTTGAAGAGAAGGTTTGGAGCTAAGACCTACCATGCTGCTCCAATGCGGATTGTTCGGTTACACATATCGCCAGAATTCTCTAGAGATATGCATGCAGGTTTCTTCACGATGTTTTCCTTCACCGAAAAGCGTGTGATAAATTGCAATTATCAATTAGACAGTTAAGTTTTAACAGAAAAACTTATTGGAGTCTGCCCGGGTTTGAACCCGTGACCTCCTCGAAAGAGTCGGACGGTGTTACAGCTTTTAAGTATAAATAATAATTTGTAGTGTAAAAGTCGAATAATGATCTTCTTATTCTTATAGATTTTCTAACACACGTGGATTTTAGCAAAATCATAACTATTGCAAATATCAATTCGGAACATAAGATATACCTAACAAAATAAATTACTCATAGTATTTGAAACCATGACCCCCTAGCGTATAAACATAAAGGTAATTTACATTTTTATGTGTTTTTGAAGTTTTTATATACCTAAAATGCAAATTTAATTTTTATCCGTCTTGCGCTAAATTGAATTATATAGTGTAAAAAAAACAATATAAGTTTAGGTAGTTTTAAATTTGTCTTATTCATAAAGCTGAAATTCGAAATACTTGTAAAATTAAATGTAAAAAATCAAAAATTTTATATTCATTGACATCATCATTCTCCTGCCCTTATCCCACTCAAAGTGGTTTTTTTTTTTTCATTTATTTAACAATTTAAACAATTTTTTAACAAATGTTACTTAACACTATAAAAAACCACAAAGGTTTGTACCTAGTGTTACTGTCATCATAATATATACTACAGTATTAACCGGTTGTATGGATTATTGAATAATTTTTTAAAGGAAATATGCAAGTATTGTTGTAAAATAACTAAACTTATATTAAATGATATGAGTTTAGTTATTTTAGAGTTTTAAGGAAATATTCGGTTTCGGCACAACATGCTATAAACGTGTTGTCACATGATTTGGCTACGTATTTTACGACCGCCTGTCTGCCTGACGTCAACTTACATATTCGCCAACTTATTTTACGACATCTCAGTAAGAAAAAGTGTGGTCAATTTATGCTATGACATAAAAGTCTTATACGCCAAAATATTTTACTCAGATGGTTATACAAGAAATATATTTAATATTTAAATGAGTTAATCTTGTATCTGTGTGTATATATTCGGAATCTCGGAAACGGCTCCAACGATTTTCCTGAAATTCAACATGTAACATGTAATAATCGATCTAGCTACGTTTTATGTAAAAAACATCGAAATATCACTGTTTTTGGGCATTTAAAAATACTAAAATGTATATTGAATATAAAAAAAACTATTTTTACCATAAACTGACATAGTGTAGCTTATGCAGGGAACGGGCAGTCCCGAGAAATGTAATTACCTAGGATCGATTCCCAACTACCTAATTATTTATTTCTTTTTTTTTTTGTAACAAATTACCGGTCAACCAGGTACAGATAATAGCAGTTATTGCATCCTATTTATGTAATATTTTAACTTTTTCTGCTTTAAAAATACGATCGTGCCATTCAAGAAATCGATAGCCAATTACGATTTCCTGGCGATTTTCATTTGTTTCTAGCCAACCCGCTGGAATATTTCCGAGTATGCGGCCGCGGAATGGTGCGTATTTCTTAATGATTTCAATCATTAACGTTCATCCGGATCATTATGGGTGTCTAACGTTACTTTGTTATTCAACAGATCAGTTTAGATTTAGATTGATCGTCAGTGTTTTTTTTGCACGTCACCATCAACGTCATATCTGTGTAATATATCCTGCTATATATAATCTCTTAGGGTCTGTTTGAAAGAAACACATTTATTCATCTGTGCGCTATACACGTTGCTACAAACTAATACAAAAGCTTACAACTAAATAGATATAAGGTGTTTAATATAATTACAAGAATAGACCACCCTCCTTCTTACCGAGGTGTCATAAAATACGACTAAGGTAAGTTGACGTCAGGCAGGCGGCCGGTCGTAAGATCGTAGCCAAATCATGTTACAGCATGTTTATAACATGTTGTGCCGACCCCACTTAGAGTGGGATAAGGGCAGGAGGATATAATAATAATTCCTTTTAATAAACGCCAGTTTAGACAAAGCGGCTTGTCAATAAATCTCCGACCTTAACTTGTTTGAAAACACATGTCATCGGCTACTCTAAGCAATTTAATGTTCACACGTTAACCGCAGCAATAAAACTAATTTATAGAGGTCAATAATGCGGTATACTACCTACTAATTTATTTTGATTTAGAATTGGCCGGCGATATATAGGCGTTTTCCTTGATTGAAGCGTTCTAATATTTCATCGATCTTGTTTGTTAGAGAAAATAATATACAGTTTAACACTTTGAGCGGTGCATATGGGTTTTATGTCTTATTTTTTTGTGGTTTTGGTATAAGATTCTATAATAAAATTCCGCAATCAATTTCAGCTTTGCCATTACATCAGTTTAAAAACACTGTTAAAAAGAGGCTGATACAGAAAGCCTACTATACTCTTGAAGATTATTTGGAAGATAAGAATGTGTGGATATAGCTCTCTTTGAACCTGTACAAGACAGTAACGACTTAATGTAAATAGTATTAAGAATTATATTTTTAAAAGAGCAACCGCCGAGTTTCTTGCTGGCTCTTCTCGGTAGGAACAGCTTTCCGAACCAGCAGTAGAGTTGACGATTCAAAAGCACTTGTTTACAAGTTTATTTGAATAAAGAATATTTTGAATTTGAATTTGAATTTGAATTTATGGTATATTGTTATGGGGTAATTGTACGGACATTGAAAAATTTTTTGTATTACAAGAACGCTCAGTTTTTCCACTCACTTTGTCCCAGTTTACTGTGTAGTTACGGAAAGTTTTTAATAATATTTTATCGTGGTAATAAATTCAAATCAATCCACTTCGTCACGTGGCCCGCTGAGTTTAATTAATCTATTGTAGTGAGTAATCGATCAAATAACGAATCGATTTAACCGAAACTATATTGTTGTAACAGTACTAGAAAATACTGGACGTTTTATAAAAACACTACGAGTCTATAATTGAGTCTGTTTATTGATTTATAAGCTGTGCTAGCCCAGCGGTGCGACCGTGCGAATCTCTAGAGACGATCATGGGTTCGAACCCCGGGCAGACACCATTAATTTTTCTATTAAAAAACTTTTGTGTTTAATAGATAATTGCCGTGTGGTATGCGGCTGCATAGAATAGTACCACCCTCATTTCTTACCGAGGTGTTGTAAAAGGCGACTAAGGTAAGTCGACCCGCAGTGTGGTATCCGGCTGAGTAGAATAGACCAACCTCATCTCTTACCGTGGTGTCGTAAAAGGCGACTACGGTACGAGTAAGTTGACACACCGTGTGGTATCCGGTTTAGTAGAATAGACTACCCTCTTTCTTACCGAGGTGTCGTAAAGTACGACTAGGGTAAGTTGATATCAGGCAGGCAGGCCGGTCGTTAAATACGTAGTCAAATCATGTGACAACATGTTTATAACATGATGTGCCGACCCCACTTAGAGTGTGATAAGGGCAGGAAGATGATGAAGATAATGACATAAGTTTACGAATCTAATCTTCCCTCTCATTATTAATTATTACACTGTCACTTATAGGCCTGCCTTAGACGTTCTACTCTAGTATAATAACTCTATGCTTAAAACTAATTGTCAGCAATTATTATCTGTAACTCAAATACTGCAATCATTAAAAAACTTCCTAACAGTAATCGTTACAACGTTTGACGTTTCGCTCATAGTTATACCAGGGCTACCATATGACTGCTAAATTTTAGGACTCATATCTAGCTTTTTAATCTCATCATGAACCTGTTAAATATCAAATTAAAATTAAGATATTAAAAGAATGAATGAGATAGTCTGGATATACTTCTATTAGAATTTTAAGATAATGTCACCTTGATTAGGCAGTGTTACGTGTAATATAAGAAGTATTTAGTCATTTTGAAGACAATTTAGTAATACGAACAGCTTCTTTTTGATTACTAGGAAAATATTTATACAAAAATATACACATATATAAACCTTAAGAGTTTGTTTGTTTGAACGCGCTAATCTCTGGAACTACTGGACCGATTAAAAAAATATTTTAGTGTAAGATAGTCCACTTATCGAGGAACGCTATATAACGTCGTCGACAAAATTTAAAGCTTTTCTTGAGTGCGCTACGTAAACGGTGAAATTATTAAATAATCATGTATTACAAAATGTTTACCCTCTAAAAGTTCTAAATAAAAGTCCGCGACAGCATACTCATCTAGCTTTTAATGTTAACCCACTTTAACCATTTTTGGTTGATGGTTATCAAAATACAGTTTTAATCTTTCCACGTGGGCGGAGAAGCTGACGATTGCTAGTATTGTTATATTCAGAATAAAATTGGACAGTGTCGAAATTTATATTATTAAAAAAAATCAAGAGGTATCCTAAATATTAAAAATTTATTGCCCCATTTATTGTCCCATTGCTAATAGAATCTCTACTTAATGGTGTCTGTTCGCTATTCTGTTTTTTTTATCATTCATTCGTTCATTGATATCATTCATTCACATGAATCTCGTCGCAAATGACGTGGTGATGATTGACAGTTCAATGAGCTCTGGTGTTTCGAGAAATGGCAATTAGTAATAATTAGCGACGACACCATGTTACTAACTGTTCTTAAAAGGTCTGTTAGGTCAAACAACTTGGTTTACAAAAGCGTACTGTTGTTTTTTGTACTTTTTAACACGGTGATTTGGTCCATCCTACTAATATTATAAATGCGAAAGTTTGTGAGTATGGAGGTATATTTGGTACTCTTTCACGGCGAATCCGCTGAAGCAATATCGATGAAATTTGGCACAAATTGTTCCTTAAAGACCGGGGTAATATAACTATAGAAAACTATAGAAAACAGGAATAGAATGGTAATGAAAAGCGTCATCTATTATTAACTTACAACGCGACAAGAGTCCATACGAACGCAGTTGCGGTTAAAAGCTAATTTTTAATATACTTATAGACAAAAACCGTGATGGTTAAAAAGTTGGAGCGCATGAGCCATTCAAACGCTTCCGAACCTGAACAAAAACTAGCAATTTTTTTTTTACGAAATTAGTTTTTTTCATTCAAGGGCGTAATTGATTGTAAAAATTTAAATTTTGCAATTAATTATTCCCTTTACGGTAAAAAAAACTGTGATGAAATCTACATATTCCTAAAGAATTTCTGCGATATATTACACCTGCCCATACGTAATATAATAGCTTGCTAGGTCTAAATTACGATCCTTTTCTCCGAGCAGAGTGTAGGCTTTTATTTAAAAAAAAAATAACTATATATAATTGTTTCAAATTCAAAATATTCTTTATTTATTCAATTTAACTGTTTTCAGTACTAAAAGTATATTTTTAAAAGTAACAAAATTTGACGATGTAAAAGTACATGAAATGGTTTATTTGACTTAGGCATAATTTGAATTTATGCATTTATTTATTGTAAGGCTTTTTTCTTTTAACAAATATGAGAAAAGTAACAAAAATCGATCATCTATACTAATTACTAATATAACAAATCGTAACATCAAACTGTTTGATTATTACATTTTCATTTTCTAATCCGTTCTACCGAAATTGTTGAAATTTTATACTGTTAAAGCTTAGGTATATATCGGGCTAAGATATAAGATAGAAAAATCCGTTTTTCCTTCGGGAGCAAGAAAAACGCATGTAGTTATGAGTTTTTCTCGTCGCGCACATACCAGGAGGTACATCTAATCTAAAATAACTACAGTATTTAATCATATAACCTATTCCCACGAGGCTGTATGCAAAGCAGTACAAGTAAGTCTCGTCTGTATTCCAAGAAAAAATGCTTCAAAAGATAGCTTCAGATGTAATTATATGCTAATAAGATAAAACTACAGTGCTATATAAAGAAGTACAGATAAGTTTCGTTGAAGTTACAAATAATTACGATGGTTAGATTAAGTCGTAATTATAAAATACTAGTCGGGCGGAGAAGTGTCCGACAAAAAATGTTGTTTTCCTACTCTTTAGATTTTTTCAATTTAAATTAAGATTATGATTCATTAACGGCCCTTTTTGTTGTTAACCGACATCAGACTGCTTGTATTATGTATTGGCAATAACAATCAATATTAATTGACAGTTTTTTGTTTTTTTAATTACCAGCTGTGCCCGCGGCTTCTCACGTGAAAACCAGAGTGTAAAAAGAAATCCGCATAAATACTGACCCGGGAAATTTAACCGCAATGTACTGTTAACTTAAACCTTTCTCGAGAATTGTTTCATCTTTTTGTAAAACCCGTACTAATATCCGTTCAGTACATTTTAAGAAAATCACATACAGATAGACAGCTTTTAGGGATGTTGTTTTATTTATTTTTGTATAGACTATACATTTTAATGTTTGTGGTATGGCATGAATTATTTTGTTATACCTAGCCATTTTTAGAGCGAATGCTGACAGTAGCTAGCAGCATTTTCATAAACCGCTTTTGAAGAACCGATAAGGCTCTGGCGAATATTTGGGCAAATAACAGATTATACTATTAAAAAAATATTAATAAACAAATCAAATTAGCGCAGGGAAATTATACTTATAAATAAAGCTTGTATCCGAAATTAAGTAAGAATAAAATGTACGACTTAATATAAAACAAAGTCCTCATAAGCTGTCTGTCTATATGTAGTCGATTAACTCAAAATCTACTTAACAGATTTTTGAACAATTTTCACCAAAAGGTGCATTTTTTCCGGAAGGTTAAGGTTAATAGAATGTTAGGGTACTCGTAAGTTGTGTTAAAGAGGTTGCGCAGGTGTAAAAAATCGCCTGCTGGGAGATTTAGTCGCGTCCTCCCTAAAGCTTACAGAGATAAACTAAAATAATATACTAGAGAATTGTAGATCAACAAAAATACTACAAAAAAGTCCACAACAGAATGTCTCTATCTCTTATGGTTAGCTCACCATAACAACTTTTAAATTTACTGATTTCCACGTGGGCGATACGCAGGTAAAGCTAATCAGAATAAAATTATCTGCAAAAATAGTCCATAAAACTTTTAGCCATAACAATATATATATAAGCTACAACAATAGAAACTATGTATTCGTAAAAAAATGATAAAATTATTGGATATAATGACTTCAGATGTTATCGTTTTATATTTCATCTTTATATGAGCTAAAATAATTAAAATCAAAGGAAAAGTAGCGGAAAAGCGATTGTTCATAAAAAGTATATTGCGTTCTACAAAACTGTGAACCAAAGAGGCCTATAATAAATTTATAATAACAGACTTGTTAGCTACGTATTCACCAATTAAAGTTAATACAAATTATCTCTTAAGTAGGGTTGCCTCTGCAGGAATAATAGACATTTCTAAGTGAATAAAATTTAAGCATATTAAAAACAAGCAATAGCTAATCTGTTTAAACTTATAACATTGTTTTAATATTATAAAGATTGTTGATAAAGTTTTTAAAAACTAATAAAGCATTATTATTATAAATATAATTTATAGAATTAGGCGTTACTTTGCGGAGATCCATAATACAAAAGTAATAATAAAATTATTTTGCTATAATCCGCGAAGAAGTAAAATAGAAAATAAATATAATGCTAAATGTAGAGTGGACAATCGGTTATCATACCTGATACATGCAGGATTCGTAAAAATACATGCACAAACCTCCACCTCCGGCACCACTATACACAAGCACTATATACGTTCACTATCACAAAATCAACAATCGTTTCGCCCCGCAAGCGAAGCATCATCAGGAGATAGACTAAAATTACAAAGCCAAAGGTATCGGGTATGATAACCGATTGTCCACTCTACATTTAGCATTATATATATTTTCTATTTTACTTCTTCGCGGATTATAGCAAAATAATTTTATTATTACTTTTGTATTATAAATATCATAGTTTATAGAATTAGGCGTTACTTTGCGGAGGTCCATAATACAAAAGTAATGAAAACATGATTTTGCTATAATCCGCGATAAAAGAAAATATATATAATGCTAAATGTAGAGTGTGCTTTTTGTTCTACTGATACATGCAGAATTTGTAAAAACTCAGCAACAATACACAAGCACTGCACACATTCACCACCACAATCTCAACAATCGTTTCGCTCCGTAACCGAAGCATCGTCAGGAGATAGACCCCGCGACAAAATCGTAAAGATCTACGATTTTATCTTATAAAGACTTTACTTTTTATTATAGATATGATTACATGCCGTGTGGTATCCGGTTAAGTAGAATGGACCACCCTCATTTATTACAAAGGTGTCTTAAAAGACGACTAAGGTAAGTTGAAGTCAACAAGAATGTTGAACAATCTTAATATTAGGATTTCACTCTACTTTTACGAAAGATATTGTGAAATGTGCTGAATAAAAAGAAAATACAAATTTGACACGTGTCACGTGACAAATTTATACACGCGTCACCTCGGTAAGAAATGAGGGTGGAACTATTCTATTCAGCCAGATACCACACGGCGTATATTTATTTATTTATTTATAATTAATTATTTTCTGTTATTAAATATCACTATAAATATGAAATATTATTTTGTTTACAGCCCTAGCTGTAACATGCTGTGCCAATTAAAGTTATTAGTAACCGATCTGACGTTGAACCAGTTTTGCGTTAGAACATTGCATTCTTGGTTTAGAGAATTGCATTAAAAGCAGAGCAATTATAGATACTTATACAACTTTCAAGACCCTTACCTGCCAATGTTTAACCAAGTATATCTCTCAATCCGTGAGAATCGATGTTAAATTAATTTAATTAACTAATCTATAATTTAAAACAAATGTCATATCCGGCTGAGTAGAATAGACCACCCTAATTTCTTACCGAGGTGTCGTAAAAGGCGACTGGGTAAGTCGACCCGCCGTGTGGTATCCGGTTCAGTAGAATAGACCAACCTCATTTCTTACTGAAGTCATAAAAGGCGACTAACGTAAATTGAGCCACCGTGTGGTTCTCCACTCCAATTTCCGCAATAGCAGATAGATATTTTGAGTTTATAATTATAGTTTAATCTACTATTAATTAACAGTTCAATTCAAAATTTTCTTTATTCAAATAAACTTGTAAACAAGTGCTTTTGCATCGTCAACTCTACTGCTGGTTCGGAAAGCTGTTCCTACCGAGAAGAGCCAGCAAGAAACTCGGCGGTTGCTCTCAGCAGATTATCTATTTTAATTGTTTTAACCCCCGCCATTTTATTTTGCCTCCGCACACGTGTAACAAGCTTGAACTAGAAACGTTTATCTGACCGTAATGAGGGTGCCATTGTTATGTTTATTTATTTTACTACTCTGATACTATAATACAAAGATTATAATACTAAAACCAAAATTCTTATGACAGACATTACATACAGGCCAAAAAAAAAATTACGATACAGATCTTGTATAGACACCTGTATCATAATATATTTTAATTTGAGTTTTGGCGATAACATTTGACATTTAAAAAATCTTTTCAATATTCAAACAAAGTTTGGTTTTTATTAATATTGTTTTACGTATTATAGTATGAGAGTAGATAAAGTAGTGTATGACACTGTACATAACTTGGTATATAACACTCGTGTTATAAGAACCCTTGTTTATGTAACTGTATCATAATCTACTATTTTAGTTGTTCAAAAATGTTATGACGGAGACTTTTATATAGAGACTTATATACTTAACATACTTTTTCATCAGGAATGACTTCGATCAGACAATTTTATAAGACATTAGGTACGTTTAGATAATGATGCACACCTGTCGATTGCGGTGGAAATGTCAAATAGGTATTATCCTTAATTGTTCACATTGAATTAAACAGCTGCAAACATAAGGCGCAGGTGATTTTGAGTTAAAAAAATTAATCTGCTGTCATCAAATCAATTTTCGAAAATTAAAACTAATGCTACTATTAATTTTCAGACAAATTAAAATTAATCAAAATATTTTACGTACAGCTAAAAAAACCTTGATTTCAATATTTTAAACAGATAAAATAATAGAGAAATGGTACTAACATATTTTTGTACCTGAGAGGTATAAATACAATCATCATCATTGTCAAGGTAGGTTTTAGCTCCAAACCTTCTCTCCAAAAACGGTGAACTTGCAGGTCTAAGTTCCAAAAGCTACCTGGCGGGGGAGACAGTAACAGGCCGTTGCTTTCTTTTTACTTTAGATATTGTTTAAGCTATGTATTATCTATATCAGTGTTTCCCGACCTTCTTTGGTCTATGCCCCACATCTAAAATTATTTTGCCCCCCTAAGTAACATACATAAATTTTAATATTAAAAATTGAATTGTCCACTTAAAGAACATAAATAATAGGTTTTAGTAACAAAAATTGCTTTTTTCTTGTTAAATTTGGCACCGAAATTTAGTATTGCACTTAAATGGCCTAGAGCGTAAGGCTTAAACTCGCCCCCCCCCCCTTAACCATCAAATTGCCCCCCTGTGGGTCGTGGGTCTTACGTTGGGAAACACTGGTCTATATCAAAGACAGAAGATTTTACTTGTCAACTGGGTATAATAGCAAGCAATTCATTAATTTTTTTCGTAATCATTGTCATTCATTATACATATTTATTGTATGAGGATAGTATAACGATATCATAGACCTGCGATATTCTGCTGATCAGAAAAACATTTAAAAATATGCGTGCGTGTTTCGAACAAATTTCTAGAATATGTGTAAAAGCCGCAAAAATGCAATCATCTATGATAGGTGCATGTGGAATATATTGTTACAACAGTTTTTACTTAAGGTGGAAACAATGAATGTAGCTTGTACTTTCGAGGGGGAATTAGGCATCCTTAATATTTAAATGAGTTGATCTTGTATGTATATATATTTTCGGAATCTCAGAAACGGCTCCAACGATTTTCCTGAAATTCAGCATGTAGGGTGTTTTGGAGGAGAAAAATCGATCTAGATAAGTTTTATTTTAAAAAATGTCGTTTTAATTCTGTTTTCGGGCTATAAATTTTTTTTAAATTTACGTTTCAAAATTTTTCGCTGGCAAACGTAAAGTCATGGTGGTTCATTTGAGAAACGGGCGGTCTAGAGAGGTAAAAATACCTATGATCGAGCCCCACCTGCCCTATTATTTTTTAATTTTTCTATTTTTTTTTTCTTATTTTTTTTTTACTTCATTTTAAAAATTACCGAGCAAGCCTCGGTCACCCTGGTTCTACTTATTAAAGGACGTCAATGACGTGTTTGTTAACCGCCCAATTAAAACAGAAGAGGAATTAAAAAGGAACTGTCACAGCAGCTACTAACATTTACACAGACTAATCAACAGTTCTTTACAGATACAAAAACACTTTACTTGCATGTATTGTACATATTCCAGAATGCTTTGTTCATATATTAAACTAAACGTCAAATTTTAGATCATCATCCTCCTGCCCTTATCCCACTCTAAGTGGGGTCGGCACAACATGTTATAAATATGCTGTCACATGATTTGGCTGCGTTCTTACGACCGGCTGCCTGCTTGACGTCAACTTACCTTAGTCGTATTTTATGCCACCTCGGTAAGGTAGAGGCTAGTTTATTTTACTAAACCGGATACCACACGGTGGGTCAACTTACCTTAGGCGCCTTTTACGACACCTCGGTAAGAAATGAGGGTGGACACATCTACTCAGCCGGGTCAACTTACCTTAGTCGCCTATTACGACACCTCAGTAAGAAATGAGGGTGGAACTATTCTATTCAGCCGGATACCACAGGGCGTTTTTATGTGCATGTATTGTACACATTCCAGTATGCTTTGTTCATATACCAAATTTAACGTCAAATTTTAGGAATAATTATAAAAAATTTGCTAGTTTTTTAGACGTTTTTTTTTGTTCATTTTGACAGACCCAATTACAATCGGAAAAGGAAATTCGAACGCCTCGAAAAACTCATTCGAAGGTATGCGAATTGCGTCCAAATTGGTCGCGACGGATGATATTAAATAAATAATTACACATTTGTCAGATGCTTACAAAAAGCAGGTCCGCGCTGGTGACCATATTTGGGCCGCTATGCCGGCGGGTTGCCGCAGGTGAGCGCCAATTATCGACGTGCAAAAACCTCTCGGACAAATTGTGAAATTGTTCACTCGCTGAACTCCGCCATGCTTGGTTTTACTACGGGCTTTGATGTCGTTTGGCTTTCACACCAAAGAATTGATTTTATACGTTCTACATGAATTCATTTATTAGTTTATTATCAAAATATTGTTTATATATCTCCAGAATTCTCTAGAGATATGCAGGTTTCCTCACGATGTTTTCCTTCACCGAAAAGCGTGTGATAAATTGCAATTATCAATTAGACATATAAGTTTTAACAAAAAAACTCATTGGTGTCTGCCGGGTTTGAGCCCCTGACCTCTTCGAAAGAGTCCCACGGTGATACCATAGCTATATTATACATACTAATTGTCTATACTATTATTAAAAAGAGGATAAATTTGTATGTATGTTTGTAATGTTATCACACAAAAACTACTAGACCGATTTCAAAATTTCTTTCACTATTGGAAAGCTACATCTTTACTGAGTAACATAGGCTATATCACATTTTTTTTTAAATCAGTTATAAAAAAGTAATAAGGTATAAAAAAATAGTCATAAAAATCTGTCATCGCAAGCGCTTCGGAAACTATTGTTGATTTAACATAATTAAATCTATAGTCCGACTTAGTAGACTTTCCACTGCTATGAGATCGGTATGTACGCGGATGAAACCGCGGGATATTACTAGTAAAAAAATAAATATCGGCCTGTTACTATCCCAATGCTGATAGGCCTTCCCTCTTTTTTTTGGAGGGAAGAGTTGGAACTATAAACTACCTTGCTACTTGAATGCGGATTAGTAGGTTACACATATCCCTTGAATATTTGCCTTTAACGAAGAGCGTGTGATAAATTACAATTATCAATTAGAGACAAGTTTTAATTTTAAGTTTTAATTTGAAAAACTCATTGGCGCTTCCGCGGGATTTGAAGCCGTAACCTTTTGTCAATAGTCACATGGTTTAACCGTTTAGCTTAATACGAATCAAATCAAATCAAAATAATGTTTATTTAGCTTTATATAGCTTTTGCAAAGCTTATTTGAATACATATTATTTTTGGACCAATGAGTTTTTCTCAAAAGTTTAGGTGTAGAAACTAAGAAAATGGGCGGTCAATCTTTTAAACATCTTCAATATACATAATTAATTTGTTAAAATATTAAAAGCTATTGGCGGTGAAACCGTGAAACTCATTTCAAAGGGGTCACGGGTTCAAACGCTGGGCACCCAATGAGTGATATCTAATACACAGATAGATTAAGAAAACATCGACAAATCCCGCATATGGGATATGTGTAACCTACCAATCCGCTTTGAAGCAGCGTGGTGGATCTTTAGCTCCAACCCTTCTCTACATAAGGAGAGAGGAAAACTTTACCCAACAGTGAGATAGTTCTTCAATACTTTCTCATTCATCCTCCTGCCCTTATCCCACTCTAAGTGGGGTCGGCACAACATGTTACAAACATGTTTTCATATGACTTGGCTACGTATATTACGACCGGCCGCCTGCCTGACGTCAACTTACCATAGTCGTATTTTACGACTCCTCGATAAGAAAGAGGGTGTTCTATTTTACCCAACCAGATACCACACGGTGGGTCAACTTACCTTAGTCGCCTTTTACGACACCTCGGTAAGAAATGAGGGCGGTACTATTCTATTCAGCCGGACACCACACGGCGTTTCTTCAATACTTTCTATTTTCTAGAATATGTTCTAATATTTTAATATTCTAAATATTTACTTAGCAGTTTAAAATATGTACTACATTTAGCATAACCATATTGATTTCAATTTGCAATAAAAATAAATACGTTTCAAATGACCTATTGCATACAAGAAAATTAAACGCCGTGGAAAACGATAACAAGCATTTTCTTGCGATATCCCCATCTCACTCGCACCTACGCTACTAACTACACAGGTGAAAGAGAAAAACAACGTGTTGATAAAGCGATAAGTAAAGTCGAACGCGACCACAAAATTATACAATCAACAGACTTCAAGTTTTTGCTGAAGCCTGCTATTATTAGAATTAATGAAACATTAATCACTTTGAACCCTAGTCAAATAGAAATAAAGTTTATATTTAATTAATGCTTGTAACGCTAGACTGAACCTACTGCGAAATACGTACTTATCGATAAGCCTCATAGACATAGAAGGTACTATAGACAATTAGAATCAATAATTCAATTGCTAGATGCAAAGTAAAAGTCTTAATCCCAGAGCACAGATCGGTTTAAAAAAATGTATATACCTATTCTAAAAGGTAAGTTGTTAAATTGGCTGAGTAGAATAGACCACCCTCTTTTCTAACCGAGGTACGACATCTCGGTAATATAATATAAAAGGCGATTAAAGTACCCACCATGTGATACCCGGCTAAATAGAATAGACCACCCTCATTTCTTACGAAGGTGTCACAAAATCTTTTACGACACCACGTAAGAAAATATGACTTAGGTAAGTTGACGTCAGGAAGTGGCTGGTCGTAAAATACGTAGCCAAATCATGTGACAACATGTTTGTAACATGTTGTGCCGATCGCACTTAGAATGGGATAAGGGCAGGAGAATGATGATTCAAAAATAGGTGCGCTAAAAAAAATTATTTTCGTACAAATCGGGTAATTGAATTAACTTTTTAAAATAAATCTAAATGTTTACCGAATGGTGCCTAAAAATTCATGAACTCTTTGTATCTTTGGGTATCTTTATAAAGAACTTAAGAGGTCGATTACCATTTAAGTTCGCTTTAGCTATCTAATTTTATTTAAATGTTCACCATTTAAATGAAACCTAAATCTTAAAATTTTAAATCAGAATCTATCAAAAACCAGGATGGTTTTTTTCCTTCAAGCCCTAATTTAGGTCACTATTTTAAACCCAAACATTATTCAAATTCTTTATCATATTTGAGTAAGTAACAAACGCAAAACGTTCAAATTTATAGTACGAGTATTAGTAGGATAAGTTCCTTAAATAATTAATTAAATAGGTAAGAGTAATTGCCCAGTTAATATCAAGTTTATATTTTATCTATATTTATTATGAAACAAAGTTCTTAAAAGTTGCCTGTATGTGATCAATTTTCTCACTGAACAGATTCTTGCACGGTTTTTATAAAATAAGTGCAATTCTTGAGGAAAGTTTAGCATACTAGTACTCCGGAACTGCTAAACAGATTTTGATTTTGGAAAACTTTGTAACACACTGATTTTCACACAGACGTAATCAAGAGCACATCTAATTTAACAAATAGTAATTTTTATAAAATTAAATAGTTATTTAAGTATAGATAAAATAGACTAAAAACATTCTTATTTGTGAATAAAATTAACTTAGTAACTTAAAGGAACTTACCCTTTTTTTGGAATGCACCAGACCAATGACCAACTATAAAGAAAAATTATTAAAAAAAATATCTGTAATATTAACAGTTTGCATATTTGTACTGTACAAAATGAGTTAACAATAATCCAATTAAATAGCGACACTGACATCTAAATTCTATTAATATATCGAACAGCCGTAATTGGCCGCCATTACGCGTCCAGCGGTCTGTCATCGAACAAAATGGCCGAGCGCGGGAAAATAAATACGTTTAGAAATGGATATTATATCTTCATTAGCGTACGGCAGAGCATTGATATGTCTTCTGGATCTAGACTCAGGTCTGGATGCGGGGGCTATTGAATAGTTTGTATTTTATCACTTCGCGATGGAAGTCTTCGCTTTATTGGAATCTTTGTACCATTGTATCGATACCACGGAAGGTTAAGCTTATATAAATATAGACCTATTATCCGCAACTAAGTTTCGAAGTCAGTGTGAAAATACCATCAATTACAAACTATATTGTAAAAAAATTGCGATTTTGTCGTGAAGTCTATCTCCTGATGATGTGTCGGTTGCGGGGCGAAACGATTGTTGAGTTTGTGATAGTGAACATATTTAGTGCTTGTGTATTGTGGTGGCGGTGGTGGAGGTTTGTGCATGTGTTTTTACGAATCCTGCATGTATTAGGTACGAAAACGGATTGTCCACTCTACATTTAGCATTATATATATTTTCTATTTTACTTCATCGCGGAATATAGCAAAAAAAATATTATTACTTTTGTATTATGGATCTCCGCAAAGTAACGCCTAATTCTAAATATTATTTAAGACTAAAAAAAGGGAAGCCGTGCCTTGCGCGGTAATTTTTTTCAAGATAAAAAAATAGAAAGCGCCGTAGTACGGCGTGTACTTGTACTTAAAGATAAATTCGGTCAAATCAATACTAAGATCACAAACTTGAAGGCAGTTTTGCTTTTCACCTTTAGATCCCGTGTTTGGATTTAAAATCTATGATATGTCATGTAACCTCCTTTTAACATTTCCTTCAAGTTCATTGTGTTCTTACATTTTTAAATAAGTTTAAGGTTACAATATATAACCTACAACTGACTGTTATTCCCAGACATAGCACAATTACACTTGTAAATAGAGGTCACATTGATTATTTACGAAAGATCAACGACCGATATTCATGAATTCAAACAATGTCTACAGGAAATTGAATAATAACCATGCCGATTGATTACATTAAACACGTATAAAACAATAAGACTTTAAATTAATGCCCTATATGCAACCTGTAATGCATAAAGGAGCACAATTATAATAATTAATATGTATAATTTATAATTAAATGCGGACTTTAATACGTGGTGTTTGCACACAAAGAAATTGAACTCAATAACTGATGAGTAAATGAAGTATACTGAAATAGTTTTTAAGTTATTTTGGATGTAAATATATCATCATCCTCCTGCCTTTGTTCCGCTATAAATGGGGTCGGCAAATCATGTGACATGTTATAAACATGTCCAAGTGGGACAAGATAGTGTGATAGTAGATTTTAAACTTTCGCGATTCATACTGATTATTATATAAACATACGGGTCACATCGCGTTATAATCGATTACCTTTGTATAAGGTTCTACGTTTCGGCAGAGTTGCATCCACCGTGGTCACGAACTGACTGGAGCGCCGCGGCGTCTTCGTTCCCGAGTACTACAGTCATTATTTTGTTCATCTACCCGCGCGACTTCTTTCGCGAGTCAATAAATATAACTCGCGAAAGAAATTGTTGCAAGCTATATCGCGTGCGGATAATATCAGTGTGGTGTGCAACAGACTTTACATGGATTGTGCGGTTCAAGTGCGGGTAGATGAACAAAATAATGACTGTAGTACTCGGGAACGAAGACGCCGCGGCGCTCCAGTCAGTTCGTGACCACGGTGGATGCAACTCTGCCGAAACGTAGAACCTTATACAAAGGTAATCGATTATAACGCGATGTGACCCGTATGTTTATATAATAATAAGATAGTGTGATATCGGAAAATCTTGAAGAAACCTATGTACAGCAGTGGGAGTACATTGATTACAATAACCTAAAGAAGAACACATAAATATGATGGCATGCCAAATTCTATTCTTATAGCTTATTAGATATTTTAATGTTTTTTTCTTAAGTTTGTGGATATTTTTTTTCTGGTGCTGTGTCACTATACCTATCATCATCTTCCTGCCCTTATCCCACTCTAAGTGGGGTCGGCACAACATGTTATAAACATGATGTCACATGATTTGGCTGCATTTTTACGACCGGCCGCCTGCCTGACGTCAACTTACCTCAGTCGTATTTTATGACACCTCGGTAAGAAAGAGGGTGGTCTATTCTACTAAACCGGATACCACACGGTGGGTCAACTTACCTTAGTCGCCTTTTACGACACCTCGGTAAGAAATGAAGTTGGTCAATTCTACTTAGCCGGATACCAGACGGTAGGTCGACTTACCTTAGTCGCCTTTTACGACACCTCAGTAAGAAATGAGGGTAGTACTATTCTATTCAGCCGGATACCACACGGCGTATAATATTTACAACGTATTCATAATATTAATAATTAGTTCTTTTTTAATAATTTTATTCATTATGCACTTATTTGAAACATATAAAATATGCAATTTACATTAAAATTATGCAACAGCCTTTATAATAACCATCCGTACTATATCTAATGAACGATTGGTTTTTTGCGTTTACTTCTCATTATATTAATTGAATAGTTAATAGTGACTTATTTTTTCAAATTTAATTAGTACATCTTTTTACAAATAGACTATTTTGTAAATAATTGCTACTTACTAATGTGTATTGCGCACTCAAGTATAAAAAAATAGGTAGTATTTTTTATATGGCGTAAATTTGTCATGGTATGTATGTAAATTTGTCATGGCGATGAAACAAATCGAATCAAAATAATCGTTATTTAAGTAAGCTCTCTTGAATAAATTGAACTTAAAACTCTCTTGAACTTGAAACAGAAACTTTTGAACCGTCAGCTTCATCATCATCATCCTCCTGCCCTTATCCCACTCTAAGTGGGGTCGGCACAACATGTTATAAACATGCTGTCACATGATTTGGCTGCGTTTTAGGACCAGCCGCCTGACGTCAACTTACCCTAGTCGTATTTTACGACACCTCGGTAAGAAAGAGGGTGGTCTATTTTACTAAATTTAAAGTTCTAAATAAAAGTCCGCGACATCATATGTCCAGCTTTTAGGGTTAACCTAAAAACGAAAATTTTTAAAGAGTTTTGTCACCATATATGACTATGTCGCTTAGCCGTGTGGTATCCGGCTAAGTAGAATAGTACCACCCTCATTTCTTGCCGAGGTGCCGTAAAAGGCTACTAAGGTAAGTTGGCCCACCGTGTGGTATCCGGTTTAGTAGAATAGACAACCCTCCTTCTTACTGAGGTGTCGTAAAAGGCGACTAAGGTAAGTTGACCCACCGTGTAGTATCCGGTTTAGTAGAATAGACCACCCTCCTTCTTACCGAGGTGTCGTAACATGTTCGACAGCATGTTTATAACACGTTGTGCCGACCCCACTTAGAGTGGGATAAGGACAGGAGGATATATATATAGGTATATATATAAATATATATATATATATATATATATATATATATATATATATATATATATATATATATATATATATATATATATATATATATATATATATATATCTATTAATATATATCTATTAATATGTCGCTCTGTTAGATAAATTGTAAGTTACCACAAATTGGGTGATGCTCATTCTCTACATCTAAAATAAGTATTACATAATTTGTATATAGTTTTTGCTCCTCTATATATTAGGTTATCAAAATTCTATATAACGGTTTTAATCTTTTCACGCGGGCGGAGCCGCTATAGTAAGTAAGTAACTGTGTCTGCCCGGGTTCGAACCTGTGACCTCATCGAAAGAGTCGCACGGTGTTACCGCTGGGCTACCACATAAAGGTAAATTATATAATATTAACAATTTAAATTGCCCACAGCCGGCCCACCTACTGGCCCACCAGTGGTACGCTGCCAACTCCGCAAGCACAAACCAAACCGGAAACCACGGACACCGTTCACGACACAACAGCTCTTGGCGTTGGAGAAGAAATTTAGAGATAAACAGTACTTAAGCATCGCTGAGAGGGCAGAGTTTTCGTCTTCCTTGCGACTCACTGAGACACAAGTTAGTATAAGTGAACGGCCTTTACTAATAAATATATATCCTCCTACCCTTATCCCACTCTAAGTGGGGTCGGCACAACATGTTATAAACATGCTGTCACATGATTTGGCTGCGTTTTTACGACCGGCCGCCTGACTGACGTCAACTTACCTTAGTCGTATTTTACAACACCTCGGTAAGTAGGGTGGTCTATTCTACTAAACCGGATACCACACGGTGGGTCAACTTACCTTAGTCGCCTATATATTTAAGCTGCTGGCACAGCAGCAGCATAAATATATGCCGTGTGGTATACAACTTAGTAGAAATAGACCACCCTCATTTCTTATCGAGGTGTCATAAAAGGCGACTAAGGTAAGTCGACCCTCTGTGTGGTATCCGGCTAAGTAGAATAGATCACCCTAACTTCTTAACAAGGTATCATAAAAGGCGACTAAGGTAAGTCGACCCTCTGTGTGGTATCCGGCTGAGTAGATAAGACCACCCTCTTTCTTACCGAGGTGTCATAAAATACGACTAAGTTGACGTTAAGCAGGCGGCTGGTCCTAAAATATGTAGCTAAATCATGTGACTACATATTTATAACATGATGTGCCAACCCCGCTTAGAGTGGGATAAGGGCAGGATGATGATAATTTTAAATAAATACTTAAATGTGTAATGTGCTGTATTATTTTGTAAAATAGGTAGGATAACATTAACAGTAATAAGAGAGGTACCAGACTCACGAAGTGTATGTAAAAAAAATAATATGTCTGCCAATAAATAATTTGGAAAAATATTACATACTTATACACTTTTTTCTAATAAGGAACAACATTTAATACATGTTATGTAATAGAAACAACTTATTATAAAACAAAGCTTCCAAGAACTGTCTGTCTGTGAGACCTATTTTCTCAAAACCTACTAAACAGATGTCTATGCGGCTTTCACTCAGATAAGGTACTATTCTTGAGGAATGTTTAAGTTAATAGCAACTTCTGTGGAACAGCTTAACCGATTTTGAAAAAACACCGTAATTAGACGAGATTGTAATAAGAAATTTTTAATTAGAATTCCCGGAGGGTAGGGATTTACGCGGATAAAACTCTGTGACGCACTGATTTCTACGCGGGAGAAGCCGCGTCCATAGCTAGTAATTTATATAATTTAATATTCTCTTTTCAAAAAGCAATGAACACTGTATACCTGCTTGAAACATAACTCTAAAATTAGCAAAATAAAGTGAAAATAAAACTGTATTAAAATTGCGTTGATTTTTACTTAGAGTGGGAATCCCCGTGTTTTGATGGCATAGCGCAATTAAAAACAAAAGTGTTGCCATCTTTTAGAAAAACATTGTTTTAAATAAACCTCGAAAATCTAACGATGCACAGTGGAAATTATTACTTAGTAAGCAACGACGTAACTTCGAAAAAATACAAAACAAAACGACGCAAAGCGAGGTATTGGTGTACCTGTAGATTTCCTATTTCCTGTTTTTTTGGTGCATCACGCTGTTTGTGTGATCGATATTCAAGGCAAAAGGTGGAGCTTTGTCGAATCATCGGAACATTCCGATAATTACAATTTCTAATTATATGGACACTTTGAATTGACATTACAAAAATATCCCACTAAACCGTCTCTACATTCAAAACAGAACTGTATATAAATGCAGTTACGTTCGTGACCTTTGTATAATGTAACTTTACGTTTGACTATTTTAATATAATGCGGTACTATTCCGCGAGTGTGGTAAATAAATTCCAGTAAATTATCGAAACACTGCGATGGTTAAATCTTATGTCAGGATTTAAAAAAAACTTTTTCCAAACTATTAAACCCACTTATTTTAATCTCAAATTCAATCATCTATACCTTGCCAAAATTTCGCAGATTTTACCTTTTTTTTAAACAAAAGAGTTTAGAAAAATGTTTATTTTAGCCCGAACCTGTTTAGAGCCTTTCAAATTATGTTAGCCAATTTATTAATAAAATCAATTAACACATAGCACGTACTAGAAACGTGCCACATTTAAAGTATTTATTTTTTACAGGTCAAAATATGGTTCCAAAATCGTCGGGCGAAAGCAAAACGACTGCAAGAAGCAGAAATTGAGAAGCTTAGGTTATCAGCAAGACCTCTTTTACCCCCATCATTCGCTTTGTTCGGGGGGGGAGGCGCACCACCGTTATTCGCAGCCATGGCCGCAGCCACGAGGCCTCAACTTAGCTTCCTCGGAGGCCCACCCTCGCATCAACACGCGATAAACATGAATATTCTAAACTCTTTACAACCACATTGACGGCAAGAGCACGCGTTGGCGCGTGACGGCGAACAGCCGCCATCTTCCTAACATGGCGGACGGAACTGACATTAAAAAATCGGATACTATGAACTATGTGATTAAAATCTGTGGTGTATTGTGCCAGTACTTAATTTTACAGAAAATTGGTTATAAAAATGGACAAATTGAAAGGTTTATTTTAAATTAAAACTATTTAATTCTCATGATAAAATAAGTGCAATTTCACATTTAACAATGATAGCCATAACATAATATTTACCTTTGTAAATATTAATTAAATAGTTTATAGTCGATTTATTGTAAAAATGCGTATATTTTCAATTATATCCGCAATAAAATATGTTATTATAACCTTTATTTATTTTTTAAGTGTGTTAATAAATAAAATGTAGGTACATTTATTAATAGCAGATGATAACTAATGACTTTATTTTGGAACTGATTATTTTAAAATGCATATAAAATATGATTTTTATTGCTACTAATTTATTTTAAATGCTTAAGTTACGGTTTAAGTATTCCTATTAAACATTTGGGCTTGACATGTAATAAAAGATGTTAAAAAAATGGGTAAATTAAGAATAGTTTTAGTAGGTGATATTACTTATTGCTCTATTTTACAATTTCATTACCTTATAAAGCCAATAAAGTTTATTATCGCAATTATTCTGTAACGTTCTTACCTACTTGTAAATATCTCTTAATTTGTTGTTACTTTTAATACCATTAGCGATGTGAACATACCTACGTTACGCTCTGAGTATTTCAAAACCTGCAACATTGTTATATAACGTCTTTGTTTTTTTAAATTGACAATGTTGTTAGGTATAAACCACTTTTAGCATTAAGTAAACAGTTAAATAAAAATTAAAACAATTATTCTTAGCTATTTATGCTAATTTTTTAACGAAATAAAATATTGCCATTAAACACAGCATTATTTTGTTATTACGATTTTTAAATGTAAAAGTCATGTTACACATGTAATATATCATATATTTATAGAGATAATAATTTTGCTATTTTTTATTCATCAATGACAAAAATCCTGTCTGAAACAAAATAGTAATAGGTAATCAGTTTACGTTGTGAGTTTCTATTAAAATCTATTTATTTGTACATAGTCGCGTCTTACGACACATCGGTAAGAAATGAAGGTGGTCTATTCTACTCAGCCAGATACTACGTGGCGTAAAAAAATATGATTTTTATAATTCGATTTTTTAAATCTATTTATTTACAAAAAAAATGTACAAGTTAGGTCTATCTTAAATTACTTATACGTTACAAATCATGCCCACGCGGAATGGTCCCAAGAATGCAGGCAGCATTTCTCTATGCGAAAAGGGAGCCAGCCCTCTTGTCACCTGAAGAGACAATTAACGGAAATTTTAAAACGAATAAAAAAAATATACTTTGATTCCATAGTCCTAGGGTCTTAATTAATTAATTTAGTTAATTAATTCAAATTTAATTAATTTTGCAATTTATAAATTCGTTTAATTTGAAATAAAAATTGGACATTGAAAACCGTAAGCAAGCATACACTGCACGATTGCATTTATGTCAATCCACTCTGGGAGTGAATGCTTCATATCTATTTTAGATAAATAAGCGAATATAGAGATCAGATGCACCACGTTTCTTTAATGGAAATTCTCTACGAACAATTCTAATAACATCCTTTACAATAAAGTGCTCGTCTGTATTAACTACAAACATATTAAAAGACTAAATTGTTTCTTAATTTTTCATTATCTAATATATCGATACTCAAATAACTCAACATCACAACTAGGCTCCCGTCTGCCTTCAACGAGTTCTTGAGCACTTAGGTCATATCACCTGGAAGAGCGGTGACAATCTTGAAAAGATAGTCATTACTGGCAAGGTCCAGGGGAACAGACCCCGAGGACGAAGTCTAATGCGATGGACAGATCAAATCCGCACCACACTGGACAGCCGGATGCATGAAGCCATCCACATTGCAAGGAACCGACACCGTTGTCGTAATATAGTCCATGATAAATAAATCCGTGAAAGGGTCACGATCATCAGCATTGAGGAAATCGACCCAAGGAGAAGACAGAAGTATAAAAGTACAAAAGAAATAAGAAAATTATTTTGCTATAATCTGCGATGAAGTAAAATAGAAACTATATATTGGTAATGCTAAATGTAGAGTGGACAATCCGTTTTCATACCTGATACATACACGATCCGTAAAAACACATGCACACACCTCCACCATCCTCCACTATCGCAAAGCTTTGCAATTTTGTCGTGGGGACATCTCCTGATGATGCTTCGGTTGCGGGGCGAAACGATTGTTGAGTTTGTGATAGTGAACGTGTGTGCTTGTGTATTGTGGTGGCGGTGGTGGAGGTTTGTGAATGTGTTTTTACGAATCGTGTATGTATCAGATATGAAAACGGATTATCCACTCTACATTTAGCGTTATATATATTTTCTATTTTACGTCATCGCATACATACATACATACATTATAGTTAAATAATTTTATGATTACTTTTGTATTATGGATCTCCGCAAAGTAACGCCTAATTCTATAAATTATTAAATTACTTTTGCGTACATAGAACCTTGTGTGTAATCATCCCCATTTATTTATTTATTATATAAATACTGGTTCCTACCAAGGGCTCATCGGACCTCCAGAGGTCCGCATAAGCAATAATAGGGTTCACGAATGATTCCGATATCAGATAGCAGTCATATCAAGTAGCATTTTTATTGAGACAATATGTTTTTTAATTGCTGTTTTTGTAAATGTGAGGATCCCACCAACAAATAAATCCCTTATATAAATGGTAACTGTATACTATTCTGCTACTTCTTAACTGGTTGAGAATTGAGGACAATCTTAAAAAATCTTAAATTTCTGACAGTTCTATAGGGCAGTGCTCCGAGGCCTCCAAGCTCATGAGGCCCCCTCTGAGTTTGCCTTTCCGCCCCTGCAGTATGTCGAACTCGGAACAAGAAGAATACGGAACAAATGATCTTAAATAGTTAAACTGGGGCCTTATTGTTTTTCTCTGATTGCGTAGCTACGCCAATGCCTAAAACATTTGCACCAGGTGAATTGAAATACTCAAAAAAGATTGACGAATTTAAAAAAAGCGTGTAACTTGAAAGATCTATATCCAGCTGTACACCTAATCAATGTAATTTATTTAAAAAAATATTTTTAATTTGACACGTTTTGGCAATATTGCGTAAAATGAATAATGTTTCAATTAACATTTCCATAAACTTGTCCCAATAAAGATGTAATTTATTAGTGTCTTATTGAAATTGTTTATCAATTTATTTTGGTATATTAAATTAATGTAAATATTTATAAACTAATTTATTAATACGTAAGTGTAATCTATTTCAACTGACACTGAGGTTGTTTATGCAAACCTTTTTTTACCTGTCATTAATTAAAAACAAATAAATTATAAAGCAAATACTTTTGCGCGTTAAATACGTGTCGACTACACGTTTGGTATTTCGCCTATATTTTACGAGTATATTTGACCTACGTATATACAGGGTGGTACTGAACTGAACAGAAATTAAGAAAGTTATCTATTAAGTATAAATGAATCCACTGATTATTTATACTTAATAGATAACTTTTTCATATTTCAATCTTTCTAAATATCGTTTAAAAATTATTTTTAAAAGAAATAAATATAATTTTATTGAGATCTGGCTTTGTCATTAATGACTGGCTGACGTGGCGCGGCCAGTTTTTAAAAAAACAGGACAAAATAATAATAATTGTTATTTTCTCTCCCTCGCACCATATTATTTAGTTTTTTGGATTTAAGCTTATCTTTCGTTTGGTGTGTCATAATAGAGTACGGTCGTTGATCTGTATAAATCGCGTTTATTTTTTTTAACGCAGCATAATATCTGTGGATACAATAATACGCTGAATTAACAGTTTTTTTTATGTAGTAGTATTGTTAACTAACTGATTTTTTTAACGAGTAATAAGAATTATATTTTTAAAAGACCCGAGTTGCTTGCTGGCTCTTCTCGGTGTTTATAGCTTTCCAAACCAGCAGTAGAATTGACGATTCAAAAGCACTTGTTTACAAGTTTATTTGAATAAAGAAAAATTTGAATTTGAATTTATATAGGTACCTAAAATTAACGTCGTTTAATCGGTACCACACTGTATATTTATATTATATGTATTTTGAAGAAAGACCCGATTATAATCCCAAAAAAAGATATGCTTGCAAAAAAAGGGATGTTAAAAAGTCGACTCTTGCAACCAGCAACCTAATTATAGACAAGACATCTAGACTTTACAGTTTATAAAAAAAAAATCACATATAGGTAACATTTTGTACATTTGAAGTAATAAGTCACAATATATTAGTATATAAGCTCTTTAATAAACGAAAGTTTTCTCTGATATTTTTTTTATTTCACCCGCGATTCACTCGGATTACTTCATTCTTCATAGATAGTTTAATCATTAAATCGATCTGTATCGAAATGTATGTCGAAATGTAAATATTAACTTATTATTTCTGATTATTGATTTATATAGTACTTTGAGAATCAGAATTATTTGAAGACAAAAGAAATAATAAAATTATTTCGCTATTGGTATTCCGCGAAAAAGTAAATAGAAAATATATATAATACTTATTTATATTTACTATGAAACTCCGCAAAATAACGCCTACTTCTATAAATGATTTCGTTATCATTTAAATTCACTGAATAGTAGCTTACAAAGTTATAAAATTTAAATGAAATACGTTGTTTATTTTTTTTGTTATCGACGCTCACTATTTTATACAATTATACGTATAATTTCCATTCAATTTTGACGAGCCAACTTAAAATTACAATTTAAATTCTCGCTTCCCCACTTACCACTAATTATAAGAACAAAAAGCCTGACAACATAACGTTTTGTTAATTCGCATAAATCATAGATTTGTATTCCAGCGAACGGGACGCGGTCGGCCAACGTCATTAATTACTCATTCATTTATTTACCAAAAAGGCGGTTTTATTATATTACGCCAGCTTTACTCAAAGTGTGTTCCACGGAACCCTAGGGTTCCGCGATACCTCTGTAGGGGTTCCACAAGAATTTAGAAAAAAAATCAAATACCTCCCTCTGGTCGAACGTGACTCCGCGGCCGCGCGTAGGTATATTTATTTATTTATTTGTATTTGTGTAAACATGTGTTACAACAGCTGGTGTATTAGTTAGATTTTTTCTTTTTTAATATCTTCTATTATTCAATACTTACTACCCATACCCATACAATAAAGTAAGTAATAATTAGTAAGTGTTACATTGTACTTTTATTGTGCTTGTAATGTAACGGCCTGTTACAAACCCACTGCTGGGCATATGCCTCCTGTCTCCGTTCTTGGAGAGAAGGGTTGGAGCTAAGACCTACCACGCTGCTCCAGTGCGGATTGGTAGGTTACACATATCCCCAGATTTCTCTAGAGATATGCAGGTTTCCTCACGATGTTTTCCTTCACCGAAAAGCGTGTGATAAATTGCAATTATGAATTAGGCACATAAGTTTTAATAGAAAAACTCATTGGTGCCTGCCGGGGTTTGAACTCGTGACTCTTTCGAAAGAGTCGCACGGTTACACCGCTGGGCTATCACAGCTTTATTATGCTTATTAATAAAGAATACACTTACGCCGTGTGGTATCCGGCTGAATAGAATAGTACCACCCTCTTTTCTTACCGAGGTGTCGTAAAAGGTGACTAAGGTAAGTCGACCCGCCGTGTGGTGTCCGGCTGAGTAGAATAGACCACCCTCATTTCTTACCTAGGTGTCGTAAAAGGCGACTAAGGTAAGTTGACTCACCGTGTGGTATCCGGTTAAGCAGAATAGACCAACCTCTTTCTTATCGAGGTGTCGTAAAATACGACTAAGATAAGTTGACGTCAGGCAGGCGGCCGGTAGTTAAATACGTAGCCAAATCATATGACAACATGTTTATAACATGTTGTGCCGACACCACTTAGTGTGGGATAAGGGCATGAAGATGATGATAATAAAGAATACACTTTTAAAAACTATTGTTCTCTTGTAGGGTTCCATAAAGTATTTAGCTTCCCAAAAAGGTCCCATCACCAAAAAAGTTTGAGAACCACAGCATTACGCGAACAACTTATTGTAATTGGTCAACTTATTCGCAATGACTTCAATGTGGGAGCGTCCAGTTTCGCGCGACCTCCGGCGTCTTCCCTTTTTATTGGGACCACTTCGGTTTTTACGACTGATGGATCACCGAGGTCGTTACAGTGGGCAGCTATTTATAACGCGAATTTTTAAAAACGCCAGTTGTTTGCGAAACGGCTTATAAATTTATATTTTGCCTTTTATGTCAGCTATTGAAGCATACAATTTTTTATGATAACATTCCCAACTATGAACATTTAATTAATTGCACAGAATAGTTGTTGTTTAAAGATCACTCATTGCTAATTACATATAAATCACTTTATTAGGTCGACATGTACTAAAAGTATCGGCCTGTTACTATCCCACTGCTGGGAATAGGTCTCTTCTCTCCGTTTTTTGGAGAGAAGGATTGCAGCTAAAACCTACGACCCTGCTCCAATGCGGATTGGTAGGTTACACATATCTCCAGAATTCTCTAGAGATATGCAGGTTGCCTCACGATGTTTTCCTTCACGGAAAAGCGTGTGATAAATTGCAATTATCAATTAGACACATAGGTTTTAACAGAAACACTCATTGGTGTCTGCCCGGGTTTGAACCCGTGACCTCCGCGAAAGAGTCGCACGGTGTTACCGCTGGGCTATCACAGCTTACGAGATGTTCTAACTTAACTCTATAATACTGTGATGAATTCATCTTCATTCGGAACAACATGTTTAAACATGTCACATGATTTGGCTTCGCATTTTTCGACCTGCCGCCTGCCTGACGTCAACTTACCTTAGTCGTATTTTACGACACCTCGATAAGAAATGAGAGTGGTCTATTCTATTCTGACGGATACCACACGTCATACCTAACTTAAATAACGTTTAATTATAAATCAAATTATTAATTTGTTAGTTTGTCAAAACAATAAATAAGTCTGCGTGTTAAGTCCGAATTTGACCGCAAGACGACTTTAGCTAATGAAAATCATATAATAAATTATACTTATATTATTGTTATATTTTTTAATCTTAACTAAATTACAAGGTGCAAGATCACGCGTCATACTCATGTTTAAGAACCATATATAACAAAGTAACTAATACTTTTAACGCTAAATTAATTCATAAATAATAATTGCTTTACGATTTTATCGTGGAATCTATGTCCTAATGATGGTTCGGTTGCGGGGCGAAACGATTGATTTTGTGATAGTGAATGTGTGTAGTGCTTGCGTATTGTGGCGGCGGTGGTGGAGGTTGGGAGGAACATGTGATATTGGATGTATCAGGTATGAAAACGGAAATTCCACTCTACTTTTTGCATTATATATATTTTCTATTTACTTTATCGCGGATCATAGCAAAATAATTTTATGATTACTTTTGTATTACGGATTCCCACCGATGGCCAACATTTTCTATAAATTAATTTGTTAGTCTTCAAGTTTGGTTGTATATGTTTATTTAAGTATGTATTTAAAAATTATATAAGTATATATTCGCCAGTTATCATAACACAAGTATTAAGTTACTTACTTTGGGGACGGACGACCGTGTGTGTAATTCATCGCATATATAATGATTGATTAATATTGATTAATTAACTTTTTAACTGATATTATCCACTGAAGCAACGAATCTTGTCCTCTCTTAACCTCTACAATCCTAACCACCAATTTCTCATTGCTTTAACCTCTGCTGCGTGCGATATGAAATACACGAAATATTTCATGTTTTTATGTTGACAACTAACGCAATTAGCCCCCGCCTGCTTTTATGTAAACGATTATTGTTTGCGATAACGAACAATAGAAAATATAATTTTATAAATGTAATTTATAATTTGTTTACTGTTACCAAATTAAAACCACAGTCACGCCCAAAATCGATTACTATAAATCCACCGGCAAAAAATATAAAATACCAATGTCTGAATAGTAATTAGTAATAATTATCACGCGAAAACTCCTTTCAACGAGTCTCGCTCATTAGGCCAGTAATTACTAAACTAATTTAACATTCACAGCGTTATCGGATCGAATACGCACAAGAATACCCCTTTTGGTGGTTACAGCTGTGCGCAAATACAAGACAAATTGTCTTATGAGGTAATGATGAAATATTTTGATTGTTCATTTCACAACTAGTTAATTTAATTGCGAATAACTGACGAGTGTAGCCCAGCGGTAACACCGTGCGACTCTTTCGAGGAGGTCACGGGTTCAAACCCGGGCAGACACCAATGAGTTTTTCTGTTAAAACTTATGTGTCTCATTGATAATTGCAATTTATCACACGCTTTTCGTTGAAGGAAAACATCGTGAGGAAACCTGCATAACTATAGAGAATTCTGGAGATATGTGTAACCTACCAATCCGCATTGGAGCAGCATGGTAGCTCTTAGCTCCAAACCTTCTCTCCAAAAAAACGGAGAGAAGAGGCCTATTCTCAGCAGTGGGACGAGTATCAAAAACCTTTGGTGTTAGTGGTAATCTGAAAATGTACTGTACGATGTAATGTACGACGCGAGTTTATATACGTTTCGGTGCAGAGTTTAACGAAGTAAATTCTTCTTCCTTATCCAATTCTTATCCTTATCCTTATAACTTATGACTTAAGTTTCTCCAGTGAACAATTTTTTTATTATTATTAAAAGTTATGTATGTTCTAAAGGGGAGCATAAGAATTTTAGAAAGGCAAGTTGTGGACGTCCATCCGTCCATGAAAAACATCAAAAAATTTATTCATTGTACATCTTGAAATATCCAGTTCATTATGATTCAAAATTCGATAATTAAATAAATTGTAGTATTTCTTGAACTGAAATAATAGATTAAGAATGTATAAATTTAAATTTAAATTAATTAAAATAAAAAAAAACAAATTAAAAAAAAAAAGTTATGTAGTTGGGGATTGATCCTAGGTATTTACATTTCTCGAGACTGCCCGTTCCCCGAATACGCTACACTGACTTGACAGTTTATGGCATTTAACATGAATAAAACGTTTTTTTTTACATAAAACCTAGCTAGATCGATTTTTCTTTCCCAAAACTCCCTACATGCTGAATTTCAGGAAAATCGTTGGAGCCGGATCGTTTCCGAGATTCCGAAAATATACATATACACATATATATATATATATATATATATATATATATATATATATATATATATATACAAGATAAACTCATTTAAATAATTATTAAAGATATAAATGTGCATTATTATTATACATAGTAAGGACATTTACGCGTGACAATGACAGCAACTTTTATTCATTTCTTTCAAGATTAAATTATTCGTTAAATTTATGTTATTATATAAGTGCTTAATAAAAGTTTGCAATGTCTAAGCATCAGGCAAAGAGTAAATGTCTTAGAATCCATAAGTACACAGCGACAAAATTGTCTCAATTGTGGAACATGCTTTAGATTTCTAGAATTTTTGTCACGTTTCGGCCACCGAGGTTGCGGTAGATCGTATCGGACGACGGAAATAGTAAGTGACCCAATAAACAGGTGAGTTCACGTGTATAACTAGGAATACGTGAACACATGATAAAATAAATATAGATTAATATAAGATTAAACTAAAGAAGTAAAAATAAGTAACAATCACATCGAAGTAAAAAATAATTTCTTAACATAGCTAGACTAAAAATAATAAACGAAAATTTTTAAAGAGTTTTGTCTTATCTTACTCAACTTATCTTATTAGTATTTTACGACGCCTCAATAAGAAAGAGGGTGGTCTATTCTATTTAACTGGATATCACACGGTGAGTCAACTTACCTTAGTCGCCTTTTACGACACCTCCGTAAGAAAAGAGGGTGGTACTATTCTCTTCAGCCGGATACCACACGGCGTCACATAAGAAGCTTACATATTTAAAAAAAGTTAAAAGCGAAAAAACTAAAAACAATATAAATCTTATACGTAATTGTAGAAAATATAAATAAAACCGTGTTCCACAAAGTCACTGAGATCTCCAAGATTTTAATTTTTTTTTCTAATTTTCTAAATTAATTTCGCAACTACAAATTGATTGATGTTGTGATGTTGATTCTCTACATCTAAAATTAATATTACACATTTTGTATATAATTATTGCACGTCTATATCAAATTATATATTAGGTTATCAAAATATATTATTACTGGTTTAACATTTCCACGTGGCCAGAACCGCTGGCAATTGCTAGTCATATGTATTATATACAATATTTGTTTTGTTGACTGTAACTGGCACGAAGTCTCAAAACTGTAATAAACACTTAGGAAAAATGTTTTTCTTTGTGGAACGAGTATTTTAATGCGCGGTCAAAGAAGGGCATTTGGTAGGTATAGAATAATTTTTCAGCCTTTAAAAGCTTTCTGGTTTGAAATAAAGGAAACTAATAATCATTCTCCTTATCCCAAACTAAGTGGGGCCGGCATAGCATGATTTTTCTAGGTATTTTACGATTGGCCTGTCGTTAACTTACGCGTACCTTAGTCGCTTTTTACGACACCTCGTTAAGAAATGAGGGTGGTCCGGATTAACCGGATACCGCACGGTGGAAAATGCGTAGCTCGATATATACTCGTATGTATAAAAAAATATGGCCCATTTGTGCCATTCGTAAGCAAACCAACTTTTTTCGCAATATTTTTCATTATTTTTCAGTTTCTATTTCGAAAGCTTGTTTTTGAGTTTTCTAAACTATATTTATTTTCCACTGTTTATTGCCTTTGATTTTAAAAATAAAACAATTTTATCCACTTATTTATGTAAGTATCGTCAGTTCTTGATAAGTTAGTAACTTGATAAGTTAGTGCCTCGATAAGTTAGTGACTTGATAAGTTAGTGACTCGATATGTTAGTGACTTGATAAGTTAGTGACTCGATAAGTTAGTGACTTGATAAGTTAGTGACTCGATAAGTTAGTGACTCGATATGTTAGAGACTTGATAAGTTAGTGACTTGATAAGTTAGTGACTTGATAAGTTGAGAAGTAACTAAATCTGTCCGTTTAAAGTGGGACAAAATGGAGATCAAAGGATTTTGGTTACGTACAAGTAAAAATATATGCAGGTGAAACTACGAGTAATAATATGTTAGGATATTATTATAAGTGTTGTGTTTTGCTTACAAAAGACCTAATTTAAGACTATTACTTATAATTTAAATATGAATATGCATATGTTCGCCGTATGAAAATGTTACATCTATATTAACATTTTAATTATTTGAGAAATTCATCGTAATCGTAACTCATACTAGCTATTTATAAACGTTTTATTTACATTATTTTAGCAAAATAGTTAAAACCATGTGTATATATATTAAACGAATTAAGTAACAAAGTGTTACTATCTTACTAATGGGCATAAGCTTCCACTCTCCGTTTTCGAAGAGAAGGTTTGGAGTTAAGACTCACCACTCTGTTCCACTTAAAAGCGTTTGATCAATTGCATATATACATATATACTATATGAATGGTAATTTTTAACTAAAAAATTATCATCATCATCCTCCTACCCTTATCTCACTCTAAGTAGGATCAGTATAATATGTTACAAACATGTTGTCACATGATTTTACGTATTTTACGAACGCCCGCGCGCCTGACGTCAACTTACCTTAGTCGTATTTTACGACACATTGGTAAGAAAGAGGGCGGTCTATTCTATTTAACCAGATACCACACAGTGGGTCAACTTACCTTAGTTGCATTTTACGACACCTCGGTAGGATATGAGGGTGGTCTATTCTACTCAGCCGAATACTACACGGCGGGTCGACTTACCTTAGACGCCTTTTACAACACCTCGGTAAGAAATGAAGGAGGTCTATTCTACTCAGCCGAATACTACACGGCGGGTCGACTTACCTTAGACGCCTTTTACGACACCTCGGTAAGGTATATATATATATATAAAGCTGTGATGGCCTAGCGGTGCGACCGTGTGAATCTCTAGAGACGATCATGGGTTCAAACCCGGGCAGACACCAATGAGTTTTTCTATTAAAACTTATGTGTCTAATTGATAATTGCAATTTATCACACGCTTTTCGGTGAAGGAAAACATCGTGAGGAAACCTGCATATCTCTAGCGAATTCTGGAGATATGTGTAACCTACCAATCCGCATTGGAGCAGCGTGGTAGGTCTTAGCTCCAATCCTTCTCTCCAATAACGGAGAGAAGAGGCCTATGCCCAGCAGTGGGATGTAACAGGCCGCTACTTAACTTATGTATATATTATCATAAAGTATAAAATTTATTACTTCATAGTGTTGCCAAAAATAATATATCGCAGTAACACGCTTGTTAAAATGAACACTTTAAATAAATTTAAAACATTTTTTACATTTAATTAGATAATTTATATGCATCTAAATGACTCATATCATCACATGTAATATAGACATTTATAACACAATTTATGGTGACATTTCCAAATTTTTATCGTTAATTAGTAGTTTATGCATAGAATTAAATGGTAATTAATGCTCATATATGGCGAGTTAAGTTTCTTTCATTCAAGATTGGATTTAACAGCTTTAGCGATAATATTTGGATCGCAGATATAAATTAATATTTTACTGATTTGTAGACATTTTTCTATATTAAAATTTAAAATTGTCTAAAAATAGAAAAATTATATGATTAATATTCATAGTGATTTTGTTCACAAATCAATTCAAAATTGAATAACGGTTTATCATCATTCTCCTGCCCTTGTCCCACTCTAAGTGGGGTTGGCACAACATTTTATAAACATGTTGTCACATGATTTGGCTACGTCAGATATGAGGGTGGTCTATTCCAGGGCTTCTTAAACTGTGGGTCGCGACCCACATCTGATACTTCTGCGATCTGATACTTTTCAATCATTATTGATACAACTACATGACTGCAGCTGTCCTTTAAAGAACTTTTCTAACAAAGATTTATTGATATTTCTCCTCCTAAGTTCCTTCCTTACCCCTTTTCATTAAATTTAATTGAATAGATTTTATTAAATTTATGATTGGTTAGTTTACAACAATTATAAATAAAATTTTAAAATTAGTATACACACTACGTACAAATATAAATACGAATAAAAATCATACAAAATACTATTGTAGTTTTATTATAACTATTTTTTGAAAAATGTTTATATGGAGGAGGGGGTCGTTTAAAATTTCCTAAGCTTGAAGGGGGTCGCTATATAAAAAAGTTTAAGAAGCCCTGGTCTATTCTACTCAACAGCTATATATACTTAGGTTAGCCGTGTGGTATCTGGCTAAGTAGAATAGACCACCCTCATTTCTTAAAGAGGTGTCGTAAAAGGCGACTAGGTTAGTTGACCCACCGTGTGGTATCCGGTTGAGTAGCAAAGACCACCCTCTTTCTTACCGAGGTGTTGTAAAATACGATTAAGATAAGTTGACGTCAGGCAGGCGGCCAGTCCTAAAATACGTAGCCAAATCATGTGACAACATGTTTATAACATGCTATGCCAACCCCACTTAGAGTGGGATAAGGGCAGGTGGATGATGTTCCATAATAAATAATCGTTTCATTTCAATTAGGAACGAAGAAAAGTGGCTGTTAAAGTTTATTTACAATTTTAAAACCGTCATTATATTTATATATAATGACAGTTTGAAATTAATAACATTAAAAAAAACATATTAAAGTAAGCAATAAGTACCTAATGCCTTAAAAGGGATTTAATAAGACCATTACTATTAGTTACTGATCATTCAATATATTTTTTACCGCCTGTTTAAGCTATAAAAGCCGTTAGGACTAAAAATTTATTCCTAATAGATATTCCTATGTTTTTATCCCTGTTTCACAAAAAAAACGGGATATTTTTATACTATATGTTACCCCGATGTACGAGTGTAAGCTTTAATTGTGGCAAATTTCATCAAAATTGGTCCAACTGATTAGCTATGAAGGCAGACAGATTTGCATTTATAATATACTTGCTGTGACAGCGAATAAATATACTAAAAGAAATCACGATTTCTAGGATAAAAATTAGCCTACATGTTGCTCCACATTCCCCTCTATCTTCTAGTGAAAGTCCCATCAAAATCGGCGTATGTTAGTACATTTACCAATTTTAACTTAAATATTTTAGTAAAAACTGCACAAATTTCTTTCAGTATGTTTTGAGAAAATCGATTAAATACAGACAGACAGATTTTGGGGGCTTTGTTTTATAATATGTATCTTATATACTCCTCCCAAACGGTTAGACCAATTTTTATGAAATTTTATATACATATTCAGTAGGTCTGAGAATCGGCTACTATCTATTTTTCATAGCCCTAAGTTAGTGGTCGGCAAAGTTATTAGCCAAAGTGCCAAATATGAACATAACAACAATTAAAAAAAAAATTGGGAGCCAAATGTGCTTGTTTAGTAAACGCTTATTACACTAAATAAGTAGTACACTAAATAAAAAATAAATTTCACACTTAATAAATATATATTAATGCCAACAATGGGCTTGCATCTCTTTGGAAAGTTTGAGTAAGTTTTTTTTTCATTTGAGAATATTATTGCGCCCTCCGTAGATATTTGTGCCAGAGCCGCACTTGAGGAGCCAAAGACCCACGTGTGGCTCTGGAGCCGCACTTTGCCGACCACTGCCCTAAGTGATAAAGTTTGTACAGCCCTAACATTGTTTATTTTTTAATTTTTTTATAATATACACTAGAAAGGCCCTTGAAATAATTTATATGCCAAAAAAAACGTTATTTGGTCAGCTATTAGATCTATAGATCCCTTATGAATATATTTTGCGTGAGCGTGTCAATAAACACTAAGAACACGCTTAGGTTTAATTGAGACACTTGATGAAGACCCGCGTCGACAACGGAAAGGCGTAAAACAATTTTCATGGCCCCTTAGCACTAACTAACCAATCCTGCGATAGGGTTGCCAGTGTTGCAAAATCGTTACATTATTTTTAACATCATCCTCCTGTCCTTACCCCACTGTAAGTGTGGTCGGCACAACATGTTACAAACAAGTTGTCATATGATTATTAAATAAACATACGGGTCACATCGCGTTATAATCGATTACCTTAGTATAAGGTTCTACGTTTCGGCAGAGTTGCATCCACCGTGGTCACGAACTGACTGGAGCGCCGCGGCGTCTTCGTTCCCGAGTACTACAGTCATTATTTTGTTCATCTACCCGCACTTGAACCGCACAATCCATATAAAGTCTGTTGCACACCACACTGATATTATCCGCACGCGATATAGCTTGCAACGATTTCTTTCGCGAGTTATATTTATTGATCACGGGATCCCAAGTCGTTGACAATCTGAAGCCCTCTTCTCTGTTGAATGTGCGATGCTTTTTGATCTCAACAGCTTCACGCGCCACTCTTGCATAATAGTGGGCATCAGTTGACAGGACTTTGGGATCATGAAGCTCAATCCAGTGATTGCTCCCCGAATTTAGCAGATGGTCTGCGATCGCTGACTTCGTTGGCTGGTTATTTTTAACTGCAGCTATGTGTTCTTTGACCCGCTCAGCAATGGTACGTTTTGTTTGGCCGATATATGCGCTACCACAACTGCAGTTAATCTTATATACCCCTGGGGTCTGGTAGGGGATGACATCTTTCGGCGTACGTAGGAGCCTGGCTACCTTATGTAAAGGCGTGAAAACAGTCTTTATCGAAAGCTTTCTAAGCATGGTCCCGATTTTGTCGGTGACGCCTTTAACATACGGCAAAAACGCCGGCTGTCTGTTCACCTCAAGATGCCTTTGCTTCCGCGTGCATTGTCTTCTTAATTTTCCGTTAGTGTAGCCGTTCTTCTTAAGGATCTCCTGAATATGTTCTAATTCACCGTCAAGGTGTTCAGGATCGCACAGGTCATGAGCTCTGTTCGTCAACGAGGCTTTGACGGCTTCTAGGTGTCTAGGATGATGGTGCGATGTGGCATGAAGATATCTATCTGTGTGGGTGGGTTTTCTGTATACAGTATGTGCCAAAGATCTGTCTGCCTTTACTGTTACCTTTAAGTCCATAAAAGCAAGCGATCGGTCTGATTCCATTTCAACTGTGAATTTAATTTTTGGATGAATGGAATTTAGATGTGAAAGATATTGTTCTGTTTCCTGTTTTCCGCCTCGAATTATACAAAAGATGTCATCAACGTATCTTTTCCACAGTGAGATAATAGGTGGACCTGTAGACAGTGCTTTTGATTCAATGTCCTCCATCCATATATTCGCAATGACCGGTGCTACAGGGGAGCCCATAGCTACGCCATCTATCTGAAGATAAAAATCACCACGATATAGGAAATAGTTGCCATCGATGCAGCTTTCTAACAGAACAATAATCTCTTCAGACATCCCTCTTGCCTTTATCTTCTCTCTTATGACATTGAGACATTCTTTCACAGGTACACTGGTGAACAAAGAGTCAACATCGAAACTCACCATTATTTCGTCTGGTTCCAATATTTTGTTTTTAATAATGTCCACAAAATGTCGAGAATCTTTTAGATATGACGAAGATGTACCCACCAACGGTTGCAGAACAGAGCCTAAATGTTTTGCCAAATCGTAAGTTGGAGAATTGACTTGACTGACGATAGGCCTGAGGGGTATGTCACTTTTATGGATCTTGGGGAGACCATAAAGCTTTGGTGGTTGTACTATCTTAGGCATACTGAGTTTCTTGTACGATTCCTCTGTGAAGGTGTCTCGTTTGTCATTTATTAAAGATCTGATGCGGCGAGTCACTCTAGCTGTGGGATTATATTTAATTAACTTGTACGTGTCAGTATCTCTCAACATATTCCGTATCTTACTATCGTAATCATCCGAGTTCATCACTACAGTAGCATTTCCTTTATCCGCCTTAAGGACGAGAATGTCAGTATTGGCTCTTAAATTTTTAATAGCTACCCGTTGGTCCATCGAAATGTTACTTTTAGGTAATTTGCATTTTCGCAACACCACTGCAATGTCCTGCCGCAATGTTTCTGCGTCTTTAGAGGGAACTTTATTTTTTGATATGGTCTCCTCGATATTGCTTATGATGTTCTCATACGGAATTCGTGTTGGCGTAAGCGAGAAATTAAAACCTTTTTCCAAAATACTTTGTGTTGACATGTCAATCACCATATTTGACAAGTTCACAACGGTGTTTGTCATTGGTCGACTGTCCTCAGCATCATGTTTGATCTTGTTCACTAGCTTTTGGAATTTTTGATCATGTGATTCAGAACAAAATTCGTACGTACGACAAGCTTGTTCATATGTAATCCGATCACAAAGATCAAAATCTTGGCGCGATAAAACTTTTCCACACTCATAATGTAACTCGCACAGATCACTTTGCACTCTGTTTAAATTGTAACGGGTATTTCTAATTAACTGTCTCAGCAAACGAAAACTTGCTTCCCTTAGAATTCTTTCCGAACCTTTTATATCGCGTCGCGATTTCATACGAACACACGTAGGTAATAGATTTTGATCTCGACATTTTATCAAGAACACCAAAGATGTTTCCACACGCGCGCGTTTTTTACGTAAGAACTCTAAGCGTTTTATTTTGTATGCAATTTCCTGCCCGTAACGGTTTGCAATAGTAGATTTTAAACTTTCGCGATTCATACTGATTATTAAATAAACATACGGGTCACATCGCGTTATAATCGATTACCTTAGTATAAGGTTCTACGTTTCGGCAGAGTTGCATCCACCGTGGTCACGAACTGACTGGAGCGCCGCGGCGTCTTCGTTCCCGAGTACTACAGTCATTATTTTGTTCATCTACCCGCACTTGAACCGCACAATCCATATAAAGTCTGTTGCACACCACACTGATATTATCCGCACGCGATATAGCTTGCAACGATTTCTTTCGCGAGTTATATTTATTGATCACGGGATCCCAAGTCGTTGACAATCTGAAGCCCTCTTCTCTGTTGAATGTGCGATGCTTTTTGATCTCAACAGCTTCACGCGCCACTCTTGCATAATAGTGGGCATCAGTTGACAGGACTTTGGGATCATGAAGCTCAATCCAGTGATTGCTCCCCGAATTTAGCAGATGGTCTGCGATCGCTGACTTCGTTGGCTGGTTATTTTTAACTGCAGCTATGTGTTCTTTGACCCGCTCAGCAATGGTACGTTTTGTTTGGCCGATATATGCGCTACCACAACTGCAGTTAATCTTATATACCCCTGGGGTCTGGTAGGGGATGACATCTTTCGGCGTACGTAGGAGCCTGGCTACCTTATGTAAAGGCGTGAAAACAGTCTTTATCGAAAGCTTTCTAAGCATGGTCCCGATTTTGTCGGTGACGCCTTTAACATACGGCAAAAACGCCGGCTGTCTGTTCACCTCAAGATGCCTTTGCTTCCGCGTGCATTGTCTTCTTAATTTTCCGTTAGTGTAGCCGTTCTTCTTAAGGATCTCCTGAATATGTTCTAATTCACCGTCAAGGTGTTCAGGATCGCACAGGTCATGAGCTCTGTTCGTCAACGAGGCTTTGACGGCTTCTAGGTGTCTAGGATGATGGTGCGATGTGGCATGAAGATATCTATCTGTGTGGGTGGGTTTTCTGTATACAGTATGTGCCAAAGATCTGTCTGCCTTTACTGTTACCTTTAAGTCCATAAAAGCAAGCGATCGGTCTGATTCCATTTCAACTGTGAATTTAATTTTTGGATGAATGGAATTTAGATGTGAAAGATATTGTTCTGTTTCCTGTTTTCCGCCTCGAATTATACAAAAGATGTCATCAACGTATCTTTTCCACAGTGAGATAATAGGTGGACCTGTAGACAGTGCTTTTGATTCAATGTCCTCCATCCATATATTCGCAATGACCGGTGCTACAGGGGAGCCCATAGCTACGCCATCTATCTGAAGATAAAAATCACCACGATATAGGAAATAGTTGCCATCGATGCAGCTTTCTAACAGAACAATAATCTCTTCAGACATCCCTCTTGCCTTTATCTTCTCTCTTATGACATTGAGACATTCTTTCACAGGTACACTGGTGAACAAAGAGTCAACATCGAAACTCACCATTATTTCGTCTGGTTCCAATATTTTGTTTTTAATAATGTCCACAAAATGTCGAGAATCTTTTAGATATGACGAAGATGTACCCACCAACGGTTGCAGAACAGAGCCTAAATGTTTTGCCAAATCGTAAGTTGGAAAAAAATTTAAGAGCCAATACTGACATTCTCGTCCTTAAGGCGGATAAAGGAAATGCTACTGTAGTGATGAACTCGGATGATTACGATAGTAAGATACGGAATATGTTGAGAGATACTGACACGTACAAGTTAATTAAATATAATCCCACAGCTAGAGTGACTCGCCGCATCAGATCTTTAATAAATGACAAACGAGACACCTTCACAGAGGAATCGTACAAGAAACTCAGTATGCCTAAGATAGTACAACCACCAAAGCTTTATGGTCTCCCCAAGATCCATAAAAGTGACATACCCCTCAGGCCTATCGTCAGTCAAGTCAATTCTCCAACTTACGATTTGGCAAAACATTTAGGCTCTGTTCTGCAACCGTTGGTGGGTACATCTTCGTCATATCTAAAAGATTCTCGACATTTTGTGGACATTATTAAAAACAAAATATTGGAACCAGACGAAATAATGGTGAGTTTCGATGTTGACTCTTTGTTCACCAGTGTACCTGTGAAAGAATGTCTCAATGTCATAAGAGAGAAGATAAAGGCAAGAGGGATGTCTGAAGAGATTATTGTTCTGTTAGAAAGCTGCATCGATGGCAACTATTTCCTATATCGTGGTGATTTTTATCTTCAGATAGATGGCGTAGCTATGGGCTCCCCTGTAGCACCGGTCATTGCGAATATATGGATGGAGGACATTGAATCAAAAGCACTGTCTACAGGTCCACCTATTATCTCACCGTGGAAAAGATACGTTGATGACATCTTTTGTATAATTCGAGGCGGAAAACAGGAAACAGAACAATATCTTTCACATCTAAATTCCATTCATCCAAAAATTAAATTCACAGTTGAAATGGAATCAGACCGATCGCTTGCTTTTATGGACTTAAAGGTAACAGTAAAGGCAGACAGATCTTTGGCACATACTGTATACAGAAAACCCACCCACACAGATAGATATCTTCATGCCACATCGCACCATCATCCTAGACACCTAGAAGCCGTCAAAGCCTCGTTGACGAACAGAGCTCATGACCTGTGCGATCCTGAACACCTTGACGGTGAATTAGAACATATTCAGGAGATCCCTAAGAAGAACGGCTACACTAACGGAAAATTAAGAAGACAATGCACGCGGAAGCAAAGGCATCTTGAGGTGAACAGACAGCCGGCGTTTTTGCCGTATGTTAAAGGCGTCACCGACAAAATCGGGACCATGCTTAGAAAGCTTTCGATAAAGACTGTTTTCACGCCTTTACATAAGGTAGCCAGGCTCCTACGTACGCCGAAAGATGTCATCCCCTACCAGACCCCAGGGGTATATAAGATTAACTGCAGTTGTGGTAGCGCATATATCGGCCAAACAAAACGTACCATTGCTGAGCGGGTCAAAGAACACATAGCTGCAGTTAAAAATAACCAGCCAACGAAGTCAGCGATCGCAGACCATCTGCTAAATTCGGGGAGCAATCACTGGATTGAGCTTCATGATCCCAAAGTCCTGTCAACTGATGCCCACTATTATGCAAGAGTGGCGCGTGAAGCTGTTGAGATCAAAAAGCATCGCACATTCAACAGAGAAGAGGGCTTCAGATTGTCAACGACTTGGGATCCCGTGATCAATAAATATAACTCGCGAAAGAAATCGTTGCAAGCTATATCGCGTGCGGATAATATCAGTGTGGTGTGCAACAGACTTTATATGGATTGTGCGGTTCAAGTGCGGGTAGATGAACAAAATAATGACTGTAGTACTCGGGAACGAAGACGCCGCGGCGCTCCAGTCAGTTCGTGACCACGGTGGATGCAACTCTGCCGAAACGTAGAACCTTATACTAAGGTAATCGATTATAACGCGATGTGACCCGTATGTTTATTTAATAATCAGTATGAATCGCGAAAGTTTAAAATCTACAAGTTGTCATATGGTTTGGCTGCGTTTTTACGACCGGCCGCCTGCCTGACGTCAACTTACCTCAGTCGTATTTTACGACACCTCGGTAAGAAAGAGGGTGGTCTATTCTACTATACCGGATACCACACGGTGGGTCAACTTACCTTAGTCGCCCTTTACGACACCTCGGTAAGAAATGAGGTTGGTACATTCTACTCAGCCGGATACCGCACGGCGGGTCGAATTACCTAAGTCGCCTTTTACGTCACCTCAGTAAGAAATGAGGTTGGTCAATTCTACTCAGCCGGATACCGCAAGGCGGGTCGAATTACCTTAGTCGCCTTTTACGTCACCTCAGTAAGAAATGAGGGTGGTACTATTCTATTCAGCCGGATACCACACGGCGTGAACTTTTTAATATACAATTACTATTTTATTTATTCAATAGCGTGGCAGCCCCGAAATTAAAAATCCCAATTGGCAGCCTGGCTAAGTGCTGTTGCCTGTAGGCTAATTAAAACATCAGTCGGCCATTTTGCTGCCGAAAGATAATCTTTCATATTTTGTCTTAGCTGCCTGATACAGCCAGAGGGTGGCGGCAATAAATAGGTAGTGAGATAATTTGCAAGTCCGATTTCGTTATATCCTGCGGCGATGCTTGATTATTTTTGATAATTTACAGCACATAATCAATAGGATACAATTTCCCCCTTTAATACTGGCATTGCTATTTTTCGCTTTTATCTAATAAAATCATCGCTATTACTTCATCTTTTTCTTTTTTTCGAATTGCCTATATGCTGTTAGCCCTAACGGCTTTGACAGCGTCACCGGGCGGGACGGGCTACTGCAGAAGCATCGCCGAGGTTGCGAAATGCGTAGAGTAGAGCGCAGAAGCTCTACTAGCGTCGGGGAACGTCGTCCTAAGGGTGCCTCCTGTGAGGCCGGGCCACGGCTTAGGACGACGTGTAGTGGAGGGCTGATGGTATGACTTTGATTAGTCAACGACGACAGAAGGGTGGCAAGAAGCCACGACCAACCGATGTCAGAAATCTGGGACCTCGTCTTCGCCGGCGAAGACGCTGTATGTGTGTATTACGTGTTTCTGTGTTTGCGATCGTTATTTGATCGTCAGGGTCATATAGGACGCTTATTGGACGCCTATATTTTCGGTGGTCAATCTTATTCTTACCTACTAGCTGTGCTTCCGGATTCGCCCGCGTGGAATTCAGTGTATTTAATTAAAATTTTGATTATATAAGTAGATAGTACCTAGTTGACCGAGCCTTGCTCAGTAGTTTTTTACAAAATAAACAAAAAGAAACTTCAAAAAAAAAGAAAAATCATAGGGTAGGTGGGGCTCGTTCCTAGATTTTCATTTCTTGCGATCACCCGTTTCCCGAATAAGCTACGCTGATTTGACATTTAACGGCAAAAATAGTGTTTTATATGTTCAAATAATTAAAAGTAAATTTTAGTAAATTTAGTAAATTTTTTAATGCCCAAAAACAGAGATTAAACGTAATTTTTTTAATATAAAACCTACATGCTGAATTTTAGGAAAATCGTTGGAGCCGTTTCCGAGATTCAGAAAATATATTTATATATTATATACATATAAGATTAACTCATTTAAAATTAAAGTTTGTGAGGTAGAGATGCTGTCGCAGAGTTTTTTATGGTATTTATGTAGATCTAGACTTCTATAGTACATTACTTTAGTGTATCTCTTTTGGTATACGCTATAGCGACTAAAGCTCCCAGCAGGCGAGTTTTGTTACATCTGCGTGACCTCTTCTACTCAATTGACATAAAATCGTTATGTATTAACCTAAACCTTTCAGAAGAACTACCTTAGACGCGAACGCTGCGCTACACAAACGAATGCGAACGCTGCGCTACACAGACGCGAACGCTGCGCTACATAGACGGACGCAAACGCTGCGCTACACAAACGGACGCGAACGCTGCGCTACATAGACGGACGCGAACTGCGATTGGTGACGGAAACAAATACACTGTCAAGTATGCGGGCGGCTACACTTATCGCTCTATGTCGCTAGCGATTTTAGTTACTGAGCGATTCGCTCTGACCGTCGCGTCGCAGATCGCTGCTAAGCGTAGCTGCGTTATTCAGCAAACAGGCAAAAACAAGTCGCGATATTCTATCTGACAAATGAATCGCTCAGGGGCGTGGGGGTATTACTTATAGGTGGCACTGCAATTATTCAGGCGCGTCTGACGTTAAATTATACAGAGTTTGATTGCACCACGCCTATCGCGTCGCCGATTATATGGGATGAACTTGTCGATGGTGCGATAAGTGAAGGATCAGAATGTATTTGTAATGTTTCGGATAAAAAAATCATGAATGATCTATACTTATTATAAAAGTCCGCAAAAGCTGTCTGTCTGTATGTGATCGATTTTCTTATAATCTACTGAATTGATTTTCGTACGGTTTTTACTCAAATGTAGTGCAATTCTTCCGGAAGGCTTAGGATGATAGTATATTACGATTTTAATTAAAATATAAAATAAGTAAAATAAGTTGAAGAGATCGCGCGGTTGTAAAAAAAACTCGCCTGCTGGTAGCGTTACTCGACTGTTTATACAATTTGGATGAAAGATTAGAAATAGACACGAGGATAACCAAATCAAATTTAATTACAATAATCTTTTTTCAAATAAGCTCTTTCAAGCACTTTTGAATCGTCAAGGATCAATATGATTAATGAAGCTAAAACTGGTTCGGAATGCTGCTCTTACCGAGAAGAACCAGAAAGTAACTTGGCGCTAAATCTCTGAAACATTTTCAATTTTACATTATTAAACCGCAGTCTTGTATAAAGCTGAAAGGATTATCAAATCCAGGCTTTTTATCATCCAAATAATTGTCCCGTATATTTATTTATGTATATATTATTAATGACGTCCGCAGACAAAGTTGCGAGCAGAATCTTGTATAAGTTAATATGCAAAGAATCCTAAGCTTCTTTGTCAGAGTCAGATAAAATAAAATGCAAAATAAAAATATCTCTGAATAAGTTATCAAGGGATATGTTTTATTTGCGCAAACCAATTAACGCGACGCCGCCCGCTTTATTATTCTTACGATTAATCGATTCCATTCGAGTTTTAATATCGATACCGATCTCAAATCAATTACGTTTATTTGTTTTTATATACGGATTTAATCGAAAACGATGTTGAATGATCATTTGAGAACAATAACTTATATATTCCATACTTGCATTACTATAAGTTGTACTCGTGATTTCGTTCGTGTCTTTAAATAAATAAAACTTTAAAATAAATATAGCCTCAGTTATAAACTAAACCTTTTTGTCCTCTTAAAGGGAAATCGAATTTTTTATCGATATTTTTGTGATATGTTAACCATAAGCTAAGTCGTGTGATACACGGCTTTGCGAATAGACCACCCTCTTTTCCTACCGAGGTGTCGTAAAAGGCGACTAATGTATGTTGACCCACCGAGTGGGTGACCCAAATCATTTGACAACATGTTTGTAACATGTTGTGGCGACCCCACTTAGAGTGGAAAAAGGACAGGAGGATGATGAGGTAAATAAATATATGGGACAATTACACACGGTCGTCCGTCCCCAAAGTAACTTCTACTTGTATTATGGGTGACAGACAATTGGTAAATATATACATATCATCATCATTCATTATTATCCTGGCCTTATCCCATTCCAAGTGACCCGGCACAACATGTTTTAAACATGTTGTTACATGATTTGGCCAGTTTTTGTAAGACTAGTTGCCTGCCTGACGTCGACTTACCTTAGTTGCCCTTTACGATACCTCGGTAAGGAATGAGGGTGGTCTATTCTACTAAGTCGGATACCACATGGCGAGTCAACTTACCTTAGTCGCCTTTTACGACACCTCGGTAACAAAGAGGGTGGTCTATTCTATTCAGCCGTATATCACACGTAGCGTATCCAAATACGAAAATCAAAAAAATATCTCTGAATTAATATTAATTACCAAAATTAACATGCAATCCAACGACCGTAACGAGATACCAAATTCGAAAATTAAATACGTAGTTTCATATAAATCCCACGCCCGAATTGGAAACATCGCATTTTGACCCTTATCCATAAAACCATAAACACCATGTATTTAAGGAATATATTTGTACTAATGAGCGTGGTTGAAAAATTTTCCCGTCCGGTATATGCCATTTTTAGCGTCAATTAAACTTTCGAAATGACTTCTCTTTTATGGTGCGGATGACAAAAACCACTTCGTCGACTTTTACTACAGACGCCTATAAAAGAGCTGGTTACCTGCTGTTCATCACGCCTATTACGTCGAACGATGTACAGACGTCGGGATGTACTTGAATAATACATATACATTGGCGCCTTCTCCGATGTGGAAACGTATTACATTTTTGCTACAGCTTAACTGCATAGTTCAATTTTGTTATAAGGTAACAAACTAGTAAGGTAACGTCACACTAGTAGTGAAAGTACTAGCGGAAGGGGGCTTCTCTTTCGAGGGGTCCCTACCCGGAGGAGGTGTTCTCTGGGATCAGAGCTGTCGGCGGGGATGGGGCAATGTGTACAACAATACCCTGTCCTTGCCATCGGCAGCGTGGTGGAGCACACAGGTTGTTTTAGTCGGTGCGAGTCCGACATAACCGCCGCCTGTCCCCGTCGGGCGACGGTACCCATAAGGGGCTTTTTCCTGTATAAAAAAAGTGAAAGTACGAGAATCATGATTCTCCTGCCCTTAGGCATTATCAAAACTAGCTTTTTTTAGCTTTGCCATTACAGCAGTTTAAAAACACTATTAAAGAGAGGCTGATACAAAAAGCCTACTATAATGTTGAGGATTATTGAGATAAGAATGCGTGGATATAGCTACTGTCCGACCCTGTACAAGATAATAATGACTTAACGTAACTAGTTATAAGTATTATGTTGAAAAGAGCAACCGCTGAGTTTCTTGCTAGCTCTTCTCGGTGGGAACAGCTTTCCGAACCAGCAGTAGAATTGACTTGATTCATAAGCACTTGTTTACAAGTTTATTTGAATAAAGAAAATTTTGAATTTGTATTTGAACTTATCTCGCTCACTTAAGAAGGGCGAGCACAACATGTACATGGTTTGGTTAGTTATTTTACGACCGTTATCTGCCTGACGTCAACTTACCTTAGTCGCCTTTTACGACACCATTGTAAGAAATAAGTGGTCTATTCTACTCAGCCGGCTCAACTGACATCTCCAGAGGCTTTCGCTTAATAGTAATAGTCGGATGCAGAAGGCAGTATTACTTCCAACTACATGTATTGTGAGAAAGTTTACTGTTTACTCTGGAGACCTAAACTTGGATATAGCTTGGATATTGCCACCCTTCCGGTGGATGATGATTTTTTATATTTCTAAATTTTTATAATTATTTTGTTATTTGTAATTAGAAATGTAAAAAACTAGTTACATAGATTTTCTTCACAGACGTGGATTACAGCAAAATAATTCTATCACTTATGTTATATACTATCACTCATTCAATTATTAAATTTTCGAACAAAAGACCGAAAGATCATGTTTCATTCATATCGCCTAATGTGGCAGTGCCTTTATTTGTATAAAAGTGTGCACAAAGTGAAGTTTTAAAAAGAAGAATTGCTATTTATGTTTTATTGAAAATACATCAGAATAAATAAATAAATACTAGGTGTCATTCATGTATAACCAAGTTGCATTTTTTATTATAAATTAACTAATATGGTATGGACACTTGCTTAATTCTGTTATAATTAATAAATATTATTAATGTCGAGCGATAACGGTTAGAACGCGTTACTTTTATAAATAGCTTGCGGTTCGAAGCCTGGTTAAGCACCTTTAAGTTTACTCTAAAAATGTGCGTAATATGTATAGAATAGTAGTAATGGCGAAGGAAAACTATCTGTGAAAATCTGCATATCTCTTAAAAATCCTTGATATATGTTGATTGATGATTGATGGTAAACTTGATGATGTAGTAGTATCTATCCTAATATATAAAGCTGAAGAGTATGTTTGTTTGTTTGTTTGGAGTGTCGTAAAAGGCGACTAAGGTAAGTCGACCCACCGTGTGGTATCCGGCTGAGTAGAATAGACCAACCTCATTTCTTACTGAGGTGTCGAAAAATACGACTAAGGTAAGTTGACGTCAGGCAGGCGGCCGGTCGTAAAAACGCAGCCAAATCATGTTACAACATGTTTATAACACGTTGTGCCGACCCCACTTAGAGTGGGATAAGGGCAGGAGGATGATGATGAAATAGATGAAAAGATGCTACTAATATATAATTACTTAAGATAAATATTTGTTTAATTTATTCAAGTGGAATATTTTCAGTACTTTTGAATCGTCAATATCAATAATTTAATACTCGAGTTATCATTTATTAATAAGTACCGAACACCCGTACAATCATTTACTTAATTATTGCAACGAGATAGCGAAATAAAACCGACTACGCTTATCCGAAACTGGTCGGCCGTCGTTCGAGCCTTAATTGACTCCAATTCTAAGAAAGTAATTTCACAAATTACTTTTAGCTACCGGATTTCAAGATCGACACCGGACAACATTTACAACTGTGTCACAGTGAACTTTTGTAACGGAGTGTATAGTATATTATGTACAACTTAATGAGACACAGTCCTTCGGATACAGGTAGACACAAAAAACAACGCGACGTGTCCCCAACCCGATGTTGTGGGTGTGTTTTTGTTTCAGCCATTTTAAATAACTTCCCTGTATTGTGTATAGTGTCACCGTACAACTTATATACATATAATATAATCAAGTTATAACGATTGCAAGAAGAACATTTTATACCATACTAGCTTTTTTTTTTTAGAACTTTTTAAGGGGAACAGTTTTACTAGACATGATTTTTGAATAACTTTCGCCGTTTACTTAGCGCACGCAATGAAAGCTTTAAATTTTTCCGTTTTCGTCATATTTTTTATTGCAGCTCCTCTCCTATTTATTTCAGCGTAATGTTACATAGCCTATAGCCTTCATCGATAAATGAACTATCTTACACTCAAAGAATTTTTCAAATCGTAGTAGAAAAAGTAGTTCCTGATATTAACGCGTTCGAACAAACAAATTCTTCAGCTTTATATATTAGTATAGATATAGATAGATAGACAGATTATTATATTTAAGTACAATTTAAATTGACTTTACAATTTAAATTGATTGATTTTCAGGAACATATATTGTTGCTAGATAATGTTGTCTGAATGTTTTATCTCATATTTGTTTATGGGTTACATTTTTTATCTCTTTGATTTTAGAAATTAATAATGTTGTGCAGTATCCAGTGCTTTTTAATTGCTAAAAAATCATAGATTATAAAATATATTACTTTGATTATCAAACAGTATATTGTAGTGTATACAAGAAATAAAGAAATTATATTCTATTATATTCTTTTGTATTTATAATATTATCAGGTGTATTTGTGTTATCTATGTCTATACTTTTTATTTAACAAAGTCCCCAAAAGCTGTCTGTATGTGATTGATTTTTTCAAAATCTATTAAAAGGATTTTGTACGGTTTTTACTAAAGTGTAGTGTTATTCTTCCGAAAGGTTTAGATTAATAGTACATTACCGTTTTATGTAAATTGTGGTAAAAAATGGTAGCGTGGTTGTAAAAAAGCTCGCCTGCTGGGAGTTTTATTCGTGTGCCCCGCGTAAACTATTAGAGATACACTGAAGTAACGTACAAGAGAATTGTAGATCTACCAAAATATTACAAAAAAGGCTACGCAAAAGCATGTCTCTATCTCTTATAATTAAATCACAACAATTACTTTTACGTTAAAAATTTCAATTCGGTAAAAAAATTGTAACGAATTGATTCCAATGCGGGCAAAGCCGCTGACTCAGATAGTTTAGAATAAAAAAGTTCCTGTTTTTCAGAAAATCGATCTAGGTAGGTTCCGTTTAAATAAAAGTCGTTTATCCCTGTTTTCGGGCACTGAAAAAATGGTAAAATATTGAATTAAATCTAAATGATATTTTAGGTGTCATTTGTAACGTTGTGATAGTAGATTAACGGGCGGATTAAAGTAGTGAAAATACCTGGGACCAAGCCAACCTTTTTTTTTATAATAAAAAAAAATCCTGGTACTGCACATTATCTGAACTTTACTTTACAATATTAATATATGGGTAGAAATTTCTCAAATTGTCCGATATGTTTAAACACCACGACATTGACCGAGCCGTATCGGGAAAAAGTATCACTTAAAATTTTGTATCCAAATTAAAATTCGTGAATATTGTCGTGTCCTCTGGGACAGAGTATTTTTCGAGACATAAACTTGATAATTAAACTTAATTTGTATGAATATCGCTGCGTAAAAGACATACCTACTTAAAACTTAATTATGATATAAAAAATAGTTATTATTCGACATTTTACAGTTGACTTAAGCCACTTCTACACGTAAGAAAACCTGCAGTAAAGTCAGTCGAATATGAAGAGAAGAATATTTGAGAAGAAATAATAAAATCATTTATTACTTGAGTTGAATAGACCGAGTAGAATTTCTTACCGAGGTGTCGTAAAAAGCGACTGAGGTAAGTCGATCCGCCTTGTGGTATCCAGGTGGGTAGAAATAGACCACCCTCATTTCTTACCGAGGTGTCGTAAAAGGAGACTAAGGTAAGTTGACCCACCGTGTGGTATCCGGTTTAGTAGAAAAGACCAACCTTTTTCTTACCGAGGTGTCGTAAAAGATGACTAACGTAAGTTGACGTCAAGCAGGTGGCTGGTCGTAAAAACGTAGCCAAATCATGTGACACAACGTTTATAAGATGTTGTGATGACCCCACTTAGAGTGGGATAAGGGCTAGAGGATGATGATGACGCAGATGGCAGTTACACTGCCTTAAGCTTCAGGTGTCACGGGTTTGATTTCCGCCGTGGTCAACAGTTTCAAAAATCAATTTATTGATTCTTCGAGGCTGGGTGTATGTATGTATTTAATTATTTATTTAAAAAATATAAATATGTGTATATTTTTCTTAGGTCTCTCGTAGTTGACCCATTAACACATATATTAAGTTACTTATTTTGGGGAAGGACGACCGTGTGTATATATCAGACGCTTATTATTAAAGTGACCTAATTCAAAATTAAACTAATTGAGTTACATATTTACATTGTAATCCTTATTTCAATGCCATCTATAACATCACATTAAAGTATTAAAAAACGAGTGTTTTCTTAGTCTACCAAGTTATCTCTTTAATATTCACGAGTTAAAAAAAAAGTAATGAGAATAAGACAGAAGAAAAAGACTTTTATCGCGGATTATAGCAAAATAATATTATCATTACTTTTGTATTATGGATCTCCGCAAAGTAACGCCTAATTCTATAAATTATTCACGAGTTTTGTAGACACTACGCTGCGCTTTATTGCAATTCGCCCTAAAACTACTTTTTTTATTAGGTCACTTTAATACTAAGCATGCGATATATATTTATTTAATTATTTATTATTTGTGTAAAAACAAATTCAGGGAACATATTGCTAAGTCGTCGTTTAAATGAATCATCATTGTTAAACAGCGGGCGGCGGTAGCAGATTGGTTAGAGCAAATGGTAACAAATAGTAAAAAACAACAAATAATAAAAAACCCAAATTGTAACAAATAGTAGCAAGTAAAAAATCATCCAGTAAATTCTTTTGGAATCGTTCAAAAATGCGGATTGTTCAAGTGAGGGTAGATGAAGAAAATAATGGCTGTAGAACTCGGGAACGAAGACGCCGCGGCGCTCCAGTCTGTTCGTGACCACCGTGGATGCAATTCTGCCGAAACTTTGAATTTTCTACAAAGGTAACTCGAAGTTATCGCGATGTGACCCGTTTGTTAATATAATAATTAGTTTGAATCGTGAAAGTTTAAAATCTACGATCTTTCAAGAAATCCTTATTAATCTGTACCCATAATGACGTCGGTAATGCCGCCAGTTAGTGTTGGGCATCGGAATATTTCCATCCAATTAACTTGTTACATTCTCGCTCCCGAAAATAGCTACTTGTAATAAAAAAACGGCATATCAAAGCTGCGTTCCCCGAAATTCGACCATTATCGACCGTTACCGCCCAAATAGAGTGCGATCGAAATCCGAGATAAACCCCTTCACGTTGACTCTACTAATTGGTGCAATAAATTTAGTGCGACGCGACGACGACGCACTCGTCCGTCTCGAACCCTATTATGGCCTAAAGATTATATGTATATTTTAACTATCCATACAACTGACTTTATCCGTCCACATATCCACATGTGCATGTGAATGAGATAAGAATGTTAAGGTGGATGTGTGGTGTGACAAAACTTGATAGAATACGCAATGAGTAGACCAGGGGAAGTCTTAAAGTTGCGCCCATTACAGAAAAGATGAGAAGTGCGAGACTAAGTTGGTATGGTCATGTAATGAGGAGGGATGAAAATCATGTGACTAAAAGAGTTTTAAATATGAATGTGGATGTATGGCTAGGAGGAGGCCGAAAAAAAGATGGATGGGTTGTGTGAAAAATGATATGCATGTTAAAGGAGTGGCACCAGAGCTGACGAATGATAAAGGAGAATAGAAGAAGAAGACATATTGTGCCGATCCCACTTAGAGTGGATCCAAATATTTTCACTCTTTTCCGTGACATCTTGTTACTTAAGAAATTTTATATTTCACTAGCAATCCTGGCGGCTCCGCCCGCGTGTAAAACTGTAATATAATCTTTTGATAACCATAAAAATGGTTTAAGTGAGTTAACCTTAAAAGCTAGATATATGCTGTCACGAACTTTTGTTTAGAACTTTTAGAGGGGACCAATTTTGTAGTACACGACTTTTTAATAATTATTACCGTCAACTCAGCGCACGCAAGGAAAGCATAAAATTTTGACGTTTTATTGCTGCTCCTCTCCTATTCATCTTAGCTTGATGTTATATATAAAGCCTTCCTCAATAAATAACCTATCTTACACTGAAATAATTTTTCAAATCAGTCCAATAGTTTCTTAGATTAGCGCGTTCAAACAACTAAACAAACAAACAAACTCTTCAGCTTCAGCTTTATATATTAGTATAGATTTCCAAGGAAACCATGTTCATTCATAGCTAACGTTAGTAATTGATCTTGTTTTTGAACGCGAATACCTCTATTATAACAAATATTTTGTTAAAAGGGTTGAACCTTTCTACTATCTTTTACTATTTTAGTTTTGTCATTACAGCAGTTTAAAAACACTGTTAAAAAGAAGCTGATACAGAAAGCTTTCTATATTGTTAAAGATAACTTAGATGATAAGAATTTATGGATATAGCTCTCTTCGAACCTGTACAAGACAGTAATGATTAACTGTGACTAGTATTACAAATTATATTTTTAAAAGAGCAACCGCCCAGTTTCTTTCTGGCTATTCTCGGTAGGAAAAGCTTTCCGAACCAGCAGTAGAGTTGACGATTGAAAAGCACTTGTTTACAAGTTAATTTGAATAAAGAATATTTTGAATTTGAATTGAATCTAAAAGAGAGGAATATTGGAGGGCAATTAATTTTTTAAATGGTCTTATTGCCTCGTGGTTACATTTGTTTTGTCCCGTTGCTACCGTGCGTGCTTTTTAACGATCGGTAAGATAGGGCGAACCCAAATTAGGTCGCGTTTGGGTCTGGATGCAAATGTCGCAAATAAAAAACACAAAGAATCGGGGATTCACGAATGAAAACATCGTTACGTGATGCAAATCATGGGAAAAGTACAATATTCGCTTGTTATTTTAGAGTTATTGGGACAGGTGAAATGGCATGGAAAACAAGGGATATATTCGGGCTCATATTTTTTTGTATCTTGAAACAACGTTTAACGACACTTACATACATACTCGGTTCCATGTCATCATTCTCCTGCCCTTATCCCACTTTAAGTGGGACAGCATGTTTTAAAATTATCAATTATTAAATCCCTCTCTAAATGGCAATTTACGACCAGCCGCCTGCCTGACATCAACTTACCTTAGTTGTATTTTACGACACCTCAGCAAGAAAGAGGGTGGTCTATTCTACTTAACCGTATACCACACGGTGGGTCAACTTACCTTAGTCGCTTTTTACGACCACCTTCATTTCTTACCGAGGTAAAAAATGAAGGTGGTTCATTCTACTCAACCGGATGTCATTCAAATATTAGTATTAGTTTAAAATGTAAGTTATGTTTTTATCATTTATTATTCACGATACAAGAAGCCTTGAGAAACCTAGGCGAGGTTTTGCAAAGAGCTTAGCTGGCTGAAATAACTAACCCCTTCACCCTCACAATGGTCTCCTTACAAAACTTGTTTATAACATGTTTACAAAACTTCCGATTACATGGTCAATCACGTCACAAAATAGAGTCCTGTCGAGGTAAAATTTTGATATAACTTCCAAGTTTATAAAATAAGTCAAATATTTACTCGCAAATCACGGCAGCCCAGAATTGTTTATCATAACATTTAATTTTGGCAGTTGCTCTACCAAATACTATAGTGACATGTCAATAGATACGTGATAATTCAAAGTATTGCGTGTGGGCACAATTATCGTCAAAACATTGGTCAATTCCTCAGAAATGTTGAGTTTTATGAAGAAACATTATAATCTTGTTATAGCGTTTCAAATAGTCTTGAGAAATTGATGATATATAATGATAATTATGTAAAGTAATAATAAAATTATTATGCTTATATTATAGCAAAATAATTTTATTATTACTTTTGTATTATGGATCTCCGCAAAGTAACACCTAATTCTATTCTTTATAAATAAATATAAATACATGGGACACTTACACACACGGTCGTCCGTCCCCAAAGTAAGTAACTTAATACTTGTATTATGGTAGACAGACAACTGGTAAATATATACTTATATATTTTTTAAATACATACTTAAATACAAATATACACCCAGACTCGAAGACCAACAAATTCATTTATAGAAAATGCTATAGTATTATAATAAGACTATAATAAGATACTATGCTATAATAAGATGAATTCTGTTACAATATAATATCATACCCATATATATCGCACGCTAAGTATTAAATTGACCTAATTCAGAATTGGGCTTAATTAGGTTAACATTAGAGATACATTGCATCCTCGTTTCATACCGAGGTGTCGTAGAAGGCGTCTAACGTACGTCGACCCACCGTAATATCATACCCACATATATCGCACGCTTATTATTAAATTGACCTAATTCAAAATTCGGCTTAATTAGGTACACATTAGAGATAAATTGCATCATCGTTTCTTATCGAGGTGTCGTAAAAGGTGACTAATCTATGTTAACGTCAGGCAGATGGCCGTAAAATACGTAGCCAAATCATGTGACCACGGTTGGGTGAGTGATATATTTACTTTTTTTTAATTTATTTACAAAAAAAATATACAAGTTATATCTTTAATTACTCCTTACACGCAGAAATCATGCCAACGTTGAATGGTCCCAAGAATGCTGGCAGCATTTTCGTGTTGAATCGCTAAGCTGATTCTTTGCGCGAAAACAAACCAGCCCTATTGTCACCTGAATAGGCGATCACATCCGATCAGGTGTTATTGCTAATAATTAGGAATAGTAATAAATTATAAATTGAGAGTTTCAAATGCCATAAAGGATCAAGAATCATATGCGATTCGTTCTCCATGATCTGTAGTAATCTATGAATGGACACTACACACAATGTCCCAGCAGGTTGTTGGCAAAAATTGGCAATATCAATAGCCCATTCAACGAAATATCTATTAATTTTGTCGACAATAATGTTATAACTGAATTGGTATAGTTAAATATCAGTTTTAAAATTTATTAGCATCGAACAAACAAATAATAAGGTATTTAAAGGACCTAAAACTTATTCCATTTCGCTAAATTGAATCTAGCTAAGACTTTAAGCTATCGACGTTATTGAATTTACTGTATAATTTTGTAACAAATACCTACATTGCAAATGCTTTTTACTAAGTAAATAATGCACTTTACTTTTAATATACTTTTTTTTATATAATGTTCGTTTCTCAGATTCAACAGAAAATGTTTATAATGTAAAAATCGATAGCCTAGCCTAGCACAGACAATTTGTTTACTATAGTGTAGGAACAAAACGTGACCACGACCTTTCGCTTAGTCAATCTATAGAAACCAGCTAATCGTTAAAAGCTAGAAACGTTATGGAAAGTTATAACGTCGAGTAAAGAACTCATAAATAAGTGCCCCGGATGGGTCCGAAACTAGTCGGGCTAACCCGATAGAATAAGACGTGAGCATTAACTTTCGCTTGCTCGCTTAGAAGTCTCCTCGATTGCGTTACCAGTGATATGGTAATGCACGAAGTGGCAATGAGTGGGGCTTATACTGCGTAGTATATTTGAGCATTGAGTGAGCATTGGGGTGCTAGGGTGTTAAAATTACGAACCCATCGAATGTTAAACTACACCATAAAGTGCATTGTTGGTAGACCACGTAAGAGGGTGAACCTAAAAGGAAGGGACCTGTTAGTCCAATCAATAAGAGATTATAGAGTGGAAATCTTTGGAAGTTACTTGTGTCCAGGAGTAGACTTTCTACTGAAAAACAAGATTTTGTTAACTTTAAAAGCTTTACGACTTCGAATTGATGATGTACAGAGTCCACGAGTGTGAATTGTGGAAAGAATATTATACAAATTATAATATCTAAGCCCGTCGTCTGAGATGTACCTCATGACATATCTAACGTTTTCTGTCGAACTGTAGTCGTCAGTTGACTGAGTGCGGGAAACAATCCGCCTAAATATCTAATGAATTTAAGCAACCATACTGTAAGTATCCTTTAAACTTAATAGGGTTGCTTTAACCAAGTAATGCATAACGAAATCATCCTCCTGCCCTTATCCCACTTAAAGTGGGATCGGCATAACATATTATAAACATATTGTTATATGATTTGTCTTCGTATTTTATGAACGACCGCCTGTCTGACGTCAACTTACGTTAGTCGTACTGTACGAAATCTCGATAAGAAAGAGGGTAGTCTATTCTACTCAACCGAATACACGGTGGGTAATATGCATAACAATGTGAAATTCAATAAAGATTTGTTTTTGTTTCTCAGTAGGTATATAAGGTATTTCGGTATTTAAGTTGCAGACTAGAAAATATTTAGAATTTAGAAAATATATTTAGAAAATATAATATATAATATTTAGAAAATAATTAGATAGAAAATAATAATATTTAGAAATTAAATATATAATATTTAGAAAATAATTAGAAAGTAATTATATATTAGTAGCATTTTTTCATCTATTTAGTTTACCAAAATTAATTAAATTGTTAAATTTATATACACTTTTTCTTTTTCTCTATATGACCCGTACTCTCTTCTTCAATTCTTGTCCTTTTCCCTCTATTAGTCAAAGGTTGACTGGAAGAGATCCCTTTTAGGGATAACTCCGCCTTAATACATGTGCTTTTTCAATTTTTCTTTCTCTCTTCTAAATATATGTATAAAAAGAAATAATTAAGGTACAGTGTTAGGATTGAGATTTGAGTGCCTTCGAACTACAATAAATACTTATATTAGCAGCTGGCTATCACCTTCCCTGTACCAATGACGTCATCAAATCCACTCATACGGTGCACTAACATGCCTGTCACCGTTGCAACACTTAATTGAAACCTGAACATGTATGTATCAACATTGGCGTAGAAATGCCACAAAAAGTGATTCGATAACGATTCTCGTTAGCAGATTGCCACGGAGCACTGTCATTAACATTCTTGCTGGGAAATAAATGTTTTCAGTCATCTGACTGGCATAGGGTTGGTGATGAATGACGAAAGCACCAACATTTAATAAATGTACGCGGCTTTATATACCGACCGCGTTACGCGACCTTGTATGTTTTTAGATGCTGAACTTGAATGCTAAAGATGAACTTTTGATTTAATTACCACCTAATCAACCATACTTTGTCAAGACTGACAGATTATATGACTGACCGATATGTGATGTAAGCGCTAACTTTGGATTGACATCAAAAGAAGAAAGTTGCATTCTTCTTTTTGATGTCAATCCAAAGTCTCTCGCCAGGAATAAAACAGCAACAACTAACGGCTAACCTTCGGTAGTCGTAGCGGCACAAAAAGAAGAAGAATTAACCATATGATGCTGTTTTGTTTTAAAGCCCATCTATGCTATTTACTTCATTTTCCGTCTATTTTCCGTAAACGATTTTTACAGTATCATTGGATAAGAAGCTAAGTGCAAGTGTGTCTTGAATATCGTTGAAACGAAATATAATCTGTATTAGGTGAGTAAAAGAGATTATATGAAACGGCCGATAAATCCTGTATAGTTTGCTAGTAACCTCTGCTAGTAAGTTTTCAGACAATGCAAGAAAGTGTAGGGCGTAAGGCGACTTGTAGTGCTTGAGATATGTTATCTGAACATGAGAACATAAAAAGAGCTCTTGCCACCATCGACATTCCAGCACTTCTCGAGCCTTCGGGGTTATGTCGAGATGATGGCAAGAGACCAGACGGTTTTACGCTGGATCCTTGGGAACGGGGACGGGTCCCAATGTGGGACGCAACATGCGTTGATAAGATAGCCTCGTCCCATATCAGAGAAACAGCGTCAAGACCTGGAGCTGCGGCGGAAATGACCGAATCCGGCAAATGGCGGAAATATGCAACTCTCATCGAGAGTTTTAATTTTGTGCCGTTTGCAGTCGAGACCCTTGGGCCATGAAGTCAAAGTGCAAAATTAAAATTATCCGTTTTTTCACCTCGGTTAATTGCCTCTTCAGGTGACAAGAGGGCTGGCTCCTTTTTCGCACAAAGAATCAGCTTATCGATTCAGCGCGGAAACGCTGCCAGCATTCTTGGGACCATTCCACGTGGGCAGGATTTGTATAGTCCTGACGTGTAAATAGTTTAAGATAGATATAACTTGTACATTTTTGCTGTAAATAAATAATTATTAGATTTATTCATTTAAACATTAAAGATATTATTACGGTGGAATCATTCCGAAATCAGAATCTCTTCTAGCGAACGTCTCTCGACGTCTAGGCAGCGTCTCGTCGACAACCCTACGTAAGAACAACGGACTAATTAATTTAATAAAAATGAAGTGTTCCCGGCACGTTAATAGTGGAGGTAAACAAAGAATGCGTGTGTTCACAATCGGAATCGTTAACTAACAATAAAACCGCGGTTTTGTTTTGTCGAATTTCAATGTGTGGAGGACCGGTTACGGAGTTACATTCTTGGAAAGAGATTCACTGTGGACGGAAAATGGCTGTGAAATTGCTGAGAACTCACTTTTTGTTATATCATTAGCATTCATTATATTGAATGCTTAAAGATTGATTGGATTAAGTAAAAAAGAATATTCCAATGCATAATTGTTTTTTTTCTTATAATAGGAAAAAAGTACATCAGAATGGAGGTACTTTATTGGAGTCACAATCTAGCCTTATGGGTAATAATAATCCTCCTGCCCTTATCCCATTCTGAGTGGGATCGGCACAACATGTTATAAATATGTTGTTACATGATTTGGCTGCGTTTTTACAACCGGCCGCTTTCCTGACGTCAACTTACCTTAGTCGTATTTTACGACACCTCAGTACGAAAGAGGGTGGTCTATTCTACAAAACCGGATACCACACGGTGGGTCGACTTACCTTAGTCACCTTTTACGACACCTTGGTAAGAAATGAGGTTGGTCTATTCTACTCAGCCGGATTCCACACGGCGGGTCGCATACCTTAGTCGCCTTTTACGACACCTCGTAAAGAAATGAGGGTGGTACTATTACGTTTTCAATATGGTATTTTTGTTATATCATTAGTATTCATTATATTGAATGCTTAAAGATTGATTGGATTAAGTAAAAATAAATATTCCATTGCATTATTTTTTTTTTATTATAAAGTAGGTACATCACAATGTACCTACTTTATATAATAATAAGAAATGAGGTACTTTATTGTAGCCACAATGTATCCTTAAGGCTAATAAGAAACTTAATTTTAACCTAAACTTATAAATAAACTTAGGTATATCTAAGAACAGGTCCAATAACTTACCTTAGTCTTTCTTACTATAGCAGACACTTCGCACTTGTGTTCTTTTTCAGTAGCACTAATACTACACTACACTATCACTATATTACACTAACTCAAAGGGCTTTGACCTTTTCAGTCTTCTCACTAGTCCCTTAATATCGAGAAACTGGATAGCCTCGATGTTTACATGATGAGATCCATAATTGTAAATAATAAGAATTACTATTTGAATTTGTTTTTTAATTAATATAAACTACATTCGTCCTTAGTTCAGATATAAATTAAAAAAAGAACATTTTTCAAATACTTCTCGAATTTCATAAAAAGGCAAAGGTTTCGATTCATAATGCCTTATAGTTTGTGAAATAACAAATGGAAATTAATCGTCACACTCCAGTCCCACGGGATATAAAAATGAAGACGTAATAGATAAACTCTATACAATGGGCGTAAAAGATTCAGCCTTTAACTGCCCATTACATTTGTTGTTATAGTTTGGACTACGCGACATAACTAGTTGTGACTTGAAGAATAGAAAGAGACAGATGTATCATGAGTGTAAACAGTACTTTTTTATTTAAGGATTGGATTTATTTAAGCAAAATTTAAGGATTGGAGCCTTAATCCACCACAAAGCTTCATGGATTGGCATGTAACCATGAGTTCGAGATATACAGGTTTTAGCTGATGTGTTTTTTTTTCACTGTAATAATTATAACAAATCTGTACCAGTTGTAAATAACTTAACAAGTCCACACACTTTTCGGGGCAGCCATAAATAGGTTTACGTTTAGTATACGTTTAAGAGTATTCATAAGTATTTATATATTCATAAGTTTATATGTGCGATATAAAATATATAAAAAAATAAAATGTAATAAATATGTGATTCCTAATATAGATACAAGAAAAAAGTTCATTCGTTTTGTTTTAACATTTTTAAATTTTTCTGTTGTTTTTTGATTTTAAATAGATTAAGGCTGTATGAATTACATGTAAAACATAAATGTATGTTAATACTGTTGGCATATCTTACTAAATAAATAAATAAAAGATTTATTGACTTTATCAATATTCATATTGATGCAATTAAAGCGATATAAAAATTCCAATTTTCTTTCGGTAACAGGGAAGAAACATATTGCATTATTGAGGGTACTTAAAAGCTCAAGTTGGCGTCATCAAAGACACGAGTAGTTTAAGTGGCAAATAAAAGTTATTAAAATACCTTGTAAATACAAAAGCAGTCTATTATAATTCCCTAACAATGAACGTTTGAATAACGAGAAATAGCATTTTTGTTAAAAAAATAATAATTCGTAATTGTTCATTTGAACAGCTACAATTATAACACTTATTTATCGTATAATCGCTATGCAATTAGTATTCTTCATTGATATCTCGACCCAGTTATATCGATAGCTATCACGAAGTGATTGTGGACATGCGATGATTAAATGGTATTCTTATATCAATTAAATTCGAATAAAACAGACACAAGGATAATTTATAGAATTAGACGTTACTTTGCGGAGATCCATTATACAAAAGTAATAATAAAATTATTTTGTTTACCTTGCTTTGCGATTTTGTCGTGGATTCTATCTCCTGATGATGCTTCGGTTACTGGGCGAAGTGATTTATTATATATTATAAATTATTTTGCTATAATCCGCTATTTGGCTATAAGCAAAATAATTTTATTATTATTTTTATAGACACAAGGATACTTATCTCAGGTAATGCTTGAGATTCCTTGCACCTTCCTTATTTTTCTCTCTACGCGATCATATTTTGAATGAGTAGATCCGTTGTCATGCCGCGAAGCTGAAGTGGAGACGGGCGAGGCACATAGTGTGGCAAACTTATGGGAATTGGGGTCTAAAGGTATTGGAATGGAAACCCCGCACCGAAAAACTCAGCGTCGATAGATCCCCTACGAGGTGGACTGACAAACTCAAGTTGGTCGCAAATTTGACAAAATCAAAGCGGATCGTGTAATGTAAAAATTCCATGAAGAGACCTATGTCCAGCAGCTTTTTAAACTTGTAAAAGCTGTTTCTGAGTATGAGGCTGTGTATGAGTTATTTTTGAACTTGTATCAAGGCAAGTCCAAGTAAGTATATAACGATAGATATATGTCATAGGTTTTCACGTTTATACCAGAAAGATACTAACAAAACAATAGATAGTAGAAAAGGCAAGTAGTAAAACGTGTCAAAGCACTGAACTGATGATTAGGATAATTCTGTTAAGGAAGAAGAAGAAAAAGAATATTTGGCAAGCTATCACTCTTTTGTTGTTCATCTAAGGGCCGCAACGCAGAAACCATGTTATAAAGGGAAAGGACCTGTTAATTTTTTGCATATCTCAAATGAATGGAGTCACTGTGAATGAACCAGAATGAACTGAATGCATCCACTTGTGTGTAAACCGTATGACGATAAAAATTTGTTTTGTTGAGTGTATTATTATTTATAGCTTAAGTTTTTCTAACATTGGCACCTTGAATAGTGGCCTGTCAGTTTTTATGGGCACAAAAATGGTGTAAATCTGTGATTTTGCAATTTCATAATTTAAAATATTATACGTAGTATGTATGTAGAAAATCTAGCTAGATCGATCTTTTCCACCTTAAAAGCCCCGTATGGACCTGATGATTTTCATGAATAATTGCATTTTATATATATATATATATATATATATATATATATATATATATATATATATATATATATATATATATATATATATATATATATATATATATATATATATTTAAATCGCAGAAGACTTCTTGCGTCATTTTAAACTCGAACCCTGTTGCGTCTACCATTCCTGAAGGGATTTTTAACTAAATTAAAGCGTATACTATACCTTTAAATCTGTATTATTTCATTACACATCTTCAAATTCCATAAAAAAGTATTATACCGATATTCAATTTTAAAGATTTCTCAATCACTCAGCGCTTCCGTTCATCGTCGAAATAATGTGGCACATTGTATATTTTTGTATATACTTCGTACACTGTTTAGGCTTTCACGCTTCCTACTTAATTTATATCTAACTTGATTCTGTATATTATTCAATATATGTTATTGATATTACATTGACATTATTACATCCATTCTTTGTTTTAACTAAAATGCTTCCGAATATTGCTGCTGTATGAATCTATGCGTAACATTGACTTAATGGCTTCCATTGACTTCATCAGATTTCTAATACTTAAATATGGCACGTGAGTCATATCATTAATTCTTTTTTTATAGTCGTTTACTTATTACTAAGTGAGCTTTTATGAACAGGTAAGTAACTTAGTATCCTTGATGTTACTAACCCAGAAAAAACTTGAACTGCAGGGAAGTAGTTGAGATTATTAGGTGAATGTGCGTATTGTATGTGTGTGTGTGCGTGTGTGCATGCATAGGTGCGTGGAGTCCATGTGATGTGTGTGTGTATATATATTTTGTGTGTAAGAGTGTGTGTGTGTGTATGTGTGTACTGTGTGTATGTGTGTGTCTGTGTGTATGTGTGCATTTTTGTTGTGTTGCTTGCTGCGTGTGTGCGCGGGTATGTGTTTCAGCTATAAATACCCTGCCTTTGTAACAACGTTTTAGAAACTACCAGTGTGTCTCCGTGGGTTGCGTATCTCGTGCTGAAAATATCTGCATGGTATACCCTTAAGGTGGTATTAGCATACGCGCTCACGGAGTCAATCGGATTCGGAAGTGGAAACTCTATATGAGGATATAACAAGAGCCTTACGCCATACCTCTAGAGTCCACTTCAACGTTGTTATGGGGGACTTTAAGTCTAAAGTGGGAGTAAAATTGTGTTGAATTAGTTGTAGGACCTTATGGTTTGGGTCGAAAGAACGAGTGCGGACAAATGCTTGTCGACTTTCTCGAGAAGGAGGGGTTGTTTTTGACGAATTCTTTTTTCAAGAAACAGCCCCAAAGTAGTTGGAGTTGGGGAAGCCCCGGTGGGTGGACGAAAAATGAGATTGATTTTATTATTACGGACAAGAAGCGTATATTTAGGGATGTCTCGGTGCTTACCACCGACTATTAGCAACCATAGGTTGGTACGAGGCACTCTGAACATTTATCTAAAGCTGGAACGTGTCCGTTTGATGAAATCAACAGTCCGTCTGAATGTTCTCCAAACCGTAATTGAATATGTGACATTCTAGAAACAACTTAAAACCAATTCACTACTCTGGAAACCACGGATGACGTAGACCAAAAACTCGATCGAGTAGTAGAAGTTCTTCGAGATGAGGGCACAAAAATTTGCGAAAGCCAACGTAAGGGCATGAAGTCAAAGCTTTCGGGAGATTCTCTCCTATTAATGGCAGAGCGATGAACCCTATGCTAACTTCGTGAGAAGTAGAGGCTTTAAACAAAATAATAACCAAGATGGTTAACGACGCGACCTCCAATTAGCTAATACGCTCAAAAATCAATTGAGCAGAATCGTGGTCCAAAAGTGTTTATTAAGCCTCTTGGAAAAAGTCACCTGAAGAAGTTAAAGGGAAAGTCGTTACTTCCAAACCGGAAATCCTCTCGGAAGTGGAAAGCCACTACGCCGAATTTTACGCATCGCATTCTACCACTGCACACAGAGGGCAAATTAAGCCGCCACTATACGGAAGAACTGCCTGATCTCCATCTAGATGAAATTGTTTTAGCCCTTGGACAGCTTAAAAATAGAAAAGTCGCGGGTGAGGATGATGTTACAACAGAGCTGTAAAAAGCTGGTGGAATTCTATTGCCAACAGAGCTTCAAGAGCTGTTTAATACCGTTCTCTTTGCCGGGAGAACTCCAAAGGCATGGCACAGAAGTATAGTGTTATACAAAGAAGGAGATATAACACTCTTAAAGAACTATAGGCCAATATATCTTCTGAGCCATGTCTATGAGCTGTTTTCAAGGGTTCTCACAAATCGCCTCGCATGATGACTCGACGAGTTCCATCCCCCAAACAAGCCGGGTTTCTAAGCGGGTACAGCACGATAGATCATATCCACACTGTGCGGAAAATTGTACAAAAAACTAAAGAGTACAATCAACCACTATGCCTAGCGTTTGTGGATTATGAAAAAGCTTTTAACTCGGTCGAAACCTGGGCTGTTCTAGAGTCTTTACAGAGATGCCAAGTCGATTGGTGATATATTGAGATGCTGAGAAGTCTGTATGAAAACGCAAGAAAGGCAGTCCGAGTACAAAACCAGCAGACAAGGCATATCCATCTGCAGCGAGGCGTAAGACAAGGGGACGTCATTTCCTCGAAATTGTTTTCAAACGCACTAGAGGATATGTTTAAGATGCTGAATTGGACTGGACATGGCATAAACAATAATGACGCTCATCTCAGATTCGCGTAAGATGATATGGTCTTAACGACTGAATCCATAGAGGATTTGCAATGAATGCTGCATGGACCGGCTGTTTCTTCTCAAAGGATCGCTCTCCGGATGAACTTGGGTAAAACCAAAATCATGTGCAACGAGCACTTTGCTCCGGGACCGATTTCCTTAGATGGGGTCACTCTCGAAATTGTTGACAAGTACATTTACCTAGGACAGACGCTCGAACTAGAAAAAAACAATTTCGAGTGTGAGATTATGAGAAGGATACAGCTAGGCTGGGCAGCATTCCGCAATCTACGTTGAGTCTTCTCGTCACCCATCCCGCAGAGTCTAAACACTAAAGTATTTAACCAGTGTGTCCTACCTGTCTTTACTTACAGTGCCGAAACGTGGACACTAACAGCTAAGGTGGTCCACAAGCTTAAAGTCGCTCAGCAGGCTATGGCAAGAGCTATGCTCGGGGTTTCTCTGAGGGATCGTATTCGCAACTAAGTAATCCGTCAGAGAACTAGGGTCGCCGACATAGCTAAGCGCATAAGCAAGCTGAAGTGACAATGGGCCGGCCATACCTGGCGCAGAACCGATGACCGTTGGGGTAGACGTGTTCTGGAGTGGAGACCGCGAATCGGGAAACGTAGTGTAGGACACCCTGAGACTCGGTAGAGTGACGATATACGTAGGACAGCGGGCAGTGGATGGAAGCAGAAACCAAGGAGCAGACTAGTGGCGAATAATTGGAGAGGCCTATGTCCAGCAGTTGACGAAAATGGGCTGATAATGATGATGCCAAGTAATCCGGCAATCTATATGCCTTTTTATGCACGTCACCGGTATGGCCCATAAACGTAGCTAAATGTTTCATATCATTCTCAGTTATGCTAAATATTTGTAAAAAGGTTGCTAAATGTTTTCTAAGTCGCGTAGACGAAATTGATTTTGGGTTTTTGGGTCCAGATAATCTTAGGTATCCCTCGAGAACTTTGTAATAATAATAAAACTTTGCAATAAACGGTTTCTAATAACTGAATATACGTTGCAACGGTAGTACCCTGATTTGATTTCGGCTGCAGCTTCATTGGCTAACGGGACTATAGTGACTTTATTCCACTTCTTTTTGTTTAAATCTGTTGCAGCTTGACTGGAGATGACATGTCGCCAAATTGCATCTATAAGATGCATTAATGTCTTAAGATCTGCTTCTGTTTCTGCGGTATTGATTTCATTGTAAGGACCTTGTTTTTTCAATGCAAACATAATGGCTATATTGCAGCATTGTTTAAAGTAAATAAAGTAGTTGAAACATTCATAGCAAAAGAAGGTTTTGAATCTATCCTTTTTGGCATCACAGTTATCTACAACTTTAGTTGCCTCCGCCATAAGATCTTAATTGAATGGTTTTAAGGCACTCAATAAATTTATTATAGAATTGTTAATTTTTTAAATTTCGATTAACAATTTTGCTAACTCTATTATTTTTCTTGAAATCACATTAATAAAATGTTTTTCCGAACGACTTTTTTAATATTGGGATTTGTAAGCACAAATAAGAAGATCTGATTTAGCAACTAGCGATGTCTTATCCGCTCTTTTCATATTTACAGTTTTACAATATTAATAATATACGCAATTATGAGTACAATCACTTTGCAAATTAAAACGCGTCCTAACGGCTCAATGTTTGTTTATTAACAAAACGCAGGACTCGCGCGCGCACCCCTTGGGCCCCCGCATCACTTATAAAATCAATTAAATTGGGAAAAAATTTGGACGCAAGATAATCCTAAATAAAAATTGAAAAAAACTTTTCTAAATATACGTCGGAGGCAATAGAATGCTAGCATCAGAAATATAATATACGTGCCCAAATATACGCGATCACGTAGCGACCTCCAAATTGTGCGCGGCAACTCGCTGAACTAATAAATACATCGGAATTCATTCCCGCGATAAAATAACGTCCCATCCAATTTTTTGCCCACGCATTATACATATAAAAACACGGCTCCTGACAAATTTTTAGGGTTGGTTTATCCTGCGTCCGTATACTGGATGCAACAAGTCGGTTGGACGCAACAAAATCGGTAAAAAGTGCCATGTAGGACGCAACATGATGTGCAAGATGTATATATATATATATATATATATATATATATATATATATATATATATATATATATATAATGCTGCTAGCATTCTTGGTACCATTCCACGTGGGCATGATTTGTATAGTCCTAACGTGCAAGTAGTTTAAGATAGATATAACTTGTACATTTTTTCTGTAAATAAAAAAATAAAAAAGATTAACTCATTAAAATATTATATATAGCTGTGATTTTGCCTATAAATAAATTAAGATATTGTTCGTCAAAAAATCGATAAAAAAATTTATACTCATGCCCTTTTCTCACGTTTATTAGAAATTTAAAAAATAAATTGACCGTGAACATTTTATAACACTTTAAAATTAAATCGTTTGTAAGACACGCTTCATATCGATCCTATTCCCACGTTAACAAAAAAATCGCTATTAAAAAAATTCCACCTGTCCCATTGAAATGTAGAGAGAACAGAATTTTGAAGAAATAATAGGTAATTATATTTATATATTACAACGCCGTGTGGTATCCGGCTGAATAGAATGGACCACCCTCATTTCTTACCGAGGTGTCGTAAAAGGCGACTAAGGTAAGTTGATTCACCGTGTAGAATCCGGTTAAGTAGAATAGACCACCCTCTTTCTTATCGAGGTGTCGTAAAACACGACTAAGATAAGTTGACGTCAGGCAGGTGGCCGGTCGTAAAATACGTAGCCAAATCATGTGACAACATGTTTATAACATGTTGTGCCGACCCCACTTAGAGTGGGATAAGGGCAGGAAGATGATGAATAATTATATAAACAATCTTTATAAAAGTCTTTAATAAAAGAAAACTTGTTTGAATAAGACAGTCTACTTTAATAAAAGTAGGCTACTGTTTTTGAATAAAAAACTTCAAAGCTAGATTCTAGGACCGTCTTTTCCTCCCATCCGACCCCATCCCTAAAAACTGACTTTCCATAACGAAGAGCATTGTCTAACAGTCGTTACTATTTACAACTTCATACTTTATTCTTTAGATTTCAGTACAGAGAAAGCGTAAAGCTATGTCGAAACGGAGTAATCCACACGCTAATATAATGGAGATATTCGAAAAATATTGCTTGCTCTGTAATATGAAATAGTTATATATCATTTTCATAATATAAAAAGTTAATTAAAAAATAACCAATCTCACAATCATAAAGTAGACAAACAACATTAAAACAGTCGTAACCGTTCAGAAATCATCTCCATAAGGAACGTAATTTCAAAAGCCCCCTCATGAATAAAACTAGCTGGTGTATAAATTCAAATTTCCTCTTCTCCACACGCTCATTTCCATATCTCGGCCGCCCCCTATGCTTTATTAAAACTCCGGCAAAAACCGACACCCCAGTTATGCGCTATCTTCGTTCGGAAATGGCATTATCGGCCGAGCGAGCGAAATCGCACACGTCTCAGCCAATAGGGCATTCTTATCAGAAAATGAGTCATTTCAAATGACAGAGTGTTCTAAAGCGTTTCGGAACGTAAAACGCTTGAAATGTTCCTTAACACATCACTTAATTATGCATTCTATTGTAACTAACTTAAAGTTAATATTTAAATATCAAAACACAAAATACTTACGGCTTGTAATTTTGAGGACGCTCGTAGCGAGAGGAAATTGGAATAAGAAAATTTGGGGTGTAAAATGAAAGATAGACGAGTGCTAATTTCCGGCTATTACTACGTCTCTTTCTTTCCCGCACATTTATTGCGGGGAGCGTCTACATATTGTGGTCCCTTTCTATCTTGTGGTGGACATTTGTGGTGAAAAAGGGTGTTTGGACGATGCGAAACAAGTTTTTAATGTAATGGGCAAATTGTGATTTCATTTTAATTCACCTCGGATTGTTATTCTATGACATTCGATCTAGTGTCTTCCGATTTACGTAAATGTCATCTGTTATAATGTGTATGATAAAAAAGTAGAAAAATAAGATACAGCAATGATGATTTCGAAATTTCTTGATACTATTAAATAACAAAAAAATATTTACACTCTCGGTTGTCCGTCCTTAAAAGTAAGTAACTTAATAGGTGCTATGGTTGACAGGCAACTGTTAAACATATACCTACATATTTATTTATTAACTAAAATAAACACTTTAAAACATAAATACACACAGTTTCGGAGAGCAAAAAAATTGTGTTTATAAAATGTTGGGTCTTGGTGGAAATCAACCTCCGAAGCTGAAGGAATTGTTACAGCCACCTGCGCCAAAGGATCGGTAAACAAAAACATCGTGAGGGAATCTTCATATCTCTAGATTATTTCTGGTATATGTGTAACCTAACAACGTCGTGTGGTATCCGGCTGTAGGGAAATGTTCCCTAATTAAAAGGAACCTAGTCCCTGGACCCTAGGTCGCTGGTGGATAATTTAAATGGACTGTATAGGGAGGTTCAGGGAATTAACTATTTTCTATCTTTTTCTGGGCAATGCGTTATTTATTACCGATACGTAGTAACAACTTAGCACCACCCACCTTTCGATGCCTTTGTACTGCCACCATGTACTGGAAAGTTCGAAGTTTTCGAAGTGCGTCGGCGGCCGGCCGTTTCTTCTGACGCCAGGGGAAATGTTACTCGTAGGAACAGTAACACTTTTACGAGTTCGAAACTCGACACGACACTTTAATGTTAGGCACTGCACTTAATATTGCAGACGAATTGTCCCAGACGAATTGTTTATGTTTTTACATTAGATTTGATACGAATAATGTATAGCGATCGAGCGGCCATTAGCGATGGTTCCGCGCTCACGTAGACACTCGCACGGCGACAGACGAACCGATCGGCGAGTGGCGTTTTCATTGCTACCCACATATCGATGAATAAAAATATGACAATTGCCCAGAGACAAAAAAATATATTACGAAATAAATGAAATTATGAAATATTTACGAACACCGGCTGAATAGACTAGTACCACCCTCATTTCTTATCGAGGTGTCGTGAAAGGCGACTAAGGTATGTCGACCCGCCGTGTGGTATCCGGCTGAGTAGAATAGACCAACCTCTTTCTTACCGAGGTGTCGTAAAATACGACTGAGGTAAGTAGACGTCAGGCAGGCGGCCGGTCGTAAAAACGCAGCCAAATCATGTGACAGCATGTTTATAACATGTTGTGCCGACCCCACTTAGAATGGGATAAGGGCAGGAAGATGATGATGATGTCTAACCTAACAATCCACATTTTAGCGTCATGACAGAACTAAGCTCCGACCCTTCTCTAGAAAACAAGGTGAGACTTATTCCAGAAGTGGGATGGTAACAGGCCGTTATTTTTTTTATTAACTAAACCTATTGTATTAGATCTGTGGTTTAATTTGCCAAGCCATTTAGCTAGTAATGTGAGACGAGAAGTTTGACCGGCTATTAACTCGGCGAGCTAAATGAAATCACTATCGGACACTGTCCACACCCTCTATAATTGATGGCTCGCATTATTAACACCCGGCGTTGTTTAATGAGGAACTAGAGAATTTTTATACATCATCATCATCAGTCCTGCCCTTATCCAACTCTAAATGGCGTCGGCACAACAAGTTTTAAACATGTTGTTACATGTTATTTTACGGCCGACTGAATGAACCTAGTTAGCGCCTAGTACAGATGGCGTCAAAACTATTATAGATTTTATAATCTTCGTGTGATAGACGCATTCTAAAAAAATTCAAATTACAAAAAATTAAACCACTGACAACCGCCAACGATATTTATTTAGATATTCCGAGACTTTTTAATGTGTATTAGTACCTTAATTATGCTAAGCTAAGTATTCCAAAATATTATTAATACTTGGTAAAGAACGACTTAAACCTTGAGGCAATAATTTATGTGTTCTTTATTACTAATTAAATTAAACTTATTTAATGTTGGTCCTGTCACATCTTTAACTTTGTTATTCGTTTAAGAAAACATTATTTTATGGTTGACACTTATTTTTATTCAAGAAATACAACCTTGATTTATACGTCATGAAGTATAACAATTCCTATCAAATTAAAGTTCCTAAGCGATAAAAACCCGATTCACAATTAATTCAAATCGATTTCCACTCAAACAAACTGGCTGCGGACAATCAGAATTTCAAATTTACCTTCCAAGCAAGCTACCAGCACCGTGTAAATGTTCTTTTTTGATTCCAATATGCCATTTAAACGGTGAGCGCCAAAAGAAATAGCAGTTAAAGCCAAGTTGGGTTGGCCAGCCTGATGCTATCTTGGCAGTTGGCACACCTGACCGACGCTAATTGGACAATAAATCAATTCTTCCCCGCTTCTTATTGGCGAATCGTGGCATTCCAATATAGAAAATTTGGCCGCGTGATATTGACAACATGATAAAAAACAATAGGGCCGTTATCTTTTCTTTTGTGTTCATCTTGGTCTCCGGTTCTTATTAAGGATGAATCGTTTCTGTTTTGTTTGCATTGGACGTCTTATCGGTTAGACAATTTGTTTTTGGGAACTCGTTATTGAATTATTAATATTAATGTCTGGAATATTATGTAAAAGTCATAGCCGAATAAAGCTATCGTCCGGTTAATAGATAAAAAAAGTAACAACTTTTAATTTTTTAATTAAACATAAGTAGAAAATGAAAATAATAAAAGTGCGATGATCATCCATTATTAGAGTTATTAACAAAACGAACGCGCGCCGGCTAATCTGGGCTCTGCGGGCATAATTAAATTCTGAGAACAAGCGAGCTATTAAAGCGAAACGGTAGCGCGACGCCATTACGAAACGGAACGTGCATAATTATTTCGTTCCCGCCTTTTTTTCTTTTTCCCCGTTCGATTTTCGAAAGCCCGCACTAATGTGGCGTCGCTGCCCTTTGGCACGAAGCCTTGTAAACAATGTTCTCATAAAATCACATTCAATTACTGAGTGCGTTTTATAAACTGATAGGTTGTGAACTGTTAATAATTTTTACGCGTGAAAATTACGTACTTGGATGTACTAGAATCATTAATGTTGAATTAATATATAGTATTATTTGAATAATTACAGTTTTTCGCAAAATAAATTATTATTTTAACATTAAGTTATGACTTAAATCTTTAACAAATTTTTATTTAATAACTGTCTAGTTATGTACCGTTACGTAATTTAAATATGGATAACAAACATTTAGGTCTACAAATTTTACCACAAACTTTTACCATAAACAAAGAAGTGTAGGTATATGTATAGAAACAATACGAGTATGACTTCTCTACTCTAGTTTCTCTCTTTGGTAGTCTTTGATTAAACGTTTGTAAAATCAAAACCGAACAAGCGCGTATGAGTTTCGTATAAAAAATATGCTTTTAATATTTACAATTAATTATGTAATTCACTTGGATATTGTCATAGAGATATTCAATATACGCATGTACCTATACTGTCAATCAGCATTAGAGTTGTTTGGTAATTTTAGGTCCAACCATTTTCTCCTAAGATTAAGGAACAGCAGTGATTGTAACAGGTCACTATTTCTCTACTTTATGGTACAACTTTTTTTTCTGAGTATTATTGTTTAGGTTGAGCTTCTATCATTACGGACAATCGTTCAAAGAATACATAACCAATTTCTTAATTCCGTTAACAGAAACGTCATTTTTTCTAACCGGACCACCAACGCATTCAAATGAAGCATATCATTATACTTACAAACAATGTCGTGGAATGACAGCTAGTAGGGCATGTCAAATCCCGGTATTATAAAACTGTAGAGTTACCAACTCTCCGGATAATTCAGGCTAAGTTCATAATTATGCTTATTTAGAATACGTTAACAACTGTCAGCAAACAAAATTCCCTGCCATATATGCTATACTAAATATCATCATCCTCCTGCCCTTATCCCACTCTAAGTAGGGGCGGCACAACATTTCTTAAACATGCTGTCACATCATTTGGCTGCGTTTTTACGCCTGCCTGACATAAACTTACCTTAGTCGTATTTTACGACACCGCGGTGATCTATTTTACTCAACCGGATACCACACGGTGGGTCAACTTAAATAAGCCGCCTTTTACGACACCTCGGTAAGAAATGAGGGTGGTACTATTATATTCAGCCGGATACCACACGGCGTTCGAGGAGAAACATATAGGCATTTTAATTTTAAAATTCCCGTGGGTTACGCGGGTAAAACTTTTTTTTTTTTTTTTGCTATTATAAAGAACAACCAAAAGGAAGTACTTTATTGATGTTGCGATCTAGCCGAGAGGCTAATAAGCAACTTAACTTAAGATTACCTAAACTTATAAATTAACTTATATCTAAGAATAGGTCCAGTGACTTATCTTAGTCTTTCTTGCTATGTGAGACACTTTGTTCTTGTGTTCTTTCAGGTAGCACTAGCACTACACTACACTATCACTATATTAAACTAACTCAAAAGGTTTTGTCCTTTTAAGTCTTCTTATGAGTCCAGTGTTATCGAGAAGCTGGATGGCCTCGATGTTCACGTGATGATGAAGCCTTTGCTCGTGGGCTTCAGCGTACTTTTTTATTACTTTATTAACAAACTCAACCTGAAGATGTTGATGAATGTGTTCATTCTTTACATACCAGGGTGCGTTAACAATAGCCCTCAGTACTTTATTTTGGAATCTTTGTATTATATTTATGTTTGATTTTTTAGCACAGCCCCATAACTGAACACCATAAGTCCATATTGGCCTAAGGACTTGTTTGTATAAGAGAACCTTATTTTCAGTTGATAACGTAGAATGTCTGCCGATAAGCCAATACATTTTTTTATATCTTATGTCTAGTTCTTCTCTTTTTTTCTTGACATGGGCTTTCCAGCGCAGCTTAGCGTCAAGAGACATTCCAAGATATTTAGCTGTGTTACCATAGGGTATCCTATGATCACTTATAAAAACAGGATAAAACTGTGGTCTTTTGTTGGTGAAGTCAATATGAATAGACTTAGACTCGTTGAGTTTTATTCGCCATTTTTTAGTCCATTCGTAAAGCTTATTTACAGATTTTTGCACCTTTTCCACGGCTTCCTGATGAGTATTTCCTACCGCTAAAATAGCAGTATCATCAGCAAAAGTTGCTATCGTACTGTTTTCCATTACTGGCATATCACAAGTGTATATGAGGTACAGGACAGGCCCCAGAACACTTCCTTGTGGCACCCCAGCTTTGATTGGTTTCAGTTCTGAATAACTCTCCTCTTGCCTTATTCTAAACGCTCTATTATTTATATAGCTTTCCAATATTTCGGAGTATGATTTAGGCAGCATGACTTTAAGTTTATGTACAAGGCCTTTATGCCAGACTTTATCAAAAGCTTGTGCTACGTCAAGAAAGACAGCTGTACAAACTTTCTTTTCTTCTGAAGCTTTTTCGATTAAATTCGTTATCCTATGAACTTGATCAATTGTAGAGTGTTTTTCTCTAAATCCAAATTGATACTCTGGAATCAAGTTGTGTCTGTCTAAAATAGGTTTTAGTCTTATGAGTAATAATTTCTCAAAAATTTTTGAAATAATAGGCAAAAGTGATATAGGTCTATACGATGCAACATCATGTGGTGATTTCCCTGGTTTAGGGATCATTATTACTTCGGCAACTTTCCACAAGTCGGGAACGTGCCTTAATCTGAAAGCTGCGTTTATCAATGTCGTTAATTTAACTATTGCTTTCCTTGGAAGATTACGCAAGATTTCAACGGTAATTAGATCATATCCAGGAGATTTTTTTGGCTTAAGCTTTAAAATTATTCCATTATATAATTCTTTTACCGTTACTGGTTTGATGGATGGATCGTCTTGTTTCGTAACGTTTGTGGAGAAATACTCACTATCATCTTCATTTGGCAAAAATGTATTTTCCAAGTGTTGTGCAAATCTTTTTGCTTTTTGTTCATTATTAATGGCCCATTTTCCGTCTTTATCCCTAATGGGGGGAATATGTGTTTGAGGTCTTTTTATGTTTTTTGTTGCTCTCCATATTGAATAATCAGAGTTATGTTTATTTGTAAGTTTTTGGAGATAAGTGTTTAATGTCACTTCATTATACATTTTAATTTCGGTTCTTACTTTTTTGCTCAGGTTATTAAATAGCCTTTTATCTTCTGGATATCTAGATTGGTGCCATTTTCTACGCTGTCTCCTTTTTTCGGCAATAAGGTTAAGAATCTGTATTGGATATGTTGCTCCTTTAACCTTTTTTTTAAATTCTGGAGTATTTTTCCAAGCTGACTGTTGAATATCTCGTATAAACTTGCTAGTTTCGATTTCAAGCTGCTCGGTTGTTTTTAGAGGAACCTTTAAGTTAATATTGGCATCCAAATCTATTTTGAAACTCTCCCAATCTGTATATTTATGAGCTAAAGTAATAGTAGAATTCTTATATATAATCTTTTCACTTAGAGTTAATAATATTGGTGAATGATCTGAGCTCAAGTCACATGCATCGTCTATGCTCAAATATTTCGACGATATATTTTTATAAATGAAAAAATCGACGAGGTCTGGAATTTTTTTCGGGTCAGTCGGCCAATAAGTAGGCTTGCCTGTACTTAAGGCATCACATTTTTCGTCTTGAATAGCTTTAAACAGTTCTTGGTTGTAGTTAATCTTACCTTTGGTTGTAGTTAATCTAGACCCCCAATAAGTATTTTTGGCGTTGAAGTCTCCTCCAATAATAAAAGTATTTCCAAATTTTTGTAAAAAATTTACATAGTAATCTTTGGTTATGGAATGTTTTGGTGGACAATAAATCGACGCTATGGAGACGCGGTATCTAGTTTGGATATTTACCGCTACAGATTGTATTTCTTGCTCTTCATATTTCCTTTCTTCAAAGTGATTAATATATTCTTTTATTAAAACAGCGCTTCCTCCTCGAGCTTTGTTATTAGGATGTAATGCATGATAAATTTTATAACCCTTGAATTTAATAAACGATTGTTTAGTAAAGTGAGTTTCAGAAATTAGACAAATGTCAATTTTTTCAGTATCTAGGACTACTTGCAATTCATTTTTGTGTTGCATCAGTCCATTACAATTCCATGCCATGATTTTAAGCGTATTATTCATTTTTTAGTTTTAATTGTAGCAATTTTAGCGCTATTTTCAAGTCTGCTTAGGCGTTCGTCAAACACAGACATACATCTAAGAATTTCATCTAATTTATTCTCTACGTTAGACTGAGATAACTGAGGTAAATTTTTTGCGACTGTCTGCGCGTACGATGTATAATTATTTGTGTGCGAGGAAGTTATTACTTTTCCTGGATTATTAATCAAAGCTTTATTACCTTTTTCTGGTCGTTTTATTGCTGATGACTTACTAACATTTTTATTTTTTAGATTCTGCATTTCTTTAGCAACTACACAACCTCTATAATTGGCGGGATGTGCATCACCACAGTGTACGCATTTAGGTTTTTGATCAGGAGACTTATCACAGTCTCGAGTTAAATGTTTTCCAGTACATTTAACACACCTAGCGTCTCTTGAACAATATTTTTGCGTGTGACCATATGCCTGACATTTCTTACACTGGGGTACCAGTTTAGATGATTTAATAGGATGTATTTCAACTTTGCATCCCAATATGTACTTTATGTTGTAGATTTTTGTAATATTTTCATCATTTTTAAACGTTAAGGTGAACATGTTAAGTGGTTCTTTGCTGTGCCATCTTAGTTTATTCACTGCGTCTTCGATTTTGAACCCTTTGCTAAGTAGATCTTCAATTATTCTAGTGGGTTCACACGTCGAAGGTAATTTTTTAGCCATGACCCTTATTGGTCTTTGTTGTTTATTTTCATAGGAATGCCATAGAAATTTATTTTCAGACAACAACTTTGTTATTGATCTATAGGCATCCTCAGATTTAGCGTTTATTTTTACACTATTTCCACTCAACATTTTTAAAATAAAAGAGCCATCTTCTTTAATATTTTTAGATAGCATATCAAAAAATGTTTGATAATTTTCAACACCGGACACCATTATGGGCGGAGGCTGCGGTATTTTTTTATTTTTATTTGAATCCTTTACTAATGATTCGGACTCTTGTTTATGGGACTGAATAGGTGAAGTGCTTAATTTCCGCTTTTTTCTGCTTTTAACTCTAATCCATTCCGTTTCTTTAGCTAACTCTTCCTCATCTGTTTGGTATTCAACAGGCTGGGAAGAAATCTTATTCTCATTTTTTTCTGTCAATTTTTGTTCATTGAGGGTTTTTATCTGTTCCTGAAGAATCAAAATTTGATTCTTTAATTCCTGTATTACGCACTGAAGATTCTCTTTTTCAGCTTTTTGTTCGGTATAAGCATTAAACAACATATGCTCCGTTTCCGTTTTAAGTTTAATCGGAGTTTGCGAAGTCATATTTGCGGTATAATACTAGTATTGAAATTATTTATTAAAGTTAGTATTTATGCCTTACGCGGCAAATCGCAAGTAGGCCATAGCTACGTTCGCGGCACGCGGCCGGTGGCAACGCGACGAATAACGCGGCGCGTCAGCGCTTTACACTATAGCGCGAGTAGATACACGACTGTTCTAAGCGAATTTAAAACACTCACTGAAACTGAACTGGGTAAAACTTTTGTAACATACTAATTTCCACAAGACAAAGTCGCGGGCACAGTTAAAATAGCTGATTTTTTTTTTAATTTAAAATTAAATTTAAAAAGATAATGTCGACGGAATAAAAAGATGTTATGGTCACACTGCTGTATCGGTATCTACCGTCGTCATCTCCTTACACTGTTAACATGTATTTTGACAGATGACATAAGTTTGCGTCATATCTCCGCGCGTCATCAGGCCCGATGATATACAATTTGAAAGCAATAATAAGCTCCTGTCTTACGTCTGATAAAGCGGTAAAGTAAATCAACGTAATAGGCCTGCTTGAACGGGATTTTGTGGAATATAAAAAACAATTTACTCTGCTGTTTTATAATGAGTTATTGCTTAATATTGGAAACAGAACTTGATTTTTAAGTTTTTTTTTTTATTTACAACAAAAATGTACAAGTTATATCTATCCAAAACTACTTACACGCTAGGACTATACAAATCATGCCCACGTGGTATGGTACTAAGAATGCTGGCAGCGTTTCCGCGCTGAATCGCTAAGCTGATTCTTTTTACGAAAAAGGAGCCAGCCCTCTTGTTACCTGAAGAGGCAATTACTTCTTCTCAGTCGCAACACTCTTGACAGAGTGGTCGTGGTTAACACTAAGTACTTTTATGGGTGGCAGATGTTGCTCGCCTCACGATGTCTTGCCATTTCTCCCGAGGCAATTAACCGAGGTGTTAAAACTGATAAAAAAAAATTTGCACTTTGACTCCATGGCCCTAGGGTCTCAACTGCAAACGGCACAAATATATAACTCTCAATGAGAGATGCATACTTCCGGAAACATAATTATTTATTATTTAATATTTACTTTAATAAAATGTAAAAAAGTTTTAAAAACTTACATATGGATATTGGATAAGTCTCGCATAGATAGTTCGTCTTGTCAACTTAAAAGGCAGCGCGATAAAATGGCCGCCTATTTCCGTGAACTCTTGATAGGACTAAAAGAGGTAAAAAAGGTAAAGAATAGGTTTACAATTTAATTTTATTTAGGGTTTAAATAAATTGGTTTAATATTCAAAATATTATTTATTCAAATAAACTTGTAAACAAGTACTTTTGAATCGTCAACTCTACTGCTGGTTCGGAAAGCTGTTACTACCGAGAAGAGCCAGTAAGAAACTCGGCGGTTGCTCTTTTAAAAATATATAATTGTACCACTAAAAACAGAAAATTCAACTGTATTTTTGGGAGTATCCTTGGATACAAAACTCCAATGGAGCACACACATAACAACTCTTGCAGGGAAACTGAGTTCAGCGGCCTACGCTGTTCGAAAGATAAGACAATTCACAGACGTCGAAACAGCAAAACTTGTTTATTTTGCCTACTTCCATAGCATTATGTCTTATGGAATATTGCTATGGGGTAAATGCGCGGATAGTGAAAAAATTTTTGTTTTACAAAAAAGAGCTGTACGTGCCATTTATAATTTAAGACCGCGTGATTCCCTGCGAGAGAAGTTTAAGGAAACAGGTATTCTTACATTTGCTTCACAGTATATTTTAAGCAATTTAATTTATGTACATAAAAATATAAAAAATTATAAAACGATAGGTGATGTATACAATAGACAAAGCAGGAACCGACATAAGCTTGCGGTTCCTGCTTTGCGCCTTGCAAAAGTGCGTAACTCGTTTGTGGGTTTTGGTATAAGATTCTATAATAAAATTCCGCAATCAATTTCAGCACTGCCATTACAGCAGTTTAAAAACACTGTTAAAAAGAGGCTGATACAGAAAGCCTACTATACTCTTGAGGATTATTTGGAAGATAAGAATGTGTGGATATAGCTCTCTTTGAACCTGTACAAGACAGTAACGACTTAATGTAAATAATATTAAGAATTATATTTTTTTTTAAAAGAGCAACCGCCGAGTTTCTTGCTGGCTCTTCTCGGTAGGAACAGCTTTCCGAACCAGCAGTAGAGTTGACGATTCAAAAGCACTTGTTTACAAGTTTATTTGAATAAAGAATATTTTGAATATTTTGAATTTGAATATAATTCTTAATACTATTAACATTATGTCGTTACTGTCTTGTACAGGCTCAAAGAGAGCTATATCCACACATTCTTATCTTCTAGGTAATCTTCAAGAGTATAGTAGGCTTTCTGTATCAGCCTCTTTTTCACAGTATTTTAAAACTGCTGTAATGCCAACGCTGACATTGATTGCGGAATTTTATTACCTATAGAATCTTATACCCAAAATCACAAACGACTTACGTACTTTTGCAAGGCGCAAAGCTGAAGTCGCAAGCTTATATTGGTTCCTGCTTTGTCTATTATATACATCACCTATCGTTTTATAATTCTTTATATTTTTATGTACATAAATTGAGTTGCTTAAAATATACTGTGAAGCAAATGTAAGAATACCTGTTTCCTTAAATTTCTCTCGCAGGGAATCACGCGGACTTAAATTATAAATGCCACGTATGGCTCTTTTTTGTAATACATTACATATTAACTCGAATACACTTAACAACGTATAAGTTCAATGAATATCTTTGGAGTTATCGCAAAATTAATACAATAAATTTTATTATAGTATTCATAAAACATTATTATAATTTTTTTAGTGGCAGTTTAACTGATCAAAGATAAAAAAACTTTTGTTGTCTTTAGTCAAACTACTTTTTAAAAATTACATAGATAATATATTGTTATTCGTAACAAAACATATCTCTAAGCTCATGCCTGCTCATGCCACAGAGTGAGCAAGAATCTATACATTTAATTAATTGTGTGGTACTCAATTGTGGACAGATGTCACGCTGTCATAGATTCGTATTTGTCAAATGCTCATTCCTCACATTCTTGCCCACGCAACTGGACTAGAATTAAGTTACGCTCAGGGTTACACACAACATTATTGATATTTATAAGGCATCAATAAGCAGAAGTTTTGAATGAATTCTTTTAGTATCTTCCGCGTTCCTTAAAAGAATATATGCGATGCTAAGTGTTAAGATAATTGTTGATATGAAGTTTGAATTTAATAAATTATTATTTTTTTTTTCATTTTAAACATTATTAATATCATAACAAGAAAACTAATATCCCGTTCTATATAGAATAAAATTTGCTCATACCGACTATGGAATAAATTAAAAATAAGTAATTATTAGTTACCTGATCAAATATGATTGAATATATGCTTTTTATTCATTAGTATTAAGTAACTAATTAGTGACTTAGTCGAATGAATTGTAGACAATTTTTAATTGTTAACATTTATATTCATCTTTATACAAGCATTGTAAAAGGAAATTTAATAATTGGTGCGTGGCAGCGTGGTAGGTCTTAGCTTCAACCCTTGGCCTAGCAGCGGAATTGTAGCAAGCCGTTACTTTATTATGTAACTATTATATACAAGTTCCATGTCTTAATTACCCCAACATGAACATATGAAATTGTGACAGTTAAAATAAAAATGGAATTCGAATTGGTATTTATGTATTGTGACAGCCCTGCCAGCAGTTACATAATCTGAACGCTTAAATAACTACACGAATCCATCATGAATCGATGTCGTTTCGACTCGTGCTCGCTTCGATAGCATCAAACTCACTCGAAACTTGTAATTAGATGATGTTTAGTTATGTTTTATTAGTCATACAATGATACTGTTAGTTACGCCTATCTGATTCAATTATATTCACAGCAAACTTTGTTATAATCTCATTTACTGTTATGACAGTGTATGGATTATTTTTAATTTTAAACAGGTTTTAAAGACTAATAGTGAATTACAGATTTAAACTCAAAAAGCCCAAATTGAATAAAATATATAACTAAAATTCAAAAGGATTAAATCCAAATTACTATGACTATTCAAAATACTAGAATTTCGCAAAGTAAGTACCAAATGTATATTTATTTGAAGCTAACAATAAAAAAAATGGGATGTCTTGACTTGGCTTTTACATGATAGATGCATGTATGTATATCACACTACCTTAAATATTATTAAAAACAACAGTTTTGACCACTTGCAGAATAACCAATAAAGAAAGATTATTATATTTGAAAAATAATATTATAATTTAAAAAATTAATTAACGCCTGTTAAGATTATTTTGCAATTATATACGCCTAGAATTTATTTGCATTGGCACATAAATTCTAGGCGTATTTTTTTTATGAATTACAAATTATTAAATGACAGATATTTTAAGTTTATGGCTTTATCCGTTATTTTATAAAAAAAAACCAAGTAAATTTTGTTTTTGTAAACATTTATAGTTATTTATAGTTAACTAATTTAGCTGAGTTATTTGTCTTTGAGTGACACTAAGCAGGGCGGTTTTACTACAGGCGCCAACACATGTTATCTCGCATCCCTCTTGCACATGTACGTATTTATGAATGAATCGTATGAAAATAGTCTCAGCTGCATCTCGCTCCACTCCTACATACATATTTTTACGCACTCCCACTCATTCTCATTTTGACTGTCTATTATATAACAAGACAACAAGTTGATTTTATTAATGAATGGGCGGTGTATTAAATTTTTAAATTTCCCGTTGTAAAGTTCTAGTACTTTAATTTTTACTAAAATGTATAATTTTGTTTTAATTTAGTTAGCAAAATTCTTGAAACAAATATCACTAGAAGCAAATTAAATGTATCAAGTCTTATTTCACCAGTAGCTGTTGAGATATTTCTTAAAATGAGAAATATAACAACGAAGAAACGTGCAGTTATAAAACAATAAGAAGAGGATTTACTTAATCATTATATAAATGTAAGTGTTGAGTTTTAATGAATTTTGTGCATCTCAATAATAGTAAGAGCTTTCTTAAAATTTACATTCTCACATCTAAATATAATAACCTAACCTTGCATGGATAACCTAAAACCTTTAACATGCAGTATAATTTTTATTTCCTATTTGACTTAGTTATCGTTATATAAAAATTATGATATGTACATTAATTAACATTGATGAATTAGCTATATTCATTATTATATTAAGGATATGTCTTGCGATTTTATATAGCTTCTAGTGTCTTGTAGTGCAATAAATGATTAATAATGGAACATTAAAGTTAAAGTTTTTTAGAAGTTGTTCTAATTGATCTATCTTAGTTATGAATAATTTGGACATAACTTAAATGATCTACTTAATATTTTTTTTTAGAAGTATTTTCAATTGAAGTTGTATACTTCATTGTATTATATTAGAACTTAAAAATGATTGTCAAGTTTTTTATAATGAGACTCGGATGAAAAGGGAGTAAATAGCAAAAGAGAGCAAGTTTATTCTGTATAAAGCAATATAGGGTATATTGCTTTATATAACACTATTGTTGATTTTTAATTAAAAAGCAAAATTGAAATTTACGATCGATTAAACGATTGATTGATTAATTGCAGATTCAAGAATCCTCAGATCCAAGATTAAGAGTAATTTTTTATTTTAATATGATTGTCACATGATGTTATTTATAGTTATGATTTGAGATATCTTTACATTTACAGTGCTAATAAAAGATATAATAGTATGTGTAATGAATGAAAGAATAACAGCAATATTAAAAGACTTCTATAAAACTGAAAGTAAATATTTATGTAATTTATAAATCACTTAAAATGTGCAACTGTTTATATCTAACAGAAATTAAAAAACACAATATTTCTCCTTCATACTTATGCAATAATAAAAAGTAATTTTTCTAAAAGTGAACCCATTTACTCTTTCTTAACAAATCAATGCATAATGACACAGACAACATTTTTTTTATATTATAGAACAACTATTCATATAGATTCAAATACAACCTCTTTCATAAGAGGTTGTATTTGAATAGTAACATTTTTTAATTTTTTTAATTTTTTAAAATTATTTTCAGAGATGGAATAGCACTAGACTAAGTGCAACTAAAGGAAGGTAACTAATACTCAAGTGAAGTCTGAATTTATGAAGCTAAGCTAGATTCCCGTAATTTCAGCCACAGATGTAAGCGTGCACTCAAACATCAGTAGCCAGAAGCGACTGGGAAAAGAATTAAGGTTTTACATGTATTGCAGGTGCCAAATACCGGCTCTTTGCCAACCGCAACACATAACCATTACAAAAAAAAATGTAAAAATTAATGGATTGAATGAAATTAATGGATTAATTTTACAGGAGGGCAGTCCGACAGCTGGCCTCGTGACTCCACGAGCTACGCTGGTCTGGCCTCGCTGCCGCCAATGGAGACGTGCCGCCGCCGCTCACCCCAGGCCGGCCCGTCCGGCTATGCCGCAGCTGCTGTCGCTCCGCCGTCGCCTCGAGCGCTCGAACAGCGCCAGGCCGAACAGTAGCGTCAACCACCAGGACCTCTGTAATTTGAGAAAATGCATTTGAGGTAACTAATACTCAAGTGAAGTCTGAATTTATGAAGCTAAGTTAGATTCCCGTAATTTCAGCCACAGATGTAAGCGTGCACTCAAACATCAGTAGCCAAAAGCGACTGGGAAAAGAATTAAGGTTTTACATGTATTGCAGGTGCCAAATACCGGCTCTTTGCCAACCGCAACACATAACCATTACAAAAAAAAATGTAAAAATTAATGGATTGAATAAAATTAATGGATTAATTTTACAGGAGGGCAGTCCGACAGCTGGCCTCGTGACTCCACGAGCTACGCTGGTCTGGCCTCGCTGCTGCCAATGGAGACGTGCCGCCGCCCCTCACCCCAGGCCGGCCCGTCCGGCTATGCCGCAGCTGCTGTCGCTCCGCCGTCGCCTCGAGCGCTCGAACAGCGCCAGGCCGAACAGTAGCGTCAACCACCAGGACCTCTGTAATTTGAGAAAATGCATTTGAGGTAACTAATACTCAAGTGAAGTCTGAATTTATGAAGCTAAGTTAGATTCCCGTAATTTCAGCCACAGATGTAAGCGTGCACTCAAACATCAGTAGCCAAAAGCGACTGGGAAAAGAATTAAGGTTTTACATGTATTGCAGGTGCCAAATACCGGCTCTTTGCCAACCGCAACACATAACCATTACAAAAAAAAAATGTAAAAATTAATGGATTGAATGAAATTAATGGATTAATTTTACAGGAGGGCAGTCCGACAGCTGGCCTCGTGACTCCACGAGCTACGCTGGTCTGGCCTCGCTGCTGCCAATGGAGACGTGCCGCCGCCCCTCACCCCAAGCCGGCCCGTCCGGCTATGCCGCAGCTGCTGTCGCTCCGCCGTCGCCTCGAGCGCTCGAACAGCGCCAGGCCGAACAGTAGCGTCAACCACCAGGACCTCTGTAATTTGAGAAAATGCATTTGAGGTAACTAATACTCAAGTGAAGTCTGAATTTATGAAGCTAAGTTAGATTCCCGTAATTTCAGCCACAGATGTAAGCGTGCACTCAAACATCAGTAGCCAAAAGCGACTGGGAAAAGAATTAAGGTTTTACATGTATTGCAGGTGCCAAATACCGGCTCTTTGCCAACCGCAACACATAACCATTACAAAAAAAATGTAAAAATTAATGGATTGAATGAAATTAATGGATTAATTTTACAGGAGGGCAGTCCGACAGCTGGCCTCGTGACTCCACGAGCTACGCTGGTCTGGCCTCGCTGCTGCCAATGGAGACGTGCCGCCGCCCCTCACCCCAGGCCGGCCCGTCCGGCTATGCCGCAGCTGCTGTCGCTCCGCCGTCGCCTCGAGCGCTCCAACAGCGCCAGGCCGAACAGTAGCGTCAACCACCAGGACCTCTGTAATTTGAGAAAATGCATTTGAGGTAACTAATACTCAAGTGAAGTCTGAATTTATGAAGCTAAGTTAGATTCCCGTAATTTCAGCCACAGATGTAAGCGTGCACTCAAACATCAGTAGCCAAAAGCGACTGGGAAAAGAATTAAGGTTTTACATGTATTGCAGGTGCCAAATACCGGCTCTTTGCCAACCGCAACACATAACCATTACAAAAAAAAAATGTAAAAATTAATGGATTGAATGAAATTAATGGATTAATTTTACAGGAGGGCAGTCCGACAGCTGGCCTCGTGACTCCACGAGCTACGCTGGTCTGGCCTCGCTGCTGCCAATGGAGACGTGCCGCCGCCCCTCACCCCAGGCCGGCCCGTCCGGCTATGCCGCAGCTGCTGTCGCTCCGCCGTCGCCTCGAGCGCTCGAACAGCGCCAGGCCGAACAGTAGCGTCAACCACCAGGACCTCTGTAATTTGAGAAAATGCATTTGAGGTAACTAATACTCAAGTGAAGTCTGAATTTATGAAGCTAAGTTAGATTCCCGTAATTTCAGCCACAGATGTAAGCGTGCACTCAAACATCAGTAGCCAAAAGCGACTGGGAAAAGAATTAAGGTTTTACATGTATTGCAGGTGCCAAATACCGGCTCTTTGCCAACCGCAATACATTACCATTACAAAAAAAAAATGTAAAAATTAATGGATTGAATGAAATTCATGGATTAATTTTACAGGAGGGCAGTCCGACAGCTGGCCTCGTGACTCCACGAGCTACGCTGGTCTGGCCTCGCTGCTGCCAATGGAGACGTGCCGCCGCCCCTCAACCCAGGCCGGCCCGTCCGGCTATGCCGCAGCTGCTTTCGCTCCGCCGTCGCCTCGAGCGCTCGAACAGCGCCAGGCCGAACAGTAGCGTCAACCACCAGGACCTCTGTAATTTGAGAAAATGCATTTGAGGTAACTAATACTCAAGTGAAGTCTGAATTTATGAAGCTAAGTTAGATTCCCGTAATTTCAGCCACAGATGTAAGCGTGCACTCAAACATCAGTAGCCAAAAGCGACTGGGAAAAGAATTAAGGTTTTACATGTATTGCAGGTGCCAAATACCGGCTCTTTGCCAACCGCAACACATTACCATTACAAAAAAAAAATTGAAAAATTAATGGATTGAATGAAATTAATGGATTAATTTTACAGGAGGGCAGTCCGACAGCTGGCCTCGTGACTCCACGAGCTACGCTGGTCTAGCCTCGCTGCTGCCAATGGAGACGTGCCGCCGCCCCTCACCCCAGGCCGGCCCGTCCGGCTATGCCGCAGCTGCTGTCGCTCCGCCGTCGCCTCGAGCGCTCGAACAGCGCCAGGCCGAACAGTAGCGTCAACCACCAGGACCTCTGTAATTTGAGAAAATGCATTTGAGGTAACTAATACTCAAGTGAAGTCTGAATTTATGAAGCTAAGTTAGATTCCCGTAATTTCAGCCACAGATGTAAGCGTGCACTCAAACATCAGTAGCCAAAAGCGACTGGGAAAAGAATTAAGGTTTTACATGTATTGCAGGTGCCAAATACCGGCTCTTTGCCAACCGCAACACATTACCATTACAAAAAAAAATGTAAAAATTAATGGATTGAATGAAATTAATGGATTAATTTTACAGGAGGGCAGTCCGACAGCTGGCCTCGTGACTCCACGAGCTACGCTGGTCTGGCCTCGCTGCTGCCAATGGAGACGTGCCGCCGCCCCTCACCCCAGGCCGGCCCGTCCGGCTATGCCGCAGCTGCTGTCGCTCCGCCGCCGCCTCGAGCGCTCGAACAGCGCCAGGCCGAACAGTAGCGTCAACCACCAGGACCTCTGTAATTTGAGAAAATGCATTTGAGGTAACTAATACTCAAGTGAAGTCTGAATTTATGAAGCTAAGTTAGATTCCCGTAATTTCAGCCACAGATGTAAGCGTGCACTCAAACATCAGTAGCCAAAAGCGACTGGGAAAAGAATTAAGGTTTTACATGTATTGCAGGTGCCAAATACCGGTTCTTTGCCAACCGCAACACATTACCATTACAAAAAAAAAATGTAAAAATTAATGGATTGAATGAAATTAATGGATTAATTTTACAGGAGGGCAGTCCGACAGCTGGCCTCGTGACTCCACGAGCTACGCTGGTCTGGCCTCGCTGCCGCCAATGGAGACGTGCCGCCGCCCCTCACCCCAGGCCGGCCCGTCCGGCTATGCCGCAGCTGCTGTCGCTCCGCCGTCGCCTCGAGCGCTCGAACAGCGCCAGGCCGAACAGTAGCGTCAACCACCAGGACCTCTGTAATTTGAGAAAATGCATTTGAGGTAACTAATACTCAAGTGAAGTCTGAATTTATGAAGCTAAGTTAGATTCCCGTAATTTCAGCCACAGATGTAAGCGTGCACTCAAACATCAGTAGCCAAAAGCGACTGGGAAAAGAATTAAGGTTTTACATGTATTGCAGGTGCCAAATACCGGCTCTTTGCCAACCGCAACACATAACCATTAAAAAAAAAATTGTAAAAATTAATGACGTACGAATTACCAAAACTGCGCAATTTCAGAAATCAGTACGACACCTTTATAATGGCTAGCCCGTTAATAAAACGTCTTACAAAGTAGCGCACTTTTGAAGCTAATGTATATTTACTATACTATAATCTATATTTACCTAAGCTATGATTAAAACAGAGTAATTATGCAAAAGTAATAATAAAATTATTTTGCTATAATCGGCGATGAAGTAAAATAGAAAATGTATATAATGCTAAATGTAGAGTGGACAATTGGTTATCATACCTGATACATGCAATATTCGTAAAAAACACATGCACAAACCTCCACCACCGCCACCACCATACACAAGCACTATATACATTCACTATCACAAACTCAACAACTCAAATGTTTGAATTTCAACAAACATTCTCGGATAAAATGTGAGTAGTTATCCAAAACTTAATAACAAATAAACTATACTTTTGCACTATTTAATACGAAGAAAATTGAAACGTACTGACTCACCTGAAACGTTCGTTATACGTAATATAAATATAAATATAAATAAATATATGGGACACTTACACACACGGTCGTCCGTCCCCAAAGTAAGTAACTTAATACTTGTGTTATGGGTGACAGACAACTGGTGAATATATACTTATATATTTTTTAAATACATACTTAAATACAAATATACACCCAGGCTCAAAGACCGACAAATTCATTTATGGAAAATGTTGGCCCTCGGCGGGAATCGAACCCGCGACCCGCGGAGCTGAAGGCAGGGTCACTACCCACTGCTCCAACGGGCCAGTCAAATATATAACTGTAATCACTTTTTACTTACGCAAAAATATATAAACCAACAAATGATTTTTAATTAAAATTAGACACTTCCATAAACTTCTTGTTAACGCACACTATATACAATAACACGATATAATAGGAATACGACAATTCCCGTTCCGAGATGCACTTCTCTTGAATGACGAACAAAGACTGAATGTCACTGAAACGTTTTATCGGTATATATAGTAAGACTCCACCGGAAACAATAACGGCACAGTGTTGCCCCTATTTAATCAAAAAGGGCGCGATTAGGGTTGCCACCTTTTTTTTGAAGAAAAATACTATTTTTCTTTTTAAATCAAAAAAATATAGTACTTTTAGGAAATTCAGGAAAAAAAATAGGACACATCTATTTTCAATCATTATTTATTTTTCCATGATTATTTTTTATTACTTTTCGCTGGATAATGACACGGAGTTAGAGCTACTAACTAACTAAGCCCCGTAAATACATGAATGAGTTTCGTTCCTACATTCCCTATGCAGGGCTGCGGGTGCGTTCCATTCACAGTTAATTAAAAAAAGCACGACAATTGCAATTAGCGATAAAAATATAGTATTTTTCGTGCTATATTCTTTTTCTATAATATATAGTACAATTTAAGCTAGTGTTTTTCAATTTATATATACATTTATTAAAGCAGGGACCTCGAAGCATATAGCATTATAGTATATCCTTAGTGTTTTTATTGAACTGTGATAATATAGGGAAGTTTTATTATTTAATTTTAAAATATAAGTAAAAATAAAACTAAAATAATAAAAATAAAACTTTTCCTTCTATAGTAATATTTATTGTGTATGCTTTATTGAAGTGTTGTATATCATATGTCATACCCAATATCAGTTATATTCTATGTTTTAGGTGGTTATTTCTGAATAGTTTTTATTCTTTCTGCGACAGACAATATGGATTACAGACATACTTTAATTATTTAACAGAAAGTTATTTGTTCAAGATACTTTAACATACTATCCCATTTAGTTATGCACATTTCAACTAGATTTTTTGTCTGAGTAACTGTGTCTGGTCAAGGCACTGCTACTGTTGTTGCAATGAATTCATTAATATCTGATACAATGGCTGATATTCTTCAAGTGAGTTAAAATGTTTCAAATATAAATCATTTTTGTTTGTAAACACAAAAATTGGCATGTGTATGTTTAAAGTAACGGCCTGTTATCCACCCCAGCAGTGGGAACCATAAGCTTCCTCTATCCGTTTTTTGGAGAGAAGTATTGTAGCAAAGACCTACCATCGCGTTGCTCCAATGCGGATTGGTAGGTTACGCATATCCCTAGAATTCGCTAGAAGTATGCGGATTTCCTTACCATATTTTCCTTCACCGAAAAGCGTGTCATAAATTGCAATTGTCAATTAGACATGTGCCTGCGCGGGGTATAAACCCATGATCGTCTTTACAGAGTCGAACGGCCTCACCGCTGAGCTATCCATAGCTTGTTCCATATTTATTAAAATGTATTTGCAATAATTTTCAGATGAACCTGGTCATAGCCAAAGAGAGTACTCATTGGGATGACGTCTAAGGGCTATATGCTGTTGATGCTTTATGGGATGAAGCACATGATTAGGTCAATTGATTTGACTAGATGAAGGCAAGTAAATATTTGATGTAAAGTATGTCAGTCTGTCCATTTCACTTTCTATTAAAACTGAAGCTTATATGTCTAATGGGCTAACTGCCTAATCCGTTTGAGATATAACAAAAAATGTTTGGTACAATTTTTCCTCTATTATAGTGATGCAAAAAAGTGTGTGATATAAGAATAGCTTAAAAGACATATTAGTGATGATCATTGGAACTTTGTCACATACAATACAGTATTTGGAAAGCATAATATTTTTAGCCTGGTACTGCTAACAGTACAAAATCAAAGATATTTAACATAACACAAAGATTGTCACAGATACCCCTTATATTTTATTATTAAAAAAACAAAATTTATAATTATAGTCTCTATTCTATACTTAAAATATAACTGTAGACAAAGTTATAGACACGAAAAAAATATTTTCCAGACACTATTTAAGACCAGTAGAAGCTAAAAATATATTTTTAAAATTTAAAATCTCTGTTATTTGTCAATGCATCATTCTCCTACCCTTATCCCACTCTAAATGGGGTAGGCACAACATGTTTTAAACATGTTATCACATGATTTGGTATCTTACGACCGGTCGCCTGCCCGACGTCAACTCGACTTACCTTAATCGGTTTTCGCGACACCTCGGTAAGAAATGAGGGTGGTCTATTCTACTCAGGGGATATCAATGCCAAGATTGTCTGTAAGACTACCTTTGCAAACTAATGTTCTATCTATACATTATTAAAGAATAACTTATTTATTACAGGTTAAATATGCTGCGAACTCTTCCGCCGGGAAGTGTCCACGAGCCCGATGATGCAGATGAACATATATGAAGAGCTTCAGTCGAATCATAATTATTTAGCCTCATTTATTGACATTAGTAATAACATTTTCACAGCGCGAATGCTTTTATTCACTAACAATTTATTTTGCCGCCTGAACCATTCGGAATTTTGGAATAAGGCTGTAAAAGTCCGCTTCAATGCTAGAGGACTCAAGAGAAGGTTGTGTCTTCAAAATAGTATTCATATTAGTATAATTGACAAACATTATGAAGTTTGAAACTTCTTAACTAGGACCCAATGGATTTTTTCTCAAATCCGTGGATAAGGGGGCTCTAGCACACTAGAACGGATCATAATTTGGTTTCATTGTTTAAAACATGATTGGTTAATATTATTGTTTGATAGTTATAGTACCTTGTATTCCATCAGAAATATTTTCCAGACCCAAGCCATATCATATTACCGGTTCAGTATATTGATATATCGGTCATGTGCAGCAATAGCGGTACAACTCAAAAACTTATATTTTGAGATGAATGGGTTTAAAATTTTCATTACTCAGGAAAATGAATAACAATTGCTTAGTTGCTAGTTTAATTGTTAGTTTGCTTAAACGACGGGCTTATAATGAATTATGAGTTCTGCCTGTATTGCTGCTAAAAATTGTGTATTTTAACATTAACACCATTTATTCCTATTCAAAACACGTGTTTTTACTTGTGTAGCAAAACTAAAAACCTGAGCAATCCTGGGAGTAATATATTTTCAAAACAGGATTATTTAAATTGTGAAATTTTTATAATTACGCTATTGTCTAATAAAACTGAAAGATTTGATCTAGTTAAAATTATATTATCCATCACAAAAACTTATATCTTTGGAATGGCATTATATGGCATGTAAAGTGTTAATTAGTCAAAAATGTATATAACTTAAAAAACTATAATTCCTGGTTAACTTGCATTAATCATAAATATGATTTGTTAAAAGTTTTTTGCATAATCGTAATCATAATGCGAGTTAGACAACGGTGTATCAATTAAGGAGAATTCACAGTACTGCAGATACTTGGAAAACGATAATGGAAATGGAAAATTTTATCGCAAGTAAAGTTATAGAACTATGATACATGAGGCAAAAGTAACTAACTAATATTACTATTATTAACATTTAAAAATTGATTCAAAATTTTTATTATTTTACTATATATACTCCATAAGTATAGAAACATAACAAGATGTAAACAAACAAAACCATGTGATTCAGGAGTGACAAATATGTCATAACAATAATATTATTAACAAATGAAAAAATTGGGATTCAACTGCAGTTGTCAAAAGAATATCTCTAATATTTATAAATGTAATTTTCATAAATTGATTGGTATTTTCTAAAATTAAATATTTATACCTTTAGTATAGCAAAACAGCAATATATAATTTAATAAAATTCAGCAGATACAAATTAGCCAAGTAAACTACCTAAAATGGTAATTGGATTAACCAACGCAACATAATATCAATATTCTACGAGCTTCACTCTGTGATACTTAAATGTGTAGTAATTTTGGTGTATTTAATATTATCCATCGTTTTCTTTAAAAAATTTATAATTCTTATTTATTGTTTCAAAGTTTGTAAAAATTATTGATAGCAATCACGCCATAATAAAGTGGTGCGAATACTATCAATAATTTTAAATTCTTTAAAAGAATTAAAAATTATATTAAATGTTAGTATAATGTGTTGTAATAAAAAAGGTACTTTATAGTAGGCAGATAATGCCTACTATAAACTACCTGTTTTGACATGTTTACATTTAGTTAAATACTTAACCCATGGAGTATAGTTCCTCATGATGTTTTCTTTCATCGAAAAGCTTGGTATCAATTGGCACATTAATTATGGCAAAATTTCACAATTTAATTCTTACTTTATATGTATAAATCCGAAGTGTTAACTGGTTTGATGGAAAATATTATACTTAGAGATAAAAACCACTAATATTCTATAAAACTACTACCAATATATCTAAAAAAGACTAATATTTATAATTTACCATCAAGTATACTCCTTTTAAGTATAATGTTTTTCCTAAATACTAAAACGGTAAAAACGAAAGCATCTATTGTTTCAAATACTAATCTTGTAAATTTGTTTTCGAGTGAATACTTATAATTAATTATATTTAATAATAATATATAATAATTTAAATTACAATTCCTATATTTTCAAGATACATGATCGCCGATTCTGTTTCCTATTTAAAAATAGTAATCATTTTTGAAGTTGCACTTTTAGCGTGTTTAGGAAAAAACTTTTTTTTTAAGAAGCATGCACATAGAAATGTAAAACGGCTGTTGAATATAAATTTTTTTATTACAGTTAAAGTCTATTAAAGAATTTCCTTAAATATTTTGTTTTATTAAAATCTAAAAATCATTATTAATATGTTACAGGAAAACCGGTTATCCAAATAATCGGTAAGAGTAAAATGCGAATCGATAAAACTTTGACATCACTAGTTACGGTTTTAGCGCACCAAGTACATTAATTTTACTACGATTTTACGTCATACGTTATATATATTACTACTCCATATGTGAGAAAGAGTCAGAGCTGAGACTAAATCCGTTTTTATGAATGAAACGGGTGAGAGGCAGAAAGTTTTTTATGAATGAGAATGTAAGTAGCTATAGTGCTACTCTGCACCCCCCCATACCACCGAAAATAGGCTCGCGCCAATGTATGAATCACAACCATCTATTTTATAGTTAATAATCTATGACACTAAGGTAATTCTAAGTTATTCGTCTGAGTATATTTGACATTTCGATTTTAAAACAACAACACTATGTAAACACTTTGTTATAAATCTCAAATTTGATTAAGAAATATAGTATTTGTAGCTACAAATTTAAAATATCCTTATTTGTCAATAAGTACATTAGTTTTTGTTTGTAAGTCTATGTTTTTAAAATGGCAGACGAAGATGGTAAGTGAACTTAAAATATCTTTACATATATTTTTTTTAATCTGATCAAAAATATAATTCAAAGATGAACTGATACTCGCGAAGAGTATAAGATCCTCTGAGTGACCTCTATCCTTTTATGGGTGATCAAATTATAACTGTCAAGTTCTAAAGAGTTAAATTTTAGCCTCATAGAATTAGCAAGACTAGGTTAGATTTCAAATAATATTTTTATGAGATCTGTTTAATTTAATTCAATAAATCAAACCAGTCTACAGAAAGGTTTGAATTAAGTAAAAGAGATGTAATTATACGTAAAGCATATTACAAAATTGAAGATTATTTGGATGTTAAAAAAGCCTGGATTTGAAAATCCTTTCAGCTTCATACAGGACTGCGGTTTAATAATGTAAAATTGAAAATGTTTAAAAAATTGATCGCCAAGTTGCTTTCTGGTTCTTCTCGCTAAGAGCAACATTCCGAACCAGTTGTAGCTTCATTAATCATATTGATCCTTGATTATTCAAAAGTACTTGAAAGAGCTTATTTGAATAAAGATTATTTTGATTTGATTTGAATCGTGTTATTTCAATCTTAACATTTATTATTTAACTGGCAGCAAAACTTGCAAAGTTTAGTAATGAATTTATGAAATCCATAATTTGCATTTGCATTATTTGCAAATTTTCTACAGTACAGGTATCTTTCAAATGATTACCATGATTCCAGCTCCATCAGACTGCAGTCTCTTGGTGATAATAGTGGATACCAACCCTAATCAAAGATACATAACTGAAGATCCTAAGGTGCTGACGGGTTGTCTGGATGCCGTTATAGCGTTTGCCAATTCACACTTGATGCAAAAGTCTAGAAATCAATTGGCTGTGATTGGCTGTCATTTTCATAAAAGGTATGCATTTTGAATGAATGAATGAATACTTTGTATTGAACACCACAAAATTAAAAGTCATCATCATCATTCTCTTACCCTTATCCCACTCTAAGTGGGGTTGGCACAATATGTCTTCTGCTTCTATTCTCCTCTATCATTCGTCAACTCTGGAGCAACTCCTTTAACATGCATATCATTTTTCAGACAATCCATCCATCATTTTTTCAGCCTCCCCCTAGCCATACATCCATCCACATTCATATTTAAAACTCTTTTGGTCACATGATTTTAATCCCTGCTCATTACATGACCATAACAAATTAATCTCGCACTTCTCATCTTTTCTGTAATGGGCGCAACATTCAGACTTCCCCTGATATACTCATTGCGTAGTCTATCAAGTTTTGTCACACCACACATCCACCTTAACATTCTCATCTCATTCGCATGCACATTTCTTTCATCCTTTTCTTTTATATCGCAACATTCTGATCCATACATTATGAATATGTTTAGTGTTTCAAAATTTCATTTTGTTTCATTCAGCGAATACCTGTATCCTTCTCCTGGGAAACCTTTGGACGTGCGGCAAATTGATGGCCAATATGAACTGTTTACACTTGTAGAAAAGACTATTAAGATGAGGTTAGTACAATATATTTTTATCTTGTCTCTCCTATTTATTTATGAATGCTTAAAATATGAAAGGCATAACATTTTTGATACTTAATAGTTATTTATCTAATTTCTTGTACGCCTGTCGGTGCAGGGCGGGTGGTCAGCTCCTATTCCTGACTAATCCACCCATTTCCCAATGTTGGGACAAGGGTTTCACTGCTGTCCTGACAGTGTCACCTGCTCTTATCTACCCGTAGCCCTTACGACTTGATAATATCACTAGGATATTTATCAGATCCTCAACTTCAACTTCAATTTCATCCTTACTTAATAGTTAGTACATTAGATAATTATAATTATGATAATGCATCGAACTGGAAGAATGTATGGACAGGGAAAGAATACGTACAAATGACAGGATAGTAACTTTATTGTCACTTACTTTTCCATTAGTATGATAGGATTATATATATAAATAAATAAATACATTATGGGACACTTATACACATGGTCATCCATCCCCAAAGTAACCTAATACTTGTGTTATGGTGGACAGACAACTGGTGAATATATATATATATATATATATATATATATATATATATATATATATATATATAATTTTTAAATACATACTTAAATACAAATATACACCCAGGCTCGAACTTTAAAGTGACAATGACAATATTCTTATCTCCAATCTTTTAATAACTTCTTTGTTACAGGTTGGTGAACTTAATAAAAAGCCAGCCACAGGAAGAAAGGCCTGGGGAATCCTTACTGGCTGGTGCCATGGCCATGGCTCTTTGTTTTGTCTCCAGGGTAATCCTAATCCTAATAATATAGATCCGAAAGTTTGTGAGTATGGATGTATGTTGGTTTTTTTATTTATTTATTGGTTTAGTAAGATATGACAACAGTATCATTAACATTCATTTTTGTATAATTTATAGAATTAGGCGTTACTTTGCGGGCGTTACTTTATTCATTTTTGTTTTTAACATTTAATTCATACAGCTTTAATCTATTTAAAATACTATTACAGGAATATACAACATTCAAAAATAGTAAAAATAAACATTGGTTATGGTACACAGTAGAAGTAAAAAAGTAAAATTTTTAAATATTTGTTTGTTTACTGTTTCATGGCGTTACTCTTTCATAGCGTTGTTACTCTTTCATGGCTAATCCGCCGAACCAATATCGATGAAATTTGGCACAATTATGCCTTATACACCTGAATAACATATAGGCTATGGAAATCCTGGTAATTCTACAGAAATATAATGACATTAAAAAGCGCCATCTATTATCAATCTATCACACGACAACAGTCCACGCAAACGAAGTTGCGGATAAAAGCTAGTTATCTATAAATACTTTTATCATTTAAACTTATAGTATTATTAATCTTATAAGTATACTATTAATCTAGCTTAAACTTAATAAAAAACCTCGTAATAAAAGAGAAAGAAAGTGACGTTCACAAATGTGAACTTATTGATGACAAAACAAGAAAAGTTGCTGAGGCCAAAATATCTATACTCTGTAGGTTTAGATACTTAACTAAATGTAATCATGTTAAAATATTTATTTTTAGTAGGCAGATTACAACACATTACATAATTCTAAATATTATTCTTATTTATTTTTATTCCCATTTTTTTAAAAGCATTTAAAATTATTGGTTGTATTTTCACCATGATATTATGACATGATTGCTATCAATAAGAATCCAAATATATAGGCTTTTTAAACCTTTTCTAGAATTCGAGAATATTAAATATACTATAACATTACAGTGAATTCATTAAAGACTGGCAATCGCCAGCGGCTCCTCCCACGTGGAAAGATTAAAACCGTAATATAGTCTTTTGATAACAATAAAAATGATTGAAGTTGGTTAAGCCTAAAGCCTTCCTCGATAAATGGACTATCTTACACGGAAAGAATTGTTCGAATTGGTCCAGTAGTTCCTGAGATTAGCGTGTTCAAACAATCAAACAAACTCTTCAGCTCTATATAGGTATTAGTATAGATTAATATTATGTTACATCAGAGAATGTAAGATTGCCAGAATTTGTAGGTTAAAATGGTCTGATGATTTAATTATAGAAAATTAAATGTTTATGCTTTAATAATACATAAGTTTTATAAAAGGAGTATATTAAATACTCCTTTAGTATACCAGAGAAATTATTTTGACATTTACAGTTTTATTTCAATTTCTTTATGTGTGAATCATATTATTGCATCATATGGTTTTGTTCGCTACATTTAGTTGAGTATCTAAACCTATGGAGTATAGGCCCTGAAATCATTTCTCCGTGTTCAGCTAATCATTTTCCATCCCTCAGATACGACGTCAAGCTACTCCAGGCCTCAGGATGAGCAGCCGTATCCTCATCATCACAGGCAGTTCCGACACCGCCGCACAGTACATCAACTACATGAATGTATTTTTTACTGCACAGGTATTACAAAATCTTTATATGTATGTATATTGTACGTCTAGTATTCAAAATGAGCTCCATTCTCAATAAGCTTAAGGTGAAACAGAGACTCTCAAGCCTATGTCTCCATAGAATACTCCAATACTTTGGACATATTGCTAGAAAAATCCAGCAATAATCTTAAGAAACTCATGGTCACTGGGAAAGTAGACGGCAAAAGATCCAGGGGGCGGAGCCCAAAAAGATGGACGGATCAGGTGTCTGAACACCTGGACATCAGACTGAGCGTGGCTATACATAGTGCTGCTGACCGGGAAAAGTGGCGCCAGCTTATCTATCTATACTTATAATAAATCTGTAGAGAGGTCAATTCTGTAACTGGAATATATTTCCAAAATAACTATCAGGGGGTGATTAGGGATCGATATTGATGCCAAAAATGCAATCAGTAAAAATTTTGTCTGTCTGTCTGTCTGTCTGTCTGTCTGTATAACCGTTATAGAAACAAAAACTACTCGACGGATTTTAACGAAACTCGGTACAATTTTTTTTCATACTCCTGAGCAGGTTATAGTATACTTTTCATCACGCTACAATCAATAGGTGCAGAGCAGTGAAGGGAAATGTCGGGAAAACGGGAGAAGTTACTCCATTTTTTAAGCTTCCGTCGCGTGTGCAACCTTGATGGTTAAAGCTACACAGAAATCATGTATGACGGAAATGTTCTCCTTAAAATTATATAAAAAATATCCCACGACAGCATATGTCTATCTTTTATGGTTGACTCACAATAACACGTGTAACTCCCGAGAGCTTAGCAGTTCGAAGCTTTCTGGTTATATTTGTCTACTCCTACGTTTATATCACTCTCAGTCATCCCTAAATAAAAAAGTGAATAGTATTAACCATTGTATAAAAAAAGAATCATTGAAATCGGTATAGAAACACCAAAGTTATACATGAAATACGCTAATAATAAGCCATCGCGCGTGAATACTGAATCATGCTATAGGGATTATCACTACATAGTATAAAACAAAGTCACATTCTTTGTTTGTCCCTATATCCCTCTGACTGCTTAAATCTTTAAAACTACGCAACAGATTTTGATGCGGTAACAAAGCTATGAATGTTGTATATAAAGACATTCTGTAATTAATTTTAAACATAAAATATATAGGGAAAAATATAAAATGTAAATATGTAGTATATGAATTTAGACATTCCAAAGATAGCAGGAAATCTTCTTGGTATAGGGAGAGGGAATTGTTTTTATCCAAATTTAACGCTTGCGGGCCACGGGCAGTAATGAATAAGTCAAAACTACTGGATCGATTTTAATCATTTTTTTCACTGAGTGACATAGGCTATATATTTTATACCCGTGCGAAGCAGGGTAGGCCGCTAGTGCATAATAAAAGGAATCGGGACCATCATGATCCTCAGCATTGAGCACGCAACTAAAGGAGGAGGATTGTAAGACAATTAAAAGTAAAATTTGGGAACAGCTAAATAAAATCGTGTTGCTCATGAAATCATGCACGATCATCATGTAAGGGGTTTTAGGAGAGAAAAATCGATCAAAACGAGAAACCTATTTCTCGTTTTATCCATGTTTTCAAGCGTTGAAAATTACGTATAAAATAAAAGACAATTTGCTATAATTTGTTAAGCTCAGTAGGCAACGGGGACGGGGACGGGGGCGGACTAAAAAAGTTCGGTGAAGAAAAACATCGTGAGGAAACCTGTATATCTCTAGAGAATTCTGGAGATGTGTAGCCTACCAATCCGCATTGGAGCAGCGTGGTAGGTCTTAGCTCCAATCTTTTTCTCCAAAAACGGAGAGAAGAGGCCTATTTTCAGCAGTGGGATAGGAACAGACCGCTACTTACTTACTTTTGTAGGTAGTTTGGTTATTTGACGGCCGAGTGCGTCGCCGTCGCGTAAATTTATTGCATCAATTAGTACCGTTACGTTTAGTCATTGCTATCTTGTACATGGCCGAATGCCTTTCAGAAGCAGCAAGTGTTGCTCGACGTGTGCTCGCTGGACAAGCACCTCAGTCTGCTGCAGCAGGGTTGCGACATCACCGGAGGTCTCTACTTGAAGGTGCCCTCGCTGGAGGGTCTGCTCCAGTATTTACTGGTGAGTTTAAAGGTGTCTTATGTCTGCCCCACAGTCCTTCATGCCATTGCCTCTTCATAAATGCCAACGTCCATACCACGTTGAATACACTGATTCTCGTCCGATCACCGAAGTTAAGCAACGTCGGGCGCGGTCAGTACTTGGATGGCTCTCTTCATAAATGCCCCAGGAATACTAATGAGATATATTTATTTTATTTTTATTTATTAAAAAAGCCAATCAACAATACAAACACCATACATAGGTAGGTAAGACGACCCGTGTGGTATCCGGCTGTGTAGAATAGACCACCCCCATTCCTTACCGAGGTGTCGTAAAAGGCGACTAAGGTAAGTCGACCTGCAGTGTGGTATCCGGTTCAGTAACATAGACCACCCTTGTTCATACCGAGGCGTCGTAAAATACGACCAAAATAAGTTGACGTCAGTAAATACGTAGCCAAATCAAGTGACAACATGTTTATAACATGTTGTGCCGATTTAGTGGATCTCCGCAAAGTAATGCCTAATTCTATAAATTATTTATCTCTCTCAAATTAATTATTTATTTTTCTAATTTATTGTTTTTTATGTTAACTGTCATTTTTTGTTATTTTCATCTTAATATAGTTCTTGACAGTTGTTGTATTGTTGAGTTATAGATGGCACCTGACGTCAACTTACCTTAGTCGTATTTTACGACGTCTCGGTAAGAAGAAAGGTGGTCTATTCTATTCAGCCGGATAACATACGGCATTACTAGTAATTACGATTAAGTGAAATTTAGTTACATGGTCACTTGATGATTTTTAGTTTGATCAATTTTTCAATTATTTTTCGATAATGCCCCCATATAGTTCCCTTAATTAAAAATAAAAAAAAATAAAAAAATAAAAATTGTTTATTTCCATAACAGCTTAGCCTCTTAGGCTCTAAGATCTTCTGGTAAGTATAGAAATACTTGTCTTAGAAGATCTCGCTATTATCTATAACATAAATGTACGATCAGCATCTTCCTGCACCTTCCTAACATGATTTGGCTGCGTTTTTACGACCGGCCGCCTGCCTGACGTCAACTTATCTCCGTCGTATTTTACGTCACCTCGGTAAGAAAGAGGGTGGTCTATTCTACCAAACCGGATACCACACGGTGGGTCGACTTACCTTAGTCGTCTTATACGACACCTCGGTAAGAAATGAGGTTGGTCTATTCTACTCAGCCGGATACCACACGGCGGGTCGACTTACCTTAGTCGCCTTTTACGACACCTCGGTAAGAAATGAGGGTGATACTATTCTATTCAGCCGGATACCACACGGCGTCTATAACATAAATGTACGATATATAGAGCATATTTAAAAATTAATCATAAAAAGGGTGTGTATGTGTGTGTAATATGTAGGTATGCTAGTCTTATGTATGTATGTGTTCATGCACGTACGCAGGTATATATATATATATATATATATATATATACCAGGTTGACCGAGCATTGCTCAATAATTTTATACCAAAAAAACAAAAAAAAAAATGTGGTTCGATATGTGGTGGTGGGATCGATTCTAGGTATTTACCTACATTTCTCGAGACTGCTCGTTCCCCGAATAAGTTACGCTGACTTGACATTTGTCACTGACTTGACTTTTTTTTAACATAAAACCTAGCTAGATCGATTTTTCTCCCCCAAAACCCCCTACATGCTGAATTTCAGGACAATCGTTGGAGCCGTTTCCGAGATTCGAAAATATATACATATATACAAGATTAAGTGATTTAAATATTAAAGATATATATACATATGTGTCCCTTAATTCCCAGTGGGTGTTCCTACCGGAAGCCTGGGAGAGACGGGAGCTAGTGTTGCCTGGTAGAGGACGGGTCGACTATAGGGCCGCTTGCTTCTGCCATCGCGAACTGCTCACTATAGGATATGTCTGCTCTGTGTGCCTCAGTGGTAAGATTTTAATCACATTTCATTGGACCCAATCTACTGACGATGTTAGAAATCTGTAAATATTTCTAATTAATCAAAATAAATTTATAAAAAGACATAAAAAAAGGAAAAAAATAATTTAAAATAAAACCATAATAAAATGTAAAAAATCGTAAATATTAATTTACACTTCAATAATAAACTTCTTAACATTTTAAATGTTTTTTTTTGTATGTATAAAAAAATATTACAATCGGTGTTCAGACCTTATTCAATTTAATTTTCTTTTTGTTTCAGTATTTTGTAAATTTAGCCCGATTTGTACGACCTGTCAGTGAGTATTATTTTATGATATCAAAAAGAGTCATTAAGACTCTTTTTATTGATAACGATTTCTAGATAATTTCTATTTTCTTAGCATATATTTCATTACTTATTTAATTTGTGCAATCCATGTCAATACTAAATATGAAATGTTTACATGAATTCAAGAATAATTACAATTAACTGTTTATTGTACATTTTACTGTTTAATTACGTCTTGTTAAAAATTTATATAATTTATAGAATGTCTAATTCTATACTTTTTTACTTTGCAGAGATCTCTAACACAAAAGTAATAATAAAATTATTTTGTTTTACCTTGTGATTTTGTCGTGGAGTCTAACTATAATGATGCCTCGGTTGCGGGGCGAAACGATTGTTGAGTTTGTGATAGTGAACGTATGTAGTGCTTGTGTATTGCGGTGGCGGTGGTGGAGGTTTGTGCATGTGTTTTTACGAATCCTGCATGTATCGGTTATGAAAACGGATAATCTATATTTAGCATTATATATAATATTTTGTATTTACTTAATTGCGAACTATAGCAAAATAATTTTATTATTACTATTATTAAAATACTTAGAAAAGATTTCCAAAATATATCAAAACAATTCCTAAACACTTTATTACTCTTAATTACTTTAATAACATATATTTTTTCGTTAGAACAGAATGCCGCCAAAATGAATTCCTCTTCCATTTTTAAATCCCCTCTTAAGTTCAGATTACAATATTGAGACTAATGCCAATATTTATACTTCCCAATACACTAAACTTAATACAATAATTATTATCTAATTATGCAAATGTTAAAATTGCTAACACTACTGTTAAACGTAATAGTTAACTTATTTTCAATTTTCAACTTTTTCAGCACTGTTTTCAAAATAGCCGGTCCACTCGCTATCAAACCCAAGAAAAAGAAAATGAAGATTTAGTACAACGTTGTTAAAATAATATTTAAATTTAACTTTATGTGAACTCAATAAAAATAGTTATTTGTATACATTCCTTTCATTTCATATTGTTTTTCGGAATTAAATACACTGGAAGCTGAATGAACAAGTTATCCTTTGTATATCTTTAATCTTTAATATATAAATGAGTTAATCTATTATTTACAGCAAAAATGTACAAGTTACATCTATCTTAAATTACTTACACGCTAGAACTATACAAATCAAGCCCTCGTGGAATGGTCACAAGAATGCTGGCAGCGTTTCCGCGCTGAATCGCTAAGCTGATTCTTTGTGCGAAAAAGGAGCCAGCCCTCTTGTCACCTGAAGAGGCAATCAACCGAGGTGTTAAAACGGATAAAAAATTTTTTGCACTTTGACTCCATGGCTATCTTGTATGTATATATATATTTTTTCGTAATCTCGGAAACGGCTCCAACATTTTCCCTGAAATTCAGGTGCATGTAAGGGGTTTTGCTTGAGAAAAGTCAATCTAGCTAGGTTTTATTAAAAAAAAATCTTTTTATCCCTGTTTTTGGGCATAAAAAATACTAACATTTATATGTAAAACACTGCTTTTGCCATAAATTGTCAAGTCAGCGTAGCTTATTCGGGGAACGGGCGGTCTCGAGAAATGAAAATACCAAGGATCGAGCCCCACCTACCCAATTATTTTTTTCCTTTTTTTTCAAAGTTTCTTTTTTTTTATTTAGTAGCTATAAAATTTCCGAGCAACCAGGTACTAATTGTTATCAGTAATATATCGATTGACAATAAATGTTACGCGTTTATTATGTTTAGCGGTTTTTCTTTATAATTTTTAAAATTGAAGATGTTATCAATGTTTTATAAATAATTATCTCAATTGCTGATAATTGCCAAAATGATAGATAAGTTTAGTATAGTAGACTTTATGATTTGAGTGTTAATATAAAATTGATCTTTTGTACAAAGTGTTAAAGACGGTCCAGAAGTGTATTAATTAAACCCTGAACTATAATTCAACTTGTATTATCACACTCGTAATTAATACCATCTCCTGAAGCAAACATCACATCACACAAGATTGCTTGTTATTCCGTTGCCATCGCAACCTCCGTTTGGTATTGCGCATTAAGCCGGCACTCGGGTGTGTTCGTAGGACGCTCGATGACAGGGAGCCGCGGCGAGTTCGCTATCCAACAGCTACACTGGTAATACGCACGATAGCAGCAACCTCTTGCAATATACGTTTACAATAGGCATAGAAATATAAATATGAACACTTACACACACGGTCGTCCATCCCCAAAGTAAGTAGGTAACATAATACTTGTGTTATGGTTGACAGACAATTAGTGAATATATACTTATATATTTTTGAAATACATACTTAAATATATAAGGAACTGCAGAAGAGAAGTGTACGATTAAGATAGTATGGACATATAATATTGTAATTGTATTGTATATTGTGTTATAAATAACACCATACAACGTCTTATGGAACCGGAATAGGATGAAAATCATGTCACCTAATGAGTGTGGATGGATATGTAACTAGAAGTGGGTCGCAAAAGAGATGGTTGGATTGCTGGACGTATGATAAGCATATAAAAGGAGTAGCGCCAGAGTTGACGAATGATAGGAATGGAAGAGAAAAACATGTGCTGACCCCACTTTGAGAGGGATAAGAGCAGGGCAGTATATATATTACTTTTAAATAATAAATATGATTCTTTATCTATTATTGTACTTAAATAATAATATCTTAGTAGAATTAGCAACAACATAACATTATGGTGTTTCTTTATTTATAAATTGAATGGTAATTTTATTAATATACAAGGCACCCTCATTTCTTACCGAGGTGTCGTAAAAGGCGTCTAAAAGAAAGTCGACCCGCCATGCGGTATCCGGCTGAGTAGAATAGACCACACTCATTTCTTACCGTGGTGTCGTAAAAGGCGACTAAGGTAAGTCGACCCGCCGTGTGGTATCCGGTTAGGTAGAATAGACCACCCTTTTTCTTACCGAGGTGTCGTAAAATACGACTAAGGTAAGTTGACGTCAGGCAGGCAGCCGGTCGTAAAAACGCAGCCAAATCATGTGACAGCATGTTTATAACATGTTGTGCCGACCCCAATTAGAGTGGGATAAGGGCAGGAGGATGATGATTTAGGAATATACAAGATTAAAAGTGCATATTTTCAGAAATCAGTCTTTAATTTCATATCAAACGTAAATCATATACAAAACCACCATATTACATAAAATTTTAAAAAGATATAAAACTTCAACTAAGTTTAACTTAGTACATAAACTTATTTATATAGCACCTACATTTTTACATCACATTGAAAACATAATCCGTTTAATTTAATTCTTTGAACAAATTATGTCACTACTGGAGAAATAGTTGTGAAATTCATAAGTAGCTAAATGCAACTATTAAGAACAATATGCAAATCAAACTAATTAAAAAAAATGGTATTGAAAACAAACTGATATTTTTTCCTGCAAAATAGCGACATCTAGTGACCGCTGTTCCAACGCTATACAAATTGACGTTACGCTAACGCGATCTAATAATATAAAGTATCTAAAGCAAAAAGTGTCTAAGCACATAGTAATAAGTTTTAATCACACGAGTGTTATAAGACCAAGTTATGTACAGTATCATACACTACTTTATCTACTCTTATACTATAATACGTAAAACAATATTAATAAAAACCAAACTTTGTTTAAATATTGAAAATATTTTTAAATGTCAAATATTAGCGCCATGGCGCAAACATGCGTGTTGCGACGCCGCGGACTCGTTCATTGAAACCTTTTTTCTAAGGTAGAGGTTTAACCTCCTTGGTCCAGCTGGAGGTTGTATAGGTGTATCGTTATGATTAAAAAGTTATATTATGATACAGGTGTCCATACAAGACCTGTATGGTAATAAAACTTTTTAATTTTTTATTTTTGGTCTTACTTTGTCATGAGAATTTTGATTTCAGTTTTATAATCTTTGTATTATAGGTAGTATCAGAGTAGATAAATATAATTATGTTAGGTGATTTTAATTTTCTTACATTGTTTTAAACCCATATTTATATAGGTAATAACCTTAAACATGTATTATTATTATCACCACTCTAATATGATTTCTTTTCTCTAGTTTACATTAAAATATTCGTTAGAGTTTTAAATATTTCATGATGCATAAGCGATATGTTGACGAGCTAAAATAAAAAAAAGAAGAACGAAGTGAAATTGTTAGAAAATATTATCAAAAATACAATAGCAATCACGCGATCAAGATTCTATCAATAATTGCGCGTATCACGTCACGACGATTTGCTACTTGAGATATAATCAGATAACTATAATTAGTCTCTACCTGACAATTCAATTAAACGTAGCTGCTACATCTTTAGAGTAATTGTGATATAGATCGCACACTTAATTTATGATAAGCCCGATAACTTGTTTGTTTACTGAATAATCTACAATTAAAAGAGCTGTGATATCCCAGCGGTAACACCGTGCGACTCTTTCGAGAAGCTCACAAGTTCAAACCCCAACAGATACCAATGAGTTTTTCTGTTAAAATTTATGTGTCTAATTGATAATTGCAATTTATCACACGCTTTTCGGTGAAGGAAAACATCGTGAGGAAACCTGCATATCTCTGGAGATATCTGTAACCTACCAATCGTGCAGCGTGGTAGGTCTAAGCTCGATTCCTTCTCTCCAAAAACGGAGAGAAGAGGCCTACTCCCAGCAGTGGGAGAGTAATATGCCGCTACTTTACTTTTTACTTTTTAGAAAGAGCTGTGATAGCAAAGCGATAAGACCTTACTATCCTTTCGATAGTACGGCCAAACCCCGACAGTTACCAATGAATTTTTCAAATGATGTGACATGTTTATAACATGTTGTGCCACCCCACTTAGAGTGGGATAAGGGCAGGAGAATGATGGTTTAATAATTATTATCTGGAAAAAGTTCTATATATTTTTTTGTTTTTAGCCGAATTAAAAACAATTTGATTTTCGTATACTCACATCTTACTCTTATTGCCTATAAACTGTTCTATTACAACATTCTTTCGTAGAAATTTCGAGGTTTTGATACAACTTTATTAAGTAAAAACAAACATATTTAGAACTATGTGAGCATTGTTTCACAAAAATGCTGTGTTTAAATTTAAGAACCAATTAGCAATACCGTTTATACAGAGTGGTACCGTTGATACGACATCAAATGAATCCACTAATCACTTAGACGTTTAATATAACTTTTGCCTAATTCAATCAAATAGATATAATTAAATTGAGATCTGGATTTTTAAATAATGGTTAACAGACCTGGAGCGGCGCGCTTGTTCAATAAACAGGAGAAAACATTATAGTTTTGTCTCCTTCTCACTTGTCACACACTTTAGTCTCTCGGTCAAGGTAATGCATTACATACGAAATAGAACCGAATGGAGTACGGTCATTCACCCTTCTATAACATGTTTTATTTAAAACGTAAATAATTACTGTAATTAAATTACTTCACTAAATTAACTAATTTCTTTTATATAGACTTCTAAGGTTATGGAATGGAATTAAAATTAATGCCGTATAGTCGGTACCACCCTGTATAATAACTTAACTTATAAAATATCAGTTGCGAGAGACTTATCGATAACTTCAAATGCTTTGTCTATCTCTTCGTCGGGTGTATTTAACTCTGTACTTTGGCTACGTTGTTTCGCAGACATTTTCGTTTCTAGAACTGTTTGCTTTTTATGCACTGGAATCTCGTTACACTTGGATTCTTTCATTTGGATTTCCTACGAACATAAAAATATTTAATATAAAGCCATTAACAATTATAATCTTGCTGTATAACTTTCATAACTTCGTCCCATCTTAAGAGTTCTTGAACACCCTCAATATTGCTTCAATAATGACCCGAAAGAAAAGGGGTTTCTCGTTATATTACATGTTACCCTGGTGTATAAACCTGAATTGCAAAGTTTCATCAATATCAACCGATTTCGACTCAGCGTAACAGACAGTCATACTTCCAAATTTGTAATATTAGTATATGTATACTATGTGATCAAATTAGGGATGAGGAGAAAGATTCCAATTAACAGAGTTGTCGATATATAGAAGTTAAGTTAGCTTCTGGATCATATAAGTTTGAAAATATGATTCACCAAGTAAGCCAAGCTGCCAAAGTTGCTAAGCAAGTTTGAATAGCCTTTAATTATTATAATCCACGCTAAAAACACAAATTTTCCGTTTTCTTAGGCATTTATGAGTTACATTTAAAACTATTGTCCAACATTGGTATAATAAATTAAATATAAATATTTAATTATAAAAGCTGTGATAGCCCAGCGGTGCGACCGTGTGAATCTCTAGAGACGATCATGGGCTGTGTATCTCTAGAGACGATCAACCCGGGTAAACACAGGTTAGTTTTTCTATTAAAACTTATGTGTCTAATTGATAATTACAATTTATCACCATATCTCCAGAATTCTCTAGAGATATGCAGGTTTCCTCACGATGTTTTTCTTCACCGAAAACCGTGTGATAAATTGCAATTATCAATTAGACACATAAGTATTAACAGAAAAACTCTGTCCGGGTTTGAACCCGTGACCTCACCGAAAGAGTCGCAGGATGTTACCGCTGGGCTACCACAGCTTCCTAACTACCTACATACAATATTATAATATCCAACAGTTTACAAGTTTACTTGAATAAACAATGAACCGTATCTTCTAATAAAGCAGTAACAGGCCGTTGCTTTACTTACTTGATCGTAAAGTTCTAAAGACAGCGAATGTCGTTTTTTGTTAGCCTGCCTCATCCTGCCCGATCTCGATATAGATAATTTCCTTCTGATGTCTAAAGCTGGCGTGGCATTCGTTTTATCTTCTTCTATGTCCTCGTATCGAGAGTTTCGCCTTCTTTCCGCTGTGTTAAAGAACGACTTTATGAATTTCGCCATAGAGCCGTATGCGCCCTTTACTTCCTCTCCTAACCAACGATCGGCCACTGGATTTGAATCTTAAACAAAATATTAATTTAAACTTATTGACATTGTGACTGGCCCGTTCGCGCAGTGGGTAGTGACTCTGCCTTCAGCTTTCCGGGTCGCGGGTTCGATTCCGAGGGCCAATATTTTCTATAAATGAATTTGTTGGTCTTTGAGCCTGGGTGTACATTTGTATGTATTTAAAAAATATTTAAGTATATATTCACCAGTTGTCTGTCTACCATAACACAAGTATTAAGTTACTTACTTTGGTGACAGACGACCGTGTGTGTAAGCGTCCCATCTATTTATTGTAATGCTAAAAAATACCCTAGTTAATACCTTATGCCATCACCAACACACTACACCAATAGCACTGCACACATTTATACAACAATCTCAACAATCGTTTTGCCCTGTTACCGAGACATCATCAGGTGACAGACTACATGACAAAATTGCAAAGCTTATTTACTACTAACATATTAAAATTGTTTTTAAATTATTTAATATACCTACATGTAGTAAAATTTCTAAAAATTTAAGTAAAATCGGTCTAACCGTTTCGGACTCTATAAAGGACATACAGACAAACATTTTTCTCTTAATCATATCTTAAGGTTAGGCAATAGCTCAGCAGTGACACCATGCGGCTGTTTCAAGGGGTCATGGGTTCAAATCCCGGGAGAATGATTTTTCTATTAAAACTTATGTGTCTAATCGATAATTGAAATTTATCACACGCTTTTCGGTGAAGGAAAACATCGTGAGGAAACCTGCATATCCCTAGAGTATTCTGTTTGGATTGGAGCAGCGTTGTAGGTCTTAGCTCCAACCCTTCTCTCCAAAACGGAGAGGTCTATGCCCAGCAGTGTGTTACGTCTAGTCAGCGTTTGCCGCTTTCCCAGACTCCATACGACACTGGAGGTGTAGAGTTCCAGCCTGGGAAAGAAACTTCGTTGATCGTGGCCTTTACCTAACCTAACATCGGTGGGAACGGACGCTAGCATTAAACATAGTTATTAGTTACATATATATAATCTACATATTAAATATTAAATACAGTTTAAGATAATCATTGTACATATATATAACTCAATAAAGAAGTTATAGAAATAAACGGAGTTTGTACCCAACAGTCGCCCCCCAATATATAATTAGTGGGATAGTGACAGGCCGTAACTTTTTATTTTTTAATGCTAATAATAGGAATCCTACTTTTAATTTTTGCCGTTAACTGTCAAGTCAGTGTAGCTAATTTCGAGAAATGAAAATACCTAAAATCGAGCCCCACCTACACTATTATTTTTTTTAAGTTTCTTTTTTTTAATTTTGTAAAAAATTACTGAGCAAGGCCCGGTCACACATATATTGTGATACTATATGGTATACTTTCAATATGGTATTGAATATTATTTTATTTATATATAATTACATCATCTAGTTAGTACTTAAAAAACTACTGCAAGATAATTAACGTTATCTAGACTTGTGTGATTAATGTTTACAACAAAAAAAGTTTTATGACAGTGAATGATAATTTGTTGCTAAAAATGATTAACTAATGTTTACTGATACAAGGTTACGTTCGACGTATGATGTCTGCTCTTGTCTATCGCCAATGATCGTTGATTGAGTGATCATCAATAATCCGCGCGATCATCATGCAAAAGTCAACGCGATTGTCCGTTTAAGAGTTATCCAGGAATCCAGGTATTCTCGGTATTATTGTAAATTATAAAAAAATAATAAGACCAATAAAGGTTGGTCTTATTATTTTTATAGGGACCTGATCCCAGGTATTTTCACTTCTTTCTGCCCGTTTATCACTAGCTATCACAACTTTACAAATCACAGCTAAAATTTCATTTTAGTATTTTTGAATGCCTAAAAACAGGGATAAAACTATTTTTTTACATAAAACCTATCTAGATCGATTTTTCACCCCTACATGCTGAATTTCAGGAAAATCGTTGCAGCCATTTCTGAGATTCGAAAAATATATTTATATATATACATACATACAAGATTAACTCATTTAAATATTATATATAATATATAAAGAAGAGATAAAGATTAAAGATATTACATTCTCTTTTCAAACATATGGACATTAGGCCTCGTTTTCACCAAAGCGGTGAGGAGATGCGCTTTGAACACCAATCAGATATCGTCATTTCCACATCTCTCCGCTTAACTTAAATGTACATTCCTTAATTACTGTTCCGATCATTAAAATTATATTGTTACAACATGTTTCTAATACAACCTCCTTCATAGAGTCGGTCATTAATATGAAAAAGCATTGTGGCTGTCATATATGTGTCATAGAGTTGTTTAAAGAGAGTAAATGGGTTGACTTTGGGAAAATTGCGTTTTATTTATTGAACAAGTATAAAGGAAGAATGTCGCTTTTTTATAATATTGATACTTATAAAATTATATGTTAACTATGTCTTGTATATCTGTTTGGACATGAAAGGATATAAAACAATTTGACATTTTATATTAGAATCTTTTTTTTACCAGTAGACATCACATCCTACTAATATTGTAAATGCGAAAGTTTGTGAGTATGGATGTATGTTTATTACTCTTTCACGGCGAATCCGCTGAACCAATATCGATGACATATGGCACAATGATTGCTTATATACCGGAATAACAGATAGGCTCTAGAAATCCTCTTAATTTTATAGGAATAGGATGATATTGAAAAGCTTCTTCTATTATCAACTTTCACGCGACAACAGTCCACGCAAACGAAGTTATATTTAGTTATTACTATCATGTACAGTGTTGAAGAGTAGCTATATCGTATAGTAGGTTTCTGTATCAGCCTCCTTTTAATAGTTATTTTAAATTTAATGGCAAATAAATTGCAAATTTTATTATAAAATCTTATTCCCAAACCCACAAACGACTTACGTACTTTTGCACGGCAAAGCAGGAGCCGCAAGCTTTTCGGTTTCTTTGTCTATGTAACAACGCCGCCGTGTCGCTATTGCAAGCAAGCAAGCAAGCAAGCCATGACGTCACATCTTGCCACAGCCTTTCGCGCCATTTTGACGTGGGAGATGTGACAGCCGCTGTCATTAGCGCCTAGCCCGCGAATAGCAAATGAGAGTTTGCTTTAATTATATTTTTTGCATTTCTTATGAAACCAATAAAACTGATTTAGAATATTTCTTTTATTGATACTAGTAGTTAAGTTACATATCAGAAGTGTGAATCCGCGCAAAATGAAAAGACGAGCTGTAAGTAACAATGAAAATTTTAATAGTGAACACGAAAGTCCTCGTATGAGGTGGAAGATGATCAAACGCCCGCAAGCAAAATTTTAAGAACTTTTCTTTCGTCAAATGGAAAAAGGATTCCGGAATTTGCATAATGAAGTTCCTACTATGGCCTCACTAAAACAGCACCGAGCGGCAGTATTGATCCCAGAATTTGATCCAGATAGTGAGGAGTGCACTATAACAGCCTGGCCGAAGAAAATTGAACAATTAGGGGATATCCATGGCTGGGATGATAAGACAAAATCGTTCCATTTACAAGTTACGTTATACATTTTTTATGTTTTTTATTTTCCAGTCTAGTATCAGCAGACTCAATCCGTCCCTACCGGAGCGTAGCACACATGACAGATATTGAGAGTAGTATAGATGAACAATTAGAGACTGAAGACCTAATTGATTTGTTGGAGGTTTAACTAATTAATTGCACGGGTTCAATCATCTTATTAACAAACCGTATTACTCGTTTTATCTTATTTTGTGATTAAGTGTTTGCATTTTCATTGCGGGAGCAATGTTTACAGGATGGCCGAATGTAACAACGCCGCCGTGTCGCTATTGCAAGCAAGCAAGCAAGCAAGCCATGACGTCACATCTTGCCACAGCCTTTCGCGCCATTTTGACGTGGGAGATGTGACAGCCGCTGTCATTAGCGCCTAGCCCGCGAATAGCAAATGAGAGTTTGCTTTAATTATATTTTTTGCATTTCTTATGAAACCAATAAAACTGATTTAGAATATTTCTTTTATTGATACTAGTAGTTAAGTTACATCTATTAAGTATATACATCGCCAATTTTTTTTTAAATAATCTATATCTATACTAATATATAAGCTGTATGATAGCCCAGCGGTGCGACCGTGTGAATTTCTAGAGACGATCATGGGGCTGCACCCGGGCAGACACCAATGAGTTTTTGTATTGGAAACTAATGTGTCTAATTGATAATTGCAATTGATCACACGCTTTTCCGTGAAGGAAAACATTGTGAGGAAACCTGCATATCTCTAGAGAATCCTAGGGATATGTGAAACCTACCAATCCGCTTTGGAGCAGCGTGGTAGGTCTTAGCTCCAATCCTTCTCTCCAAAAACGGAGACAAGAGGCCTATGCCCAGCAGTGGGATAGTAAGAGGCCGTTACTTACTTACAAATATATAAAGCTGAAGAGTTTGTTTGTTTGAACGCGCTAATCTCAGGAACTACTGACTATTTAATATCACGCTAAGATGAATAGGAGAGGAGCTGCAATAAAAAATATTGCGAAAACGGCAAAATTTAAAGCTTTCCTTGCGTACGCTAAGTAAACGGTGAAAATTATTTGAAAATCTTGTATAGTTAACTACTTTTATGTTCAAAATTTCAATTCGGAGAAGATTTTGTGACACACTGATTTCCATGCAGGACGCCGTGTGGTAACCGGCTGAATAGAATAGTACCACCCTCATTTCTTACCGAGGTGTCGTGAAAGGCGACTAAGGTACGTCGACCCGCCGTGTGGTATCCGGCTGAGTAAAATAGACCAACCCATTTCTTACCGAGGTCTCGTAAAAGGCGACTAAGGTAAGTTGACCAACCGTGTGATATCCGGTTTAGTAGAATAGACCACCGTCTTTCTTACCGAGGTCGTAAAATACGAGAGAGGTAAGTTGACGTCAGGCAGGCGGCCGGTCGTAAAAACGCAGCCAAATCATGTGACAGCGTGTAAACATGTTGTGCCGACCCCACTTAGAATGGGATAAGGGAAGATGATAATGACTGATTTCCATGCAGGCGAAACTGCTGGCACAGCTAGTTATATACATACACGACTGGCCCGTTGGCGCAGTGGGTAGTGACCCTGCCTTCACCTCCGCGGGTCGCAGGTTCGATTCCCGCCGATGACCAACATTTTCTATAAATGAATCTGTTGGTGTGAGCCTGAGTGTATATATTTGTATTTAAGTATGTATTTAAAAATATATAAGTATATATTCACCAGTTGTCTGTCTACCATAACACAAGTATTCAGTTACTTTGGGGACGGACGGCCGTGTGTGTAAGTCCCATATATTTATTTATTATGCACAAACTTAAGTACTTACGTTTTATGATCCTTAGCAATTAGTTAATATCCATTAGGCACTATCATTAAAATTTTGCACAAATTTTCACATAGCCAGCAGTGTTGAAGATAAACAGTAAATCTGCACCGTCAATTAGCGATACCAATGTTTTCCCGTGATAAGCTTGTTTGAAAATGCAGCCTTTTTACTGATAACGCGCGCGGATACAAGAACAAACTGTTATACACTGCACTGTGTATTGTTCATAATCTAATGATATTGTTGATATAGTTATCACTGATAAAGGTTTTTATGATAATAACTGAGATTATCGTAAGGTTAATGATTATTTATGCTTTTAATTTTGATAAACGGTACTTTAACTTATGAATGGGAAAAATGGTTTTACGTTAAGTTAATATACTGCCATGAATGTTTCTTCTTTTTTTTAACTGACTGTATACTATTAGCCATAATGGCTTTTATAACACAAAAGTTAAAATATAATTATTTTGCTATAATCCACGTTTGTTCAGAAAATCTATGTAATGCTAAGTGTAGGAAGAAAACCGTTCCCATACCCTATACATGCAGGATTAGTTAGCGCACGTATCACAAGATACCACAACCAACAGTACACTACACGAGCGCTACACACGAATGTGTGCGATTGCCGTAGTGAATGTGTGTAGTGCTTGTGTAGTGTTCAGAAACCTTCTATTATGCACTATATCGATTTTTCCTATTCCCCAATGAAAAACAGAAATTGATTTATCCTATATGTTACCCCATCATATAAGGTTCAATTGTACCAAATTTCATCTATATTACTGCAGCTAATTAGGTTCGAAAATATAACAGACAGATTTTACCATTTATAATATTAGCATGCATGGATTTTTTTTAATTACTTAGTTAACAAGTTATTCACAATGATATAAGACCATTCACGATGAAATCAATATCATAAACATCGTTTATCATCAATTTACAAGATGCCACTAAACATGTTTTGGACGTAAACTCCTAATCAAAACATTTATTTTGTACATTTTTACCTTTTTAGGAATAAGTCAGTATATGATATACTAGCGACCGGCCCCTGCTTCGCACGGGTATAAAATATATAGCCGCCCATATCACTCCGTGAAAAAAAATGATTAAAATCGATCCAGTAGTTTTGATTTATTCATTACTGCCCGTGGCCCGCAAGCGTTAAATTTGGAGAAAAACAATTTCCCTTCCCTATACCAAGAAGATTTCCTGCTATCTTTGGAATATCTAAATTCATATACTACATATTTACTTATTTATTTTTACAATTAATTACAGAAGGTCTTTATATACAACATTCACGACATATAGCTGTCAAATTCGAACTACTATAAGGCGAAGCGCAGCCTCCTCACGGTATTTTAAATCTGTAATATCTCCGAAAATGTTCACTTAATTTACATGCTGTAAACGGCCATATTGATCTATATTAAATCAACAATTTATTTAAGGTACTTAGTTGGATAAGGATTAATGTTGTATTGTATAAAATTTGCTTTGAACATAAGGCATTATTTTTCGTAAAAAGTAAATGACAAAAAATGCTATTGTGGGTTATCCATAAGAGATAGACATATACCATCGCGGACTTTTCTGTAGACCTTTTCAAGGTGTACAAATACTTAGTACATCATTTTGATAAATCTCGTAGGGTTTAGCCTGCGTTTGCAATGTAAGCGGAAAAAAATGTAATTATTTATAGAAACCTCAAAAATTACAGTATTTCTCTACTCGGTATTTAATGTTATTACATATAAACCTTCCTCTTGAATTACTCTATCTAATAAAATCGCATCCAAATCTGTTGCGTAGTTTTAAAGATTTAAACATACATAGGGATATATGGACAAACAAAGAATGTGACATTGTTTTATACTATATAGTCATGTTCGCTTCAATTTATGAACTACGGCTACTATAAAAAAAAAAAGAAAAAATAACTATAAGAATAAGACCTATAAGAAAAAAATTTAAGCCCGTAGACTTTAATAAACAAAACATAGGAGTGCTGAATTTTAAATATTAAGCCGTGTGGTATCCGGCTGAGTAGAATAGACTACCCTCTTTTCTTACCGAGGTGTCGTAAAAGGCGACTAAAATAAGTCGACCCACCGTGTCGTATCCGGTTGAGTAGAATAGACCACCCTCTTTCTTAGCGAAGTGTCGTAAAATACGAAAAAGGTTAGTTGACATCAGGCAGGCGGCCCGTCGTTAAATACTTAATCAAATCTTGTGACAACATGTTGTGCCGGCCCTACTTAAGAGGGAAGGAGGATGCTAAATTTTAAATATTAATATATCTAAATAATCCCTTTTAACGGTTATGATTACAAAAATAAAAAGCAGGGCTAAAAAAATATTTTTTTAATTTATTATTAAAAGTTGCCATAAAGGAAAAAATATTATTAGACGTATGTACATAAAATATTGCCATTTCATTCTAGTGCATTACTGTAAACCGCTAACAAATATTGATCTTAAAAGTTTTAATTTTAAAATAAGCGTCTATTACGCGTATCACTTGTCATGTTTTAAAGTAAAAATTGTGTTATGCTATCACAAATTTCCTGATGAAAACTCTGATTATCCTATGTAGTGTTTATAAACTAATGTTGTATAAATATAGCACAGGCTCAAACACGCACTAACAAGTAACAACATGTCACTTCACAACCACTCTCACCAAGGGCTCTCATGTTACTGTCGTGGTGCATCCTGAGACCGTGTACCTTTGTACTAGTGTGAGTATGTTCATGTTTGTATTATATATATGTGTCTTGTATATAAATGTACAAAGTACGTTACACACGACTCAACCCGCATACACTACATCCTAGAGCATTGTTAAAAAAAAAGTAAAACTTCTTTATGCACGCTTGACTTGGGAAGAAAGAGAGCGTTATGAAAAGTGTAATTGGGAGATATAAGTTAGTAAAGAATGAAAGAGAGAGTTACATTTTGTATATTATAGTATTTCCAAACATTTATTTAACTTTTGACATATAGACGCTAATAAAGTAGTTATTATATTAAAAACCACAGTAAACAGATAAAATAATATGGGCACTTTATTTAAAAACAGTGATGAAATACTAATTATCACCGATATTTTTTAAGCCTCGTTAATAGAGTAGAATGTAAATTTATTCATAATTTCGTTGCGATTGATACAAAATGGCCGTTGCTTCGTTGGCGAAGGATATTGTCTATGACTTATAAGGGTGTTTTTGATAAATAAATATAGACTTTATTATTTATTGTTTCCCTTTTTTTGAAGTAATGCGATAATGTAAGTTCATATACGTTCATAGTCTTTAAATCAATACAAAAAGTCACGTAAAAAGGAAATTTCAATATGATAAATCGATTAAAACTTTAAATAGATAAAATCGATATTTTTAGAAGTCAAATCTGACATGCAATTCGGACATCACTAATATATATGTTAAAAGTTAACCAAGTGATTGGAGAGATTATAGTATTAAGACAAGATTGAGAGGTGCGAAGAAGTATTTTCTTTTTCTTTCTATCATAGCCAGGTTCATGTCATATATTTAAGACAAATTGCAGGTCTACTATTGTCACTGTAACTGTATGTCACTGTAAAAGCAAGAAAGAGCACTATGTTCGCACATTTTCTTTCTGTCTTCTTCTCAGAGCCATTGCTTGAAATGTAATACATAAAAGTGCATAAATATCTGTATATTTACAAGTAAGAACATATAGATAGGCCTAAAGAAGTTTTACTTCAGTCTTATGGTCTCGCACACTCGTTTTTTATACGTCTGGGCTATTCTCATTTACGTCTTATTATCGTTAACCCAATATCGATTCTTTATTATTTCGAAAAAAGCTGTGATGGCCTAGCGGTGCGACCGTGTGAATCTCTAGAGACGATCATGGGTTCAAACCCGGGCAGACACCAATGAGTTTTTCTATTAAAACTTATGTGTCTAATTGATAATTGCAATTTATCACACGCTTTTCGGTGAAGGAAAACATCGTGAGGAAACCTGCATATCTCTAGAGAATTCTGGAGATATGTGTAACCTACCAATCCGCATTGGAGCAGCGTGGTAGGTCTTAGCTCCAATCCTTCTCTCCAATAACGGAGAGAAGAGGCCTGTGCCCAGCAGTGGGATAGTAACAGGCCGCTACTTACAATATCGATTCTTTATACAAAAACGAGCAGCGATCAAAAACCGTTGGCGAGTCAAATACGATTGGAATATTAAGTAGACAGCGATTATGAACCAGGAAAATTCTAGATCGAAATAAATATTACACCATCAAACTAAAGAAATTTACATCTTGGATAATGAACACAAGACCTAAGTTAAAAAAATATATACATTTAAAAAATAAGTTACCAATATATTTTGGAAATCAAAATGTTTTAATTATTATTTATATATAAAATAGTGATGAGCAACACTCGGCCCGTGTGCCATTTCCGGCCCTTTAAAATAACATTTTACATTTAAATTGGTCCGTTGATTAAAAAGGTCGCTCACCCCTGATATAAAATATATACATTAATACAACGTTTCAACAAATTATTCTTGTTAAACAATTAAATTTATTATATCAAAATAATAAGTCAATTAAAATGGTTACGTTAATACTAAATTATGTATACATGCAGTTTTTTTTTTACAGTAAATTATGTATTCGGATATTTGTAAGCTGTCAAGCTTAATATACCGACGTTTTAAAAAGCAGTGACGTAGCTACCTAGGGCTAGACAGAGCAGTGCCCCAAGGCCCCCAATCTCAGGGGGCCTTCGGACTCCGATATCCTATTAATATTATAAATGCGAAAGTTTGTAAGTATGGATGTATGTTTGTTACTATTTCACGGCGAATCCGCTGAACCAATATCGATGTAACTTGGCACAATTATTCCTTATACACCGGAATAACATATAGGCAATATAAATCCAGTTAATTCAACAGGAATAGGATGCCATTGAAAAGCGCTATCTATTATCAAGCTATTACGCGGCAACAGTCCACGCGAACGAAGTCGCGAGTAAAAGCTAGTACACTATAAATAGAACTAGTGAAAATTTAAAAATTTATTGTTTTTGGTTAATAACTTACAATTTGTATTCGGTTTTCAATTTTATTGTGGAGTCGAATATATCGCCCAATCCGAAAAATAAAGTCATATGTCCCGTGTATTAACTGGAAATGTAACTTAATTATTCGGATGGGGCGATATTACGACATACCAGTAACGAAGATTCTTTGTTACTTACAATAAATTTAATTAAGTTAATTACGATAAATCTGGAGTAGACTGAATTCGGAACACGACAAATACGAAAGAAACTATTTTTAATAGTTTCGTTGGGGGCCCTAGTTTATTTTTTGGCCCAGGGCCTTTGATTTCCTAGCTACGCCACTGTTAGAATATCCCTTTTATTTTCATATTCCAATATAAACGCCGAAGCTGCCGAAGAAACGCAGCGTTTTCACAGCGTTTCTTTTTCCCAACTCTATCTAACAGGTGTAAAATCAAAGGCTAAACATTTACCATCTATTATATAACTTGTTCAGAATCATTAGTACTAGATACGGCGTCTGATGTACTCATTGTATTTCTATAAAGCTTCAAATTTGATTCTGTGTAATCTAGTATTTTCCTACTCGAATGCCTGATATACAACATCTGTTTGTGATATATTTTTAATGCGCCCTTGATCGTTATGTACGTGAGACCTCCTAATATAGTCCTATGTAAATTATTCTGTACTGAACGGAAGAAAATTTTGCCAATAATCGTGGATATTGTGGGTAGGAGCAACGCTGAACAAAATATTCTGGTGGGCGATAGATGTGAGCTGGTGTTTTGGTTCGCGTTGTTTTGGTGACCTGTTACGATGGCGCCTCTGTCGCCTTCCACACTGGAAAAGAAAACATTTGACGTAAGTTTTCAAATTTAAGCGCAGACTTGACGTGACAGACAAAGCACGTAAACATAACAGTAGTAACTTCACACTTCTCAAATTACATTCAATGTCCCTAAGTACCTAACATACCACAAAATACTTTTTTATCTATTAAGACAATATATAGACTGACCCGTTGGCGCAGTCTCAGAACTCAGTTCCCGCCGCGATAACGTCGTGTAAAGAGCTCATGAAAGCTGTAGTACCCCAGCGGTAACACCGTGCGACTCTTTCGAGGAGGTCACGGGTTCAAACCCGGCACCAATGAGTTTTTCTGATAAAACTTATGTGTCTAATTGATTGCAATTTATCACACGCTTTTCGGTGAAGGAAAAACATCGTGAGGAAACCTGCATATCTCTAGAGAATTCTGGAGATATGGAGATATACCAATCCGCATTGGAGCAGCGTGGTAGGTCTTAGCTCCAATTCTTCTCTCCAAAAACGGAGATAAGAGGCCTATTCTCAGCAGTGGGATAATATCAGGCCGCAAATCGCTTTAACACGCACTTTTGATCGTCATATTACAATGAAGCTATACTCACTTTCCGAATGGCAGAATATAGGCTAGTGCTGGAATTTTCGCGCAATATTTCCTCAGGAACAGAAGCACTGAGTCCTCCCAGTTGTACATCTTGGCGCTGATCAATGTGACCGGGATAGTCGGTAGAAGCACCAACAGTACCAATGGATCAGCTGACTCCATCATCTCTAAGCCTTCTCTATGTCCGACTACCTGGAAACATTGGACAATTATGACTTTTGACTGGCCCGTTGGCGCAGAGGGTAGTGACCCTGCCTTCAGCTCCACGATCCCCGCCGAGGGCCAACATGTTCTATAAATGAATTTGTTGGTGTTTGAGCCTGGGTGTATTTAAGTATGTATTTAAAAAAATATATAAGTATATATTCACCAGTTGTCTATCAAGTGTCACCCATAACACGAGTACCTAGTAAGTTACTTACTTTGGGCACGGACGACCGTGTGTGTAAGTGTCCCATATATTTATAATAAAAAAAAATATGAATTACTATTTACACCAGTGTTTCCCAACGTGGGAAATTTCGGTGCCAAATTTAACAAAAAAAAAATATCTTCTTCCTAAAACCCATTATTTATGTTTCTTAAGTGGTAAATTCAATTATTAATATTAAAATTTATGTATGTTACTTAGGGAGGCAAAATAATTTTTAACGTGGGGCATGGACCGAAAAAAGGTCGGGAAACACTGCTCTATGGTAATGCATGAAACGCAGTGCATTTTCTTGCTCTGTGTGCGCTGAACTTTAATTGACGAATTATGTGTTTTGACGCTGTTTATAAGTACAAAATAAAAATATCGTGTTCGAACATTTAGCGCTTACTAAATTGAGCCGCTATTTAAACATTGTAAGGGTCAACGACACTAAACGGCGCCAACAAAGATGCCAAGCTTTTCGTTAATAGTAATAGCTGTAAAATTCTATCACAGCGTTATACAAATATTACGTATGTACGTTTTATTAGCCGTGTGGTATCCGGCTGAGTAGAATAGACCACCCTCATTTCTTTCTTACCGAGGCGTCGTAAAAGACCCCTGTGGGTCGTGGGCCCCACGAGAACACATTTCATTATTGGGACTGAACACGTGATGTTATACTTACAAGTAAATACTTAGATTTTAAACTTTCGCGATTCATAATAAACAACCGGGTCACATCGCGATAATCACGTTACCTTTGTATAAGGTTCGACGTTTCGGCAGAGTTGCATCCACCGTGGTCACGAACTGACTCAGTTCGTGACCACGGTGGATGCAACTCTGCCGAAACGTCGAACCTTATACAAAGGTAACGTGATTATCGCGATGTGACCCGGTTGTTTATATTTTAATTAAGTAAATACTTTAGAATTAGGCGTTACTTCACGGAGGACCATAATAAAAAAGTTGTGAAAATATTATCCTGCTATAATCCGCGATGTTTTTACAAATTCTGAATATATCAGAACGAAAAGTACACTACGTTTAGCATAACATATTTTTCTCTTTTATCGCAGATTATAGAAAAATAATATTTGCATTACATTTGACTTATAAGTAAGAAAATGATCAATAGCACATTATAATTTCTAGAGTATGCTACTGCACGATCAAATGTTAAATTAAAAACAAAAGGGAGTGCATAAAACAAAAAAATAGGTCCATAAAACATAAAATTAAGGGATATTAATTATAGTGATAAAAATTAAACGAATTATTATGTACTAGCAATCGCCAGCCGCTCCGCCCACGTGGTAAGCTTAAAACCTTAAAAAAGTCTTTTGATAAACATAACAATGGTTACAGTTGGTTTACCTTAAAAGCTAGACATATGCTGTCGCGGACTTTTATTTAGAACTCATAGAGGGGAACAAATTTGTAATACATGATTTTTTAATAACTATCACCGTTTACTCAGCGCATGCAAGGAACTTCAGATTTTGCTTCAAAGTTTCCGTAATATTTTTTATTGCTGCTCCTCTCCTATTCATCTAAGCGTGATGTTATTTTAGCCTAAAGCCTTCCTTGATAAATGAACTATCTTACACTGCAAGAATTCTTCAAATCGGTTAAGTAGTTCATGAGATTAGCGCGTACAAAAATCTAAACAAACTCTTCAGCTTAATAAATAAATATAGATGGACTATTTAACACTGACAGAATTTTTCAAATCGGTTCAGTAGTTTCTGAGATTAGCGCGTTCAAACAATCAAACAAACAAACAAACTCTTCAGCCCTATATATTAGAAAAGATAGGTGAAGCAGGCAAAATTTACATACCTCATTCACGACAAATATATATTTTGTATATTCTAGTCTATGGTAAAGTTTTTGATATTAGATAATTTATAGGCAAAACCATATTTTTAAAATATTTCATAATAAATTTAATATATACAGGACATTAACTCAACATTAGAGATTGCAAATGAAACATCCTGTGTTTTGGATGCAAGCGATATAACCAAGTGTCAACGTCCCAAAATTCGTAACGTCGGTTGGAAATTGTGTCGGACGGAAAAAAATAGTTATTTGGTATCCGGCTCGGCCGAATAGACCACCCTCATTTCTTACCGAGGTATCGTAAAAGGCGACTAAGGTAAGTTGATATTAGGCAGGCGGCCGGTCGTAAAATACCTAGCCAAATCTCAAAACAACACGGTTTAAACATATTGCCGACTCCACTTAGAGAGGTATAAAGGCAGGATAATGATTTAGATATGACAAACAACTCCCAGCGCATTAACCCCAGGTTAAGAAACGATGATCAAGTAAACTCTTGCAACATCTGTGGATGATATGAGTAATCGGTCCACAACCTTCGATACACAATCAAACAAAAAAGTCGTTTATCCCTGTTTACGGGCACTGAAAAACTACTATACTAATAATTTATAGAATTAGGCGTTACTTTGCAGAGATCCATAATACAAAAGTAATAATAAAATTATTTTGCTATAATCCGCGATGAAGTAAAATAGTAAATATATATAATGCTAAATGTAGAGTGGACAATCGGTTATCATACCTGATACATGCAGGAGTCGTAAAAAACACACGCACAAACCTCCACCACCGCCACCACCATACACAAGCACTATATACGTTCACTATCACAAACTCAACAATCTACATTTAGCAGTATATATATTTTCTATTTTACTTCATCGCGGATTATAGCAAAATAATTTTATTATTACTTTTGTACTATACTAATATTAAAAATAGGAAAAATTTGTTTGTATGTTTGTAATGTTTTTACAAAACTACTGGACCGTTTTCAATGTAAGTGAAATTCTTTCACCATTGGAAAGCTGCATCTTTACTGACCAACATAGGCTATATTACATTAAAAAAAATAGGGATCCGTAATAAAAATGTAATAAGGTGTATAAAATTAGTCATAAAAATCGGTCATCGCATGCGTTGCGGAAACTATTGATGATATATTTAACAAAAATAAATCAATAGTCCGACTTAGTAGACTTTCCACTGCCATGAGATCGGTATGTACGCGGATGAAACCGCGGGATATTACTAGTTAAAAATAGAATGCAGAATTAATCTGCAGTCATTTCTGCAGTCGACGGGCCCTTTGGCGCAATGGGTAGTGACCCTGCCTTCAGCTCCGCGGTTCGCGGGTTCGATTCCCCCCGAGGGCCAATATTTTCTATAAATGATTTTTTTGGTCTTTGAGCCTGGGTGTATATATTAGTATTTAAGTATGTATTTAAAAATATATAAGTATATATTCACCAGTTGTCTGTCTACCATAACACAAGTATTAAGTTACTTACCTCGGAGACGGTCGACCGTGTGTGTAAGTGTCCCATATATTTATATTTATATTTATATTATATTTTATATTTATAAATTGTAATAGCTCAGTGGGGGCAAAATAAAGAAGTGAAAATACCCAGGATCAAGTTTCAGATTTGACCAGGCTTATCTTTCTTTTTTATTTTTTATACTGCATTTTGTAAATCTTTTGATAAAAAATAACAATAATTTGATATATAAAACTTAAATTATCGCTCTCGTCTATATGTTTAGTTATTTTTTATGTTTAAGTAGTACATATTTCTTTTTATATCAGTAAAATAATTTGTTAAGATTTTACGAATTGTTAAGTGGTGCATGCGTCTTAAGCAAATAAGATAGTTTAATTTTAATTCTCAATTAAGTGAACGTTGTTTTTTTGAGAAAATAAGAATAAGAACATCTTTATTTATATAATTGCACTACTATTCTAACAGTGTACATACAGTGAAGTATACAACAAGCAAACAGTTGACACATACAGATAATAGCAGTGCAATGCTATAAAATAGTAGCTACTCAGCGATTGTTGAGCTGGAAAGCCCAACACTGAATTTCAGTAGCAGCCAACTTAAACTAATCCTAATCCTTGTTTGTCCTAATAAATGTCTTTAACCCGAAATCTTTTAATAAAATTCCCGAGCAAGGTTCGGTCATCCAGGTACTAGAGATAAAGAGATCATGAATAAGTACCCCTTATGGGGTCGAGCTCACTTGATAAATATGTGAGCACGTGAGTATATATATCCAGTCTCTATACATTAACCATGAATACCACTCACGATAGTCTAAATTCACGTATTTGTTTTATTTCAATGTGTATATCGATAAGTCACAGTCTATTATTATACGCAATCATAACAAAGATAAGAAAAGAAATCCATTTTAATTGGAACTCTTATCGTCAAACGGGAAATAGCTTAGCGTTACCGGTTTATTGTTTAAAACCAACGCTTTACTTTAGTTCAAGCTTCAGTTATTTTTACGAACTGATAATATGTTCTAAGCAACTGCAGTTTTCATAATTTCAACAGCGTGCAACGTAAGGTCGCGTTCAGACATCACGAGGCATCGCGAATAGTTCGTCATGTGTGAATCAATCAGAGGCATACGACGGTACATTTATATATATGCTTCCTGAATAACACACTCAAGCTGAGTACACAAACAACCACGCATGGTATTCGTCAGTAGGAATATGGTTCCGACAAGGCGAGACGTGCAGATTGCAGCTGCGACCTATTCAAATTATTCTTTATTCAAACAAACTTGTACACAAGTGCTTTTGAATCGTCAACTCTACTACTGGTTCGGAAAGCTGTTCCTACCGAGAAGAGCCAGCAAGAAACTCGGCGGTTGCTCTTTTAAAAATATAATTCTTATGACTAGTTACATTTAGTCATTACTGTCTTGTACAGGGTCTAAGCGAGCTATATCCACACATTCTTATCTTCTAAGTAATCCGCAACAGTATAGTAGGCTTTCTGGATAAGCCTTTTTTAACAGTGTTTTTAAACTGATGTAATGGCAAAGATAAAATAGATTGCGGAATTTTAATACAGAATCTTATACCCAGACCCACAAACGATTTACGTACTCTTGGAAGGCGCAAAGCAGGAGCCGCAAGCTTATGTAGTCTTACTTTGCCCATTATACACATTACCTATCGTTTTATAATTATTTATATTTTTATGTACGAAAATGAAATTGCTTAAAATATACTGTGAAGCAAATGTAAGAATACCTATTTCCTTAAACTTCTCTCGCAGGGAATCACGCGGGTTTAATTTGTAAATACCACGTATGGTTCTTTTTTGTAATACAAAATTTTTTTCACTATACGCGCATTTACCCCATAGCAATATACCATATATCATAATGCTGTGAAAGTAAGCAAAATAAACAAGTATTGCTATTTCGAGATTTGTGAACTGTCTTATCTTCCGAACAGCATAGGCCGCTGAATTAAGTTTCCCTCCTTTTATTGTAACTTCTGTACTATGGAATTCCATAAAGTAACGCCTGCTTCTATAAATCAGATACAGTCTCATTTGCTTACTACTTATTTGCAATAAGGTACACTTTAGGCTGGCTTGCCTACTATAGTATAAAAACTGTATGGTTAAGACACTTACATCATAACCTTACAAATTATGTACGCATCACTGTTAACAAGGAGAACAATAACCGTTTGTCGAAATGTCAAAATCAATATTCAATTTTTTAACAGCGACGCGTTCACGAAGTGACGAGGCGAATTGAACAACAATATTCTATTAGACGCAAATCCATCATAATATTCATTTAAAATTTAAATAAACGTTCTTGGAATATATTAACTTTAGGTTAAGTAAGTTTACGCATAGAAAGCTACACAAAGGATCTAAAGGTTAATTCTACGGAATTAAAAATCCGGCTATCACGCTCTTAATTCAATCTATACTATCTATCCATATTTATACTAATATTTTTTAGTTTCTTTGTTTGTTTGAACGCGCTAAACTGAGAAACTACTGGACCGATTTGGAAAAAATGTTTGAGTGAACATATAATACATACATGAATATACAAATACATATTACTAATACTAGTGTACAAAGGCAACCTCACACTATCTCAAAGCCCACCACGTCTAACACCAGAGCTCGTAGGCGGGAGTGGACGTGTAGTTAGTTAGTTAGTAGTAACATAGTTAGTACGTGCTTGTGTGTAAACTAAAACAATACGAGTGAACACATACACCACATCATTGTAAAACTTTTCAACTAACCTGCATAACAGTTACAGCACCATACGTGATGGCTATCCAGTATATCGAGCCTAGAAGAACTCCACCCGCTATGAAAGGGCTGATTTTATGTGTGATCTCCTCCAAAGCATCCAATAGGGCAACGAAAGCGCCCATCGAGGGGAAAACTACGATATATTCCGCTTTGCACTGGGGACAGAGGACTTTTCTGGTTATGTTGCCTCTTTGTTTCTCGTCTACCCACCGCTGGAGACAACTCTGGTGTACCTGTAACATAAAATATTTTCTTACCGGACGATTAATAGGACACTAAGGAATACGTCATATCTAGTGATGTATAATAATTAATAATCAATATTTAATATCAAGTGCTAGTCATGACTTATTGCAGATTTTGGTGCGCTTTTCTAGTAGATAGAGTGATTAAAGAGGAAGGTCTATATGTATAATTACATTCAATATTAAAAAAAAAAATACTGTAATTTTTGAGGTTTCTAATGTGATGTCATATATAATTACATTTTTTTCCGCTTACATTGCAAACGTAGGCTGAACCCTACGATATTTATCAAAATAATGTACTAAGTATTTGTACAACTTCAAAAGGTCTACAGAAAACTCCGTGATGGAAGATGTCTATCTCTTATGAATAACCCACAATAGCATTTTTTTGACATTTTCTTTTTAGGAAAAATATTGCCTTATTTTCGAAGGAATTTTAAACAATACAGCATTAATCCTTATCTAATTAGGTACCTTAAATACATTGTATATTTAATATAGATCAATATGGCCGTTTACAGCATGTAATTTAAATGAACATTTTCGAAGATATTACTGATTTACAATGCCGCGAGGAGGCCGCGTTTCACCCTATGGAACATATAGCAGCGAATCTTCGAATTTAGCAGCGCTTTGACGCGTTTGTTTTTCACATTGCCAACTTTATGTCACTCTTTCAACCTCTAAAGAACCTCTAAAGAAAATATGTTTGTATTGTGTAATGACAAGAAAGCTGTATGAATGTTGTGTATAAAGACATTTTGTAATTAAATGTAAAAATAAAATAAATACGGTAAAATGTAAAAGTACATAAGTAAAAATGTAGTATTTGGATTTAGATATTCCAATGATACCAGGAAATCTTCATGGTATAGGGAAAGGGGGATTGTTTTACTCCAAATTTAACGCGTGCGGGACACGGGCAATAATGAATAAAACAAAACTACTAGATAGATTTTAATCATTTTTTCTCTGAGTGACATAGGCTATATATTTTATACCCGTGCGAAGCCGGAGCGGGCCACTAGTAAATAAATAAATCTAAGCAATTACTTAATCACATGGTACACAAATGGCGTTTGAAGAGTTAATCCTAAAAAGAACTCTTGAAACGTTAAAAAATCTATTTATCAGGAAAAACAATGAATCATCTACTATATAAAAATAAGTTGGGTTTTCCTTCCTGACGATATAACTCCAGAACGCACGAACCGATTTCCACGGTTTTGCATTCGTTGGAAAGGTCTCGGGCTCCGTGAGGTTTATAGCAACGAAAATCTAGGAAAAATTTCAATAGAAAAGCGGGAAAATAGGGAAAATCATTTTTTAAATACAGCGCCATATCAAAACTACTGGATCAATTTTAATCATTTTTTTTACACTGACTGACATGGGATACATATTTTATACCCGTGCGAAGCAGGGGCAGGCCGCTAGTTGTTTATAAATCAAAACACAGACTCGCCGTCAATGTCTTCGACAAAAAGTCAAACACTTGATAAGGTTATCACAATGAACTTTCTCTTATAACTCAAGGCCCTTCTAATACAAGTAAGACAATACCACATCAATCAAAACTTTTTACCTGTTTTAACTTGTGTTATACATTTTTTGCGATTATCTGTAATGATTTGTTGTGACTGTTTTATTAAACGAAACGAATATGACCTATTCCAAAAAAATAATCAAGAACAATTAAAATAAACGATTTAAATAAAAAATACAAAGATACTAATTATATATACAGTTCGCTCAGCGCGCGCGTCGTGTGTGGCTGTGTCAGTTGTCCGCGTACGCGCGAGCCGTATAATACTATTATTTAAAGTAGGTGTAAACTATCTCAATGGCGAAATGTAGTAAATGTGGCAAGTCGGTGGCCAAAAAATCACCAGGTATACAATGCGGAAAGTGTTTTAAATGGCTTCACGCGACTTGTGCAGGTATAACAAACGAACAACTTGCTATGCTGTCCGAGACAGAGGCCGTTGACTGGAAATGTCGAGAGTGTAGTTTAAACGCTAAAAAGAAGCGCGTGTCAGTAATTTTACCGGAGTCGGACGAGTATAATACAGATACGGAATGTGCAACCGATTACACAGGCATGGATCCAGCCAGTCAAAAAGTTTTGACTACTGTACTCTCAACTATACGTCGCGAGATAAGGGAGACTATTCAGGAGGAAATACAACGAACGTTACAGTATTACTCGGATAAAATTGACGACTACCAGGCGGTTATTAATACATATGATGAAAAAATAAAAATTATGGAAAACCAATGCAAGGACTTCCAAAATAAATACACAAACATAAAGAATAACCTAGACTCAATCAATTTAAAAGTAAATTTACTGGAACAACAAAATATGGAGAACACCCTTGAAATAATAGGAATACAAAAAACAGATCAAGAAAATATAACGAAAATAGTACAAAAGGTCAGTGAAAAACTAAAACAAGATCCGAAGGACATCGTGAAACTGTACCGGAAAGAAAGCAAGGCATCTACAATACATAAAAAAGACAACCCCATAATAGTCGTAAATCTTCGTGATGGACGCAGAGATCAATGGTTGGAATGTGCTAAGTCATCAACTCTAACGCATACGAACATAGGTATAGAAGGAGAAGGTAGGATTTATTTGCGTGAAGCTCTGACGCCAACCACCGCTTTTCTCTTATGGAAAACCAAGACCGAACTGAAGGATACAAACATCGTGAAGTTCGTGTGGTGCAAGAAAGGAAAAGTGCTGGTTAGGAAATCGGAAAATGAAAAAATCCTTATTGTGCGGTCAGAAAGTGATATAAATAAGTGGGCTTCAGTGCTAAATAAGTGAAGTTTTTGTGTAAATAAGGTAGGAATTAATTCGTATATAGATTGTGTTGTCATTAATGGATAAATACAACTATAATAATATTATAGAAGGGACGTTCAACACATGGAATGAGTACATTCATTCAATTCCTCCTAAAGGCAATAACCTTACTATACTCCATGTTAATATAAGATCAATGATATTAAATTTCGCATATTTAGAATATATTATTAGTACTAGTAAAACCTTTATAGATATAATTGTTATTAGTGAAGCAAATATCAAAGACAACATTAAAAATTTATTTCAATTACAAAACTATAATATGTACAGTAATCTTCGAAAAAACAGAAGAGGAGGGGGTATAATTATATATGTTCATAAGAACATAACATTCACTGAATTTCCATTTTTTTCTAATCATTTTGAAAACTTGTGTGGGTTCATAGAGAATGATAGTAACAATATAACATATATATGCGCGGTTTACCGGCCACCTGCAGCTTGTAAAACAAGCTTTATAACGGAATTACAATTTATTTTTAGCAAATTCCCAAATAACAGCGAGATCGTATTGTTAGGTGATATAAACATTGACTTAAAAGGAAGAACAAATATTCGCGAGTTGTATTTAAATATGATGGCAGAATCAGGCTTTAATTGTGGAATAACTAGCTATACACGTATAGAGTACAAAGGGCAAAAATTATGTAAGTCATGCTTAGATCACGTGTTTACGCGTATCGCGCCCGCGCGGCCTGTTTACACCGGCACCATCCTGGGATGTATAGCTGATCATAAAACGATAGCGTGTACAATCGGTGCGCCGGCGGCCGCACCGCGCGCGCCGCCCGCGCCTCTTTGCAACAGCGCACAGCGTCTAACGAAACTTATAACTGTTATTAATAATAAACAGGTTCTTAGAGAAATACGTCAGGTTGATTGGGACACTGCGCTCACGTTTTCGCGACCCAATGATATATACGAATTTATTAAAAATAAGTTTAATGAGATATATAATATGTGTAAGCATAAAAAAATATTCGAAAATAATAAGCGATCTACATGTAAATGGATAAATGATAAAATGATAAAAATGTGTAAACAAAAAAATAAACTGTATAAAATTTGGCATCGGGACCCTGAAAATGTAAATAAAAGAATTTTGTATAATACTTACAGAAATAAAACTAATAAATATATAAATTATCTTAAAAATTGCTACATAAAATCTGAAATTAGCAAAAACTTCACGAATTCAAGAAAATTGTGGGAAATAATTAACGAAATATGCGGTAACAATAAAATATCAATAGACGAGTTTTTATTAAAATCATTCAAGTTAGACAAGGTGAAATTAGCCAATAAATTTTCTGAGGAGTTTGAGAATAATGTAAAATCCATTTCTGTACCCTGTAAAAAAAAATTCCTGAACAAATTAATATATTCAAATGTTTCTGAAATAGCTATGAGAATAAAGAAAACCAATGTTATACAAACCACAAAATTAGTAAAGGATATTAATGATAAGAAGAGTCCTGGCTATGATAATATAAGGGCAGGTGATTTAAAAAATATATGCATAGAAATATCACCATTGCTCACACACCTAATTAACACTTGTATTGCTACCTCTGAATACCCAAATGGACTTAAAAAAGGGACAATAAGACCTATTTATAAAAAGGGATGTCGTACTGACTATAATAACTATCGACCAATCACTATATTATCCTGTATCGATAAAATTATTGAAAAGCACTTTTCTTGTGAAATAAATAGTTTTTTAATGAAGTATGGTATTATATCGGGCAAACAATACGGATTCCAAAAAAATCGTAGCACGACTCAGCTTCTGTGTCAATTCACCAATGAAATCAACGAGCACATGAATGAAAGAAAACATGTACTCGTTGTTTTCATTGACTTCAGCAAAGCGTTCGATTTGATAAATTTTGAAACTCTTTATGAAAAACTCGACAAATACGGTATACAGGGCCCTCTATTGAAGTGGTTTAAAAATTATCACACAAATAGGATTAATTATGTAAAAATTTCAGATTCTTACAGTTCCGGTAAAAGACCCGTAAGAGGAACTGCGCAAGGTTCCGTACTTGGACCCCTAGAATATCTGCTATACGTGAACGAGATGTGTACTTTGTTTAAGGAGGGTTCCGTATACCAATTCGCCGATGATACGTGTCTCATAGTTGCTAATAAACATATACAGTTGGCAGAACGCATTATGCAAGATAATTTTGACTTATTATGTATGTGGGCGCATGACGTCGGTCTCGTTATAAATACATCTAAAACTAAAGCGATGCACATCCATACAGCACACAATAAAACAGATTTTAACGTAGTTATACGCGCACACGACCACGAATGCCTCCACAGACAGACAAGTCAATGCAAATGCTTACCTATAGAAATGGTGCACGAGTGTGCGTATTTGGGGCTTATAATTGACCATCGATTTAATTGGAAACCACATATAAACCATGTATGTAATAAACTTAGGTCAATTCTTGGCAAGCTAAGTATATTAAGACACAAACTACCTTATAAGATCTTAAGATTGTTGTACCTGGCACTGGCAGACTCTGTAGTAGAATACGGTCTCAGTAGTTATGGGAGAACGTACAAAACGAACATTACGTGTATATATAACTTACAACTTAAAATTCTTAAAACTATAGTACCTAAAAATATTAAAATAATCAATAAAGAAAATTACAACAATTTATTTAAATACTGCAAAGTTTTGACAGTGCAGTCAAAAATTAAATTATCATTGCTTAAAGAATATTTTTCTCAATTACATAACATTAAAGTAAAAATTCGAAATTGTAAACTTAGAATATTGTCACATAAAAAGAAATATATATTGCCTCCATTTAATAATGTTCATGGTAAATGGAATTATAAGTATATTGTTGCAAAAATCTTAAACGAATGTCCAATTGTGTTACAAGATAAATCTTTGAAAAAGAATGTATTTATTAAAAACTTTAAAAGATATTTGCTTAATACTAATAATATAAACCATATTGTTTGATTGTATCGATTGTATAAATTTAAAGCTAACATGCAGGTGTGCAAGAGTTTTAATACAAATAACTGTTTCTATTTAAACTCTTGTTAACTTGCATGTTAGCTTTATAAGTTTCATTAGCCATTGGAAAAAAAAAAAAAAAAAAAAAAAAAATGTATACATAGATATAGAAAAATAATGCGAATTCCACACCTTCATATAAACCCTGCGTGGTTTTCGAGAGGTGTGTTTGTATATTTTTATATATATTATGTCTCAGTATATTGTATAATAAATAAAAAAAAAAAAAAAAAAAAAATATCTTTCTTGTCTTTATCCCACTCTAAGTGGGGTCGGTACAAAATGTTTTTCTCTTCCATTCTGTCCTATCATTCATCAACTCTGGCGCCACTCCTTTTATATGCATGTCATACTTCACACAATCCAACCATCTCTTTTTAGGCCTCCCTCTAGGCACATATCCATCCACATTCAAATTTAACACTCGTTTGGTCACATGGTTTTCATCCCTCCTCATTATATGTCCAGACCATCTCAAGCTTGCACTTCTCGTCTTTTCTATAATGGGCGCAACTTTCAGACTTCCTCTTTTATACTCGTTTCGTATTTTATCCAGTTTTGTCACACCACACATCCACCTTAACATTCTCATCTCATTTGTATCTCATAAAGTAACTAATTAAAATACAAAATTTTATTCAATAACAAGTTTCTTTCAGCTACTTCATCTACGTGGAATTAAGCACCGCGTTTATTTATGTACTAGCTTTTACCCGCAACTTCGTTTGCGTGGACTGTCACGTGTCGCGTGATGGGTTGATAATACATGGCGCTTTTCAATGCCATCGTATTTCTGTAGAATTAACAGGATTTCTATAGACGTTCAGCGGATTCGCCGTGAAAGAGTAACAAACGTACATCCATATAAACAAACTTTCTCATTTATAATATTAGTCGGACTAATAGGATTGGTAGAAGGGATAGGATAGGGTTCATAGTGAAGTCGTTAACGAAGTAACGCCTAATTCTAGAAAGTCTTCAGTGTAAAGACATCGGCGTTCAAGCAGCAAAAGACCAAAATATTAGCAGTTCTTTGTCTTGACATGATTCATAAAAATACACAACCATTTTTAATCGTAACAAAAGAAAGTTATATGAGCGATTAAACTTTTATGCATAAAATTATTACATAATTAAATCTTCAATGACTTTCTAATTCAAATAAAGCAACTAAATATGACTGGCAACTGCGTTGGCGCAGTTGGCAGTGACACTGCCTTCTGCTCTGCGGGTCGCCGGTTTGATTCCCACCAAGGCCGAACATTTTCTTAGAACAATTTGTTAGTTCTTCGAGTCTGGGTGTATACTATATTTAAGTATGTATTAAAAATTAAATGAGTATATATTTTCCCGTTGTCTATCACCCAAAATACAAGCATTAAGTTACTTACGTTGGGGCTCGTGAGTGGGACAAATATTTATTTACAATATTTTTTCTTTTTTTTTTCAGTGCAAATTATATATCTTTAATTTATAGAATTAGGCGTTACTTTGCGGAGGTCCATAATACAAAACTAATGAGAATATTATTTTACTATAATCCGCGATAAAAGAAAATATATGTAATGCTAAATGTAGAGTGTCGTGTTTGTCGTGGAGTCTATCTCCTGACGATGCTTCGGTTACGGGGCAAAACAATTATTGAGATTGTGGTGATGAATGTGTGCAGTGTTTGCGTATTGTTGTGTTATCGGTGTCGGGTAGTGCATGAGTTCTTACAAATTCTGCATGTATCAGGTATGAGAACGAATAGTACACTCTACATTTAGCATTACATATATTTTCTTTTATCGCGGATTATAGCAAAATAATATCCTCGTTAGTTTTGTCATATATCTTTGCTAATTAACTGTAACGCCATGAAGGAAACAAAATTCATCTTTGACGTATCGAGTAGCAGAATCATTGCAATAAGAATTGCAATTTTACCCCCCTGGATCGGTCTCGGTGATGGAGATATTTGCAGGGTTCGAGAGTGACAGAAGCTACTGTTTATTCCAGAACTACGGTCCACGCGGACAAAGTTGCGGATAAAAGCAAGTAGTTTATGAATTTAAATTTAAAAAAAAACATATTGACCTTGCTGACAAGTGTTCTTAAATTAACATAGCAGGTTTTGCATTTGACCTTGCTGCGATATCGATATCAAATTCACTTTAAATAAAAAGTTCGTTTGAATTTATATAATATTCAACACAACATAAAAGTAATAGCCTCTTATTGTCCCACTGCTGGGTAAAACCCTCCTCTCTCCTCTCGAAGAGAAGGGTTGGACCTGAGACCTACCACGCTGTTCCAAAGCGGATTGGTAGGTAACACATATCCCTAGAATTCTTTAGAGATATGCAGGTTTCCTCACGATGTTTTCATTCACCGAAAGCGTGTGATAAATTGCAATTATCAATTAGACAAATAAGTTTTAACAGAAAAACACACCGTACCCGCGGTTGAACCCGTGACCTCTCGGAAAAGTAGCACGGTCTCACCGCTGGGCTATCACATCTCAATTATCTATACTTATTATAAAACAAAGTCCCCACAAGCTGTCTGTCTGTATGTGATCGATTTTCTCCAAAAAAAAATAGAAAAAAATAATAGGGTAAATGGGGCTCGACCCTAGGTATTTTCATTTCTCACCACCGCCTGTTCCCCGAATTAACTACGCTGACTTGACATTTAACGGCAAAAATAGAGTTTTATATATGAGACAGGGATATAAGGAGAGACAGGGATAGATTTAACATCATTCTCCTGCCCTTATCCCACTCTAAGTGAGGTCGGCAAAACATCTTATAAACACATTGCCACATGATTCTGCTAGATATTTTACGACCGGCCACCTTACTGACATCAACTTACTTTTGTCGTCCTTTACGACACCTCAGTAAGAAAGAGGGTGGTCTATTCTACTCAGCCGGATACCACACGGCGGATCGTCTTACCTTAATCGCTTTTTACAACACCTCGATAAGGAATGAAGGTGGTTTATTCTATTCAGCCGCGTACCACAACACGAATAGATTTGACGTTTGATACAAATCCATACATTATCATTTCTCAAGGTGAGATTTGCTAAACCTTGCACAACATTTACAGATAAATATCATATACCTACTTATAATTAAATGCATACAACTAAATATCTGTACAGAAAAAAAATTATAAGAATATTTCAAATTGAACAACTTAACAAGTCTTTTCTAGGCAGCCAATAATAAGTATACGTTTAATATACTTTAGAGAGTTATTTAAATATCCACATGTTTGTAACATGATTATAACATGTTGTGCCGATCCCACTTAGAGTGGAATAAGGGCAGGAGGATGATGATAACAAAAGTTTGTGTATCTGTGTTTTTGTCTCGTTTTAACACTCCGACGGTTTAACTTATACATTCATTGATCCGTGTTGCATACTACCCCGCTTCGCCGGGTTTACTTTAAAAATAGTATTAAAAACTGTCATTAATAGTTTTAAAAATATGTTCCGATCGCCACCAAACTTTACAAGATCATCCGCTGGCTCAATCTGAAAATTATCTGAAAATTCAATTAAAATCGGCCCAGCTGTTTCAGATTCTATAAAGGGCATACAGACAAACACTCACTTTATATATCGAACAAGCTGTCCGGTCACGCATTACTGTGTCTCAGTATGGTTTTGAATTCCCTTCAAAACAGATTTCAACAGTTTAGCGCATTCTTTTTTTTAATTCCAGAGAAACTAATAAACTATTTTCATATCGTCTGATAATACAACTTACTTATTAAATAACCTTTCCGCGTTAGAGAAACCGCGCGGCATAGTTAGTGCAAAAAAAACACGCAGCACAACGCAATTAATTATAAATTAGCTTTTTTAATACAAAAATATATTCACACAACTATTCTTCCACAATTGGTTGAATACTAATAAAAATAATATTAATATATGTATTCCTTGCTGTCGCATGATTTGGCTGCGTTTTTAAGACCGGCCGCCTGCCTGACATCAACTTACCTCTGTCGTATTTTACGACACCTCGGTAAGAAAGAGGGTGGTCTATTTTACTAAACCTGATACCACACGGTGGGTCAACTTACCTTAGTCGCCTTTTACGACACCTCGGTAAGAAATGAGGTTGGTCTATTCTACTCAGCCGAATACCACACGGCGGGTAAACTTAACTTTGTCGCCTTTTACGACAACACGGTGAGGAAGAAATGGGGGTGGTATTATTCTATTCTGCCGGAGACCACCATTTGAATATTCACACAACTATTATTAAATAAAATTAATATATGTATTGCTTTTAATATCAAATAGGAGAGCATATTTTTAATATAAAATTAACTCACTCTGTCGTCGTTATAACAACGTAAGCGGCTATCGATTTCGCATAACAAATCAACAATATAATCTATTTTTGCTAAATAATGATAAGCATATATGTCTGCATGTAGGTACTTTATGTGTAGTACATAATTATCTGAATATTTATCGCAAATAGATGTATATATTACTTAAATCCACTGTTTAGATAGTGTTTTAATAATTCTTATTTAGGGGCCATTCATAAAAAAGGCACGCTAATTTATTTTTTACCCCTCCCCTCTACTGTTATGCTGTCACAATTTCTGTTGAACCCCTAAAAAAAATATAAACAGCGAATGTCACGTTGTCGGAGACCCTGTCCCTCCCCGTCACATCTTGTCTCACTCAGCCAGACACCTCAGCCCACTCTTGTATGTAAACCTATATTATCAACAGGCCCCTTATCTAACAAACTGACAATATCATGTTCGCTTAACGACATTTACTGCTTCAAAACACAAATCTCAGAAAGGAAACTTTACTACCATCACAAATCTTATTCTAAAACTTAAGAGTTTTAACAAAGAAAAGAACTTAAAAGTCATCAAGTCTCAGATAATATAGCAGTAAGATTGATCTTAGGAAACTAGGGCTTTATCTTCACAGTAGAAAACTTTGTGTATTGGGGTGCCAAAGTGGTCGGCTTCCTCGTGGCGCACCCTAGGCAAGCCTAGTCTTGGCAAACGGACCACTGTGGATTGGCCACTACACAGATCTGGACTGGCCGGGGACTCCGGGAGGTTAAGGGTGGAGTCTCTAATGTGCGACGGGTTCCGCTGGGCTTATTTTAAGTCTGGCTGGACATGGTTTCGGCCACTGTTCACCACCATATTCAACGTTAAAATGTGGCTATTTAAAAGTTTTATATCTATTATTATTTCCATACTTGTAGTGGTTGGAACTGAAAGTTTTTACACATACAAGTATACATACATACAGTTGGTTACTGAATTGTTCAATATAATGTACATCTACAATCTGATCAACTTTTTCTAGGTTTGATTACAATCTAATATTTCTATAATTTTAACCTATTATAGTAACTAATACCAGGATTAAAGGCAAATGATCCTAGGAGCTACATTGTTCCATCATGAAAATGTTCAATAAAATAAAATAAATGTAAAGCTTTCAAAAGAAATAAATGGTTTTATTCTATACTCAAATAAATACATGGATATTAAATGTAATTGAATGTAATGTTTTAATTATAATGCTGCATATAAACAAGCAAGCATTGCAACTAATATTAAATCATAATCATAATCATAGTCCTTTATATTAAAAGCTTGTAAAAAAAGCATAGATAATTTAATGAATAAGGTGTTACTTTGTGGAGGTCCATAATACATTATATATGTAATGCTAAATGTAGTGTACTATTCATTCTCATACCTGATGATACATGCAGAATCCACAACAAAATCTATAGAGTCTATCTCCTGACAATGCTTCGGTTACGTGGCAAAATAATTATTGAGATTGTGGTGATGAATGTGTGCAGTGCTTGTGTTTTGTTGTGTTATCGAAAATTTGTCGTGTAACATATCGTCCTGATGATGCTTCGATTACCTGGCGAAATGATTGTAGAGACTGTGGTTGTCTCATCAATCATCGCTTTATATTATTTTATTTAAGTATAAAATAACAAATAAATATTTCTAATCCTACGCAACATCAACTAAATTTTACTCAATGTATTGCACCATAACTTTGTACTAACCCATTTTGTCGTACCGATGCATTTGCATGGTTGAACCCAGGCTGCCAACCTGTCGTCCGCTTCGGTGGCGAAGCAAACCCAACAAGACTTCAGATTCTTATCATCTGAAGGCTGTAGCGCTGCACTAGCACCTAGTTGTCCGACAATATTGTCCTCACTAGGCATTTTTGCGAATATGCTTACGAAGGCAAAATGTTTTTTTTTTATTACAATAACTACAATCTGTTTAGAAACATCCGTTTCAAAAGTATATAGTAAACAAAAACAAAAATGTGCGTTTCAAAGGATTGTTATATGAGAAATTAATTTATGTGATTCGGCACAACTTTCGCTTCCCCCACACAATTCACAATTGACAAGTGACAACTGACAACTGTCATATAAAATAGACAGTGTTGCAAATCCCATCGTAGAGCAAAACTGTAGATATGCCGGAAAAAAAATATAGAAAACTGTAGATACGAAATTGAAACACAGTATATATATATATAGGGTAAACTACCCAATTATTGGCACTTTGAGCAATAGGACACAAATAAAATGATTTAAATGTCTTTCTTTTTTTTAGAAAGTTTTGCTGTTATGTCGGACTCACACCGACTAAAACGACCTATGTGCTCTACCACGCTGCCGATGGCAAGGACAGGGTATCGTTGTACACATTGCCCCCATCCCCGCCGACAGCTCTGATCCCAGAGAACACCTCCTCCGGGTAGCGACCCCTCGAAAGAGAAGTCCCCCTCCGCTAACCGGTGCATCGGAAGCACCAGATGCACCGACCGCCTTGGGGACTTGTAAGCCAGACGTCCAATATACCCCTTTCGGAACGTCCGAAGGTCCTCTGACAGGGTGGCAGACGATGGGCTAAGGCAAGTCACTACCACCGGGACTCGCCAGCAGCAGATTGGATCTAGAACAAAAGTTCCCGGAACCGCTCCACTGTCTTCTGTCTTTTTATCCCTGTTTTCGAAATACCAAGCGGACGAAAAAAAATACTAGTTTTATAGTCTAGCAACAGGCTTGAGTAAGAGATAATCACATTAATAGAGTTATTAACTAGAGTAGGGAAGCCAGCTTAAAATGTGTCCATCGACAATAGTAAACGAAACTAATTATCTGTTTCTCTTTTTTCTATGTGATTTGGCAAAGATAAGTATATGAGTTTCACTTCACTCCTTTATAGAGATTTACATTTACATTTACATATAATGTAAATTTTGTAATGTAAAGTTATTTAACATATGGGTTTATTTTATGTTCCCAAAAACTAGCACTTTTTTTGGTATTTAGCAAATTAGCACTAGTATCGAGTTGGTAACCCTAACCCGTGATAGTCTGTGATGTAATGTATAGTCACTTGGATGTCACTTGGAGTAGAATCGATTAATAAATAATCGATTTTTATCCCTTTAAAAATACGTACGTTACGTACGTTTGTTACGTAATAATCGATTTTTAAAAAATCGTTTTTTTCTTTCAAGGGTTGTGTTTTTTAATATTAATAATTAATTACAGTAAAGGCTGATTAAAGTAGACAACTAACAAGAAATAATATCAGATGGGCTGTTTGTGAAATTGGTTTAAAATGTTTAGTTCGGCTAAATTGGTTTCATCCAACAATGCATATCTTATCTTAATAAACAAGAAAAAGAGTAAAAAAAGAAAAAGGGGAAAAAAATAAATACTTAAAATAATCGATTTTTTAAAAATCGATTTATAATGAAAAATATAATCTTTTATTAAAAATTGATTTTTTTTAAATAATCGATTATTTAAAAAATCGATAATTTTTTCACATCGCTATTCGCTAGTAATGTATTACATAGATTACTAACTATAAAATAGATGGTTGAGATTCATACATTGGCGCGAGCCTATTTTCGGTGGTATGGGGGGGGGGGTGCAAAGTAGCACTATAGCTACTTACATTCTCATTCATAAAAACTACTGCCTCTCACCCGTTTCATTCATAAAAACGGATTTAGTCTCACCTCTGACTCTTTCTCACATATGGAGTAGTAATATATATAACGTATGACATAAAATCGTAGTAAAATTAGTGATGTACTTGGTGCGCTAGAACCGTAATTAGTGATTTCAAAGTTTTATCGAATCGCACACCGCTCTTACCGATTTTTTGGATGACCGGTTTTCCTGTTCCATATTAATAATGATTTTTAAATATTAATAAAACAAAATATTTAAAGACTTACAGCCTTACTTATAAAAATCCTTTAATCACTGACTAAACAATTACTTAACTAACAAATGCTTAAGTGGTAAAACATTTGTTTAACTTTCTTTACTTATAAACGTTACTTAGGAATCAATCAGTTAAAACGTTTAAAATATTTAAGAACTGCAACACTGAACAAAAGACCGAATGAAATTGTGATATTATTTATTTTTAGTCTGTAGCGGCAAAGATTGTTGCAAATTCATAATCGATTAATTTTGTTGTTGATTTATGTCGATGCCCAAAACCAAGTTTCACGTTTCCTTAATTTAATAAAGCTTGTTTTGTAACCTATAAAAATGGTTTTACCCGCGACTTCGTTTGCGTGGACTGTTGTAGTGTAATAGGTCGATAATAGATGGCGCTTTATTTCCGTAGCCTGTATATCATAGATTACTAACTATAAAATAGATGGTTGTGATTCATACATTGGCGCGAGCCTATTTTCGGTGGTATGGGGGGGTGCAGCACTATAGCTAGTTGAATTTCATTCATTAAAAACTATCTGCCTCTCACCCGTTTCATTCATAAAAACGGATTTAGTCTCAGCTCTGACTCTTTCTTATATATGGAGTAGTAATATATATAACGTATCACGTAAAATCGTAGTAAAATTAGTGATGTACTTGGTGCGCTAAAACCGTAATTAGTGATGTCAAGTTTTATCGATTCGCACACCGCTTTTACCGATTTTTTGGATAACCGGTTTACCTGTTAAATATTACTAATTATTTTTAAATATTAATAAAACAAAATATTAAAAGAACTTCTTTATTAAGACTTCTACTGTAATAAAAAAATATATATACAACAACCGTTTACATTTCTAAGCGCATGCATCTTTAAAAAAAAAGTTTTTTCCTAAACACGCTAAAAGTACAACTTCAAAAATTATTACTATTTTTAAATAGGAAACAGGAACAGCAAGCTGACTTAAAGTTATCCAAACAGAGCTTTCACAGGCCTCAAACTATCTTGAAAATGTAGAAATTGTAATTTAAATTATTATATATTATTGATTTAGATTGTTATTATGGTTTTAATTTAACGATAAATACCTTCATTACTAAAATAAAAACACTTGATCAATATTTTTACCACGTGTTCGCAATTAATATTTACAAGTTACATTGTAATAAATTTAAACATTTCATTTTAAAATTAACAACATTTCTTTGTATGTAAAGAATAGTTTTAGTTGAAAAGGTGGGTAGTTTGTTCAATCGAATGACACACCCAGTTTTTCTATAAAAGCCGAGCGCGCGCCAACTCGTGGCATTATTCTGTCTCGGACCGCCGCAGTAAACAGAGCTCTTGAAATATAAAAGTTTATAAAAATTATCTACAGTGTTTATTGATCACCAATTATAGGGGATAACCCTTCTCGTAACGTCAGCAATACTGACGTCACACTTTCTAAAAATAATCGCGGCGAGCCTCATTCGTCATATATATTTTCTATTTTACTTCTTCGCGGATTATAGCAAAATAATTTTATTATTACTTTGTAGTTCTTGTTGTTTTGATGTTGCTTAGGTACTATATAATGTCCTTATTTATATAACGATTAAGATTAGATTAAAGGTTTACTGACATATTTTATAGAAGAACTAACCAACTACTATGTAACTAACACCTATGGATCATTGGTAATAAATAAATTTATTATATATTTTTTTTGTTTCAGATGCTTCATCAAGCTGGGCCACATCGTCGTCCGGCGTACGTCACGTATGACGTTTTGTTGCAGAAATATTTGAAAATTCAAGATAGTTTCATACTGTAGACTGTAGAGTAAGTTTTCGTAATTAATTCAAATTAATAAACCGAAAATTATGTAATTTTTCAGGCACAGCCGGTTTGAGACACCAGTGTTCGTGAGTCGACTGCGTACAGGGGTCGTCTACAGTCCGCGCGGACGAAGTTGCGGATAAAAGCAAGTACATAATAAATTAAATGTTTTAATTGATGTACAATAGAGCAATAATCTTTTAAATATTTTCTCATTAAACTGCTACTCGTGTAAATTAAAATTTTTATCTTGGCTTCATTCGCTCACTTATGAAGAAACTGAAAATCTCCTCAAAATTGTCTGTTAATATACTAATTCATATATAACTTAAACTGAAACTGTTCATTGCGTTTTTCCTTCCCATTCCCATGTAGACTGTAGAGTAAGTTTTCATAATTAATTAAAATTAATAAACCGAAAATTATGTAATTTTTCAGGCACAGCCGGTTTGAGACACCAGTGTTCGTGAGTCGACTGCGTACAGGGGTCGTCTACAGTCCGCGCGGACGAAGTTGCGGATAAAAGCAAGTACATAATAAATTAAATGTTTTAATTGATGTACAATAGAGCAATAATCTTTTAAATATTTTCTCATTAAACTGCTACTCGTGTAAATTAAAATTTTTATCTTGGCTTCATTCGCTCACTTATGAAGAAACTGAAAATCTCCTCAAAATTGTCTGTTAATATACTAATTCATATATAACTTAAACTGAAACTGTTCATTGCTCTTTCCTTCCCACACATATATACACAAATATATACACACCGCCACGCGCCACGTGCGCCCTCCCACAGTTGGCGCACTTGGGGGCCTCTTCGGGGTCCTGTCGCAATCCTGGCTGATGTGCCCGCCTACGCAGCGGACACATTTCGGAGGTCGATGGCAGTTGGCGGATGCGTGGCCGAACTGCTGGCAGCGGCTGGCAGCTGGTCAGCCAGATAGTTACTGACCACACGCTGCTGTATGTAATGTACCTATTGTAATAAGCTGTAAGTAGAGTTCCGTAGAACTCGCTACTTATAGCTTATTAGAATAGATACATTATACATAGGTATAATCTACAATAGGTCCTAAGCAACATTAAAATAACAGTTCTTGTTGTATAAATTATAGAATTAGGCGTTACTTTGCAGAGATCCATAATACAAATATATATATAATCCGCGATGAAGTAAAATAGAAAATATGTCTCCTGATGATGCTTCGGTTGCGGGGCGAAATGATTGTTGAGTTTGTGATAGTGAACGTATATAGTGCTTGTGTATTGTGGTGGCGGTGGTGGAGGTTTCTGCATGCGTTTTTACGAATCCTGCATGTATCAGGTATGATAACCGAGTGTCCACTTACATTTAGCATTATAAATATTTTCTATTTTACTTCTTCGCGGATTATAGCAAAATAATTTTATCATTACTTTTGTAGTTCTTGTTGTTTTAATGTTGCTAAGGTACTTTATAATGTCCTTATTTATATAACGATTAAGATAAGAGTTAAGGTTTACTGACATATTTTATAGAAGAACTAACCAACTACTATGTAACTAGTTATAGATCATTAGTAATAAATAAATTTATTATTTTTTTTTGTTTCAGATGCTTCATCAAGCTGGGCCACATCGCCGTCCGGCGTACGTCACGTATGACGTTTTTGTTGCAGAAATATTTGAAAATTCAAGATAGTTTCATACTGCAGACTGTAGAGAAAGTTTTCATAATTAATTAAAATTAATAAACCGAAAATTATGTAATTTTTCAGGCACAGCCGGTTTGAGACACCAGTGTTCGTGAGTCGACTGCGTACAGGGGTCGTCTACAGTCCGCGCGGACGAAGTTGCGGATAAAAGCAAGTACATAATAAATTAAATGTTTTAATTGATGTACAATAGAGCAAATAATCTTTTAAATATTTTCTCATTAAACTGCTACTCGTGTAAATTAAAATTTTTATCTTGGCTTCATTCGCTCACTTATGAAGAAACTGAAAATCTCCTCAAAATTGTCTGTTAATATACTAATTCATATATAACTTAAACTGAAACTGTTCATTGCTCTTTCCTTCCCACACATACACACAAATATATAAACACCGCCACGCGCCACGTGCGCCCTCCCACAGTTGGCGCACTTGGGGGCCTCTTCGGGGGCCCTGTCGCAATCCTGGCTGATGCGCCCACCTGCGCAGCGGACACATTTCGGAGGTCGATGGCAGTTGGCGGATGCGTGGCCGAACTGCTGGCAGCGGCTGGCAGCTGGTCAGCCAGATGGTTACTGACCACACGCTGCTGTATGTAATGTACCTATTGTAATAAGCTGTAAGTAGTGTTCCGTAGAACTCGCTACTTATAGCCTATTAGAATAGATACATTATACATAGGTTTAATGTACAATAGGTCCTAAGCAACGTTAAAATAACAGTTCTTGTTGTTTTAATGTTGCTTAGGTACTATATAATGTCCTTATTTTTATAACCACTAAGATAAGAGTTAAGGTTTACTGACATAATTTATAAGAAGATCTAACCAACTACTATGTAACCAACACCTATGGATCATTGGTTATAAATAAATTTATTATATTTTTTTTTTCAGATGCTTCGTCAAGCTGGGCCACATCGTCGTCCGGCGTACGTCACGTATGACGTTTTGTTGCAGAAATATTTGAAAATTCAAGATAATTTCACACTGTAGACTGTAGAGTAAGTTTTCATAATTAATTAAAATTAATAAACCGAAAATTATGTAATTTTTCAGGCACAGCCGGTTTAAGACACCAGTGTTCGTGAGTCGACTGCGTACAGGGGTCGTCTACAGTCCGCGCGGACGAAGTTGCGGATAAAAGCAAGTACATAATAAATTAAATGTTTAATTGATGTACAATAGAGCAAATAATCTTTTAAATATTTACTCATTAAACTACTACTCGTGTAAATTAAAATTTTTATCTTGACTTCATTCGCTCACTTATGAAGAAACTGAAAATCTCCTCAAAATTGTCTGTTAATATACTAATTCATATATAACTTAAACTGAAACTGTTCATTGCTCTTTCCTTCCCACACATACACACAAATATATACACACCGCCACGCGCCACGTGCGCCCTCCCACAGTTGGCGCACTTGGGGGCCTCTTCGGGGGCCCTGTCGCAATCCTGGCTGATGCGCCCACCTGCGCAGCGGACACATTTCGAAAGTCGATGGCAGTTGGCGGATGCGTGGCCGAACTGCTGGCAGCGGCTGGCAGCTGGTCAGCCAGATGGTTACTGACCACACGCTGCTGTATGTAATGTACCTATTGTAATAAGCTGTAAGTAGTTTATATTTATAACCAATATTTAAAAGATTATTTGCTCTATTGTACATCAATTAAACATTTAATTTATTATGTACTTGCTTTTATCCGCAACTTCGTCCGCGCGGACTGTAGACGACCCCTGTACGCAGTCGACTCACGAACACTGGTGTCTTAAACCGGCTGTGCCTGAAAAATTACATAATTTTCGGTTTATTAATTTTAATTAATTATGAAAACTTACTCTACAGTCTACAGTGTGAAATTATCTTGAATTTTCAAATATTTCTGCAACAAAACGTCATACGTGACGTACGCCGGACGACGATGTGGCCCAGCTTGACGAAGCATCTGAAAAAAAAAATATAATAAATTTATTTATAACCAATGATCCATAGGTGTTGGTTACATAGTAGTTGGTTAGATCTTCTTATAAATTATGTCAGTAAACCTTAACTCTTATCTTAGTGGTTATAAAAATAAGGACATTATATAGTACCTAAGCAACATTAAAACAACAAGAACTGTTGTTTTAATGTTGCTTAGGTACTATATAATGTCCTTATTTTTATAACCACTAAGATAAGAGTTAAGGTTTACTGACATAATTTATAAGAAGATCTAACCAACTACTATGTAACCAACACCTATGGATCATTGGTTATAAATAAATTTATTATATTTTTTTTTTCAGATGCTTCGTCAAGCTGGGCCACATCGTCGTCCGGCGTACGTCACGTATGACGTTTTGTTGCAGAAATATTTGAAAATTCAAGATAATTTCACACTGTAGACTGTAGAGTAAGTTTTCATAATTAATTAAAATTAATAAACCGAAAATTATGTAATTTTTCAGGCACAGCCGGTTTAAGACACCAGTGTTCGTGAGTCGACTGCGTACAGGGGTCGTCTACAGTCCGCGCGGACGAAGTTGCGGATAAAAGCAAGTACATAATAAATTAAATGTTTTAATTGATGTACAATAGAGCAAATAATCTTTTAAATATTTTCTCATTAAACTGCTACTCGTGTAAATTAAAATTTTTATCTTGGCTTCATTCGCTCACTTATGAAGAAACTGAAAATCTCCTCAAAATTGTCTGTTAATATACTAATTCATATATAACTTAAACTGTTCATTGCTCTTTCCTTCCCACACATACACACAAATATATACACACCGCCACGCGCCACGTGCGCCCTCCCACAGTTGGCGCACTTGGGGGCCTCTTCGGGGGCCCTGTCGCAATCCTGGCTGATGCGCCCACCTGCGCAGCGGACACATTTCGGAGGTCGATGGCAGTTGGCGGATGCGTGGCCGAACTACTGGCAGCGGCTGGCAGCTGGTCAGCCAGATAGTTACTGACCACACGCTGCTGTATGTAATGTACCTATTGTAATAAGCTGTAAGTAGAGTTCCGTAGAACTCGCTACTTATAGCTTATTAGAATAGATACATTATACATAGGTATAATGTACAATAGGTCCTAAGCAACGTTAATATAACAGTTCTTGTTGTTTTAATGTTGCTTAGGTACTATATAATGTCCTTATTTTTATAACCACTAAGATAAGAGCTAAGGTTTACTGACATAATTTAAAAGAAGATCTTACCAACTACTATGTAACAAACACCTATGGATCATTGGTTATAAATAAATTTATTATATTATTTTTTTCAGATGCTTCGTCAAGCTGGGCCACATCGTCGTCCGGCGTACGTCACGTATGACGTTTTGTTGCAGAAATATTTGAAAATTGAAGATAGTTTCATACTGTAGACTGTAGAGTAAGTTTTCGTAATTAATTCAAATTAATAAACCGAAAATTATGTAATTTTTCAGGCACAGCCGGTTTGAAACACCAGTGTTCGTGAGTCGACTGCGTACAGGGGTCGTCTACAGTCCGCGCGGACGAAGTTGCTGATAAAAGCAAGTACATAATAAATTAAATGTTTTAATTGATGTACAATAGAGCAAATAATCTTTTAAACATTTACTCATTAAACTACTACTCGTGTAAATTAAAATTTTTATCTTGGCTTCATTCGCTCACTTATGAAGAAACTGAAAATCTCCTCAAAATTGTCTGTTAATATACTAATTCATATATAACTTAAACAGAAACTGTTCATTGCTCTTTCCTTCCCACACATACACACAAATATATACACACCGCCACGCGCCACGTGCGCCCTCCCACAGTTGGCGCACTTGGGGGCCTCTTCGGGGGCCCTGTCGCAATCCTGGCTGATGCGCCCACCTGCGCAGCGGACACATTTCGGAGGTCGATGGCAGTTGGCGGATGCGTGGCCGAACTGCTGGCAGCGGCTGGCAGCTGGTCAGCCAGATAGTTACTGACCACACGCTGCTGTATGTAATGTACCTATTGTAATAAGCTGTAAGTAGAGTTCCGTAGAACTCGCTACTTATAGCTTATTAGAATAGATACATTATACATAGGTATAATGTACAATAGGTCCTAAGCAACGTTAAAATAACAGTTCTTGTTGTATAATTTATAGAATTAGGCGTTACTTTGCAGAGATCCATAATACAAATATATATATAATCTGCGAAGAAGTAAAATAGAAAATATATCTCCTGATGATGCTTCGGTTGCGGGGCGAAACGATTGTTGAGTTTGTGATAGTGAACGTATATAGTGCTTGTGTATTGTGGTGGCGGTGGTGGAGGTTTGTGCATGTGTTTTTACGAATCCTGCATGTATCAGGTATGATAACCGAATGTCCACTTACATTTTATATATTTTCTATTTTACTTCTTCGCGGATTATAGCAAAATAATTTTATTATTACTTTTGTAGTTCTTGTTGTTTTAATGTTGCTTAGGTACTATATAATGTCCTTATTTATATAACGATTAAGATTAGAGTTAAGGTTTACTCATTCATACTATTATTTTATTATATTCAAATTGAATATACCTGCTTCTAACGCCCAGTATAGCTCGAACGCCGATAAACTTTGTCTTCTGTTTCGACTGTCCAACCAGGAATACGACGTCAAAGAGTTGAGCGTTTTGAGCACAATTCAGTTCGCTGTTAAGGAATACCCCGGTAAAATCCTTTGCCAGTTGATCGTAGTCTTCAAACTGGTCTCTGACTGAGTCTAGTAGAGGTGATGAGGGTCGCATGTGACCGATTGGACGCCACGAACCTGAAAGAGGGAAAAATTAATTGAATAAAGTTTGTCTTGCCTAAGATTTGGATTAATGACTTCGTGTAACGCCTTTTTTTTCTTTTTTTTCTTCCTATCTTCCGATCCGAATCTTTTTTTGCCGATTCCATAAAATATGCTGATAGCCCTAATGATTTTTAAAAGTCTACTGAACCGATTTTTATACGGTTTTTATTAATACAGGCGATACTTTCGCATGGTTGTTGTTATAAAATTCATCTGCTGGGCGCTTTAGTTGCATGCCGCTTAAACTAGCAAAGATATACTACAAGATATGTACAAGAGAATCGTAGATCTGTAAAAATACTACAAAAAGTCCGCGACAGCATGTCTCTATTTCTTATGGTTAATTCACAATAACAACTTTTATGTTCATAATTTCGATGCGGGAAAATTTTTGTGATGCACTGATTATCATGCGGGCGAAGCTGCTAGACAGCTAGTTTTATATTAGAATTGAATAGAAAATACCTCTTCTATATGGTTTTGGTATTTGTCCAGTTTCAGCGTGGTTTTGCAGGTTAGCCACTATATCTTCAAGCATTTGACTCCGGGTGCGTTCTTGCATTCTCGCGAATTTAGGCGCCGAATATGATGCTCTTTCTCCATTAACAATCTTTGTAAGCAACCATTCTCTGAAATTTTATTATAAATGATTTATAAACACTTTTTTACCTGTACCTTTACACGATGGACTATTTACACAATATCAATATCTACAATTCAATAATGAATCGGTAATTTTAGAGTTACACTGGGTAATGTGTTGACTGGCCCGTTGACTTAGTGGGTAGTGACCCTACTATCAACGCCGCGGGTCACGGGTTCGATTCCGGCGGCTAACATGTTCTATAAATGAATTTGTTGGTCTTTGAGCCTGGGTGTATATTTGTATTTAATTATGTATTTAGAAATATATAAGTATATATTCACCAGTTGTCTGCCTACCATAACACAAGTATTAAGTTACTTACTTTGGGGACGGACGACCGTGTGTGTAAGTGTCCCTTATATTTATTATTATTTATTAAGTTGACTTTTAAAGATTATTTTAATTTAGATATTTGGATTTAAATATTTATATATTTAATACGTATTGTATATCATTTTGAGTGTAATCTTATAACAAAATATACCCGATGTTCAACTCTATACTTATTGTTTTTTAATGTTAGACTTTGGAATAATTATGAGTATTACAATTCACAATAATATTATTCAAATATTACAAGATAATACAGTGTATACTACTAAAATTAAACTAAAAGGTTTTTACATTTTTTATTGCTAAAAAAAGATTTAATGAAATAACGACTATTTTGATTATTTAGGTATTGTAATAAAATATTAATATTTGACTAATTCTTTAAAAAAATACTTGTATAAGTATATACTCATACGAGTACATATGGCTAGGTTTTTTTCGCTGTAAATTAGGCAGCATTAGCACTAAGGCCCAACCTCAGTGGATTGTAAAGTGCTAAATAGTATTATTTATTAAATTAAATTGTCAGAAATTTGACATTTGAATGATTGAAAACTTTGTATTTTTTACCTGAACATAGGCCCTTTGTCAAAGAGGCTCTGCTCCCATAAATATGGCTTATAGGCGCCGACTTCGTCGCGGGTCACAACAGAAACTTCATATCGCGTGGGTCGTCTTTTAATTTTAGCGGACACTCGCACTGGAATTTTGAGATGTTGATATTATCTATCCTAAAGCTATATTTATTTTAAAACAAAGTCCTCAAAAGCTGTCTATCTGTATGTGATCGATTTTCTCAATCTACTTAACGGATTTTTGTGCGGTTTTTACTGAATGGTAGTTCACTACTTGAGGATAGTCTACGTTAATAGTACATTAGGTTAATAGTTGTAAAAAAACTCGTCTGCTGAGAGGAATCTTATAAGTATGTATATATATATGTATATATATATATATATATATATATATATATATATATATATATATATATATATATATTTATATATTGGAATCTCAGAAACGGCTCCAACGATTTTCTTGAAATGCAGCATGAAAATACCTAGGATCGAACCCCACCTACCCTATTTATATTTATACCATATTACCCTATTTATATTAAACCCTATTTATACCTACCCTATTACTAATTTTTTATTTTGTAAAAAATTACCAAGGCTCGGTCAACCAGGTACATATTTTTTTTTTTAGTCTTTATTGCACTATTAACATAAAAGTACAAAAGGCGGACTTAACACTAAACAAAGCGTTCTCTACCAGTCAACCTTAGGGTCAAACGGAAAATTAAAATAGGTGCAGCAAGCAAACAAACAAAAGAAGAAAGTAGTAATAGGCATATATATTTAAGAAATGAAAATCGATAAACTATAGCGATGTGCCTAGGCAAATAAGAAATAAACAAATGGATAACAATAAACATAAGGTAATAAAAATAGATGGTATAAAAAAATATTTAGCGGTTAAAGAAAAAAATATATATATATCATTAATTGTTACAGATTAGGTATTTTTTAACATTAGCTTTAAAAGTAAAACGACTGGAAGATTTTTTGACAGAATCAGGGAGATCATTCCACAGACGTACGGCTTGCGAAGTGAAAGAATCTGACAAAAAAGTGGTGCGATGATGAGGCGTGGAAAGCTCATTTTATCTCCGTAAGATAAAATGAGCGGAGATCACGATTACTTTTGGATGAAAGGAATTGGAAATCTGATTTTATCTAATTTTTAATTGAACCACAAGTTTAATAAGGTGTTAAAAGAATATTACCTAAAATGAACGTATGTAAGAAGTGACTCTTTATACAGGCTGGTGAAAATGCAGTATTATCAGCTTCCAAGAACACGACGCACACAATATCGTTGCCGATGTGGCGTTTCCTCTGTAATTTTTGAGCATCATGTTTCTCATAGGGGAGAAGTGTTGAAACGTGGAACATGATCTCAATGCTCTCCGATTAGTGTATACTGAATAGAGGCCGAATAGATCGTGCACCGTGTCTAGCCCACCTTTGTACTTGTCAAAACCTGGAATTGAATTATTATTTATATTTAGTGACTATATAATATAAAATATAATAAAAAAATCTTATAATCAGATCATTTTTAAACGTGTTCTTGCATGTTTTGGTTATATTATGATCGGCCATCTGCCTGACGTCAATTTACCTTAGTCTCCTTTTACGACATCCTGGTAAGAAATGGAATTGATCTATTCTATTCAGCCGGATACTACACGTCGGGTCAATTTACCTTTTATACCACCTCGGTAAGAAATGAGGGTGGTCTATTCTATTCAGCCGGATACAACACGGCGGGTCATCTTACCTTAGTCGCCTCTTACGACACCTCGGTAAGTAACGATGGTGGTCTATTCTACTCAGCCGGATACCACAAATTTCTTATACCTAATCATATAACATGTAATATGAAAATGATGAATAATTGATAATTTGTTCATATTTCATCTTCATTTCGTTTAATTCATAATTTCATCATTTTCATATTCCTTTTTCAATATTCAAACAAAGCGTTTTTTATGTCGCGGCATGTTCAAGACAGATACGCAATAAAGGACAATCGATTATGCTTCCGATAATTATATGACAATCGTAAACAATGAATATTTTACTTTATTTATTTTAAGATATTTATAGCACCTATTACGATACATTTTATATTCCGAAGTTTTCACTTACTTTAGCTTCAAACCTCACTCTTCTTTGTTCACGCATTTTTTTTAATAAGAGAGAAAGATTTAAATATGCACGTTGAATTGAACAGCCTTATTCCAAAATTCCGAAAGGTTCAGGCGGCAAAATAAATTGTTAGTGAATAAAAGCATTTGTAATGGTTATGTGTTGCGGTTGGCAAAGAGCCGGTATTTGGTACCTGCAATACATGTAAAACCTTAATTCTTTTCCCAGTTGCTTTTGGCTACTGATGTTTGAGTGCACGCTTACATCTGTGGCTGAAATTACGGGAATCTAACTTATTTTCATAAATTCAGACTTCACTTGAGTATTAGTTGGGGGCCGGCTAGATACTATCAACAAAATGTCCCAAAAATGCTGAAACCTAGTGTTAAAAAGTGCTAAGATAGCTAGATCTGCGAGAAATATCTAGAAATAATAATATAAGTCTGCTTAGACCCCAGAGCACAAATTAATTTAAAATTATATAGTTACTTTTATTATATTACTTTGTGATAAAAACACACTTACATACTTTAATCTAGTTGTCACAGGCATGTGTGGAAATGTTTTAACATCCTTATCAGTTAAGTTTCAGCAGAGTTGCATCCACCGTTGCATTGTTACTATTGTTGCATAATTGTTACTGTTCAAATACAACCTCTTATGAAAGAGGTTGTATTTGAATCTATATGAATAGTTGTTCTATAATATAAAAAAAATGTTGTCTGTGTCATTATGCATTGATTTGTTAAGAAAGAGTAAATGGGTTCAGTTTTAGAAAAATTGCTTTTTATTATTGCATAAGTATGAAGGAGAAATATTGTTTGTTATTTAATTTCTGTTAGATATAAACAGTTGCTCATTTTAAGTTATTTATAAATTACATAAATATTTACTTTCAGTTTTATAGAACAGTCTTTTAATATTGCTGTTATTCTTTCATTCATTACACATACTATTATATCTTTTATTAGCACTGTAAATGTAAAGATATCTCAAATCATAACTATAAATAACATCATGTGACAATCATATTAAAATAAAAAATTACTCTTGATCTTGGATCTGAGGATTCTTGAATCTGCAATTAATCAATCAATCGTTTAATCAATCGTAAATTTAAATTTTACTTTTGCTTTTTAATTAAAAATCAACAATAGTGTTATATAAAGCAATATACCCTATATTGCTTTATACAGAACTAGCGGCCTACCCTGCTTCGCACGGGTATAAAATATATAGCCTATGTCAGTGAAAAAATTATTAAAATCGATCCAGTAGTTTTAATTTAGGTATTCATTACTGCCCGTGGCCCGCACGCGTTAAATTTGAAGAAAAACAATTCCCCTCTCCCTATACCAAGAAGATTTCCTGCTATATCTAATTTCTAAATTCATATACTACATATTTACATTTTTCCCTATATATTTTATGTTTAAAATTAATTACAGAATGTCTTTATATACGTTATAGCATGATTCAGTATTCACGCGCGATGGCTTATTATTAGCGTATTTCATGTATAACTTTGGTGTTTCTATACCGATTTCAATGATTCTTTTTTTATACAATGGTTAATACTATTCACTTTTTTATTTAGGGATGACTGAGAGTGATATAAATGTAGGAGTAGGCAAATATAACCAGAAAGATTCGAACTGCTAAGCTATCGGGAGTTACACGTGTTATTGTGAGTCAACAATAAAAGATAGACATATGCTGTCGTGGGATAGTTTTTATATCATTTTAAGGAGAACATTTCCGTCATACATGATTTCTGTGTAGCTTTAACCATCAAGGTTGCACACGCGACGGAAGCTTAAAAAATGGAGTAACTTCTCCCGTTTTCCCAACATTTCCCTTCACTGCTCTGCTCCTATTGATTGCAGCGTGATGAAAAGTATACTATAACCAGCCCAGGAGTATGAAAAAAAATTGTACCGAGTTTCGTTAAAATCCGTCGAGTAGTTTTTGTTTCTATAACGGTTATACAGACAGACAGACAGACAGACAGACAGACAGACAGACAGACAGACAGACAGACAGACAAAAATTTGACTGATTGCATTTTTGGCATCAGTATCGATCCCAAATCGCCCCCTGATAGTTATTTTGGAAATATATTCCAGTTACAGAATTGACCTTTCTACAGATTTATTATAAGTATAGATAAACTTGCTCTCTTTTGCTATTTACTCCCTTTTCATCCGAGTCTCATTATAAAAAACTTGACAATCATTTTTAAAGTTCTAATATAATACAATGAAGTATACAACTTCAATTGAAAATACTTCTAAAAAAAAATATTAAGTAGACCATTTAGTTATGTCCAAATTATTCATAACTAAGATAGATACACACTTATGATCAATTAGAACAACTTCTAAAAAACTTTAATGTTCCATTATTAATCATTTATTTATTGTACTACAAGACACTAGAAGCTATATAAAATCGCAAGACATATCCTTAATATAATAATGAATATAGCTAATTCATCAATCGAAATTAATGTACATATCATAATTTTTTATATAACGATAACTAAGTCAAATAGGAAATAAAAATTATACTGCATGATAAAGGTTTTAGGTTATCCATGCAAGGTTAGGTTATTATATTTAGGATGTGAGAATGTAAATTTTAAGAAAGCTCTTACTATTATTGAGATGCACAAAATTCATTGAAACTCAACACTTACATTTATATAATGATTAAATAAATCCTCTTCTTATTTTTTATGACTGCACGTTTCTTCGTAGTTATATTTCTCATTTTAAGAAATATCTCAACAGCTACTGGTGAAATAAGACTTTATACATTTAATTTGCTTCTAGTAATATTTGTTTCAAGAATTCTGCTAACTAAATTAAAAGAAAATTATACATTCTTGTAAAAAATAAAGTACTAGAACTTTACAACGGGAAATTTAAAAATTTAATATTGATAAAATCAACTTGTTATAAAAATATATGATAGACAGTCAAAATGAGAATGAGTGCGTAAAAAAATGTATGTAGGAGTGGAGCGAGATGCAGCTGAGACTATTTTCATACGATTCATTCATAAATACGTACATGTGCAAGAGGGATGCGAGATAGCATGTGTTGGCGCCTGTAGTAAAACCGCCCTGATGTATTATCAGAAAGTTATGGGTTATGGTTAAAGAAGAAAAAAAAAGAATTAAAAAAAATTACATACACATGAATAATACATAGTGTTAAAGTGTTCTCAGTTTCAGAAGATTAAATTTCAATAATTAGGACGCGTTTATATACAACTCTTACGAGTTGAGATTGAATGTGATTGAGAGAAGACAATATAACGTGAGTTTAAATTTTAAATTTGCATTTCCTTGATAATAAGATTCTTAATGGCATGGTTTCATATATATTTTCAATTTATTTCAGGTCTTTTATATATTATATTTATGATATATGACATTTAAAATTAGGAACGTCTTTTACATAACTTTTATTCAATATCGCCGAATTACGTATTATGAATGAAAGATACAGAAAATTAAACTTTTTAAATGTTATTATTTATTCTAATAATGTACTATGATATTATAATAATAGTGAATTACAGACATTTTTTCCCTGTAGCATGAGAAATACAATAATTTCTATTAATTTGCAATTTACAATAGAATAGATTTTTCTTTATTTCTTTTCTACACACATTACAGAGTTAAAACAATAGAAAATTATAAAAAAAATTAACATAAATAAGGAGTTCACAAAAAAAAACTAAGAAATATATATCAAATTACTAATTATTTAATACATATGATAGAACAACTTCTTTTTTAATAAAAACTTTACAAAATAAAGTCAAATTAATCCATAAAATAGCTATATTGCATTATATGTATATTCTTTAACAAAACATTGTAACAAAAATCTATAATATATTGAGCAAAAATATAAAATAAATAATAATAATATATAAATAATTTGTCTTGTGAGAAATTTATTAAAAAAAAAAATTCATCTAAGTGTCATTTAAATAAACTAAATGAAATCATCTAATGTTTAAAATCAATAAAAAAATCTTTTCTCCAAAATTACTGAGATCTGTTTTCAACTCTGTATCTACCAATAATTTTGTTAGTTTTAATTTTGCAGTAACTTTTATAGTATATTAAAATATTAAAATATTCTTTATTCAAATAAAGAATATTTTGAATTTGATTATATTAATTTAATGTTCTAAATTATTAAAATGTATGACCATCTTCTCACTGGCCACCCTCTAGTTCTCTTTCCATCCCTGGATTACCAGAGAGTAACCTTTTGACTCCATTTATTTATTGAAGGAGGAAGATAGAGTTGTTGTATCCGCAGGAACAACCTACCAGCACCCTGCATGTATTCTCTGGGTGGTGACAAATGCTGACAATCGGGCAGGGATATGATAACCTGAACCCTGACCTGGTCATGAGAGGCTCTGGGGTCCTGGAGAAATTAAATAACCTCCAAACAACCCACCTCAAAAGGCTACGATAAAACACTGCGCCTATTCTTCCTGTTAACTTATCACACTCTCAAATTAAACAACATAATCATTATTCAAATAAACTTGTGCAAGCACTTTAGAAACGACAAAGACCACTTAGTTTTTTATGGAGCTACTTGTAGGGACTGTTGGGTTTACCTAGAAAAAAAAACATTACCCTAGTATAAGTTTTAATTGTACCAGATTAAAAAAAATTGATTCAGGGGTTAAGCCATAAAACCAAAACAGAAAATTTTGCATTTATAAAGTTGTGACTTCTTTTGGCTAAGCTTTCATTTCTGCAAATACGATTAAATACTTGATGTGTTTTTTCCGGGAACAACAAAAAATGAATTTTTTATCCTATAGGTTACCTAGTAATATTTAATCCCGCCATCCGTCTGAGTACAATAGACCATCCTAATTTCTTATCGAAGTGTCGTAAAATGCGATCAAGGTTTGACCCACTGTATGGTATCCGGTTAACTAGAATAGACCAACCTCTTTCTTACCGAGGTCTCGTAAAATACGACAAAGGTAAAGTGAAGTCAGGCATGCGGCCGGTTATAAAATACGTAGCCAAATCGTGTGACAGCATTTTTATAGAATGTGCAGACCCCACTTAAAGTGGAATAAGGGCAGGAAGATGATGATGATGTTACTAATATTTATTTATTTATGTACCTACCATAAAAAATGTTGGAAAAAACATTATTGGTAAAAAAAAAGTGTACAAAGGTCAACTTATCCCTATGACAGAGATCTCTGCCAGGAGAATCCCTGAAGTGAGGCAATTTATAGTTAAGAAAAAGTTGGTACGCAAATATCAAACATGAATTAGAATTTAATATGGACAATAGATATTTTGTTCGTAGTAAAAATGCGTATGATTGTTCAATTTTATTCCTTAGGTGTGTAAATGCCATTAAATTCTCTGTATGTGAATGCGATTTACTCTTGTTATGCAGCCTTGATATCTTTAGTCTCAGAGGGGAGAGGTACGTTCATCGGCAAACGACTACGTATTGCGAACTTTTTGTCAGTGACGTTGTAACGCAGGCCGATACTTGCCGTCCCGTCGGTGATGTCGAGTGTTTAGTTACTTTCACTATTAAAACTGATAGTAGTTTATATTGCGTCACTCGTCTAGGTGAGTTCTATGCGTTTTGATAAGTAGTTGATTAACTTTTACAAGGTTTTAATAGCATGTGCGTTAGATGTAAGTCCTGACGGGTTCAATGCACTGTACGGATATAGTTTCTATATTGAAAGGTCGCTATTTCCTTTAATTAATTCTTTTAAGAAAGACAAAAAGGCATGTATCTGTCAAGTGACATACGATCTACTAACTTATGTGTATAGGCTATAGCGTAACCTTAACTTTAGACCCTTCGCATATTTTTGACTAGTAATAGACAGAATAATTATCTTATTCTGTGTTCGTTTAAGTGCACCTTCTAGCTTTACAAGTTTCTAAATTAAAAGTTTAATTATAATATATATTTTTCCGTGTAGTATCTGGCTGAGTAGAATAGACCACCCGCATTTCTTAACGGGGTATCGTAAAAGGCGACTAAGGTAAGTTGACTCGCCGTGTGGTTTCGAGCTGAGTAGAATAGACACCCGCATTTCTTACCGGAGTGTCCTAAAAGGCGACTAAGGTAAGTTGACCCGCTGATTTGTAGCCGGCTGAATAGAATAGACCACCTTCATAACTTACCGAGGTGTCGTAAAATACGAATAAAGTAAGATTTTATTTCGAATTGACCGTCTGCTGTCAGCCCTAACGGCTTTTACAGCGTCACCGGGTGGGACGGGCGAGCGCAGAATCATCCGAGTTTGCGAAATGCGGAAAGTGAAGCGCAGAAGCTTTACTAGCGTCGGGGAACCTCGTCGTAAGGGTACCTCCTGTGACGTGGACGTTGACCTCAGGCAGGTGGCCAGTCGTAAAATACGTAGCCAAATCAAGTTACAAAATGTATATAACATAGGCCGACCCCACTTAGAGTGGAATAAGGGCATAATGATGACAATAATTGAACTGGAAGATATTTTTATATGTTAAGAAGCGCAAATAATTTTCAACTAAACCCATTTTGATGGAACTTTCTCTAGAATATAGAGGTTGTGAAGCAACATATAGGCTTTTTATCCCAGGATTCCTGTAGCGTAAGGATTTACGCGGCAAAAACTTTGTGACACGGTCTTTAAATATAGAATTAGGCGTTACTTTGCGGAGATCCATAATACAAAAGTAATAATAAAATTATTTTGCTATAATCCGCGATGCAAAATAATTTTATTATTACTTTTGTTTGTGACACGGATTTCCATGCAAGCAAAACTGCGAGCACAGCTAGTGTAGGTTGTTTCGTTTTAAATAAACATTCTTCTTCTTCTTCTGGGAGTAGTGGCTTTGCAGGGCCATGAGGCCCAGTATCACTTTGACCATTACTGATCTATTGTGATCAAAATACCACATTTCCAAAATACCATCAAAATACATCTATTGTGATAAAAATAAACATTACCAAAACTAATATTTATTCTCGACACGTTGTAGTTTACTAATAGATATCGCTACATGCCAGTTGATTACGAAAAATGATAATGTTTTCCTCTTTTTACTCTGTATACAACTTTGTACACATGAGTTTTGTAATAAAAACTTATGTGTCTAATTGATAATTGCAATTTATCACACGCTTTTCGGTGAAGGAAAACATCGTGAGGAAACCTGCATATCTCTAGAGAATTCTGGGGATATGTGTAACTTACCAATCCGCATTGGAGCAGCGTGGTAGGTCTTAGCTCCAATCCTAAAAAAAAAAAACGGAGAGAAGAGGCCTATGCCCAGCAGTGGGATAGTAACAGGCAGTTACTTACTTTACTTTACTTACAATCCGCGATAAAAGAAAATATATGTTATGCCAAATGTAGAGTGTACTATTCGTTCTCATACCTGAGACATGCAGAATTTGTAAGAACTCATGCACTACCCGACACCGATAACACAACAATACACGAGCACTGCACACATTCACCACCACAATCTCAACAATTGTTTCGCCCCGTAACCGAAGCATCGTCAGAATCGCAAAGACCACTCTCTTTCTTACCGAGCTGTCGTTAAATACGACAAAGGTAAGTTGATGTCAGGCAGGCGGCCGGTCGTAAAAACGCAGCCAAATCATGTGACAGCATGTTTATAACATGTTTTGCCGACCTTACTTAGAGTGGGATAAGGGCTAGGATTTTGATTTTAGAAGATTGAATTATGTCAAAGTTTTCTTATACGTGATCAGTGGATTTATTTAATGTCGACCCTTGGTGCAATTTTATATATGTACAAGTACAAAGTAAACAATTTACTTGAAAGGAATTGCAACCTGTCACAAAACTGGTTCTCAAGGCGATTGTCTGTCACTTATATCTCAATCTTAGTGTTTTTAAAATAAAGATAAAAGTACATTGGTCGCATTATGTCCTACTAACTAACCTGTTCCTTGATAGTCTTATTAATTTATTTACAAGGATTCAAAACTAAAAAGAGATTTCATTTTGCGAATCCCATCCCCACAGTCTTAAAATACAACAATAAAAAAAAATTGCAAATAAGTTAAAATTCAAAATATTCTTTATTCAAATAAACTTGTAAATATGTGCTTTTGAATCGTCATCTCTACTGCTGGTTCGGAAAGATGTTCCTACCGAGAAGAGCCAGCAAGAAACTCGGCGGTTACCCTTTTAAAAATACATATTATACTAGATATATTTAATCGTTTCTATTTTGTAAAGGGTCGGACAGTAGCAATATTCACGCATTCTTATCGTCTAAATAATCCTCAACAGTATAGTAGGCTTTCTGTATCAGCCTCTCTGTAAAAGTGTTTTTAAACTTTTTTAGCTGCTGGCAAAGCTAAAGTTGATTGAAGAATTTTATAGTAGAATCTTATACCCAAACCCACAAACGACTTACGTACTTTTTCAACGCGCAAAGCAGGGGCCGCAAGCTTATGTCGGTTCCTACTTTGCCTATTATATACATCACCTATTATCTTATAATTCTTAATATTTTTATATACAAAAAAGTATAATAAACTCTATCATAATAAAATCCCTTATTGAGGGTACTTAAACTGTTCCATATGACATTCCGATTACTTGATTTGAGATTTGATTTGCGTTTCAGAAACCGGCCGTTAGTTTGAAGACGGACGATATCGGACGATTTTTTATATATAGGACAACTGCAAACAGTTGTCCTATATATAAAAAAATGTTCATATTTTATTGCATTATACCCTGTTGCCATTATCAATTAACTGTTATCATGAAAGTTATAAAGGTCAATGTCAGTATAGCGACAAAATACGATTCTCGGAAAGACAATTGTATCGAGTTATGCGCATAATAAAATTTAAGTGAGGTCAGCTTTAGATATACCTCGTCGTTCTTTGGTTTTATATTGACATTTGTTTTGTTATCGCTTCTTTTTGAGTTAAAACCCTTATCCACTATATTGACTATAACTAATCACTATTTTAAGTATTTAAGTACGTATTTTTAAGTAAGTATTTTTAATATTATTTTTAACTGTCTTTGCATATACCTACAGATTGCAAAGATTATACTCTAGCATACTCGCAAAATAATGGTGTCTTGTGCAAGTTTAAACTTGTTGTCGATTAAACTTGAAATAAACTTGAAACTCGTTTATGTAGCTTATTAAAATTAAATGAAAAAGCTTTTTTTAGAATTGGCTATATGCTGTTTACCCTAACGGCTTTTATAGGGGCGGGGAGAAAGTTTTGGTAAAGCTATATGAGATATATGTTTGTATGTTTCTATCTCGTTGTCAACGCGCTAGAAAGAGATAGTATAACGGTCATAGACAATTTAAATCAATAAATTAAATTCTTTTTTATCTAAAAATTGATAATATTAAAAGGTTTTCTGTACGGTGAGGATAAGGCGCCCCACCAAAGTGACTTTGGTTGGGAGGGATTCGCTCCCGAACAAGGCCGTTGGCATAAACCAAAAGGTCGGGTCGACCGACTTCTGCACTGTCCATTTTTACACCAAAACAACCAAGGTCCTTGGTCGGGCGTTTTATCCTTACCGTGCAGAAAGCCTTTTACACTCGCAACATTACAATTATTTGTTACGTCGTTTTTTTCATTTACATAAAATAAAATAATCACTATGATAACCCAAAATATCACGTAGTATAATTCGTTTTATTCACAATGTGACTTTCATTTATGAACTTGTAAACAGTACAAGTAGCAACGATAGACGATAAAGTTATTAGTGATTAATTTACGATAAAAAATGAATTAGAATATTCCTTTAGGCTGATTCTAAATTATTATTAAGCAATATAAATGAAATATTAAAATGGGATATGATTTTTAATTTTGTACTTGCGATAAAGTAGTTTTCCTTAAAATTATAATCAACAACTTTAAAAATTAAATAGAATTTTGGGCAAACTGTACATAATCGCTTAAATTATCAATTACCAAAATATCGTTCAAAAGTAATAATAAAATTATTTTGCTGTAATCCGCGATGAAATATTTATTATAACTCATCGCGGATTATAGCAAAATTATTTTATTATTACTTTTGTATTATGGATCTCCGCGACGTAACGCCTAATTCTATTAATTAAAAAATCGTTAATCATTTCAGTCACCGATTCTTGATAAGTGTACAAAGTATGTATCTGTCCGCACAATGGGTTGAAATTGAGTTAGTTTTTTTTTTTTTTTTAAATATATGGGACACTAACACACTCGGCCGTCCTTCCCCAAAGTAAGTAACTTAATACTTGTGGTATGGTAGACAGACAACTGCTGAATATATTATGGTGAATATATTACTTATATATTTTTAAATACATAAAAAAGTAAGTAAGTAACGGCCTGTTACTATCCCACTGCTGGGCATAAGCCTCTTCTCTCCGTTTTTTTTTTTTTTTTTGGAGAGAAGGATTGGAGCCCGATTTTTAAATACATACTTAAATACACCCAGACTCAAAGACCAACAAATTCATTTATAGAAAATGTTGACCCTCGGTGGGAATCGAACCCGCGACCCGCGGAGCTGAAGGCAGGGTCACTACCCACTGCGCCAACGGGCCAGTCAAAAGTTATATCATACATACAAATACATACATGTTAAAATGTCTATATAAAGCGTATTAAAACAGAATGGGACGCAGCATTCTACCTTGAGGTAGAATGCTGTTTGCTGTAGAATGCTTCACCCATCTAATTGCGGGGAAGCCCATCGTTGCAGGACGGGTGGTCAACTCCTATTCTGGACTATTCCACCCATAAAGACGCGCACCCATAACTGCAGTTGATTCGATACTACTTTTACTGGAGTAATTAATAATAATTTTGATTACAAACTGCCAACAAACTCTTTTCATATAAAATTTAATACATTTTCTCCTTCTTTCTTCTTTTCGCGAGCTGTTTGTCGCACTTAGTCGTATTTTTGGTAACAATTGTGCGTGTGGGTTGTATCCGTTGCCTCATATATGAAATGTGTTTACTAAGCAGACAATGACCGGTGATAATACTTATTGTTCTCCGTAAATTTGGTTTATTCATGCGAAAAAGACAATTTAGTACATATTTTGAATTACTGAAACAATCGACTATAAGTAATTCGTAAATATCTTGACTAGTTTACAAATAGCGATAATAATATTTATTTTAAGGACCATTTTTATGGTCAGAGATCTTTGCTATTGTGTCTCTTATTTGCCATTTGAAACCCATGGAAATAAAGTCTTGTTGTCTGTCTTATGATAAAGCCGTGGCCGATGGAGTTTCTTAATGTCATGCTATTCCTGTTGAATTTACAGGATTTCTATAGCCTAAATGCCCCGGTGTATAAGTGTTGATTATGCCAAACTTCATCGATATTGATTCATCGGATTGGCCGTGATAACGTAACAGACAGACAACTTTTGGTGATTATACATAGAAACCTTTCTCTTGAATCACTCTATCTATTAAAAAAAACCGCATCAAAATCTGTTGCGTAGTTTTAAAGAAGTAAGCATACATAGGAAGATATGGACAAACAAAGAATGCGACTTTGTTTTATACTATGCAGTGACTAGCGTTCGGCCCACGCGTTGCGGTGGCTCAGTCTGGTTTCGATGATAAATAGAACTGTCATTGACAATTTAAAAAATAATCCGATCGCCACTAAACTTTACAGGATTAGCCGGTCAATCTACAGATTATCTGATAACATCATTAAAATTGGTCCAGCCGTTTCAAGAGTCTATAAGGGATATAGAGACAAACATTCATTTTTATAAATATATATTAGAACTAAACCGATGGGCATTGGGGTCTTAAGGTGTTGGAAAGAGGACCCCGCACCGAAAACATAGTGTCGGTAGAACCCCTAGGAGGTGGACAGACGACCCCAAAAGAAGAAGACGAAGAAGTAAAAGAATATATTGATTAGAATAAATATAAACTGTGTTTGTAGGTTACTTACAACAAAAATTGCACCGTAAGAAACATAGCGGGACGTAGCTATTTCACTACAATGTAGGCCCTAACAACTCGTAATTGATTAATTGATGATATGATTCGCTAAATACACTCTTTATCTTCGGTTATCTATACGTGACACCCGCCACGAGCAGTAACTAAATACACCGCTTGTCTTGTTCATTTTCAACCATATATTATACAACAGAAGAACGTACTCGTAGGATATACATGGGGTCATGTGAATATGAAATACGTGCTCTTTTCGAGTCAGGCTCTCAAGGCAGATAGACCATCGGTGAAATTTTAATAATAAAGTTGCATAAAGTTTATTTATTAGTGAAATAAATGGCAATTTAAATAAGTGAATACGATATCACGAGTAAGTTCTGTCAATCTTTAATTTCCATTCAGGATTTTCTCTAAACTTTATTATACCATTTACTTCACTGGCTCGTTGTATACCGACGATTGTGAACTGAAGGTTGGTTAAATACACTGGGTGTATTTATGTACTTTCTGTCAACCGTAACAATTATTAGGTTAATTACTTTTGGGACGGAAGATCGTGTGTGTGATCGTAGGACATGTGTGTATCATATTTAAAGTAAAGTAACGGCATGTTACTATTCCACTGCTGGGCCTAGGCCTCCTCTCTCCGTTTTTGGAGAGAAGGATTGGAAGTAAGACCCACCACGCTCCTCCAATGCGGTTTCTAGAATAGAACACAGACTTTTCATTCCCGGACAAATATTTTCGGAATCTCGGAAATGGCTCCAACGATTTTCCTGAAATTCAGCGTGTAGGCGGTTTTGGGAGTTATAAATCGATCTAGCTAGGTTTTATGTAAAAAAAATCGTATTATCTATGTTTGTGGGCATTAAAAAATACTAAAATTGATATTGAATTGAATTTTTGCCATAAACTGTCAAGTCAGCCTAGCATATTCGGGGAACAGGCAGTTTTCATTATGTACACTGTAATCTTTGCGGGCAGTCTCGAAAAATATCTAGGATCGATCACCAACAACATTTTTTTTTAAGTTTCTTTTTTTTATTTTGTAAAAAATTACCGAGCAAGGCTTGGTCAACCGGGTAGTATATTAAAATATAAGGTCAATTATAGTTATGGTTTCTTTATTTTGTTTTTTTATCTTATCATTCTTTAAAACAAAACCCAGGTACTATATTCTTAAATTGTATTTTGACTGGCCCGTTGGCGGAGAAGGTAGTGACCCTGCCTTCAGCTCCGCGGGTCGCGGTTTCGATTCCCGCCGAGGGCCAACATTTTCTATGAAAAGAATTTGTTGATGGTTCGAGCCTTGGTGTATATTTGTATTTAAGTATGTATTTCAAAATTATGTATGTATATATTCACCAGTTGTCTCTCACCCATAACCAAGTATTAAGTTACTTACTTTGGGGACGGACGACCGTGTGTGTGTGTCAAAAAAAACTTATAATTGCTATTCATTTTGCTTTATATAATTTTATGCTTGTTCCAGTGTATTCGAGCAGGATGTGTCCGATATGGCCGTTGCACCTAATAATACTATACCTGCTAGTGCTGTGCCCGATGTGGGTGCTATGCCAGGCTGCACCGAACCTGCTAGCCTCCTTCTACCAGGAGTCGATGGAGATGCACATGGACGACACGTATTATATAAATGTTAACGTTACAGGTATGTTATTACCGTTTGGTGTCCGCCTGAATAGAATAGACCGGTGGTCGGCCAAAGAGCCAAATATGAACATTACAAAAATTAAAAAAAAAATTGGGAGTCAAATCTGCTTGTTTAGTAAAATTACACTAAATAAAACTAAATTTCTTTCTTAATAATTATGTATTAATACGAACAATGTGTTTGCATCTGTTTGGCAAGTTTGAGTAAGTTTTTTTGTTTTGAAAACTAGCGGCCCGCTTCGTCTTCGCACGGGTATAAAATATATAGCCCATGTCACTCAGTGAAAAAAAATATTAAAATCGATCCAGTAGTTTTGATTCATTCATTACTGCCCATGGCCCGCACGCGTTAAATTTGGAGTAAAACAAATCCCCTTTCCCTATACCATGAAGATTTCCTGCTATCTTTGGAATATCTACATACATGTCTTTATATACAACATTCATAGCTTTCTCGTCATTAGACAATACAAACATGTATTAGAGGTTACTCTTGAAAGAGCTACATGTGTAAATTCGAAGTGCTCTAGGGCGAAGCGCGGCCCCCTCGCGGGATTTTAAATCTGTAATATCTTCGAAAATATTCATTTAAATTACATGTTGTAAACGGCCATATTGATCTATATTAAATCAACAATGTATTTAAGGTACTAAATTGTATAAGGATTATTGCTGTATTGGTTAAAATTGCGTCGATAATAAGGCATTATTTTTCGTAAAAAGAAAATGACAAATAAATGCTATTGTGGGTTATCCATAAAAGATAGACATATATTCCATCGCGGTCTTTTCTGTAGATCTTTTCAAGGTATAGAAATACTTAGTACATTATTTTGATAAATCTCGTAGGGTTCAGCCTGCGTTTGCAATGTTAGCGGAAAATGTAATTATTTACGACATCACATTAGAAATCTCAAAAATTACAGTATATCTCTACTCTGTATTGAATATTATACGTATAAACCTTCCTCTTTAATCACTCTATCTATTAAAATAAACCGCATCAAAATCTGTTGCGTCGTCCGGGGTTTGAACCTGCAACTCCTTCATTATCATTTAAATACATAAATCAACATTTTAAATTTGTGATTATGTTTATTTCAAAAGGTTTAGTACGTCTGTTAATCTAAATTATACCTTTCAGGGAACGATCTCATAGCCGGTGAAGAGTTTGCAGTAAGGACCCAGTTTGAGCACGTTGTGACAGCGGAATGGAATTCATCATATCACCTTACCGACGAGCAACTGGATGATGGACGCTTTGAGGGAAAACTTAAAGTCAAGTGTAACTTTATAGGTAAGTTATTGAACTAAAACTTCATTACGCACGCTTGACTTGCGGACTAACTGATGGGCGAGGTGAACAGGAGTTGAGAGGGAGATATAAGTTAGTAAAGATAGTGTTTGTAAAGATTTGATAATTTTATTAATTGCGTATTGTCGTTTTGTCTCTCGGCAATCGTCATTTTTTATTCACCGATATGTAGCAATAAAAACGCACCTGGATGATCGGTTCGTTTCGTCGTGCGAGTGTCTACGTGCATGCGGAACGTTTACTAATGGCCGCTCGATCGCTATACATAATTCGTATCGAATTCATTAAAAAACATTGAAAATCATCTAGGACTTGTAATATTAAGTGCAGTGCCTAACTTTAAAGTGTCGTGTCTAGGTTCGTTATAGTATTTCTGTTCGTTCGATTAACAATCCCCTGGCGTCACAAAAAAAAGGCCGGCCGCCGTCGCATATCAAGGACTTCGAACCAGAATCGAATAGTTCAAACATTCAAACAAACAAACTCTTTAGATTTATATATTAGTATAGATGAACGTACGCTATTCATTTCGCAGGCAGATCAGATTTAACAGTGGAGGCGCGTCGTGGCGGGACTCTGTTCCCCATAACGAATGGTACCATGCAACTGATCGTACTGAGGCCCGTGCGCGTGGTAGATACTGTCTTCACAACTAGTGTTGCTGTTTTTGTAAGTACTTGTTTTTTTTACACTTACACGTTCATCATCATCTTCCTGCCCTTATCCCACTCTAAGTGGGGTCGGCACAACATGTTATAAACATGTTGTCAAATGATTTGGGTAAGTATTTCACAAGCCGCCTGCCTGACGTCAACTTACTCAGTCGTATTTTACGACACCTCGGTAAGAAAGAGGGCGCTCTATTCTACTAAACCGGGATACCACACGGTGGGTCAACTTACCTTAGTCGCCTTTTACGACACCTGGGTAAGAAATAAGGGTGGTACTCTATTCAGCCGGATACCACACAGCGTTTACACTTACACGTTCATCCATAATTAAAGAGTACGTGGTTAATTTTTTACAATAATAAAAATAAAGAAACTTCATAAAAAAGAAAAAAATAATTAGCAAGTTGAGGATCGATCCTAGGTATTTACATTTCTTGAGAATGCTCGTTCCCCGAATAAGCTACACTGACTTGACAGTTAATGGCAAAAATTCAAATCAAAATAAATTTTTTAATGACCAAAAACAGTGATAAAACGAATATTTTTTTACATAAACCCTAGCTAGATCGATTTTTCTTCCCGAAAACCCCCCTACATGCTGAATTTCAGGAAAATCATTGGAGCCGTTTCATAAATTCATGGCGCTTTTCAATGTCATCGTATTCTGCAGAATTAAAACTATTTCTATGTGCCTATATGTTACCCCGGTGTATAAGGAATATTTGTGCCAAATTACATCCATCCAAAAACTTTCGCATTTATAATATTAGTAGAATTCTGAATTGTAATTCTGTCTTTCAGGTATCTTTGATCTTCATTAACTTTGGTTGCGCGATGCACTGGCCGACAGTAAAAGGTTGTCTGAAGAGACCTATAGGACCGGCTATAGGTCTGGCTGGACAGTACCTCTTCATGCCATTGGTAATGTACAATATACTATACAAGATTGTTTTGATAAGACAGTAGTTTAAAACACTATTAAAGAGAAGCTGATACAAAAAGCCCACTATACTGTTGAGGATTATTAAGACGATTAGAATGCGTGGATATAGCTACTGTCTGACCCTGTACAAGATAGTAATGACTTAATGTAACTAGTTATAAGTATTTTGTTGAAAAGAGCAACCGCCGAGTTGGTTGCTGGCTCTTCTCGGTAGGACAAGCTTTCCGAACCAGCAGTAGAATTGACTATTCAAAAGCACTTGGTTACAAGTTTAATTGAATAAAAAAAATGAATTTGAATTTAAGAAATATGTAGTACAATAAAACATTAATAAAATATAATCAAAAGTATTTCAACCCTATATAATATAATAATGACAAAATGTTATTAGGGACATTAATAATCGATTCTTTTTTCATCAAAAATCGATTTTTAAAAAATCAATTATTTTAAGTATCCCTTTTTTCTTTTTTACTCTTTTTCTTGTTTTTAAGATTAGATATGCATTCTTAAATGAAACTGATGTAGCCATAGTTTGGCTACATTAATTTTATCCAAGAATGCAAGAATTTAAAAAAAAAAAACATTTTAATCAAATTTCACACAGCGTTCTGCATCTGACATTATTTCTTGGTAGTTGTCCACTTGAATTAGGCTTTATTGTAATAAATTATTACCTAATATTAAAAAGGCAACTATAGTAAAAAAAAAAAACGATTTTTAAAAAAACGATTATTTTGTATGAAAATAATCTATTCTTTTTAAAGGGAAAATAATCGATTATTTATTAATCGATTTTTTCTGCTCCATGTCACATCTTTACTAGTTATAACAATAATACTAGGCCGAGTTATTTTCTGGCTCTTCTTGATAGAGTCAATTTGCTAGCAGAAGAGTTGAAGATTCAAAAGCACTTGTTTAAAAGTTTACTAGAATTAAGAAGGATTTGAATTTGAATTGAATTCCAGATATCATTCGGACTCGGTTACCTTATATTCCCCGATTCTCCTCCGTTGCGTTTGGGGATGTTCTTCGCGGGCGTCTCGCCAGCGGGAGGTGCTTCGAACATCTGGACGTTTATCCTCGGGGGAAATCTGGATTTGTCTCTGGCCATGACCTCTATATCCACATTGGCTGCTTTTGGTAAGTTCAATACTTACATAAATTTTACATATTAATAATAAAATTATTTTGCTATAATCCGCGATGAAGTAAAATAGAAAATATATATAATGCTAAGTGCAGAGTGGACAATCCGTTTCCATACCTGATACGTGCAGGATTCGTAAAAACACATGCACAATCCTCCACCACCGCCACCACAATACACAAGCACTACACACGTTCACTATCACAAACTCAACAATCGTCACACCCGCAAATGAAGCATCATCAGGAGATAGACTCCACGACAAAATCACAAAGCTGCTCTTCCTTCTTCCTCGTGCTCTTATCCCACCCTAAGTGGGGTCGGCACAACATGTTATAGACATGTTGTCACATGATTTGACATCGTATTTTACGACCGGCTGCCTGCCTGACGTAAACTTACCTTAGTCGTATTTTACGACACCTTGGTAAGTAAGAGGGTGATCTATTCTATTAAACCGGATACCACACGGTGGGTCAACTTACCTTAGTCTCCTTTTACGACACCTCGGTAAGTAAGAGGTAGGGATGTGAAATGGAGTAGAAAAATCGATTAAAAAATGTTCGATTTTTTCCTTTTAAAATAAATCGATTTTTTTACGAAAATTTTTACGATTTTGATACGAAATAATCGGTTTCTTTAAATAGATTTTTTTCTGACTATTTGTAATGATGCCTATTTAAATATTAATAATTGATCACAATAAAGGCTAATTAAAGTGGACAACTACCGAGAAATGATAATAGATATGCTGTTTGTGAAATTCGAATAAAATGTGTAGTTTGTCTACATTGGTTTCATCCAAAAATGCATAGCTAATCTTAAAAAACAAGACAAAAAGTTTTAAAGCTATTAAAAAAAGCGATATTAAAAAAATCGATTTTTGATGAAAAATAATCGATTATTAAAAATAGATTATTTTAAATAAATAATCGCTTATTTTAAAAATCGATTATTTTTTAACATCCCTAGTAAGAGGCTGGTCTATTCTACGTAACCGGATACCACACGGTGGGTCAACTTACTGTTCTGTTGTACTCAGCCGGATACCACACGACTTAAGACAATGTTATCTTATTCCAGGTATGATGCCCGCCTGGCTGTTCTCGCTCGGGCAGGTGGTGTTCGCGAATGCTAACATAGTGGTACCATACTTGCGTATCGGCATGTTCGTGATTGGACTGTTCATACCGCTCGCTATCGGCCTGGCCATGCAGAGACTGACCCCAAAGATATCCGCCTTCATGGTCAGGATCCTGAAAGGGTTCTCCACACTTCTGCTTCTGTTCATCATCACGTTCGCCATCGTCACCAATTTGTATATATTCGAGCTGATGACGTGGCAGGTGAGTGTATTATTTATTATTTGACTAGCTTATACCCGTTAAATCGTTTGAGTGACCAAAACAAAAGTTACCACTTTATTTCGTCCTGGCAAAAGGCACGCAAAATATACAATTATACAAAATCAAATTTTGATTTTTTGTAATTTTGAGTAGGTAACAGTTAACCAGTAAGAATTAAAAAGCTACAAAACTAATGAGAATATTATTTTGTTACAATACGCGATAAAAGAAAATATATGTAACGTAATGCCATGACTTAGCGATTTTGTCGCGGAGTTTATCTCCTGACGATGCTTCGGTTACGGTGCGAAACAATTGTTGAGATTGTGGTGGTGAATGTGTGCAGTACTTGTGTATTGTTGTTTCATCGGTGTCGGGTAGTGCATGAATTCATACAAATTCTGCATGTATCAGGTATGAGAACGAATAGTACACTCTACATTTAGCATTACATATATTTCCTTTTATCGCGGATTATAGCAAAATAATACTCTCATTACTTTTGTATTATAGACCTCCGCAAAGTAACGCCTACTTCTATAAATTATCTCAATAATCCTTGATGATTCAAAAGTGCTTGTAAAAAGTTTATTTGAATAAAGATTACTTTTGATTTGCTTTTCTGTACTAATATTATAAAGAGGAAAAATTTGTATTGTAATGTTTTCACACAAAAACTACTGGACCGATTTCACCATTAGAAAGCTGCATCTTTACTGAGCGACATAGGCAATATTACATTTTCAAAAAAATTGGGATCCGTTATAAAAATTTAATAAGTTGTAAAAAAATAAATATCATACGGGTGAAACCGCAGGATATTACTAGTAATAAATAAAAGGTCTTAACAAAACTTCATGTCCCTATTGTCAACCGTTAAACAATTCCCTCGTTTGGAGCTTATCCTGACAGCAGAATCATGTCATGCTTAGCAACGACATGCATTTTCAGTACTAAACCAGTATGTAAAAATTTTAGCTCAATCGAATACCAGGAAATATGTCAAATTTGCAAGAATCCATCTTCACATACATACTTCTTCTTTCTCTACCGATGAACGTCCACTGCTGACACATAGGTCTCCTTAAGGGATCTCCACAACCCACGATTTTGTGCCGCTGAAACCAGCGGCTCCTCGCGACTTTTTTGAGGTCGTCAGTCCATATCGTTGGGGGTCTACCGACGCTGCGCTTGCCGGTGCGAGGTCGCCATTCCAGTACCTAAGGACCCCAACGCCTATCGGTTCTACGTACTACTTGCCCTGCCCATTGCCACTTTAGATTCGCGATACGATGAAATATGTCGGTAGCTCTGGTTCTTTAACGGATCTCCTCTATTGAAGTTTATAACACAATCATTTTTTTTGTCTATGTTCGTACTTGTCTCTGCCTATATCTATGTCAGCTCTTGATGCTTCCTTTTTAGTCTAACGCTTTACTGCTCCGGTTACATATATATGAAAAGTTATCCCATTAAATCTCGGTTCAAAATATACAAACCTTTAATTTTACCGCATAATACTTCATCCTCATTCCTGATTTGATCGCGTAGAGATACACCAAGCATAGCTCGCTCGATCGGCCGCTGAGTGGCTCAGAGCTTTTTCATACACACGTTAAATGAAAGCTTTAAAAATTAACGACGATAACGGAACCCAAATTCCATTTATAGATTTTAGTAGCCGGCATGGGTGTGCCGTGGCTTGGATACGCCACCGGTTATTTGGTAGCGCGACTGTTCAGACAACCACATCGCGACGCGCTCGCTATATCCATAGAGTCGGGGATCCAGAACACTGGTATCGCAATATTCTTGCTGCGATACGCACTGCCACAGCCTGAAGCGGACATCACTACAGGTATATAACAGCTGAAACTAAAAAAACTAGATATATAGTAACTGCTGAGAAAAATAAGTAGCGGCCTGTTACTATCACACTGCTGAGAATAGGCCTCCTCTCTCCGTCTTTGGAGAGTTTTGGAGCTAAGACCTACCACGCTGCTCCAATGCGGATTGGTAGGTTACACATATATCCAAAATTCTACAGAGATCTGCAGGTTTTCTCACGATGTTTTCCTTCACCGAAAAGCGTGTGATAAATTGCAATTACACACATAAGTTTAATCAGAAACACTCATTGGTGTTTGCTCGGGTTCGAACCCGTGACCTCCTCGAAAGAATCGCACGGTGTTACCGCTGGGCTACCGCAAATATAGTAACATCATTTATTTATTTAAGTGACCCATGTATTTTTTTACCTTACCTTAGTCGTATTTTACGACACTTCGGTAAGAAAGAGGGTGGTCTATTCTTCTAAGCCGGATACCACACGGCGGGTCTACTTACCTTAGACACCTTTCACGATACCTCGGTAGAAATTGAGGGTGGTACTGTTCTATTCAGCCGGATACCACACGGCGGGTCGACTTACCTAAGTCGCTTTTTATAATACCTCGGTAAGAAATGAGGGTGGTCTATTATACTCAGCCGGATACCACAAGGCGGGTCGACTCCTACTTGTCACCGACGCTTTCTTTCTTTTTGTTTATTTTTTTTAATTGTATTTTTTTATATCTCTTATAAAATTATCGGTCAGCCAGATGCTTTAACTAATACATTAATTATATTAGAGTTAATTAATTATCGAACAATATATTGATAAAAATGCAAGAAATTCTTTTAGGTTTTATTCTACTTAATTAGTAAGTAGCGGCCTGTTACTATCCCACTGCTGGGCATAGGCCTCTTCTCTCCGTTATTGGAGAGAAGGATTGGAGCTAAGACCTACCACGCTGCTCCAATGCGGATTGGTAGGTTACACATATCTCCAGAATTCTCTAGAGATATGCAGGTTTCCTCACGATGTTTTCCTTCACCGAAAAGCGTGTGATAAATTGCAATTATCAATTAGACACATAAGTTTTAATAGAAAAACTCATTGGTGTCTGCCCGGGTTTGAACCCATGATAGTCTCTAGAGATTCACACGGTCGCACCGCTAGGCCATCACACTTAATTAGTAATACGAATGAAAAAATATTTAAATATGATCCCATGACAACAAAAACAATTTTCTAAAACTAAATAAGTCCATAATACAAAACTAATGAGAATATTATTTTGCTATAATCCGCTATAAAAGAAAATATGTGTAATGCTAAATGTAGAGTGTACTATTCGTTCTCATACCTGATACATGCAGAATTTGTAAGAACTCATGCACTACCCTACACCAATGGCACAACAATACACAAGCACTGCACACATTCACCACCACAATCTCAACAATTGTTTCGCCCCGTAACCGAAGCATCGTCAGGAGATAGACTCCACGACCAAAATCGTAAAGTGCTTTACGATTTTGGTTGTGGAGTCTATCTCTGTACACTCAACATTTAGCATTACACATATTTTCTTTTATCGCGGATTATAGCAAAATAATATTCTCATTACTTTTGTATTATGGACCACCGCAAAGTAACGCCTAATTCTATAAATTATTGTCGTACTTAAAGTAACGGCCTGTTACTATCCCACTGCTGGGCATAGGCCTCTTCTCTCGGTTTTTTTTTGGAGCGAAGGATTGGAGCTAAGACCTACCACGCTACTCCAATACGTAAGTAAGGTAAGTTACACATATCCCCAGAATTCTCTAGAGATATGCAGGTTTCCTCACGATGTTTTCCTTCACCGAAAAGCGTGTGATAAATTGCATTTATCAATTAGACACATAAGTTTTACTAGAAAACTCATTGGTGCCTGCCCGGGGTTTGAACCCTAGACCTCCTCGAAAGAGGCGCACGGTGTTACCGCTGGGCTACCACAGCTCTAATCTTCTCTAAGCTTGTCGTACTTATAGTAAAATTAATACTTCAATAATTTCGTTTCCAGTGGTGCCGGTGGCGGTCGCTATCATGACGCCTGGTCCAATGATAGCAATTTACATATATCAAAGAATTAAAGCTTGGTATGTATACATATTACTATATAATTGTGGCCTGTGTTGTTTGTTTGCGGAAAAGATTAATGTTTTCGAGTTTTGGGTAAAAAATTGCATTTGAAGAAGAAAATATTGGAATGTTTGCATTTTGATGGTGTTGAATGTTTTTTTATAGATTCATCTCGGTTTTTGATTTATCGTTGCTTGGGTACCTTAACCATATTGTTGGTGCCGTTGTTGACCGGTAATTAAAATATCTCTGTTCGAAAACTTGATCTGCGAAAAGGATCTGTATTATTTTTAAATATAAAATCTGTTAAATCTATACTAATATATAAAGCTGAAGAGTTTGTTTGAAAGCGCTAATCTCAGGAACTACTGGACCGATTTTCCTTTCAGTGTAAGATAAAAAAATCTTTCAGTGTCATATAATCCATTTATTGAGGAAAGCTATAGGCTATCATCACGCTATACACTGTCCATTATATTAACCATCTTTTGACAGATTGACGATAGTGATGTCCTAAAGATTCTCGTATGCGATACCATTCCGATTATAGTACCTACTATCATTAATCGAATTACGTACCTAAGTAATTCGATTAATGATAACCTACGTAAACTAGATTACTACTTGAGAAAAGAAATTCCAACTTTGAGAAAACTTATTGTTTCTTTGAAAAGAAGTGGTCTATTTCATGGTGAAAAATCTTCTTTGGTCAAAGTTTTGAACACAATTGGCTTTTCATATAAAAAGTTAAATAAAAGAAAATTATTAATGGAACGCACAGATATAGCTATAGCACGTTGTGATTTTTTAAGAGAGGCAAAGAAAATACAAGATTGGGCAAATATTGTTTTCACGGATGAAACATGGCTCAACGCTAACCACACACTATCTCGTTTCTGGACTGATGATACTGCTGATTCCACTTCCTCAGTACCAATGGGAAAAGGTGAGCGCCTAATCATTTGCCATGCAGGTACAGCAAAAGGATTTGTACAAGACGCACTGTTGGCATTTAAATCGAAGAAATCAAATGACTACCACGAAGAGATGAATGCAAATGTGTATGAAGAGTGGTTCAAAAAAATGCTCATTTCATTGGAAGAACCATCAATAATTTTTATTGATAATGCGCCCTACCACTCCCGTCAAATTGACAAAATGCCAACACAGGCTAATAAAAAGCATGAAATAATTAATTGGCTTCGGGACAATGGAGAAAATGTGGACGACTCAATGTTAAAAGTTGAATTAATAAAAATATTAAAAACCAAAAAGAGAGCAAAACGCTATGTAATCAATGAAATGGCAGCAGAATATGGCCATACTGTTCTTCGGATTCCTCCATACCACTGCCAGTACAACGCAATAGAACTTATATGGGCACAAGTAAAAGGGCATGCTGCGAGATGCAATACAAGCCCCCCATTCACAGCGAATAAAATGTTGCAATTGCTAAAAAATGCTTGCACCCACGTAACGGCCGAGAACTGGGCAAGTGTGGTGGAAAGAACTAAAAGAGTAATATTCTCTGATTGGGAACGTGATATTGCGTTTGATAATATATTATCTACACAAGAGCTAATAATAACTGCTACTGAAGACTCCTCATCGGAGGAGTCTAGTGTTGATTATCATTCCGACGACTCGTGCTAATAAAATAAATTAAAATATCCTGATTGTTTTATTTGTATTCATGTATTAACTAAGAAGAAAGTAAAACTTTATATAATGTTATTAAATGTCTTTTAATACTCGTAACATCGATTTCTACCGATTATTTTTAATCTGTGGCATAATCGTAGTAACCATTATGTGTGACATCACTAAGTGGGCGGTACCCATCCATAAAGTACAAATATTATTTGTATGATATTTGTACGTAAGCAATACAAAACTTAATGAGCGTGAGCTGTCAAAAGACTGATAATATGATGGACGCAGTATAAGATGAATAATAGAGGAGCAGTAATAAAAAAATAGAAAACGGCATAATTTAAAGATTTCCTTGCATGCGCTGAGTAAACGGTAATAGTTATTCAAAAATCATGTATTACAAAATTGTACCGCTATAAAAGTTCTAAATCAAAGTCCGTGACAGCATATGTCTAGCTTTTAAGGTTTACCCACTCTAACCATTTTTATGATTATCAAAAGACTATATTACGTTTTTAATCATTCCACGCGGGCGGAACTGCTGGCGATTGCTAGTCATAGATAAAAGATTTAGTAAATAAAAACTTATTGTGTGTCTATGTTGTGGAATAAATTAATGGGCAAATCAATGTTTCCATTTTTTAAATACAAAGGCGTTTTCGTGTTGTAACATCGATGGTTTTTAATATGACTTAAATCGATGACACAAAATTAGTGTTTTTTCAGGAATGTAATATAATTAAATGAAACAGGACTAATAATTTATGGGTAGAGTAACTGCCACAGACAGCACTTCTAGAACGGATTAAGTTTTAGTTTCATCATCAATTTCTAAAGAAAGATATAAATAATCTCTCATTTAAAATATTGAGCAAAATAAAACAAAGATAATTTTACAGTACTTCCTGATGCATTTTTTTTGGTTGTGCCGTGTGGTATCCGGCTGAGTATAATAGACCACCCTTATTTCTTACCTAGGTGTCGTACAAGACGACTAAAGTAAGTACCGTGTGGAGTCCGGCTCAGTAGAATAGACCACTTTCATTTTCTTACCGAGTTGTTGTAAAAGTAAGTACTAAGTAAGTTGACGTCAGGCAGGCGAAAAAAATCGCCAAATCATGTTACAACATGTTTTGCCGACGCTACTTATAGTGGGATAAGGCCAGGAGAAACAAAGAAGCATTTTTTGTTTTATTTTCAAATGACATGTTACTAAGAGTGTATTTTGCATTTTTCCATATAATGTCACGATCACCATACCCATGACGTCATAGCTGGGGATGTAAGCGTACGTATTTAAAACCATAAGGGGTGGTGGCGGTTACGCTTTACTTGTCTTTTTGCTTCAGCTTATGCGAACATGAGAAATGGGACATCATTCTGGTTACTTCGACTTATTCTGGTTTCGATTTTGAAAGAACATATCTTGATTATTAAACCTTTCTTTATAAATTACTTAGGAATGGAATTGACTTTTCGTCACTGCTACAATGTATTAAGTTCCGTGTCCCTCGCCGCTTGCCGAGACTTCCAAAGACTTTACTTTACCAGCCTTTTGCATAAACCAATCTAAAACAGTTTTCGCCCATGTCTAGGTTGCCTAAATTATTTAATTCCATCTGCGGAGAAGTGGATGTTTTTAACGACACTTTACGAAAATTCAAAAAAAAGACAGTAAGATTGTTAAGAGGCGGTTAATTTGATGCAATCGATATCTTCTTTATGTGTTTAAAGAAAATGTTATTGTTTTTTTTTACCTATTGACTTTTAACTGTTTGCTTATATTTTTATGTAATGTTTTTATTTAAATTGTTTAATCATTTTTTGGTGCATGCCGTGACACCTTCATAAGTTGTACATATTAATTTATTTTTTGTGTCTATTTTTATTATACGTAAGTTTTATATGTAGCAACAACTGTATGTCCTAATAAATAAATAAATAAATAAATGAGTTAATCTTGTACTGAGCGCATATAAAGTTTATGAACTTAATTTGACAAATATTCATTGAGATGAACAAATTATTGAAGAGATTTTATATAATTAGTATACTATGATATAATATTTTATATATCTACATTTAAAAAAGTGATTTTTTTTATTAAGATATATTCTCCTATAAGGAATATATCTGAATTTAAAAAAGTTTGCCGTTTCTCATGTTCGAAAAAAAATGGGTTAGCTTAAGGCGGTGGAACGGTTATTAATTATAAAAATTAATTAACGGTTATTAATAACATAGTTTAATAAGACTTATTTATTTGAAATACATATCAACAATTCCGAAATCGATCAACCTCTGTTCTGTATCAACCTGACGAGACATGGAATATGATTATATTATTTTGTCTAAGATAAATAATACTTGATAAGGCATTTAATAGTCATATTGAGGCCGTGTTCAATATTTAATAAAAAACAAAAAAAAATGTAAATATACGCTCAAGTTATATTATTTAGGGACACTTTAGTATTCTGTATAAGTAATACATATAAATTCTGCGGGCAGGCGTACGCATTCGCGTTATGCTTGAACCTTTACAGGTTTTATAACGAGTCTTATGTAAAACAAAATTAGATTGTTAAATTTATATTGAATAAATAATATTTAAAAAAATATATAACCTATTAAAGTGCTCCCTTTTTAAAATTGAACTTGTTACTTGTTACAAATAAACTTTCAAATAAGCTTGTGAAATTAACATTTCGCTTGTGTCCACGTGTATTTCTTTTCTTAATTAGACAAAACAAATGTAATGGACAGATAAAAAAGAATCAATATAGCTTATCACGGTCAATCACATGTTCCTATAGAAGAATTTTTTATTAATATTAGACAGGGGACATTTTCGAATCCTACAACTTTGGATATTGTTTTATATGTATTTTACGTAAATATACATGTATATAAATAATTATATACATACATATATGTATATAATTAGATATAATACCATGATCCAAGAAGTTTTAAGCAATCAAAATTAAAGAAAAGAGAAAGAAAAGTAAAAAAGCACATGTATAAAGACGGACTTATCCCTAAAAGGGATCTCTTCCAGTCAACCTTTGAGTAATAGAAGGAAAAGGACAAGAATTGAAGAAGAACGAGAATACGGGTCATATAGAGAAAGAGAAAAAGTTTATATGAATTTAACTATTTAATCTATGAATTAATTTTGGTAAAATAAATAGATTAAAAGATGCTACTAACTACTACTTGAGATAAATATTTTCTAGTCTGTAACTTAAATACCTATATATTTTTTTAATGTTGCAAATTGTGAATAAGATAAATAAAAAAATGTAAAAAATAATATTAATTTCGTACATTCACAGTATCAAAAACCGAAATGGCGACGATAAGAAAGCCTTGGATGACGTCACCACAACACCCGAATCAGAGACCACTGAGCCCCGCGTCGTCTCTACCATTGATGTTAAATAAACAGGTCTAATTATTGTATACTAGTAATTAATATCCCGCGATATCATCCGCGTAATTTTTATTTTTTTACACCTTATTTTTTCTTTTCTTTTTTTTTTCTTTTTTTTTTTCTTTTTTTTTTCTTTTTTTTTTTAAACACACACGGTCGTCCGTCCCCAAAGTAAGTAACTTAATACTTGTGTTATGGGTAAGAGACAACTGGTGAATATATACTTATATATTTTTTAAATACATACTTAAATACAAATATACACCCAGGCTCGAAGACCAACAAATTCATTCATAGAAAATGTTGGCCCTCGGCGGGAATCGAACCCGCGACCCGCGAAAATGAAGACAGGGTCACTACCCACTGCTCCAACGGGCCAGTCAATTTATTACATTTTTATAACGGGTCCCTATTTTTTTGAAAATGTAATATAGCCTATGTTGCTAAGTAAATATGCTGCTTTCCAATGGTGAAAGAATTTTTGAAATCGGTCCAGAAGTTTTTGTGTGAAAACATTACATACAAATTTTTATTCTTTATAATATTAATATAGACTATAGCTTCTAGCAGCGACTTCGCCTGGGTGGACTGCACAAATAAAAATTGCCAATGTCACTTTCCAGCCCTTCAACTATTATCAAGCTAATAATCCGTTGGTCCATTAAGATGTTAAAAAACAAACATACTTTTGCATCGTTATATGTTGCTGTTGATATATTTAGTATCTGTAGCTTGTACCTTAGTAGTGTAATATATATATTTAAAAAAATGACAAAATTAAAAAAAAAAAATTATCTGTAAGCGATCCTAGTATTCAGAATTTAAGACCACCCGTTATCCGATTGAGCTATCATGACTTTGCATTTGACAGCGTAATTATCCTTTACTTTCTCATAAAATTATAGCAGCAGTTTTTTTTAGTGCCTGATAAAAGGGATAAAACGACATTTTAAAAATAAAACCTAGTTAGCTCTACATGCTGAATTTTATGCAAATCGTTGGTACCGTTTCAGAGATAGCCAAAACATGTAACAATATGCTTATAACAGTTGCCGACCCCACTTAGAGTGGGATAAGAGATGATATAATAAACTTCTTTCGATCTTTTAGCTATAGAGAGAAGAGAAATAAAGACGCATATGAAAGGCAAGTGAGGAAGTAATCTATTATTTTTTGTATATTTACCAGATTTTTGTTTTTTTTAGGAGGAGAATTGGTCATCCTCTTCGTAACTGTCTCGTCAATTTTTTTTTACATATCTTAAATAATTATTGTAAAGGAGTTTTTTTAAAGACTCAGGAACATCGTTATTATATAATGAATCTTACTTATTTATCTAATATTATTTTTCAATGTTTGTATTATTTGTTTAATACGACCTACGGAATACGTAATATCTTTATTTCAGAAAATAATTTATGCTTACAGTCATTTTGAATTGTACAGAAATGTAATAATTAATCATAGTTGTCAAAATCTATATATTCCGAATCTTGTCTGTAAGTGTTATATGAATCCACGTTATATGTTGGTTATTAATAATTGCATTATACTGCGTCCATCATATTATCAGTCTTTTGACAGCTCACGCTCATTAAGTTTTGTATTGCTTACGTACAAATATCATACAAATAATATTTGTACTTTATGGATGGGTACCGCCCACTTAGTGATGTCACACATAATGGGTTACTACGATTATGCCACAGATTAAAAATAATCGGTAGAAATCGATGTTACGAGTATTAAAAGACATTTAATAACATTATATAAAGTTTTACTTTCTTCTTAGTTAATACATGAATACAAATAAAACAATCAGGATATTTTAATTTATTTCATTAGCACGAGTCGTCGGAATGATAATCAACACTAGACTCCTCCGATGAGGAGTCTTCAGTAGCAGTTATTATTAGCTCTTGTGTAGATAATATATTATCAAACGCAATATCACGTTCCCAATCAGAGAATATTACTCTTTTAGTTCTTTCCACCACACTTGCCCAGTTCTCGGCCGTTACGTGGGTGCAAGCATTTTTTAGCAATTGCAACATTTTATTCGCTGTGAATGGGGGGCTTGTATTGCATCTCGCAGCATGCCCTTTTACTTGTGCCCATATAAGTTCTATGCGTTGTACTGGCAGTGGTATGGAGGAATCCGAAGAACAGTATGGCCATATTCTGCTGCCATTTCATTGATTACATAGCGTTTTGCTCTCTTTTTGGTTTTTAATATTTTTATTAATTCAACTTTTAACATTGAGTCGTCCACATTTTCTCCATTGTCCCGAAGCCAATTAATTATTTCATGCTTTTAGCCTTTTAGCCTGTGTTGGCATTTTGTCAATTTGACGGGAGTGGTAGGGCGCATTATCAATAAAAATTATTGATGGTTCTTCCAATGAAATGAGCATTTTTTTGAACCACTCTTCATACACATTTGCATTCATCTCTTCGTGGTAGTCATTTGATTTCTTCGATTTAAATGCCAACAGTGCGTCTTGTACAAATCCTTTTGCTGTACCTGCATGGCAAATGATTAGGCGCTCACCTTTTCCCATTGGTACTGAGGAAGTGGAATCAGCAGTATCATCAGTCCAGAAACGAGATAGTGTGTGGTTAGCGTTGAGCCATGTTTCATCCGTGAAAACAATATTTGCCCAATCTTGTATTTTCTTTGCCTCTCTTAAAAAATCACAACGTGCTATAGCTATATCTGTGCGTTCCATTAATAATTTTCTTTTATTTAACTTTTTATATGAAAAGCCAATTGTGTTCAAAACTTTGACCAAAGAAGATTTTTCACCATGAAATAGACCACTTCTTTTCAAAGAAACAATAAGTTTTCTCAAAGTTGGAATTTCTTTTCTCAAGTAGTAATCTAGTTTACGTAGGTTATCATTAATCGAATTACTTAGGTACGTAATTCGATTAATGATAGTAGGTACTATAATCGGAATGGTATCGCATACGAGAATCTTTAGGACATCACTATCGTCAATCTGTCAAAAGATGGTTAATATAATGGACAGTGTATAAGTGCTCGTGTTTAAGATTGCAATATGTCACAAATATTCGTAAATTACTAATTCTGAACAAAGTTCAGTTGTTAAGAACCTTTAAGTGTAAATGACTTAAGAAACAGTGTCTGGTTGACCGAGCCTTGCTCGATAATTATTTCCAAAATAAATAAAAAAACTTTTAAAAAAAGTAAAAAAAACGGTTGCCTGTAAAACTGTTGTTTTACGGGCAAAGATTTTACGTGACAACGTCTTTTTAAATGTGATGGATTGGAGTGGGAGAGAGACGCAAGGCATTCGTCAGTCCGGCGGGCCTCTCTTTCGTTCGGTGACTCATCGTAACAGACGTGAGCGGGCGTTACACTTTTTCAAGAGTGACTCCAAGCCGCAACCTAATTAAAGACGTTGTCACGTCAAAAATAATTACGTAGTTGGGGATCGATCCTAGGTAAATAAATGTTAGTATTTTTTAATGACCAAAAACAGGGCTAAAAAGAATTTTTTTTACATAAAACTTAGCTAGATCGATTTTTCTACCCCCCCCCCCCCCCCCCTTAACTGCTCAATTTCATGATAATCGTTGGAGCAGTCTCCAAAATTCAGAAAAATATATATGTGTATATACAAGATTAACTCATTTAAATATAAAAATAAAAGATATAACAAAGAAAAATTGTCCCAAAAGATTATGATGATTTTTGGCGTAAGAATATTACTATTAAGAACGAAGTGATAAATCAAAAACTATTTTGACATCTTTTACATTTGAATATATGAGTGTTTACACACTAAATGTTATTTAGCCTTTATATGTTTTGGTTGAATCAGTATTGCAACTTAATATGTTATTACATACATTCCTTGTTAATGTTAAATAATATTTTTGCTTTTACTCTAAAAACTTGTTGCAATAACCTATAAAGGTTTAGAAGAGAGTTTAGAAAGGTTTAGTTGAATGGGGCACAAACTAAAAAACATTTTAATAAATAATCATAACAACACCTGTATTCTGTCTATTAATATTAACTTGTAGTTTACAAAGTGGTATACACCTTTTAGAGATTTTTGCATTTAAACTATCGTGAGTGGTATACACCTTTTAGAGATTTTTGCATTTAAACTATCTTATTTTATCTGATGAGCCCAACTAGTTGCAACCCATACGGGGCTCTTATTTATGAGTTTGACAGTTTCTTTTAGAGACCTAACAATATAAAGCATGTTTAGTGCTTCTACTTTCACAATGAATGGTATTTAAAATCTAATGAAACTTATGATTTTTTTTTATTATTGTCTTTATTGGGCAGTTTTTGATATTAAATCAATTTATATATATATATCACTACTTTAAGTTATTATTCTTCAAAATATTCAATAAATGAATAAATGGATTTTGTATACGCTATATCAGCCTATAGCATAGATTTGATATATTTTGTGAATTGTTGCCAGTTTTTGACAGATTTTATAACATTTTATAACCATATCGCATATAAATTTTTGATAAATTTATTGTGTACAATACTTGGATATTGGGTAAATTTACTGGGTTTATACTTCAATTCTTACTGACTTGAGTAAACAATAGATATGAGAAATGATTTGTCACTATAAATTTTTGTTCTTCAAATATATTCGCCTGCACTCGAAAAAGGCACATACACACTTTTAGCTATCATTTTATTGATAGTTTTTATAAAATCTTGCTTATAGGTGCATTTTAACTAACAAATTTTGTATTACGAATGCAAAAGTAATATTTTTTTAATACGATGAGTATTTAGAATTATATGGACATTTTATGATACAGTTTTGACAATATTTTTATAGCCTTCTACACTTTTAGTATTTATATTAAAAACAAAGTATTTTTACTATGTATCAAGTTCTTTTTTAACATTAGTGTAAATGGTTAAAATGTATTACAAAAATATTATTCACGACATATTATTTTATGGTGGTTATTTTCTTTTATGGTGGGTAAGCAGTAATTTTCGTTATGTCCAGTTCAAATATATGGAACCGTTTAAGTATTACGTGAGCACTATGGTGGGACGGGGGGGGGGGTCTTCCCCTTCTTCTTCTTTTAAAAATTTGGCATTCAGGTGTGCCAACTAGGCACAGATTACTTTGCCAATGGGGGGGGGGGGGGGCTTTGCTTCGCTTATTAATTGTGATGACATGGGGGGTAGGGGAGTCTAGATGATGATTACTTCATCGGTAGTTATTTACTTTTTACACGAATGACAACCCTCACATTGTCTTTGCTTAAAAAGAAAAGCATTAAAAAACTTTGAATCATGGATTCGGGTTTCACGGACTGAAGACTGTTAATTTGAATTTAATATGTGTACCAAAAATGTACAATTGTTTATTATGTTAGTAAGATATAATATTTTGTTGTACTCTATGTTGAATACTGTATCAGTTTAATTCAATATAGCCAGTATCCTAAATCTTTTTTCTTCATTTTTCAAATTATAATTATACCTAACGTTATAACTATAATATTAAAAAAACAATACTGATATTGATTGTCAAATGTTTACGTATGGGGGGAGGGGGTAAGAGCTTTGCTGACAAGGGGGATGGGGAGGGGTAAATAATTATAATAAATCTGCTTACGTAATATTTGAACGGCCAATATAATTATAAATAGTTTTAGTGTTTACTTTATATACTCATAAAAGGCTTGAAAGAAGCATAACTTCTGTTCTACATAGTTTAAATTATTTTTCGTAATGGATCTCTGCGAGATAGATGTTGGATTCACATGACTGGTTTTAAAGCTGAAACAGATGTGAAAAGACTGTTTTTATACGATAGATTGTTTTGAGATCAGTATTTGTTATGAACTATCGATTTTATGGAAGAGAAATATAATTATGGGAATAAGTGTTGCATTTTTATTTAACACCGATAACGACCAATAGGTCAAACCCGATTAAATATGAAACTAATGTGAATTATTATTTTGCTATAATCCGCGATAAAAGAAAATATAAGTAATGCTAAATGTAGAGTGTGCTATTCGTTCTCATACCTGATACATGCAGAATTTGTAAGTACTCATGTACTACCTGACACCGATAACACAACAATACATAAAGCACTGCACACATTCACCGTCACAATCTCGACAATTGTTTCGCCCCGTAACCGAAGCATCGTCAGGAGATCGACTCCACGTTAAAATCGTGAAGCGTTTAAATATATATAAATTACAGTTATATAGGATCATCTGCTGCATTGTAAAGATTGTATGAAGATTTCATTAAAATCGGTCCAGCTGTTTTGGAGTATATACAACAGATAAACATTCACTTTTATGTATATAGAAGATAATAATAATGCCAACACAAGTTGTTATTTCAAATTACTACATACTGGATCTGAAGAAACGTGGTTGGAGAACGAAATATGCATCTAAAGGTGAATACAAGTCCTTTCTAACATCTAACAAAATTGACATTCTGATGAAACTAAAGCAGTCTCTTTATTTATTTGTATAACATCATCATCTTCCTGCCCTTATCCCACTCTAAGTGGGGTCGGCCCAACATGTCACATAATATGGCTACGTATTTTACGACCGGCCGCCTGCCTGACATCAACTTACTATAGTCGTATTTTACGACACCTCGGTAAGGAAGAGGGTGGTCTATTCTACTTGACCGAATACCGCACGATGGGTCAACTTACCTAATCGCCTTTTACGACATCTCGGTATGAAATGAGGTTGGTCTATTCTACTCAGCCGGATACCACACGGCGGGTCGACTTACCTTAGTCGCCTTTTACACCTCAGTAAGATATGAGGGTGGTCTATTCTACTCAGCCGGATACCACACGGCTATATATAATTGTATAACTTAATAAAAAAAAACAACCATGCATTTTTTAATTCTACAATATATTTAAACTAGTTTGTAGAATTGAAAACAATATAATAGCAGTAAATTGAATACATTAAGAACTTATCTATAGGATATTGGACAAAAAACTGTTAGGCAGTGTAAGACGTTCCAGAGCATATAGACTTACTATTCAGTCCTTTAACAAAATAAAATGAAATACATTTAAAATTTTTACTCATCCACTAGCAACAGGACCCTGTTCTTATCAACCCTCACATTGGGCGCACTCTTTAATTTTTTTATGAATTTATCAGCAATTCTATCATCAACTTCATTTCCTGTATACTCAGAATATTCGCCCAATACTTTTTTCTGCAAACGTTTAAATGGTAATTCATTGCCTTTTTTCTGTAAAAGTGAAATTATAACTTCATGCCAATTAAACTTTCCATTACTTTCTGCTGCCTCATTTTCACTTTTGGCAACATTTTGATCGTGAAGGCAAATACTCTCATCAGCTTCAAGTTTGCTGCTGTCCTTTCTCAACTTTTTCTTGCTAGCCTTATCTCTTACTGGAATATTTGTTGCATTGTCAACACCATTCTCGTTTACATCAGGAATTGTAACTGTGTCCTGTCTCTTACGTTTCTTATTTTTATCGTTTTCCTCTTCGTCAGCTACTTGTTCCTTGCTATGTGTGTTGTCACCTTTATTTTTATTTTTCTTCCCTTTTTTTGGCACTTCTACATCTTCTGGTATCTCTTCTTGTGGAGCCTCAACACTTTGTAATTCAGCTTCATATTTTTTACGTTTCTTTTCTTCTTTTCTTTGTTTCTTTGATAGTTTTTGCTCCAATTTATTATCTACACCATTTTGTAATGTCTTATTTTCTACATTATTATCTTGTTCTTCCTCATCCTCTTTAACATTACTTTCTTTTCCATTTATCAGCTTATCATTAGATGCATCTCCATTTTGTTTTTCTATAACAGCCGTACCATTAATTCCATTCTCAGTTTTATCCTCTTTATTCATTTTAGTATTCTGTCCATTCACTGTTGATAGTGCAGTTAACTTAACAGAAATTATTTCCCATGCTTGATCAATGTCTTTAGCGTTTGTTTTATTTCCACAAACATTTTTTACAAAGTTAACAAATTTTGGTTTTTTCCTTGGTGTATTGTTATGTTTACTGATTGTCTCTAAGATCCTCAAAACGTTGCTAGATGCATTTTTTTGTTCATCAAGAACAGATTGTATCATCTCAACCCAAACATTTTGTTTCTTTTCACCTTTCTTCTCTTTTGCAGTGAAACCTTTGCCTGAATAACGCTCTTCTTCAGTTATACATTTAATATGACCTTCATAATCATTACCTCTGCAATAAAATCATTATATTTATATTTTATATAAAGAGTGCATACATAATTATAATAATATTTCCTGATGTATTTTACTTTTATCGCAAGTGATGGTTAATCATGATTTATAGTAGGACTTTTTGACTATTTAATTGAAGAAGAAGACCTCACAATAACTACTTTTGTTTAAAATTTTAATTCAAGAAAATGTTTAATTTGAAACACTGATTTCCATGCGGACAAAGCTGCTTGCGCCACTAGTAATGAAAAATTTACAAATGTGTTGCATCTGTAAGTTAATGGGTAATAAAAAAACTACTGTAAGCTATATGTAAAGTATGTATATGTTTGTATTTAAGTATGTATTTAAAAAATATATAAGTATATAATCACCAGCTGTCTGTCTACCAAAACACATGTATTAATTTACTTACTTTGGGGACGGCCAACCGTGTGTGTAAGTATCCCATATATTTATTCATTTATTATATAGCTGACATGTCAGCTAGATATTAAAGTACCTATCAAAATAGATCAACGAAGCATATTTTATACTAACATTTTTTTTTTCAATATAAAATAAGTGGTATACTCACAAAAAGTCTTTAAAACAATCCATACACGATAAATTAGGATTCTTATTGCGGCATTTGGTTAAATAATGTTTTTCGACTTTTGGCTTCTGAACAGACTCTCCACAATGACCGCAAGTGAAAACGACCATTATTTTCTGTGTAAATAAAAGGATTAATTAGAAGTTATAGACACATAACGGCTTTAAACCTAGTGCCTTCGGCTACGGCTTCCTCACATATGATAATATGTACATTGTGCGCAAGCCGCGCACATTTACGCCATTTTTATTTCATTAAACATTTTATAGATACTAAAGATATTATTTGAAATAACATATGTACATACTTAGAATTTTAATTTAATAAAACGGATATTTGTCTATATTATAACACACGTGCTGTACAGCAAACCAAACAAAACACGCCACAAAATTTGGATAGGTATGTACCGAAATCATAAAAATTGACCAAATGTCAAAGTCAGGACTCAAGACAAATAATTTAGAAAAAAAATTACAAGTTAAAATTTTATAAATATTACTTGTATATTATGTTAAAGCCACTGCAGGACAGGAAAAATAGGGCGTGTAAATTATATGACGTATTTTCCTAATTTCCTCTTTCTTAGATAAGTATCAAACACAATATTTTATATTATAGACGTTTATATTATCTTAACAGGTTACTGATTTTCCCTTTAAAATAAGTAGAGTTTAAAAAATCGATTTATTCGTATCAAAATAATCAATTATTACTATTTGAAATGTTGCGTTTTTTAATATTAATAATTAATTAGAATAAAAGCTTATTGAAGTGGACAACTTAAAATAAATAATAACAGATTCGCTGGTTGTGAAATTCAATTAAAATGTGTAGTTGAGCTTCATCTAACAATGCATATTTTATCTTGAAAATAAGAAAAAGGACAAAAAAAGGATAATTAAAATAATCGATTAAAAAAACGATTTATAATGTTTAAGAATCGATTTTATAAATAAAACAACCAGTTAATTTAAAATTCGATTATTAATTCACATTTCACATCCCTATTAGGGATATAAAAACGGGTGTGCCTAACGGCTATAAAAAAATAGGATATAATATTAAACAATAGATTATAGAATTTCCTAGCGATTTTCATACTATACTATAACTTTATTAATAAATGAACTATGTAATAACAACAATAACAAAATGAAAATCAACATACACCTCACCATTCTTTTACTAAATATTGGTAAGTATAGTTAAAAGTCAACAACGATAACAAATATTTATAATTCATATATTTGTGCAAATATATTTTCGATTTACTTATATTCAAATTCAAAATTTTCTTTATTCAAATAAACTTATAAACAAGTGCTTTTGAATCGTTAACTCTACTGCTGGTTCGAAAAACTGTTCATACCGGGAAGAGCCAGCAAGAAACTCGGCTGTCTTTTTTACAACATAATACATATAACTAATTACACTAAGTCATTACTATCTTGTACAGGGTCGGACAGTAGCTATATCCACGTATTCTGATCATCTAAATAATCCTCAACAGTATAGTAGGCTTTCTGTATCAGCCTCTCTCTAATAGTGTTTTTAAACTGCTATAATGGCAAAGCTAAAACTGATTGGCGAATTATAATATAGAATTGCAAGGTGCAAAGCAGGAGCCGCAAGCTTATGTCGGTTCCTACTTTGTCTATTATATATGTCATCTATTGTACTATAACTCTTTATATTTTTATGTACAAAGAATAAATTACTTGAAATGTACTGTGAAGCAAATGTAAGAATACCCATTTCCTTAAACTTCCCTTGCATGGAAACCTGTGGACTCCAATTGGAAATGGCACATATGGCACTTTTTTTTTGTTATACAATTTTTTTTTCATTATATACACATTTACCCCATAGCAATATTCCATAGGACATAATTCTATGACATAAATTACAAATATACGCCAAAAATGGCCTATAAAATATTATTAATCCCTCAGCAATAGTTCATGCCAATTACTTTGGTAGTGAAACAATATCTAATGGAGTGTTTACTCAGCCTAAAGTGGAAGGTGACGATGTAGTAACTTGGTGTACTGTATCACAACAAGAGCAGAAAAAATGTGAGAAACTATCAAAAATTTCAATTCAAGACAAAGGATTGTTTGGAAAGGATTTCATTGAGATACAGTGTAAACGTGTAAGTATATTTTTACTTTTGCAGATAATATTAAAGATATTTATGGTAATGTTTTAGAAAATGGAACACTCTCAATCATATTTTTTTTGCTGTTAATTCAAGAATAAACCATTACTGTGACATAAAATGTCAATGTTTTTAGAAAATGGTATAGCTATTTTCAGATTTCTCACTTCTTGAAACTTATGGATCATGTGCAACATATGTATTTGTAATTATTTATGTGTGTTAAAAGCACATTGAATATCATCACATCCATCTGTCTGTAGATAAATCGGTCTAGCTAGGTTTTATTTAAAAAAAAATCGTTTTATCCCTGTTTTTGGGCATTACAAAAATACTAAAATTTACATTGCAAACACTATTTTTGCCGTAAATTGTCAAGTCGGCGTATCTTATTCGGGGACCGAGCGGTCTCGAGAAATGAAAATACCTATGATCAAGCCCCATTTACCCAATTATTTTTTCTTTTTTTTTTTAAGTATTTTTTTTTTTGAAGTTTTTTTTTTTATTTTAAAAAAATATACTGTTACCGCACACGCTACATAATAACACGATATAATAGAAATACCACAATTCCCGTTCCGAGATGCTCTTCTCTTGAGATAGTCGTTCACAAACAAAGACTGAATGTCCCTGAAATGTTTTATCAATAAGAAGACTTCACCGGAAACAACAACGGCAGAGTATTGCCACCATTTTAATAAAAAAAAGGGTGCGATACTCTTGTTTCATGACTGTTTTGCCATAAAATACAAAGCGGAAGTAAATGGCGACAACATTACAGAGCAATGCTCGGTCACCCAGGTACTAATGTTTAAATTCCAATTGTTACTTTTCAGGCATTTGATACAGAAGAATGTATGACATGGGTGGACAGAGGGGAAGCATCTCTTCTAGCCCTAGATGCAGGAGAAGTTTATGTTGCAGGGAGATTTCATTCCCTTGTACCAATCTTACAAGAGGTAGAACATTTTTTCTACATTCAATGTCTTCATTTAAATGTTTTCGGTAATGCTTTAATAGCTTAATGCTTTAATAGCTTGTCACAATGTGACTGATAGCATTCGTAACTTATTTTGTTTTGCAACAAAGTTAGAAAAACCAGACAATAATAAATAACAGATGTCCAGTGATTTCCTTACATCCTGTTTTATTAGATAGTAGTTCATTTAATGTGTCTAATCGTTACATTTTTTTTCAAAAGAAGCAGAATTACCTGAAAACAACATATAATTCTTAGAAATGACTGCATAATTTACAGAATTAGGCGTCACTTTGTGGATATTCATAACACAAAAGTAATAATAAAATTATTTTGCTTTAATCTGCGATGAAGTAAAATAAAAAATATATATAATGCTTAATGTAGAGTGGACAATCCGCTTTCATACCTGATACATGCAGGATTTGTTAAAACACATGAACAAACCTCCACCATGCCACCACAATAAACAAGTACTACATACGTTCACTATCACAAAACTCAACAATCGTTTCGCCCCGCAACCGAACTACCCTCATTAAGGATCAGATAAATGTTTCTAGTTCAAGCTTTTTACACATGTTTGCAGGCAAAATAAAATAAATGGTGGGGTTGAACCGATTAGTATATAACTAAGCTTATTTGGGTATTGCTTCGCTTTCCGATTTTGGTCGTGGAGTCTATCTCCTGATGATGCTTCAGTTGCGGGCCGAAACGATTGAGTTTGTGATAGTGAACATATGTAGTGCTTGTGTATTGTCGTGGCGGTGGTGGAGGTTTGTGCATGTGTTTTTACGAATTCTGCATGTATCAGGTATGAAAGCGGATTTTCCACTCTACATTTAGCATTATATATATTTTCCATTTTACTTCATCGCGAATTGTAGCAAAATAATATTCTCGTTAGTTTTATATAAATTTTAAATATGGCTGCATGTTAATTTTTAACGACTGTGGCGGCATTGTTTTCAATAGATTGTTGTAATTGTAATGTAAAGAGATACAAAAGCTTTTGCATTAAATTAAAAATATTTCTATTAAATGATTTATAGAAGAAGGCGTTATTTTGCACAGTAACAATAAAATTTTGCTGTAATCTGTGTTTTTAAACAAGTTTGTAAAAATTCTATTATAACCTGTGAATGATTCTTTTTTTATTTTCCTAAAACTAGTTGTATGGTCTAATTCTTTACATATTTTTCTAAAACTAGTTGTATGGTCGCGGGGAGCCGTATCAATATGCTGTAGCAGTTGTCAAGAAAGGTGGTTTACCATTAGTTCAGCCTGGTATGGGATTACATGGTTTAAGGGGAGCAAGAGCCTGTTTTCCAGGAGTAGGTTCTCTAGCAGGATGGGTCATGCCTATACATGTGGTGAGTTTTTGAAAAATATTTCGAACTAGTGGTACATACGAGTTTCGCGCGAAATTGTTTAACTACCCTACATTATTATATATACATATAATACAAAAAAAATTACATATACATATAAAATATTTTTTTATTGAAATAATTTATATGTTAACTTGTGGTACATAAATAAATAAAATAAATAAATTAAATTATTTCATTTCCTTATTCTCAACAGAAAAGTTATTATTATTTTAAATTTCATCTATTGATCATATTAGTCGTAAAAGTGTAACAGATACACAAACTTTTAGGTTTATAATATTAGTATGGATTTGTTAAAATTGTGCATAATCTTAACAAAATCTCAGAATACTGTCAAATTCTAGTGGCTATAAATAAATAAATAATAAATATATTGAAACACTTACACACATGGTCGTCCGTCCACAAATTAAGTAACATAATACTTGTGTTATGGTAGTCTGACAACTGGTGAATATATACTTACGAGTATATATTAAACATTAAACATACTTAAATACAAATATACACCCAGGCTCAAAGACCAACAAATTCATTTATAGAAAATTTTGTCCCTCGGCGGGATTCGACCTCGCGACCCGCGGAGCTCATGGCAGGATCACTACCCACTGCGCCAACGAGCCAGTCATTGTTATATATTAAAGTTATTGTTAAATATATATATGTCGGGCTAAAGATTGTATAATGAAAGAGTCTCTGAAAAAGAATATTAGACTTACTGAGGATGTTCATTATAAATTAAATATATTACAGTTGATTCAAGATGGTGGGCTCAAAATAACAGACTGCAACAATCATGTAAAATCTGCAATAGAATACTTTGGCGAATCGTGCGCACCAAACTCATTAAAGGACATGTACAATCCAATAGGTGATAATTCAGACAAGTAAGTAACATTTATTAGACAAATACTTAAAAAATCTGATTGCAATTAAATAATTATGAATATAGAATAAAATTGACGACCTAATACACAAAATAGCAGCCAATTACCTACCGACTCCGACTAGCTTTTACCCGCAACCTCGTTTGCGTGGACTGTTGTTGCGTGAAAGGTTCATAATAGATGGCGCTTTTGCATGTCATGTAGAATTAACAGGATTTCAATAGTCTGTTTGTTATTCTGGTGTATAAGTAATTATTGCGCCAAATTTCATGTGTATTGGTTCAGGAGATACGCCGTGGAAGTGTAACAGACATACAACCATACTATACCAACCTTCGCATTTATAATATTAGTAGGATTTTAAGATTAAACTTAAGGGGAAAATTTATAAAACGGTCATTAGACCTGTCGTAATGTATGGATCAGAATGTTAGGCAATAAAATAAAAAGATGAAAGAAATGTGCATGCCAATGAGATGAAGAATGTTAAGGTGGATATGTGGTGTGACAAAACTTGATAGAATACACAATGAGTATATCAGGGGAAGTCTTAAAGTTGCGTCCATTAAAGAAAAGATGAGAAGTGCGAGACTAAGTTGGTATGGTCATAATATAATGATGAGGGATGAAAATCACGTGGCTAAAAGAGTTTTAAATATGAATGTGGATGGATGTATGACTAGGAGGAGGCCGAAAAAAAGATGGATGGATTGTGTGAAAAATTATATGCATGTTAAAGGAGTGGCACCAGAGTTGACGAATGATAGAGGAGAATGGAAGAAGAAGGCATATTGTGTCGACCCCACTTAGAGTGGGATAGGGGTAAGAGAATCATGAATATTAGTAGGTTTTTTTTTTTTGAATATTGATAAACCAATCTGGTTATGTGATATTCTATGTCTTGTCTTATTATCAGGTTGTGTAAGCTTTGCGCTGGGGGTGCGGGTGTGCGCTGCACTCTCGCAGACCCATACGCCGGGTACGAAGGCGCACTCAAGTGCTTACTCGCCAATGGCACTGGGGAAATAGCTTTCGTCAGAGACACGACCATACAACACACGCTCATGTCTCATAGGATACTGGGTAAGGACAAACGCATTTCTATTTACTAGCGCTCCGGCCTTTTTCGAATATCCCCTAAGCAAATCGTGATCATCATCTTCCTGCCCTTACCCCACTCTAAGTGGGGTCGGCACAACATTGTGCTTTTTGATTTGCTTTGTGATTTTCACACAGGTGGAGTGACCGAAGACAGGTTCGAGTTGATTTGCCGCGATGGTTCTAGAAGGCCGGTGCAAGAGTGGGAGAGGTGCAACTGGGGGCGAGTGCCAGCTGACGCCGTAGTCACTAGCAGCGCTGCGACCGTGCAGCAAAGGAAGAGGTAAAGATTAGTAATATCGTTTCCAACATTAAAAAAATGATTTGTAAAACTTTGCCTATAGACTTAAATTTAGTCTGACGTATTTTGTCTAGTAGTTGCGTCAAATTCTCCTAACGTTTACTCTGAAATTGTCGTTAAATCCGCCTAACGTCAATGCTCTGGAATTGTCGTTAAATTCGCCTGACGTCATTTCTCTGGAATCGTCGTCAAATTCGCCTAACGTCATTACTCTGGAACTGTCTTTAAATTCGCCAGGAATCATCACTGGAACTTTCGTTTCCTTACAAATAGTGGTATGTATTCCTATCACTGACTGTAGTTACACGACTAGGTATTGATTGAGTAATAGAACTTTCTGGATCGTTTAGTTTACCATATAAGCAGATTCATTGCGCGATCTTCTAATATTGCCAATTCGAAAAAATACTTTATTATATTGATCTAGCCGTGTGGTATCCGGCTAAGTAGAATAGTAACACCCTCATTTCTTACCGAGGTGTCGTGAAAGGTGACTAAGGTAAGTTGACGTCAGTCAGGCGGCCGGTTGTAAAAACGCAGCCAAATCATGTTGCAGCATGTTTATAACATGTTGTGCAGACCCCAGTTTGAGTGGGATAAGGGCAGGAGGAAAAACTTTATCATATTGATCATCATAATCAATTTCTTACAGATATCAAAATCTCCTCCTCAAAGCATTGGAGTTGTACGGCGATCCGAATCCGCTGAACAGAATATCTAACCGTAGCATCGATTATGAACCCCGCGACCCTTACGGCAACCTGCTGACTTCGACCACTGAGCGGCCGCGGTACTACGATCCGTACAGAGTGGACCACAACACCGACAGCCGTTTTGAAAATAAACAAGGAAGGTTGGCATAGAAGTTACAATAGAAATTGCTGTAATCTGTGCTCTATCCGCTTTTATTAAGAGAATATATGTAACTAGCAGCCTGCCCCTGCTTCGCACGGGTATAAAATATATATCCCATGTCAGTCAGTGTAAAAAAAATGATTAAAATCGATCCAGTAGTTATGATTTATTCATTACTGCCCGTGGCCCGCAAGCGTTAAGTTTGGAGAAAAACAATTTCCTTTCCCTATACCAAGAAGATTTCCTGCTATCTTTGGAATATCTAAATTCATATAGTACATTTTTACTTATTTACTTTTACATTTTCCCTATGTATTTTATTTTTACAATTAATTACAGAATGTCTTTAAACAAACTCTTGAAAGAGCGACATAGCTGCTAAAGTCGAAGTGTTATAGGGCGAAGCGCGGCGTCCTCACGGCATTTTAAATCTGTAATATCTCCGAAAATGTTCACTTAAATTACATGCTGTAAACGGCCATATTGATCTATATTAAATCAACTATTTATTTAAGGCACTTAATTGGATAAGGATTAATGCTGTATTGTATAAAAATTGCTTCAAAAGTATGGCATTATTTTTCGTAAAAAGTAAATGACAAAAAATGCTATAGTGGGTTATCCATAAGAGATAGACATATACCATCGTGGACTTTTCTGTAGACCTTTTCAAGGTGTACAAATACTTAGTACATTATTTTGATATATCTCGTAGGGTTTAGCCAGCGTTTGCAATGTAAGCGGAAAAAAAATGTAATTATTTACAGAAACCTCAAAAATTACAGTATTTCTCTACTCCGTATTGAATGTTATTATACATACAAACCTTCCTCTGGAATCACTCTATCTTTTAAAAAAAACCGCATCAAAATCTGTTGCGTAGTTTTAAAGTTTTATGCATACATAGGGATATATGGACAAACAAAGAATGCGACTTTGTTTTATAATATGTAGTGATGTTAAGTGTACGAAGGAGGGAACATTCACATACCTTATACATTTCCGTGGGAGTTGCAGGTTCAAACCCCAATGAATTTTTTTATAAAAAATTCATGTTCCTAATTGATAATTGCAATTTATCACACGCTTTTCGGGGAAGAAAAACATTGTGAGGAAACCCGCATATCTCTAGAGAACTCTAGAGAACTCTGGAGATATGTGTAACCTACCAATCCGCATTGGAGCAACGTGGTAGGTCTTAGCTCCTACCCTTCTCTCCAAAAATGGAGAGAGGAAGGAGTATGCCCAGCAGTGGGATAGTAACAGGCCTCTACTTTACTTTTTTATGTAAAGTTTAAGTGATCAGTGGATACATTTAATGCCATATCGCGGTACTACTCTGTATAAAAAGCATTTGTAAAGATACCTCTTTACAAATGCAAATAAAATTGTATTATTTTGTTATAGTGTATCTGGATACCAGCCGCGTTTCGACCAGTCGGGGCAACCAATAGAGACTTTCCATCTTTTTCAATCGGACGACACAACTGATTTATTGTTCCAGGTATTTTAATTTTTTATTTGTGAATTTTTTTAATTTGTTTATATATTTATACTAGGTTTTAGGTTTTAGGATTATCATCAGGCTACATCTTAATCAGGATGTAGACTCACTTAATGATAACCACAATTTGAGCTTTTGTTGGGTCTATAACCTTCACATAGTATTATAAATGTGCTACCATGACGTTATGTTTGACAGCAAAAATTTTGATTGTATGAAACGTAAATTTAAAAAAATTTAGAGCCCGAAAACAGGGTCATAACTTTTTTTTTAAAATAAAACCTAGCCAGATCGTTTCGCTTTGCAACCGAAGCATCATCAGGAGATAGACTCCACGACCAAAATCGCAAAGGCTTTGCGATTGTTGTTTGTGTTAGTGAACGTATGTAGTGCTTGTGTATTGTGGTGGCGGTGGTGGAGGTTTGTGCATGTGTTTTTACGAATCCTACATGTATCAGGTATGAAAAAGGATTATCTACTCTACATTTAGCATTATATTTTGACTGGCCCGTTGGAGCAGTGGGTAGTGACCCTGCCTTCAGCTCCGCGGGTCGCAGGTTCAATTCCCGCCGAGGGCTAACATTTTCTATAAATGAATTTGTCGGTCTTTGAGCCTGGGTGTATATTTGTATTTATGTATGTATTTAAAAATATATAAGTATATATTCACCAGTTGTCTGTCTACCATAACACAAGTATTAAGTTACTTACTTTGGGGACGGACGACCGTGTGTGTAAGTGTCTCATATATTTACATTTTTTATTCATATTTTCTATTTTACTTCATCGCGAATTATAGCAAAATAATTTTATTATTACTTTTGATTTATCGATCTCCGCAAAGTAACGCCTAATTCTATAAATTATTTGAAAATCAAGGTATTAGCTAGTACATGTGTTACTTTGTCAATCCAGGACGCAACGATTAACTTCACAATCATCAAAGACGAACACCAAGTGGCGACGTACATCTTGAAAAATGAGTTCGTAGGAGATCAAGCTGAGAAAGCGGTCATAGGAATTCGGGACTGTCCGGTTAAACGGGCAACACTATGCGTTACCAGCGATCCTGAAATGGACAAATGCGTTAAAATGAAGGTATGTTAACATTAAGTAGTACAACTGACATATCCATAGAGTATTATATTAATATTATTATAAAAATCGATTATTTTTTTCACATCTCTACTGCCTGTTCAGTCCGTGCCATGCCGTCAATACAAGAAAAATATCATATGAATTACAAAATAACAAGAAATTATCATTTACCTAAATTTTCTGTTTTTTTTTTATGGAGTAGATTAGCCGGTCGGGGAACCAGGGTAAATTACCCCAAATGGGGTAAAAATGAAGGTTGGGGATGTAAAAATGAAACTTTTGTGATTAATATGTAGTTTTCATTTGCTATTTTATAAACCTGTTAGTATTTTTTTCAACTTAAATAATTTAGCAACATATACAAGCCACGCCATCTCATTTCCCACCACTAGAGTGTTCTCGAGTTATATCTTTGAGCAGTAAAGCATACCCCCGCCTGCTCAGCCCGGGCCATGCCGTAACTACAAGAAATATATCAAATGAAGTACAAAATAACAAGAAATTATCATTTATTTATATTTCATATTCATAGGTCTATTTCAATTAAATTAATCTATAGTCGCGTCTTGAATGAATAACTAAAAAGTATAATTTATAGAATTAGGCGTTAATTTGCGGAGATCCATAATACAAAAGTAATAATAAAATTATTTTGCTATAATCCGCGATGAAGTAAAATAGAAAATATATATAATGCTAAATGTAGAGTGGACAATCGGTTATCATACCTGATACAGGATTCGTTAAAAAAAGCGCAAAGCGATTGCAAAGCTTTGCGATTTTGGTCGTGGAGTCTGTCTCCTGATGATGCTTCGGTTGCGGGGCGAAACGATCGTTGAGTTTGTGATAGTGAACGTATGTAGTGCTTGTGTATCGTGGTGGCGGTGGTGGAGGTTTGTGCATGTGTTTTTTTTTTAAGAATCCTGCTTGTGTCAGGTATGATAACCGATTGTCCACTTTCATCTAGCATTATATATATTTTCTATTTTACTTAATCGTGCATTATAGCAAAATAATTTTATTATTACTTTTGAACTAAAAAGTAGCCAATCTTTATATCTCTTTATCTAAATATTAGAGAATTCTGGGGATATGTCTAAACTACAATCCGGATAGGAGGTGGGTGGAACTTAGCTCCAACCCTCCTCTCCAAAAAGAGCGCTTGCACATCTGTGAGATAGCAATAGGCAGTCACTTTCATACGTAACTTAATGATCCTACGGTAACTTCCAATCATCGCAGTTAATGGATCTGCTTCTGCTTAATTTGCTGCTTATAGTAAGATGTAGTCTAATGCCTTTGTAAGTTAAGTGTGAAGAAATGAGCATCCCACGTAATATCCTATCCTACTAATATTATAAATGCGAAAGTTTGTGAGTATGGATATAAGTTTGTTACTCTTTTACGGCGAATCCGCTGAAACAATATCGATGAAATATGCCACCATTATTCCTTACACACCGGAATAACATAATATCGATGAAATATGCCACCATTATTACTTACACACCGGAATAACATATAGGTTACGACACGACTATAGTCCACGCGAACCAAGTCGCGGTCCGATATGGTCTAGATAGGATACCTGGCTCTCATCCAGAAGGCTCGGGTTCGATTCCCGGTATCGGAATCACCCTTAGGTCACTTAGCTGACCTGGGCTCACGGCCCAAATACTGACACCCTTAGGTCACCCAGGTGAAATCGGCCTACGGCCGAAACACAGACCGGGCTCAAGTTCCCGCGAGGAATTGCCCGGGCAAAAAAATACGCCTCGAGGCCCGTACCCCGCTTACCCTCCACCCGGGGAGTTAATAGTTAGTGCTAGTAATACTATAAATGCGAAAGGTTATGAGTATGGATGTATGTTTCTTACTCTTTTTCTTTTTCTACGGCAAATCCGCTGGACCAATATCGATGAAATATGCCACAATTATTTCTTATACACCGAAATGACATATAGGTTATATAAATCATGTTAATTTTACAGGAATAGGATGACATTGAAAAGCGCCATCTATTATCAACCTATCACACTAACGAGGTCGCAAGTGAAAGTGTATTTTACCCTATTTTCACATTCCAGGTGGCTCTAAAAGCGGCCTTCCTATCTCCTACACTGGTGTGCTGGCGAGCCCACAGTGCCCGTCATTGCGAGAGAGCCATCGCCGAAGGGATATGCGATTTCGCGTTATTCGACGCTGCCGACATGTTGCACGCGGCGTACAAATATCGCCTCGTGCCGTTTATGCAAGAAGTATGTATACTCATTTATAGCAATCCAATTTAGAGGTAACCTACAGCCTTACTAAAAATGGTTGGATACTAAACCATCGTATATTAGTACTAGCAGCCCACTCCGGCTTCGCACGGGTATAAAATTTATAGCCTATGTCACTCAGTGAAAAAAAATATTAAAATCTATCCAGTAGTTTTGTTTTATTTATTACTGTCCGTGGCTCGCACGCGCTAAATTTGAAGTAAAACAATTCGCCTCTCCCTATACCATCAAGATTTCCTGCTATCTTTGGAATATCTAAATTGTGGTTGTGTTCTTTATGTTACTCTTGAAAGAACGACATATAGTTGGCCATTTGAAAAACAAACCCGTCCGATCGCAGCTAAATTCGAAGTCACTCTATCTATTTAAAAAAACTGCATCAAAATATGTTGCGTAGTTTTAAAGATTTAAGCATACATAGGGGTATAGGGACAGACAGAGAAAGCGACTTTGTTTTATACTATGTAGTGACGTTTGGCTATTATTTTGATAATTGACAAATTTTTTACCATACTTCAATAAAGACAAAATTACGTTTAGCTGTTATTTATGTTTTGTATTCCACTGACATTTTCGTTTTTTTAATAATGTCATAGTCGTTTTTGATATACCACGTTTTATAGTGACTTGACGGGATAAAATAAATGTGGTCGGACGGGATAAAAAGTATCCTATGTCCGTCTCTCGGTTGTAAGCAACCTCTCCACCAATTTTCAGACAAATCAGTCCATCCGTTCTTGAGTTGTATTGTAACTAAAACAACTTTCTTTTAAATATATAGATAGATATACACATACAAGATTAACTCATTTAAATATTAAAGACAACATTGTATCTCATTTAGTGGTACTTCAAATTAATCCGTACCTTTATTAGATATATTCGAGCGGGAACAATTGGTATTACGCCGTTGCGGTGGCCAAAGAGCAGGACCCGGACACGGATATTACCTACCTTCGCGGGAAGAACACTTGCCATACGGGGATTGGGATGGCTGCTGGATGGGTGTTCCCTCTCGCCTATCTCATCTCTAATGGATGGATACGGTAAGTAATTTCTCTTTCACGCAAGAGAATACTTGAATCATTTGTTTGATGTATGATCGTGTTTTCAAATCTCAGATTTTATTAACAACTAGTAATATCCCGCAGTTTTACCCCCGTACATACCGATCTCATGGTAGTGGAAAGTCCACTAAGTCGGACTATTGATTTATTTTTGTTAAATATATCATCAATAGTTTCGTTAAGGTATGAAAACGGTTTGTCTACTCTACATTTTTCATTATATATATATTTTCTATTTTCATTCATCGCGAATTATAGCTAAATAATTTTACTATTACTTTTGTGTGAAGCGTGCCATACGCATATAAAAAAAGTAGCGCCAGAGTTGACGGATGCTAGAGAATGAAAGAGAAAGAAGAGAGAAAAGTTGGGAAAGGGCAGCAGAATGATGAAGATTGACTAATTCGTTGAGTATATTGTTAGCTTCTGTTAGCTATGCGTACTAATACTCTAAATATTTTTTATAATTGTTAGACATACTTATAATAATCAGATATAAATTATAGAATATAAATACGTTATAAGGAATAGAATGATAATGAGGAAGTATTTTGTCTACCATAATATGTTGTCTGTCATTCGGTGGGACCAAACGAATTAATGTAAAAGATTGTGACACGGGTCTTGTTCTCTAACAACATTCAACAGTTGAATGCCCGGTTCACATTATTCCAGTCGACCATTCCAGTCCAGCGCTGGAATGCTACGGGAATAATGTGAACATGCACTGAAATGTTCCAATGTAGTGATCAATCCAGTTTAGTCGACTGGATTGGCGTTCTATTTTTCATTCCAGCTCACCCATTCCAGTGCCACTGGAATAGTGTGAACGGCCTACCACGCTAAACAGTGAACACGTATTGTTTTATTTGTGGAATTTTATTGGTACAGATGCGACAGCATTTTTATGACTGGAATAAAGTAAACGATATAATCCAGTCCAGCACTGGACTGGATTGACTCGCTGGATTATTGGACTGGAATAATGTGAACCGGGCAGAGGAGTTAATACGTCCTAAAAGTATTTGAGTCAACAAAGTGTGTGAGGCTAACAATGTTTTGTGATTCCAGTCCGTACGGCTGCGACGGCGCCCACGCGGCCGCGCAGTACTTCAGCAAGTCGTGCGCGCCGGGCGCTCTCAGCAGCGAATACGTGGACTCGGGGACCGTGCCGCACGACAACCTCTGCCACCTGTGCCACGGGGCCTCTTTCCGGTAACATATGCTTTCTTTGAATTTAAACTATCGTGAGTGTTATTCATAATTAATGTATAGAAACCGGCTATACTCTCGTCTTAATTTATCGGATGAACCGATACCGCTCCCGCCGTGATAACGCCGCATAAAGAGCTCATGAATAAGAGCCCCGTATGGGCTTGAAACTAGTCGGGCTCATCCAATAGAAACTAGTCGGGCTCATCCAATAAAATAACACGTGAGTATAGCTGGTTTCTTTACATTTATTATCTGGTATATTATCTGGTTACCGTAGTAAAATGTAACTCGAAGTAGGTGAAGACTTGAGAAGAGAAGAGTCTCTCCTTATTTAAAGAAGGATTGGAACAAAGACCAACCACGCTGCTCTAATGTGGATAGATAGGTTATACATATCTCCAGACATCTCTAAAGATATGCAGGATTCCTCACGATGTTTCCCTTCACCGAAAAGCGTGTGATAAATTGCAATTATCAATTAGACAAATAAGTTTTAACAGAAGAAAAATGATGAAATGTTAAGTTATACACTGTCCATTATATTAACCATCTTTTGACAGATTGACGATAGTGATGTCCTAAAGATTCTCGTATGCGATACCATTCCGATTATAGTACCTACTATCATTAATCGAATTACGTACCTAAGTAATTCGATTAATGATAACCTACGTAAACTAGATTACTACTTGAGAAAAGAAATTCCAACTTTGAGAAAACTTATTGTTTCTTTGAAAAGAAGTGGTCTATTTCATGGTGAAAAATCTTCTTTGGTCAAAGTTTTGAACACAATTGGCTTTTCATATAAAAAGTTAAATAAAAGAAAATTATTAATGGAACGCACAGATATAGCTATAGCACGTTGTGATTTTTTAAGAGAGGCAAAGAAAATACAAGATTGGGCAAATATTGTTTTCACGGATGAAACATGGCTCAACGCTAACCACACACTATCTCGTTTCTGGACTGATGATACTGCTGATTCCACTTCCTCAGTACCAATGGGAAAAGGTGAGCGCCTAATCATTTGCCATGCAGGTACAGCAAAAGGATTTGTACAAGACGCACTGTTGGCATTTAAATCGAAGAAATCAAATGACTACCACGAAGAGATGAATGCAAATGTGTATGAAGAGTGGTTCAAAAAAATGCTCATTTCATTGGAAGAACCATCAATAATTTTTATTGATAATGCGCCCTACCACTCCCGTCAAATTGACAAAATGCCAACACAGGCTAATAAAAAGCATGAAATAATTAATTGGCTTCGGGACAATGGAGAAAATGTGGACGACTCAATGTTAAAAGTTGAATTAATAAAAATATTAAAAACCAAAAAGAGAGCAAAACGCTATGTAATCAATGAAATGGCAGCAGAATATGGCCATACTGTTCTTCAGATTCCTCCATACCACTGCCAGTACAACGCAATAGAACTTATATGGGCACAAGTAAAAGGGCATGCTGCGAGATGCAATACAAGCCCCCCATTCACAGCGAATAAAATGTTGCAATTGCTAAAAAATGCTTGCACCCACGTAACGGCCGAGAACTGGGCAAGTGTGGTGGAAAGAACTAAAAGAGTAATATTCTCTGATTGGGAACGTGATATTGCGTTTGATAATATATTATCTACACAAGAGCTAATAATAACTGCTACTGAAGACTCCTCATCGGAGGAGTCTAGTGTTGATTATCATTCCGACGACTCGTGCTAATAAAATAAATTAAAATATCCTGATTGTTTTATTTGTATTCATGTATTAACTAAGAAGAAAGTAAAACTTTATATAATGTTATTAAATGTCTTTTAATACTCGTAACATCGATTTCTACCGATTATTTTTAATCTGTGGCATAATCGTAGAAACCATTATGTGTGACATCACTAAGTGGGCGGTACCCATCCATAAAGTACAAATATTATTTGTATGATATTTGTACGTAAGCAATACAAAACTTAATGAGCGTGAGCTGTCAAAAGACTGATAATATGATGGACGCAGTATAGGAAAATATTACTATTAGGTAATTCTAATTCATAATGTTTGATATTTGCGTACTTACTTTTTCTTAACTATAAATTGTTTCACTTCGTAAGTTAGCTGGCAGAGATCTTTGTCATAGAGATAAGTCGACCTTTGTACACTTTTTTATAGCAATAATGTTTTTTCCAATAATTTTTATGGTATATAAATAATAGTAGATTATGATACTTTTGCATAATAAGGGTTCTTATAACACGAGTGTGTTTTAAAAAAACGTTTTATATTAACGTAAAAGATTTTTAAATATCAAATGTTAGCGCAAACATCGATTGCGCATGCGTGTTGCGTCGCCGCGGACTCGTTCATTGAAACCTTGTTTTTGAAGGTAAAGGTTCAATCTCCTTGCTTCAGCTGGAGGTTGATTAGGTGTATCGTTATGATTAAAAAGTTATATTATGATACAGGTGTCCATACAAGGCCTATATCGTAATAAAACTTTTTAATTTTTTATTTTTGGCCTGTAGGTAATGTTTGTCATAAGAATTTTGGTTTCAGTTTTATAATCTTTGTATTATTGTAAATAAATAAATAACTGGTAATTTGGTACAGCCGTTGCCGCCGGGACGCCAGCGAGGATTACTACGGTCACGTGGGCGCCCTGAGGTGCATGGTGGAGGGTGGTGGGGACGTGGCGTTCGTGCGGCACACCACGCCCCACGAGGTGTCCGGTGGTAGACGGCGGGAGTGGTGGGCGCGGGATCTGTTGCCTGACGACCTCCAACTATTATGTCCGGATGGTAAGCAGCGATTTTTTTTTAAATATTTCAGCTTAAATATTTATTTAGCTTCGTGGGTCGCTGCTTCGATTCGCGCCGAGGGAGAACATTTTTAAAAATATTTCATACCATTTATTTCGCTTCGTGGGTCGGTTTATTTCGCGATAACATTTTCTAATTACAATTTGACGCCGTGTGGTATCCGGCTGAATAGAATAGTACCACCCTCATTCCTTACCGAGGTGTCGTAAAAGGCGACTATGATAATTTGACCCGCTGTTTTGTATCCGGCTTAGTAGAATAGACCACCATCATTCCTTACCGAGGTGTCGTAAAAGGCGACTATGATAATTGACCTGCTGTGTGGTATCCGGCTGAGTAGAATAGACCACGTTTATTTCTTACCGAAGTGTCTAACAGGGCGACAAAAGTAAGTTGACCCGCCGTGTGGTATCAGGTTTAGTAGAATAGACCAACCTCATTTCTGAACGAGGTATCGTAAAAACGACTAAGGTAAGTTGACGTTAAGCAGACGGCCGATCATAAAATAACTAGCCAAAACATGTAACAACATGATGTTCCGAATTGGGAATGGAGACTTAGATTAGGTTTGAAAATTTTGGAAATGTTTGGCTAATGTGAATTTGAGTGTAAATTTCTGGCTACATATAATAATATATATGGATTGAAGAAATGAAAACATCGCTAGCTACTGTAGTCAGTAAGTAAGCGAAGCAGATAAAGTTTGACTGAAGTTCAGTAACTAGTTCTACACACATACACACGGGTAAGGAACGCAGAGCAATCTGAGTCATTCAATTACCTGAAATAATATGTTACATATACAACCGGCTTCAAATTATTAGACAATAATATCATTATCTTCCTCCCCTTATCCCACTCTAAGTGGGGTCGGCACAACATGTTATAAACATGCTGTCACATGATTTGGCTGCGTTTTTACGACCCGCAGCCTGCCTGGCGTCAACTTACCTCTGTCGTATTCTACGACACCTCGGTAAGAAAGAGGGTGGTCTATTCTACTAAACCGGATACCATACGGTGAATCAACTTACCTTTGTCGCCTCTTACGACACCTAGGTAAGAAAGAGGGTGATCTATTCTACTCACATACACACGGGTAAGGAAAATGATGATACTATTAGTTCAACAAATTTGCAAGCTACATTTGCAAGGATGGCATTGCGATAGTATAAAACTGTGTGCATATGCCATCCTCACTCATTGTGATAACTAGTCGATCACAGCAAAGTATGACCGACCTCGGGATGACTCTTGAGGTCCATTCGGCTCAGTCTGGATTACAAGTAAATGCATCCAAAACAAAGTATCTTCTTAGCAGCAGAGTCCTAGCGCCAGTTCGAGACGTGACTGTTGGAGATAACAGGATTGAGGGTGTGAATGCATTTCGGTACTTAGGATCGAACCTGAATTCCCTGAATTTGATGGGTGAGGAGATCAAAGCTCGTATAGCGGCCGGAAATAAAAGCTTTTACGCGTGCCATTCCCTATTAAACAATAAGCTTCTATCCGCCAATACCAAGCTCTCTATCTACAGATCAATAATCCGTCCTATAGTGACCTACGCCTGCGAAACCTGGACGCTAACGCAAAAAGAGGAACTTAAGCTAGCATTTTTTGAAAGGAACATCTTACGAAAAATTTTCGGACCATTGCGTGAAGCCAACGGCATGTATCGTAGAAGAATGAATCACGAACTGGACCAGCTGATTCATAAAGAAACGATCGTCAGGTTTTGCAAGTCACAAAGGCTCAGATGGGCGGGCCACCTGGAACGCATGGACGATACCAGAGCAGTAAAAACCCTTTCCAGGTGGATTCCACAACAGAAGAGACCCAGAGGTAGACCCAGAAAGCGATGGATAGACTGCGTCGAGGAAGACCTCCGATGCATGGGAAGATTAACATCTTGGAGACGGGAGGCCAGGGACAGAGCGAAATGGAAAAGACTCGTTGAGGAGGCCAAGACCCACAAAGGGTTGTAGTGCCACAGGAAGTAAGTAAGTAAGTATGCCATCCTCACATATATCATCCTCATCCTCATATAATATCCTTACAATCCCTTTTCAAAATGCAGGTACACGTGCAAAGATGCACGAATACAAGCATTGCAACCTGGGCAGAGTTCCCGGCTCGGTGTTGATGGGACGGGCCAACCACACCGAGCTGGACACGTACTCCAACCTCATAGTGTACGCGCAGCAACTGTATGGCGCCACCACCGCCGATGACTTTAGGTAATACCTTTTTTTATTTAAGTTTTAAAGCCGCTAACATTTCAAAGTACAGTGTCCATAGACAATAGTATTCTATAGTCAGATATGGACTTGTACCTTGCTCAGTAGTTTTTTACAAAAAAAAAAATAATTATGTAGTTGCGATCGATCTTGGATATTTATTATACATTTCTCGAGACTGCCTGTTCCCAGAATAAGCTACGCTGAATTGACAGTTCAATATAAATTTTAGTATTTTTTAATGTCCAAAAACAGGGATAAAACCATATATATATATATATATATATATATATATATATATATATATAACGCGTCCGATCGCTGCTAAATTGGAAGTGCTATGCGCCTGCATTTTCAATTTGTAATAACAATATTGATCTATATTAAATTAACAATATATTTAACGTTCTTAATTGGATAAGGATTAATGCTGTATTGTTTAAAATTGCTTCAAAAATAAGGCATTATTTTATTATTGAAAGCGACTATGTTTTATATTATGTAGTGATTAGGATAGATTGACCGTTATTTAATTTAATTTCAGCTTTAGCATGTTCCTGTCTCATCCACCTTATGCAGATCTGATCTTCAGTGATGCGGCTGTAAGGCTAAAGCCACTTTCACACAACCAACGATCCGCAGAAATGATTGCGGGAAAAGCCTTAATGCGGGCCGCAAGGATTGTTTCATGTGATGCGCCACAAGCTTCATATTATATCGCTTCAGACCCAGATTTCTTATCAAAGGCGTACAAAACTAGTGTTCTAGGACAAGTGATTATTGCTTCTTTAGTAATATTAACACTATTATGATTCAGTTAAGAATAACTTTTTTATAAGAGAAAATGTATTTCCAATCAGGTTGTCCATTTTCGTTTGTGTTATTGTAATTACGTCTCTATTATTTTGTTAGTAAAAAATATTCCGTCCATACAAGTGCCTCATAGATATTTAGTACTTTGGAATTTAAATAATATAGCTTAATTTTTTTATTCTTTTTATGTACGGTAGATCTACAATTATACATAAGAAACACTAAGTCGTAAGTGAGCCATTCTCAAAAAGTGGCAATCGCAGAGACAAAAAGCGGTTCATAATACAAAAGTAATGATAATATTTTTTTGCTATAATCCGCGATAAAAGATTTTATATCACGGCGATATTATATAAAGGTTTTATAAAATACTTTTCTCGCTGATTGTAGAAAAATAATATTTACGTAACTTTTAATTTACTTTTATATTGAATTTTTTTTTTTATAGGTTTTCCAATAAAATTATAGTTTTAGCAGTTGCGTCATTGTTCTTCTGGAAACGGACTGGACTTAATGAATTTTGTGTATCGAAATTTTTCTATCAAGTATAGAAAATACAAAAACTACCAAAGTCACTTTTTTGTCTTTTCCTAAGTATTTTCTGTTGTCAATTTATAGACATTGTTGTTAACAGTTCGTAACAGAATTTAAAACTACGCTTTCCGGAATCGTACCTATCCTACATACCCCCTTTATTATTAAAAATGTTATCATGTTAAATTAATTACCATATTTTTTTTTAATGATGCTGTAAACTTCCAATTGCATTAATTTGGATTATAGCTATTTTATTTTCTCTAATAACCACACTGCACTATTGGAAAATTTATAGACAATTTTTTTTTTATTTACCTCAGTAAAAAAAAAATCAGAAAGACATTAAAAAATATCAGAAAAGAAGGATATTCAAAGGACTGATGCACATAGACAATTTTCTATGTAGATACTTAAATTCGGAAAGTTGAAACGGAGGAAAAAAAACGGACTTGCGGAAAGAAGCCTTGTACCTTATAATAAATAATCCTCATTGGTATTGGAAAATACTTTCGTGAAATAAGTTTTAAGGTAATATATAATTTTATCCAAATACTGTATTTTTTCTATTTAATAAGTTGTGTTTTACTAAAAAAAATGGCAATTTAGTAGAAGCAATACCCTCTACTAAACTGCGATTTTTTTTCTTGTCTAGTATTTTATTAACGTATATTTGAAAACTTGACAAACAACTGAAAACATTGTATACATTTATCTCAATTATATTTCATTCTGTCCATATTGATTTCTGTAACAGTGGTATTTTTTTTAATAAAGTAAAGATAATTAAGTATTATTTTATTTCTTTTAATTGATAAAATCTTCTATGATCATAACATTGAAATCCTCTAGGTAGTTCATCAAAATTTTTAAAAATTCGCCTTAAGTCTGTTTTTCTACACACATCCTTTATTGCCATTCGATGAACACCATCTGCAGAAATCCTTCTAGCATGTTCCTTCCATTTACCGAAAATACAATTTGATTTTGCTAATTCAATATTTATATGGGGAACTAAAATATTGCATTTTGGCGTTTTCCTAGCACATAACAACAAGGCTTTGAAAGACAGGTATCGAAAATAGTTAACACAATATATAAACATAAATTTGTCAGGTACATGTTTTTTCAGTGTCTCTATTATAGTATTACAAAGTTTTACTGCCACTTTCTTTTTATATATAGCTATATAGTTCGACATATCTATTTCCTCAGAAACTATAGCTATGATTGTGCAAAATTTATTTGCTGATAAACATAAAGTGACAAAAATGTGTTCCCATATCAATTCTTCATTATTATGGTTGAAATTAAATATATGGGTATTTATTTGGATCCCAGATTGACCGATTCTGTTTTCCAAAAACTGTGTCAAGTTACTTGTTGCAGATGAGAATACTATTTTGTAGCACATGTCTCCAGTGAAAACATTATTTGCTCTGCCTACATGCAAATTATCCGTATCATAGCTATATCCCAGAAAAACTATTTCTTTACTGTATCTAATTGTTGGATGGATAAAATTAATCACAGTTTTTGAATAATTTACATTTCTGTAATTGGATAGTGCGCTTAGAAATGAGTGAGCATCCTCCAATGTGTCTGTTATATACAAATAGTCATCTACAACTCTCACAAATAATTTTAGTTCATGTTCATTTTTTTGATGCATCGAAAAGTATATTTCATCCATATAAGAATAGTACAGTTCAGATAACGCTGGAGAATATTTATATCCCTGTACAAGACCTTCTCTCCATTCATAAACGGTGGAACCGGCCCTTATCAACAATGGTTTTCTTATCTCTGCTACTATTTCTTTATAATGTTGAGCATGTTTCTTTTTCAAAAATATAGATGATTCTGTTTTTTGTAGCTCAAGGTGCCTTTCATGAAGTATTGTCAAAAGTTTTGTTCTATTGATTGATCCAAAGGCATTGCTGAGATCAGTTTTAATAAAGTACAGTTTTGGTTTATTTTTTTTCAACCATCTGAAGTACAAAGATGTAAACTGAACTTCTACTTTCTCCTGTGGTTTTCCAGCGAGCTTCTTAAGAAAATATAATCTCTCTTTCATTTTATACTTCTCTCTTCCACTTAGCAAGTCACTTTTATATCTTACTATTGGTCTATATTCATAGCTAGACTTTAATACTAGGTATAGTTTAGGTGTGTCTCTTTTAATCAATTTTAATTTTAATTTCTCTTGTAAACTATATTTTTTTTTCACTTTCTTACCTGAGGAATTCGTTTGAGATTTAAATAAAATTTTTGCAGTTATCATATCAGATATTTTTCTGTCATAGAAACTTTGCCATTGATTCTTCCAGAAAAAGTAAAGCAAGTTCTCGTCATTATTTATTTTGCATGTTGTAACATAAAAATTTAAGGCAATCATCGATGACAATATTTTTTCGAATATCCACTTAAGTATATTAAATAAAACTTCAAATGAATTCTCACTTGTAATACTGCTCCAGGGAAATATGTCAAAATCCCATTTCCTGATTAATTTTTTAAAATCTAAATATTGACGTTTCATACTATAAATAATTATCTTCAAACATTTTTTAAATAGTTTCGCATTATGATTGTTACCGAAAAAATGTTTGGGAATTATTTTGCTATGTGCGATCCAACAGCTCATGTAAACTTTCTTCTTATCCACCGCAATCAATCTTTGTTCCTTATCTTCCAATGTAAAATAGTTTCTAAAATCCTGTTGACTGTATGCCTTAATATTTTTTTGTAATTCAGAGATTAATTCGTGTAATTCTGTGGAAAGTTCTCTTACCAGTTGCTTTTCTTTGAATATTTCGTTAAGAAATACTTTACTATCTTCACATTTCAATAATTTTGGATTTAGAATGTTACTGAACGATCTGACATTTTGTTTATTTACGAAGTAGTGCGCAAAACATATTGGTTCATTCATATTTTTTATTATGAGGTAACTACTAAAAGGAATGATTATTCATTTATATCATGTATAAGTATTAAGTATATAAATGAACATTGGTTAAACAGTTGACTATACTGTTATTAATGGACAGTGGACTTATCACTTAACTAATAATTCAAATTTTGCGGCGACTTGTTCAGACTTGAACAAAAACGTTTCATTTTAGAGAAAAACCATTTGCGAATAAAATCCTATATTATAGTTTTTAGTTTTCTAACATATTAATATGATTATTATCAATTATTTAGAAATTCATTTCGCCAAAGAAATGAACATAATTCAAATTTCAAGTATATGTATTGGATCTTTGATAACCTAAATGATTAAATTGTCTTTGACCTGGAACAGTGGAAATCAGCATAAATAAACATATCTCTTTAATAGAAGATCGATTCTGAGACCTCTGCAAATAGGGATAAAGAACATTGTCGCATGTTTTTACTCTTATCACACTAGATTGTATATTTATATATAATATGTTTATGTAGTGATTACAGTGAATTTAATGAAGAAGTTTATAATCAAAATAATATGTACATAAAGTAAAATAGTAGTAGTAGTCATAGTAGTTTTGAATAACTAGAACTAGAATACAAATTCTATATAATGACAAAAAATATTTTAAGTGATTTACGACAAATATTTAGAAGCAGTGTCACAGCTGTGTTACCTGAAAATCTTATTAAAAAATCAATAAAATACAATTCTACAGAACAAAAACTGACTGTGGCCGGCAGAAATTACGATCTTAAAAATAAAAACCTGTATGTTATTGGATCCGGAAAAGCAGTTCAAAATATGGCTATTGAGGTGGAAAAAACTTTTGGATCGAAAATTAAGCAGGGTATTATAAGCATACCCGCGGGCAGTTTAAATGATGTATCAATTATTAAACATATGAACTACTTTGAAGGAGCAAAAAATAACTTACCTGACTCAGAAGCCATGAATACTGCATGCAAAATTAAGAAGTTGACTACAGAATTAACAAAAGATGACTTTTTACTTGTTTTACTGTCAGGTGGTGGATCATCTTTACTACCATTGCCTAAAGAGCCTATTACTTTACATGAAAAAACCACTCTAATAAAGAGACTTGCAAATTCAGGTGCAGATATTAAAGAACTTAATACAGTACGAAAAAGAATATCAGATGTAAAGGGTGGAAAATTGGCTATACATGCACAGCCTGCTCAAGTGGCTTGTTTAGTTCTTTCTGATATTGTTGGAGACCCTTTAGATCTAATAGCAAGTGGTCCAACTACCATAAATAAAGATAACCCAAAGGAGGCCATCAACATAATTCATAAATATAATTTAACTAAAGAATTACCTGAGTCAATAAAACTGATCCTAGAAGAAAAAGATAATATGTTATTTCCTGTAGATAATGTACATAATGTGATAATTGGATCTAATAAGTTAAGTGTTCAAGCTGCTTCTGCTGAAGCTGCAAAACTTGATTATTATCCTATAGGACTATCTAACACTGTTACTGGTAATACCTACGATATTGCTAAACACTATGTACAAATGGTAAGATCAATTGTTTCATATAAAAAGGGTTTTTTAAATAATAATGAACTCAGCAAAAAATTAAATGCTCTAAACTTACCTGGATTGAACATAAACTTGGTTTTAGAAAATGAAAATACTATCAAATACAAAGATTTGTGCTTAATTCTTGGTGGTGAAACTACAGTGCAAGTTGCTGGTGAAGGAGTAGGTGGTAGAAACCAGCAGCTCTGCTTGGAATTTTGTACACTTATTCACGACTTTAGTAAGGAATTGAGCGATTATGATGTTTATATTTTATGTGCTGGTACTGATGGTATTGACGGGCCTACTGATGCAGCTGGTGCAATTGGATATATCGATCTTATTTCAGACTGTAGTAAAGCAAATATTGATGTGCAGCATTACATTAATAATAACGATTCATATAATTTTTATAAACAATTTAGGAATGGGGAACTTCATGTCATCACAGGGCATACAAATACAAATGTTATGGACATTCATTTAATTGTTATACAAAATAAATGTATTTAATACTTATATAGTAATTAATTTATTACATTATAAATTGAGCGAGTATAGGAAATGATCTAGTGAACATAACTACAAATCTTCACAATAAAATTGTTCAAAACCATGTTCACCTTATATTTAAATTGTTGCTAATGTGATACATACAATAGTACACTTAAGTATATTTTTTATAGTACACATTTTTCTATACTGTAGGTTTTAAGAAAAGGTTCAATACATTTTGTTCTCCCTTAGCTTCTTTTAGCTTTATAGCAGCTTTTACAGCAACTTGACATAAGCCAGCATATTTGTCTTTCTTTTTCTTATTGTTTTTTATTATTTTTTGTGATTCTTTATTAATATTAGATAAAGAATTGGTCTGTTTCTTTAAAGAAAAGGCCACTTTTGATTTACAATATACATCAGATTGATATAGCTGTTTGTTGTTTAATTTAATTTCCTTTATTTTTTGCTTCTTTGTGGCTTTTGCGTTTTTGATACTTTTATTATCTTCTAAAATTTGTGTGTTTGAGGAACTTTGTTTAAGTACTACACTTTTTGTTTTATGATGACAAAATGAACAATTTTTTTCCTGTAAATGAAATTATGTATTAAGTAACTAATAATATACATAAATAATAGATCATATCCTTAATTACCAATACATTGCTGTGTAGTAAATATTCCTTATTGTTATTAGATTTATTTTGAAGCCTCGCCTTAGCTCTGATTCTCTGTCTTTGCCTTTTACTTAATTTAATGGGCTTCAACTGAAAATATTATTTCACTTTAAATAAATGGAAAAAGTTATGAAATATTAATTTTATAATAAATTTCGTATACCGTTGCTTCCGTTTCTTTTTTCCATTCAATAAGGCAATGCGAACATCTTATTGCTTCTGAAAAATGTTTTTGTGGTAATCCAGAGCCTCTTGACAATCGGCGGCATTTCAATCTAATCAAGAGAAATAATTCTTGTATATCATAAAGGCGTGCAAGCAATCTACAATAATGTAGTTGAACGCAAAAAACTTACAAGTAATAGCTCTTTAAAATTTGTCGAATGTTATTATTCTCAATCTGTGACATCGCAAATGAAGCTCGCGTTAAAAAATCCACTTGCTCTTCTGTCATAATTCAAAGTTTCGAACCTAATTATTTTTCTCTATTACATATTTTTAACAATAACTTCTATATAAATTCTAATTTCTACAGTCGTATCACAGTAGGCCTAGGGATGTAAAAACAATCGATTATTTTATTATTGTAATCGGTAAAATATTAATTCTAATCGGATTTTCTAAACATTGTTCATCGTATTTTAAAAATCGATTATATAAATTACTCTCTTTTTCATCTTTTTTTGATAAAGATAAGATATGCGTTGTTAGATGACACCAATGTAAAAAACTAAAATTTTTAATTAAACTTCGCAAACATCCTAACAAAAATAGCAATTTTTATTCTTTAGCTTAGTTAACTATTAATATCTAGCGTTCTAGCTAGGTTTTATTTAAAAAAGTCGTTTTATCCCTGTTTCTAAAAAAAGTCGTGATGATTTAAAAATAAAATTAAGAATTTAATGCAAATGATAATTTAGCTGTCAAACGTAATGCTGTGATAGCCCGAGAGGGTAACGGGCGGTTAAAATAAGTTCAAAACCTGGGATCGTGTCCCACTGGTACATTACATATCACCGGCGCTTGTTTCCTTTTTTTTAAATTGCGTTTTTATATATCTTTACAAAATTACCGAGCTAGTCTCGGTCACCCAGGTACTAAAGACTTACATAATAAGAAATTAAACTGGATAAGTACGAATAAAAATTAACAGATGCACTGTTTGGGACATATGTTGAAAGTGTGTAGTTTTACATTGGTTTCATCCAAAAATATATTATAATATTATAAGAGATAGGCAAAATGTATATCTGAGTACAAATGAGATTTTATCTTATCAATCTTGGGATATTAATCACTCTTTTATATCTTTAACTCATTTAGCTCAGTACGGTTCAGAGAGAGAATAAGGCAGTTAAGACTTATTATATCCTTTATATCTTCGGCTCTATTAATACAAAGTACAAACATGCAATAGCTATTTGTCTCTTTCTTTTACACTTAAATTGCCATCAAAGCCCATCTCTTTCTTTCTAACTGAACGAACCGTAGCTCATCAAGAAAAATATAAAAATATAACTGAAACACATGTGAGCTAGATAGTGATATTTTGCAAAGTTATATTTATAAGTTCTAATTACCCAATTCTAATTCTTATCTTAAAAAACAAAAATAAAATAACATTAGAGTTATTAGTATAATCGACTTTTCGTAAATCGATTAATGAAAATTAGAAAAACAACTATAAAAATCGATTATAATAATCAAATAATCGATTGATTAATATAAATTATCAAAAGTTATAGTACATAATTAGTAACTGACATTTAGATTTTGTAAATATTCAATAATTTTTACCTAACGATAGTGCAAATATTACCAGGTATATTCAAAGGAATCAGATATCGGTCTCAATTAATCTGAGGCTGTTGTTCTCCAATCTCTATCAAAGACTGATTTTGAAATTTGAAATATCCGTATCAGGGCGGTTTTACTACAGGCGCCAACACATGTTATCTCGCATCCCTCTTGCACATGTACGTATTTATGAATGAATCGTATGAAAATAGTCTCAGCATCTCGCTCCACTCCTACATACATATTTTTACGCACTCATTCTCATTTTGACTATCTATCATCATATAACAAGACAACAAGTTGATTTTATAATGAATGGGCGGTGTATTAAATTTTTAAATTTCCCGTTGTAAAGTTCTAGTACTTTAATTTTTACTAAAATGTATAATTTTGTTTTAATTTAGTTAGCAAAATTCTTGAAACAAATATCACTAGAAGCAAATTAAATGTATAAAGTCTTATTTCACCAGTAGCTGTTGAGATATTTCTTAAAATAAGAAATATAACAACGAAGAAACGTGCAGTCATAAAACAATAAGAAGAGGATTTACTTAATCATTATATAAATGTAAGTGTTGAGTTTTAATGAATTTTGTGCATCTCAATAATAGTAAGAGCTTTCTTAAAATTTACATTCTCACATTCTAAATATAATAACCTAACCTTGCATGGATAGCCTAAAACCTTTAACATGCAGTATAATTTTTATTTCATATTTGACTCATATTTGATTCATAGTGTCTTGTAGTGCAATAAATGATTAATAATGGAACATTAAAGTTAAAGTTTTTTAGAAGTTGTTCTAATTGATCATAAGTGTGTATCTATCTTAGTTATGAATAATTTGGACATAACTTAAATGGTCTACTTAATATTTTTTTTTAGAAGTATTTTCAATTGAAGTTGTATACTTCATTGTATTATATTAGAACTTTAAAAATGATTGTCAAGTTTTTTATAATGAGACTCGGATGAAAAGGGAGTAAATAGCAAAAGAGAGCAAGTTTATTCTGTATAAAGCAATATAGGGTATATTGCTTTATATAACACTATTGTTGATTTTTAATTAAAAAGCAAAAGCAAAATTTAAATTTACGATTGATTAAACAATTGATTGATTAATTGCAGATTCAAGAATCCTCAGATCCAAGATTAAGAGTAATTTTTTATTTTAATATGATTGTCACATGATCTTATTTATAGTTATGATTTGAGATATCTTTACATTTACAGTGCTAATAAAAGATATAATAGTATGTGTAATGAATGAAAGAATAACAGCAATATTAAAAGACTGTTCTATAAAACTGAAAGTAAATATTTATGTAATTTATAAATAACTTAAAATGTGCAACTGTTTATATCTAACAGAAATTAAATAACAAACAATATTTCTCCTTCATACTTATGCAATAATAAAAAGCAATTTTTCTAAAAGTGAACCCATTTACTCTTTCTTAACAAATCAATGCATAATTACACAGACAACATTTTTTTAAATATTATAGAACAACTATTCATATAGATTCAAATACAACCTTGTTCATAAGAGGTTCTATTTGAATAGTAACAATTTTTAATTTTTTTAATTTTTTAAAATTATTTTCAAAGATGGAATAGCACTAGACTAAGTGCAACTAAAGGAATGTAACTAATACTCAAGTGAAGTCTGAATTTATGAAGCTAAGTTAGATTCCCGTAATTTCAGCCACAGATGTAAGCGTGCACTCAAACATCAGTAGCCAAACGCGACTGGGAAAAGAATTAAGGTTTTACATGTATTGCAGGTGCCAAATACCGGCTCTTTGCCAACCGCAACACATAACCATTACAAAAAAAAAATGTAAAAATTAATGAATTGAATGAAATTAATGGATTAATTTTACAGGAGGGCAGTCCGACAGCTGGCCTCGTGACTCCACGAGCTACGCTGAACTGGCCTCGCTGCTGCCAATGGAGACGTGCCGCCGCCCCTCACCCCAGGCCGGCCCGTCCGGCTATGCCGCAGCTGCTGTCGCTCCGCCGTCGCCTCGAGCGCTCGAACAGCGCCAGGCCGAACAGTAGCGTCAACCACCAGGACCTTTGTAATTTGAGAAAATGCATTTGAGGTAACTAATACTCAAGTGAAGTCTGAATTTATGAAGCTAAGTTAGATTCCCGTTATTTCAGCCACAGATGTAAGCGTGCACTCAAACATCAGTAGCCAAAAGCGACTGGGAAAAGAATTAAGGTTTTACATGTATTGCAGGTGCCAAATACCGGCTCTTTGCCAACCGCAACACATAACCATTACAAAAAAAAAATGTAAAAATTAATGAATTGAATGAAATTAATGGATTAATTTTACAGGAGGGCAGTCCGACAGCTGGCCTCGTGACTCCACGAGCTACGCTGAACTGGCCTCGCTGCTGCCAATGGAGACGTGCCGCCGCCCCTCACCCCAGGCCGGCCCGTCCGGCTATGCCGCAGCTGCTGTCGCTCCGCCGTCGCCTCGAGCGCTCGAACAGCGCCAGGCCGAACAGTAGCGTCAACCACCAGGACCTCTGTAATTTGAGAAAATGCATTTGAGGTAACTAATACTCAAGTGAAGTCTGAATTTATGAAGCTAAGTTAGATTCCCGTAATTTCAGCCACAGATGTAAGCGTGCACTCAAACATCAGTAGCCAAACGCGACTGGGAAAAGAATTAAGGTTTTACATGTATTGCAGGTGCCAAATACCGGCTCTTTGCCAACCGCAACACATTACCATTACAAAAAAAAAATGTAAAAATTAATGGATTGAATGAAATTAATGGATTAATTTTACAGGAGGGCAGTCCGACAGCTGGCCTCGTGACTCCACGAGCTACGCTGGTCTGGCCTCGCTGCTGCCAATGGAGACGTGCCGCCGCCCCTCACCCCAGGCCGGCCCGTCCGGCTATGCCGCAGCTGCTGTCGCTCCGCCGTCGCCTCGAGCGCTCGAACAGCGCCAGGCCGAACAGTAGCGTCAACCACCAGGACCTCTGTAATTTGAGAAAATGCATTTGAGGTAACTAATACTCAAGTGAAGTCTGAATTTATGAAGCTAAGTTAGATTCCCGTAATTTCAGCCACAGATGTAAGCGTGCACTCAAACATCAGTAGCCAAAAGCGACTGGGAAAAGAATTAAGGTTTTACATGTATTGCAGGTGCCAAATACCGGCTCTTTGCCAACCGCAACACATCACCATTACAAAAAAAATGTAAAAGTTAATGACGTACGAATTACCAAAACTGCGCAATTTCAGAAATCAGTACGACACCTTTATAATGGCTAGCCCGTTAATAAAACGTCTTACAAAGTAGCGCGCTTTTGAAGCTAATGTTCGACGATACAGAAAACGAACATTACCAACAAAACGCCTACACAGTATGGGAAGAAAGAACACTGCAGTGTCCACCTCAACCATACTGTTAAATGAGAAGAAAAAGCCCTGCAGCTTTTACAGGAGGGCAGTCAGACGCTGCTAGTCATTATATATTAAAGATTACTGTTCCGCGGAAACGTGCGGACGGGTGAAACAACCTCCGGGACCTGGGCCCGACGCCCCGGCGTTTCAACCTACCTTATGCGGCCGTTAGCTGTAGACGTTCCGGCCTCGTGAGTCACTGCGTGTATATGTGTACGTGTGTGTGTGTGGTGCCTGTATGTACTTGGCGGATTCCGGAAGCCGTTGACTCGCCTCTGCAGTCGTAGTCCGAGGACACGTAATGTCTGTTTCTCCCTTAGTATGCACTTCACTATATCGGCTGAATAACACTCGGTGTGCACACAACCTTCGTAAGGTCACACGTTACTATATCGGGAAATAGTACCCAACACGCACCAAAACCGCGGACGGTCGCGTCTTAACAAAGCGCTTCACTAATTGAACGCGTCACTAAATTGATGCACTTCACCAACACGCACCAAAACCGTGGACGGTCGCGTCTCGCGTAGATTATCGCGATAACGATGTTTTGTGATAATAAGCTTGTTACACTGAACCGACGTCGTCAGTCGGCAAGCGCGTTTGCGTATACAGAATGGCGTATTCCGGCGCGCGCGGCTGCTCCCTATCGTGTTGGAAGCGTAACTACTTGACCGGCCGCTCTGATAGGAATCGAATGCTAAACGACCTTGCTTTCGCCGCTCGCGTCGTTCGCCCCTCGGCCCGGAGTCTTTTTATTCAAAACAATTACAATGTCTATATTTACCTAAGCTATGATTATAACAGAGTAATTATGCAAAAGTAATAATAAAATTATTTTGCTATAATCGGCGATGAAGTAAAATAGAAAATGTATATAATGCTAAATGTAGAGTGGACAATTGGTTATCATACCTGATACATGCAGGATTCGTAAAAAACACATGCACAAACCTCCACCACCGCCACCACCATACACAAGCACTATATACATTCACTATCACAAACTCAACAACTCAAATGTTTGAATTTCAACAAACATTCTCGGATAAAATGTGAGTAGTTATCCAAAACTTAATAACAAATAAACTATACTTTTGCACTATTTAATACGAAGAAAATTGAAACGTACTGACTCACCTGAAACGTTCGTTATACGTAATATATAACTGTAATCACTTTTTACTTACGCAAAAATATATAAACCAACAAATGATTTTTAATTAAAATTAGACAATTCCATAAACTTCTTGTTAACGCACACTATATACAATAACACGATATAATAGGAATACCACAATTCCCGTTCCGAGATGCACTTCTCTTGAATGACGAACAAGGACTGAATGTCACTGAAACGTTTTATCGGTATATATAGTAAGACTCCACCGGAAACAATAACGGCACAGTGTTGCCCCTATTTAATCAAAAAGGGCGCGATTAGGGTTGCCACCTTTTTTTTGAAGAAAAATACTATTTTTCTTTTTAAATCAAAAAAATATAGTACTTTTAGGAAATTCATGAAAAAAAATAAGACATCTATTTTCAATCATTATTTATTTTTCCATGATTATTTTTTATTACTTTTCGCTGGATAATGACACGGAGTTAGAGCTACTAACTAACTAAGCCCCGTAAATACATGAATGAGTTTCGTTCCTACATTCCCTATGCAGGGCTGCGGGTGCGTTCCATTCACAGTTAATTAAAAAAAGCACGACAATTGCAATTAGCGATAAAAATATAGTATTTTTCGTGCTATATTCTTTTTCTATAATATATAGTACAATTTAAGCTAGTGTTTTTCAATTTATATATACATTTATTAAAGCAGGGACCTCGAAGCATATAGCATTATAGTATATCCTTAGTGTTTTTATTGAACTGTAATAATATTGGGAAGTTTTATTTTTTAATTTTAAAATATAAGTAAAAATAAAACTAAAATAATAAAAATAAAACTTTTCCTTCTATAGTAATATTTATTGTGTATGCTTTATTGAAGTGTTGTATATCATATGTCATACCCAATATCAGTTATATTCTATGTTTTAGGTGGTTATTTCTGAATAGTTTTTATTCTTTCTGCGACAGACAATATGGATTACAGACATACTTTAATTATTTAACAGAAAGTTATTTGTTCAAGATACTTTAACATACTATCCCATTTAGTTATGCACATTTCAACTAGATTTTTTGTCTGAGTAACTGTGTCTGGTCAAGGCACTGCTACTGTTGTTGCAATGAATTCATTAATATCTGATACAATGGCTGATATTCTTCAAGTGAGTTAAAATGTTTCAAATATAAATCATTTTTGTTTGTAAACACAAAAATTGGCATGTGTATGTTTAAAGTAACGGCCTGTTATCCACCCCAGCAGTGGGAACCATAAGCTTCCTCTATCCGTTTTTTGGAGAGAAGTATTGTAGCAAAGACCTACCATCGCGTTGCTCCAATGCGGATTGGTAGGTTACGCATATCCCTAGAATTCGCTAGAAGTATGCGGATTTCCTTACCATATTTTCCTTCACCGAAAAGCGTGTCATAAATTGCAATTGTCAATTAGACATGTGCCTGCGCGGGGTATAAACCCATGATCGTCTTTACAGAGTCGAACGGCCTCACCGCTGAGCTATCACAGCTTGTTCCATATTTATTAAAATGTTTTTGCAATAATTTTCAGATGAACCTGGTCATAGCCAAAGAGAGTACTCATTGGGATGACGTCTAAGGGCTATATGCTGTTGATGCTTTATGGGATGAAGCACATGATTAGGTCAATTGATTTGACTAGATGAAGGCAAGTAAATATTTGATATAAAGTATGTCAGTCTGTCCATTTCACTTTCTATTAAAACTGAAGCTTATATGTCTAATGGGCTAACTGCCTAATCCGTTTGAGATATAACAAAAAATGTTTGGTACAATTTTTCCTCTATTATAGTGATGCAAAAAAGTGTGTGATATAAGAATAGCTTAAAAGACATATTAGTGATGATCATTGGAACTTTGTCACATACAATACAGTATTTGGAAAGCATAATATTTTTAGCCTGGTACTGCTAACAGTACAAAATCAAAGATATTTAACATAACACAAAGATTGTCACAGATACCCCTTATATTTTATTATTAAAAAAACAAAATTTATAATTATAGTCTCTATTCTATACTTAAAATATAACTGTAGACAAAGTTATAGACACGAAAAAAATATTTTCCAGACACTATTTAAGACCAGTAGAAGCTAAAAATATATTTTTAAAATTTAAAATCTCTGTTATTTGTCAATGCATCATTCTCCTACCCTTATCCCACTCTAAATGGGGTAGGCACAACATGTTTTAAACATGTTATCACATGATTTGGTATCTTACGACCGGTCGCCTGCCCGACGTCAACTTACCTTAATCGGTTTTCGCGACACCTCGGTAAGAAATGAGGGTGGTCTGTTCTACTCAGGGGATATCAATGCCAAGATTGTCTGTAAGACTACCTTTGCAAACTAATGTTCTATCTATACATTATTAAAGAATAACTTATTTATTACAGGTTAAATATGCTGCGAACTCTTCCGCCGGGAAGTGTCCACGAGCCCGATGATGCAGATGAACATATATGAAGAGCTTCAGTCGAATCATAATTATTTAGCCTCATTTATTGACATTAGTAATAACATTTTCACAGCGCGAATGCTTTTATTCACTAACAATTTATTTTGCCGCCTGAACCATTCGGAATTTTGGAATAAGGCTGTAAAAGTCCGCTTCAATGCTAGACTCAAGAGAAGGTTGTGTCTTCAAAATAGTATTCATATTAGTATAATTGACAAACATTATGAAGTTTGAAACTTCTTAACTAGGACCCAATGGATTTTTTCTCAAATCCGTGGATAAGGGGGCTCTAGCACACTAGAACGGATCATAATTTGGTTTCATTGTTTAAAACATGATTGGTCAATACTATTGTTTGATAGTTATAGTACCTTGTATTCCATCAGAAATATTTTCCAGACCCAAGCCATATCATATTACCGGTTCAGTATATTGATATATCGGTCATGTGCAGCAATAGCGGTACAACTCAAAAACTTATATTTTGAGATGAATGGGTTTAAAATTTTCATTACTCAGGAAAATGAATAACAATTGCTTAGTTGCTAGTTTAATTGTTAGTTTGCTTAAACGACGGGCTTATAATGAATTATGAGTTCTGCCTGTATTGCTGCTAAAAATTGTGTATTTTAACATTAACACCATTTATTCCTATTCAAAACACGTGTTTTTACTTGTGTAGCAAAACTAAAAACCTGAGCAATCCTGGGAGTAATATATTTTCAAAACAGGATTATTTAAATTGTGAAATTTTTATAATTACGCTATTGTCTAATAAAACTGAAAGATTTGATCTAGTTAAAATTATATTATCCATCACAAAAACTTATATCTTTGGAATGGCATTATATGGCATGTAAAGTGTTAATAAGTCAAAAATGTATATAACTTAAAAAACTATAATTCCTGGTTAACTTGCATTAATCATAAATATGATTTGTTAAAAGTTTTTTGCATAATCGTAATCATAATGCGAGTTAGACAACGGTGTATCAATTAAGGAGAATTCACAGTACTGCAGATACTTGGAAAACGATAATGGAAATGGAAAATTTTATCGCAAGTAAAGTTATAGAACTATGATACATGAGGCAAAAGTAACTAACTAATATTACTATTATTAACATTTAAAAATTGATTCAAAATTTTTATTATTTTACTATATATACTCCATAAGTATAGAAACATAACAAGATGTAAACAAACAAAACCATGTGATTCAGGAGTGACAAATATGTCATAACAATAATATTATTAACAAATGAAAAAATTGGGATTCAACTGCAGTTGTCAAAAGAATATCTCTAATATTTATAAATGTAATTTTCATAAATTGATTGGTATTTTCTAAAATTAAATATTTATACCTTTAGTATAGCAAAACAGCAATATATAATTTAATAAAATTCAGCAGATACAAATTAGCCAAGTAAACTACCTAAAATGGTAATTGGATTAACCAACGCAACATAATATCAATATTCTACGAGCTTCACTCTGTGATACTTAAATGTGTAGTAATTTAGTGTATTTAATATTATCCATCGTTTTCTTTAAAAATTTTATAATTCTTATTTATTGTTTCAAAGTTTGTAAAAATTATTGATAGCAATCACGCCATAATAAAGTGGTGCGAATACTATCAATAATTTTAAATTCTTTAAAAGAATTAAAAATTATATTAAATGTTAGTATAATGTGTTGTAATAAAAAAGGTACTTTATAGTAGGCAGATAATGCCTACTATAAACTACCTGTTTTGACATGTTTACATTTAGTTAAATACTTAACCCATGGAGTATAGTTCCTCATGATGTTTTCTTTCATCGAAAAGCTTGGTATCAATTGGCACATTAATTATGGCAAAATTTCACAATTTAATTCTTACTTTATATGTATAAATCCGAAGTGTTAACTGGTTTGATGGAAAATATTATACTTAGAGATAAAAACCACTAATATTAAAAAAGACTAATATTTATAATTTACCATCAAGTATACTCCTTTTAAGTATAATGTTTTTTCCTAAATACTAAAACGGTAAAAACGAAAGCATCTATTGTTTCAAATACTAATCTTGTAAATTTGTTTTCGAGTGAATACTTATAATTAATTATATTTAATAATAATATATAATAATTTAAATTACAATTCCTATATTTTCAAGATTCCTATATTATCATGTAGATCGCCGATTCTGTTTTCTATTTAAAAATAGTAATCATTTTTGAAGTTGCACTTTTAGCGTGTTTAGGAAAAAACTTTTTTTTTTAAGAAGCATGCACATAGAAATGTAAAACGGCTGTTGAATATAAATTTTTTTATTACAGTAAAAGTCTATTAAAGAATTTCCTTAAATATTTTGTTTTATTAAAATCTAAAAATCATTATTAATATGTTACAGGAAAACCGGTTATCCAAATAATCGGTAAGAGTAAAATGCGAATCGATAAAACTTTGACATCACTAGTTACGGTTTTAGCGCACCAAGTACATCACTAATTTTACTACGATTTACGTCATACGTTATATATATTACTACTCCATATGTGAGAAAGAGTCAGAGCTGAGACTAAATCCGTTTTTATGAATGAAACGGGTGAGAGGCAGATAGTTTTTTATGAATGAGAATGTAAGTAGCTATAGTGCTACTCTGCACCCCCCCATACCACCGAAAATAGGCTCGCGCCAATGTATGAATCTCAACCATCTATTTTATTTTTAATAATCTATGATCCGTATAAACAAACGAGTTACGCGCGGTATATTCAGCTAAAACTTATAAAAGCTTTTTATTAAATATGGATGTAGCAGATACCTATGCAACTCAAAGCCAAGTAAAGGATGAAGTTGGAGTGCGCTGCCAAAAGTTATTTCAGGATTTTTTAGAAGAGTAAGTAAATTTTTACGTTAATTTATGTTCAGATTTGGTACTTAAACTTTGAAGACTTTTAACTGAACTCTTATATGTAATATGTAAAAAATTGTATGTTTTATCGTAATTGTTTGGGTAGCGTTATTTTCACAATCAATATTATTTATTGGTTTGTAATGTTTTTCATTTATTTATTTATGTTTGTAAAGTGTTGAATGTATAAAAAATAATAAAAAAATTTAGGTTTAAAGAAGACAATGAAATCAAATATGAAAAACAAGCCAAAGAACTCCTGAAGCCTGAATTAAGTACTCTTGAAATTAGTTTTGATGATGTTGAGAAATATAATCAGAATCTTGCAACCACAATAATTGAGGAGTATTACAGAATATATCCATTTTTGAACCAGGCAATCTTGAATTATGTACTAAGTCTTGCAGAAACTGGCATGAAGAAAGATCTTCAAGGGAAAGAGTGTTATGTTTCATTTGTTGATGTACCAACAAGGCATAAAGTAAGAGAGTTAACAACAGCGAAGATAGGCACATTAATTCGAATATCAGGTCAAATTGTAAGGACCCATCCAGTACATCCTGAGCTTGTGTTGGGCACTTTTGTGTGTTTGGATTGTCAAACTGTTATCAAAAATGTTGAACAACAGTTCAAGGTATGTATTCTGTAGATTATAAATTGCAGAATCAGCTTAATACTTAGAACAACCTAGTATCTATGCTGCATCGTGTTTTTAATTATTAAAAATGGTTTTGATTTACTTATATTTTTTTCTTGAATTTTATAAAATAACATTGTTCGGCCATATAAAGATAAAATAAAAAATAAAAGATATAAGTATGTGAGGTCATTATTCTTCTGCCTGCCCAACGTTAACTTACCTTAGTCGTATTTTACGACATCTCGGTAAGAAAGAGGGCAGTCTATTTTACTCAACCGGATACCACACGTTGGGTCAACTTAACTTAGTCACCTTTTACAACACCTCGGTAAGAAATGAGGGTGGTCTATTCTACTCAGCCAGATACCACACAGCGGGTTGAGTTAACCTTAATCGTCTTTTACGTCACCTCGGTAAGAAATGAGGGTGGTACTATTCTATTCAGCCGGATACCACACGGCGAATATAAGAATGTGAGGTAATTTTTTAAAATTAAGTAAAATTAAATCTATCACCTAATTTTCTTTATTTTTCATGTAGTACACTATCCCTACAATATGCAGAAATCCTGTATGTGCAAATCGTCGGCGATTCATGCTAGATGCAGACAAGTCGGTCTTCGTGGACTTCCAAAAGATAAGAATACAGGAAACACAAGCAGAGCTGCCACGAGGTTGTATACCACGGTCGTTGGAAGTCATATTAAGAGCAGAAGCTGTGGAATCTGTGCAGGTGAGTGTTTTTATGGGGCGATATATCTCTTTATCGGCCCTTATTTTACTCTAATCAGGGTCAGCACAAGTTGCTTTTCCATTCTCTTGTATCATTCGTAGTGCATTTTTCATAAAAATATTTTTATCAAAATTTTCCCTATACATTTTGGATTTTCCCTACTAAATTTTCATTAGCGCCGAACGTCACACTACCAAGCTGCTCCAATGCGGATTAGTATGTTACACATATATCCAGAATTCTCTAGAGATATGCAGATTTCACGATGTTTTCCTTCACAGAAAAGCGTGTGATAAATTGCAATTATCAATTAGAAATAAGTTTTAACAGAAAAACTCATTGGTGTCTCGCCGGGTTTGAACCCGTGACCTTCTCGAAAGAGTCGAACGGTGTACCGCTGGGCTACCAAATCAAATCGAAATAATCTTTATTCAAATAAGCTCTTACAAGCACTTTTGAATCGTCAAGGATCAATATGATTAATGAAGCTACAACTGCTTGTCCAACACAGCTTGTCCTTTAAAATAACATATTTTTTACAGGCTGGAGATAGATATGATTTCACAGGGACCCTAATAGTAGTTCCCGATGTTGGTTCCCTGTCACTTCCGGGAGCTAAAGCGGAGCTTACAACGCGAACTAGACAAGCGAACGATGGACAAATGGAGGGTATTAAAGGGCTCAAGGCGTTAGGAGTGCGGGAATTGCATTATAAGTATGTAATTTATAGAATTAGGCGTTACTTTGCGGAGATCCATAATAGAAAAGTAATAATTAAATTATTTTGCTATAATCCGCGATGAAGTTAAATAGAATATATATATAATGATAAATGTAAAATGGACAATCCGTTTTCATGGCTGGTATATGCAGGATTCGTAAACATGCACAAACCTCCACCGCCGCCACCACAATACACAAGCACTACATACGTTCACTATCACAAACTCAACAATCGTATATATTCCCGCGTGGAAAGATTAAAACTGTAATATAGTCTTTTGATAATCATAAAAATGGTTAAAGTGCGGTTACCCTAAAAAAATAGATATGTGCTGTCGCGGACTTTTATCTTGAACTTTTAGAGGGGAACGATTTTGTAATATATAATTTTTTATAACTATTACCGTTTACTCAGCGCACGCACGCGCAGTGCGTTCAAACAATCAATCAATCAACCAAACAAACTCTTCAGCTTTATATATTAGTGTATATATATATATATATTACTATTAGTACTACTTTTTATTATTATTGTAAATTTTATCTATAACTAGGAGTCCCGCCCCAGCTTCGCACGGGTATAAAGCATATAGCCTATGTCACTCAGTGATAATCACAGTATTTCGCTACTCCATATTGAATTTTATTATACATATAAACATTCCTCTTCAATCACTCTATATACTTAAAAAATAACCGCATCAAAATCTTTTGCGTAGTTTTAAAGATTTAAGCAAACATAGAGATATAAGGACAGACAAAGTGACTTTATTTTATACTATGTAGTAACGTTTATAGCTACTACTATTTTGATAATTGTCATATTTTTACCATACTTATCCAAAGACTACGTAACGTTTAGCTGTCATTTATGTTTTGTTTTTTCATGTCATAGTCGTTTTTGCTATACCACGTTTTATAGTGACTTGACGGGATAAAATAAATGCGGTCGAACGGGATAATAAGTATCCTATGTCCGTCTCCTGGTTCTAAGCAACCTCTCCACCAATTTTCAGCCGAATTTGTTCATCTGTTCTTGAGTTATAAATAGTGTAACTAAGACCAACTTTCTTTTATATATATAGATATTTGAAACTGTATCTATAACTATGTATCATACTGCTTTTAATAGTTACATTTGAAGATTTGCTATAATGTATACTAATGTAATAAGCTGCGGTAGCCCAGCGGTAACACCGTGCGACTCTGTCGAGGAGGTCACGGGTTCAAACCCGGGCAGACACCAATGAGTTTTTCTGTTAAAACTTATGTGTCCAATTAATAATTGCAATTTATCACACGCTTTTCGGTGAAGGAAAACATCGTGAGGAAACCTGCATATCTCTAGAGACTTCTGGAGATATGTGTAACCTACCAATCCGCATTGGAGCAGCGTGGTAGGTTTTAGCTCCAAAATAGAGAGAACTCTAAAAAACGGAGAGAAGAGGCCTATTCTCAGCAGTGGGATAGTAACAGGCTGTTACATTTATACTAATGTTATGTTATTCCGATATCTAGGACGGCGTTTCTGGCGTGCAGCGTACAAGCGACCTCCCGAAGATTTGGCACTGCAGATTTAGCGATGGACGATCTCACAACTGAGGACATGCGAAAACAGATGACCGATAAGGAATGGGATAAGGTAATTATCGATCGCATACAAAGCAGAGCAGCTCGTATTATTGGGGACAAGGTGATTAGCAAACAGCTGAACTCTTTAGCGATGCGTAGAAACGTATCATCATTGAGCGTTTTATACAGCATCTTTTATGTGTTCCATTGAACTACATGACCTGATTCCTGCTGCTAAATTACATAACCACACTGTACGTTACAAATCAAATCAAATCGAATAATCTTTATTCAAATAAGCTCTTTCAAGCACTTTTGAATAGTCAAGTATCAATATGATTAATGAAGCTACAACTGGTTCGGAATGTTGCTCTTACTAAGACGTACCAGAAAGGAACTCGGCGGTCAATCTTTTAAACATTTTCAATTTTACATTATTAAATCGCAGTTTTGTATGAAGCTGAAAGTATTTTCAAATCCAGGCTTTTTTATCATCCGAATAAACTTCAATTTTGTAATATGCTTTACGTATAAGAATATTTCTTACACCTAATTTAAACCTTTCTGTAGACTGGTCTACAGAATGGATTGCGGAATTTTATTGTAGAAGCGAATATCTCGACCATCAAATGTGTTGCTAACTCCACTGAGTCGCGACACAGGCATCACAAGCTTTTTGTGACCTCTCGTTAAATTATTTAAGTTAAATAATGTAAAATGTTTAAAAGATTGACCGCCGATTTTGTTGCTGGTTCTTCTCGGTAAGAGCAACATTCCGAACCTGTTGTATCTTCATTAATCATATTGATCCTTGACGATTCAAAAGTGTTTGAAAGAGCTTATTAGAATAAAGATTGTTTTTTTTATTTAAACAGTTTTAACACACAATTCGCACTGTTTTACCGCTGTGAGTAACAAGTTAGTGTATTTTTTCAGGTATATGAAATGTCCAGAGATCGGAATCTATATAACAATTTGATTGCCAGTCTATTTCCAAGCATACACGGGAATAATGAGGTAAAGAGGGGAATATTGCTTATGCTTTTTGGAGGTGTGGCCAAAACAACTGTTGAAGGTAAGTACATTTATAACTAACTTTATAACGGAATCAATCAATGTTACATGGGCGATACGGTATTAAATTAATCCATTCATCACTAAAACGTATAAAGTATTGATTGACACGGCACGCTTGTTCAAAAAGCAGGGGAAAATAATAACATTATTGTTCTGTCTCTTTCCCACCTATACTATTTAGTTTTTAGGTCAAGGTTGAATAGGTGTTTTAGGTTACGGTCATTGATCTCTATATAGTGTTTTTATATAAACGTTAAATAATCCATGTGCCTGAAAAAGTCACTGAATTAACTGATTTAATTTATGTAGGGTGCTGAGGTGTGTAAGTACTTAAAATTAAAATAAATGTTGTAAGTGTTGTATAGTCGTATAAGGTAAAATATCAAAGACAAAATGACAGAGAAGACCTTGCTAGGTCATTACTATTACGATTTCAACAGTTCTATTAATTTTATTCCATTAATTTATAGTTCTTATAAGTAGTTGAATTTTTCTTTCTTACCGAGGTGTCGTAAAATACCACTAAGGTAAGTTGACGTCAGGCAGGCGGCCGGTCGTAAAAACGCAGCCAAATCATGTTTCAGCATGTTTATAACATGTTGTGCCGACCCCACTTAGAGTGGGATAAGGGCAGGAGGATATATAAGTAGTTGAATTTCAATTTATTTATTTATGCATGGATCACCAAAGTACACACTTCACATTAAAATTATACATCGAACAACTTCAAAAACACATTTCCTTAAAATTTACTGTTAATATACTAAGTCGTAAATTGTATCCTTAAAATGTTCATTGCTCTTTCTCTCCCATACACACACACACACACAAACGCATACACACACAAACGCATACAGAAACACACACACACACACACACACACTAATTCACACAGTCTCGTACACTCTCGCGAAGGTACAAATTAATTTAATATTTAATTATAGTTTATTTTATTTATATTAAATAGTTTAGTAAGAACTTTGTAATATAGTATCTAAGGCAAGCGTTGATATCTGCAACGCAATTTATGCATTTAGCTTTTGCAGTATCATCGCTACCACTGTACAAGTACAATCTGTAAATGTTCCATCAATAAATAAATTTCATTTCATTTCACTACTACCTTATGCAACGTCGAGGAGTTGCTCAGTCAACGCATTTTTATTATTAATTTAATCCTGAATAGGAAAGTAAGCCTTCTGTATTAGTGTTATTTTAATAATGTCAAACTGGCAATAACACACCAACAAGCACTACTAGCACACACTCACTACGACAATCTCTATGATCGTATTTTTAATATTTTTCAAATCAGTCCAGTAGTTCCTGGGATTAGCGCGTTCAAACAATCAAACAAACAAACAAACTATTCAGCTTAATATATTAGTATAGATATTTGAAATGATAATTGTTTCCAGGCACAACGCTACGTGGTGACATAAACGTGTGTATAGTGGGCGACCCAAGTACTGCCAAGTCCCAGTTGTTGAAACAAGTGAGCGAGATCACACCCCGAGCGGTGTACACAAGTGGCAAGGCGTCCTCAGCTGCCGGCCTCACTGCTGCAGTTGTAAAGGTAATTTCCTTTTTTATTTGTCTGGAGAGGTAATTGCTTTTTATTTCGCGACACGCTGATCTATGTAGTTGTTGAAAAAGTACGTAAGTCGTTTGTGGGTTTGGGTATAAGATTCTATAATAAAATTCCACAATCAATTTTAATTTTGCCATTACAGCAGTTTAAAAACACTATTAAGGAGAGGCTGATACAGAAAGCCTACTATACTGTTGAGGATTATTTAGACGATAAGAATGCGTGGATATAGCTACTGTCCGACCCTGTACAAGATAGAAACGATCAAAAAACGAAATGATCAAACCAAAATGACTGGCCCGTTGGAGCAGTGGGTAGTGACCCTGCCTTCAGCTCCGCGGGTCGCAGGTTCGATTCCCGCTGAGGGCTAACATTTTTTATAAATGAATTTGTTGGTCTTTGAGTCTAGGTGTATATTTGTATTTAAGTATGTATTTAAATATATATATAAGTGTATATTCACCAGTTGTCTGTCTACCATAACACAAGTATTAAGTTACTTTGGGGATGGACGACCGTGTGTGTAAGTGTCCCATATATATATATATAATAATAGTCAGCGACAACGTTTCAGATCCGTAAATCATCACTGGCAACACGCACTGTTCTAAGATTTTGGTTTTCAAGCACTGAGGTATACTGACGTTTATTCATTATCTAATATAAAAAAAAATATTGCAGGACGAGGAGTCTTTCGATTTCGTAATAGAGGCTGGAGCCTTGATGTTGGCCGACAACGGAGTGTGCTGCATTGACGAGTTCGACAAAATGGACCCCGGGGACCAGGTCGCTATCCACGAGGCTATGGAGCAGCAGACTATATCTTTGGCGAAGGTATTTATACCATAACTAACAATCGCCAAATAATCCAAACAGCTCATACTGAATACTAATTTCCAACTCGCCATGGTTCCTACGAATAGCCGAGCTCCACGATCATTTAAAAATAACCAACTTTTTCTTTAATATAAATTGTCTCACTTCATAGGTTATCTGGCAGAGATCTCTGTCATAGGTATAAGTTGACCTTTGTACACTTTTTTTTACTAATAATGTTTTTTTTCCAACATTTTTTATGGTACATAAATAAATAAAATAAACACTGTCAAACAGGAAATCGAAAAACACTACTATTCTTACATAAAAAGACTTGAAAATCATCCGAATCAGTTAGCGGTGCAATTGGCACCACAGACGATTCGCCGGTTGAAAAGACGACATATACTTGACTGAAACATGGGCTTCTTTCCATTGGGGTTGTTAACTCCGAACGATAAATTCAGACCACATCTGCTCATAGTCGACTGATCGCATGATAACCACGCAATAAAACAAAATAAAAAAACTAGCAATCGCCAGTAGCTCCGCCCGCATGGAAAGATTAAAACCGTAATATAATCTTTTGATAACCGTAAAAATGGTTAAAGTGAGTCAACCTTAAAAGCTAGACATATGCTGTCGCGGACTTTTATTTAGAAGTTTTAGAGGGGAACAATTTTGTAATAACTATTACCGTTTACTCAGCGCATTCAAGGAAAGTTTTAAATTTTGCCGTTTTCGTACTATTTTTTATTGCTGCTCCTCTCCTAGTCATCTTAGCGTGATTATGTAGGTATGCAAGATGTTTTCCAAAACCGAAAAGCGTGTGATAAATTGCAATTATCAATTAGACACATAAGTTTTAATAGAAAAACTCATTGGTGTCTGTCATTGAACCCGTGACCTCCTCGAAAGAGTTACACGGTGTTACCGTACTACCACAGCTTGTCCAAAGTAACGCCTAATTCTAATCTTTCAGGCAGGAGTCCGTGCTACCCTAAATGCTCGAACCTCAATCTTGGCTGCAGCCAACCCTGTAGGGGGTAGATACGATAGGGCGAAGTCCCTACAGCAGAACGTAGCACTTAGTGCCCCCATCATGTCCAGATTTGATCTCTTCTTCATCCTTATTGATGAGAGTAGCGAAATGGTCGATTACGCGATCGCGAGGAAGATAGTGGACTTGCATTGCAATAAAGAAGAGACATACGACTGCGTGTATTCGAGAGAAGATTTGCTTAGGTACATTGCCTTTGCGAGATCCTTTAAGCCCATCATTACTGAGGTGAGTGTCCTTATCCTATTCTAGTATATTTTAGTGTGTGACAGAGACTTTTTTTAGGACACACACAGTTATAAAAAGCAACTTAATACTTGTGCAAATATGTATGCAGATATGGCAAAATGAATATTAGGAGATAACAATAACATTGTTGTTTTCTCTCCCTCGCACTTCTTCTACTATTTAGTTTTGGTTCAAGGGTTTTTTCGATTCGTGTGTCGTAATAGGGTACGTTGAAGTCTTTATTTTTTCAAAACTAATGAGATATTATATTGCTATGATAAAATCTATCGATTATAGCATTATACTCATTTGTTTTGTATTATGGACCTCCGCTAAGTAACGCCTAATTCTATAAATTATTTATCTGTTTATAACATGCTGTCACAAGATTTGACTGCGTATTGTACGATCGGCCGCCTGCCTGACATCAAGTTAATTTAGCCGTATTTTACGACACCTCTGTAAGAGAGAGGGTGGTAACCGGATACAATCGGTAGGTAAACTTACCTTAGTCGTCTTTACACCTCGGTAAGAAATGAGGGTGGTCTATTCTACTTAAACTGATACCCCACGGTAGGTCGACTTACCTTAGTCGTTTTTTGTTTTATAATATGTATCGATTGACTAAAGCTGTAATTTACGCTCTTCCAGGATGCTGGAAAACTCCTCGTGGAGTACTACACCTCGCTCAGATCCCGCGGCGGAGGCATGGGGGGCTCGGGGCCCGCGGGCGGCGCCTGGAGGATCACCGTCCGCCAGCTGGAGTCCATGGTGAGGCTGGCCGAGGCCCTGGCCAAGATGCACTGCAGCGGGCACGTGACTGCTCACCACGTGCACGAGGCTCACAGGTGAAGCACTACCATAATATAAAAAAATTACAAAAGTAATAATAAAAATTATTTTGCTATAATCCGCGATGAAGTAAAATAGAAAATATATATAATGTTAAATGTAGAGTGGGCAATCCGTTATCATACCTGATACACGCAGGATTCGTAAAAACACATGCACAAACCTCCACCACCGCCACCACAATACACAAGCACTATATACGTTCACTATCACAAACTCAACAATCGTTTCGCCCCGCAACCGAAGCATCATCAGGAGATAGACTCCAGTATAGTACTTGTGCATGTGTTTTTTACGACTGCATATATCAGGTATGATAACCGATTGTCCACTCTACATTTAGCATTATATATATTTTCTATTTTACTTCATCGCGGATTATAGCAAAATAATTTTATTATTACTTTTGTATTATGGATCTCCGCAAAGTAACGCCTAATTCTATAAATTATATAAAAAAATTAGTTAACCTATATTATTTTTTAAATTTAAACTATCGTGAGTAGTATCCATAATTAATGTATAGAACCTTAAAATTTATAATAATATAGTTAATGTATAAAACCGGCTATACTCACGTCTTATTCTATCGGGTTAGCCCGACTTTCGAACCCATCCGGGGCACTTATTCATGAGCTCTTTACACGACGTTATCGCGGCGAGTTTAGTACTTCTCGTCTCTACTTCAAAGAGCGCAACTTTTGGCCTTTACCTCCACAATCGCAAAGCTTTGCAATTTTGTCGTGGAGTCTATCTCTTGATGATGCTTCGGTAGCGCGAAACGATTGTTGAGTTTGTGATAGTGAACGTGTGTAGTGTTGTAGATGTTTTTACAAATCCTGCATATACCAGTTATGAAAACGGATAGTCCATTCTACATACAGCATTATATGTTGTCTATTTTACTTTATCGTAAATTATAGGAAAACATTTTTATTATTACTTTTGTTTTATTTCAAAATAATTGAAAGTTTAATCATTGATTAGCTCTTCTCATTGTGATGTTTTGTTGTACTTTCAGATTACTAAACAAGTCTATAATACGAGTAGAACAGCCTGATATACATTTAGATGAAGAGGATCCGCAGTATGAACCTAGCATGGATGTAGACCAAGAAGCACCTAGCACTAGCACCGGTATGTAACTATTTGACTGGCCCGTTGGCCATGTTGTGCCGACACCACTTAGAGTGGGATAAGGGCAGGAAGATGATGATGAAATAATATAATTTATATAACTTAATATTTATTTATTCTCAGAAGGTCAAGTTAATGGGGATCAAACGTCAAAAAAGAAGCTCACACTTTCATTTGAAGAGTACAAGTCTTTGAGTAACATGCTTGTAGTGTTCATGAGAAAAGAAGAAGTGGAGGCTGAATCTAAAGGTAAAAAATTAGTAATATACTATTATCTAAATAACCGACTTACTGGCCCGTTGGCGGTAGTAACCCTGCTTTCAGCTTAGCGAGCCCCGGGTTCGATTAACGAAGAAGACCAACATTTTTTACAAAAATAATTTGTTGGTTCTTTGAATTAATTCAGCGAAGTATTTTTGCCACAGGAATTATTTTTTTTTTTTTGAAATAAACACGATAAATAGAGCTCAACGACCGTACCCTATTACGACACACGAAATGAAAAATAACCTTGACCTAAAACTAAATAGTATGGCCAGGGAGAGAAAAAACAATGTTATAGAATTAGGCGTTACTTTGTGGTGATACATAATATGAAAAGTAATACTTAAATTATTTTACTAAAATCCGCGATTAAGGAAATAGAAAATATATATAATCCTAAAAGTAGAGTGTACTATCTGTGGTAGCTTGTGTATTGTGGTGGTGGTGGTTTGTTAACGTGTTTTTACGAATCTTGCATGTATCAGGTATGAAACTGATAGCCCGAACTACATATGTTCGCGAAAGTCCGCGAGTCGTAGCGGGAGTACGGAACACGATTTGTAAACGTGAATGTTCTACAGAATTCAAGCGAATTTGTACTCTATGACATACAGTTTACTAACTCTTTTCCCATGTTAGTAAACTGCCCCTATCCAATTTGAACTCTATTACGTATGTATTAAGAACTTTTCGCATGTTCGTAACAGTATCATTATGCGTACGCTTAGGTGAAGAGAGCTCTGGGATGCGTAAGAGTGCAGTGGTGAGCTGGTATTTGGAGCAGCTGGTCTCGCAGGGGCACATTGAGAGCGAAGATGAACTTTTGGAAAGAAAGACTCTCGTGGAGAAAGTTATAGATCGGCTTATGTACCATGTGAGTATAAATAATACATTCAATTATTACAATAATTATATCTTTAATATTTAAATGAGTTAATCTTGTATGTATGTGTATATATATATTCGGAATCTCGGAAATGGCTCAAACGATTTTCTTGAAATTCAGCATGTAGGTTTTGGGGGAGAAAAATCGATCTAGCTAGGTTTTATTAAAAACAAAAATAGTTTTATCTCTGTTTTTGGGCATAAATTTTTTTATTAACAAACACTTTTTGTCATAAATCAAAGTAAATGTCAGCGTAGCTTATTCGGGGAACGGGCGGTCTCGACAAATGAAAATACCTAGGATCGAGCCCCACCTACCCAATTATTTTATTCTTTTTTTTAAGTATCTTTATTTATTTGATAGCCGTGTGGTATCCGGCTGAGTAGAATAGACCACCATGATTTCCTACCGAGGTGTCGTAAAAGGTGACTAAGATAAGTTAACCCGCCGTGTAGTTTCCGGCTGAGTAGAATAGACCACCATGATTTCTCACTAAAGGTGTCGTAAAAGGCGACTAAGGTAACTTGTTTGTAAGTTGAGCCGCCGTGTACTATCCGGCTCAGTAGAATAAACCACCTTAATTTTTTACCTAAGTGTCATAAATGCGACTAAGGTAAGTTGACCCGCCGTGTAGTATCCGGCTGAGTAGAATAGACGACCATGATTCCTCACCGAGGTATCGTTAAAGGCAACTAAGGTAAGTTGACCATCCGTGTTCTATCCGGCTGAGTAGAATAGACCACCATGATTTCTCACTAAAGGTGTCGTAAAAGGCGACTAAGGTAACTTGTTTGTAAGTTGAGCCGCCGTGTACTATCCGGCTCAGTAGAATAAACCACCTTAATTTTTTACCTAAGTGTCATAAATGCGACTAAGGTAAGTTGACCCGCCGTGTAGTATCCGGCTGAGTAGAATAGACGACCATGATTCCTCACCGAGGTATCGTTAAAGGCAACTAAGGTAAGTTGACCATCCGTGTTCTATCCGGCTGAGTAGAATAGACCACCATGATTTCTCACCGAGGTATCGTTAAAGGCAACTAAGGTAAGTTGACCATCCGTGTTCTATCCGGCTGAGTAGAATAGACCACCATGATTTCTCACCGAGGTATCGTAAAAGGCGACTAAGGTAAGATGACTCACCGAGTACTATCCGGCCGAGTAGTATAGACCACCTTTATTTTTTACCTAAGTGTCGTAAATGCGACTAAGGTAAGTTGACCCGCCGTGTAGTATCCGGCTCAGTAGAATAGACCACCATGATTTCCTACCGAGGTGTCGTAAAAGGCGATTTAGGTAAATTGACTCACCGTGTACTATCCGGCTGAGTAGTATAGACCACCTCCATTTTTTACCTAAGTGTCGTAAATGCGACTAAGGTAAGTTGACCCGCCGTATACTATCCGGCTGAGTAGAATAGACCACCATGATTTCTTACCGAGGTGTCGTAATAGGCGACTAAGGTAACTTGTTTGTAAGTTGAACCGCCGTGTAGTATCCGGTTGAGTAGAAAAGACCACCTTAATTTTTTACCTGTGTCGTAAATAGCGACTAAGGTAAGTTGACATCAGGCCGTAAAATACCTAGCGGAATCTTATTACATGTTGGGCCGACCCCAGTAAGAGTGGGATAAGGGTAGGATAATGATGATGTTGTTATCCAGGATCAAGTGATCATCCCGCTGCAGACTACGGGGCTGAGGTCCGCGCAGCGCTCCACCGACCAGGAGCTCGAGGACGACCCACTGCTGGTTGTCCATCCGAATTACGTTGTTGACGCGTAGGAGTAAGACATTACTGTTAAGCTGCCCTTTTTTTATATTAAATCATTTTCTTGTATATTGTTCATTCATTGCACCTAATAATTATTTAAATATATAATGTGGAACACACACGCCGTGTGGTATCTGGCTGAATAGAATAGTAACACCCTCATTTCTTACCGAGGTGTCGTAAAAGGCGACTAAGGTAAGTCGACCCGTCGTGTGGTATCCGGCTGAGTAGAATAGACCAACCTCATTTCTTACCGAGGTGTCGTAAAAGGCGACTAATGTAAGTCGACCTGTCGTGTGGTATCTGGCTGAGTAGAATAGACCAACCTCATTTCTTACCGAGGTGTCGTAAAAGGCGACTAAGGTAAGTCGACCCGTCGTGTGGTATCTGGCTGAGTAGAATAGACCAACCTCATTTCTTACCGAGGTGTCGGTGTCGTAAAAGGCGACTAAGGTAAGTCGACCCGTCGTGTGGTATCATTTTTAGTAGAATAGACCACCCTCTTTCTTACCGAGGTATCGTAAATTGCGACTGAGTTAAGTTGACGTCAGGCAGGTGGCCGGTCGTAAAAACGCAGCCAAATCATGTGACAGCATGTTTATAACATGTTGTGCCGACCCCGCTTAGAGTGGGATAAGGGCAAGAAGATGATGATGAATGTGGAACACACATACACACGATCATCTCGTCTCTTCTTCTTCAACCGATGGACGTCCACTGCTGGACATAGGTGGGACATATTCATGAGATTTATTTATTTTTAAAAAGGATTATCTACAGTCTACTTCTTAATCTGGATAGATGTAGACCCACTTAAAGATAACCACAACTTGCGCTTCGGTTGGGTCTATAACCTTCACACAATATTAAGCATATTTATATTTATAAGTTAATTTATAGAATTAGACGTTACTTTGCCGAGGTCCGTAATACAAAAGTAATGAGAATATTTTGCTATAATTCGCGATAAAATTATCGCGGATATTTATATTACTTTTGTATTTATAAGTTAAATTAAAAAGTTGATATATATAAGTGAGAGTGATTAATTGTAGTTTATTAAATACTAGCGGCCTGCCCCTGCTTCGCACGGGTATAAAATATATATCCCATGTCAGTCAGTGTAAAAAAAATGATTAAAATCGATCCAGTAGTTTTGATTTATTCATTACTGCCCGTGGCCCGCAAACGTTAAATTTGGAGAAAAACAATTTTCTTTCCCTAAACCAAGAAGATTTCCTGCTATCTTTGGAATATCTAAATACATATAGTACATTTTTACTTATTTACTTTTACATTTTCCCTATGTATTTTATTTTTACAATTAATTACAGAATGTCTTTAAACAAACCCTTGAAAGAGCGACATAGCTGCTAAAGTCGAAGTGTTATAGGGCGAAGCGCGGCGTCCTCACGGCATTTTAAATCTGTAATATCTCCGAAAATTTTCACTTAAATTACATGCTGTAAACGGCCATATTGATCTATATTAAATCAACAATTTATTTAAGGTACTTAATTGGATAAGGATTAATGCTGTATTGTATAAGAATTGCTTCAAAAATAAGGCATTATTTTTCGTAAAAAGTAAATGACAAAAAATGCTATTGTGGGTTATCCATAAGAGATAGACATATACCATCGCGGACTTTTCTGTAGACCTTTTCAATGTGTACAAATACTTGAGTTTGCAATGTAAGCGGAAAAAAATGTAATTATTTACAGAAACCTCAAAAATGTAGTGATTAATTTTAAAGACTTCTAGTTCTTCATATATCATGAGCTAAGGGACTGTTTTAAAATGAATCAAATAAAATAAAAAGGTTCATGTATCAAAATCTATTCGTACATGTAAAAATAATGGAATCTTTTTAAAACTTATAGATAATATGCACAATTTTATTAATTTATTTTACACTAGTAATATCCCGCAGTCTCACCAGCAATGTTAATTTTTTATATCTTTATATTTTAATAACGGAACCCTATTTTTTTAATGTAATATTACCAATGTTGCTCAGTTAGAGTTCAATGCTCAGTTAGCTTTCCAATGGTGAAAGAATTTTTGAAACCGGTCCATTAGTTTTTGTGTGAAAACATTTCATTTTTATACAAAAACGTTTTCATATTTATACAAAAACGATGCTTTAAAGTTTGCAGTTATGTGAGCGTCTATTCTGCTAAATATTATCATCCATAATTGAAGTACGACTTTGCAAACATTTTTGTGAGAATTGCAAAAGTTTTTAATAACTTTCGGCAAAGATCACGTGGTTTCATTATTTCTTTAAAGATACTTTTAATGTCCTAAGTAACCTACATCAAATTACGTATGTTCGTTTTTTGGTATATGTTATTGTGAATTAGTATATTTTGCCCCACCCGAAGAATAAAGTTATTTCTATGTTATAAACATAGAACATGTAACTTTATTTAGTAATTTATTAATATAATAGTTTGCTATATTTATGTTCAATTTGTACTGTTTGTTTCCCAAATAAAAATAAAGTAAAATATTTCGGATAGGGCCATTTACATTGTGCGTGTACAGTGTACAGTTACATTTGCGTAAAATTTACAATAGTTGTTTAGGACTGTTGTTTCTTTGAGGTTTATTTAGTTGTTATTTAAAAATGTTTGCTTAAGTACTACAATACTCTTCTTTTATCTAAAATTATGAGCAAAGTAACTTTATTACTATTCTATGTGAATATCACAAAAAGTATGTCTTTATTAACTGGTTTATAAAATTAACACCTTTCAAAAACTTTATACAAATCATTGAGACTAGCGATTTGCAATATCGCTCCATTACTAACAAAACTAGAGGGTGGTAGGAAATTCCTTCTTATCGCCGGGAATACCACGTGCTCCTGTTTCCACATCTCCGACTTTAGCACGTCTTCTGTACTGTCTGGATTGGGCTGTGAGTAGAATATGGCCGTTTGTCGACTGAACGTGTCGAAGCATTGTTTTTCCGACTCCCAGTCTACTTCGCTGACGAGTCGAACTAGGTACGTGGGTAGTGCGCCCATGAATGGCGTGTGGCCGTCTGAATGAATGAAAACATAGAGTGTACATAGAGTGTGGGTGCCATAGACAGGTCTGTAAGTGCTAGTCAAACAAATAATTAAAAAATTAAGATGAGAGTCCCATAATTATCTTTGTCTGATTACACATCACTCATACATGGAGCGTTTTTGTTTTAAATTATTTTCAGCATTTTTAATAAACCTTTAAAATGTGCGTGTTCGCAGTAGACAGCCCGCGCCATCTATTGACAATTCTTACAAACTAGCAACTGAAGTGCAATTTCATCTTGTGTCATGCATAATCAGTGTGATTTGTCACTCTTTGACGAAAAGAATCTTCGTATACTTGAATACTATAATCTATATAACTGAAGAAGAAAGCAAGTAACTCATCCATGAAACGAAAAACACATTCTATATGGTGTGGACGATAAGAAAATACCAAACCCTGTCGATTTCCAAAATCGGAATCAGTGTTTTTTTATGCAAATGGAAATTTGGTTCGAAATTTTCCAACATTCAATTTGCTCAAATATAATCCGCTTTTTGCTTAGTATGGAAAAATGCGCAAGCCTCGTTTGCTTGATCTTTTTTGATGGACTAAAATCAAATATATATCTAACAACAATTTTGAATAATATACAAAATATTAAAGAAACTCATGTGGAAAAGTTATAAAAAGCGATATTATTTATAGAGCTAGTCTCCTTTCAACGAATTAATTGCCTTGATATGTAGGACGTGTTTTTAGCCAATGCGAGGTAATGGCCGAGATTAAGTGATGCTTCCTTGGTCACAAAAAAATGTCTGTGTTACAAATCTATCTACATTATATCCATCATGCGCTTTCGAGCTTTGCTGGCCTAATGGTGATATGACTAGGTACATGGTTATCAAAGGTTTGCGGGCTTATACGTCAGAGAGTCGTACCTGATTTTCTTAAAATCTTAGATTCTCAATCGATATTTACGATTTATTGTACGCATATGCACGTGTAAGTTCACGCATATGTTCATGGTGCGGGAACACATGGGTAAAATTTATGTATCCCAAGAAAATTCCTGATATATAAAAAAATACTGTTCGTTCCGTTCCGTTTGGCGAGAAGCTTAGACCCACAATGCTGCTCCAATGGCAGTGGTATATTACACATATTCTCTTTGGAGTTCTCCATAGATATGGAATATTCTTCACCAAAACATGTGATGAATTATGAATATTAATAAGGCATTAACAGAACGCGTTGGTGGCTATGATAGCCCAGCGGTAACACCGTGCGCCTCTTTCGAGGAGGTCTAGGGTTCAAACCCCGGGCAGGCATCAATGAGTTTTTCTATTAAAACTTATGTTCTAAATCTAAATTAATAATTGCAATTTATCACATGCTTTTCGGCGAAGGAAAACATCATGAGGAAACCTGCATATATCTATGCAAGATATGTGAAACCTACCAATCCACATTGGAGCAGCGTGGTAGGTCTTAGCTCCAATCCTTCTTTCCAAAAATGGAGAGAGGAGGCCTATTCTCAGCAGTAGGATAGTAACAGGCCGTTACTTACCTAATAGCAACGGTAGAGCCAACAATTCGCCTTGAGAGCTTATTTCAAAGGAGAAGTATTCCAGCAGCATAGCTCGCTTGCTCAACAGCAACTTGGACATCTGCTGGGCCATCTCACGCATGTCGCCTGCATCATTTTAGATTTAATAAATAATATTAATAATAATAAATATATGGGACACTTAAACACACGGTCGTCCGTCCCCAAAGTAAGTAACTTAATACTTGTGTTATGGGTGACAGACAACTGGTGAATATATACTTATATATTTTTAAATACATACTTAAATACAAATATACACCCAGACTCAAAAGACCAACAAATTCATTTATAGAAAATGTTGGCCCTCGGCGGGAATCGAACCCGCGACCCGCGGAGCTGAAGGCAGGGTCACTACCCACTGCTCCAACGGGCCAGTCAATTTGAGTATTGATAATGTACATTACAGTGGAGAATCTAGCGTAGTGTAGGAAAAGGAAGGAAGGCTTCTTAACTGTCTGTTCCAGTGCCCCCCCCTCTCCCGACCTAACCGTATCCTTCTGTATATAGCTTTATAGATCACTAGCAAACGCTAGCAGCTCCGCCCGCGTGAAAAGATTAAAATAAATAAATATATGGGACAATTACACACACGGTTGTCCGTCCCCAAAGTAAGTAACTTAATACTTGTGTTATGGTAGACAGACAACTGGTGAATATATACTTATATATTTTTAAATACATACTAAAATACAAGTTTAATAAAATACACCCAGGCTCAAAGACCAACAAATTCATATATAGAAAATGTTTGCCCTCGGCGGGAGTCGAACCCGCGACCCGTGGAGCTGAAGGCAGGGTCACTACCCACTGCTCCAATGGGCCAGTCAAAAAGACCATAAAAGTGGTTAAAGTGGGTTACTCTTAAAAGCTAGATGTATGCTGTCGCGGACTTTTATTTAGAACTTTTAGAGGGGAATCATATTCAAAAATCATACATGATTTTTGAATAACTATTACCGTTAGCTCAGCGCACGCAAGGAATGCTTCAAATTTTGCCGTTTTATTATTATTGCCGTTATTTTTTTTTACATTTATATAGCCTATAGCCTTCCTCGACAAATGGACTATTTAACACTGAAAGAATTTTTCAAATGATTACAGCTGATTACAAAAGCGTTAAAAATACCTAATTCAGGATTCCATTCAGCTTCCTGCGACTTTAGACCCAGCACAAATAGTTCTTCTAATGGTAGCGGGTTTGATAACTTAATCAGACCAAGGTTTTGGAAATCGTATAATATAGTTTCGTAGAACAACTCCTCGCTGAAAGTTCAACACTTCATTATTATTCATTTATTATTTACTAGTAATACCCCGCGTACATCTCCGATATCATTGCAGTACAAAGACTAAGTCGGACTATAGATTTATTTTTGTTAACATAAAAGTTTTATTTCTTATTTTATCTACTCTGATACTATAATACAAAGATTATAAAACTGAAACCAAAATTCTTATGACAAACATTACGTAAAGGCTAAACATAAAAAATTCAAAAGTTTTATTACAATACAGGTCTTGTATGGACATCTGTATCATAATATAACTTTTTAATCATAACAAAGTTTGGTTTTTATTAATATTGTTTTACGTATTATAGTATGAGAGTAGATAAAGTAGTGTATGATACTGTACATAACTTGGTCTTATAACACTAGTGTTATAAGAACCCTTATTATGCAACAGTATCATAATCTACTATAATTACACTAACATTCATATTCTAATGAATATACAGTTTATGACTAATTTTTACACCTTATTACATTTTTAGTATCCCTATTTTTTTTTGAAAATGTAATATAGCCTATGTTGCTCAGTAAATATGCAGCTTTCCAATGGTAAAAGAATTTTTTACTTTAGTAATTGGAAATGACATCATTATACAAGTAGCCGGCTGGCGCAGCCGCCTATTAGCTTACATAGCATTTTTACCTTTTGTCCCTACAATCGGTCCAGTAGTTTTTGCGTAAAAACATTACAAACATACATACAAATTTTTCCTCTTTATAATATTAGTATAGATTATTAACTTCATTATTATTTAAGGAGTCATCAAATTCAAGTAATTCTTTATTCAAATTGGCTTTTAGCACTTTTGAATCGTCAAATTACTATGAAGCTACGACTGGTTTAAAAAGGTTCTCATACCAAGAAGAACCAGCAAGAAACTCGGCGGTCACTCTTTTCAAAATTAAGTATTACAATATTTTATTTTTAATCCATCTGATGGAACTAGATTTAAAAACGCATTAAACTAATTGAATTTTATCGCGGATTATAGCAAAATAATATTCTCATTAATTTTGTATTATGAACCTCCGCAAAGTAACGCCTAATTCTATAAATTAACAGATATTTCCTAAGCCTCAACAAAAAGATTAACTTTTTATTAATGTAGCTACTATTTTACTTACGTTAGAAGCGTAGTATCACATAAATACAGTTTAGTAGAATGCTGAATCAGTGATTTATGACAATCTATGCACGCAATGAAAATGAGATTCGCTAATATTTCCCTTAGATTCATGTTACATTTATTCTCAACATCCAGTCTTAACTGTTTGACACTAGTCAATTTAGTCTCTAGTCTTTCTTGTTTAAACGTCCGCGTCTTGAAAGACTCTTTTGGATCTATGTATGATATATTTGCATTATCCACTGCTATTGATTTCCAATTTTCATCTTTGTTCATTTTATCATTCGGTTCAGATATTAACGACATGTCTAGTTCATTTACATTCTCTGTATTTTGTTTATCATTCGGTTCATATATTTGTTCCCAATCATTCAAACTCTCTGTATTTTGTTTATCATTCGGTTCATATATTTGTTCCAAATCATTCAAACTCTCTGTATTTTGTTTATCATTCGGTTCATATATTTGTTCCAAATCATTCAAACGCTCTGTATTTTGTTTATCATTCGGTTCATATATTTGTTCCAAATCATTCAAACTTTCTGCATCTTCAAATATGAAACGTGGAGTTCTTTGGCTACTTTCTATTACATTACTATCATCAGCTTCTATCTGGATGTTTGGCTCTTTATCATTCTTATGTGCGTTTGCACCAATATCTTTGGCAACTGATTTATTTACATCATTAACATCGTCCATATCAATATCTATGGCAGTATCATCTTCTCTATCCTTTTCTATATTGACTATTTCGCTGTCTATCATTTCTATATCATCAATATTTGCAATATCTGTAGTCGATACAAGGACTTTTTCTTTCTCCCCTGAATGTCTGTTGTCTATTTGGCCTGTAGATTTATTAGTTACGCGAAAAAACTTATCGATTTTCTGTAAATCGGAATCAACGCGAACTATATCTTTAGGATACATTTTGGCCCCATCAGTAGTTTTCTTAACAATTTCTTCGACCATCGTAGCACCTGGTAACCTGGCCTTAAAAATAATTATATTATCTATATATATATATATATATATATATATATATATATATATATATATATATATATATATATATATATATATAGTATGTATGTATATATATATATAATTATATATCAATATAACATAAACTTATTAACTAATATAACTTAACAAGTGACCCACTTCGCACGGGTATAAAATATATAGCCTATGTCACATGAAGAAAATGATTAAAATCTATCCCGTAGTTTTGATTTATTCATTACTGCCCATGACCCGCACGGGTTAAATTTGGAGTAAGACAATTCCTCTTTCACTATACCATGAAGATTCCCTGCTATCTTTGGAATATCTAAATTCATATACTACATTTTTACTTACTTACTTTTACATTTTCGCTATGAATGTATTTTATTTCTACAATTAATTACAGAATGTCTGTATATACAACATTTAAAGCTTTCTTGTCATTACACAATACAAACGTTTTATTTAGAGGTTACTCTTGAAAGAGCGCAATACAGTTGGCCATGTGAAAAACTTATTTTATATAGAAGTAGGCTTTGAAAAATTTCATAGTACAAATCTTATTTTGCTTAGGGGTTTCTGGATTCCACAATAAGAATTAATAAAGAATATTAAATATGAATAACCAAATACCTGAGTGTACATGACGCGAGAAGAATTACAGCTTAGCAACTTATTCTCTACGACAGTTTTTATTCTGTCTATTATCTGTTCCTCATATAGAAACTGCACTTCGTGTTTAGTTGGATGAACGTTAACGTCTACGTTTTTGGGGTCTACAAATTGATATTAGTATATTATACCTAAATTGATTAATATAATAAATAAATATAAATATGCCGTGTGGTATTCGGCTGGGTAGAATAGACCACCCTTTCTTACCGAGGTGTAGTAAAAGGCGACTAAGGTAGGTAAGTTGAAGTCAGGCAGGCGGCCGGTCATTAAATAGGCAGCCAAATCATGTGACAACATGTTTATAACATGTTGTGCAGACTCTTCTTAGATTGGGATAAGGAGGACTAACTTGCCGAGCTGTTTTATAATAATAAGTATAGATAGATGAACATAAAAGTAGTTATTATTAATTAACCATAAAAGATAGAGATATACTGTACGAAACTTTTTTATAGTATTTTTGTAGATCTACATTTCTTTAGTACATTACTTAAGTGTATCTCTCTTAGCTTACCCACATGCGACTAAATTTCCTAGCAGTTTGCGCAACGAATTGCGCTATTTTTTAGTAAAAAACCGTACAAAAATCCGTTCAGTAGATTTTCAGAAAATCAATCATATACAAACAGATCGCTTTTGGAGACTTCGTTTTATAATAAGTACTAGCTTTTATCCTCAACTTCGTTCGCGTTGACTGTTGTCGCGTGATAGTTTGATGGCGCTTTTCAATGTTATCCTATTCCTGTAGAATTAGAAAGAAAAGGATTTCTATATGTGACCCCGGTGTATAAGGAATAATTGTGCCAAATTTCATCGATATTGGTTCAGCGGATTCACCGTGAAAGGGTAACAAACATACATCCATACTCACAAACTTTCGCATATTAGTTGGATATATTATCACTTACCTAGTTCAAGGCTTAAATAGACGTATGAGTGTGAATTCTTTGGCAAATATGTCGAATAAACAGAGTCCACAGCCTTTCGGATTGCTAAAAAATTAAAGCGAATTCAATTCAATTAGTATTCTCCTCTCACCAAAGGTTGTCTGCGAGAGATCGCTTTAGCGATAAGACCACCTTTGCACGCTTGTCCTAATTTAATTTATTATAAACCAATGTACCTATGTATAGTTCAATAAGAATAAATAAATAAATAGCGTTGCTTTAAAAGCTTCTATTTAACTTGCCCTCTATGTATGTGAAGGTAGAATCTTGCAAGTTAAATTTGACCCATTTCCTGGTGTCTGATTGAGGTGAAATTTTAAAACTGTTCCAGTCCTGATGACAATGCATGTTTATGATAAGCATTCTGCTGCCACGATTGGACCCAGACGCGGGAAAACTATAGCGATAAATAAAACTTCTGTGTGCTTGTATCACTGTGGATATAATTTATTAAAGCACCGTATGGTATACGTGACCATTACAAGGCAGGAACGGGAAGAAGGAAGTTATACATGGACAAGAAAATCTTATGAACTACCACAGACAACATTATCTTCATTGCTATTCTAACAAAAACTTTTTTATATATGTCTTTGTATTTATATAATTTATTAAAAAAAATATGAGTTAAGTGTGGTATCCGGCTAAGTAGAATAGTACCACCCTCCTTCTTACCGAGGTGTCGTAAAAGGCGACTAAGGTAAGTTGACCCACCGTGTGGTATCCGGTTTAGTAAAATAGACCACCCTCCTTCTTACCGAGGTGTCGTAAAAAGCGACTAAGGTAAGTTGACGTCAAGCAGGCGGCCGGTCGTAAAAACGCAGCCAAATCATTTTACAGCATGCTTATAACATGTTGTGCCAACCCCACTTAGAGTGGGATAAGGGCAGGAAGATGATAATGATGATATATTGAGGGGATTAGAATCAATAATAGCTAAATCCTAAAGTCACAATCAAATTAAGCTAATTTTAAAAATTTGTATTACAGTACATTAAAGAGGGTGGTCTATTCTACTAAACCGGATACCACACGGCTAAATCCCCTCAATATATATTAATATAAAATTAAAAAATTTAATTACATGGAGAATCCACCAAGCGATGGTTTATGAACAGCAACATTGTTCCTTTCTTGTGCGAGTAGTTCACATTTGTTATGAAACCGTGCATTGTGAGCTTCAACGTTGAATCCTTCAACTCTATCTCTAGAAGTTCCCGAGCTATGGAGTTGCCGTGAATCTGGGAATGGGAAATTACTGAATTCAATACTTATTATTTTGAATTAAAAAATGAATTTGATAGGCCAAATTACATGTCTTAAAATCTTTAATATTTATATGAGTAAATCTTGTATGTATATATATAAATAAATAAATATATGGGACACTTACACACACGGTCGTCCGTCCCCAAAGTAAGTAACTTAATACTTGTGTTATGGTAGACGGACAGCTGGTGAGTACATACTTGTATAATTTTTAAAAACATACTTAAATACAAATATACACCCAGGCTCAAAGACCAACAAATTCATTTATAGAATATGTTGGCCCTCGGTGGGAATAGAACCCGCGACCCACGGTGCTGAAGGCAGGGTCACTACCCACTGCGCCAACGGGCCAGTCCATTTATGTACAATTTCGGATTGTCGGAAACTGCTCCAACGATATTCCTGAAATTCAGCATGTAGGGGGTTTGAGAAAAATCAATCTACCTAGGTTTTATGTAAAAAAAAAACGTTTTATCCCTGTTTTTGGGCATTAAAAAATACTAAAATTTATATTGAATATAAAATACTATTTTTGCCATAAACTGCCAAGTCAGCGTAGCTTATTCGGGCAGTCTGGAGAAATGTAAATACCGATGATTGATCCCCAACTACCTAATTGTTTTTTTTTCTTTTTTTTTTAAGTTGAATTTTTTTATTTTGTAAGAAATTACCAAGCATGGCCCGGTCAACCAGGTATTTTATATTATATTTTATTTCTCATTTAGAACAAATGGCTATATAATGCTAAATGTAGAGTGGAGTAGATTATGGGTCTCCCCAAAGTAACACCTAATTCAAAAGTAATGAGAATATTATTTTGCTATAATCCGCGATAAATTTTTTTATAAAATTATCGCGGATAAAATTTATCACGGATTATAGCAAAATAATATTCTCATTACTTTTGTATTATGGACCTCCGCAAAGTAACGCCTAATTCTATAAATTATTTAACACCTAATTATAAAAAATATTTAAAACACTATATTAAAGGGCCGCCGTGTGGTATGCGGCTGCGTAGAATAGACCAATCTCACTTCTTACCGAGGTGTCGTAAAAGGCGACTAAGGTAAGTTGATCCGCCGTGTGGTATCCGGTTTAGTAGAGTAGTCGTAAAATACGACTGAGGTAAGTTGATGTCAAGCAGGCGGCCGGTCGTAAAAACGCAGCCAAATCATGTGACAGCATGTTTTATAACATGTTGTGCCGACCCCACTTAGAGATAAGGGCAGGAAGATGATGACACTATATTAAAGGGATGAATTTGAATAAACTTACAATTCTGACATTCTCTATTACTGAAGACTTTATAGGAGTTTTAATATCAGTCTTTTCACCAAACTTCTTCAATGTAAATCCAACATGACTGTTGTGGATTGCATATCCACCAACAACGTCCATTATGTTAGCATACTCTTCATTAGGACTCCGTAGGGCTCTTTTGCGGGCTATCACATTGTAGAATAGATCCTCAACTGTTATTTGTGTCCCATTATTGCCAGCACAGGGTTTTATTGGCCCCTTGAGTTTACCATTTTCATATGATGCTCTATTATTAAAAAAAAAATCTTTTTATTTTTTCAAAAGTAATGAGAATATTATTTAGCTATAATCCGTGATAAAAGGAAATATATGTTATGCTAAATGTAGAGTGTACTATTCGTTTTCATACCTAATACACGCAGGATTCGTAAAAACACATGCACAAACCTCCACTACCGCCACCACAATACATAAAGCACTACATAGTTCACTATCACAAACCCAACAACCGTTACGCCCTGCAACCGAAGCATCATCAGGAGATAGACTCCGCGACCAAAATCGTAAAGATTCTGCTATTTTGAAAAAAGTTTTGTCGGATTATAGCAAAATAAGTTTATTATTACTTTTTTATTATGGAATTTCTCAAAGTAATGCCTAATTCTATAAATTATTTCAATTGAAGTGTTTAACAACCAAAAGTAATGAAAAAGTTATTTTGCTACAATCCATGATAAATGATGTTATAATAGAGCTTAGGTTAACCAAAAATAATGATAATATTACTTATACAAATAAATAATACTTTCATAATATTACTTAGTTATTTAATAATATTACTGCAAAATAATATTTTATTACTTTGTATTATGGACCTTGCAAAGTTACTCCTAATTTTAAAAAATTATCCTTAGATTGTTAGATTTAGTGCTTTCTATTTCCAAACATAAATATTTTAATATCTTACTTGTAAGCGCACTTATCATTAGCAGTCTTAGTAAGAATTGTAAGATGTGCGATATGACTGATGCTAGCTAGGGCTTCGCCTCTGAATCCATATGTGGTTATGGCCTGCAAGTCTTCATACTGTGATAGTTTGGAAGTGGTGAACCTCTCGCAAACTATATCCAGATTATCGTTTCTAATCCCTGTTCCATTATCCTGTATCTTTGAAAAAAATATTTTTTTTATAGATACAGGATTAACAGTATATCACAATTGCTCAACATAGAATAATATTGAGAAAGAAAATTAATTAATAAAAATTGTTTAATTTAATATAAACGGGTTCTATCATTAGGTTATTTCCTTTTTTTTACTTAGAAACAAACTGCTCCTGATAATATAATAAATCGAATAGTTTTAATTTAGTATTTATATATTATCAAATCTGTACCTGCGTTAACACATAAGTACCAAATATTTGTTGTAAATCCATTAAATATTAAGTTCAATCTTGAATTACATACCTGTAAATATTTCAAACCTCCAGCTTTTACTGTGATAATTATATTTGTAGAGTGGGCATCCAAGCTAAAAACATAATTACATATTTCATCAATTTCATCTTATCTGACTAGATTTCTTAGATTTGCTCTTAAAATTATCAAAATATTTACAAATTAATGCAGAAGATAATCCAGCAACAATATACTAGTAGCAAACATTCATAAGCAATGTTTATTAGCAATTTTCCATAGAATCAATTCTCAATAAGTTTTCATTCTCTGTGATGTAATAAAAAAAAAACAATTAACTATGCCGGGAAAAACATGAGAAAATATAATTGTAGTTTATTTAATTGAACTTCGAATATGTACCTACATTTTTTAAATTGAATAAGGTTCATATAGCAAAAACTACCCACCTATTTTCTATTAATTCTTTTAAAGCATTAGCCGGTCTTTGCACTATTTCACCAGCTGCAATACGGTTCACAACTTCTTCATCTAATTTTTTTATTAGACCTGGTACGATCATGTTGTATGTTTCTTAATTATTAAATTTATATCTGCATCTGATTGTTGCAATATAAATGTGTACGATTACATTTGTGTAGCATATTTAGTTGAACAGGGAGGAGCACAACTACAAGAGAACGACATAAATTATTAATTAATAACAAAAAACAATCAGTAAATTAAACTTGCGCCGAAATTTTAAACACAATTGTCAAATGTCAATTAAAGACTAGAGGCATACTAGAGGAGTAGAGATGTGACAAAATAATCGTTTTTTTCTGACTATTTAAAAAGTTGCCTATAAAAATAATCATATCTTCCGTATCCGTTGTGTTCCAATTTCGAATTCACATAGTATAGTGTATTGTCTATGATTGATAGTAAACTTGTAATTGACATCATAGATTAATAACTATAAAATATACTGCGTCCATCATATTATCAGTCTTTTGACAGCTCACGCTCATTAAGTTTCGTATTGCTTACGTACAAATATCATACAAATAATATTTGTACTTTATGGATGGGTACCGCCCACTTAGTGATGTCACACATAATGGTTACTACGATTATGCCACAGATTAAAAATAATCGGTAGAAATCGATGTTACGAGTATTAAAAGACATTTAATAACATTATATAAAGTTTTACTTTCTTCTTAGTTAATACATGAATACAAATAAAACAATCAGGATATTTTAATTTATTTTATTAGCACGAGTCGTCGGAATGATAATCAACACTAGACTCCTCCGATGAGGAGTCTTCAGTAGCAGTTATTATTAGCTCTTGTGTAGATAATATATTATCAAACGCAATATCACGTTCCCAATCAGAGAATATTACTCTTTTAGTTCTTTCCACCACACTTGCCCAGTTCTCGGCCGTTACGTGGGTGCAAGCATTTTTTAGCAATTGCAACATTTTATTCGCTGTGAATGGGGGGCTTGTATTGCATCTCGCAGCATGCCCTTTTACTTGTGCCCATATAAGTTCTATTGCGTTGTACTGGCAATGGTATGGAGGAATCCGAAGAACAGTATGGCCATATTCTGCTGCCATTTCATTGATTACATAGCGTTTTGCTCTCTTTTTGGTTTTTAATATTTTTATTAATTCAACTTTTAACATTGAGTCGTCCACATTTTCTCCATTGTCCCGAAGCCAATTAATTATTTCATGCTTTTTATTAGCCTGAGTTGGCATTTTGTCAATTTGACGGGAGTGGTAGGGCGCATTATCAATAAAAATTATTGATGGTTCTTCCAATGAAATGAGCATTTTTTTGAACCACTCTTCATACACATTTGCATTCATCTCTTCGTGGTAGTCATTTGATTTCTTCGATTTAAATGCCAACAGTGCGTCTTGTACAAATCCTTTTGCTGTACCTGCATGGCAAATGATTAGGCGCTCACCTTTTCCCATTGGTACTGAGGAAGTGGAATCAGCAGTATCATCAGTCCAGAAACGAGATAGTGTGTGGTTAGCGTTGAGCCATGTTTCATCCGTGAAAACAATATTTGCCCAATCTTGTATTTTCTTTGCCTCTCTTAAAAAATCACAACGTGCTATAGCTATATCTGTGCGTTCCATTAATAATTTTCTTTTATTTAACTTTTTATATGAAAAGCCAATTGTGTTCAAAACTTTGACCAAAGAAGATTTTTCACCATGAAATAGACCACTTCTTTTCAAAGAAACAATAAGTTTTCTCAAAGTTGGAATTTCTTTTCTCAAGTAGTAATCATATACATGACGACGAATAGCGTCAGCGTCAAAGTCATCAACAGCTGTCACCTTATGAGCCCGGCGCTTTCTTTTTGGTGTAGATGGTTTGTTTTGCTCCAAGCCGCTCCTGCCGTAGGCATCAGTAGTGATTTTAGTCACAGTTGATAGACTGATCCCCAACGCGGCTGCAACACGGTTTCGGACTTGCGTGATAGGTATAAGAGGTCCGTCATTTTGATTTTCTTGCTCAAAATACTCATGAAGTTTTAACACTAACTGTCTCGATTGTGCTTTCAACACAAGACCTTTTGGCATTTTCACGATCAATTAATATAAGTTTCACAAAAGTTTTTCCGAGGAATAAAGCTACTTAACTCAAGGTGTAACAGATGCGAGAGAACACTCAGCGAACGTAAATGCGTGTGACTATCACGGGCGTTTCGTTGAGAGTGACAGATCACGTCAAAATGGCGGCCGAGCGGAAGGTCTGTTGATGTTGCCAGTTGATGTATAATATATTTTTTATGATTATAATAAATACACACGGATTAACATTTATTTTCAAAAAACTAAGGCAATATTAAATCAAAATGTTGATTTCTATATCTGTTATTAGTTTACGTAGGTTATCATTAATCGAATTACTTAGGTACGTAATTCGATTAATGATAGTAGGTACTATAATCGGAATGGTATCGCATACGAGAATCTTTAGGACATCACTAAATATGTAAATCGTCAATCTGTCAAAAGATGGTTAATATAATGGACAGTGTATAGATGGTTGAGATTCATACATTGGCGCGAGCCTATTTTCGGTGGTATGGGGGGGTGCAGAGTAGTACTATAGCTACTTACATTCTCATTAATAAAAAAAATATCTGCCTCTCACCCGTTTCATTCATAAAAACGGATTTAGTCTCAGCTCTGACTCTTTCTCACATATGGAGTAGTAATATATATAACGTATGACGTAAAATCGTAGTAAAATTAGTGATGTACTTGGTGCGCTAAAACCGTAACTAGTGATGTCAAAGTTTTATCGATTCACATTTTACTCTTACCGATTATTTGGATAACCGGTTTTCCTGTAACATATTAATAATGATTTTTAGATTTTAATAAAACAAAATATTTAAGGAAATTCTTTAATAGACTTTTACTGTAGTAAAAAAAATTATATTCAACAGCCGTTTTACATTTTTATGTGCATGCTTCTTAAAAAAAAAAAAATTTCCTAAAAGCGCTAAAAGTGCAACTTCAAAAATGATTACTATTTTTAAATAGGAAACAGAATCGGCGATCATGTATCTTGAAAATGTAGGAATTGTAATTTAAATTATTATATATTATTATTAAATAAAATTAATTATAAGTATTCACTCGAAAACAAATTTACAAGATTAGTATTTGAAACAATAGATGCTTTCGTTTTTACCGTTTTAGTATTTAGGAAAAAACATTATACTTAAAAAGAGTATACTTGATGGTAAATTATAAATATTAGTCTTTTTTAGATATATTGGTAGTAGTTTTATAGAATATTAGTGGTTTTTATCTCTAAGTATAATATTTTCCATCAAACCAGTTAACACTTCGGATTTATACATATAAAGTAAGAATTAAATTGTGAAATTTTGCCATAATTAATGTGCCAATTGATACCAAGCTTTTCGATGAAAGAAAACATCATGAGGAACTATACTCCATGGGTTAAGTATTTAACTAAATGTAAACATGTCAAAACAGGTAGTTTATAGTAGGCCTTATCTGCCTACTATAAAGTACCTTTTTTATTACAACACATTATACTAACATTTAATATAATTTTTAATTCTTTTAAAGAATTTAAAATTATTGATAGTATTCGCACCACTTTATTATGGCGTGATTGCTATCAATAATTTTTACAAACTTTGAAACAATAAATAAGAATTATAAAATTTTTAAAGAAAACGATGGATAATATTAAATACACTAAATTACTACACATTTAAGTATCACAGAGTGAAGCTCGTAGAATATTGATATTATGTTGCGTTGGTTAATCCAATTACCATTTTAGGTAGTTTACTTGGCTAATTTGTATCTGCTGAATTTTATTAAATTATATATTGCTGTTTTGCTATACTAAAGGTATAAATATTTAATTTTAGAAAATACCAATCAATTTATGAAAATTACATTTATAAATATTAGAGATATTCTTTTGACAACTGCAGTTGAATCCCAATTTTTTCATTTGTTAATAATATTATTGTTATGACATATTTGTCACTCCTGAATCACATGGTTTTGTTTGTTTACATCTTGTTATGTTTCTATACTTATGGAGTATATATAGTAAAATAATAAAAATTTTGAATCAATTTTTAAATGTTAATAATAGTAATATTAGTTAGTTACTTTTGCCTCATGTATCATAGTTCTATAACTTTACTTGCGATAAAATTTTCCATTTCCATTATCGTTTTCCATGTATCTGCAGTACTGTGAATTCTCCTTAATTGATACACCGTTGTCTAACTCGCATTATGATTACGATTATGCAAAAAACTTTTAACAAATAATATTTATGATTAATGCAAGTTAACCAGGAATTATAGTTTTTTAAGTTATATACATTTTTGACTAATTAACACTTTACATGCCATATGCCATTCCAAAGATATAAGTTTTTGTGATGGATAATATAATTTTAACTAGATCAAATCTTTCAGTTTTATTAGGCAATAGCGTAATTATAAAAATTTCACAATTTAAATAATCCTGTTTTGAAAATATATTACTCCCAGGATTGCTCAGGTTTTTAGTTTTGCTACACAAGTAAAAACACGTGTTTTGAATAGGAATAAATGGTGTTAATGTTAAAATACACAATTTTTAGCAGCAATACAGGCAGAACTCATATTTCATTATAAGCCCGTCGTTTAAGCAAACTAACAATTAAACTAGCAACTAAGCAATTGTTATTCATTTTCCTGAGTAATGAATATTTTAAACCCATTCATCTCAAAATATAAGTTTTTGAGTTGTACCGCTATTGCTGCACATGACCGATATATCAATATACTGAACCGGTAATATGATATGGCTTGGGTCTGGAAAATATTTCTGATGGAATACAAGGTACTATAACTATCAAACAATAATATTAACCAATCATGTTTTAAACAATGAAACCAAATTATGATCCGTTCTAGTGTGCTAGAGCCCCCTTATCCACGGATTTGAGAAAAAATCCATTGGGTCCTAGTTAAGAAGTTTCAAACTTCATAATGTTTGTCAATTATACTAATATGAATACTATTTTGAAGACACAACCTTCTCTTGAGTCCTCTAGCATTGAAGCGGACTTTTACAGCCTTATTCCAAAATTCCGAATGGTTCAGGCGGCAAAATAAATTGTTAGTGAATAAAAGCATTCGCGCTGTGAAAATGTTATTACTAATGTCAATAAATGAGGCTAAATAATTATGATTCGACTGAAGCTCTTCATATATGTTCATCTGCATCATCGGGCTCGTGGACACTTCCCGGCGGAAGAGTTCGCAGCATATTTAACCTGTAATAAATAAGTTATTCTTTAATAATGTATAGATAGAACATTAGTTTGCAAAGGTAGTCTTACAGACAATCTTGGCATTGATATCCCCTGAGTAGAATAGACCACCCTCATTTCTTACCGAGGTGTCGCGAAAACCGATTAAGGTAAGTTGACGTCGGGCAGGCGACCGGTCGTAAGATACCAAATCATGTGATAACATGTTTAAAACATGTTGTGCCTAACCCATTTAGAGTGGGATAAGGGTAGGAGAATGATGCATTGACAAATAACAGAGATTTTAAATTTTAAAAATATATTTTTAGCTTCTACTGGTCTTAAATAGTGTCTGGAAAATATTTTTTTCGTGTCTATAACTTTGTCTACAGTTATATTTTAAGTATAGAATAGAGACTATAATTATAAATTTTGTTTTTTTAATAATAAAATATAAGGGGTATCTGTGACAATCTTTGTGTTATGTTAAATATCTTTGATTTTGTACTGTTAGCAGTACCAGGCTAAAAATATTATGCTTTCCAAATACTGTATTGTATGTGACAAAGTTCCAATGATCATCACTAATATGTCTTTTAAGCTATTCTTATATCACACACTTTTTTGCATCACTATAATAGAGGAAAAATTGTATCAAACATTTTTTGTTATATCTCAAACGGATTAGGCAGTTAGCCCATTAGACATATAAGCTTCAGTTTTAATAGAAAGTGAAATGGACAGACTGACATACTTTACATCAAATATTTACTTGCCTTCATCTAGTCAAATCAATTGACCTAATCATATGCTTCATCCCATAAAGCATCAACAGCATATAGCCCTTAGACGTCATCCCAATGAGTACTCTCTTTGGCAATGACCAGGTTCATCTGAAAATTATTGCAAAAACATTTTAATAAATATCGAACAAGCTGTGATAGCTCAGCGGTGAGGCCGTGCGACTCTGTAAAGACGATCATGGGTTTATACCCCGCGCAGGCACATGTCTAATTGACTATTGCAATTTATGACACGCTTTTCGGTGAAGGAAAATATGGTAAGGAAATCCGCATACTTCTAGCGAATTCTAGGGATATGCGTAACCTACCAATCCGCATTGGAGCAACACGATGGTAGGTCTTTGCTACAATACTTCTCTCCAAAAAACGGATAGAGGAAGCTTATGGTTCCCACTGCTGGGGTGGATAACAGGCCGTTACTTTAAACATACACATGCCAATTTTTGTGTTTACAAACAAAAATGATTTATATTTGAAACATTTTAACTCACTTGAAGAATATCAGCCATTGTATCAGATATTAATGAATTCATTGCAACAACAGTAGCAGTGCCTTGACCAGACACAGTTACTCAGACAAAAAATCTAGTTGAAATGTGCATAACTAAATGGGATAGTATGTTAAAGTATCTTGAACAAATAACTTTCTGTTAAATAATTAAAGTATGTCTGTAATCCATATTGTCTGTCGCAGAAAGAATAAAAACTATTCAGAAATAACCACCTAAAACATAGAATGTAACTGATATTGGGTATGACATATGATATACAACACTTCAATAAAGCATACACAATAAATATTACTATAGAAGGAAAAGTTTTATTTTTATTATTTTAGTTTTATTTTTACTTATATTTTAAAATTAAAAAATAAAACTTCCCTATATTATCACAGTTCAATAAAAACACTAAGGATATACTTTAATGCTATATGCTTCGAGGTCTCTGCTTTAATAAATGTATATATAAATTGAAAAACACTAGCTTAAATTGTACTATATATTATAGAAAAAGAATATAGCACGAAAAATACTATATTTTTATCGCTAATTGCAATTGTCGTGCTTTTTTTAATTAACTGTGAATGGAACGCACCCGCAGCCCTGCATAGGGAATGTAGGAACGAAACTCATTCATGTATTTACGGGGCTTAGTTAGTTAGTAGCTCTAACTCCGTGTCATTATCCAGCGAAAAGTAATAAAAAATAATCATGGAAAAATAAATAATGATTGAAAATAGATGTGTCCTATTTTTTTTCCTGAATTTCCTAAAAGTACTATATTTTTTTGATTTAAAAAGAAAAATAGTATTTTTCTTCAAAAAAAAGGTGGCAACCCTAATCGCGCCCTTTTTGATTAAATAGGGGCAACACTGTGCCGTTATTGTTTCCGGTGGAGTCTTACTATATATACCGATAAAACGTTTCAGTGACATTCAGTCCTTGTTCGTCATTCAAGAGAAGTGCATCTCGGAACGGGAATTGTGGTATTCCTATTATATCGTGTTATTGTATATAGTGTGCGTTAACAAGAAGTTTATGGAATTGTTTAATTTTAATTAAAAATCATTTGTTGGTTTATATATTTTTGCGTAAGTAAAAAGTGATTACAGTTATATATTACGTATAACGAACGTTTCAGGTGAGTCAGTACGTTTCAATTTTCTTCGTATTAAACAGTGCAAAAGTATAGTTTATTTGTTATTAAGTTTTGGATAACTACTCACATTTTATCCGAGAATGTTTGTTGAAATTCAAACATTTGAGTTGTTGAGTTTGTGACAGTGAATGTATATAGTGCTTGTGTATGGTGGTGGCGGTGGTGGAGGTTTGTGCATGTGTTTTTTACGAATCCTGCATGTATCAGGTATGATAACCAATTGTCCACTCTACATTTAGCATTATATACATTTTCTATTTTACTTCATCGCCGATTATAGCAAAATAATTTTATTATTACTTTTGCATAATTACTCTGTTTTAATCATAGCTTAGGTAAATATAGATTATAGTATAGTAAATATACATTAGCTTCAAAAGCGCGCTACTTTGTAAGACGTTTTATTAACGGGCTAGCCATTATAAAGGTGTCGTACTGATTTCTGAAATTGCGCAGTTTTGGTAATTCGTACGTCATTAATTTTTACAATTTTTTTTGTAATGGTTATGTGTTGCGGTTGGCAAAGAGCCGGTATTTGGCACCTGCAATACATGTAAAACCTTAATTCTTTTCCCAGTCCTTTTGGCTACTGATGTTTGAGTGCACGCTTACATCTGTGGCTGAAATTACGGGAATCTAACTTAGCTTCATAAATTCAGACTTCACTTGAGTATTAGTTACCTCAAATGCATTTTCTCAAATTACAGAGGTCCTGGTGGTTGACGCTACTGTTCGGCCTGGCGCTGTTCGAGCGCTCGAGGCGACGGTGGAGCGACAGCAGCTGCGGCATAGCCGGACGGGCCGGCCTGGGGTGAGGGGCGGCGGCACGTCTCCATTGGCAGCAGCGAGGCCAGACCAGCGTAGCTCGTGGAGTCACGAGGCCAGCTGTCGGACTGCCCTCCTGTAAAATTAATCCATTAATTTCATTCAATCCATTAATTTTTACATTTTTTTTTGTAATGGTAATGTGTTGCGGTTGGCAAAGAGCCGGTATTTGGCACCTGCAATACATGTAAAACCTTAATTCTTTTCCCAGTCGCTTTTGGCTACTGATGTTTGAGTGCACGCTTACATCTGTGGCTGAAATTACGGGAATCTAACTTAGCTTCATAAATTCAGACTTCACTTGAGTATTAGTTACCTCAAATGCATTTTCTCAAATTACAGAGGTCCTGGTGGTTGACGCTACTGTTCGGCCTGGCGCTGTTCGAGCGCTCGAGGCGACGGCGGAGCGACAGCAGCTGCGGCATAGCCGGACGGGCCGGCCTGGGGTGAGGGGCGGCGGCACGTCTCCATTGGCAGCAGCGAGGCCAGACCAGCGTAGCTCGTGGAGTCACGAGGCCAGCTGTCGGACTGCCCTCCTGTAAAATTAATCCATTAATTTCATTCATTCCATTAATTTTTACATTTTTTTTTGTAATGGTAATGTGTTGCGGTTGGCAAAGAGCCGGTATTTGGCACCTGCAATACATGTAAAACCTTAATTCTTTTCCCAGTCGCTTTTGGCTACTGATGTTTGAGTGCACGCTTACATCTGTGGCTGAAATTACGGGAATCTAACTTAGCTTCATAAATTCAGACTTCACTTGAGTATTAGTTACCTCAAATGCATTTTCTCAAATTACAGAGGTCCTGGTGGTTGACGCTACTGTTCGGCCTGGCGCTGTTCGAGCGCTCGAGGCGACGGCGGAGCGACAGCAGCTGCGGCATAGCCGGACGGGCCGGCCTGGGGTGAGGGGCGGCGGCACGTCTCCATTGGCAGCAGCGAGGCCAGACCAGCGTAGCTCGTGGAGTCACGAGGCCAGCTGTCGGACTGCCCTCCTGTAAAATTAATCCATTAATTTCATTCAATCCATTAATTTTTACATTTTTTTTTTGTAATGGTTATGTGTTGCGGTTGGCAAAGAGCCGGTATTTGGCACCTGCAATACATGTGAAACCTTAATTCTTTTCCCAGTCGCTTTTGGCTACTGATGTTTGAGTGCACGCTTACATCTGTGGCTGAAATTACGGGAATCTAACTTAGCTTCATAAATTCAGACTTCACTTGAGTATTAGTTACCTCAAATGCATTTTCTCAAATTACAGAGGTTCTGGTGGTTGACGCTACTGTTCGGCCTGGCGCTGTTCGAGCGCTCGAGGCGACGGCGGAGCGACAGCAGCTGCGGCATAGCCGGACGGGCCGGCCTGGGGTGAGGGGCGGCGGCACGTCTCCATTGGCAGCAGCGAGGCCAGACCAGCGTAGCTCGTGGAGTCACGAGGCCAGCTGTCGGACTGCCCTCCTGTAAAATTAATCCATTAATTTCATTCAATCCATTAATTTTTACATTTTTTTTTGTAATGGTAATGTGTTGCGGTTGGCAAAGAGCCGGTATTTTTTTTTTTTTTTTTTTTTTTTATTTATTCATTCCAATACATAATATCTATTACAATTTATTTCTTAGTATCCTTAAGCCTTGACGACTTGTCTGGATATTGCACATTCCTCTTAAACAAATAATCAGAATACAAACTTAAATAAATTAACAAAATTATACAGAAAAAATATTAAAATATAACTAAGTATTCTTAATAATATGTAGTGCGGGTAGATTTTATTACAATTACTGCGAGCGAAACAGAAAAATAATGTTGGAGATAACGATCACGACAAGTTATACAGGTTGATTCTGACATGTATTTAATAACTGATTTTATTTATTTATTTTTTTTTTTTTCTGTTCAGATTTTTAGTAGGTGTTCTTTGATTTTATATTTAATATTTTGTTTTGTTATTGTTGATTTTAAGGAGTTTGGTAAATCATTTATTATTTGGCACCTGCAATACATGTAAAACCTTAATTCTTTTCCCAGTCGCTTTTGGCTACTGATGTTTGAGTGCACGCTTACATCTGTGGCTGAAATTACGGGAATCTAACTTAGCTTCATAAATTCAGATTTCACTTGAGTATTAGTTACCTCAAATGCATTTTCTCAAATTACAGAGGTCCTGGTGGTTGACGCTACTGTTCGGCCTGGCGCTGTTCGAGCGCTCGAGGCGACGGCGGAGCGACAGCAGCTGCGGCATAGCCGGACGGGCCGGCCTGGGGTGAGGGGCGGCGGCACGTCTCCATTGGCAGCAGCAAGGCCAGACCAGCGTAGCTCGTGGAGTCACGAGGCCAGCTGTCGGACTGCCCTCCTGTAAAATTAATCCATTAATTTCATTCAATCCATTAATTTTTACATTTTTTTTTGTAATGGTAATGTGTTACGGTTGGCAAAGAGCCGGTATTTGGCACCTGCAATACATGTAAAACCTTAATTCTTTTCCCAGTCGCTTTTGGCTACTGATGTTTGAGTGCACGCTTACATCTGTGGTTGAAATTACGGGAATCTAACTTAGCTTCATAAATTCAGACTTCACTTGAGTATTAGTTACCTCAAATGCATTTTCTCAAATTACAGAGGTCCTGGTGGTTGACGCTACTGTTCGGCCTGGCGCTGTTCGAGCGCTCGAGGCGACGGCGGAGCGACAGCAGCTGCGGCATAGCCGGACGGGCCGGCCTGGGGTGAGGGGCGGCGGCACGTCTCCATTGGCAGCAGCGAGGCCAGACCAGCGTAGCTCGTGGAGTCACGAGGCCAGCTGTCGGACTGCCCTCCTGTAAAATTAATCCATTAATTTCATTCAATCCATTAATTTTTACATTTTTTTTTGTAATGGTAATGTGTTGCGGTTGGCAAAGAGCCGGTATTTGGCACCTGCAATACATGTAAAACCTTAATTCTTTTCCCAGTCGCTTTTGGCTACTGATGTTTGAGTGCACGCTTACATCTGTGGCTGAAATTACGGGAATCTAACTTAGCTTCATAAATTCAGACTTCACTTGAGTATTAGTTACCTTCCTTTAGTTGCACTTAGTCTAGTGCTATTCCATCTCTGAAAATAATTTTAAAAAATTAAAAAAATTAAAAATTGTTACTATTCAAATAGAACCTCTTATGAACAAGGTTGTATTTGAATCTATATGAATAGTTGTTCTATAATATAAAAAAAATGTTGTCTGTGTCATTATGCATTGATTTGTTAAGAAAGAGTAAATGGGTTCACTTTTAGAAAAAATGCTTTTTATTTTAAGAGAGCAAGCAATTTTTTTTAAGAGAGCAAGTTTATACAGAATAAACTTGCTCTCTTTTGCTATTTACTCCCTTTTCATCGGAGTCTCATTATAAAAAACTTGACAATCATTTTTAAAGTTCTAATATAATACAATGAAGTATACAACTTCAATTAAAAAATACTTCTAAAAAAAAATATTAAGTAGACCATTTAAGTTATGTCCAAATTATTCATAACTAAGATAGATACACACTTATGATCAATTAGAATAACTTCTAAAAACTTTCACTTTAATGTTCCATTATTAATCATTTATTGCACTACAAGACACTAGAAGCTATATAAAATCTCAAGACTTAATATAATAATGAATATAGCTAATTCATCAATCGAAATTAATGTACATATCATAATTTTTATATAACGATAACTAAGTCAAATATGAAATAAAAATTATACTGCATGTTAAAGGTTTTAGGCTATCCATGCAAGGTTAGGTTATTATATTTAGATGTGAGAATGTAAATTTTAAGAAAGCTCTTACTATTATTGAGATGCACAAAATTCATTAAAACTCAACACTTACATTTATATAATGATTAAGTAAATCCTCTTCTTATTGTTTTATAACTGCACGTTTCTTCGTTGTTATATTTCTCATTTTAAGAAATATCTCAACAGCTACTGGTGAAATAAGACTTGATACATTTAATTTGCTTCTAGTGATATTTGTTTCAAGAATTTTGCTAACTAAATTAAAACAAAATTATACATTTTAGTAAAAATTAAAGTACTAGAACTTTACAACGGGAAATTTAAAAATTTAATACACCGCCCATTCATTAATAAAATCAACTTGTTGTCTTGTTATATGATAGACAGTCAAAATGAGAATGAGTGCGTAAAAATATGTATGTAGGAGTGGAGCGAGATGCAGCTGAGACTATTTTCATACGATTCATTCATAAATACGTACATGTGCAAGAGGGATGCGAGATAACATGTGTTGGCGCCTGTATACACTGTCCATTATATTAACCATCTTTTGACAGATTGACGATAGTGATGTCCTAAAGATTCTCGTATGCGATACCATTCCGATTATAGTACCTACTATCATTAATCGAATTACGTACCTAAGTAATTCGATTAATGATAACCTACGTAAACTAGATTACTACTTGAGAAAAGAAATTCCAACTTTGAGAAAACTTATTGTTTCTTTGAAAAGAAGTGGTCTATTTCATGGTGAAAAATCTTCTTTGGTCAAAGTTTTGAACACAATTGGCTTTTCATATAAAAAGTTAAATAAAAGAAAATTATTAATGGAACGCACAGATATAGCTATAGCACGTTGTGCTTTTTTAAGAGAGGCAAAGAAAATACAAGATTGGGCAAATATTGTTTTCACGGAAAAGGTGAGCGCCTAATCATTTGCCATGCAGGTACAGCAAAAGGATTTGTACAAGACGCACTGTTGGCATTTAAATCGAAGAAATCAAATGACTACCACGAAGAGATGAATGCAAATGTGTATGAAGAGTGGTTCAAAAAAATGCTCATTTCATTGGAAGAACCATCAATAATTTTTATTGATAATGCGCCCTACCACTCCCGTCAAATTGACAAAATGCCAACACAGGCTAATAAAAAGCATGAAATAATTAATTGGCTTCGGGACAATGGAGAAAATGTGGACGACTCAATGTTAAAAGTTGAATTAATAAAAATATTAAAAACCAAAAAGAGAGCAAAACGCTATGTAATCAATGAAATGGCAGCAGAATATGGCCATACTGTTCTTCGGATTCCTCCATACCACTGCCAGTACAACGCAATAGAACTTATATGGGCACAAGTAAAAGGGCATGCTGCGAGATGCAATACAAGCCCCCCATTCACAGCGAATAAAATGTTGCAATTGCTAAAAAATGCTTGCACCCACGTAATGGCCGAGAACTGGGCAAGTGTGGTGGAAAGAACTAAAAGAGTAATATTCTCTGATTGGGAACGTGATATTGCGTTTGATAATATATTATCTACACAAGAGCTAATAATAACTGCTACTGAAGACTCCTCATCGGAGGAGTCTAGTGTTGATTATCATTCCGACGACTCGTGCTAATAAAATAAATTAAAATATCCTGATTGTTTTATTTGTATTCATGTATTAACTAAGAAGAAAGTAAAACTTTATATAATGTTATTAAATGTCTTTTAATACTCGTAACATCGATTTCTACCGATTATTTTTAATCTGTGGCATAATCGTAGTGTAACCATTATGTGTGACATCACTAAGTGGGCGGTACCCATCCATAAAGTACAAATATTATTTGTATGATATTTGTACGTAAGCAATACAAAACTTAATGAGCGTGAGCTGTCAAAAGACTGATAATATGATGGACGCAGTATAGTAAAACCGCCCTGATTGACATCGATAGTAATCTATGATTGACATCATATTGACATGATTGACGTCCACAATCTATGACTTCCACACCTTATTATTAAGGATAGAGTTGGAAAGAAAACATCGATTAATAAATAATCGATTTTTTTATTTTTTCAAATCAATCAATGTTTAAAAAAAGCATAAAATTCGTACCAAAATAATCGTTCTTTTCTTACTATTTAAAAAATTGCCTATTTAATGAATTAGAATAAGGACTGATTAAAGTAGACAACTATCAAAAAATAATAACGGACGCTGTTTGTGAAATTCAATTAAATTTTGTAGTTAGGCTTTATTGGTTCCATCCAATAATGCATATCTAATCTTAAAAGACAAAAGAATGAGTAGTATTCATAGTTATTGTATAGAACCGGCTATACTCACGTCTTATTCTATCGGGTTAGCCCGACTAGTTTCGAACCCATCCGGGGCACTTATTCATGAGCTCTTTACACGACGCTATCGCGGCGGGAACTGCGTCCCGCAGCTCACTGGGCGCGACTCGTGGGTGGCGGGGGTGCGGGGGGACACGGTGGCGGCGATGGCCGCGACTCTTCCAAGTTTTCCCTGTCACTCTGGTCTTCGTCATCGCATGCACGGATGAAGTTTGTGCACGCGACGCTTACGGTGTCGGGTTCAAAGCGGTCTTTATATGAACCGGTAGTGTCAAAAATCGATGTTGCGATCAGTGCGAGGATATCGGAGCACATTCGTAGTGTCAAGAATATGGACACCAATGGATCGGCCATAGCGGAGCATGTCCACGATTCGGGTACTAACCACTACATCAGGTCCGACAAGGCTTCCGTATTATCCAGGGAAAAATTTCTAGTACCTAGAAAAATACGAGAAGCCATTGAAATTGACCGGTACCCGAATTTTAACAGAGACGGTGGATGGACACTACCTCCGGCGTGGAAACCGATTTTTGACACTACCGGTTCATATAAAGACCGCTTTGAACCCGACACCGTAAGCGTCGCGTGCACAAACTTCATTCGTGCGTGCGATGACGAAGACCAGAGCGACAGGGAACACTTGGAAGAGGCGCGGCCACCGCCGCCACCGTGTCCCCCCGCACCCCCGCCACCCACGAGTCGCGCCCAGCGAGCTGCGGGACGCAGTTCCCGCCGCGATAACGTCGTGTAAAGAGCTCATGAATAAGTGCCCCGGATGGGTTCGAAACTAGTCGGGCTAACCCGATAGAATAAGACGTGAGTATAGCCGGTTCTATACAATAACTACAAAAAGAATGGATCAAAGAAAGGATGGTTAAAATAAACGATTTCTAAAAAACTGCTTTATTATGTAAAAAATCGATTATATTAAAAGAAAGTTCGATTAATATAAAAATCGATTATTCATTGGCATCCCTATTAGTAATAACTAAAAATATAATAAAAATTAAAAAGTAAAAACAAGGATTAGGAAAAAGCAAGATATTTGGAGATATTCTTTTTAAGTACATAAATTATTTGTATTGACATGGATATAGATTTTGATAACACCGACATAGACAGTGATGAAGAAAATGAAATACAAGATTTGGAGCAACTAAATGCAGTGCTAGGTAACGATGATCCTTGCTCAAGTAATTCTGTTCTACATGAAGATCCTCTATTACCCAACACAAGCATTGAATGTTTTTCTTCAAATTATGCGCAATATTCAAAGGTTGAGACAGCATTAGCTCTTAATAAAATGTGTGACGAAAAATTGAGGCGGCTCGAAAAAATATTACAATCGCGGTTATTTCAGTGCCGTAGAAGATTATCTGAAGTTCAAAGGTTTTCAGAAACTACTGAGAAATGTGACAAAGCAGAAAACTTCCGCTATGTGTACTGTGGAAAACCATATTTTAAAGATAAAAATGGCTTTCCTGCTCCAGATAACCCAGATACATTGTTGATGCAGAAATTGCAGATGTACAACTTTTCAGGCATAGCTTCAGTTCCTGGCTGGACTGTAAAGGACAAATGCCAACTTACTATGCTTATACATAAAATGTCAAAAGAGAAACGAAAAAAAGAATTAAATTCACAAATTGCCGAATTTAAACGCAAAAATAAATTAGCAAAAACTAAAAAAAATGATAGTGATACTGACATTGGGGCTCTGAGAAGAGAGTCTTTAAATGTCTGTAAAATGTCTCTCAAGTCTTTAGCATTACCAATTGACCAGGAATATGACTGGGATTATATTGCTAACAAATTGAGTAATAGACATAGTGCACAAGAATATAGATCACTGTGGAAATTATTTTTACATCCATCTATTAATAAATCTGTTTGGTCAAGAACAGAGCATATAGCTTTACAGAAAATAGCTTTTGAAAAGAAGTTGCAAGATTGGGACGCTATAGCTGAAGAATTAGGTACTGGCAGAACTAACTACCAGTGTTTTGTTTATTTTCGTACAAATATGACTAATACATTTACTAGCCGAAAGTGGACAAGAGAGGAAGAGGAATACTTGAAGAGGTTAATAGAATATTACAGAGAAGATAACTATATACCATGGGGCAAAGTTGCTGCTTCAATGGAGAACAGGACAAAAGTACAAATTTATAATAAATATTCCAGACTTTGTGAACTCAGAAAAGGGAAATTCCTTCCAGAAGAAGATTCAGTAATACTTACCTGTGTTGATAATTTTGGACCAAATTTCAGAAAAGTAACTGAATATCTCCAAGGTCGTTCTGTCACTCAGTGTCGAGATAGATACCAAGTCTTGGCAAAGAGACGGTATTCAGCAGTTTGGACAATTGATGAAGATCGTAAACTAATTCAACTGATGGCAAATCAAGATGCATCTACAAATTTTTCAACTGTATCACAATACTTTCCTGGGAAAGATCGTGTACATATTAGATCACGGTATATTACATTAACAAAATGGATGAAAAGGAATCCTAATGTTGACATAAGTAGAGCTCCAAGACGTGCCGCTCGGCGCTTAGGACATGGAAAGTCTACAGAAGACTTAAATAGAGCTATTGAGTGTCTGAAAAAAAGATTGCAGTGTGAAATAACTGATAAAAAAAATAAAAAAATAACAAAAGAATCACCAGAGTATGTGATAGATGATGCAATAGTAGCCATTCTTACGACTGAAAACATAAGACTTCTAGATGCCGAAAAGTTACAAGCTTATCAAGATGAACAGGAAAGCAATGTGGTTGGGATTGAGAGTCAAAATTTTAATGTTAGCAACCTGCACAAACTATTAATTTTAATGAAAGCAAAATTAAATAGACAAAAGTTTTCCAATAGCCCCTTGCGTAATACTTATCAAGGTCTATTAGATGCAAGTTCTGGGGGAAACATTCTAAATGTCAGGTCTTACTCTAGACGTGAAGCTGTAAAAAGTTTAGTGTATAAAAAAAAGTTAGATATTTGGGGTAATCAAACACTAGGACAGTTATCTTATGTATTACCACCACATTATTCAACAATAACGGGCTGTAGAAAACTAATGTCATATTATGTTGCTCCTAAAAACGAGAGTGAAGATGTGAAAAATATTAATGTTCTAATCAAACGAAACATGCTGGTTAAAGAACAAGTTAATATTTTGATGGAACGCTTTAATTCATTATTCCTTTGGCCTATGCTACTTTCTAATGCTTCTCCTGATGAATGTAAAATGATGAATTCTGAACACATTGTGACTTTTAAGCCAAAGAAAAAATTCCTAGTGTTTGAAAAAGGTGATTATGATATTGTAATGCCGATACCGAAATGTAAAAAAATGAAAGATCTTGTAAATGATGAAATAGATTTAAAAGAATCTAATGAGAGTCATAAAATTCCTATTGACGAAGATTATTTTGATACTATTCCATAATATCTGTCATAATAACTAGTTTTGTAACAGTAAAAATTCAATTTTTGTTAGCAATGTTAAAAAAATGGCTTTAAAAACATTTAAATTGTAATTTTTGTATAAATAGTATAAAACAAACCAGTACCAGTTAAGCATAATAAAAGTATTCAATACATATTGTAGTGTATATAAGCAAATGCTGTATGAATATAGCACAGCCACAAACACACTAACAAATAACTACATGTCACTTCACGTCCACTCTCAACACAGCTTCTTGTGATACTAACATGGTGCATCTTGAGACTGTATGTTCCTTTGTACATAAGTATTAGTGTAGTAGTGTATGTTCATGTATGTTTTACATATAATATGTGTCTTGTATATAAATATACAAGGTAAATTACACACATCTCAACCTGCATACACTACATATATTATTAAAATTACAATAATACTTATACTGCTTTGCTAATATCAAGAGGCTCATGTCATAAATTTATATACCTATTATAATTATAAAATTGATATTAGTAACTATGTATAAGGTATTTAACTTTATTTGGTACTAACTTGACAACAGATTGAGACATTGATTGTAAAGATAACTTACCCTTATCCTACTCTAAAGTGGGGTCAGCACAATATGTCTTCTTCTTCCATTCTCCTCTATCATTCGTCAACTTTAGTGCCACTCCTTTTACATGCATATAATTTTTCACACAATCCATCCATCTTTTTTTGGGCCTCCCCCTAGCCATACATCCATCCACATTCATATTTAAAACTCTTTTGGTCACTTGATTTTCATCCCTCCTCATTACATGACCATATCAATTTTAACATTTGTATAATAAGATATTAATTATTGTATTAGGAAGTTTAAATATTGTCATTAGCCTCATTATTTTAATCTCAACTTGAAAAAGAAACTTAAAAAAGGAAGGTGAATACATTTTGACGGCATTATAGTGTGACGAAAAATAATTTTTAAGTAATTAAGAGTAATAAAGTGTTGAATTGTTTTGATATGTTATTGGAAAACTTTTTTATGTATATAATAAGTTTCTTGGTTCAAATTTGTGGGCTCTAAAATCAATATAACTGGTTAAAATAATAAACTTGCAATATACTGGATGTATCACTTGATTTGTGAAATAAAACAATATTGAGAATTGAGATGGATTTTTATTATAAACCAATATATAGCTGTCCTATTCCCTAATTTTTTTAAAATCGTAATTATTATTCTATGACTAAAATAGATAATAAATGAATAATAATAATAAATATATGGGGCACCTTCCCATAGTTGAGCAATCGTTAAAAAACAAAAAGAATTCAAAAAGAACTTCTTTCTACTGATAGTAATTTTTCTGTTTTACCGTCTCGTAATGAAAAATATAAAGTTATATAATTTTTTTCGTAGGCCTAGGTCACTTAGGTGACCTAAGAGATCTGATCTGTTCAGATCTGTCTGATTCGGTGGGGGGGCTAGCACTCCCACGCCGCGGTGTCAATATCGGGTGGTGTAAATCCGGTGGTGTGGTAGATAGTCATAACTGGTGGTGTTTTCAGGCCCAGGGATCTCGCCCTCTTCCTTTTAAAAAAAAAATTTATTCGAGTAATGAGAGAAAATTATTTTTCCTTCCTTTCTTAGAGAAGTCACGTTACTATAATAATCCACTAGATGGCGCTGTACTGCATTTATATAGTGATCCATTTAATAATAAGTATGTGGGGGACCTGATATTTTCTTTAGAAAATATAAATTAAGGTGCAGATGTTAATTTAACTGCGCTGATGAATACGGAATTGATTCAGGAAATCCGAACTTGGAACACGCTCGTTCCCAGCTGAGTTTCAAAGACAGCGTAATTAGCCTTTGCTTTCTGATAATATTGGAGACACTACGACATCTATTAAGCGCTCGGATAAAACTCATTTTGTTTTTCTACCTCCCAAGTGATAGAGCTCACGGCGACCTGAAAAGTGCTTCTCAGAGAGTTTCGACCCCCTGATTAAAAGAATTTTAGTTAGTACTTACTACTTAGCAGTCTATGGTAGATATTATACGCCTTTTATTTACTAACATTATACGTATGTAATTGGTTTACATTATACGTAGGCCCCGGTGACGCTGTAAAAGCCATTAGGGCTAACAGCATATAGTACATTCGAAAAATAGTAATAGGAAAAAAAATCGATGATTAACATTAGTCTGTAGTCCATAGATTACTAACTAAAATACTGTATTCTATGGTTAGTCAATTTTAGTTAGTAATCTATGGATTAAATCTGTCCATCTGTCAATAAATATACATTTTTTTTAATACAACTTTGTATTTGTACTTTGTAGTTTGTAGTTGTACCAATCTAAATAGAATGAAAAATAGAAAACTAAAATTATTTCAGTATGTATGATCTCAAAGTGTGCACAGTGTGCTTACAAAAAGATGTTAAAATTTATAACTTAGATAGAGATCAATTGAGAAAAGACTACAATTTAATATCAGGCCTTAAGGTAAATAAATTAAAATCATGAATATTATTATTAAGTATCTATTTTACATAATAGTTATAATTTACCGAAGAGAACTACTCCAGTCAATACTAGTGTTCTTTATTTAAAAAAAATTTAAGACGTATTTTACACATTCCAGACTCGTAGCGGAAATGGTTTACCTGAATACTTATGTTTTCAGTGTGTCGCTTATATAAAAAGTTGCAAAAAATTTCGTGAGAAATGCCAAAGGGCTTACTTTGCTTTACAGGAGATATTACACAGAAATAAAGAGGTAAAGGATAATAAATAATTTTTAAATAAAAATGTATTTGTATTCAATAATATATTTATAAAATACTTTAAATTTGTTGAGAGGTACTGAGTTAGACCTATTGGAGCTGTGATATAGCTGTCACATTAAAATTTCTATATATTTTTTATTGTTTAGCATGTGCCTTTTTTCATTTTAATTCTTGTTTCTCTATGTAATATTAATTTTAAAATTGTTATTGTTAAGTTGTAAAGTAATAAAACTTGCTATTTTTATGCATATTGTGGCTACCTTAATAATTTGCATATTTAACGAACAATATAAATATGTTTATTGTTTAACAATTTACTAAAATGTAGTATATGAGTTGATGAGGATCAATTACTGAACTTGAATGCATGCCATTAGCCATTTGTTAAAATATTTGTATTTGCTAGTTAAAAATGTTATCGCAGAAATCTATTTTTAAAATAAATTGTAAAAATTTCAGATAAGCAAATCAATAATTGATAATTTAGACTGTAGAGCATTAAAAATTGGCCCAAGCCTTTCCTATCTTGATACAAACATTGTTAAAACGAAATTTGATAATGTAAAGTTTAAATGGATGAAAACAATTCGCCTGAATATAGAACCTCAAGAAAATATACCAGTTATTCAATATGGAAGTTCTGATGCTAATTCCTTTGAAGCAGCAACAGAAAGAGCTGGACTTGGAACTGTAAAAGATGAAACTGAAAACATAGTTAATCAGAATGATTATGAACAGATAAATATAGAAAATAACACGGAAAATTTGTATGATAATGAATTTGATGTCAATTCAGATAAAGATTTCGATAATGACATAGATAAAGGTGAAGCAGATGTAGATGGAAATAAGTTGGACGAGGAATACGCATCTATGGTCCCGATAACATTGAAAGAAGCTCACGCAGTTTCAGATGTTTGTAAATTATTTTCAAGTGGAAAGAACCAGTGTATAGTTTGTGGTAAATCGTACAACAGTTTGCAAAGGCTGAAAGTACATATGAGAATGCACGAAAAGGTAAATAAAAAATCTAATCTCTATGAATTATATGATCTAACCTAGCTCTTAAACTTTTTGATAAGTGGAACCCTTTTTATTAGTCACTTTTTGTGAAACTGTTGTTTTGTTTAAATAACGCTTTTAAAACAACATCCTGCCACAAAAATGACAAATATTTCAATTTTTTAAATTTACAACAGAAATGTTGAAATGATGAAATATTAATGGATATTATAACTTATATACCTAATATCTATTATTATTTTTAATTCAGTGGATCTTTAACTAACTACAACGTTAGATAAAAATGCAACCTAAAAACTATAAGTACTATTTACTGTAGCAGTAGATTTTGTAGTATTGTAGTAGTAATTATGTAGTTGGGATCAATCATAGATATTTACATTTCTCGAGACTGCAGTTGACAGTTTATGACAAAAATTCAATTCAATATAAATTTCGAATTACGAATCCTGCATGTATCAGGTGTGAAAACAGATTGTTCACTCTACATTAAGCATTATATATATTTTCTATTTTACTTCATCATGGATTATTGCAAAATAATTTTATTACTTTTGTACTGAAAACAGTCTACTGGAATAAGTAATATTTTAAATTTAATTATAATAACCTTAATTCCTTTATTCTAATTGCATAAATTTTACTTTCAGCATGTCAGTGGAACACACTTGTGTGTTTTATGCAATTATTATTATAAAACTGAGTTTCTATTAAAGACACATATGACTGATAAGCATATGTACAAATATTTATGCAGAAAATGTCCAGAGGTAACTTATGATAGGTATGTTGATTTTCAATAATAAGTACATATAAACTATATAATTTTAGCCATGTGGTATCTGGCAGAGTAAAATAGACAACCTTCATTTCATACCAAGGTGTTGTAAAAGGAGACTAAGACATGTTGACACACACACACGTACATGTGTACATGTGTGTGTGTGTGTTGTGTGTGTGTGTGTGTTTGTGTGTGTGTGTGTTCGTGTGTGTGTGTGTGTTTGTGTGTGTGTGTGTGTGTATGTGTGTATGTGGTAGAATCCCTACAACCCTAAAAACAATATTATTATCTTCCTGCCCTTATCCCACTCTAAGTGGGGTCGGCACAACATGTTATAAACATGTCACATGATTTGGCTACGTATTTTACGACCGGCCGCCTGACTGACGTCAACTAACCTTAGTCGTATTTGGTGGGTCGACTTACCTTAGTTGCCTTTTACGACACCTCGGTAAGAAATGAGAGTGTTCTATTCTATTCAGCCGGTTAACACACGGCGTAACTCTAAAAACATAAGTAGTATATTTATTTATTACTATTTCCAGAACATCAGCTAAACAACATTATATCTGGACACATCTACAAAAGGGCAGTAAAAAGAATGACAATTGGTATAAAAACAGACCCAAATGGTTGAGTAGCAAGGGACTTAAGAAGGAGAAACTATATGTGCGTCCAGTCAAAAAATTAGCGAAGCTCCCCAAAGATTTCCCTGCATATTCCCCAATAAGTCAAGAGGAACAATATGCTTTGGTTCAGGAGAGGAAGAACACGAAGAACTATATGGACTCCCCTTTCAAGTGTCAACATTGCTTTAAAGGGTTCAGGGAAGCGATGACGTTCGCTAAACACCTTAAGAAACACGATCCTGTGAGTGTATTTAAATTCATTTCATCATCTTCCTGCCCTTATCCCACTCTAAGGGGGGTCGGAACATCATCCTCCTGCCCTTATCCCACTTTAAGTGGGGTCGGCACAACATGTTATAAACATGCTGTCACATGATTTGGCTGCGTTTTTACGACCGGCCGCCTGCCTGACGTCAACTTACCTTAGTCGTATTTTACGACACCTTGGTAAGAAAGAGGGTGGTCTATTTTATTAAACCGGATCCCACACGGTGGGTCGACTTACCCTAGTCGCCTTTTAAGACACCTCGGTAAGAAATGAGGTTGGTCAATTCTACTCAGCCGGATACCACACGGCGGGTCGACTTACTTTAGTCGCCTTTTACGACACCTCGGGTAAGAAATGAGGGTGGTACTATTCTATTCAGCTGGATACCACACGGCGGGTCGACTTACTTTAGTCGCCTTTTACGACACCTCGGGTAAGAAATGAGGGTGGTACTATTCTATTCAGCTGGATACCACACGGCGTAAGGAGGGTCGGAACAATATGTAATAAACATGTTGTTACATGATTTGGCTACGTATTTTACGACCGGCCGCCTGCCTGACATCATCATCGGTAAGAAAGAGGGTTGTCTATTTACTTAACCGGATACCACACTGTCGGTCAACTTACCTTAGTCGCCTTTTACGACACCTCGGGTAAGAAATGAGGGTGGTACTATTCTATTCAGCTGGATACCACACGGCGGAAGTCATCGAGATATTATAACAAATAAAGTAGCAACCAATCTATATTGCTTTAATCACTTTTAAATGGTAATTTCTATTGTTTTCCGTTTAGAATGTTTCCGGTAGCCTACAATGTGACATGTGCAAGATTTATTGTACAAACTCAAGAAAGATGTACAAACATATGAACATGTCCCATCTCTTCAAATATTCCTGCCAGCTGTGCAGTTATGTCTGTTTTAATAGGTAAATATTCATTTCATCAATCTCCCGCCCTTTTCCCAATCTAAGTGTGGTCGGAACATGTTTTCTCTTTCATTCTCTACTATCATTCGTCTATTTCAGCATCACTCCATTAGGGTTGGGAAAAAATAATCGATATTTATAATAATCGATTATTTTTTCGAAATGATCGATTATTATTTTTTCGGCGTAAACATTGCATAATGAAAATTATTAATATACATACAACACTCACCTAAGAGGGTGGTCTATTCTACTGCACCCAATACCACATTGTGGGTCAACTTACTTTAGTCGCCTTTATGACACCTCGGTGAGGAAATGAGGGTTGTACTATTCTATTCAGCTGGATACCACACGGCGGGTCGACTTACCTTAGTCGCCTTCTTCATTCGCGCATTCTTCATTGTATATTGTTAGCTGTAATTAAAGTGTATTGTTTCTCCAATGGAAGAGATTTATTTTATTTTATTTTTATTGGTTCGCTAGCGATTACAACATAAAATATAAACACAATTACAATTAGAAATACAAGCACAATCGTTTCAATGCAAACTCATCATGTGTTAAGATGTCATTACAAACAACACATGTTTATAAAATGATACAGTTAAAATTAAAAAAAAAACAAATTACAATAAAACCTGGTACCTTGAATAAGTTAGAAGCCAAAGAAATTAATTTATAAAAAAAAATACAACAAAAATTTCAAAAGATAATATGTATCACCAAAATTATAATTCACGAGTTGTGATTTATACAAACTTAAAACAAGAAATGTTAAGGAAGGTAATTACTTATTTAATACCTAATAAGCTATTAAATAAGTAATTACCTTATTTAATACCTTATTAGGTACCCATCCAAAATAAAAAATAATTCATTAATATATGATTTAAAAAAAAAAAAAAAACTGTTTAATCATTACAGGGGTCAAGCGAAAATGCATTACAGATGGCATAAAAATGTGACGTATTCTTGTCCGCACTGTGGGAAAGTTTTTACGTAAGTGATATTTTTTTAATGAATAACTAATTATAATTTGTATAATAATAATGATACTGTGTAAAGTAAATTCAACTCTGGCACCACTATTTATCTATACATATTATATTAAACAAATTTCCTTAAAGTTTACTGTTTGTGATCGATTTACTCAAAATCTGCTCAACGAATTTTTGTACGGATTTTTACTAAAAGATATTGCTTCCGGAAGGTTTAAGTTAATAATACATTACGGTTTTATGTGAATTGAGTTTGGAAAAGCTTTGTACTGATTTCCATGCGAGCAAAACCGCGGGCAATGTTTGTTACACATATTAAATTCAAATTAACAATCTTCAGTCCGTGAAACCCGAATCCATGATTCTAAGTTTTTTAATGCGTTTCTTTTTAAACTAAGACAATGTGAGGGTTGACATTCGTGTAAAAAAGTAAATAACTACGGATGACGTAATCATCATCTAGAGTCCCCTACCCCCCATGTCTTCCAAAATAAGCAAAGCAAAGAACCCCCCGTCCCCCCATAAAGCTTACGTATACTACTATACTAATACTTGGACGGTCCCTTTGTTCTTTTTCGAATGTTATTAAACTTAGTATTAAGTTTGTGTTATGGTTCTCAGCTGGTAAGCTGTGATAGACCAGGTGAGACTGTGCCACTCTCTAGATATGATCATGGGTTCAAATCCGGGGCAGGCACTAATGAGTTCTATTGAAACTTGTGTCTTATTGACAATTGCAATTTATCATTTCTGTTGAAACTTATGTCTAATTGACAATTGCAATTTATCATTTCTGTTGAAACTTATATGTCTAATTGACAATTGCAATTTATAATTTCTGTTGAAACTTATTTATCGTTTTTTGGTGAAGGCAAACAAGGTGAGGAAACCTGCATATCTGTAAAGAATCCTGGGGATATGTGTAACCTACCAATCCGCATTGGAGCAACGCGGTATCCTATCTCCATCCTTTCTCTCAAAAAACGGAGAGAGGAGGCCTATGCCCAGCATTGGGATAGTAACAGGCCGTTACTATACTTTTTAATGGATCTCAGTAAAGTAACGACTATTACTATAAATTGCGATGATAATTGTTCTCAGTAAAGCATCAACCAGATTGACACACATCCGAATAAAGCATCCGTCGATGTTTATCTGCAATTTGTGCGGACACAGCTTTGTTAGTGCGAACGGACTATATTGCCACAAGAAACTGGCGCACAGTGTGCAGGTCAGTGTTTTACGATTAATCATTCTCCTGCCCTTATCCCACTCTAAGTGGGTTTGGTACATACATGTTTTAAACATGTGATAACATTTGCTTAGGTATTTTACAACGTCCGCCTGCATGACATCAATTTACCTTAGTCGTCTTTTACGACACCAAATCCATGCTTTTTTATCATCCAACTAATCTTCAATTCTGTATAAGTACATCTCTTATACTTAATTTAAACCTTTCTGCAGACTGGTCTAGTATGGATTGGGGAATTTTATTGTAGAAGCGAATACCGAGACCATCGATTGAGTTGCTAACTCTGCTGAGTCGCGACACAAAAGACAGGCAACCCTGCGCCAATGTTGCAAACTGTGTAATTAAGCATTGGTTAAGGTTTCGCAAATGAGTCTTCTGGCACGTTTATCCACCAAGTCCAAAGCATTCAGTTTATATTTGGCAGATCCATTCCACAATTGTAATACTTTGAATATATAATATTATATAATAGTTATAAAGAATATAGAGAATGACCGAATATATTATATATTCTGTGGTACACTATGCTACCAGTTAATTTATTCAGCTCCATAACGTTTAAGGTTGCCTGGAAGAAATTGCTGGTTAGCGATAAGGCCGCCTTATTGTACCTGTATTTGTTTATAAATGTCTCTAATTTTTTTCTGTTCTGTGTGTACAATGAAGAGTATTCTTCTTCTTCTTTCTTTAGAAGCTTTCTTCTCTATTAACAGGAGGTTGAAAACAGTACAGGCGAGGTGGACACCTCACACCGGCTGTATTGCAGGGAGTGTGGGATACAGTTCGTGGACGATGCCGCTTTCGCTACGCACTTCGGTTCATCAAACAAACACGCGGAAACCAACTTGTAAGTATTTTTTTTATACAGGACATAAGCCCTTGTAAGTACCACCGCCCGACGTTGACAGGCGGCTGTTATGTCGGACTCGCAACGACCAAAACGACCTGTGTGCTCCACCACGCTGCTGATGGCAAGGACAGGGTATAGTTGTACAAATTAGCGATGGGCGAAATGTATCCCTGACAAGAAAAGAGTGATATATATCTTTTCGTGCTCTAGAAATGTGGTGCTGGCGAAGAATGCTTGGGGTCCGAAAAAAGAACAAATGTTTCGATACTCCAAGAGCTTGGCATCACGCAGCGTCTATTTTCCACAGTACAATCCCGTATACTCTGTCTTTGACATAAAGCACAAAAAAGCCCGTGTTGTCGTCCCGAAATTCCGTAGTTTACATTTTTAATACAAATATGCAATAGAGTTATTCTTCTCTCTGTTTGACATGTAAATTGCTATATAAGCTCATCTCTTTCACTCTAGCTCTGAACGAGCCGTAACTCGTCACGAAAATTGACTCTTAAGATTAAAGATATAGAGATATAATTAAAACACATGCGATCTAGAGAGTGATTATATCTTCTGGAGAGATATATATCTTTCTTGTCTTTAGCTCGCGAGCTACTCAACTCTAGTACACATTGACCCCATCCCCGCCGACTGATTGGTTCAACGGATTCGCCGTGAAAGAGTAACAAACATACATCCATACTCATAAACTTTTGCATTTATAATATTAGTAGGAAGTAGACTTCTATTGTATTTTTAAACAAAGTATCCGTGACTAGAACCAAACATAACCGAAGAGAGAATAGAAAGTCGCTGGTATTTTTAGTATAATTACGAGAGCGGTTCAACATGCAATATTGCTTGACAAAGATACAGAAAAGAAGGGAAGTCTTACAGACAAATTAACATAACTTAGATATAAAACTACCACAGAGTATTCAAAAGGATCCATAAATAAACAGATTTCAGAAATAAACAGGTTTAAGAATAACATTTGTTTTCCAGATCAATAAAACCAATAAGGTCTAAAAGCGAGCGTCCCCGAGGCAGGCCGCGGCGGGACAATAGCGAAATCGTCAACACGGGCGTCGTGACTGCTTCCAACTGTGAGATTGTATGTCTGTTTGTGTTTTTTGTGTTTTGTCACACTTTAATGAGCTACAGGCTAGGGATGTATTAAATACTAGTAATATCCCGCGGTTTCATCCGCGTACATGCCGATCTCATTGCAGTGGAAATTCTACTAAGTAGGACTATAGATTTATTTTCGTTAAATATATCAACAATAGTTTCCGCAGCGCATGCGATGAAAGATTTTTATGACTAATTTTTTACACCTTTTATTAGGGCTCCCTATTTTTTAAAATATAATATAGTTCTATGTTGCTCAGTAACTATTTTTTTAATGTAATAAAGCCTATGTTGCTCAGTTAAGATGCAGGTTTCCATCGGTGAAAGAATTTTTGAAATCGGACCAGTCGTACCGTTTTTGTGTGAAAACATTACAAAAATACATACAAATTTGTCCTCTTTATAATATTATTATATATTATATATAAATGTAGATGGATATGTGAAAAGAAAAAAAAAGAGATGGGTAGATTGCGTGAAGTATGACATGCGTGAAGTTATGGAGTGAAGGATGTGACTTGGAGTAGCGAAAATCGATTAATAAAGAATAGGTTATTTTCCATTTAAAATAAATCGATTTATTCGTATCAAAATAATCGATTTTTCCTGACTGTTTGAAAGGTTGCCTTTTTAATATTAATAATTAGAATAAAGGGTAATTAAAGTGGACAACTACCAATAAATAATAACAGATGCGCTGTTCCTGAAATCCGATTCAAATGCGTAATTTGGCAACATTGAATTCATCAAGGCATATCTAATCTGTATCTATTGACGAAAGAGTTTTACTGATACGCGCAATAAAGGCGGGAGAGAAGATAAGCCATGTTGGTAGACGCTTTGGATTTAGTCACTCTACCGTGTCTCTATAGATTTTTCTTCTCTTCATTTAACGACAACTCTCTATAACGTCAAAATATGCACAGTTCCTTGAGGGTCGTTGTATAGAGTTTGCACTGTGTATATATATATATATATATACATATATTGACTGGCCCGTTGGCGCGGTGGGTAGAGACCCTGCCTTCAGCTCCACGGGTCGCGGGTTCGATTCCCGCCGAGGGCCAACATTTTCTATAAATGAATTTGTTGGTCTTTGAGTCTGGGTGTATATTTGTATTCAAGTATGTGTTTAAAAAATATATAAGTATACATTCACCAGTTGTCTGTCACCCATAACACAAGTATTAAGTTACTTACTTTGGGGATGGACGACCGCGTGTGTAAGTGTCCCATTTGTTTATTTATATTTATTATTTATTTATTTGTATTAAATAAATCTCGGAAAACGCTGTAATGTAGAATTGAATCCAAATGATATTTGAGTTGTTGAAGTACTACATACATCGTGCTAAAAAATGTTCATAATTTGTTGGTTTTCAGTGTAAAAAGTATTTCCCTAACGACAAGCAAGCGAGGCGGCACTACGAAACGGAGCACCCCGGCACCGAGTTCCTGAAGCGGTACATGTGCGATATTTGCGGACATACCACTAAGGTAACACTTGACTAGTACATTTACCTTGTATATCTATTCCAATATTATACGCCGTGTGGTATCCGGCTGAATAGAATAGACCAATCTCATTTCTTACCGAGGTGTCGTAAAAGGCGACTCAGGGAAGTCGACCCGTCGTGTGATATCCGGCTGAGTAGAATAGACCAATCTCATTTCTTACCGAGGTGTCGTAAAATACGACAGAGGTAAGTTGACGTCAGGCAGGCGGCCGGTCGTAAAAACGCAGCCAAATCATGTGACAGCATGTTTATAACTTGTTGTGCCGACCCCACTTAGAGTGGGATAAGGGCAGGAAGATGATGATCTATTCCAAACTGATGTTTACTTGCTGTGTCTGCTGCGACTTCGCCCGCGTGGAAATCACAATGTCACAAAGTCATTCCCTTCAATTTATTGAGTTTTAAATATAAATTACACCAAAACGGACAGCGTAACTCAGTGTTAAGCATGTCTTAGAATAAAAGGATATGTATTGATTTACCTTTTTTATTTTATAGTTTGTGTGTTCAATAAAAAAAACTATTGTTATTATTTTCACAAACTCACTCTTGCTCGAGTTATATATATATATTATAAAATAATATATATATATATATATATATATATATATATATATATAATTTAAATAAAATACAGATAAAATAAACTTATAAAGAGATAAGAGATGGGCGGAGGATAATACCCCGGCAGGGGAGACCAAACGGCCGGGGGTCAGGGCGACAGGTTGAGGAAACGACGAACTATTCTAGCTGAGTCCAGCCAGCATTACCGTTTTGTGCATTTTGAGCGAACTGTCACAGAAACCCAGCTGCCTCAGATGGTAAGCGAGGCTGGCTGGAATTAAGCCGTTCGCAGATATAACGATCGGAATTATTTCAGTGTCGTCCCACAATGCGGTAACCTCGTGTGCTAGATCTAAATATTTAAGTTTCTTTTCAGTTTCAGCTTTCACGAGGTTTACGTCAAACGAGATCGTGATGTCCACTAGAAACACCCGCGATTATGCCCGGTCCACCACTTCTATTTCAGGCTTGTTGGCCAAAATAGTTTTATCTTTAATGATCGACCGGTCCCAATATAGTCGCACACTGTTGCATTTGAGTACCGGCGTCGGTTTGTACTTATCTATTATTATTATAATATTGTCCCCAGCAATACGCTAACCTGACCGTCCACATGCGCACGCACACGCTCGAGAAGCCGTACGCGTGCCCGCACTGCGAGCGCCGGTTCAGCATGCCGAGCAACCGGGACCGCCATCTTGTTGTGAGTTGGATGTTATATGTTATAAACCCCTGAAATATCATGATAGTGAGGACTAGAGATGATTATTACTACAAAAGTAATAATAAAATTAGTTTGCTATAATCGGCAATGAAGTAAAATAGAAAATATATATAATGCTAAATGCAGAGTGGACAATCGGTTATCATACCTGATACATGTAGGAGTCGTAAAAACACATGCACAAACCTACACCACCGCCACCACAATACACTACATACGTTCACTATCACAAACTCAACAATCGTTTCGCCCCGCAACCGAAGCATCATCAGGAGATAGACTCCACGACCAAAATCGCTTTACGATTTTGGTGTGTGAGTGTATTATGGATCTCCGCAAAGTAACGCCTAATTCTATAAATTATTTAAATTATGATTATTACTATTCGATTACGTCACACGTTTTAATAAGTTTTACAACTTTGTCATAAGTAATTGACGTGTAAATATTTGTTCAATATTGCTTTAAAGATATGTATTTAAAGGAAATAATTTAAGTTTCCTATTTATCTTATAGACTATACAAAATCTAATACAACTGGGTTGTGTTTAACATTATCTTTAATATTTAAATGCAAAATCTTGTATATATATATATATATATATATATATATATATATATATATATATATATATATATATATATATATATATATATATATATATATATATATATATATATTTTTTTTTTTTTTTTCGGAATCTCGGAAACGACTCCAACGATTTTCCTGAAATTCGCATGTAGGGGTTTTTGGGGGAGAAAAGTCGATCTAGCTAGGTTTCATTTAAAAAAAATGACGTTTTACCACTGTTTTTGGGGAAATGCTAAAATTTATGTTGAAATCAAAAGATAACTTTCGCCATTAAACGTCAAGTCACGATAGCTAATTTGGGGATCGGGCCGTCTAGATAGATGAAAATACCTAGGTTCGAACCTCAACTATTTTTATTTTTTTTTATCTTAAAAAAAATTACCGAGCAAGGCTAGGTCAGCCAAATATTAACTTTTAATAGAGATCGTTGTGTTTTTCTCTGAAATGTTATTTCTTCGGACGTGTTTCGGTTGATTATAATACAAATTTAATCGTTTCAGGTACACACTGGTGAAAAGAGATATCAATGCCAACACTGCAACCGTCGGTTCACACAAAGCAGTGCGGTCAAATTGCACATACAGACAGTACATATGAAGATCCCTTACGCTCCCTGGGACAAGAAGAACCGGAAGCGACGTCGGGAGATGGAGGTAGCACCACTTCCGCCTCCTGTCCCCACTCACAAGCTCGTGCTTGACACTGCGAACTACTTAAGTGCCTACATTACTTATAACGAGTGATATATTGTGTTTAAAGTGTTCAAAGTTCTCTAAAAGTGCTAGTGCTAATGTAATGTAGTATGAGCTAGTTCTTTAGTATATAAGATGGTACCATTAATACGATCATCATCCTCCTGCCCTTATCCCACTCTAAGTGGGGTCGGCACAACATGTTACAAGCATGTTGTCATATGATTTGGCTACGTATTTTACGACCGGCCGCCTGCCTGACGTCAACTTACTTAGTCGTATTTTACGACTCCTCGGTAAGAATGAGGGTGGTCTATTTTACTAAACCGGATACCACACGGTGGGTCAACTTACCTTAGTCGCCTTTTACGACACCTCGGTAAGAAATAAGGTTGGTCTATTCTACTCAGCCGGATACCACACGGCGGGTCGACTTACCTTAGTCGCCTTTTACGACACCTCGGTAAGAAATGAGGGTGGTACTATTCTATTCAGCCGGATACCACACGGCGTGGTACCATTAATACGATATTTATTTTAATTCGAGCTACACCTCAACCTATATAAGAAAATCCGGTTTTTTAACCTGACAATAGGAGGGGCTCTCCCCTTAAAACACTTATGTTTGGCGTGACGTATTTTATGAACGGCCCGTAGTTAAAAATCATGTAGATTTTTAACTATATATAAGGATATATTTTAATTGCAAATTTTATTACTAAAAGTTACAAGTTATTTTTTCGTACTTGTCCACTTTAATAAGTGTTTGTTCTATTTAATTATTAATATTAAAAAAGGGAACTATACAAAGAGAAAAATATATTATTAATACTCGTTTTTTTCTATACGCTTTTAACAAATCGATTATTTTTGAAGAGATATAAATCGATTATCTGTCGTTCGATTTTTCCACTCCAAGTCACATCCTTAGTTAAAAGGCGTCACAACTCTCCGCCCGTGGCCAGTTATACTCATGTCTATGCTACAACTTCCGCTCTCCACATATTCCTTCCTTTAGAGGTATATTAATTTGTTATTAAACTTTTCCTGTGTGGTATCCGGTTTAGTAGAATAGACCACCCTCTTTCTTACCGAGGTGTCGTAAAATACGACTAAGGTAAGTTGACGTCAGGCAGGCATATTTATAACACGTTAGCGGGATAAGGGCAGGATAATGATGATTAAGTTGTTAATAAATTTAGACTGAACTAAGTGTAATGTAGCAATATTGAACAGTGTCTCTCACAAGTGATGTATTGTATAGTTAATTGTTCAGATAATATTAAATAGTCGTTAATTTTGTAAGTAATAGAACTACATAATATTATTTTCTCAAGAATATAAAAGACTAGCTCGAAAGATTGAAACCGTAATATAGTATTTTGATATCCATAAAAATAGTTAGTGGTTTAATCTTAAAAGCTAGACATATGCTGTCGCGAACTTTTATTTAGAATTTTTAGTGGGGAAAAATTTTGTAATACATGATTTTCCAATAACTATTAACGTTTACTCAGCGCACGCAGGAATGCTTTAAATTTGGCTAATTTATAGAATTAGGCGTTACTTTGCGGAGATCCATAATACAAAAGTAATAATAAAATTATTATGAATCGCAAAGCTTTGCGATTTTGGTCGTGGAGTCTATCTCTTGATGATGCTTCGGTTGCGGGGCGAAACGATTGTTGAGTTTGTGATAGTGAACGTATGTAGTGCTTGTGTATTGTGGTGGCGGTGGTGGAGGTTTGTACATGTGTTTTTTTTTTACGAATCCTGCATGTATCAGGTATGATAACCGATTGTCCACTCTACATTTAGCATTATTATATATATTTTCTATTTTACTTCATCGCGGATTATAGCAAAATAATTTTATTATTACTTTTGTATTATGGATCTCCGCAAAGTAACGGCTAATGCTGCTTTACACATAATTTGTAGCATTAAAAAGAAACAAAATTTAAATAAATTCATCACGCTTAGATCGGAACGGACTGAATTTTGCCACATTGAATGCAACCAAATATGAAAAAATTAAATGTGTAAATTTATGCTTTCACTTCCATCTGAAATTATCCACAAATTATATTTGACTCTATGCTTTTGATATTATCTATATAATAATTAATAATCTATAAATTGGGTTAAATTATGCCTGTAAAGGATGATTCACGCTACACCGTGCCGCGGCCGGGCGACGGTCGAACATTATGGTATACTTTTGGTATGAAGTGATTCATGCCTAACCGTGCCCCGGCCGTGCCCCGGCCGTGCCCGGCCGGGGCACGGCGTTGAAATGTCGGTGGGTATTGTTTCCCGGCTCCGGCACGGTTCGGCCCCGACACGTTGTAACATAAACATATGCGCCCGGGCGCCCGCAGAGCAGTCAACGTCAAATCTTAGTGAGTTTAGCAGCTTAACAGCAAAATGGACACTGCAAATTGTTTAGAATGTGTGTAATTTGCTCTGTGATTTACGACATGAGTATTTAGATAACAAATAAAATAATTTCCAAAACTTCATCATCGATGGCAATTGCAATAGCTGCTAATTCAAATTGTGAAACTGCATATTTATTTAGGCGTCAAGTCTATCGATAGATGAAATCACTTGCTGACAAAAGCTACTTAACATAGATATAAGTCGTGCAAATAATAAACCCAAACAGCCCGGTGTAACATGAATGACTGGCACGACCGGCGCACGGTGGCCGTGCCCCGGCCGTGGCACGGCCCGGTCGCGACACGGTGTAGCGTGAATCATCCTTAACTGTTATGTCAGATAGTACTAATTTTTTTTAAAAGCTTATTTTATTTACTAAAATTGTCTTTTTTATAATATTTTTAACAAAAAGTATTCCAGATAATGGTAGCTATTAATATATATATATATATATATATATATATATATATATATATATATATATATATATATATATATATATATATATATATATATATATATATATATATATATATATATATATATTTTAATTATTTAACTTTCATATAATTTTTTTTATTTCATATAACTATTAGAGACAATTTCAATTATAATTATATCGGTATTGTTTTAAACCAGCGTTTCTTAATCGTTTTGATAAGTGGAACTCTATAGTCACTTTTGACTACTAAAAAGAATCCCTGTTTTGTTGCAATAGTATGCTTTTAAACACTTTAATTTAACATAATTTTTATATAAATCGATGTCATTTCGAAAAATTATTTTTTATCTTTAAAAAGTAATTCAAAATTAACACAAGTTTTAATTTAGTTGTGCATATTAAATTTTTTGTGTTACTCCTTGAATGTTATAACAAAAAGCTCGAATTTACTGCTATTTTAGTTATATTTGTATTGTTCGGCTGCAGTATTGTGTTTTTTGTCCATGACGCTTTAACGCTATTTATTGCGTAATTTTGTTTGATCTTAATGAAATTTTAATTAATAACTATTTTTAATTATGAATTTAAGTTCTTATAATTACAAACTATAATCGACAAGTGAATCTTTTTATTTCCAATTGACTTGCACCCATAGATATACATAGAGTAGGGCCATTTGTAGAACCATAGTCAGGTCTTCGTGTGCGATTGTGTGAAAGAATAATAGAGATGAGATCCAAATTACAAATGTGCAGAGAAATATCATTCGCGCGAATTTTAATTTAAACTTTTCTACCATTTTTAGCACAACTTTATGCAATAAGATTTTTATACAAAAGACAATCATCATCTTCCTGCCCACTCTAAGTGGGGTCGGCACAACATGTCATGAACATGTTGTCACATGATTTGGCTACGTATTTTACGACCGGCCGCCTGCCTGACGTCAACTTATCTTAGTCGTATTTTACGAGACCAGGGTAAGAAAGAAGGTGGTCTATTCTACTAAACCGGATACCACACGGTGGATCAACTTACCTTGGTCGCCTTTTACGACACCTCGGTAAGAAATGAGGTTGGTCTATTCTACTAAACCGGATACCACACGGTGGGTCAACTTACCTTGGTCGGCTTTTACGACACCTCGGTTAGAAATGAGGGTGGTACTATTCTATTTAGCCGGATACCACACGGCGTTAAGAATCTTAACATTATTCTTTTCAAAGTGTATATTTACTTCAAGTTATAGTGTTCATTTGGTCTTAATCCAATTTTAATCCATATTTTGGACAAAGGTGAAAATAAAATAAATTTTGAATAATTAACATTTATTTTGTACATTAATTCTTGAAACATTGTACATGAATTATTGTCATTTAATTAACATTTGCCAAGCAACAGTCAAAGTACTTAATCAACAATATGTTAAATTATTGCTAAATCAATTTACAATTGAGCTTTAAACAAAAATAATTATTAAAAAATTTGAAATTAACTTCATGTAAATTAAAAAGAAAGTTATTTTTAAACGATACTTTTTTGTATATAATGATGTGGTATAAGTATAATATAATTCTACATACAAAGCTATTATCCATTACCATCCCACTAAATTGAATAGGTATATAATTCAACAAGTAAGTTTTGTTAAGGTAGTAAAAGGCACCAAAAAGTTCTATTAAAAAAAAAAAAAAATTAATTTACGTATTTTCTCCAATGTATATTTAAATATTATAAAATAAATAAATTAATAGTAAATAAGTATAATTTTTTTTACCTTATAGGCAACACATACTATTTATTAAATAAAAAAAAAACACCGTTTACATTACAATTTATTTTAAAGTTACATAGAAATAATATTTTTCAATATATATATACTTTGCCATAGATTCTATACACAAACATACAATAAAAATTTTCATATGCAAATTTTGCTTCATAATACATACTCGCAGGCATAAAATATCATTTTTTTCATAATTTAACTTATATAATTTTCATATGAATATCAAAATATAACAATAACAAAAACTTAATAAATTATAGCTATAAAAAGCTTTTATAAAATAGGTACAGATCTATAACACAAAAAAAGATCACACGTAGGAATGTTCAGTTGCGACCTAAGTCAATATAAATGCAGTGTAATAAAAATAAAAACACAACAAACAAGCTAAAATGCATCTAAAAAGTAACAATTGACTTCTGGAAACGTCTACAAGAGGTGAGGTATCAGGTATTTTGCTACCGCGTTCTTTTCATACCAACTACAGTCCCTTGTTGAAGTATACTTCCTTTACTTTTGGATAATTCTTCTTTATGCTTGCCTGCAATAATGTTATATAATGTTAGCTAAAGTAATCAAACTCTTAGAAATTAAATAAAAATATTACCATTAGCATACTGCCTAATTATTTTGCCTAAAATCTATCTATCTAGTGTTTAGTGTTAAGATCCTTAAACGAATTTTTTTTTGTAATGCAACACCGCGTACAAAAGTAATAATAAAATTAATTATTTTGCTATAATCATAGAAAATATATATAATGCTAAATGTAGAGTGGACAATCGGTTATCATACCTGATACATGCAGGATTCGTAAAAACACATGCACAAACCTCCACCACCGCCACCACAATACACAAGCACTATATACGTTCACTATCACAAACTCAACAATCGTTTCGCCCCGCAACCAAAGCATCATCAGGAGATAGACTCCACGACCAAAATCGCAAAGCTTTGCGGTCGTGGTACGACCAAAATTGTGCATGTGTTTTTTACGACTCCTGCATGTATCAGGTATGATAACCGATTGTCCACTCTACATTTAGCATTATATATTTTTTCTATTTTACTTCATCGCGGATTATAGCAGAACAATTAATTTTATTATTACTTTTGTATTATGGATCTCCGCAAAGTAACGCCTAATTCTATAAATTATTTGCAACACCGCGTATCAAAAACGCGGCTGCTATAATTTTTCGTTAGTTAAGGTGTTATTTATTATTCTAGAGTGAAGAAGCCAGCCTGAAAGTATCCTTCAATGAACCAGAAGCACCGAAAAGCAAAGCAAATGAAATGATGAAAACTACTTATCTCTCTTTTTTGTCAACTATCTGAAGATTTGCGATTTGTCTACCCCAGTTTGCCTACTGGGGGACACAGCCTAAATGCTCCATTTATGTTGACTGACCTTTAGCTCGGAGTCGAGGCTGTCCACTCCAATGGAGGCGCGCTGTTCAAAGAGCGCGCAGCAGAGCGGCGTGGCGAACGTCACGCACATACCGACGAGGAACAGCTGGAACGGGATCACCATCATGGGCCGCTTGCAGAACAACCCCTTGCGTGTCGCGATGCTGGTTATTATTGGTGTAACCGCTGAAAATGTTATACTGGTAACAAACAGTTGCATGACTGGCCCGTTGGCGCAGTGGGTAGCGACTCTGCCTTCAGCTCCGCGGGTCGCAGGTTGGATTCCCGCCTAAGGCCAACATTTATAAATGAATTTGTTGGTCTTTGAGCCTGGGTGTATATATGTATTTAAAAATATATAAGTATATATTCACCAGTTGTTTGTCTACCTTAACACAAGTATTAAGTTACTTACTTTGGGGTCCGACGACCATGTTTGTAAGTGTCCTATATATATTATTTGTTTATTCATTTAAAGATTCGCAGACCGCGGGATAATAAAATGTGGAAAAAGGACGTCCTCTGTTGCGCTCTCCGTCGCACTTACGGCAGGTTTAGTTTAGGTTTATGAAAAGAGGTACATTACAAAATAAGAAGAAAACTAGCAAGTTTGGTTATAGTTAATACTATTTAATTATTCTGGATAATTATTTCTATTAAAAAATACAAATATATAAATAAAAAATTTGATACATTTGTCAAAACAATTCTTAAAATAAATATTTCTTTATAAATTTATGCTTTTAGTATGAACATTTAATTTCTAATAGATCCCTAAGAATCAAATTAGAGCCAATTAAACTATTTTGATTTATAATTCTGACAATAATAATTACTTATATGAAATTAATTGATGTAGATAACGTAAACTTCTATAAAGTCATTCCACTACCAACACTCCACACAACCACTACTCACATTCACTACCACAAGCTCTACGATCGTTTCGCCACGAAACCGTAGCATCATCAGAAGGATAGGCGCCAAGACAAAGTTGTACTGCAGTACGATCTTAACAAACGCAGATTACAGCAAAATAATTCTATTGTATCTTCTGTGCTATGGAATTCCGCTAAGTAACGCCGGCGTCTTTAAATTTTATTACTACTTTTGACGTAAAATCGTCTTAAATTAGGTTGCGGCTTGGAGTCACTCATGAAAAACGCCCGCTCACGTCTGTTACGATGAGTCACCGAACGAAAGAGAGGCCCGCCGGACTGGCGAATGCCTTGCGTCTCTCTCCCACTCCAATCCATCACATTTAAAAAGTCGTTGTCACGTAAAATCTTTGCCCTTAAAACCGACTTTACAGGCAACCGTTTTTTTTAATCTATGTATTTAATTTAAATGAAAACACGATAATCGTTGTAAGTTACCATTAGTATAAGCAGTTTTTTATGTTCAATAATACAAAATAGAATAGAATGAGTTATGCAAATAGGTACAACTTGTTTTATCAGAAACCACGTCATACCTACGAAGTTAAACATTTACAATGCTACGGCTTCAGAAAGTTCTTAGATCGTTTACATGCTTCGGAATACGTTTTTTTAATAAAAAGCGATCCCGCTCCGGCTTCGCAAGTGTATAAAATATATAGCCTATGTCACTCAGTACAAAAAAATCGATCCAGGAGTTTTGATTTATTCATTACTGTCCGTGGCCCGCACGAGTTAAATTTGGAGTAAACCAAAAACCGCTATACCCATGCATTTTAAATCTGTTATATCTTGGAAACTGTTCATTTAAATTACCTGCTGTCAACGACCATATTGATCTATATTAAATCAACAATGTATTTAAGGTACTTTATTTAATAAATAAAAATTAGTTAATGAATTAAATAAAAGAAAAAAAAAGAAATTATTTACACATTAGAAACCTTAAAAATTACAGTATTTCTCTACTCTATATTAATTGTTGTTGGTCACATAGATATCAATTGTTTAACAAATCTTAAATTACAATGTAATCTTGTGCGTAGCTGGTTACAAATTAAATCTTTCTCATTATCAACATAATCTTCAACAGGCTTTATGGATAAGTGTCATTTTAATTGTTTTTTGAAACTTGTGTAAAGACAAGTCTAAAAAGCATTGTGAAATCACTACATAGTATAAAACAAAGTCGCTTTCTGTATCTACTACGCAACAGATTTTGATTTTTTTTAATAGATATAGTGATTGAAGAGCAAGGTTTATATGTATAATAACAATCAATATGGAGTAGAGAAATACTGTATTTTTTTATATTCGTGCGAAGGTGGGGCGGGTTCGCTAGTTGCTAATAATTCACAAGTCTGCGCTGCATTTTGTTAAAATTTTGCGCAGTAGTTATTTCATACGTTTGTAATATTGACATGCAACTGATATTGAAACCATTTAATAGAAAGAAACTCTGATTAATATTACCAATTGAGGTCAATCAAGTTCAATGTGCAAGAATATGATCACAATATTTAAAAAAAATATTCAACTGCATTTATAAGAATTATTTTATTGCAGATTTATATAAGGTGCAGAAATATACATAATAATAAATAATATATAGGCTACGCCGTGTGGTAGCCGGCTGAATAGAATAGACCACCCTTATTTTTTACCGAGATGTCGTAAAAGGCGACTAAGTAAGTTGACACGCCGTGTGATATCAGGTTTAGTAGAATACAGCTCCCTCGTTTCTTAGCGAGGTGTCGTAAAATACGACTAAGATAAGTTGACGTCAGGCCGGTCGTAGATTACGTAGCCAAATCATGTGATATGTTTATAACATGTTGTGCCGACCCCACTTAGTGTAGGATAAGGGCAGGACGATAATGAATAAATAATTTCCTACTAATATTATAAATGCGAAAGTTTGTCATGGATGTATGTTACTCTTTCACGGCGAATCCGTGGGACCAATATCGATGAAATGGCACAATTATTCCTTATACACCGGAATAACATACAGGACATTTAACATACTATAGAGATCCTGTTGATTCTACAGGAATAGGATGAGATTGTAAAGCGCCATCTATTATCGAGATATCACGCGACAACAGTCGACGCTAACGAAGTCGCGAATTTGACACCCCACCGCTTAAATTCAAATTCAAAATATTCTTTATTCAAATAAACTTGTAGACAAGTGCTTTTGAATCGTCAACTCTACTGTTGGTTCGGAAAGCTGTTCCTACCGAGAAGAGCCAGCAAGAAACTCGGCGGTTGCTCTTTTAAAAATATAATTCTTAATACTATTTACATTATGTCGTTATTGTCTTGTACAGATACAAAGAGAGCTATATCCACACATTCTTATCTTCTAAATCTTCTAAATAGAAGAAGATACCACGCGAATAGAAAACCATTTCTCTCCGGATTATAACCGGGTTTTCAATGACCTGCAGAGGTCCCCCTCATAAATTGATATCCCCAACGCTCAAGCCAATGGCAAGAGCCCTGGCCATAAGGCCTGTACAAAATCCAGACGGGTAAGGAGGTTCGCCTCGAGGCCCGTACCCCAATTGCCTTCGGGCATTGGGACCTTTCGTCGACGAAGTCGCGGGTAAAAGCTAGTAGACTATATCACTTACTCATTCCCGGCAGTGCCATGAACACACGGGAAATGCAGACGAGGCCGATCCCGTATCTGGCGGCGACCTTCGAATCTCCCAAGTGCACGCCTTCTCGAGTGAAAACCGGAGTGCCGTTTATAAGTTCTCTGGAATGAAAAAACTGGTATGATATAAAGTACTGAAGGTTATAGCCGATATATTCAAAATCAAATCAAAATAATCTTTATTCAAATAAGCTCTTTCAAGCAATTTTGAATCGTCAAGAATCAATATGATTAATAAAGCTAACTGGTTCGGAATGTTGCTCTTACCGAGAAGAACCAGAACGAAACTCGGCGATGAATCTTTTTAAACATTTTCAATTTTACATTATTAAACCTGTATGAAGCTGAAAGGATTTTCAAATCCAGGCTTTTTTATCATCCATATAATCTTCAATTTTGCAATATGCTTTACGTATAAGAATATTTCTTATACTTAATTTAAACCTGACAAACAGACAAACAGAAACATATACAGACTCTCATTCATAATTTTTGAATTTAAACTATCGTGAGTGGTATTCATAATTAATGAATAGAAACCGGATATACTCACCTCTCATTTTATCGGATTAGGCCGACTAGTTTCAAACCCATACAGGGCTCTTATTCATGAGCTCTTCACGCGGCGTTAGTTAGCGTTATACAACGGGACCAGTTCCCGCTAACTAGTCGGGCTCATCCGATAAAATAAGACGTGAGTATAGCTGATTTCTCATTCATAATATTAATATGGATTGGTGAATTTTACCCGCTCCTCATCATTGGGATGTTGATAAAGTTGGCGCCGCAAACGGCTGCGAATGGCACCAGCCGTGCGTATATAGGACTCATGTTCTGAAATATAACAAATATTATTCTTTACTCGAATCTTTACAGCACATTTAAGTAAAAAGGAGTAATTATACTCCTTTATTCTCGACATTTATAAAAAAAACTAGTAATCGTCAGCGGCTCCGCCCGCGTGGTAAGATTAGAACCGTAATATAGTCTTTTGATAACCATAAAAATGGTTAAAGTGGGTTATCCTTAAAAACTAGACATGCTCTCGTGGACTTTTATTTAGAACTTTTAGAGGGGAACAATTTTTTAATACATGATTTTTGAATAACTATTACCGAGGACAAGTTAATGATGATTATTCTATTTTATTTATTTATTTATTTATTGGACAACCACCAATAGATACATTTTAATTTCTTAAATTATATTAGTCAGATCTCATAATAATGCTCTATTAATTAAAGGTTATCTCGTCATTCGTATTAATTTGTGTTCAATAATTAATGGTACAATTCAATAATGTGCAGGATTACGTGTACCTAGGCCAGACTATCCAACTTAGCCGGCATAACTTTGAGAGAGAGGCTGAAAGGAGAATTCACTTGGGCTGGGCAGCATTTGGCAAACTTCGTCGATTCCTCACGTCCGGGATTCCGCAATGCCAGAAGACTAAAGTCTTCGACCAACGCGTCCTGCCTGTGTTAACGTATAGCGCCGAGACGTGGACACTGACGGCGGGGCTAGTCCACAAGTTTAAAGTTGCTCAGCGTGCTATGGAGCGAGCTATGCTCGGAGTATCTCTCAAAGATAAAATCAGAAATGAGATTATCCGCGAGAGAACCAGAGTAACCGACGTAGCTAACAGAATAAGTAAGCTGAAGTGGCAGTGGGCCGGTCACGTCTGTCGCATGACTGATGGCCGTTGGAGCAAAAGAGTCCTGGAGTGGAGACCGCGTCTTGGCAAACACAGTGTAGGGCGTCCACCGTCTCGCTGGACCGACGACATCAGGAAGGTTGTCGGGGCCAGGTGGATGCGCATTGCGGAGAACCGGGATATCTGGCGCAGACATGGGGAGGCCTATGTCCAGCAGTGGACTGCGATAGGCTGATGGATGGATGGATGGATGTAATTAATGGTACCTTACAATAATTATGTCAATAATATATCATATATAATGTCAATCTCAATGTCAATACGAATTCATATAGTAATACTTAACAACAGTTTTATCTTATTATATTATACATTTTAATCTTTAAAATAGTTATAATAATTTTCTTAATTCACATTACTTTTATAATTTCTCCTATTTCTATATCAATACGATGCAAAAGGTAACTGTGAGGCGTCATTTTTGATTTGAATTGTAAATATGACGTGTATTTGCTGTTTTGTGTTTGTGCAATGATAATTGGACTGCCATGACGCTTTGTGGATATTGACACTATATGTTTAGAGCGGTGTAAGAATAAATATCATCCTACTCGGTCGACTTGGTGCTTAATATTGTGGGTGTGATTTGGCTATGTTCCGAGTAACTAAAACGGCGATCATTATCCTCCTGCCCTTATTCCACCCACTCTAAGTACACACGTTATCACATTATTTGGCTACGTATTTTACAACCGGCCGCGTGCCTGACGTCGACTTACCTTAGTCGTATTTAACGATACCTCAGTAAGAAAGAGAGTAAACCGGATACCACACAGTGGGTCAACTTGACTTAGTTACCTTTTACGACACCTCGGTAAGAAATGAGGGTGATCAATTTTACTTTACCGGATACGGCGGGTCAGTAAACTGAGTAAATAAAATGGCGATATAGATATTTATATAATCATGAATCTATACCAATATTATAAAGGGGAAAAATTTGTATGTATGTTTGTAATGTTTTCACACAAAACCTACTGGACCGATTTAAAAAATACACCATTGGAAAGCTGCATCTTTATTGAGCAACATAGGCTATATTGCATTTTTTAAAAAATAGGTATCCGTTATAAAAATTATTATATGTAAAAAAAAAAATTACGCGGGTGAAACCGCGGGATATTACTAGTATATTATAACTTTATCATTGTAGAGCATCTATATACTTTTATGTTTTTGTGCCCTAATCTTAATATTTCACTTGGGCGTTGCTTCTGTGACTTCTGTGTTACTTTATTGTGATTAATGATCGCTTTCAAAATACCGTGTTTTCAGTTTAATTGCTATCGTTATTTAAGTAAAAAGTAAGTAACGGCCTGTTACTATCCCACTGCTGGGCATAGGCCTCCTCTCTCCATTTTTGGAGAGAAGGGTTGGAGCTAAGACCTACCACGCTGCTCCAATGCGGATTGGTAGGTTACACATATCCCTAGGATTCTCTAGAGATATGCAGGTTTCCTCACGATGTTTTCCTTCACCGAAAAGCGTGTGATAAATTGCAATTATCAATTAGACACATAAGTTTTAATAGAAAACTCATTGGTGTATGCCCGGGTTTGAACCCATGATCGTCTCTAGAGATTCACACGGTCGCACCGCTAGGCCATCACAGCTTATCGTTATTTACTTATCATTTAATTAATTCACAACAATTAAAACGTGTACGATGGAATTAGTATCTTAAATAAAATGCGTATAATGGAACGACTTAGCAATAGACACATAGATAGCAACTATTTATGAACAACTATAAAATTGATTTAAAGAGCAAACTTTCGCGATAGAAATTCGGTTCTTATCACGAGTTTCTATAAAATTAAAGATGATCGAATTCACGGAACGTAGAAATTAAGCACTTATTTACCTTGGTATTGACACACAGTAAAGTCGTTAGCTCTATTCAAATACAAACGACGATAAACATCGGCACGAAATACTAGTAGTATCCTATAGAATTATAGTATCTGTAGTAGAATAAACAACCCTCTTTCTTGCCGAGGTGTCGTAACATACGACTAAGGTAAGTCGACGTCAGGCAGGCGGCCGGTCGTAAAAACATAGCCAAATCATGTGACATCATGTTTATAACATGTTGTGCCGACCCCACTTAGAGTGGGATAAGGGCAGGAGGATGATGAGGAGTTAGTTGAGCCAAGCGTTACTCATACGTTTTCAGAGGGCCTTGAAATAAGTTTAATAGAAGATGACAACTGTAGGGTGTCTATTTTATTTTTGACCAATATGTGACTGGCCCCTTGGAGCAGCTGGTAGTGACCCTGCCTTCAGCTCCACGGGTCGCGGTTCGATTTCCGCCGAAGGCTAACATTTATTATAAAAGAAATTGTTGGTCTTCGAGTCTGGGTGTATATTTAGGTATGTATTTAAAAATTGTATAAGTATATATCCACCAACGCCGTGAGGTATCCGGTTGAATAGAATAGACCAACCTCATTTCTTACCGAGGTGTCGTAAAAGGCGACTAAGATAAGTCAACCCGCTGTGTGGTATCCAGCTGAGTAGAATAGACCACCCTCATTTCTTACCGAGGTGTCGTAAAAGGCGACTAAGGTAAGTTGACCCACCGTGTGGTATCCGGTTTAGTAGAATAGACCACCCTCCGTCTTACCGAGGTGTCGTAAAATTCGACATAGGTAAGTTGACGTCAGGCAGTCTCCCTGTCGTAAAAACGCAGCCAAATCATGTGACTGAATGTTTATAACATGTTTTGCCGACTCCACTTAGAGTGGGATAAGGGCAGGAGGATGTTGAAGAATTAGTAGAGCCAAGCATTACACATAGGTTTTCAGAGGGCTCTCTTGAATAAGAATTTAGTTTGATCAATATTTACTGAGTAAATAAGAAGCAAACAATTCTTCCAACCTCTGCTACTCTAAGGCATTGTAAGTTTACGTTGGGCTTACGTAAAGTGACGTCAATATCTTGTAAGCAAATAAATTATTGCAAACTTGTTTTCAAACGTATTATTGTTTGTGTAAACTTTACTAACATTATTAATACAGACACACCTCTGCGACATTCACAATCTATAAATATCTTGGAATATGATATAACGCGGCATTGTACCTTAATGTGTTTACTTGATAAATTTGTGATTTTCCTAATCTTATCAATTACCTGTTACTAATTATACAGTGGAAGATTACAATTAATTTCGGGGTCATTTGAATTATCTATCGATAATCCATGAAGTTTGTTTATACATATTATAAGAACTGAATCGACCATTTTATTATGACGTAATAACGCCACGTAAGGCTAACGTATTAAATAATTAATAATTTAACATTTTTATCTATCTGGGTTTTTTTACTCGGTGAACGATAACCCTATTATAAATCAATATCTGGGTGACTGGGTATTTTTTACAAAATAAAAAAAATCTTTAATAAGATGCCTAAACATATAAAAGACATGTCTTCCTAAATTTAAATACAAGCTACATGAGTGGTTATTATCTCATTGTTTTTATTCGATAAATGAATATTTAAATTTTCAAATTAAGCCCTTGTAATTTGACATTATAAACTTTATATGTAAATACATGAAAAAACCGTGAACGTAACGCGAACGAACACGTGTATTAAAACGTGTGATTTTTAATTTCATCAAAATATATGTAAATTAACTCTTTTTTATCTGTGTCAATCTTAAAAACTTATAATTCTAAGTTTATCATATTTGCATACCTATTTCTTTGTAACACACTGAAACAATAATTGTAACACCTTTTTGTAAGTGTATTATGCAAAAATAAATGAATTTGAATTTGAATGATAGATGCATGAAAGTCACATAATCAATGCGTAAATATTGTAACAAAACGCAAAACAAATATCGCGAGACAATGCCTAACGCAGTAATGGTTTGTCAATATCAGATGATTTACTGGTGACGATTCAGCGATAAGTAGAGACAATGATGGATTGCCCGCTTCGTAGAATGAAAGAAAACTCATTAAGTTATGGAAATAGGTGTGTGGGTTATCTCATTCAGTTCATTGATACAAAAGAAATTATAAAATCATTTTTATACTATCCTTCTTCTATACTAATATATAAATCTGAAGAGTTTGTTTGTTTGATTGTTTAAACGCGCTAATCTCAGGAACTACTGGACCGATTTCCGAGTCCATTTATTGATTAAGGCTATAGGCTATATAACATCACGTTAAGATGTATAGGAGAGGAGCAGCAATAAAAAATAGTACGAATACGGCAAAATTTAAAGCTTTCCTTGCCGTGCGCTGAGTAAACGGTAATAGTTATTCAAAAATCATGTATTACAAGATTGTTCCCCTCTAAAAGTTCGAAATAAAAGTCCGCGACAGCATATTTCTAGCTTTTAAGGTTGACCCACTTTAATCTTACCCCGCGGGCGGAGCCGCTGACGATTGCTAGTATATTATAAAGGGAAAGTATGTAATTTTATACCGCTTAACGGGTTTGCAAGAAATTGTGCAAATAGGTAGATAAACCCTAAAATACCGTTTATTCTGGAAAACCTATGGACTCAGAGAAAAGAATAAAAACACGATTTGCGTCTACAACTAAGAAACCACGTTATTTATAATACTCGGACAAAGAATTTATGGCATTAGGCGTTACTTTGCGGAGATCCATAATGCAAAAGTAATAATAAATTATTTTGCTATAATCCGCGATAAAGTAAAATAGAAAATATATGTATATAATGCTAAATGTAGTCTATTCTACTCAGCTGGATGCCACACGGCGGGTCAACTTTCCTAAGTCGCCTTTTACGACACCTCGGTAAGAAATGAGGGTGGTCTATTCTATTCAGCTGGATACCACACGACTTAACCTGTATATTATATACCTTACCTATTTACCTTTTAGAATACCTCGGTAAGAAATGAGGGTGGTCTATTAAGCCGGATACCACACAGCTTAAACATCCATTATGTACATTGACTTTATTACTTATTGAAATATAAATGTGTGTGTGTGTGTGTGTGTGTATGTGTGTGTGCGTGCGAGTGAGTGTGTGTGTGTGTGTGTGTGTGTACTAACCTTCACTTTACTGTTGAGGTAGAGAGCTGTGGAGAGCGCTCCGCCGCACGCTGCACAGTACGACGCTATAAGTTGTCTGTTAACAAACAAAAAATGGTACTTGCAAAACGAAAACAGAAGATCGAATAACGTGGACATCCCTTTTAAGAGATCCATCCAGATTTTAGAGTGTATAGGCACTATAGTGGCCCTTAGGCTGCATATTTCGCTTTTCATCAGGCGAGATCGTAGTCAGGCGCTAGCCTTAGTTCATAAAAAAACCATGTAGAAAGGTGTCTTGTTTTAATTGTAGAAGAAGAAAACGTTATATTCCTGTCATTAATTATATTCTTTCTTGTTTCTTTGCAATATTTTATGATATAATAGGAACTGACATCACTAAGGACGCCTATGTTGCGCCTTTAAAAGATTCGGAAATTATTTTACGCCATCCGAAAAATATAGTTACATGTTCTACGAGTATATACACTAGTAATAATCCCGCGGTTTCACCCACGTATATACCGATCTCATGGCAGTGGAAAGTCTACTAAGACGGACTATGGATTTATTTTTGTTAACATAAAAGTTTTATTAATGGCGGCACTTTTATCAACTGTTACAATGTAAAAAAGTTATATTGGCATAACTATAGTAGTTGAATATATGATATCGCGGACTTTTCGTAGATATTGATACGTTCTATAATACTGTAGAAATTTTTTTTGGTCTATCATCAATAGTTTCCGTAGCGCATGCGATGACAGATTTTTATGACGAATTTTTTACACCTTATTACATTTTTATTACGCATGTCTATTTTTTTGAAAATATAATATAGTCTATGTTGGTCAGTACAGATGTAGCTTTCCAATGGTGAAAAAATATTAAAATCGGTCCAGTAGTTTTTGTGTGAAAACATTACAAACATAAATAAAAAAAAATTTATCTTTCTAATATTAGTACACCCGTACATAGAACATATTACATTTTTCTTCGGGTGAGGCGATTTGACGGTCTCGGTAAACGGATAACAAAATTCCTGAATATCATCTAGGCCTTTATACAAGTTTAGAAATCTTAAAACGATGCTGCTACATAAAGCTTACTATACAACTGAAGATTATTTTAGTGTTATAAACATATTTTAACTGCAGTCCCAGCTACAACTATTAACTTGTGATAAATACAATTGTAAAAAATATTTAAAGATTATCCACCGAGTTTCTTGCTGGTATTCACAAATCACAGTAGAAGCTTCCGAATCAGTAGTAGCTTCTTTAAAAACATTTCACGATGTTTAAATCGATTTATATCGATTGATCGATAGTTTTATTTTTTTTTAAATGTCATTTTATCCCTGATTTCGGCCTCTAAATTTTTTTTTTAAATTTACGTACATGAATACAATCAGAATTTTTCGCTGTAAAACGTAAAGTCACGGTAGTTCATTTGAGGAACGGGCGATCTAGAGAGGTGAAAACCTTGATACCTAGGGAGCCCTACCTGCCCTATTATTTTTTAATTTTCTTTTCAATTTTTTTTTAATTTTAATATTTTTTAACATCATTTTAAAAGTTACCGAGCAAGGCTCGGTCTCCCAGTTACTATGAATATAAAGTTAAACCTTTGCCTATTAATTAATAAGTACATTATTTACTTACGAGGTAGGCATAGGCGTGGTACCAGATCTATTGGTATAGTTGACGACGGCGTTGAAGGTCTGATTGACCCATTGCCAGAATACGGTAGCCGCTGTTGTCTTGTAGAATGTGATCATGCCTGCAAATATAAGTTGATTTGAATAATATACTTATCCTTTTATTTTGCGCTTACTATCACATTGTTCGATAGAAACATTTTCTCTCTCTAGAGACAGTGTAACGAAATGTGCATGCCCCTTAAGTGTTGGGAGTATTTCATTAATTTATATCAGTCCAAAGCGTTCTTGTAATTGTGTAAAATTTTTTATGATACCTAGTAGTTGTATTGACGCCATATTCGGCATGATACGAGAGTCATTGTTGCTTCCTTACGTTATTGTTAACTTGGGAGGGACCAGTCTTCCCAGTAGTCAGTTTGTCTTGTAATCTTGTAGCCACAACACCGAACGTAAAGTTGTGAAAATGAAAACTGTGGTTTTTATTCGGCTGTCCCGTCGTAAGGGTTCAAGAGCAACCCGAGCATGTATGAGTACTCTATAGAAACTAGTGCATTGTTTATAATTATAATTCTCCACACACCTAGCAATAAAACGTGATTTAACTTTAATATGATTAGGTAATTTCTGGGTAACCTGTAAATCTGAGCGGCTCCAATGCGGATTGGTTAGCTACAAATATTTAGGGGATTCCCTAGATGTATGCAAGTTTCTTAGTAATGTTTTCCTTGACCAAAAAGCTTGTGATAAATTTGCAAATATCAATTAAAATGTGCCTGCCTGGGGTTTAAACTTATGACTATAAGGTGCACGGTCTCACTGTTTGCCTCTTTTGTTAAAAAATAATTATTTAATTTACATCTCATCGATCCTTAACAAAGAAAACCAATAGTTTTTTTTGTCAATGGTAACAGTCGGGCTTGTGGCATTATGTCAATATACGTTCGTAGATAAGCTGTGGTAGCCCAGCGATAACACCGTGCGCCTCTTTTGAGGAGGTCTAGGGTTCAAACCCGGACAGGCACCAATGAGTTTTCTAATAAAACTTATGTGTCTAATTGATAATTGCAATTTATCACACGCTTTTCGGTCAAGGAAAACATCGTGAGGAAACCTGCATATCTCTAGAGAATTCTGGGGATATGTGTAACCTACAAATCCGCATTGGAGCAGCGTGGTAGGTCTTAGCTCCAATCCTTCTCTCCAAAAAAAAACGGAGAGAAGAGGCCTATGCCCAGCAGTGGGATAGTAACAGTCCGTTACTTACGTTCGTAGTGTCTAAGTCTACTGTCACTAAGATAAGTCTATTATTAAGTCACCCTAATAGCCATTATGGCTATGATGGTTTTAAACTAAGGCCTTTTAATCATCATTGATTTTCAACAGTGGAATGGCCTACAAACTTACAACCAGTGATGAGTGTGTTCATCGGCGCCTGAGCAGACATTCGACCGAGCACTATCATCTTTTCCCCCGAATCTGGGTGATACGCGCTATCGTACAAATATTTTGTTGCCCATAACTTGTTTTCATCATAACCTGGTGGCATTTTACGGGTCTTCCTAAAAAATAAATATATATTTATTAAACACGTGTATGAATCCCAAATGTAAAGGTACTTTTCAAATTAGGAATAACTGGTGTTAACAAATATTGTACAAGCTACTAATATTAAACATTGTTTGTTTGAATTACATACACATTGAATTTTAGGTGATTTAAGATTTTTTTTAAATCCTGTCTGAGTGAGCCATTGTCAAAGATACCTGAAGGCCAAAGTCATCGAACAGCACGATTTGCTAATGATTACCAATAAATACGAAACTTGCTTATTTATTATGAGTTTCACTAATAATTCAGAAGCATTCAGCGGGCGATGGAAAGAGTTGCTTGTATGTATCTACGCGGCTATACTCATAGCCGCGTAGATTTGTGGAAAAAATAAAATTATCTATATAATCCGACATGTCGCAAAGCTAAGCAATGTACAAGAAATGGAGCAAGCTGGACTTAAAGATAGTGGAGGGCTAAGTTTTTGAAGTAGTGACATTCTTTCTTTAAAAGATTAGCCGCCGAGTTTCTTGTTGGATCTTCTCGGTAGGAGCAAATTTCCGAATCAGTGGTAGCTTCTTTAAAACATTTGACAAATCATAAATACTGTAAACAGTCCACTTGAATAAAGAATATTTTGGATTCGAATTTGAATAATCATTTACAAGTTTTAACACTTTCAATTTTACTGCTGATTTAGAAAATTTATCCAATCAAGAAGGGCCAAGAAGAAACAAGCAATTCGGCGGCGAACTCTATATAAATAAATTCTTATAATTAGTTACAAATAATTTAGCCGTCGTTTGGTGGTTCCAAGTGTTAAGTAAGGAGAAGGATCAATTAATGCATCGTACCTGAACTCAGTGACAATCCTTTTAGCCTCTTCCAATTGCGCATCGCTAACGAAGGCGTTCATAGGGTTCGTCAAGAGAAGAAAGTGCTTCGCGCGACCAATGTAGGTGCTCTGGTCATACCGAGGTTTGTCAAGGTCGATGCTCATTTTGTGGACTCGTACGGCTACAAATTTGTACAGTTATAAACAATAATGACAACAAAGTGACGTATTGACAGTCCGACATCGACTATCCCTGACTTGCTTAGCGTGACCTAGTTTGATAATGTACCTTTGACCTTTAATGTCTTATCTGTCTTATCCAATACACCAGTTTTGTATCCGTATTCAGATGTCTAAATGTTATATTCGTCCGATATGATTTTTTTTGTTAATTAAAAGTTAATAATAAGGATATTTTGGCCATAGATCTGTTTAATAGTGGAGAAGCGTGCTAATATAACCACGATTGGCGTTAGAGTAAGTGATGCAAGTTTTGCATTAGCTTTTGGCCAGCAATATTTTGATCAGTTGGATAATGGTTATACGGCCATTATTGGATCTTTATGCCATATCGATTCAAATAAAGATTAGACGAGGATAGGATTTGCCAGTATCGTCTTCATCATTTTACATAGTACTGTAAATAAGAAGGTATAGGTTGTGGCATTTGGTTCGATGTAGGCCTGTTCTATTCCAGTGTGTTAGTTTTATTAAAATCATAGGTTTGGTGGTAGTTTTAAAGCCTTGTTGATAATTCAAGAGGAGACAGCGCAATAGGCCTGCAAAAATCTTTAAAAGGTGTAATGTGTCTATATCTATGTATCTATTCACAGAAATATTATAAATGCGAAAGCGTATTTCTTTAATAGTCCTTTTAAAAGATTATATTCTAGGTTGATCGTTGCGATTACGGGCTGTAGGTAATGATATATTAAGCAAACGAGTAAACGTCTTAAATTTTTCGGAGCCCCTTATCGTCTCTGTAAGCTTCCAGAGACCACGGGAGGACATTAAAGCCCAAACATTTATACCTACAAATGCAGCAAAAAGTAAAGTAACGGCCTGTTACTATTCCACCATTTAAATATCCATATCCCTCCTCTCTCCGTTTTTGGTGAGAAGGGTTGGAGAAAAAGTCCCACCACGCTCCTCCAATGCGTATTGCTAGGATACACATATCTCTAGAACTCTCTAGAGATGTGCAGATTTCCTCTCGATGTGTTCCTTTAACGAAAAGCGTGCGATAGATTGCAAAAATCAATAAGACACTTTAGTATACATAGAAAACCATTGGTGTCTGCCTTGATTTGAATCTGTGACCCTTACGAAAGTGTCGCAGTCACCGTTGGACTATCACAGAAAAGCAATACAAACCCCGAAATGTCAACTACGAGTATGTTGGAAGATGGTTTATACGTTTCAAACTTTGTTTTAATAAAGTCCATTTGTGTAATGCGTAGTTTACTTTAGCTAACTATGAATATTTGAGATAAAATTAATTAGACAATAATTACAAACAAGATATGTTACGGACGATGTCCTTATCATGAAAATTGTTCTTGAGTGAAAATGATAAAGATGTTTGGTAATAAATACAGTATATTACAATAAACTATTAGGATTTCTTATTAATGTAATGTTATGTTTGAATAAGTAAATACAAAAGTATATCGTAAGTAATTCATCATTATCGCACTCTAACTGAGGTAGGCTAAAATGTTATAAACATGTCACATGATTTAGCAACGTATTTTATGAAAGGCCGCCTGCCTGACCTCAACTTACCTTACACCTCGGTAAGAAAAAGGGTGGTCTATACTGCTCAGCCAGATACCACACGGCAAGTCAACTTATCTTAGTCGCCTTTTACGACACCTTGGTAAGAAATGAGGGTGGTCTATTCTACTCAGCCGGATACCTCACGGCTTTATGTAACATAAGTATTTGTATAATATTAACAAATACTTATGTTATTATACATAAAGCCATGTGGTATCCGGTTGAGTAGAATAGACCACCCTCTTTCTTACTGAGATGTCGTAAAATACGACTAAGTTAAGTTGACGTCAGCCTGCCGGTCATAAAAAACGTAGCCAAGTCATGTGACAACATGTTTATAACATGTTGCGTCGACCCCACTTAGAGTGGGATAAGGGCAGGAAGATGATGAATTACGTACAGCAAAGTTTAAGATTTAAAATAACAAGTACACTTCTATTTTATATTATTTACAAATTTAATCACAAAGTTTTTATTTTTTTATTTTATACTGACGTATCATTCTTTTTCATTGAATATGATTGATGATGCATTAATATCATAAACAAAGATAAAAATAACCAATGTTGATATGACGTAGGTCTGATCACTTCCGCTTTGATTTTCCACCTACTAAGTGATTTTTTTGTAGCAAGTAAAATACAATCATCTTTTTTTATAGTTTTAGAGCCATGGTTGGAATTAATATTCCTTCTTTTTATTGGCATGTGTCTTTCTTACTGTACAAAAAAAAACATTATATAATTATAATAAGAAAGGAGAGATAATATTTATAATTAGAATAATTATAATAAGAAACAGATTATAGCGAATATATTTAAAACAATTACTTTTTAAAATTGATCAAGCTTCCTAGTCGAGCATTCCCACCGACACCGAGTTACAAACACATCGTCATAATACTCTTACTGCAGTAAAAACTTCGATCAACCTTAACGTTTCGTTTTTTTTACTTTTGTTTCAGGAAAACCCATTATGGGTCGTCACCGCCCGACGGGGACGAACGGCGGGTGTATCGGACTCTCACCGACTAAAAACCTGACAGTGCTCCACCACGCTGCTGGTGGCGGGGACAGGGTACTGTTCACATTACTCCCATCCCCGCCAGCAGCAACTCTGAACCCCAGAGTTAGCCACCTCCAGGTCGGAGCCTCTCTATAAAGTGGCCCCTCCCTCCGCTAATCGATGCATTGAGTGGACCAGATGCATCGACCGCCTCGGGGATTTAACTCCAGCGAGCGTCCGAAAAACCCCGTTCGGACAGCTCGGAGTTCCCCGTTAGGGCGGCATGCGACGACCTTCGGCGAGTCGCCTGCACCCCACTCGCTTGCGGCGGATCGAATCCAAGGAATCGACTTTCCGGATCCGCCCCGCCGCCTCCTTCTTCGAGACAACGTCCTCGCAGAAGGAGGCCATCGCTGCCCACGATCGCTCCCTGTCCACCATGGCACGAAACACGGTGGGCAGGGAGAGATCGTGTTAACGTTTCGTTAACTTAACATTAACGAATGTTGACTGTTACCGAAGTAGATAACATATTTTTGTAGTAATATAGGTGTCAATGACACGGTCATCAATTCAATTCTTATCAAATTTAGACTTTAGGAATAGAAATTGGAAATTAAAATGGAAGTATTTCAATTAAATAAAATGCCTACGCCCTTTAGAATATCGTGTATGTTTAAACTCCAATAATATTCCTGGCCTTTGGCAGTGGGATACTAAGGCCAAGAAATTTTATATATCATTCAGAGAAATATATAGTAACAGCGGCTGTACATTCTCTCTCGAGACGCCTTAACCGAAACGTGTAAGCTCGGAGTGACAATGTATACTCTCAGAAATGAACAGCGACGTGCTCGCCGAATGCGCAAGGCAGCGCGAGACCTTATGACTCGGGCACCAAAACCTACACGGAAGGGAAAGCGGAAGATGCACCACGAAACATACCCAGGCAAGAGCTACCCTGTACACTCTTGCACTTGGCATGTTTTAGAGTGTCTCGCAGGGAGTGTACAGTCGCCATAACATCGTTTTACATGCAGGAATATAGATACCAACATTGATCAAATAGTTTATAGATAAAAGTAATGTTTAGAAATACAGATTATAGAGAATTACAAATGCGGATTATAGCAAAATTATTCAATACAATTACTTTTGAACATTTATCAAGCTAGTCGAGCATTCACCCCTGACCCCGAAATACAAATACATCCTCATAATACCGCAGTAAAAAGTTCGATCAACATTCTATACGTATTATAAAAAAAAAGTCTGTCTGTCTGTAAGTGGTCGATTTTCTCAAAATCTATTAAGCAAAATTTTGGTACGGTTTTTTACTCAAAGTAGCGAGATTCTTCCGGAAGGTTAGCTTAACCGTACATTTAGATTTTATGTAAATTGTGTTGAAGAGATCGCCTGCTGGGATCTTTATTCGCGTGCGCTGCGTAACCAATAGAAATGCTTAGTGCATCTTTGCTGAAGTAATATATTAGAGAATTGGAGATCTACAAATAAACTACCAAAAAAGTCGGCGACAACATGTCGCTATCTGTTATGGTTAACTTACAATAACTGTCCTTTTTTGTCTAGGCATTTACAGGTAGATATTTTTCTCTTTTATGCCATTCTGGTTTAACTTATATATTTCTCAGAGAGTACTCAGAGTAAAATAAAGGTATTTACGCGGAAAAACTTTCTGACACTGATTTCCACGCGTACGAAGCCGCGCCTACCGCTAGTTCCTTATATAATCAATACATTGGGGAATACGTTTGAATATATCAACCCGGACACACATTAACCTACTTATCACAATTCAAAACACCCTACAGACTGTTGGTAGTAGTAGTTGGTAAAGTCTCTTATCTTCTTTTGTTAGCTCTTAAATATTTGTTGTTTTGACTTCATAATACTGTATGAAGAAGTACCTACTGAATGCGTGCGACCTAATTAAAATTTAAGCGCAAATAATAAATCACTAAAATTCAAATCTAGTTAAACAGATTTTAACCTTCGAAACCGAGATATTAGCTTCTTACAACAAAACCTACGTCCTTAAGATTTTGATATTTACTAATCATAGGCTATATGATTTGCCGACAGCAAAGTCGTTATGACAGATTCTCTGATGGACCTTAACACAATGCTCGACGACTTCAGCAGATCATCTCAACAATCATATCAATAGGTGGGGCTTAAAAAAAACATGAGTAAGACGAAAATCATATTAAACTCGCATGTTCCACTCCACCAGGTCATCGTTGAATCAAATCAAATCAAAATAGTCTTTATTCAAATAAGCTCTTACAAGCACTTTTGAATCGTCAAGGATCAATATGATAATGAAGCTACAACTGGTTCGGAATGTTGCTCTTTCCGAGAAGAACCAGAAAGAAACTCGGCGGTCAATCTTTTGAGAACTCTGCATTCGAAATTGTAGAAGATTATGTATACCTGGGACATACGACCCAGCTAAGTAGGTCTAATTTTGAGAAAGAGGTTAATCGCCGAATCCAACTCGGATGGGCAGCGTCTGGCTACGCGAGATCTTTTCGTCCAAGATGCCTCAGTGCCTGAAGGCCAAAGTCTTCGAACTGTGTGTATTGCTAGTAATGAAATACGAAATCCGAAACATGGACGCTGACTATGGTCCTCATAAGAAAGCTCAGAGTCATTCAGCGGGCGATGGAGCGATTTATGCTCGGAGTATCTCTACGTGATCAAATCAGAAATGAGTCACTGACATAGTTCAGCGTGTCGCGAAGCTACAGTGGCGATGGGCGTGGTACATAATGCGGAGAATTATAGTATTTTTGTAACCCAAAAACCCGCATTGGGGCAGCAGAGTGGGTCTGAGACTAATGTCTTCTCTCAAAAGAGAGAATAAATTTCGACATATAGAGGCTCCTACGTTAAAATATTTATAAATATTTTCTAAAATCATAAGATGGCATTGAGCTGCTTGAATTCTGTGTTCCTAGTAGTCACTTGACTTCGTTTGTCCATCCTATAGTAGTAGATCTACTAATACTTTTTTAGGATGAGATTATGAGGAGACAATCCCAAAGTTTTGGGACCTAGCTATTGCAACAAATGTAGCACTGAAAAACCAAACGATAATTTATTTTAACGCTTCTTGCCTTTAGGATATATCATTCAAATTTTAGCACATATGGCTTTTTTAAATAAGAATTTATAATGACATATATTTAGAACCTTTGTAGGTAAAACTTTATAATTTTAAAGTTCAAAGGTACAAAAATTTAAATATAAAATTTTAACTACGCAATACATTTTACATTACGCATTGTATTACATTTAATTTATATGGTAAATTGACTAAATTTGCCAGAAATTAAATGCTTATTTACGTAAATATAAAATACGAACAAGAGCTACGTATAACAATGTAATATTTCACATGTTTGGAGGCAAAATAAATGTTGGGTGTTTAACCTTTTAGTATATAACTATGCTTCTTTGGATGATGCGTCGCTTTGCGAATTTAGTGTGGAGTCTATCTCCTGATGATTTAATGAATTTTTAATGCTTCAATTTATAGTTACACTAGCTTTTACCCGCGACTTTGTTAGCGTGGACTGTTGTCGTGTGATAGGCCGATAGTAGATCGCGCTTTTCAATGTCATCCTATTCCTGTGATTAACAGAATTTCTATAGCCTATATGTTATTCCGGTGTATAAGGAATAATTGTGCCTTTCATCGATTTTGGTTCAGCGGATTCGCTGTGAAAGAGTAACAAACATAAATCCACACTCACAAACTTTCCCATTTATAATATTAGTAGGAAGGATAGGATTCAGATTCAATTAATGTATACAAAAAAAAAAGAAATAAAACTCTGCGGAAGCTACGCCAGTGGTCATATGGTTTGCCTCCCAAAAGGGGACCTCCGGGCGTTCCGAACGGGGTTTATCGGACGCCCATCGGAAAAGGTCCCAGAAGCGGTCGATACATATGGTGCATCTATTAGCGGAGGGAGAGACCACTTTTAGAGAGGCCCCGACCCAAAGGTGGCGCACTCTGAGGTTCAGAGTTGCTGCTGGCGGGGATGGGGCAATGTGTACAACGGTACCCTGTCCCCGTCACCAGCAGCGTGGTGGAGCACTGTCAGGTTTTTAGTCGGTGCGAGTCCGACATACCCGCCGCTCGTCCCCGTCGGGCGATGACGACCCATAATGGGTTTTCTGACAAAAAAAAAGTGCTCATATTAAATGAGCAGATCCTAATAAATACGGGGAATATTATAAGTCAAAGCTGTTTAATGAATGTGATATGGATAATCTCTTTGATTAGGAATTGGGATTTTGTAATCACCTATGTAGTAGCTTTAAACCATTGATATTACGACATGTTTATTAAAATACTAGTTTCTGTTCGTTAATGCATCTTTTTCATTTGAGTGTATTTCAGCGTCAAGATAAAAAGTAGCTTATGTCACTTTTGAACTATCCTTATGCACACCTCCACATTGAAAATTCAAATTCAATTGAAAATTGAAAATGTTTAAAAGATTTACCGCCTAATTACTTTCTGGTTTTTCTCGGTAAGAGCATTCCGAACCAGTTGTAGCTTCATTAATCATATTGATTTAATTGGACATCAACATCTTTCATAACACCCTCTTGCCCTTGTCCGAGTGGGTTTGGCACAACATGTCATAAACATGTTGTCACATGATTTGGCTACGTATTTTACGAACGGCCGCCTGCCTGACGTCTTATCTTAGTTGTATTTTACAACACCTCGGTAAGAAAGAGGGTGGTCTATTCTACTCAACTGGATACCACACGATGGGTCAACTTACCTTAGTCGCCTTATCACTATCCCTTTGCCACAAATTACATTCATTCCTGCCTTCAATCGGATAAGAACACAGTAAAACTCTACTCGCATTTATATAATGGAACAATTTTGCTTTATAAATGTAAAGATTTGTTTGTTATATAAAAATTATTTAATATTATTAACATAAAATATATTTAATAATCAATGTTACACTGTATTGACATTAATATTTTAAATAAAATATGTCTATATAATAAATTTATTCTAAAGCCTTACTAGTAAATTCGAATCAATAATATGAACACGATCTTGGTGATCTTAAATTACTTTTTACTAACTAGTCAATATAGCGTTTTTTGGGATATTTATAGAAATTATCTTCTATATAAGATGATAAGCCTTTTCAATGTATTTATTAGAAATTTCTAAATTAAACATCGATTAAAAAATATAAAATTTTCTCTAACTTACCACTTTGATTTACGTAGCTATTTTTTGATTATTAAAATTATAAATTATTCGAACACACTATAGCGGAATTGTTACACTCATGATTTTTGGATTCTATCTTCACTTATAGATTTATCGCTGTATTAAGTTCAAATGTTGCGCCGTCACAAGACCTCGAACAATGACGTAAAAATCAATCCATCCGCCGTCGTTGCTGTGTTCCATACTAGGCATGTAGCTGTATCGGTTAATAGATTATTCGAGTAAAAAAATCGATAAAATCCAACTGATTGATTTCATAATCGATTCAAGATGTTAAAACGGATTTTAACTTTTATTTTTTTTAATCGGATGGAGGATGTGAACAACAAGCCATCATTTTATTTGCAATTTAATTTGAATATTATAGGCATATATTATTGCAAATAAATATTATCATTACCTTAAAAACAACAACTGACAATAAATTAAGGGACCAAATTTATTATGTATAAGTAGTATACATATCTGAAACAACCACGCAGTTATATATACTTTATATAGTGTACTATAGATAATATACTACATAGTATATATAGTTGAAGAGGCTTCAATTTAGTACAAAAATACATCTCTTAATTAATTTATCTATTTGCTCTTAATTTATGAAAGTAAAGTATGCCATTTTTTTTAAATATATCTATTGGTTATTTTAAAATCGATTTGAATTTAATAGAAATCGAACTTAATTCGATGTTTCTTAAAATAATTAACCTTGTCAATTCTAATCATAGACTACTTACTAAATTATTCTTATAAATTATTCGGTAAATAAGCTATAATCATGGACGAAGGAATTTTAATTAATTATTTATCCATGGCTATAATATTAAATTTTCAGTACGGTCAAGCCCAGGGCGGTTTTACTACAGGCGCCAACACATGTTATCTCGCATCCCTCTTGCACATGTACGTATTTATGAATGAATCGTATGAAAATAGTCTCAGCTGCATCTCGCTCCACTCCTCCATACATATTTTTACGCACTCATTCTCATTTTGACTATCTATCATATAACAAGACAACAAGTTGATTTTATTAATGAATGGGCGGTGTATTAAATTTTTAAATTTCCCGTTGTAAAGTTCTAGTACTTTAATTTTTACTAAAATGTATAATTTTGTTTTAATTTAGTTAGCAAAATTCTTGAAACAAATATCACTAGAAGCAAATTAAATGTATCAAGTCTTATTTCACTAGTAGCTGTTGAGATATTTCTTAAAATGAGAAATATAACAACGAAGAAACGTGCAGTTATAAAACAATAAGAAGAGGATTTACTTAATCATTATATAAATGTAAGTGTTGAGTTTTAATGAATTTTGTGCATCTCAATAATAGTAAGAGCTTTCTTAAAATTTACATTCTCACATCTAAATATAATAACCTAACCTTGCATGGATAGCCTAAAACCTTTAACATGCAGTATAATTTTTATTTCATATTTGACTTAGTTATCGTTATATAAAAATTATGATATGTACATTAATTTCGATTGATGAATTAGCTATATTCATTATTATATTAAGGATATGTCTTGCGATTTTATATAGCTTCTAGTGTCTTGTAGTGCAATAAATGATTAATAATGTAACATTAAAGTGAAAGTTTTTTAGAAGTTGTTCTAATTGATCATAAGTGTGTATCTATCTTAGTTATGAATAATTTGGACATAACTTAATGGTCTACTTAATATTTTTTTTTAGAAGTATTTTTTAATTGAAGTTGTATACTTCATTGTATTATATTAGAACTTTAAAAATGATTGTCAAGTTTTTTATAATGAGACTCCGATGAAAAGGGAGTAAATAGCAAAAGAGAGCAAGTTTATTCTGTATAAAGCAATATAGGGTAAATTGCTTTATATAACAGTATTGTTGATTTTTAATTAAAAAGCAAAAGCAAAATTTAAATTTACGATTGATTAAACGATTGATTGATTAATTGCAGATTCAAGAATCCTCAGATCCAAGATTAAGAGTAATTTTTTATTTTAATATGATTGTCACATGATGTTATTTATAGTTATGATTTGAGATATCTTTACATTTACAGTGCTAATAAAAGATATAATAGTATGTGTAATGAATGAAAGAATAACAGCAATATTAAAAGACTGTTCTATAAAACTGAAAGTAAATATTTATGTAATTTATAAATCACTTAAAATGTACAACTGTTTATATCTAACAGAAATTAAATAACAAACAATATTTCTCCTTCATACTTATGCAATAATAAAAAGCAATTTTTCTAAAAGTGAACCCATTTACTCTTTCTTAACAAATCAATGCATAATGACACAGACAACATTTTTTTTATATTATAGAACAACTATTCATATAGATTCAAATACAACCTTGTTCATAAGAGGTTCTATTTGAAAAGTAACAATTTTTAATTTTTTTAATTTTTTAAAATTATTTTCAGAGATGGAATAGCACTAGACTAAATGCAACTAAAGGAAGGTAACTAATACTCAAGTGAAGTCTGAATTTATGAAGCTAAGTTAGATTCCCGTTATTTCAGCCACAGATGTAAGCGTGCACTCAAACATCAGTAGCCAAAAGCGACTGGGAAAAGAATTAAGGTTTTACATGTATTGCAGGTGCCAAATACCGGCTCTTTGCCAACCGCAACACATAACTACTACAAAAAAAAAAATGTAAAAATTAATGGATTGAATGAAATTAATGGATTAATTTTACAGGAGGGCAGTCCGACAGCTGGCCTCGTGACTCCACGAGCTACGCTGGTCTGGCCTCGCTGCTGCCAATGGAGACGTGCCGCCGCCCCTCACCCCAGGCCGGCCCGTCCGGCTATGCCGCAGCTGCTGTCGCTCCGCCGTCGCCTCGAGCGCTTGAACAGCGCCAGGCCGAACAGTAGCGTCAACCACCAGGACCTCTGTAATTTGAGAAAATGCATTTGAGGTAACTAATACTCAAGTGAAGTCTGAATTTATGAAGCTAAGTTAGATTCCCGTAATTTCAGCCACAGATGTAAGCGTGCACTCAAACATCAGTAGCCAAAAGCGACTGGGAAAAGAATTAAGGTTTTACATGTATTGCAGGTGCCAAATACCGGCTCTTTGCCAACCGCAATACATTACCATTACAAAAAAAAAAAAATGTAAAAATTAATGGATTGAATGAAATTAATGGATTAATTTTACAGGAGGGCAGTCCGACAGCTGGCCTCGTGACTCCACGAGCTACGCTGGTCTGGCCTCGCTGCTGCCAATGGAGACGTGCCGCCGCCCCTCACCCCAGGCCGGCCCGTCCGGCTATGCCGCAGCTGCTGTCGCTCCGCCGTCGCCTCGAGCGCTCGAACAGCGCCAGGCCGAACAGTAGCGTCAACCACCAGGACCTCTGTAATTTGAGAAAATGCATTTGAGGTAACTAATACTCAAGTGAAGTCTGAATTTATGAAGCTAAGTTAGATTCCCGTAATTTCAGCCACAGATGTAAGCGTGCACTCAAACATCAGTAGCCAAAAGCGACTGGGAAAAGAATTAAGGTTTTACATGTATTGCAGGTGCCAAATACCGGCTCTTTGCCAACCGCAATACATTACCATTACAAAAAAAAAATGTAAAAATTAATGGATTGAATGAAATTAATGGATTAATTTTACAGGAGGGCAGTCCGACAGCTGGCCTCGTGACTCCACGAGCTACGCTGGTCTGGCCTCGCTGCTGCCAATGGAGACGTGCCGCCGCCCCTCACCCCAGGCCGGCCCGTCCGGCTATGCCGCAGCTGCTGTCGCTCCGCCGTCGCCTCGAGCGCTCGAACAGCGCCAGGCCGAACAGTAGCGTCAACCACCAGGACCTCTGTAATTTGAGAAAATGCATTTGAGGTAACTAATACTCAAGTGAAGTCTGAATTTATGAAGCTAAGTTAGATTCCCGTAATTTCAGCCACAGATGTAAGCGTGCACTCAAACATCAGTAGCCAAAAGCGACTGGGAAAAGAATTAAGGTTTTACATGTATTGCAGGTGCCAAATACCGGCTCTTTGCCAACCGCAATACATTACCATTACAAAAAAAAAAAATGTAAAAATTAATGGATTGAATGAAATTAATGGATTAATTTTACAGGAGGGCAGTCCGACAGCTGGCCTCGTGACTCCACGAGCTACGCTGGTCTGGCCTCGCTGCTGCCAATGGAGACGTGCCGCCGCCCCTCACCCCAGGCCGGCCCGTCCGGCTATGCCGCAGCTGCTGTCGCTCCGCCGTCGCCTCGAGCGCTCGAACAGCGCCAGGCCGAACAGTAGCGTCAACCACCAGGACCTCTGTAATTTGAGAAAATGCATTTGAGGTAACTAATACTCAAGTGAAGTCTGAATTTATGAAGCTAAGTTAGATTCCCGTAATTTCAGCCACAGATGTAAGCGTGCACTCAAACATCAGTAGCCAAAAGCGACTGGGAAAAGAATTAAGGTTTTACATGTATTGCAGGTGCCAAATACCGGCTCTTTGCCAACCGCAATATATTACCATTACAAAAAAAAAAATGTAAAAATTAATGGATTGAATGAAATTAATGGATTAATTTTACAGGAGGGCAGTCCGACAGCTGGCCTCGTGACTCCACGAGCTACGCTGGTCTGGCCTCGCTGCTGCCAATGGAGACGTGCCGCCGCCCCTCACCCCAGGCCGGCCCGTCCGGCTATGCCGCAGCTGCTGTCGCTCCGCCGTCGCCTCGAGCGCTCGAACAGCGCCAGGCCGAACAGTAGCGTCAACCACCAGGACCTCTGTAATTTGAGAAAATGCATTTGAGGTAACTAATACTCAAGTGAAGTCTGAATTTATGAAGCTAAGTTAGATTCCCGTAATTTCAGCCACAGATGTAAGCGTGCACTCAAACATCAGTAGCCAAAAGCGACTGGGAAAAGAATTAAGGTTTTACATGTATTGCAGGTGCCAAATACCGGCTCTTTGCCAACCGCAATACATTACCATTACAAAAAAAAAATGTAAAAATTAATGGATTGAATGAAATTAATGGATTAATTTTACAGTAGGGCAGTCCGACAGCTGGCCTCGTGACTCCACGAGCTACGCTGGTCTGGCCTCGCTGCTGCCAATGGAGACGTGCCGCCGCCCCTCACCCCAGGCCGGCCCGTCCGGCTATGCCGCAGCTGCTGTCGCTCCGCCGTCGCCTCGAGCGCTCGAACAGCGCCAGGCCGAACAGTAGCGTCAACCACCAGGACCTCTGTAATTTGAGAAAATGCATTTGAGGTAACTAATACTCAAGTGAAGTCTGAATTTATGAAGCTAAGTTAGATTCCCGTAATTTCAGCCACAGATGTAAGCGTGCACTCAAACATCAGTAGCCAAAAGCGACTGGGAAAAGAATTAAGGTTTTACATGTATTGCAGGTGCCAAATACCGGCTCTTTGCCAACCGCAATACATTACCATTACAAAAAAAAAAAATGTAAAAATTAATGGATTGAATGAAATTAATGGATTAATTTTACAGGAGGGCAGTCCGACAGCTGGCCTCGTGACTCCACGAGCTACGCTGGTCTGGCCTCGCTGCTGCCAATGGAGACGTGCCGCCGCCCCTCACCCCAGGTCGGCCCGTCCGGCTATGCCGCAGCTGCTGTCGCTCCGCCGTCGCTTCGAGCGCTCGAACAGCGCCAGGCCGAACAGTAGCGTCAACCACCAGGACCTCTGTAATTTGAGAAAATGCATTTGAGGTAACTAATACTCAAGTGAAGTCTGAATTTATGAAGCTAAGTTAGATTCCCGTAATTTTAGCCACAGATGTAAGCGTGCACTCAAACATCAGTAGCCAAAAGCGACTGGGAAAAGAATTAAGGTTTTACATGTATTGCAGGTGCCAAATACCGGCTCTTTGCCAACCGCAACACATAACCATTACAAAAAAAATTGTAAAAATTAATGACGTACGAATTACCAAAACTGCGCAATTTCAGAAATCAGTACGACACCTTTATAATGGCTAGCCCGTTAATAAAACGTCTTACAAAGTAGCGCGCTTTTGAAGCTAATGTATATTTACTATACTATAATCTATATTTACCTAAGCTGTGATTAAAACAGAGTAATTATGCAAAAGTAATAATAAAATTATTTTGCTATAATCGGCGATGAAGTAAAATAGAAAATGTATATAATGCTAAATGTAGAGTGGACAATTGGTTATCATACCTGATACATGCAGGATTCGTAAAAAACACATGCACAAACCTCCACCACCGCCACCACCATACACAAGCACTATATACATTCACTATCACAAACTCAATAACTCAAATGTTTGAATTTCAACAAACATTCTCGGATAAAATGTGAGTAGTTATCCAAAACTTAATAACAAATAAACTATACTTTTGCACTATTTAATACGAAGAAAATTGAAACGTACTGACTCACCTGAAACGTTCGTTATACGTAATATATAACTGTAATCACTTTTTACTTACGCAAAAATATATAAACCAACAAATTATTTTTAATTAAAATTAGACACTTCCATAAACTTCTTGTTAACGCACACTATATACAATAACACGATATAATAGGAATACGACAATTCCCGTTCCGAGATGCACTTCTCTTGAATGACGAACAAGGACTGAATGTCACTGAAACGTTTTATCGGTATATATAGTAAGACTCCACCGGAAACAATAACGGCACAGTGTTGCCCCTATTTAATCAAAAAGGGCGCGATTAGGGTTGCCACCTTTTTTTTGAAGAAAAATACTATTTTTCTTTTTAAATCAAAAAAATATAGTACTTTTAGGAAATTCAGGAAAAAAAATAGGACACATCTATTTTCAATCATTATTTATTTTTCCATGATTATTTTTTATTACTTTTCGCTGGATAATGACACGGAGTTAGAGCTACTAACTAACTAAGCCCTGTAAATACATGAATGAGTTTCGTTCCTACATTCCCTATGCAGGGCTGCGGGTGCGTTCCATTCACAGTTAATTAAAAAAAGCACGACAATTGCAATTAGCGATAAAAATATAGTATTTTTCGTGCTATATTCTTTTTCTATAATATATAGTACAATTTAAGCTAGTGTTTTTCAATTTATATATACATTTATTAAAGCAGGGACCTCGAAGCATATAGCATTATAGTATATCCTTAGTGTTTTTATTGAACTGTGATAATATAGGGAAGTTTTATTTTTTAATTTTAAAATATAAGTAAAAATAAAACTAAAATAATAAAAATAAAACTTTTCCTTCTATAGTAATATTTATTGTGTATGCTTTATTGAAGTGTTGTATATCATATGTCTGGAAGAAAGGTTGTCTGGAAGAAATCGCTTATAAGCGATAAGGCCGCCTTTTGTGCAGTACAAATTTTTTATTTTTGTTTAGCTTTAATCAAATGTTTATATTTATAAAATGTGGTGTACAATAAAGTATAAATAAATAAAATATGTCATACCCAATATCAGTTATATTCTATGTTTTAGGTGGTTATTTCTGAATAGTTTTTATTCTTTCTGCGACAGACAATATGGATTACAGACATACTTTAATTATTTAACAGAAAGTTATTTGTTCAAGATACTTTAACATACTATCCCATTTAGTTATGCACATTTCAACTAGATTTTTTGTCTGAGTAACTGTGTCTGGTCAAGGCACTGCTACTGTTGTTGCAATGAATTCATTAATATCTGATACAATGGCTGATATTCTTCAAGTGAGTTAAAATGTTTCAAATATAAATCATTTTTGTTTGTAAACACAAAAATTGGCATGTGTATGTTTAAAGTAACGGCCTGTTATCCACCCCAGCAGTGGGAACCATAAGCTTCCTCTATCCGTTTTTTGGAGAGAAGTATTGTAGCAAAGACCTACCATCGCGTTGCTCCAATGCGGATTGGTAGGTTACGCATATCCCTAGAATTCGCTAGAAGTATGCGGATTTCCTTACCATATTTTCCTTCACCGAAAAGCGTGTCATAAATTGCAATTGTCAATTAGACATGTGCCTGCGCGGGGTATAAACCCATGATCGTCTTTACAGAGTCGAACGGCCTCACCGCTGAGCTATCCATAGCTTGTTCCATATTTATTAAAATGTATTTGCAATAATTTTCAGATGAACCTGGTCATAGCCAAAGAGAGTACTCATTGGGATGACGTCTAAGGGCTATATGCTGTTGATGCTTTATGGGATGAAGCACATGATTAGGTCAATTGATTTGACTAGATGAAGGCAAGTAAATATTTGATGTAAAGTATGTCAGTCTGTCCATTTCACTTTCAATTAAAACTGAAGCTTATATGTCTAATGGGCTAACTGCCTAATCCGTTTGAGATATAACAAAAAATGTTTGGTACAATTTTTCCTCTATTATAGTGATGCAAAAAAGTGTGTGATATAAGAATAGCTTAAAAGACATATTAGTGATGATCATTGGAACTTTGTCACATATGCTTCTTAATTGTCACATACAATTCAGTATTTGGAAAGCATAATATTTTAGCCTGGTACTGCTAACGGTACAAAATCAAAGATATTTAACATAACACAAAGATTGTCACAGATACCCCTTATATTTTATTATTAAAAAAAAATATTATTTATAATTATAGTCTCTATTCTATACTTAAAATATAACTGTAGACAAAGTTATAGACACGTAAAAAATATTTTCCAGACACTATTTAAGACCAGTAGAAGCTAATAACATATTTTTAAAATTTAAAATCTCTGTTATTTGTCAATGCATCATTCTCCTACCCTTATCCCACTCTAAATGGGGTAGGCACAACATATTTTAAACATGTTATTACATGATTTGGTATCTTACGACCGGCCGCCTGCCCGACGTACTTACCTTAATCGGTTTTCGCGACACCTAGGTAAGAAATGAGGGTGGTCTATTCTACTCAGGGGATATCAATGCCAAGATTGTCTGTAAGACTACCTTTGCAAACTAATGTTCTATCTATACATTATTTAAGAATTACTTATTTATTACGGTTAAATATGCTGCGAACTCTTCCGCCGGGAAGTGTCCACGAGCCCGATGATGCAGATGAACATATATGAAGAGCTTCAGTCGAATCATAATTATTTAGCCTCATTTATTGACATTAGTAATAACATTTTCACAGCGCGAATGCTTTTATTCACTAACAATTTATTTTGCCGCCTGAACCATTCGGAATTTTGGAATAAGGCTGTAAAAGTCCGCTTCCATGCTAGAGACTCGAGAGAAGGTTGTGTCTTCAAAATAGTATTCATATTAGTATAATTGACAAACATTATGAAGTTTGAAACTTCTTAACTAGGACCCAATGGATTTTTTCTCAAATCCGTGGATAAGGGGGCTCTAGCACACTAGAACGGATCATAATTTGGTTTCATTGTTTAAAACATTATTGGTTAATATTATTGTTTGATAGTTATAGTACCTTGTATTCCATCAGAAATATTTTCCAGACCCAAGCCATATCATATTACCGGTTCAGTATATTGATATATCGGTCATGTGCAGCAATAGCGGTACAACTCAAAAACTCATATTTTGAGATGAATGGGTTTAAAATTTTCATTACTAAGGAAAATGAATAACAATTGCTTAGTTGCTAGTTTGCTTAAACGACGGGCTTATAATGCATTATGAGTTCTGCCTGTATTGCTGCTAAAAATTGTGTATTTTAACATTAACACCATTTATTCCTATTCAAAACACGTGTTTTTACTTGTGTAGCAAAACTAAAAACCTGAGCAATCCTGGGAGTAATATATTTTCAAAACAGGATTATTTAAATTGTGAAATTTTTATAATTACGCTATTGTCTAATAAAACTAAAAGATTTGATCTAGTTAAAATTATATTATCCATCACAAAAACTTATATCTTTGGAATGGCATTATATGGCATGTAGAGTGTTAATTAGTCAAAAATGTATATAACTTAAAAAACTATAATTCTTGGTTAACTTGCGTTAATCATAAATATGATTTCTTATAAGTTTTTTTGCATATTCGTTATCATAATGCGAGTTAGACAATGGTGTATTAATGTTAAGGAGAATTCACAGTACTACAGATACTTGAAAAACGATAATGGAAATGGAAAATTTTATCGCAAGTAAAGTTATAGATCTATGATACATGAGGCAAAAGTAACTAACTAATATTACTATTATTAACATTTAAAAAGTGATACAGTTTTCATATTTAACAATATTAGTATTTTACTATACATACTCCATAAGAATAAAAACGTAACAAGATGTAAACAAACAAAACCATGTGATTCAGGAGTGACAAATATGTCATTACAATAATATTATTAACAAATGAAGAAATTGGAATTCAACTGCAGTGGTCCAAAGAATATCTCCAATATTTATAGAAGTAATTTTCTTAAATTGATTGTTATTTTCTAAAATTAAATATTTATATATTTAGTATAGCAAAACAGCAATATATAATTTAATGAATTTCAGCAGATACAAATTAGCCAAGTAAACTACCTAAAATAGTAATTGCATTAGATTAGCCGACGTAACATAATATCAATATTCTATGAGTTGCACTCTGTGATACTTAAATGTGTAGTATTTTAGTGTCTTTAATATTGTCCATCGTTTTCTTTAAAAATTTTATAATACCTTTATGTTTGGGTTCTTAAAAGTGGATATTACATAATATTCTTATTTATTTGTTTCAAAATTTGTAAAATTATTGATAGCAATCATACCATATTTAACCTTATTAAGTGGTGCGAATACTATCAATAATTTTAAATTCTTTGAAAGAAATATAAATAACATTTAATATTAGTATCATGTGTTGTAATAAAAAAGATACTTTATACTAGGCAGATAATGCCTACTATAAAGTACCTGTTTTGACATGTTTACATTTAGTTAAATATTTAACCCATGGAGTATAGTTCCTCATGATATTTTCTTTCATCGCAAAGCTTGATATCAATTGGCACATTAAATATGGCAAAATTTCACAATTTATTTATTACTTTATATGTATAAATCCGAAGTGTTAACTGATATGATGGAAAATATTATACTTAGAGATAAAAACCACTAATATTCTATAAAACTACTACTAATATATCTAAAAAAGACTTAAATATAAAAGAAATATTTATAATTTACCATCAAGTACACTTCTTTTAAGTATAATGTTTTTTCCTAAATACTTAAACGGTAAAAACGAAAGCATCTATTGTTTCAAATACTAATCTTGTACATTTGTTTTCGAGTGAATATTTTAAATTAATTTTGTTTAATAATAATATATAATAATTTAAATTACAATTCCTACATTTTCAAGATAGTTTGAGGACTGTGAAGGCTCTGTTTGGATAATTTTTAGTCAGCTTGCTGTTCCTGTTTCCTATTTAAAAATAGTAATAATTTTTGAAGTTGTACTTTTAGCGTGTTTAAGAAAAACGTTTTTTTTTAAGAAGCATGCACTTAGAAATGCAAAACGGTTGTTGTATATATATTTTTTTTATTGCAGTAAAAGTCTTAATAAAGAAGTTCCTTAAATATTTTGTTTTATTAATATTTAAAAATCATTATTAATATGTAACAGGAAAAGCGGTTATCCAAAAATCGGTAAGAGCGGTGTGCGAATCGATAATCATCTTTTGACATCACTAATTACGGTTTTAGCGCACCAAGTACATCACTAATTTTACTACGATTTTACGTCATACGTTATATATATTACTACTCCATATGTGAGAAAGAGTCAGAGCTGAGACTAAATCCGTTTTTATGAATGAAACGGGTGAGAGGCAGATAGTTTTTTACGAATGAGAATGTAAGTAGCTATAGTGCTACTTTGCACCCCCCCATACCACCGAAAATAGCCTCGCGTCAATGTATGAATCTCAACCATCTATTTTATAGTTAGTAATCTATGGTCAAGCCTATCCTGTGTTGTCATTAACAATGCTATTACATGTTAAAATGCAGTTCGTTCTTTAAAACGTTAAAAATAAAATCTATAAAAAAAATGGAAAAAAATGTTTTTATTTATTTCTCCTGGGTAGAAGACAATATTTTTTTGCTGTTATATCATTATTACTATTCGTCATAATATTCTGTTATAATTAACTTTTGAAATCATATTATTATTTTAATATATGTCCATTATAAATAAATTAATTTCGTGTTAGTCTTTTCGTGGAAAGGAATGCAGTTCAATTTTCCATACGTCAAGTGGAACGTCAGACGTTCCAAAAATACATTAGCAAGTTAGCTAAAAATTAGCCTTTTTTAAGGTTTAAACTTATAATATAGAGATGTCCCTTATTACCAGAAATGTTTTTCGTACATTGTTACAGGTATGGTATTAATACTTTGGCTTATTTAATTAAGAAACCATTTAAAATATAATTAAGAAAACTGTTTCGTAACTACTTGTTATATTTTAAATTATGTATTTGTTTTTTTTATTATTAATGTATTTTGCAATGATTGTTAATGAGATTTACGTTCTCTACTTATTCTTCTGTATAATCCGGTCAAATCCTTGAAGGTATCAAATAACCTCACGTGATTCTATGATACTCATATAAAGTGGTTGACATTTCCATGTTTAATTAATTTAATATTCAACTGCGTATTTTTGTAATTTTATTTAATTAAGTCCAATTTCCATAATTGTACGCGGTGTCCGTGATTTCTGATTCTCTTTTGTTTTTCAGGGTTCTCAACATGTTGGAAAAGGCTTGCACACAAGCGCGGTAAACTCTAACAAAAACGTATGTTTCGCACCACTTTCAATCAGCACCCTGGTGAGAATACTAACTAACTAATGGTTGCTCCCAATCATAATGCAGTAAAGCAGAAGTATATATACACAAATTTTAATATAATCTTACAAAATATATAAGACAGTAATTCTACAGATTTGGGGATGTTAAAAGATAAGAAATAGAATGTTAAGACATAAGCATTTAGCATTGATTTATGTTACTTCCCAAATAAATTTATATACTATGAAATAAATTCATATAAACAACCAGTCTCTTGCTCTAAAAATTCATCTAGTTTAAAAATTGTTGTAGCAAAGGTCACAATCACAAATGCTGGGAGCCTAAAAAAATCTAAATTATGTGGCAGATTAACATTGTAAAGATTTGTTTTGGCCATTGTGTAGATACTTAATTAATGGTTAGGGGAAAACCTGTACAATAATTGGGGAAGGGGAAAACATGTACAATAATTGGGGAAGAGTAACACATGTACAAATTGGGGAAGGGGAAAACATGTACAACAAAGATCAAAAAACTGTTAGTAATTTATTAAAATATTACAAATGGATGATCAAACTTAATTCTAATATTACTTGAGATGTTACATGGGGCAAATATTCAGCCATATTTGTAGTCAACAAATTCTTGTGATCTTATTAAAAGTTTATATTGATTGTACAAATAGTTAATTATATAATATTGCTCATATGAAACATAATAAAATTTAATTAAACTATTACTAAGTACAATGATATACTCAAGTGTTTTACTGATAGGATAAATATTTCTGCTTTATTGCATGTTCATTAATATACAATGTGTACAAAATACTCAAGTTACTGAGTATTTTGTTCGTTTTGATGTTAAACTGATTTGAATAATCTTCTGCAATGTTTTAAGCATTTCGCATATGTTGAATATTTTGATACTAGACAAAAACTGATGGATATATGTAATAAAAAGTCTTGACAAACCCCATGATTGGGGCATGTCAGTTTCGATATCTAATCTTTCAAGAGAGTGCTTGTGCTGTAATAAGCAAGTAATATGAGTATCCTGTAAGTATTTTGTAAGGCTAAATTGTAATTTTGCTCGGAATCAATATAAATTGTGATACTATACATATATGTTTATTGGGTATTGCAGTAATATTCAGTTTTCTTAATCATGTGTAAAAATTAAATGGCACTGATGTGCTTTTCTTTTAAGAGTATCATATTATGTAATTTAAGCTGTTAAAAATATCAAGTATATGTAAAAGTAATTATATATTTAATTTATTAAAATATAAAGCATTGCAGAAAATTAAATACATGTTTTGCATCAAATTCAACTATCTACTATTGATTGAAATTGGCAACCAAATTATATATTATTATAAATAATTGGCACCTAAATTATAAGTTTGCGAAGAAACCAAGTATGTTTTTAAATCAACTTGTCAGATACAACATGTTCATCCCAAGATGTAAGTGTAAAACTGGTTTTATGGTTGCATGGATTTTATATTATGGTGTAATACAATGCCATTCTTTTCCTTGTATATAGTAAAACAATAAAAGATTAAAGATAGTTTGTTTTTAATCATTTTTTATTTTATATATGAAATAACTCATTTTTCTATTTTGAAATTAATTTTATTGCAAGAATAGGATGGGACTGTAAATGAAACAAGCACGATTTACAAGTAGTCTAGTATTTTATATAATTAATTGTCCCAATCTTCATTATAATATTCTCCAGCCCTTATCCCACTCTAAGTGGGGTTAGCACAACATGTTATAAACATGTTGTCACATGATTTGGCTACGTATTTTACGACCGGCCGCCTGCCTGACGTCAACTTACCGTCGTATTTTACGACACCTCGGTAAGAAAGACGGTGGTCTATTCTACTTAACCAGATACCACACGGTAGGTCAACTTACCTTAGTCGCATTTTACGAAACCTCGGTAAGAAAGAGGGTGGTCTATTCTACTCAGCCGGATACCACACGGCGGGTCGACTTACCTCAGTCACCTTTTACGACACCTCGGTAAGAGATTAGGGTGGTCTATTCTATTCCGCCGGATACCACACGTGTTATCTCAATCTTAATTATTAAACAAAATCTATTAAGATGAAAGTTCTGTTTCCTTGAAAAACAATACATGTACAAGTCATACATTAACCATTCCTATAAAAATGTTTAAAAATAATACAACTCCTTTTGGATTTTGTACGAATGGGTAAACAATTTAATCTGAGTTATAAGCACTTGTACAAAATAACAGAGCATGATCCTCTGCACCACATTCAATTCAAGCCTTTGTGTTGTCTGATGCATTGTAATGTATAACAAATAATTTTATGTTGTGTTCGTTCACGAACATCATATTTTTTAATTTTAAGTTTTTTATTGTTGATTGTTCATAAATATCGCTAATTGTTAAAAACAAATAGTATTTATAATTTACACACAAAATTAATAAATAATGCATTTAATGTGTATCAAATATTGTATTACACTATGAAGTTTAACTTAGGTAATAAAGAAATCGTGTTTGGTTGTAAGTATGATCATGTTTACAAAATATGAAATACTTAATAAATGTTTTAGTTTAATTTGTGAAAGACCAAGTAACTCATCGGGCTTACGATATTTTTTGTTATAATTAAAGAGCAGAATTAGATATGTCGCCACCATAAATGCGAAAAAGAAATTTCTCGAATCATAAAAAATCAATTTATTTCATTGATTTTTAATTTGAGTGCTCAAACTATTTTAACTTTATATTATAGTATATTTCTATTTATAATAAAATGGTAAAATTTATTGGAATAGTACGCGTTCTTCGTTTAAAGTACCGTTTAAGCAATTTCAACTTGACGATTTGCCAAAGGAAAGGAAAGGTCATTAGTTTTGCCTTTTACAAAGCGATTCTAGCACTTGTAAAAACCTGGCAAGAATTTATGCTCATACTTTATTTCACATGCGCATTACCATAGCTCATCTCTTTAAGCACTTTTCGAAGTTACTTAGAGAAAGTTGAGATATACCAGAACCCACCCTATAAAAGTGGTTTCCGCTTACATCCCAGTTACGTCGACTTACTGAAAATATAGTCCAAAAAGCGTCCTATATGACCCAGGCATTGATCAAAAGTTATAGTCAAAAGTTATATTATTAGCCTCGCTTTCCAAATGTATTTTATAAAGGAATAGACATTAAACAGCATGATAATTGCACGATTAAGTGGGCGTCGAACCTAACAATGTGCACCGTAGCGGACGACGGAACTACACCAGCTGATGTGCAGATGGTCGTGCCATAAATCGATCACCAGAAACTCTTCGGCTTGTGTATTATCACTTAAAATTTAGATAGGTACAAATATATGTCAATCGCATGAATATCTTCAGTTGCCAGGATGAAGGCAGGTGTGGTTAACAGCGATGGATTTATACTGGTACGAGGTTTCCTATCTACGAATGATAATTAATTTTAACATTAAGACTTCAGATTAGGTCTTCTCATTAGCATCAAAGTTCTTATTACTCTCCCACTGCTGGGAATAAGCCTCTTCTCTCCGTTTTTGGAGAGAAGGATTGGAGCTAAGACCTCCCACGCTGCTCCAATGCGGATTGGTAGGTTACACATATTCCCAGAATTATTAGGGATATGCAGGTTTCCTCACGATGTTTTGCTTCACGGAAAAGCGTGTGATAAATTGCAATTATCAATTAGACACATAAGTTTTTAAAAGAAAAACTCATTGCTGTCTACTCGAGTTTGAACACATGATCGTCTCTAGAGATTCACACGGTCGCACCGCTGGACTATCACAGCTTGTTATGTTATATTACTTTGATTAAATACAATTACTTTGTTGTTATAATTTTCTCTGTGTTACAGCAAACGAGCAAGGAGGGTCGCATTAAATGTACCCTAATACCCGGAGATGGCGTCGGTCCAGAGCTTGTATATTCCGTTCAGGAGGTTTTCAAGGTGCGTTTACGATTTAAAGAAAATTCAATAATTTGTAATAATATAATTTATAGAGTTAGGCGTTACTTTGCGGAGATCCATAAAACAAAAGTAATAATAAAATTGTTTTGCTATAATACGCGATGAAGTAAAATAGAAAATATATATAATGCTAAATGTAGAGTGGACAAATTTTCATACCTGATACATATAGGATTAGTTAAAACACATGCACAAACCTCCACCACCGCCACCACAATATACAAGTACTACATACGTTCACTATCACAAACTCAACAGTCGTTTCACCCCGGAACCGACGCATCATCAGGAGATACACTCCACGACAAAATCACAAAACGAAGCAATACCCAAATGAGCTTAGTTATATACTAATCGGTTCAACCCCACCATTTATTTTAGTTTGCCTGCGAACACGTGTAACAAACTTGAACTAGAAACATTTATCTGATCGTTAATAAGGGTGCCATTGTTATGATTTATAATCTCAAGATGTTCCCAGATATTCAATTTAAGCCCTTTGTTACATGTGCGCAAGACTTCGAAACTATGGTCATTAGGAACTTTATGACCGCTTGCAATAATATATAAATATATTCTTCATGTATATATATATATATATATATATATATATATATATATATATATATATATATATATATATATATATATATATATATATCTATTACGACAGGCGGCCGGCATTCCCGTGGACTTCGAGTCGTACTTCTTCTCTGAAGTCAATCCAACGTTGAGCGCGCCGCTCGAGGACGTTGTGGGATCCATTGCGAGGAACAAAATTTGTATTAAGGTATAATACACTAATATTTGTAACTTCAAACAATCAAACAAACAAATTTTTCAGCTTTATATATTAGTTTAGATTAGCTACAAAATATATTACAGTAGAAGCTCTTTATTCTCGGGGTATACGTTCTGTAAATATGCCGCGAATACGGAAACCGTGAATATGGAATGGTAATTTATATAGGGTTATAGGGGAGAGGTTCCTAAGCGACGAAAAAAAAGCAAAAACATAAAAATCAGTTTGGAATAAAGTAAGTTTTTGACTTTACATTTTGATAAGTTACATATAATCTTCAGATTTAGGCAATGGTTTAAAAAAATTGTAATTTATAATAAGTATAAGATTAATAAGTTTGTTTTATCTAAATATTCTGTTTGTTTACAACAACACCGATCGCGGCGGAGGCGGCTTACCTCAAAAGAACCGCTAAACGAAACAAACAACGCCGATAGTTTTTGAAAACGCATGCTAGGCGTAGTTGTAATAAGATCTTTTTTATTTATATTTTTATTAGTCCACTTGACGAGGCGTTGACAAAGGATAACGCGTGCTTTTATTTAGGTACATATGTAGATGTATGTACCGATTCGATCCGCGAATAAAGAAATCTTAGACCGCGAATATAGGACTTAGTCGCAATATTTTCAGTCCGCGAATAGTAAAAACGCGAATGAAGGAAGCGCGAATAAAGATCTTCTACTGTATATACTATATACACTCGTTTAAATAAAATTTTCGATATATATTACTACACTTTCAAAAGGCGTGATGAGGCTATTTTCCCAGCTGTGGAATAGATATAATGGAATTCGTTCTTCGTAGGGCATTCTAGCAACTCCGGACTTTTCGCACACGGGTGAATTGCAAACTTTGAATATGAAACTGCGCAATGCTTTGGACTTGTACGCGAACGTGGTCCATGTAAAGTCCCTGCCTAATGTCAAGTGTCGTCATCACGACGTCGACTGCATCATCATAAGAGAGCAAACTGAGGGAGAGTACTCGGCTCTGGAGCACGAGTCCGTTCCTGGTAAGGGTTACATTGATCTCCTGAACTCTATTCATACATAAGGTATAAGATTCTGTAATAAAATTCAGCAATCAATTTCAGCTTTGCCATTACAGCAGTTTAAAAACACTGTTAAAAAGAGGCTGATACAGAAAGCATACTATACTCTTGAAGATTACTTAGAATATATAGTTTCTCTCTTTGAACCTGTACAAGACAATAACGACTTAATGTAAATAGTATTAAGAATTATATTTTTAAAAAGAGCAACCGCTGAGTTTCTTGCTGGCTCTTCTCGGTAGCAACAGCTTTTCGAACCAGCAGTAGAGTTGACGATTCAAAAGCACGTTTACAAGTTTATTTGAAAGAATATTTTGAATTTGAATGTATTGGGGATTTGGGATCAGTTAAAAAGTAGGTATCACCAATCATTTGAACACCGCTCTACCAAAGCAAGAATTAATTACGACGTTTTTTATATCCTTTCATTAATGACTGGTTTATAATGTAATGGTGTAATAGTGCCAAATTTCATCAATATTGTGAATTGATTTTAATAATGTAAGAGTATACTGAGCGATATACTCCAAGAAATGGACAGTATTTTCCGGAATTTATTGTATTCACACTTAGTATATTCACAAATTTTATTTTCTTAGCGAGGTGTCGTAAAAGGCGACTAAGTTAAGTTGATCCACTGTGTGGCATCCGGTTGAGTGGAGTGGAACCATCCTCTTTCTTACCGAGGTGTCGTAAAATACGACTAAGCAAAGTTGACCCGCCGTGTGGTATCCGGCTGAGTAGAATAGACCACAATCATTTCTTACCGAGGTGTCGTAAAAGGCGACTAAGGTGAGTTGATCCACCGTGTGGCATCCGGTTGAGTAGAATAGACACCCTTTTTCTTACCCAGGTATCATTAAGGACGACTAAGGTAGAATATGTAGCCAAATCACATGACAACATGTGCCGACCCCACTTAGAGTGGGATAAAGGCAGGATAATGATGATCCCACGCTGATCATATTTATTCTCTGTGTCAGGTGTAGTGGAATGCCTGAAGATAATAACGGCGGCGAAGTCGGAGCGCATAGCTAAGTTCGCTTTCGACTACGCCGTGAAGATGAGGCGTAAGAAGGTGACCGCCGTGCACAAGGCCAACATCATGAAACTGGGAGATGGACTCTTCTTGCGCAGCTGCGAGGAGGTAAAATATTCCATCTTCAACTGGATCTAAGAACCTATCTAGCTATTGAACCTTTTCCCAGTAAGTAACGGCCTGTTACTATCCCACTGCTGGGCATAGGCCTCCTCTCTCCATTTTTGGAGAGAAGGGTTGGAGCTAAGTCCTACCACGCTGCTCCAATGCGGATTGGTAGATTACACATATCCCCGGAATTCTCTAGAGATATGCAGGTTTCCTCACGATGTTTTCCTTCACCGAAAAGCGTGTGATAAATTGCAATTATCAATTAGACACATAAGTTTTAATAGAAAAACTCATTGGTGTCTGCCCGGGTTTGAACCCATGATCGCCTCTAGAGATTCACACGGTCGCACCACTAGGCCATCACAGCTTATCCCAGTATTTTTCATTTATTAATCAAAATTTCTTTTACAATCACAATGCAATACTATTTATTTATTTATGTACCATAAAAAATGTTGGAATAAAACATTATTGGTAAATAAAAGTGTACAAAGGTCAACTTATCTCTAAGACAGAGATCTCTGCCAGCTAACCTACAAAGTGAGACAATTTATAGTTAAGAAAAAGTTGGTACGCTAATATCAAACATTATAAATTAGAATTAACCTCACTAATAATTTCCTAACTATTTCGACCAGCCGTAATGACCCAACTAACGCTTAAAAAGGAAAGGCAAATAGCCAAGGGAGTGGAAATATTTTTTTGGGCGGCCGGCGAAGCGATATTGTAAGCAGATAGTATCCGCGAGGCTTATGTCTAACAACTATACTGGATAATTAGGTCAATTTAAAAAGTACAATTTCTTCTCCCATAGAGAATTAAATAAAATAATGATTGATGCTAAGATAAAAAATATTTTTCAATTTAACAACACAAAAATGATTGCTGTAAACGTCTGGGCCCAAAGTTGTATGAAATTCTGGCAGTATCCTTTCACAAACTGGTCCAGTCTCGATGACAAGCGTGACCTGTTGTTGCTGCTAAGACTCTCTTCATGAAATACGTGAAATTTTGTTAAAAATTTTTTAACTTTACTTGTTTTTTCAAATTGTTTCTTATTATATACTAGCGACCTGCCCCTGCTTCGCACGGATATAAAATATATATCCCATGTCAGTCAATGTAAAAAAATGATTAAAATCGATCCAGTAGTTTTGATTTATTCATTACTGCCCGTGGCCCGCAAGCGTTAAATTTGGAGAAAAACAATTTCCTTTCCCTATGCCAAGAAGATTTCCTGCTATCTTTGGAATATCTAAATTCGTATAGTACATTTTTACTTATTTACATTTTTTTTATTTATTTTACATTTTCCCTATGTATTTTATTTTTACAATTAATTACAGAATGTATTTAAACAAACTCTTGCAAGAGCGACATAGCTGCTAAAGTCGAAGTGTTATAGGGCGAAGCGCGGCGACATCACGGCATCCTAAATCTGTAATATCTCCGAAAATGTTCACTTAAATTACATGCTGTAAACGGCCATATTGATCTATATTAAATCAACTATTTATTTAAGGTACTTAATTGGATAAGGATTAATGCTGTATTGTATAAATATTGCTTCAAAAATATGGCATAATTTTTCTTAAAAAGTAAATGACAAAAAATGCTATAGTGGGTTATCCATAAGAGATAGACATATACCATCGCGGACTTTTCTGTAGACCTTTTCAAGATGTACAAATACTTAGTACATTATTTTGAAAAATCTCGTAGGGTTTAGCCTGCGTTTGCAATGTAAGCGGAAAAAAATGTAATTATTTACAGAAACCTCAAAAATTACAGTATTTCTCTACTCCGTATTGAATGTTATTATACGTACAAACCTTCCTCTGGAATCACTCTATCTATTATCATCATATTATCTAAACCGCATCAAAATCTGTTGCGTAGTTTATAAGTTTTATGCATACATAGGGATATATGGACAAACAAAGAATGCGACTTTGTTTTATAATATGTAGTGATGTAATATATTATTATGTATATACTGGCCATACCTCGGTCACCCAAGAACTGTAAACTCCTTTCCAGATGGCCAAACTGTATCCGCGTATCCAGTTCGAGAAGATGATAGTAGACAACTGCACGATGCAAATGGTCTCCAACCCTAACCAGTTCGACGTGATGGTGACTCCCAACCTGTACGGCAACATCGTGGACAACCTCGCCAGCGGGCTGGTGGGCGGCGCTGGCGTGGTTGCCGGGGCCTCCTACAGCGCGGACTGCGCCGTATTCGAACAGGTACTGACGATAACTTCTCATATCATCCTTGTTTACTATAGTGTATTGATATACGAGGTGTGTTCAAAAAGTATCGCGAATTTTGTGTATTTTCAAAAACTATTTATTTATTCATGAATATTTATTTTGTCCCCTTCAAAGTAACCCCCCTGGGATATTATACACTTGTGCCAACGTTTTTTCCAATCTTCGAAGCACTTCAAAAATCATTATTTTGTATCTTGTTCAGCTCCTCCTTCGATGCCGTCTTTATCTCGTCAGTCGTGGCGTAGCGTCGTCCTTTCATGGGCCTTTTCAGTTTCGGGAACAAGAAAAAGTCACAGGGGGCCAGATCTGGGGAATAAGGTGGCTGCGGTATCATTAGTGTGTTGTTTTTGGCCAAGAAGTCGCGTACAAGCAGCGTTGTGTGAGCAGGGGCGTTATCGTGGTCCATTGTTTTGAATAAGGAAAAATCGAAGACGAACCAAAACACGTGCAAGCAAAGCAGCTGTCAACAATTAACTGAAAATTCAAAATGGCCAAACTTGTCAGCATAAGTGAGGGACAAATGTACCAATATAACGCCACAAAAAAAACGAAATTCGAATATACGTAACCCGAGAAAATTCAAAATTCGCGATACTTTTTGAACACACCTCGTATATGTATGTATAATGAAGTATATTGGAATCTGTCGTCTCGTCGAAGTATACGCGGAATATGTCAGTCGTGGATTAGCAAACGCTGAGCTAAGAAGTGGTGCGTGGTAGCGAGCCGTATTATTCAAAAGTCATCTTCCTGCCTTTAACCCAATCTGAGAGGGGTCAGCACAACATGTTATAAACATGTGTCACGTGACTTGGCTACGTATTTTACGACCAGCCGCCTGCCTGACATCAACTTACCTTTGTAGTATTTAACGACACCTCGGCAAGAATTGAGGGTGGTATTATTCTATTCTACCGGATACCACACGGCGTATTCAACAGTATTATAATTATAAGTTCTGGTAGTAAGTACACTACATTTTGGCGAAGAGAGTGAAAAACAATGTCTGTAAGTACCTTATTTAATATTTAAAGGAAAAAAGGAGGATAAGAGAATAAGAATTTTAATACAATTATATTTACAGTTAGATTAGACTATACTAATCATCATCTTCCTGCTCCTATCCCACTCTAAGGGGGGTCGGCACAACATGTTATAAACACGCTGACACATGATTTGGCTGCGTTTTTACGACCGGCCGCCTGCCTGACTTCAACTTACCTTAGTCGTATTTTACCTCACCTCGGTAAGAAAGAGGGTGGTCTATTCTACTAAACCGGATACCACGCGGTGGATTAACTTACCTTAGTCACCTTTTACGACACCTCGGTAAGAAATGAGGGTGGTACTATTCTAGTTAGCCGGATACCACACGGCGGTATTAATTAATTGAATGTAATTGAATTAATTTCAGGGTGCCCGTCACATATTCTCGGGCGCTGTGGGCAAAAACATTGCGAACCCCACAGCAATGCTTCTATGTTCGGCGAACTTACTGTCGCACGTCAACCTACATTCGTACTCTAAGATGATCAAGAATGCTATAAACAAGTTAGTATCTATATCTCTCCTTAATATTTAAATGAGTTAATCTTGTATGTATATAAGTAAGTAGCAGCCTGTTACTCTCCCACTGCTGGGAATAGGCCTCTTCTCTCCGTTTTTGGAGAGAAGGATTGGAGCTAAGACCTACCACGCTGCTCCAATGCGGATTGGTAGGTTACACATATCTCCAGAATTGTCTAGAGATATGCAGGTTTCCTCACGATATTTTCCTTCACCGAAAAGCGTGTGATAAATTGCAATTATCAATTAGACAAATAAGTTTTAATAGATAAACTCATTGGTGTCTGCCCGGGTTTGAACCCGTGACCTCCTCGAAAGAGTCGCACGGTGTTACCGCTGGGCTACCACAGCTTGTATGTATATATAGGTATATATATATTTTTTTTTTTTGGAATCTCGGAAACGGCTCCAACAATTTTTCTGAAATTGAGCATGCAGGAGGTTTTCAAGGAGAAAAATCGATCAAGCTAGGTTTTATGCAAAAAAATCGTTTTATCCCTGTTTTTGGGCATTAAAAATACTAAAATTTATATTGAATTGAATTTTTCCCATTAACTGTCAAGTCAGCGTAGCTTATTCGGGGAACGGGTGGTCGCGAGAAATGAAAATACCTAGGATCGAGCCCCACCTATCCTATTATTTTTCTTTTTTTTTTAAGTTTTTCTTTTATTTTGTAAAAAAATACCGAACAAGGTTCGATCACCCAGATATTTATTTATTTATTTAATTATATATACATATATGCTACATTTAATTTAAATCATTATTAAAATGAAATGTTATTTTATTTCAGAGTCTTGAAAGACGGCAAAGTTAGAACGAAGGATCTCGGCGGCCAGTCCACTACTAAAGACTTCACTTACGCCGTAATCCATAGCCTGGCCTAACGTTCATAGATGGGAACGTGTACAAAAAAATACGTTAAAATAGACACGTGTAAGTAAAAAAAGACGTTGCCATACTTATTATAGTCCAATAGACGACCGTAAAATATCGTCTGATTTCACTACATACATATGTATACTATTGGTAAAGAACTACGACTACATCGTAAACTTTCATTAGATTTTAAATTATGGTTTCTATTATTTATTAATTAATTTTTTTTAACAACTCTTTTCGGCAAAGGAAATCTTAAGGAAACCTGCATATATGTAGAGAATTCTGGGGATATGTGTTACCTACTTGGAACAACGAAGAGAGGAGGCCTCTGCCCAGTGCAGAAGTAATTAAAAAAAAATGTTTAATTATTTGACTTACGCTATTCTTTCTACTTAAGTAATAAGCAATTATGGTTTTTATTTAAGTTATTGTATAGTATTTATAGTTTTTGTGATACTACTTTTACAAAGATCTGCTGTTTGACGCCATAGGAATCAACCTAAGGTTACCATTTATTATCAGATTAACGAAAATAATCGATACCAACAGGTAAATAATGGTTTTAGATCGCAGATAAATGTTTAGGATGTATAAAGATGTAGGAAGGTTTTTCTCGTTTGACTATCATGACTATTATTTTAACCGTCTCTTGGACTATAAAACTTCACATGTTCTCAACAAACTAAGTTAGGTTTTACTTACATACCAAATTTAGACAATTACTTCGTAGAGCAACTAAGCGTAATTTATTTATTTATTTATTTATATACTTTTTTTGTGAAATGTGATCTGCAATCATAGACAAAATTTATAAAAACAGTATTAAGTATTTATTGTTACCAGTTTAGTAAAATAATGATAAACTTACTATTGTTTTATTTTTCCTTTATTTTATATAATCCGCAATTTATTTGTATTCTTGTCCTACTAATAACATTTTCCTGGAATTCCTTTTCAGCATGAAGGTTTTAGAGAGGAAAAATCGATCTAGCTTTTATTTAAAAAAAAAATCGTTTTATCCCTGTTTTTGGGCATTAAAAAAATACAAAAATTCAAATTGAATACATAATTGACTGGATCGTTGGCGTAGTGGGTAGTGACCCTGCCTTCGGCACCACGGGTCGCGGGTTCGATTCCCGCCGAGGGCCAACATTTTCAATAAATGAATTTGTTGGTCTTTGAGCCTGGGTGTATATTTGTATTTAAGTATGTATTTAAAAATATATAAGTATAGTATTCACCAGTTGTCTGTCACCCATAATACAAGTATTAAGTTACTTTGGGGACGGACGACCGTGTGTGTAAGTGACCCATATATTTATTTATTATTTATATTTATTATATATAAAACTGTCAAGTCAGCGTAGCGTATACGGGGAACAGTGGTCTCTAGAAATGAAAATACCTAGGTTCGAGCCCCACCTGCCCAATTATTTTTTTATTTTGTAAAGGTACTTCTCTTTACATATTGTAATATTGCTTATTTTGGTCTGGCTTCTTTACTCTCTTATAATAACTATGAATTCAGAACACAATACTCGTATTACTGGGTCTACTTTCAGACTTTGCATCGTTGTAAAATGTTAGTAACGTTAACGATTTTGTTTGATGATCTATGTTAAAAAAATATTCGGACTAATTTTATATGAATTTTTAAAAAACTTGTGCTACCATATTGGACGTGATAACAACGCAATACATTATCTATAGTCTATACTAATATATAAAGCTGAAGAGTTTGTTTGTTTGATTGATTGTTTGAACGCGCTAATCTCAGGAACTACTGGACTGATTAGAAAAATTCTTTCAGTGTAAGATAGTCTATTTATTGACGAAGGTATTTATTTATATAATATCACGCTAAAATGAATAGGAGAGGAGCAGCAATAAAAAATACTACGAAAATGGCATAATTTAAAGCTTTCCTTGCAGGCGCTGAGTCGGTAATATTAAATTAAAAAAATTACTCAATAATCATGTATCACAAAATTGTTCTCCTCTAAAAGTTCTAAATAAAAGTCTGCGACAGCATATGTCTAGCTTTTAAGGTTAACCCACTGTTACTATTTTTGTTATTACTAAAAGACTATATTACGGTTTTAATCTTACCACGTGGGCAGAGCCGCAGGCGATTGCTAGTCTATACTAATATTATAAAGAGGAAAAATTTGTATGTATGTTTGAAATGTTTTCACACAAAAACTACTAAACTGATTTCGAAAATTCTTTCACCATTGGAAAGCTGCATATTTACTGAGCAACATAGGCTTTATTACAAAAAAAATAGAGTTCAGTTATAAAAATGTAATAAGGTGTAAAAAACAACATTACGCAGTGAAACCGGGGGATATTACTAGTTCGGAATAAAACAAAATCACTGTTATAAGGTTGTATTATAGGTATTTGTTTTCTGACTGAATTTAAACCTGAATTTGGATGTAGATGTAATTTGTCTGCAGATGTGATTTTTATTTAGAACTTAACTTACTTTTTAATGTGTACGATTGTTAGTTTGAGTAAAATACAGATCAATTTGTAATTTAATCGGCTTGCGGTATAGCTCTTGGAGTAGCTAGTTTCTTGACTCTGTCCGATATTACGTATTTCAAAGCGTTGGGTGGTACCTGGAATATTATATAGATATTAATCGCAATATCGTCCACTTTACACGATACTTTATCTATAAAAAAATTTAGTGGGCCGTCGGCGTATGTGTGCTTTCAGCTAGGGGGGTTGGGGGTTCGATTAAAGCTGTACTGCTTTTTTTACTTTTAGTTTTAAGCCTTTAAGACGTGTGGAATCCGGCTGAGTGGAATATTACCGAGATGTCGAAAACGCGACTTAGGTAAGTCGACCCGCCGTATGATATCGGCTGAGTAGAATAGACCACCCTCATTTCTTACCTAGTAAGCGTAAGATACGACTAAGATACGTTGACGTCGTAAAATGCGTAGCCAAATCATGTTACATGTTGATAACATGTAGTGTTTACCCCACTTAAAGTGGGATAAGGGCAGGAGGATGATTATAAAATAAATATATAATTAAATAAATAGTTTTGGCAAATGCAGTTTTATTTAAATTTCTATGTTTAAATAATCTATACTTATAATAAATCTGTAGAAAGGTCAATTCTGTACCTGAAATATATTTCCAAAATAACTATCAGGGGGTGATTAGGGATCGATACTGATGCCAAAAATGCAATTAGTAAAATTTTTGTCTGTCTGTCTGTCTGTCTGTCTGTCTGTCTGTCTGTCTGTCTGTCTGTCTGTCTGTCTGTCTGTATAACCGTTATAGAAACAAAAACTACTCGACGGATTTTAACGAAACTCAGTACAATTTTTTTTCATACTCCTGGGCTGGTTATAGTATACTTTTCATCACGCTACAATCAATAGGAGCAGAGCAGTGAAGGGAAATGTTGGGAAAACGGGAGAAGTTACTCCATTTTTTAAGCTTCCGTCGCGTGTGCAACCTTGATGGTTAAAGCTACACAGAAATCATGTATGACGGAAATATTCTCCTTAAAATTATATAAAAACTATCCCACGACAGCATATGTCTATCTTTTATGGTTGACTTACAATAACACCCGATAGCTTAACAGTTCGAAGCTTTCTGGTTATATTTGTCTACTCCTACGTTTATATCACTCTCAGTCATCTGTAATAAAGTAAATAACAATCTACGGACGGTAACTAGAGATCACACGACTTTCCAATAGGACTACCTACAGATCAAATCTATACTAATATATAAAGCTGAAGAGTTTGTTTGTTTGTTTGATTGTTTGAACGCGCTAATCTCAGAAACTGCTGGACCGATTTTAAAAATTCTTTCAGTGTAAGATAGTCCATTTATCGAGAAAGCTATAGGCTATATCACATCACGCTAAGATGAATAGGACAGGAGCAGCATTAAAAAGTTGAAAGCTTTTCTTGCGTGCGCTGAGTAAACGATAATGGTTATTAAAAATCATGTACTACAAAATTGTTCCCCTCTAAATGTTCTATATAATAGTCCGCGGCAGCATGTCTTGCTTTTAAGGTTAACCCACTCTAGCCATTTTTATAGTTATCAAAAGACTATATTACGGTTTCAATCTTACCATGCGGGCGGAGCCGCTGGCAATTGCTAGTATTTTAATAAAATGCTTAGAACTCTTGAGTCATATGGGTTTGTTTGCTGTTAAACGATAAGACTGCCTAATTGTACAAGTCGTATAATTATAAGTTTATCTTGTTTATCTGTATATTTTTTGTTGTGCAATAAAGAATATGGAATAAAAATAAAAATAAATATGTTTACTGTAACGTGACAAATACAATATTTAAATATCAGTTACCTTAACTGGATCCCGGTACCAAGCTTCCTTGGATAATCTTCGGTACCATTTAAATTCAGGGAAATGACATATCTGATTGATTCTTGGTAACAGTAGCTCCAAAGGTTTACATTGACCTCTCTGTTGATTCACAGTAAATAACTCTTCAGTATATAATCCGTTAATATTGATATAGTAAAGTAAAAAGGTACGTAGTAAAATTAAAAGAAAGGTACAACAAATTTAGAACCTTAATAGAATTAGAAAATTTAGTTTCGTCGAAAATTTAGGATTCGTATGCAGAATGCAAACTCAACAATTGTTTCGAGTTTGTGATAGTGAACGTATGTAGTGCTTGTGTATTGTTGTGGCGGTGGTGGAGGTTTGTGCATGTGTTTTTACGAATCCTGCATGTATTAGGTATGAAAACGGATTGTCCACTCTACATTTAGCATTACATATATTTTCTATTTTACTTTATAAGCTGTGTTAGCGGTAACACCGTGCGACTCTTTCGGGGAGGTTACGGGAACGAACCCGGGCAGACACCAATGAGTTTTTCTTGTAAAAGTTATGTGTCTAATTGATAATTACAATTTATCACACGCTTTTCGGTGAAGAATAACATCGTGAGGAAAGCTGCATATCTCTAGAGAATTCTGGAGATATGTGTAACCTACCAAACCGCATTGGAGCAGCCTGGTAGGTCTTAGCTCCAAACCTTCCCTCCAAAAACGAAGAGAAGAGACCTATTCCCAGCAGTGGGAGAGTAACAGGCTGCTACTTACTTTCTATTTTACTTCATTGCGGATTATAGCAAAATAATTTTATTATTACTTTTGTATTATGGATCTCCGCAAAGTAACGCCTAATTCTATGAATTATTTTGGAAAGTGGAATGCGACAGAACTCTTGCATACGCTACCAGATTGCTTTTGTGGTTGCCGCACAAACACTACAATACAAAGGTATAAATCTGCGTCTCAGACCTAAAGTTTACACGGCTGTGATAACACAAGCAAGTTCTTTAAATATGTTACAACATGTTCCTAATACAACTTCCTTCATAGAGCTGGTCATTAATATGAAAAAACATTGTGGCCATCATTTTATTTATTTATTTATATTTTCTTTTTATACATATATTTAGAAAAGAGAAAGAAATTAAAAAAAAACATGTATAAAGGCGGACTTATCCCTAAAAGGGATCTCTTCCAGTCAATCATTGAGTAATAGAAGGAAAAGGACAAGAATTCAAGAAGAAAGAGAGTACGGGTCATATAGAGAAAAGAAAAAGTTTATATAGGTAAATTGAACTACCTATTTAATCTATTAAATAATTTTGGTAATATAAATAGATGAAAAGATGCTAATAATAATGTCATTGAGTTGCTGAGAGAGTAAATGAGTGGACTTTGGGAAAATTGTTTTTTATTATTGCATTGTCACATAATGTCATTTGTCAATCTATGTCTTGTCTATTGTCATGTCTTTAGTCCTCCCTTCTGTCCTCGCACGTCGTCCTGAATGGTTCTGTTAATTAATGTACAAGTTAATAAAGAAAGTAAATCTTAATGCAGTTTCAATAAATAGCCACCATACGAATACAATATGGTGTCAGAATATATGGAAGAAGTCTAAAAGTACGTATTACAGAAATATATTTCCTAATAAAAGTGAAAATATCAAACGTGCTAAATGTCAAGAGAAAGAATTGTCAAGTCAGACACGTGCTCACAAAATTATAATTTTCATAATGTTCCTCAATTACATTTATCTAATAATGAAAATAATGCTACAGAATGGAATAAGTGGTGGCAAACTTTCGAATTATTTTTACTTGCTTCTAATTTTGATATTGCGTCGGAAAAAAGAAAGATCGCCATATTGCTACACACTATTGGACAACGTGGTCTCGAAATATATAATTCATTCGATATGGATATGGATAAAATTACTCTCAGTGAATTAAAATTAAAATTTGAAAATTATTTTGAACCTCAAAAAAACCTTACTATGATTAGATATACATTTTTTTCAAGAACACAGAAACCAGAAGAAAGTGTTGATTCATTTATTACTGATTTACAAAATCTAGGTAACAAATGTGAATTTGGTTCTCTAAAAGACTCACTAATTAGAGATATCTTCATAGCAAACATGAGTTCAAAATTGTTACATGTTCGTCAAAGATTACTACAAGAAACAGACCCATCACTTGAGAAGACTATATCATTAACTAAAACTGTCCTAATGGCACAAGAGAATGCACAGAAAATCAATAGCACACAAAATATGGAAAACGTCATGCAAGTAAAAAGAGCATCAAGATTATTTTCAAAGTCTAAGTCATTATTAAATAAAACAGAAATGGATAAAAGTCATAGTCTACAGAATCATAGTCAAAATCGTCAACAGTCCAAAACAGTCAGAAGTCAAATTCCCTACAGTCAGTCAAAACAAAATGCAAAATGTGGTCGCTGTGGTCAACATCATCAATATAAATGTCCAGCATCAGGTGTCAAATGTAACTATTGCAAACGCATAGGACATTTTGCTAAGTATTGTTTTTCTTCAACCAAAAATGTCAGAAATCTAGAAATTTGTCATAAGTCAGAGGAAAACATAAAGGGTAATGTAGAACAATTTTTTATAGGTACTTTAGAGGACAACAGTACTGAAATTAATAATTGTAATAAGTCTTGGTTTCTCAAAGTTTATATAAATAATGTACCAATTAAATGTATATTAGATTCAGGTGCTGATATCAATATAATGTCTTTTCAAACATTTAATACATTGAATCTGTCAAAGTCAATTATTAAAAAGTCAGAGGCAAACGTCAAAGGATTTAATGGCTCCTCAATAGAAATATTAGGTCAATGTTATTTAAATTGTTATTTTAACAATAGTCAACAAAATATATTATTTTTAATAGCCAATATTAATTGTGCAACTGTCTTAGGTCTACCAACATGTATAGATATAGGTATTTTGAAAAGAGTCTTTACTATTAACAATAATAGTATGTCAACTAACCAAATAATAAAAGAATTTAATGACGTATTTCAGGGTCTAGGATGTCTTCCACCTGTCTGTTCCCTAAAACTACAACATAATGCAGTACCATGTGTAGATCCTCCCAGAAAAGTTCCGTTTGGTTTATATGATAAATTAAAAGAAGAATTGGATCGCATGTCAGAAATGAATGTCATAGAGAAGGTTACACATCCAACTGAGTGGGTAAATTCTGTTGTCATAACTGTCAAAAAATCAGGTCAGTTAAGAGTATGTTTAGATCCCAGAAACTTAAATAAATATATTATAAGAGAATACTATCCTATTAAATGTATAGATGAAATAAGGACAACTTTAAAAAATGCTAGTTATTTTTCACATTTAGATGCATATTCAGGATTCTGGATGTTAAAACTTGATAATCAAAGTTCAGATCTATATACTTTTCAAACTCCATTTGGTCGCTTTAGATACCTAAGATTGCCCTATGGTATTAATGCATCGTCAGAAATTTTTCAAAGAATAATGACAGATATATTTGCTGATATAGAAGGTGTTTTGATTTTTGTCGATGATATTTTAGTATATGGAGAAACACTAGAAATTCATAATCAAAGATTGTATAAAGTTATGCAAAGAGTGAGAGAAGTTAATTTAAAATTGAATAAAAGTAAATGTAAATTTTCTGTCACTGAAATATGTTTCTTAGGATATGTGTTTAGTAAAGAAGGTTCCAAAGTGGATCAAGATAAAGTCAAGGCAATTGTTAATATGCCAGTACCAACTAATGTCAAAGAATTACAAAGAGTATTAGGTATGATAAATTATTTAGGTAGTTTCATTGAAAATCTGTCTGAAAAAACTAAAGTTTTGCGAAATCTCCTTAAGAAAAATACTTTATGGTTATGGGATGAAAACTGTGATAAATGTTTTCAAGCTCTAAAAGATGAAATAACAAAAACTCCTGTCTTAGCTCATTATGATCCGAGTATACCAATTGTTTTGTCAGTAGATTCATCAAAGTCAGCTTTAGGTGCAGTGCTCATGCAGAATAAAAAACCTATTGCATATAGTTCAAAAACTTTAACTGTAACACAAGAACGCTATGCACAAATAGAAAAAGAATTATTTGCTATTCAATTCGGGTGTCAAAAATTTCACCAGTATGTCTATGGTAATAAGGTCACAGTCCATACTGATCATAAACCTTTAGTCTATTTATTTAAAAAACCTTTACATGATGTACCATCACGCTTGCAAAGAATGATGCTTGCTTTACAAACTTATGATTTAAATGTTATTTATGTACCAGGAAAAGAAATGTATATAGCTGATACATTGTCAAGAGCTGCTTTAAAAGAAAACTATATTCCAAATTATGAGTCTGATATGTCTTATCACGTTAATGCTTTATATTCTAATTTAGCTATCAGTGAGGAATACAAAAATAAAATTATACAGGCAACTAATTTAGATAATGAACTACAAACACTAAAAAAATATTGTCTTGAAGGATGGCCTTCTAGTAAAAATAATGTTCATCCATTATTAAAGTCATATTGGAATTTTCAAGGCGAAATTCATATTATAAATGATTTATTGTTTAAAGTTGATAGATTAATTATTCCAAAATCAATGAGAAATGAAATGTTACAAAAAGTTCATGAAGGACATCAAGGAATTAATAAGTGTTTAAATTTAGCAAGAAATATTATTTATTGGCCCAATATGAGTGTTGATATTAAGAATGTAGTTGATCAATGTCTTGTTTGTTCTAAATTTAATACGTCTAATCAGTCCGAACCTCTTCAAAGTTATAATATTACAAAATTTCCATGGCAACAAGTCGGTATAGACTTAATGTATTTTAATAACAATAATTATTTAGTAGTTACTGATTATTATTCAAAATTTATCGAATTGGCAATATTATATAGTCAATATACAGCTTCTAATGTAATTATCCAATTAAAATCTATTTTTGCTCGTCACGGTATTCCTATGTCATTAGTGTCGGATGGAGGTCCCCCGTTCAATTCCGTTGAATTCAAATCATTTTTGTATAATTGGAATATTGAACATATAATTACAAGTCCCTATCATTCAAAGTCAAATGGTCAAGCTGAAAGTTCTGTCAAAATAATGAAAAATATATTAAAAAAATGCTTAGAGTCAAATACAGATCCATATATAGCTCTATTACAATATAGAAATACTCCAAAAGCTAATTTTCCGTCACCAGCTCAATTGTTAATGTCTAGAAATTTAAGAATGAATATACCTATTGTCAGTAAAAAACTTAAACCAAAAGTAGTCTCATTTTCTGAATATAAAAAGAATTTTGAAAAAGAACAGGTCCGTAGTAAATATTATTATGATAGAAATAAAAAAAAGTCACTACCAATTTTACAACCAGGAGATCATGTCGCTTTCAAAAAAATGCCTAAGTCTAATTGGTTACCTGCCATTGTCAAGGAAAGATTAAAATGTCAAAGGTCATATATAATAGAAGATATTAAAGGAAATGTGTATAGGAGAAATAGAATACATTTAAGATTTAGATGTAATGAAAGTTGTCATAAATTTGATAATGAAATGCAATCCAATGACAGTCATTTAGAGTCAAGTTCCGCGAAGGATGATACACAAAAAGGGAGACAGATGGAAGCAAACCAAAATATAAAATTTCAAGATAATTATTATAAGACGAAGTCTGGAAGAGATGTAAGACAACCCATAAAATTAAATTTATAAAAATTGTCAAATGATTGTAATAATAAACTATGAGTATGTATGTATGTTAATTTAAGAAAATTAAATAACATGTATGTATAAATTTTCATAGAAAATAAGTCTCATTCTCAAAAAAGGGAGATGTCACATAATGTCATTTGTCAATCTATGTCTTGTCTATTGTCATGTCTTTAGTCCTCCCTTCTGTCCTCGCACGTCGTCCTGAATGGTTCTGTTAATTAATGTACAAGTTAATAAAGAAAGTAAATCTTAATGCAGTTTCAATAAATAGCCACCATACGAATACAATACATAAGTATAAAGGCGAAATATCGTCGTTCTTTTATAATAGCGTGTGGTATCCGGCTAAGTAGAATAGTACCACCCTCTTTTCTTACCGAGGTGTCGTAAAAGGCGACTAAGGTAAGTCGACCCGCCGTGTGGTGTCCGGCTGAGTAGAATAGCCCACCCTAATTTCTTACCGAGGTGCCTTAAAGGGACTAAGATAATTTGACCCGATATGTGGTATCCGGTTTAGTAGAATAGAACACCCTCCTCCTTACCAAAGTGTAAAATACGACTAAGGTAAGTTGACGTCAGGCAGGCGGCAGGTCGTAAAAACGCAGCCAAATCATGTTACAATATGTTTATAATATGTTGTGCCGGGATAAGGGCAGGAGAATATATATATCGTCGTTCTTTTATAAATACCTTGACGGGAGGTGGTCTGAAATCTCGCCTCGGCCCAGAAATCTGGCTTATATAGTCCATGTGCTTTTTCCATTCGCTCTCCGTCCACCCACGTTTCTTCTTTACATCTTTCGTGTCCTGTTTCTTAAGATCCAGTACGCAATTCGCTAGTTTGGAATAACAGGTTGCGTTGGCTGCTTCTATCATATGGTCGATCCGCTCCATACGTTCTTGGCTGAATCGGTGCTTGTACATGCGTTTTATGATCAGGAAACGACTAAAGTAATAATAAAATTATTTTGCTATAATCCGCGATGAAGTAAAATAGAATATATGCTAAATGTAGAGTGGACAATCCGTTTTCATACCTGGTACATGCAGGATACGTAAAAACATGCACAAAACCACGACCGCCACCACAATACACAACCACTACATACGTTCACTATCACAAACTCAACAATCGTTTCGCCCCGCAACCGAAGCATCATCAGAAGATAGACTCCACGACCAAAATCGCAAAGCGAAGCAATACCCAAATAAGCTTAGTTCTACTATCCGTATCGGTACTATACTAATCGGTTTAACCCCACCATTTATTTTATTTTGCCTGCGAACAGGTGTAACAAGCTTTAACAAGAAACATTTATCTGATCGTTAATGATTATCATTGTTATGTTTTATAATCTCAAGTTGTTCCCAGGTGTTCAGTTTGAGCCCTTTTGCTACACGTGCGCAAAACTTCGAAAGTAGGAACTTTATGACCGACGAAAATAAGGAACGACATCACGAAGGAAATTTTTTGTTTCAATTTTTTTCTATTTTTGTTTATATAATAAACCAAAATACAAACCGTAAATAAGGCCAAGAAGCGTCATTAACTCTGTCAGATAAATGGGCATTCAGGGCAGATTTCCTTATTCCTCTGGGGTTGATAGCAGGCATCCCTTCACCAGTATCTATGATATACTTTCTTGGAACACTCAGAATGTTCAGTCTCTTGGATATTTTGTATGGGTAAGTGGATGTCGGCGGATCGAACTTAGGTTTGCCCATTGTGACTAGCTCATCAAAGAGTTATACAGATGAGAAATGGTCCGGAATTTCACATCTTTACTTATTTACTGTTTTATTATCATTTTTGGGTTTTATTTGAGGGTGTGATTTATGGATTAGGTATATTATTGTATTTTGACAATGTCAATATAAGTTTTAATTTTGAGTTTGGAATTTTACGTCGCTATATAATTTATTGTACGATAAAAGGTCATATATAATAAAAATATTCCTACAAGTTTCATAAACAGGAAATTGCTGTGTTTGTACCATTTTAACCAGGCTGATAGTATGCGAGTGTGAGGTTGTTGACAGGTTGTTATATAACAGATTTAATAATTATGAAATTCGATTAAAATGCGTAGTTTGGATACATTAGTTTTATGAAACAATGCATGTCTTATCTTGAAAAACAAGACAAAAGAGGATTATTAAAATAACCAATTAAAAATAAATTGGTTTATAAGGAACTAGCGGCCTGCCCCTGCTTGGCACGGGTATAAAATATATATCCCATGTCAATCAGTGTAAAAAAAATTAAATCGATTTTTTAAAAATCGATTTTTGATGTACGAATAATCGATGATCAAAAATCGATTATTTTGTAAAATTATCGATTATTTAATAAATCGATTATTTTTTACAATGCTACTTAGAAGTAGTAACCATAGATTATTAACTATAAAATAGATGGTTGAGATTCATACATTGGCGCGAGCCTATTTTCGGTGGTATGGGGGGTGCAGAGTAGCACTATAGCTACTTACATTCTCATTCATAAAAAACTATCTGCCTCTCACCCGTTTCATTCATAAAAACGGATTTAGTCTCAGCTCTGACTCTTTCTCACATATGGAGTAGTAATATATATAACGTACTAGCGGCCTGCCCATGCTTCGCACGGTTATAAAATATATATCCCATGTCACTCAGTGTAAAAAAATGATTAAAATAGATCCAGTAGTTTTGATTTATTCATTACTGCCCGTGGCCCGCAAGCGTTAAATTTGGAGAAAAACAATTTCCTCTCCCTATACCAAGAAGATTTCCTGCTATCTTTGGAATATCTAAACTCATATAGTACATTTTTACTTATTTACTTTTACATTTTACCTATGTATTTTATTTTTACAATTAATTACAGAATGTCTTTAAACAAACTCTTAAAAGATTCGAAGTGCTATAGGGTGAAACGCGGCGTCCTCACGGCATTTTAAATCTGTAATATCTCCGAAAATGTTGACTTAAATTACATACTGTAAACGGCCATATTGACCTATATTAAATCAACAATTTATTTAAGGTACTTAATTGCATAAGGCTTAATGTTGTATTGTATAAAAATTGCTTTGAACATAAGGCATTATTTTTCGTAAAAAGTGTATGACAAAAAATGCTTTTGTGGGTTATCCATAAGAGATAGACATATACCATCGCGGACTTTTCTGTAGACCTTTTCAAGGCGTACAAATACTTAGTACATCATTTTGATAAATCTCGTAGGGTTTAGCCTGCGTTTGCAATGTAAGCGGACAAAAATGTAATTATTTACAGAAACCTCAAAAATTACAGTATTTCTCTACTCCGTATTGAATGTTATTATACGTACAAACCTTCCTTTTGAATCACTCTATCTATTAAAAAAAACCGCATCAAAATCGGTTGCGTAGTTTTAAAGTTTTATGCGTACATACGGAAATATGGACTTTGTTTTATAATATGTAGTGATGACGTAAAATCGTAGTAAAATTAGTGATGTACTTGGTGCGCTAAAACCGTAACTAGTGATTTCAAAGTTTTATCGATTCGCATTTTACTCTTACCGATTATTTGGATAACCGGTTTTCCTGAAACATATTAATAATGATTTTTAGATTTTAATAAAACAAAATATTTAAGGAAATTCTTTAATAGACTTTTACTGTAATAAAAAAATTTATATTCAACAGCCGTTTTACATTTCTATGTGCATGCTTCTTAAAAAAAAAAGTTTTTTCCTAAACACGCTAAAAGTGCAACTTCAAAAATGATTACTATTTTTAAATAGGAAACAGAATCGGCGATCATGTATCTTGAAAATATAGGAATTGTAATTTAAATTATTATATATTATTATTAAATATAATTAATTATAAGTATTCACTCGAAAACAAATTTACAAGATTAGTATTTGAAACAATAGATGCTTTCGTTTTTACCGTTTTAGTATTTAGGAAAAAACATTATACTTAAAAGGAGTATACTTGATGGTAAATTATAAATATTAGTCTTTTTTAGATATATTGGTAGTAGTTTTATAGAATATTAGTGGTTTTTATCTCTAAGTATAATATTTTCCATCAAACCAGTTAACACTTCGGATTTATACATATAAAGTAAGAATTAAATTGTGAAATTTTGCCATAATTAATGTGCCAATTGATACCAAGCTTTTCGATGAAAGAAAACATCATGAGGAACTATAATCCATGATAATATAATCCATGTTTACATTTAGTTAAATACTTAACCCATGGAAATATACTCCATGGGTTAAGTATTTAACTAAATGTAAACATGTCAAAACAGGTAGTTTATAGTAGGCATTATCTGCCTACTATAAAGTACCTTTTTTATTACAACACATTATACTAACATTTAATATAATTTTTAATTCTTTTAAAGAATTTAAAATTATTGATAGTATTCGCACCACTTTATTATGGCGTGATTGCTATCAATAATTTTTACAAACTTTGAAACAATAAATAAGAATTATAAAATTTTTAAAGAAAACGATGGATAATATTAATAAATACACTAAATTACTACATATTTAAGTATCACAGAGTGAAGCTCGTAGAATATTGATATTATGTTGCATTGGTTAATCCAATTACCATTTTAGGTAGTTTACTTGGCTAATTTGTATCTGCTGAATTTTATTAAATTATATATTGCTGTTTTGCTATACTAAAGGTATAAATATTTAATTTTAGAAAATACCAATCAATTTATGAAAATTACATTTATAAATATTAGAGATATTCTTTTGACAACTGCAGTTGAATCCCAATTTTTTCATTTGTTAATAATATTATTGTTATGACATATTTGTCACTCCTGAATCACATGGTTTTGTTTGTTTACATCTTGTTATGTTTCTATACTTATGGAGTATATATAGTAAAATAATAAAAATTTTGAATCAATTTTTAAATGTTAATAATAGTAATATTAGTTAGTTACTTTTGCCTCATGTATCATAGTTCTATAACTTTACTTGCGATAAAATTTTCCATTTCCATTATCGTTTTCCAAGTATCTGCAGTACTGTGAATTCTCCTTAATTGATACACCGTTGTCTAACTCGCATTATGATTACGATTATGCAAAAAACTTTTAACAAATCATATTTATGATTAATGCAAGTTAACCAGGAATTATAGTTTTTTAAGTTATATACATTTTTGACTAATTAACACTTTACATGCCATATAATGCCATTCCAAAGATATAAGTTTTTGTGATGGATAATATAATTTTAACTAGATCAAATCTTTCAGTTTTATTATACAATAGCGTAATTATAAAAATTTCACAATTTAAATAATCCTGTTTTGAAAATATATTACTTCCAGGATTGCTCAGGTTTTTAGTTTTGCTACACAAGTAAAAACACGTGTTTTGAATAGGAATAAATGGTGTTAATGTTAAAATACACAATTTTTAGCAGCAATACAGGCAGAACTCATATTTCATTATAAGCCCGTCGTTTAAGCAAACTAACAATTAAACTAGCAACTAAGCAATTGTTATTCATTTTCCTGAGTAATGAAAATTTTAAACCCATTCATCTAAAAATATAAGTTTTTGAGTTGTACCGCTATTGCTGCACATGACCGATATATCAATATACTGAACCGGTAATATGATATGACTTGGGTCTGGAAAATATTTCTGATGGAATACAAGGTACTATAACTATCAAACAATAATATTAACCAATCATGTTTTAAACAATGAAACCAAATTATGATCCGTTCTAGTGTGCTAGAGCCCCCTTATCCACGGATTTGAGAAAAAATCCATTGGGTCCTAGTTAAGAAGTTTCAAACTTCATAATGTTTGTCAATTATACTAATATGAATACTATTTTGAAGACACAACCTTCTCTTGAGTCCTTTAGCATTGAAGCGGACTTTTACAGCCTTATTCCAAAATTCCGAATGGTTCAGGCGGCAAAATAAATTGTTAGTGAATAAAAGCATTCGCGCTGTGAAAATGTTATTACTAATGTCAATAAATGAGGCTAAATAATTATGATTCGACTGAAGCTCTTCATATATGTTCATCTGCATCATCGGGCTCGTGGACACTTCCCGGCGGAAGAGTTCGCAGCATATTTAACCTGTAATAAATAAGTTATTCTTTAATAATGTATAGATAGAACATTAGTTTGCAAAGGTAGTCTTACAGACAATCTTGGCATTGATATCCCCTGAGTAGAATAGACCACCCTCATTTCTTACCGAGGTGTCGCGAAAACCGATTAAGGTAAGTTGACGTCGGGCAGGCGACCGGTCGTAAGATACCAAATCATGTGATAACATGTTTAAAACATGTTGTGCCTACCCCATTTAGAGTGGGATAAGGGTAGGAGAATGATGCATTGACAAATAACAGAGATTTTAAATTTTAAAAATATATTTTTAGCTTCTACTGGTCTTAAATAGTGTCTGGAAAATATTTTTTTCGTGTCTATAACTTTGTCTACAGTTATATTTTAAGTATAGAATAGAGACTATAATTATAAATTTTGTTTTTTTAATAATAAAATATAAGGGGTATCTGTGACAATCTTTGTGTTATGTTAAATATCTTTGATTTTGTACTGTTAGCAGTACCAGGCTAAAAATGTTATGCTTTCCAAATACTGTATTGTATGTGACAAAGTTACAATGATCATCACTAATATGTCTTTTAAGCTATTCTTATATCACACACTTTTTTGCAACACTATAATAGAGGAAAAATTGTACCAAACATTTTTTGTTATATCTCAAACGGATTAGGCAGTTAGCCCATTAGACATATAAGCTTCAGTTTTAATAGAAAGTGAAATGGACAGACTGACATACTTTACATCAAATATTTACTTGCCTTCATCTAGTCAAATCAATTGACCTAATCATGTGCTTCATCCCATAAAGCATCAACAGCATATAGCCCTTAGACGTCATCCCAATGAGTACTCTCTTTGGCTATGACCAGGTTCATCTGAAAATTATTGCAAATACATTTTAATAAATATGGAACAAGCTATGGATAGCTCAGCGGTGAGGCCGTTCGACTCTGTAAAGACGATCATGGGTTTATACCCCGCGCAGGCACATGTCTAATTGACAATTGCAATTTATGACACGCTTTTCGGTGAAGGAAAATATGGTAAGGAAATCCGCATACTTCTAGCGAATTCTAGGGATATGCGTAACCTACCAATCCGCATTGGAGCAACGCGATGGTAGGTCTTTGCTACAATACTTCTCTCCAAAAAACGGATAGAGGAAGCTTATGGTTCCCACTGCTGGGGTGGATAACAGGCCGTTACTTTAAACATACACATGCCAATTTTTGTGTTTACAAACAAAAATGATTTATATTTGAAACATTTTAACTCACTTGAAGAATATCAGCCATTGTATCAGATATTAATGAATTCATTGCAACAACAGTAGCAGTGCCTTGACCAGACACAGTTACTCAGACAAAAAATCTAGTTGAAATGTGCATAACTAAATGGGATAGTATGTTAAAGTATCTTGAACAAATAACTTTCTGTTAAATAATTAAAGTATGTCTGTAATCCATATTGTCTGTCGCAGAAAGAATAAAAACTATTCAGAAATAACCACCTAAAACATAGAATATAACTGATATTGGGTATGACATATGATATACAACACTTCAATAAAGCATACACAATAAATATTACTATAGAAGGAAAAGTTTTATTTTTATTATTTTAGTTTTATTTTTACTTATATTTTAAAATTAAAAAATAAAACTTCCCTATATTATCACAGTTCAATAAAAACACTAAGGATATACTATAATGCTATATGCTTCGAGGTCCCTGCTTTAATAAATGTATATATAAATTGAAAAACACTAGCTTAAATTGTACTATATATTATAGAAAAAGAATATATCACGAAAAATACTATATTTTTATCGCTAATTGCAATTGTCGTGCTTTTTTTAATTAACTGTGAATGGAACGCACCCGCAGCCCTGCATAGGGAATGTAGGAACGAAACTCATTCATGTATTTACGGGGCTTAGTTAGTTAGTAGCTCTAACTCCGTGTCATTATCCAGCGAAAAGTAATAAAAAATAATCATGGAAAAATAAATAATGATTGAAAATAGATGTGTCCTATTTTTTTTCCTGAATTTCCTAAAAGTACTATATTTTTTTGATTTAAAAAGAAAAATAGTATTTTTCTTCAAAAAAAAGGTGGCAACCCTAATCGCGCCCTTTTTGATTAAATAGGGGCAACACTGTGCCGTTATTGTTTCCGGTGGAGTCTTACTATATATACCGATAAAACGTTTCAGTGACATTCAGTCGTTGTTCGTCATTCAAGAGAAGTGCATCTCGGAACGGGAATTGTGGTATTCCTATTATATCGTGTTATTGTATATAGTGTGCGTTAACAAGAAGTTTATGGAATTGTCTAATTTTAATTAAAAACCATTTGTTGGTTTATGTATTTTTGCGTAAGTAAAAAGTGATTACAGTTATATATTACGTATAACGAACGTTTCAGGTGAGTCAGTACGTTTCAATTTTCTTCGTATTAAATAGTGCAAAAGTATAGTTTATTTGTTATTAAGTTTTGGATAACTACTCACATTTTATCCGAGAATGTTTGTTGAAATTCAAACATTTGAGTTGTTGAGTTTGTGATAGTGAATGTATATAGTGCTTGTGTATGGTGGTGGCGGTGGTGGAGGTTTGTGCATGTGTTTTTTACGAATCCTGCATGTATCAGGTATGATAACCAATTGTCCACTCTACATTTAGCATTATATACATTTTCTATTTTACTTCATCGCCGATTATAGCAAAATAATTTTATTATTACTTTTGCATAATTACTCTGTTTTAATCATAGCTTAGGTAAATATAGATTATAGTATAGTAAATATACATTAGCTTCAAAAGCGCGCTACTTTGTAAGACGTTTTATTAACGGGCTAGCCATTATAAAGGTGTCGTACTGATTTCTGAAATTGCGCAGTTTTGGTAATTCGTACGTCATTAATTTTTACAATTTTTTTTGTAATGGTTATGTGTTGCGGTTGGCAAAGAGCCGGTATTTGGCACCTGCAATACATGTAAAACCTTAATTCTTTTCCCAGTCGCTTTTGGCTACTGATGTTTGAGTGCACGCTTACATCTGTGGCTAAAATTACGGGAATCTAACTTAGCTTCATAAATTCAGACTTCACTTGAGTATTAGTTACCTCAAATGCATTTTCTCAAATTACAGAGGTCCTGGTGGTTGACGCTACTGTTCGGCCTGGCGCTGTTCGAGCGCTCGAGGCGACGGCGGAGCGACAGCAGCTGCGGCATAGCCGGACGGGCCGGCCTGGGGTGAGGGGCGGCGGCACGTCTCCATTGGCGGCAGCGAGGCCAGACCAGCGTAGCTCGTGGAGTCACGAGGCCAGCTGTCGGACTGCCCTCCTGTAAAATTAATCCATTAATTTCATTCAATCCATTAATTTTTCCATTTTTTTTTTGTAATGGTAATGTGTTGCGGTTGGCAAAGAGCCGGTATTTGGCACCTGCAATACATGTAAAACCTTAATTCTTTTCCCAGTCGCTTTTGGCTACTGATGTTTGAGTGCACGCTTACATCTGTGGCTGAAATTACGGGAATCTAACTTAGCTTCATAAATTCAGACTTCACTTGAGTATTAGTTACCTCAAATGCATTTTCTCAAATTACAGAGGTCCTGGTGGTTGACGCTACTGTTCGGCCTGGCGCTGTTCGAGCGCTCGAGGCGACGGCGGAGCGACAGCAGCTGCGGCATAGCCGGACGGGCCGGCCTGGGGTGAGGGGCGGCGGCACGTCTCCATTGGCAGCAGCGAGGCCAGACCAGCGTAGCTCGTGGAGTCACGAGGCCAGCTGTCGGACTGCCCTCCTGTAAAATTAATCCATTAATTTCATTCAATCCATTAATTTTTACATTTTTTTTTTGTAATGGTAATGTGTTGCGGTTGGCAAAGAGCCGGTATTTGGCACCTGCAATACATGTAAAACCTTAATTCTTTTCCCAGTCGCTTTTGGCTACTGATGTTTGAGTGCACGCTTACATCTGTGGCTAAAATTACGGGAATCTAACTTAGCTTCATAAATTCAGACTTCACTTGAGTATTAGTTACCTCAAATGCATTTTCTCAAATTACAGAGGTCCTGGTGGTTGACGCTACTGTTCGGCCTGGCGCTGTTCGAGCGCTCGAGGCGACGGCGGAGCGACAGCAGCTGCGGCATAGCCGGACGGGCCGGCCTGGGGTGAGGGGCGGCGGCACGTCTCCATTGGCGGCAGCGAGGCCAGACCAGCGTAGCTCGTGGAGTCACGAGGCCAGCTGTCGGACTGCCCTCCTGTAAAATTAATCCATTAATTTCATTCAATCCATTAATTTTTCCATTTTTTTTTTGTAATGGTAATGTGTTGCGGTTGGCAAAGAGCCGGTATTTGGCACCTGCAATACATGTAAAACCTTAATTCTTTTCCCAGTCGCTTTTGGCTACTGATGTTTGAGTGCACGCTTACATCTGTGGCTGAAATTACGGGAATCTAACTTAGCTTCATAAATTCAGACTTCACTTGAGTATTAGTTACCTCAAATGCATTTTCTCAAATTACAGAGGTCCTGGTGGTTGACGCTACTGTTCGGCCTGGCGCTGTTCGAGCGCTCGAGGCGACGGCGGAGCGACAGCAGCTGCGGCATAGCCGGACGGGCCGGCCTGGGGTGAGGGGCGGCGGCACGTCTCCATTGGCAGCAGCGAGGCCAGACCAGCGTAGCTCGTGGAGTCACGAGGCCAGCTGTCGGACTGCCCTCCTGTAAAATTAATCCATTAATTTCATTCAATCCATTAATTTTTACATTTTTTTTTTGTAATGGTAATGTGTTGCGGTTGGCAAAGAGCCGGTATTTGGCACCTGCAATACATGTAAAACCTTAATTCTTTTCCCAGTCGCTTTTGGCTACTGATGTTTGAGTGCACGCTTACATCTGTGGCTGAAATTACGGGAATCTAACTTAGCTTCATAAATTCAGACTTCACTTGAGTATTAGTTACCTCAAATGCATTTTCTCAAATTACAGAGGTCCTGGTGGTTGACGCTACTGTTCGGCCTGGCGCTGTTCGAGCGCTCGAGGCGACGGCGGAGCGACAGCAGCTGCGGCATAGCCGGACGGGCCGGCCTGGGGTGAGGGGCGGCGGCACGTCTCCATTGGTAGCAGCGAGGCCAGACCAGCGTAGCTCGTGGAGTCACGAGGCCAGCTGTCGGACTGCCCTCCTGTAAAATTAATCCATTAATTTCATTCAATCCATTAATTTTTACATTTTTTTTTGTAATGGTAATGTGTTGCGGTTGGCAAAGAGCCGGTATTTGGCACCTGCAATACATGTAAAACCTTAATTCTTTTCCCAGTCGCTTTTGGCTACTGATGTTTGAGTGCACGCTTACATCTGAGGCTGAAATTACGGGAATCTAACTTAGCTTCATAAATTCAGACTTCACTTGAGTATTAGTTACCTCAAATGCATTTTCTCAAATTACAGAGGTCCTGGTGGTTGACGCTACTGTTCGGCCTGGCGCTGTTCGAGCGCTCGAGGCGACGGCGGAGCGACAGCAGCTGCGGCATAGCCGGACGGGCCGGCCTGGGGTGAGGGGCGGCGGCACGTCTCCATTGGCGGCAGCGAGGCCAGACCAGCGTAGCTCGTGGAGTCACGAGGCCAGCTGTCGGACTGCCCTCCTGTAAAATTAATCCATTAATTTCATTCAATCCATTAATTTTTACATTTTTTTTTTGTAATGGTAATGTGTTGCGGTTGGCAAAGAGCCGGTATTTGGCACCTGCAATACATGTAAAACCTTAATTCTTTTCCCAGTCGCTTTTGGCTACTGATGTTTGAGTGCACGCTTACATCTGTGGCTGAAATTACGGGAATCTAACTTAGCTTCATAAATTCAGACTTCACTTGAGTATTAGTTACCTTCCTTTAGTTGCACTTAGTCTAATGCTATTCCATCTCTGAAAATAATTTTAAAAAATTAAAAAAATTAAAAATTGTTACTATTCAAATAGAACCTCTTATGAACAAGGTTGTATTTGAATCTATATGAATAGTTGTTCTATAATATAAAAAAAATGTTGTCTGTGTCATTATGCATTGATTTGTTAAGAAAGAGTAAATGGGTTCACTTTTAGAAAAATTGCTTTTTATTATTGCATAAGTATGAAGGAGAAATATTGTTTGTTATTTAATTTCTGTTAGATATAAACAGTTGCACATTTTAAGTGATTTATAAATTACATAAATATTTACTTTCAGTTTTATAGAACAGTCTTTTAATATTGCTGTTATTCTTTCATTCATTACACATACTATTATATCTTTTATTAGCACTGTAAATGTAAAGATATCTCAAATCATAACTATAAATAACATCATGTGACAATCATATTAAAATAAAAAATTACTTTTAATCTTGGATCTGAGGATTCTTGAATCTGCAATTAATCAATCAATCGTTTAATCAATCGTAAATTTAAATTTTGCTTTTGCTTTTTAATTAAAAATCAACAATAGTGTTATATAAAGCAATTTACCCTATATTGCTTTATACAGAATAAACTTGCTCTCTTTTGCTATTTACTCCCTTTTCATCGGAGTCTCATTATAAAAAACTTGACAATCATTTTTAAAGTTCTAATATAATACAATGAAGTATACAACTTCAATTAAAAAATACTTCTAAAAAAAATATTAAGTAGACCATTTAAGTTATGTCCAAATTATTCATAACTAAGATAGATACACACTTATGATCAATTAGAACAACTTCTAAAAAACTTTCACTTTAATGTTCCATTATTAATCATTTATTGCACTACAAGACACTAGAAGCTATATAAAATCGCAAGACATATCCTTAATATAATAATGAATATAGCTAATTCATCAATCGAAATTAATGTACATATCATAATTTTTATATAACGATAACTAAGTCAAATAGGAAATAAAAATTATACTGCATGTTAAAGGTTTTAGGCTATCCATGCAAGGTTAGGTTATTATATTTAGATGTGAGAATGTAAATTTTAAGAAAGCTCTTACTATTATTGAGATGCACAAAATTCATTAAAACTCAACACTTACATTTATATAATGATTAAGTAAATCCTCTTCTTATTGTTTTATAACTGCACGTTTCTTCGTTGTTATATTTCTCATTTTAAGAAATATCTCAACAGCTACTGGTGAAATAAGACTTGATACATTTAATTTGCTTCTAGTGATATTTGTTTCAAGAATTTTGCTAACTAAATTAAAACAAAATTATACATTTTAGTAAAAATTAAAGTACTAGAACTTTACAACGGGAAATTTAAAAATTTAATACACCGCCCATTCATTAATAAAATCAACTTGTTGTCTTGTTATATGATAGACAGTCAAAATGAGAATGAGTGCGTAAAAATATGTATGTAGGAGTGGAGCGAGATGCAGCTGAGACTATTTTCATACGATTCATTCATAAATACGTACATGTGCAAGAGGGATGCGAGATAACATGTGTTGGCGCCTGTAGTAAAACCGCCCTGGTCATTATAACTGAGTAAGTAGTAGTTATTTTGTTGAATGCAATTACATACTAAATTAATTTCCCTTTACATACTTCGATTCCATTTAAATAATAACTACCTTGTTATCTCGAGATGTATACAAGTGCTGTGCGCCGGGTTGTTCTAATACGCGAGAAGATGGTAAACTACGTTATTTTCAAATCCAATTCAATTATCAGAATTTGGCTTAAAATAAAACGAACAGTTAACTTTGTAACAAACAATGTTTGTATTATGAACTTTGCATAGTACTCTGCAGCTAATGTAAGAATTAAAAAATATCAAATAGACACACTATATTTCCGATATAGTCTTAATTAACTCATAAATCACTAATCACTTTGATACATTATAACCTCAAAGATTAGGAAGAACAACTGTAGAAATTAATATCTAATAAACGGTATAAAATAATACAAGACAATACAATTTAATCAAATAAAATGTGATTGGGTCAACTTACCTTAGTCGCCTTTTACGACACCTCGGTAAGAAATGAGTGTTACTTTTCTATTCAGCTGAATACAACACTGCGTATTATATATTATCCTCATACAATCTTTTTTAAATGAATAAATTATTTATACTCTTAACATCTATTTCTGTGCTTTCAGGAACCAGAAAACAAATTGTTTGGAGATCTTGCCATCTACCATCTAAACAACAAAAGTTTGTGAGGAATAAGGTATGCTAATAATAAGAATTTTAATAAACCAGTGTACAGTTGGTTTTTACAACACTCAAATCTGACTGGCCTGGACTGGCCCGTTGGCACAGTGGGTAGTGTCCCTGCCTTCAGCTCAGCGGGTTGCGGATTCGATTCCCACTGAGGGCCAACATTTTCTGTAAAAGAATTTGTTGGTCTTTGAGCCTGGGTGTATATTTGTATTTAAGTATGTATTTAAAAAATATATAAGTATATATTCGCCAGCTGTCTGTCTACTATAACACAAGTATTAATTTAGTTATTTTGAGGATGGACGACCGTGTGTGTAAGTGTCCCATATATTTATTTATGATTTAAATCAATAAGTTTTATATTATCATAACTAGCTTTTGCCAATGGCTTCCCTCGCTTAGAACCAAAATTACATGAAATGATTACAAAATGTAGCCTACGTTTTATTCAAATGTATAACCTATATTACTACAAAGTTTCATGCTTTATGGGTGGAATAGTCCAGAATAGGAGCTGATCACATAAAAAGAGTAGGAGTAGTAACAAGAAAAAATTGGGTGTAATTTTTTTTATTTTATAAATATTACAGTATTCAAAATAAAACCTATCTTTGAACTGGTTTCATGATATTCCAAAACAGTTATACATTTTTTTTAAAGCTTACAGTATACAGTTCTCAGCAGCTGCATGCTTCACACTTTATTAATGGTTTTAGCTACATCACCCCATTAAAATCGTCGGATTATACTTTTTCCGTAATCCTTAAAAGATTTCCTTCAAAATAAAAAAAAGTTTAATCGCGCTCGAGTATTACGAGATAATGTATTTTTTTACATCTTTGTGACTCGCCTATTTCCTTATACCACGCTTAAACCATCAGATTATTGAAATCTAAGCAATTCTGCATGTACTTAACTTACCTTGCCTTAATCTGACGCGCTCGAGTTTTTTGGAGGATCAATTTTTTCTGACGTCTGACAGTCTGCCCTCAACGCAGGCCCCTACATTAAAGGTTCATATATGGTAGGGGTACATTACAGGGTACAACGTTTCTCCCCATATAATTTTCTGACGCGCTTTAGAAAAACGGAAAATTCCCGCTTGGGCTCCCCTACCATAATTAAGTCACAAGTCTTCTGTGCTTGTTGTTGTATGCCGAGATACAGTTTATTAAGTTACGCCCTATTTGTCATATGTAAGAAATTTTTGTACATAATATTGTTGATTATAGAAAAATAATATTGAATTCATTCTAGTTATCTTAAGTTACGGGACAATCTCATACTTATTTTTTTTTGCTGTTTCAGATATGCGTGTGGCTAAGCGAGCGGCGAAGATTTCGACGTGACCGAGCTGAACCTCTGTATTCGTCTGGTGGGAGGACGCCTCTCAGCACAGCTTGCGCTAATTCCGGTTCCCATTACCGGAAGTGACATCCATCTAGATCGTTAATCAATTTTACCTCGATTTTTACATCCCTTATATTAGTCTTACTTGTATGTAACTGTTACAATTTCTAACGGATTTAATTCAAACTTTGTACTTATTAAGAGATGGCGTCAATACAACAAAAAAATAACAAGTATTTTTTTTTACCAAACAATCGCACTGAAAAGTGGAAAATAAATATAGTTTAAAAACATAATGTTTGAACTAAAACGTTTTGTATATATTATATATAACAAATATGGTTATTGGGTTTATGGTTACGTAATCAAACGAAAGCTTTGCGATTTTGTCGTGGAGTTTATCTCCTGACGATGCTTCGGTTACGGGGCGAAACAATTGTTGAGATTGTGGTGGTGAATGTGTGCAGTGCTTGTGTATTATTGTGTTATCGGTTTCGGGTATATTGGAATGCATATAATCAACATGTAGAAATTTGGCAGATTCCTTTATATCTTGTATTTATTTTTACCTCTTTTTGATAGAATCAAAATTGATTTTGAGAATAAACTGTCTGATGCTTGTTACTGATGCTTTTATGGTTAAATTATTTTAATTTTTTATTGTTAACACACAACAGTGTGTCTGTGTTGTTGAAGAAGATATTTGTTTAATTTCTATATGCGGTTTTCGCCGTGCAAATTTTTTGTCGATTTCGGATACATCCTTGTTGATTGATTGCTTCGGTTGATTGCATTTTCTGCCAAATATGCGCATAATAAATCAAATGTTTTACAAGAAGAAAATTGAACGAATTCTCGGCCTTTTATTATAGTCGGATAGCGTACGCAACTTCTAGGAGTTGCCTAGCGGGTCATTTCAATTGAAATTGACTAAAAACAAAAATTCAATAAATATATGATAGAAAATAAAATAATTAAATAAAAAAAAAAATCCCTTGAAATGGGAGGAAAAATCTAAAATAATAATAATATAAAAAAATAGTAAAAAAAAATTTGTTACAAGTTTCAAATACAACCTCCTTCATATAGTTGGCCAATAATATGAAAAACATCGTAGCTGTCATTGTGTGTCATTGAGTTGTTGAGAGATAAAATGGGTGGACTTTGGGAATATTGATTTTTATTATTGCATAAGTATAAAGGAGAAATATAATTTCTATATGCGGTTTTCGCTGTGCAAAGTTTTTGTTGATCAAACATCCTTTTTGACTGATTGCTGCGACAGTCATAACATAACCATTCGTTAGTCGGTTGATTTGCTGCGGTATAATATTATGTAAACTCACTTTCTAAGAAATCTAAGAATTCCTTCATGTTAGGCATGTATGGTAAATTTTTGAGCGATTCCACGTAATCTGTGTATCTCTCAAGTTCCAGTTTTTTCTACAATATGGACCGGTATTGGATCCAAAACTGAAATGTAAAATCCCAAGTTTATAATTGCGCGTACGCACTCCAATGACACGTCATGTAATTTTTTAATTTGTGCTGATGATTTCTGCGGCATATTAGCAATATCAAGTAAAATGTCAATATGCGAAGTGAAAATACGTTTTTTGCTCTGAAAACGATGGTTCAGAAGGTCCCAGCATACCGCATGTTGTATGTTGATTGTATATTGTGTGCTGATTGGTAAATGTTGAGTTAGTCTTTCGGGCTCGTTTAACTTACTCTTCAGGAATTGCATTGTTTCAGCGTTTGACAGTGTAGGATTGTTATGAGTGGTTTAGGTAAATAAATCCTTAAAGGAAACCCATTGATTGTAGTTTTGGTGAAATGTGGGAAAGCTGTGGCGTTGATTTTTCACGGTCCGACCACGTCTTTTTATTTAGGGCCTTTTTCAAATAAATGTAGTTGTTCTTACATTTTTGAATCCTAACTTCACAATTCTCGTCCTGACCGTTTATGCTTCGGATTGTTTTTTAATATTGGCTGCTTGTTTTCGCATCATCTCGTCCATTTTAATACAACAACAAAAATAATTATTTATTGTACAAAAAATAAAATTATGCAGAGGTACACAACTGCTACTACTATAAATTTTATTATATAATAACTACTATTATAAATAACGAAATAAAACTAAACAAAAATAAACTATTTTACAATTGGCAATTACTATTTGTTCCACTTTCTACTATATGAGTGTTGTTCTATGCGCCTGAGCTACCACCATTGTTTCTGTTTTCTTCTCTGCTGATACGTTTGCTCTGCTCCATGTTTGGTTTGCTCAGACTTAGAGCTGTGACCATAAACAATTTTTGGTAATCGTCATTAATGCAGGTTTTATTTCTCAAGTAAGCTATTTGTGCCATCCCGAACAAGTTTGATGTGAAATATTCATTAGATTGGCTTTCCTCCGTCATCAATCTATCGTGATCACTGGTAATTCCTCCATGATTTTGCTAAATTTGTTATAGAAAATCTAAAAATCTCGGTCCATTCATCGTATTTGGTAATTCAATTGGTCCAATTAATTTGTCGTCAATCATAGCCTCCCACACATTTAATTAATTCATTCATTTTAAAATTTACTCGGTCTTACTCGTGGATTTTCTTGCATCCATAAATGCTGATTCCTATGGTTTATAATACCAGCTCTTGTAAAAGTCGCCTCATCGGTCCACATGATTTTTTTTACTAAATGTCGGTTGACGTGGCACACAACGAGCCACCAAATTGAGCCACGAGCAAAAAGTTGCTTGCACAGCATAGTTCGGCTCCTGAATATCTTGCACGCGACGAAAATGGCACGGATGCATGCCTTCGCGTTTTAAAATTTTTCAAACTCCATTTTGACACATGCATGCATGCAATAGGTACCCCATATATGGAATACTATAAAAACTATGAAAATTTAACTTTAACTTAAACGAATATTTTTTGAAAACATTGTTATAACATAGAAAGAAACACAAATTATCTGCAAAAATCTCGAATCCAGGCATCAGACTCTGGTCCTGCGCGATTATATGCCCAGAGCCCACACCTGAGGCACTTGACCCTTGTTTCCCCATGATATCATTTGAAATAGTTTATATCATGTATCATTTGAAAACAGCATACCACAGATAATACACTCCGAATCTTCAGAGTCTGGAGCTGTATTTCCTATCAAGGCATAGGACTCATTGTATGTATCAAACAACATGATCTCATAATTATTTGAGTCTGACATAGGCTTAATCTTTTCTCTCAGTTGTTGTTCCATTTGCTTTCTTCTCGTTCTGTTTATGATTTTTTTCTTTGGACATTTTCTTTTTTTTCTTACTTTTTTCTATCAGGTCGTTCTTGTGATGAATGTTGCAAGAGTTGTTTTTCTTCCTCTATTAGAAGGTGTCCTTTTCTAGTTTGGTACTGGACTGATGTCATATGGAGAAAAAAGTTCTAAACTACTGCGAGAAATTCCGGAGGTTGAGGGCACAGGTTCAATATTTGTATCTTGTCTGGATGTAGAAACTTCAGTTAAAGGTTACCATCAACAGGTGTTCTAAGATTGACCATCGATTCTTCTAAAGGTTGGGAACTTGTCATTGATGTGTCGACTGTGCAACCATCTTTAACTGCATCTTGTTGTGCAGCAAGATAGTCGACCGCGGAAACATAATAACAAAAATCGATCAACAGACCTACTTATATGACGCTGCCAGCAACAGGCACAGCTCGACGCTTTCGTTGGTCAACTCAAAGCTCGAAATATAAAGTTAACGTTTTGAATTTACCGAAATTTACAACTTGACATTTTTTTAAGTTAAAAATATAAGGTTAGATGTGAGTTTGAAACATAATACGAAAACATGAATTATTACAGTTTAACTATGAGCAGTTATGTTATTATAATTCTTTCCCCTTCCGTTTTCCCCTCGATTTTCTCTTTCGCTAAAATTATTTGTATAATTAATGTTACAAAAATAAGTAAAGACGCTTTCATGCGCGATTGTGAAGGGAAAAGAGCCGACTCGAGATCTGCTGCACGCGTATGTTCGGCGGGATGTCGTAACACTGTTTGTTTGCTCTTGGGGAATCGGGCGCATACCACGAGGGAGCCGCGTGATCATTTTATTTCGCCTTACATTTGTCAATTAAACGCCCCCGTCGTAAGGGTGACCTCGATCGAGATCGCTTGTTCGACGTACAACGTACGATGTATGGGCGCTCAGTAGACCGTTGCTCGGCCGTACATCGGCCTCGATATGCAGCTTGACGCCCGACGCTCCACAAGTTCCACAGCCGCTCGGACGTGCAGAGCATGGCGGGTTGCCCAGCTGGCGATTCGTTTCGTTCCGTCCCGGCCTTTGGTGTTCCAAATTCATCCATACTGTCATTACTGTAATTTTATGTCCTGAGGAGGTTTGCCAGGTTTGTGCAGCATAAGAATCTGTGAAACTTTGTTGTAATACCAGCATGCGAATGTGTCTGTATTTCTTTATACGTAAACAATACACAGCATAGATAAGGACGACATAGAATAATAAGAAGTCATTAAAATGTATCTATTGTTGGTTGTCCATTGAATAAATAAATAAATTAGTACATCCCACTTATAATACCTTTAACTTATTTGTGTTGCCTGCTTGACGACAGTTGTGGTTGAACCAAAACTATGGTGCCATTAACAGGCGTTCTTCTTGATCGTAATAGCTGGGCGGCTAATAAACGTCGCCTGAGATCCTTGGTCCACTAGTGCACGGAGCATGGTTGTGCGTCCCAATTCATTCTTAACAGGCACAAGTGCGGTTGCCAGCAGCGCTGTGGTTGTACCAGTGGTGAAATGTGACGAGAGTTCTATGTTGGTATTGCTTGTTGAAGTGCTTGGTACTTGATCTTCCTTTACATGCGGAGCTTGATTATTGCCTGGTTGATTTGTCGAATTGGTAGAATTCCTTGGTATATGTTGGTGAAGCGAGTGGTGACGTTTGTGACATACGTCAGGACATGGTAAGCCGACATCTTTTTGCAGAGTGACCTGATGCCAGACAATTGAAACATAAGTTGTTGCTCTTCAAGTATTCAGACCTCTTGGTTGGAGTTTGATAAATTCCCTACAGTGACTCAGCGTGTGATTCTCATGATACATTGGACTTTCCTTATTTTTATTTATTTCTTTTTATATATATATTTAGAAAAGAGAAAAAACAAAAAAACATGTATAAAGGCGGACTTATCCCTAAAAGGGATCTCTTCCAGTCAACCTTTGAGTAATAGAAAGAAAAGGATTTTCATTCGTTATTTCCGGTTCGACATGCAAAAGTAGAATATTGGACCTCGATTTCATTTCGTACTTATCCAAGCATTTAAAATAAGGTCAATTTGGTATTTTAAATTCGAGACGGTTTTCTAGATGAGAGACTTAAATGCATTAAATTAAAAAAAAAAGTATTAAAATATGCTATTGGTTTTGGAGCCGAAATGGAGTCTTCAAACTCTGACATTTTAGTAGCAAACATTTCGGCTAACTCATCCATGTTTTCTTTAAGTTCTTTAATAGGATCCATTTAGACATTACTAACTAAGAAATAAAAACTATTTACTTAATTAAGTGCTTAAACAATACATACTAACTACATATCAAAGGGCAGTTTAAACTTTACATGTCTACCAGAACGGGTTGTGTAGGGCTTAGCTTGTGAAGTTGTCCCATCTTCTGGCAGGACAGTTGCTTTCTCTTCTGAGGGCGTACCACCCTCAGAGTCAGGCATAATATAGGCTGGTTTAATGCGGTTTATACTGATAGTCATCTTTCTGTCACCTATTAGGATGATGAAATTCTTTTCACCTCTCTCGATCACTTTATATGGACTATTGTAGAGAGGCTTGAGAGATGGTCGAACTGTGTCATCCCGCAACCAGATATGGCTCGAATGGGAAAGGTCCTTAAATACAAAACAAGACTTCTGACCATGTCTGGATATTGGAACTGGTCGTAATTGTGCCATATGCTGTCTCAGTTGGGTTATAAATCTCGAAGGGTCTTCATTAGGAACATTAGGCGCTGGTGTTATAAATTCACCTGGTAGGCATAGCGGTTCCCCATACACCAATTCAGCAGCAGAAACATTGATATCTTCCTTTAAGGCTGAGCGCATTCCTAGCAAGGCAATTGGTAACGCCTGCACCCAAGACTCATTATGGCACATTATAGCACCCTTAAGAGTACGGTGCATGCGTTCCACTAAGCCATTCGAACATGGGTGGTAACTGGTGGTGTGAATGCGTTTGATGGAGCAGAGCTGCATTAGTGATTTGAATAAGCAAGACTCAAACTGGCGTCCCTGGTCTGTAGTCACAATTTGCGGGACACCGAAACGAGCAATCCATTCGCGGAAAAATTTTTCCGCGACCTCCTCAGCAGTGATACCACTCATTGGCCAGGCCTCTGGCCACCTTTTAAATCTATCCACAGCAGTAAGGCAATATTGGTAGCCTTTGCAGGGCGGTAGAGGGCCAATGATGTCAATGTGGACATGGCGAAAACGCTTCGTCGACTTGGCGAAATCTCCTACCGGAGATAAAGTATGCCGACTTACCTTGCTACGCTGGCAAGGAATACACGCAAAATATCTTCAATCCCGTACCAGGGATGATTACTTTCTCAAGTTTTAAAGAAGAATTCGTTAGCGCTTTATGAAGCTCACTATCAGTTTCCTGCTCTTTTGCAAGGGCAGCGAAATCTTCTTCAAGGTGTACAGCTTCAATACGTGACATTGTATCGGCGACTATATTGTCCTTCCCACTGACATGAACGATGTCTGTAGTAAATTGTGAGATAAACGTTAATTGGTTTAATTGTGGAGAAGGTAGCTTCTCACTGCGTTGTTTGAACGCATATATTAACGGTTTGTGGTACGTATAAATTGTAACATGCTGAGCCTCCAAGACGTGGCGAAAATGTTAAACTGCCTCATATACTGCCAGTAACTCACGGTAATAGGAGGCCATTCCGCCTTCCGGTCTGTGAGCTTTTTGCTGAAAAAGGCAAGAGGTTGCCAATCAATCCCCACCCGCTGTTGGAGACATGCTCCTACATGGGTACTTGAGGCATCAGTAAACAGGCCAAGTTGGGCATTGTTGTCTGGATGAGCTAGAAGTGTAATATTTACTAAGTGCTCTTTGCATTTGCTGAAAGCCTCTTCAGTCTCCCTTGTCCAGGGGACGGGTTTTGCGCCTTTTAATTGACTATCGGCCAATATTTTTACTAGAGATGCTTGATACCACTCTCTTTAAGATTCTTAATACTTCGTCACCTCTTTATCTTCGTGAGCGTTTTCACATGGCTCCCCCTCGTAATAGACCTGCACGTTCTTGCGTAGCAACTAAGTTATTGTCAGTACCCTCTTATAAAACCATGTTTTTCTCTAAGTCTTTTACAGTCCTTGCATCCCGTCTTTGGAACTCACTACCAGATAGCATTTTTAAAGACTCTCCTTCCTTGCACACTTTCAAATTTAGGCTAAAGCAATACTATCTTTCCTCGCTGTCATAACCTATATCTATGTAAGTTTATTTCACTTCATAGTAGTATTAGTATTAGTATATATGTGTTTTTTATTAGAATGTAAGTTTATCAATATATAGTTTATTATTTTGTTTATAGTGTTTTGTTGTATTTTAATTTTTTAATGTACCTATACTACGTTTCTTTTAGTTATCCAACCACCAAGGGTCGCTGGCAGAGATCTCTTATAGAGATAAGTTATCCTTTGTACTTGTTTTCCATCTAACTGCATTTTTGTATATTTTCTTTTTTGGTACATAAATAAATAAATAAATAAATAAATAAATAGATACTCAGCTGCTCTGGGAAGGAAACGGCGATAAAAATTTACCATGCCAAGGAATCTACGGAGGCCCTCAATCGTTTTTGGTAGCGGGTACTCCTGCAAGGCTTCAATTCTTTCCGGTGGAGGCCGCGTGCCGTTCTTGGAAATCTTATGCCCTAAAAACGTTACCTCGTCAGCGCCAAAGACACATTTAGACGGGTTAATAATTACCCCAAATGTGCTCGTCATGATTACGAGAGAACACCAAAATATCGTCTACGTAGGGGAAACAGAATGGGAGGCCATGTACAACCTCATCAATGAATCTTTGAAAAGTTTGGCCAGCATTACGGAGCCCGAACGTCATGAAGGGGAATTCAAATAACCCGAAGGGTGTGATGATTGCAGTTTTTGGTATGTCATCCTGGTTTACCGGAATCTGTTGATATGCTTTAACAAGGTCCACGGTGCTGAAGATTGTAGATCCAGCCAGGTTCTGACTGAAATCCCCAATATGACGCACGGGGTACCGGTCAGGGATAGTGCGGGAATTTAATGCCCGGTAATCCCCACAAGGCCGCCATCCATCTTGACCTTTTTTGGCCAAATGAAGGGGTGACGACCAGGGACTGCTGGAGGGGCGCGCTGTTCCACAGCTGACCATCTGTTCAAATTCTTTCTTTGCAATTTGCAACTGTGTGGCTGCGAGTCTGCGGGGACGACATGCCACAGGAGGTCCTTCAGACGTCACAATATGGTGAACAGTTTGATGTTTTATGTCCCTGTTGCAGCCTGGTGGACGGGTTATTTCTGGAATTTTTTTTAGAGTTCTCAGAAATAGTGAATCACCCTCGATGATTGACTTCACACTTGGCTGAGTGTTATCAGCTAATATAGCATTAATGGCGAGTTTTGTTTTACCATCTACTAGTCTACCTTTGTGGCAGTCTGGTAGTAGCTGGTAATGAGCCAAAAAATCTGCGCCAAGAATAGCTGTGCTGACATCTGCAACCAAAAAATTCCATTTGAACTCCCTGCGCAGGCCCAAACTTAATAACGAGCATATGGTGCCAAAAGTTTTAATGGGGGTGCCATTTGCTGCCCGGATATCAAAATTTGTCTGGAGTTTTTACTAATGTGTAAGGGAAGCAACAGATATCTGACCCTGCGTCAATGAGAAATTTCGTGTGTGTCTTTGGGTCAGTTATGAATAACCGGCGGGAAGTGTGGTCGCAGTCAGCAGCTGCCACTACTGACTGCTCAGTGCATTTCCCTGCTCAGGTTTCCAAGTGCAGGGGCTTACACATTTCGAAGCTTTAGTGCCAAATCGCTTGTAATACCAACAAATTTGAGTGTTTGAACGAGATTTGGAGCGTTGTTGGGATCTTTGTCGTGAAGCTGGCCTTGCAACAGAGCGCATGAATTCAATCATCATCTGACGTAACTCATCCATCTGTTTCCTAAGGAGATGGATCTCTGTGTTTGCAGTAGCCGCGCTAACCGAGGATGGTAAACTGGAGGTAGCAGGTGATTCCATAATGGTGTCAGCTATTTCTGACAATTTGTCTAAGGGTGAATCTGTAAGCGCCATTTAGATTCTCTGCACCTCCTGGGGAAGTCTTCGCATCCATAACTCTCTAATTATAGGTACCTTCATCTGAAGTAGAAGAGCCTGCGACTGACTTCAAATGTCGTAGAAAAGCTGATGGTTTACGGTCCCCCAATTGCACTTCACTAAGAAGCTTTCCGATGCGTTGCTCTTTAGATGCTGAGAAACGTGCAATAAGCTCCTTTTTTAAATTTTCATATTTGTTTTCGGAGGGAGGATTGGCTATTATATCCTCCACCTCCTCTGCACTTTGGGCATCTTATGTTGACATAATATATCCATATTTGGTACTGTCTTGTTTTATACCTGCAATTTCAAACTGTGCCTCTGCCTGTGCAAACCAAATTACTACTTTGTCCCGCCAAAAGCTAGGCAACTTCACAGCTATACTGTTAATGGTACCTGTATGTGGCTTATTTTGCAAGTCGGATAATTGTTTTTGCAATTGTTGTAATATATTTATTTATATATAATCAATATAAATAAAAATAATTATCAAGTGTAAAGTAATCCAAATTCAAGGCATTCACCTTTATTGGATCATAAGCCACAGAAAACGCGGTCCGACATAAGGGCGAGACAATTAATCATTCTCTTCCATCAGTTTACCGACATTATTTCATGTTCCACATTTATAAAGTAAGACTAATGGAGTAGTTTTCGTTAATCTAAAGACCGTCAGAACGTGATTTAAAAACGAACCAACAATTCGTCATTCTTATTGCTCATTTGATATTCATTGGCTTTAGTATGTAGCCCCTATTCATTCTCTACTAATGAAAATCGGAATTGTTTTAGTTTATTTATATTTCACGTTGAATTGGATCAATGTATATATGAACCATAATAACCAGGTACGCCCTTCCAAATTACTGTTTCAATTAATGTAGTCACATCCTTGCGAATAATTTTGCATATAATAGTAATCTTATTACCATTTTGTTGAGAAAATCATAAAATAATGCAATGCGATTTCTTGAATTTTAGAATTTGGCAGTTTTAGTTGATCACACAAAAGGGAACGAATTACTTTTCACTTTTTCATTAACCTCTTCTGGTAGCCCGTGGAAAAGTAAAATTCTCCTCCAACTAAACATCTCAAGTTTATCATAACCAAAAGTAAGGACTGATAAAATAATACTCATTCCTTGTTAAACTGTTTATATTTTACAACTGATAAAGTACAATGCACGTTTTCAATTTTATAAGATACAATGCCCGAGTCGGGTCCAGAACATTCGTTTTTATTCTCCGGTCATTGACAGCACATTTTAAATTGAAAAAAAAGAATAGAACAAAAATATAAATTACGGTCAACACAATCGTCATTCTAATTTAATCTCATTTCAATCTTGAAATAAGGTTGACCTAAATTAAAATATTTAACAGGAGTTGTATTTGTTGCCGAAAGATAAATAAAGTTTTCCATATATTTTCTTTAAAATCTGCATGCTCGGCAGACAGTGTAGTTAAGTCACCAACGGGGTTTCTTATAGATAGAGCGGCGGATTGAGATTGAGCCAGTGCCTTATCAAAGTTTTTGATAGAAGATGCGGGTTTCGCAAAACAAAACAAAAAACAATTTCGTTCATGTTCTTACTTAGCTAATTAGACAAATCCATGTTTGGTAAAATAATGTTAACTTTCCAGACTTATTCCAAAAACGTTTAATAGTTACAGACTACTTTTATTTTATTCTAGAAGTTTACATAGATAATGCCTACTGCCTAATAGTTTAATCGCTGGCAGCCATCTTGACAATCCCTTTTTGACAGACGTAAAAAAACACTAGCTCCTGCGGGAACGGAAGTGGCTCCTCGATTTTCATTGTGTTGCCAACACGGCCATGCTGCATGGCGCCTGTCCCAGGAGCCCCACGAATCCAGTTTAAAGTCTGAAACATAATGAGCGATTATTCTAACTGCCAGGTTTCAGGTCTAAAAAACCGAGAAACCATCTGTACTTAAAGGGAATTTACCACATTTAAGACTTTCAGACGATAACTCCAAAGAGAACCACTTGCACTTAAAGGGACTTAACCAAACTTCAGTGTACCAAGCTCGTTCCCAACTCAAATGCCTGAATTTCCTGTACGAAATCATTGTTCATTTAATATTTTTCTCATTCTTAGACTTTATCTTGATTCGCTAAGAAAATACAACTCGAAAATGAAACAAGTACAGCCGACAAATACTTTAAAACTCAACAAGTAATATTTGATCTCTAATATTTATATAATAGTTTACCTTGCCAACACGGGACACAACCTTGCAAAACAATATTCTAATCAATATCCCAATCATCAATTCGGCTCCAGGGCTTCATATTCTCGGCGGCCACTGTCCCTGTATACAGTTTATAACTTCTTTCGCTACCCCTTAAATCGGTTACCCCGTATCTATCATTGCCTAATACCTTCTGAACCCGGAACGGTCCTTTATATGACGGAAGTAATTTTGTGCTCTTCCCATCATTGCTTTGGCTTTGAATTTTGATCAGAACTAAGTTCCCTTCTGAGTATAGTCGTGAAGCCGTCCGAGTTTTATCAAATCTTGATTTCTGTGCCTTGGCATTAGCAATTATATTGTCATCAACCTTTTTCCGCAATTGTGTCACATCCGCAATGACTTCATCATCTACTTCAGGTGCCAAACTATCAGAATCTATACGCAACCGATATCCCAGTAAAACTTCGCATGGAACTGCTTTTATAGTTTTATGAACTGTACTATTCAAACCTTGCTGTAATAACTTGACAAAATTATCCCAACAATCATCTAAGCTGTCTGCCCCTACGGCTCTCATAGCTTCTAGAATAGTTTTGTTAAATCTTTCTACCTGACCATTTGATCGATGCATGCCAGTTGCTATGATATGTAAACGAATGTTTCTTTTGTTACAATATTGATTAAAATTACTTGATGTAAAACATGTTCCCACATCGCAAATTATTCTCTTAGGATTCCCAAAAGTTTTAGAAATATTTTCCAATTCTTTTATTACACATGATGACTTTGTTGATGTGACCGCAGATATAAAGACAAACTTAGTGAAGGCATCTACTATTACCAATAAATATTTGTTTTTATTTTTCGTTAACACGAATGGACCGATGTGATCGATGTGTAGTGTGTGAAAGGGCTGAGCGTATTTGGGCAATGAAAATAATAATCCTTCTTTAGGGCCTCCCTTGTTTTTAAAATAAATATAATTAAGACAATTTTTGATATATTTCTTTACAATTCTACGCATTTTAGGAAACCAATATCGACTACTTATCCTTTCGACAGTTTTGTCAGTAGCAAAATGACCTAAGTCGTCGTGATAACACTTAATTATTTGCCATATACATTTCTTTGGTACGACCCAACGACGACCGTTACTAGTCCTTCGATAGACCTTATTACCTAGAAGCTCATAGTTATTAAAAGTCTCTTTATGTTCCTCGGCCTGACCTGACTCGAGAATCTCTTTAATATTTGTTATTTCCGTGTCTTGTAACTGTACTGATAACAACCAGTCTGCTTCGGTCAAAGTCATAACAATTTTAGCGTCAGATTTTTCACCAGAATAAATAGGGTTCCTACTAAGTGCATCCACATGTTGCATACGTGCCCCATCTTTATGTACAATATCATAAGAAAATTCTTGTGTTAGAAGTACCCATCTCGCAATTCGCGTAATAATATCTTTCTTTTTTAACGCGAATCTAACTGCGCTGCAGTCTGTAACAATTTTAAATGGAGAACCTAACAAATATAACCTAAATCTTTTTAGCGCGCATATTATTGCAAGTAATTCTAATTCAAATGAATGATACTTTTTTTCGTCTTCCGTTGTCTGTCTACTGTAATAATGAATAGGTTTTTCGACTCCATCCACAACTTGCATCAAAATCCCAGCAACACCGTCTCGACTGGCGTCTGTATACAGCACACTTTGTTTATTTGGATCATAAATTGATAGCACTGGTTCTGATGAAAGTTTACATTTCAGAACTTGAAAAGCCTGTTTATGTATTTCTTCCCAAACCCATATAGAATTCTTTTTTAGTAATTTGGTAAGGGGAGCAGTGATAACTGCACAGTTTTTAATAAATTTCCGGAAATAACTTACAAGTCCTAAGAATTGTCTCACTTGATGTACTGTTTGAGGAGTAGGAAATAATTCAACAGCTTTTAATTTTGACTCATTAGGCATAACACAGTTAGGTTTAACTTTATAACCCAGAAAGTTAATTTCATTTAAAAAAAAATGGCATTTCTTTACATTTAATGTTAAACCATTATCGCGAAATATTTTTAGGATTTGTTCCAATAGTATAAAATTTTCTTGGACTGTTTTACTCATTAAGTAAACATCATCTAAACAACTTTATCAAATCGTAAATTTCCTAATATTTTATTCATCATCTGCTGAAAGCAAGAGGGAGCATTTGCTAACCCAAAGGGGAGCCTCAAAAATTCATAGTGACCATCTTCTAGTTATAAAAGCAGTTTTTTCTATAGAATCTATACTCATACTAATTTGGTAGTAACCGCTTTTAAGATCCAAGCTAGTGAAATAACTAAAACCTTGTAATCTATCAACAAGATCTTCTATACGCGGCATCGGGTACTTTTCTTTAATAGTTATTTTGTTTAACGCGCGATAATCTATACAAAGCCTTTTTTCACCATTCTTTTTACTAACGAGTAATGCACGGCTCGCATATGGTGACTTGCTTTCTCTAATAATGCTATTTTCTAGTAACTCATTAACTAGGTCGCGAATTATTATTCTATCAGTCGCTGTGGGTCTAAAGGGTCTGCAATAAATTGGTTGCTGACTTGTCAAATTAATAACCATCTCGTGGTTTAATACTTTCCTAATTCTTTAATATTTGTTGCTACACAGTCATTATACTGTCGGAATAATGTAATAAGCTCATCACGATGTGTTTCTGCATTAATTTCTGATTCACTGATTTTTGTACAAAATTCGTTAAAGTGAGACGCATAATTAAACTTTAATTCGTCCCCTATTCGTGAATACATTAAATCAGAACGTTCAGTTACATTCCTACCAATCAAAATATCACATCCTACAATGGTGTCAATTATGTACATATCTACTGAAGGAATATTAACAGAACCGATCATCAGATTGACTTGAACCTTCTCATTCACTAATTTAGAACCTAGTTTAGAAAATCCTTGCAACAAGATTGGTGTTGGTAATGAAATAGTTTCCAAAGAAAATTCATCAATTAATAATTTAGATATGAGAGAACAACTACTGCCAGTATCAATAAAAGCATCATGTGTGTAATTATTCAATTTTATGCTTTTTATAAATTTATCTCTTGAATCTGATGATGAAATAGTTTTTGTTTCTTGTTTTTCAATTTTAGTAGTTGCATTTTTCTTATAGCAAACTGACTCTAAATGACCTCTTTTCCCACAAAAATCACATTTATTTCTTTCACATTGATTTCTTTTATGATCACCTCCACATACGAAGCATTTTAATGGCTTTCGATTTTGCACGAAATCTTCAGAATCATGTCGACTAACACTAGAATGACTATTTAAAATATCCTTTGGTTTATTTGTTTTATTTAGTGAGTCACGGGCATTACTAGTAAGCGATTTAATAATTTTTGTTTTACAAGTTCGGCTATGAAGAAAACTAGCTAAACTATCACATGTCTGGAAATTACTTGATTCCATACTATCACCTATATTCCACACAATAATAGAAATTATATCTTTTTCAGAAAAATTAAGTGATAACCTATCTATTTTGCATTTTTGCTCAAAATAAAATTCATATAATGACTGGTTTCTCTGTAGGTTTCTTTTCAATTATCTCTTTCAAAAGTTCATACATATTTCGGTTTATTAGAAAACTAGAAGACAATTTATTTTTCCATTGTTGCCATTTCCATGACGGCCACTGGCTATCGGTACGTACAAGAGAATCATACCAAAGTTTGGCTGAACCTTTTAATTTATTTAGTGCTTGATATCGAGTCATTTCATCGGACCATGCGAATGTTGTGACATATGACTGAATGATACTAAGCCAAGCATTTATGTCATCTATTAACGGATCGAACTCGGGTATTATGTTACTTAATGAGGCATTGTTGCACTCACAGTACCGGTATCAGCTCTACGTGATACCTTTCTTTTCCTTTTGGGTCGAGGAGAAGGTGTATTCTCACTAGAACTATTTGTGCTTAAAGTAGAACTGAAGCTGGAATGGACCGGTTTGCGGCGCCTACGATGTCTTCCCATGGCGCGATGCTTCTACACACTTCTGATGTTAACTTTCCTGACTTATTCCAAAAACGTTCAATAGTTACAGACTACTTTTATTTTATTCTAGAAGTTTACATAGATAATGCCTACTGCCTAATAGTTTAATCGCTGGCAGCCATCTTGACAATCCCTTTTTGACAGACTTAAAAAAACCCTAGCTCCTGCGGGAACGGAAGTGGCTCCTCGATTTTCATTGTGTTGCCAACAATAAATTATAAACTATTATAAATCAGCAAAAGTAGGACAATATTAAACTAGAATATGCTTCATTTACAATAAAAAAAACAAGAAATAAATAATTATTTTTCCTTAAGCAGAAAAATTTGATATTCACACGTCAATATCAGTTTTCGTTTTCTTTTTGTTTTAGATATAAAAATCCACTGTCTTTAGGCATAGTCTTCACAAATTTTTGCATTAAGCAGAGTTTTATATGCAACGGTGATAAAAATATGTCATCAGGGTTCACTAAAGGATCATTTTTAACATTTTTATGGCCTGGTGTAAGGTCATTCACGCGTGAGCCACACTTTCTTTATGTAGTGACTTTTAAAGTCTTTTTAGACTTGTCAGAAATGTATTTATAACTGTCACTATACACTGTCCATTATATTAACCATCTTTTGACAGATTGACGATAGTGATGTCCTAAAGATTCTCGTATGCGATACCATTCCGATTATAGTACCTACTATCATTAATCGAATTACGTACCTAAGTAATTCGATTAATGATAACCTACGTAAACTAGATTACTACTTGAGAAAAGAAATTCCAACTTTGAGAAAACTTATTGTTTCTTTGAAAAGAAGTGGTCTATTTCATGGTGAAAAATCTTCTTTGGTCAAAGTTTTGAACACAATTGGCTTTTCATATAAAAAGTTAAATAAAAGAAAATTATTAATGGAACGCACAGATATAGCTATAGCACGTTGTGATTTTTTAAGAGAGGCAAAGAAAATACAAGATTGGGCAAATATTGTTTTCACGGATGAAACATGGCTCAACGCTAACCACACACTATCTCGTTTCTGGACTGATGATACTGCTGATTCCACTTCCTCAGTACCAATGGGAAAAGGTGAGCGCCTAATCATTTGCCATGCAGGTACAGCAAAAGGATTTGTACAAGACGCACTGTTGGCATTTAAATCGAAGAAATCAAATGACTACCACGAAGAGATGAATGCAAATGTGTATGAAGAGTGGTTCAAAAAAATGCTCATTTCATTGGAAGAACCATCAATAATTTTTATTGATAATGCGCCCTACCACTCCCGTCAAATTGACAAAATGCCAACACAGGCTAATAAAAAGCATGAAATAATTAATTGGCTTCGGGACAATGGAGAAAATGTGGACGACTCAATGTTAAAAGTTGAATTAATAAAAATATTAAAAACCAAAAAGAGAGCAAAACGCTATGTAATCAATGAAATGGCAGCAGAATATGGCCATACTGTTCTTCGGATTCCTCCATACCACTGCCAGTACAACGCAATAGAACTTATATGGGCACAAGTAAAAGGGCATGCTGCGAGATGCAATACAAGCCCCCCATTCACAGCGAATAAAATGTTGCAATTGCTAAAAAATGCTTGCACCCACGTAACGGCCGAGAACTGGGCAAGTGTGGTGGAAAGAACTAAAAGAGTAATATTCTCTGATTGGGAACGTGATATTGCGTTTGATAATATATTATCTACACAAGAGCTAATAATAACTGCTACTGAAGACTCCTCATCGGAGGAGTCTAGTGTTGATTATCATTCCGACGACTCGTGCTAATAAAATAAATTAAAATATCCTGATTGTTTTATTTGTATTCATGTATTAACTAAGAAGAAAGTAAAACTTTATATAATGTTATTAAATGTCTTTTAATACTCGTAACATCGATTTCTACCGATTATTTTTAATCTGTGGCATAATCGTAGAAACCATTATGTGTGACATCACTAAGTGGGCGGTACCCATCCATAAAGTACAAATATTATTTGTATGATATTTGTACGTAAGCAATACAAAACTTAATGAGCGTGAGCTGTCAAAAGACTGATAATATGATGGACGCAGTATAGGTAATACAAAAGTAATGAGAATATTATTTTGTTATAATCCGCGATAAAAGAAAATATATGTAATGCTAAATGTAAAGTGTACTATTCGTTCTGATACATGCAGAATTTGTAAGAACTCATGCACTACCGGACAACGATGACACAACAATACACAAACACTGCACACATTCACCACCACAATCTCAACAATAGTTTCGCCTCGTAACCGACGCATCGTCAGGATAGACTCCACGACAAAATCGCAAAGCCTGTCACTAAAAAAACTGGACGTGACTGAACAAAACTGTTTTTTTTTAAATGAAGGGTTGCTAACCTTAACAAAAATTACCACTTAGTTCATGTGACAAAAATAGTGTAATCAGTACTGAACTACAGTACTTCAGTTAGTTCGGCAATAAATAAAAGATGTTGGAAAAAGAAAACAAAGAAAAAGAAAGTTGCAAAGCAACAACTGTGGAGTGCCAAAACAAAAGATAGTCGTAAAGTTCAAGAATATAAGAATAAAATAAAAATAACCCACAATGGAAAATATTTTGCTAACTGAGCTTACTGCTCAATTAGACCATCACTTAAAAGTAACTTAAATTCGTTTTAGATACGGGCCTCAGATAGCTAAGAAGTGTAATATTTTTGATAATATTTTTTGAGATTGTGATATTCTCTCATCATCATCTTCCTGCCCTTATCTCTAAGTGGGGTCGGCACAACATGTTGTCACATGATTTGTTCTACGTATTTTACGAACGGCCGCCTGCCTGACGGCAACTTATTTTAGTCTCGAGTCTCGGTATACGACACCTCGATAAGAAAGAGGGTGGTCTATTCTACTTAACTGGCTATCACACGGTGAGTCAACTTACCTTAGTCGCCTTTTACGACACCTCGGTAAGACATGAGGGTGGTCTATTCTACTCAGCCGGATACCACACGGCGGGTCGACTTACCTTAGTCGCCTTTTACTACACCTCGGTAAGAAAAGAGGTAGGTACTATTCTATTCTGCCGGATACCACACGGCGGTATGAATTTATAATAGAAATAAACAAAAATAAAAAAAAAGGCTGGCCCGTTGGCGCCGTTGGCAGTGACCCGGTTTCCACGAGTTTATTGTAATTTGCTACAAAACAACTTTTTTCATCATCATCTTCCTGTCCTTATCCCACTCTAAGTGGGGTCGGCACAACATGTTATAAACATGCTGTCACATGATTTGGCTGCGTTTTTACGACCGGCCGCCTGCCTGACGTCAACTTACCTCTGTCGTATTTTACGACACCTCGGTAAGAAAGAGGGTGGTCTATTCTACTAAACCGGATACCACACGGTGGGTCAACTTACCTTAGTCGCCTTTTCCGACACCTCGGTAAGACATGAGGGTGGTCTATTCTACTCAGCCGGATACCACACGGCGGGTCGACTTACCTTAATCGCCTTTTACTACACCTCGGTAAGAAAAGAGGTAGGTACTATTCTATTTTGCCGGACACCACACGGCGGTATGAATTTATAATAGAAATAAACAAAAATTAAAAAAAAGGCTGGCCCGTTGGCGCCGTTGGCAGTGACCCGGTTTCCACGAGTTTATTGTAATTTGCTACAAAACAACTTTTTTCAATCTAACTATAACTAAACTATATTCAAATTCAAAATATTCTTTTTTCAAGTGGACTGTTTACAGTACTTTTGAATCGTCAAATGTTTTAAAAAAGCTACCTGATTCGGAAGTTTGCTCCTACCGAGAAGAACCAGCAAGAAACTCGGCGGCTAATCTTTAAAAAAAATTTATTACAATTTGATGGTTACAAGATAATCGTTGCAGCTGGATGCGTAGCTGACTGCAGTTAAGATATGCTATCACTCAATACGTAAACAATATATACGGTGTAGTCTGAAAAATTCCATTATTAACCCGTAACAATTTTAATACAGCATTCAAGTCGTGTTTATGGACAATTTGCTGGCTAACAAGGCACTATAAGGCGTTTATTATATCCTGTATTTTCATCTTGCGACTCGGGTTGCCACCTTTTTTTTAAAGAAAAATAGTTTTTTTTTAATTGAAAAAAATATATAATACTTTGAGAAATTCAGGAAAAAAATAGTACACATCTTTTTTCAATCATTATTTATTTTTCCATGAGCTTTTTTATGTTTTTTTTCTTTCTTCTTGTGAGGCGTGCAAGAAGCATCATTACTCTCCATGTTCTTGCTGTAATTTTAATCCGATAATAAACAATCGAAAATAACCTCAATATTCGTTCGCGTAACATTAATTGAGAAAGTGACGTTGACATGTGACAATGACAATAGAGTTGGTAAGTGTTACCAACTAACTAAGCCCCGTACGTACATGAATGAGTTTCGTTCAAAAATTCCCTATGAAGCGCTGCGGGTGCGTTCCATTCACAGTTAACTAAAAAAAAGTGCGACAGTAGAATTAGCGATAAAATATAGTATTTCTCGTCCTATATTGTTTTTCTATAATATATAGTGTAATTTACTAAAATATTGTACGATACTATATAATATAGTACGGGTGGCAACCCTACTTGCGACGTTGTTTTATGGCGAAATGTTGTAACGACACGCAGTGTTTACAATGTCGCTTCGTATTATTGATAATTGATATAGAAGTTACAATATACTTTGCTGTAATCCGCGTTTGTTAAGAGAATACATGCAATGCTAATATGAAGCAGGCAACAATCACATACCACATACATGCAGGACAAGCCGCCACAGGTATCACAAGACGCCGCTAACACCAATACTCCATACAAAGCACTACACACACTCACCACCACAACATCTACGATCGCTTCGCCCCGCAACTAAAGCATCATCAGGAGGATAGGCTCCACGAACAAAATCGTAATGCGATTATGCATTGCGATGAGTGGTGATTGTGTGTAGTGGGAATTCGATACCAGACTGAGTCACAGCAACGCGTAGCCGGATGGCTAGTAAGATCATGATAAAAATTTCAGCTCGAGGGGACACCAGGAAGTGGGTCGAATTCAACTTGCAAGATTCCACCTTTCCATACATTGTAAGTTGAATAAAGGCTTTTAAAAATAATTGACTATAACGCAGTTCTATTATTAGGCTTTCTTGTTAGAGGCATAATATAATGCTGAATTTTCTCTTATCTAAGGGCACAGATTGAATAAGATTTTATACAAAGTAATAATGCTTTTGGGATTACACGGTTTTGTTGCTTTGTAAATGTTCAAATTAATTTACTTTGCCTATAGCCATTTCGGTTTCGTTTTATAATCAGTTTGATTAAGGAAATGTTCTGTAACAGCCGTATAAAAAAATCTAATTACGATCTACTTTTGATCTTAAACCAAAGTAAGTTTTTGTAGTACTGAATATATTAACCTATCTGAATAATTAAGTTACATCTCATTATAAGCATAGGAAACAGACCTTATTCTTCGAATAGAGCGATATTTATTTATACACTTTATTGTACACCACAACGAATAAATTGGAAAGAGAAAAACAGCAATAAAAAAAACATAAATTGTTACGTACGAAAGGCGGCCTTATCGCTTAGTAGCGATCTCTTCCAGGCGACCCTTGGATTAAGAGTGGGGTCACAGGTTCAAACCCAGTACCAATGAATTTACATGTTAAAACTTGTGTCTAATTGATAATTACAATATATCACACGCTTTTCGGTAAAGTAAAACAGCGTGAGGAAAACTGCATCTCTAGAGAATTCTGGAGATATGTGTCATCTACCAATCAGCATTGGAGCAGCGTGGTAGGTCTTAGTTCCAATCCTTCTCTACAAAAACGGAGAGAAGAGGACTATTCTCAGCATTGGGAGAGTAAAAATCGATTATTTTTTTAACATCGCTACTTACTGGCAGCCTTCGATTAAATCCTCAGAAATATATAAATCATATTATAACAAACAACGATATTTCTCCTTTATTCTTATTCAATAAATTATTAAATACGATATTTTCATTATTTTTTTACGAAAGAAATAAGAAGCGTTTTTTCATTAGTCAAAATCAATTTAATTTATTTTTCTTTTTTTGACAACATAAAACCTCCGCGCTATTAACATTTATTTAAAAATGTAATAGCGCCTCTCTGCACCTCTCCGCTCCGCATCTCCGCACCGCTCCGCACCTCACCTCACCTCTCCACACCACTCCCATCTTATCCCCATTATTACTTTCGTTACAAAATAAAAAGGAATTTTGTCAAAGTTAACTCATTTACTCTTTCGCAATAACTCAATGACACTTAATGACAGCCACAATGTTTTTCATATTACCGACCAACTATATGAAGAAGGTTGTATTGGGAACATGTAACAATATTGTATTCACAACAGTCCTTTAACGTTGAGAAAGATCGGAACATCGTAATTTATTTTCCTTTGCGTAATTCATCTGTAAAGAGTACTCGAGAAAATTGAACTTCATTCGTTTCGTCAGGTACGTTTTGTTGAAACGTTTGACAGTTGCCCGGTATAGAAATAGACAAGAGATTAATCGTTAAAAACATTGTAAATTTGTTGTTAATATAATTCTAAAACTTAATCTATATCTATAAGCAAAAAGTAAGTAGCGGCCCGTTACTATCCCACTGCTGAGAATAGGCCTATTCTCTCCATTTTTAGAGAGAAGGTTTGGAGCTAAGACGCTGCTCCAATGCGGAAACCTCCAGAATTCTCTAGAGATATGCAGGTTTCCTTCACCAAAAAACACATGGGTGTCTGCCCGGGTTTGAATCCCTGACCTCCTCGAAAGAGGCACACGGTGTTACCGCTGGGCTACCACAGCTATATAACGCAATGCTAATGTAACTATACTAATATATAAAGCTGAAGAGTTTGTTGTTGATGTTATATAGTATAATAAACGACGATATTTCTCCCTTTATTCTTATTCAATAAATAAAAAGCAGTTTTCCCAGAGTCAACCCATTTACTCTTTCGCAACAACTCAATGAATGACACATAAAAATATGACAGCCACAATGCTTTTTCATATTAATCGCCAACTCTATGAAGGAGGTTGTATTAAAAACATGTTGTAACAATAGTTTATAGCTTTCCTCGATATATAGACTATCATACAAGAACTTTTCAAGTCAGTCCAGTAATTGCTGAGATTAGCGCGTTCAAACAATAAAACAAACAAACTTACAAAACATAAAAGCATAGTGGTATTAAAAACAGAAAATAAAATAAAAAGAAAATTATACAAAGCTAAGAAATTCAAAACATGTACATTCAATAATAGTTTCCTCATTCTATTATAGCATAAAATAATTGAGGTACACTGTATTTAGTTCATATAATATACACAAACATATGAACAAACACACACATAAATACATACATATTACATATTTATACATACATATATACAAGTGTTAAAGAATAAGATCGAATTAGATTATGTGAAATGATTATCGGGGAGGATAGCTTTTATAAATATTGCATATAGATTTCCATTATATTATATCTTAACTATGAAACAGATTATAAAGTTACATACCGAGGTGAATTGTTTCAGTTATGTTCATGGAAACGTGAACTATTTTAGCATAAAGAGTAAAGCTTTTTGTGAAGATAATTAAGTTAATGCAAACCGGAAAGCTTTTGTCCAATTTTGAAACGGATTTATTGTTCGTTACGTATGAACGTAGCTTTTTGCGAATTATTTTTATCGTATACGTGTGACCAGGGTTGATGTACGTAACAATGTAAACTTTTTTAGACAAACTATTTGGAATATTATATTATAAGTTGTAATAATTCAATTAAAACAAGATTTTATCGATTTAATAATAATAAATAAATAAACAAATATATGGGACTTATAAGTAAGTAACTTAATACTTGTGTTATGGTAGACATAAAACTAGTGAATATATTATAACAAACGACGATATTTCTTCTTTCTACTTATTCAATAAATAAAAAACAATTTTCCCGAAGTCAACTCATTTACTCTTTTGCTACAACTCAATGAATGACACTTAAAAATATGACAGCCACAATGCTTTTTCATATTAATCGCCAACTCTATGAAGGAGGTCGTATTAAAAACATGTTGTAACAATATACTTAAATATTTCTTAAATACATACTTAAATACAAATATACACCCAGATTCGAAGACCAACAAATTCTTTGTTTTATAGAAAATGTTGGCCTAAAGCGGGAATCGAAGCAACCTGCGGAGCAGAAGTCAGGGTCACCCACTGCTCCAACGGTCCAGTCAAATTTATCAAGACTAAATGTTAATTATTGTTAACAAAAATAAATAAAATTAAACCATTATGTAATTTTTGGCAGCCCTAGCATGAAATTGTTCTGTGTCCATGTGCTTTCATGGAGCAATATCCACTGAAATTTTTAACCATTTTAATGAACTTTTCAGTTATTTAAGCTCGTGGATTAATCCTTTGTAGGGTGGTTTCTGTGGTCAAAGAGAAAAGTATTGTTTTTTGTTTTTATTTGAACTAGCAATTGTTTTGCAGAAATGTAGCTATTCGTTTCATTCGTAAGCTTTTGTAGATTTTAAACGAAAGTTTAAGGAATTAGGTGTTACTTTGCGGAGATTTATAATAATAAAATAAAATAAAATTATTTTGCTATAATAGAAAAGTAATAATAAAGAGTATAGCAAAAATAATAAAGATTAAAGCAAAATATTTTTATTATTACTTTTGAAAGTTTAAGGCATTATCTCAGATGATGATATAAAATAAACTAACATTCTCTGACATTTTTAATGGTTTTAATTAAAGCTACTGTATACTTGCGTAATCCTTTGTAGGTTTGGTTTCTGTGTTCAAAGGAAACAATTATAAAAGAGGACGATATTTCTCCTTTATTCTTATTCAATAAATAAAAAGCAGTTTTCCCAGAGTCAACCCATTTACTCTTTCGCAACAACTCAATGAATGACACATAAAAATATGACAGCCACAATGCTTTTTCGTATTAATCGCCAACTCTATGAAGAAGGTCGTATTAAAAACATGTTGTAACAGTCGACCATCCTGACAACATTTGCGACCCCGCAAATCTCATAAGCTGACTTCTGGGAATGAATCTACCACCGATTCGGAATGCTGATTGTACTGAGAAGAATCGGCAAGAAACTCAATACATGCTCTTTTAATCTGTAAAAGAAAACCGCACATGCCATGACATGACAGGACTACGCTCACGCTTTATGCTCAACTCTAAGCTCACGCTTTATGCTCAACTCTTTAAGCTCAACTCCTCAACTCCTTAAGCTTCTCGCACCATAAGCATTTCGCACCTCAAGCTCACCCTCAATCACTGTCATGGCATAACACAGCTCAATTAGTGGCAACCAACTCAGCAGATACACACGTAAACAGACTCGCAAATGATAACGCTCAAAGAACAATCACCACTTCTAGGCAGAGCCTAGCTGACAGTCGTTGCAGATGTCCACAGTCTAGAAAACAATCGTTACAACTGGAACAAATCCAGAGAACAGTCGTCATTCTAGCTGACAGTTTCATCGAACAAAAGTCACGGGCGCGTCTAAGGCCTCACATAGCACATCGTCACGTTGATCTCACAGAATTAATTAACCGAATACCAATTACCATCAATAATCTCTCCAATAAAAACTCCATTTTTTATTCCATAGCATCGCATATCGCAACTATCTCTCAAATTATACGAAATTCGCACTCTCCGTGTTGTCTCAAGATATTGATCGTCATTTGTCTTTTCTTTAAACTCTTTAAATTTCCAGATATTCCTTATGTCCACTCTATTTGTGAGTTTAGGTTACATCCCCTTCTGAATATAAAAGAGGACGATATTTCTCCTTTATTCTTATTCAATAAATAAAAAGCAGTTTTCCCAGAGTCAACCCATTTACTCTTTCGCAACAACTCAATGAATGACACATAAAAATATGACAGCCACAATGCTTTTTCGTATTAATCGCCAACTCTATGAAGAAGGTCGTATTAAAAACATGTTGTAACACAATATTGTCTTCTGGTATTATTTTATGGAGCCAGTGTTTTGCAGAAATGTTAGTTGTTAATTTAATGGTTTAAAATCTACAACAGCCTTAACATTATCTCAGGTTCTTAGACACGATTATAAAATTCAAAGTTCATCATTCTCTTGCCCATCCCTCTCTAAGCAGTCGGCACAAACATGTTATAAACATGCTGTCACATGATTTGGCTGCGTTTTTACGACCGGCCGCTTGCCTAACTTCAATATACCTGAGTCATATTTTACGGCAACTTGGTAAGAAAGAGGGTGGTCTATTCTACTAAACCGGATACCACACGGCAGGACGACTTACCTTAGCCTCCTTTTATGACACCTCGCGATTTTTGAATAATTATTACCGTTTACTCAGCGCACGCAAGGAAAGCTTTAAATTTTGCCGTTTTCGTACTATTTTTGTCGCTGCTCCTTTCCTTTTCATCTTAGCGTGATATATAGCCTATAGCTTTCCTCAATAAATGGACTATCATATACTGAACATTTTTTCAAATCAGTCCAGTAATTTTTGAGATTAGCGCGTTCAAACAATCAAACAAACAAACAAACTCTTCAGCTTTATATATTAGTATAGATCGAGTATTGACATTGGGACCATTTTACCACTATGGCGTACATATCAAAAATTTACAGTAACATGCTTATACTCTGTAATATAATTCGTGACAAATTTACTCGTGCTGTTCACACTTAATAAGGATCCGATATATTTGCCAAAGGCGGCAGGCACTTTATTGCATCTCTAGAGATACACGCCTCTTGTGTGTTTGTCGGCCACTTTATTGGACATCCTGTTTGAACGGAACAAGTGTTAATTGTTCTTATTATTGACTACGAGTGTTAGTCCTTTTATATTTCGTTGCACCTGAAATAACTATCAATTTCTAATTAGGTATGAAAACCTATGTAGGTAGCCAGTCTATGGCGAGACTCGAGCGACTTTCAGATGCTGATATATTGCGTGCTTTTTCTTTACAGGAAAAAGCCCCTTATGGGTACCCCCGCCCAACGGGGACAGGCGCTGGTTATGTCGGACTCACAGCGACCAAAACGACCTGTGTGCTCCACTACTTGCTGATGGCAAGGACAGGGTATCCTTATACACATTGTCCCCATCCCATCACAGCTGCTCTGATTCCAGAGAAACCTCCTCCGGGTAGGGACCTCTCAAAAGAGTAGTCCCCCTCTGCTAACCGATGCATCAGAGTATATTAAATCTGTAAGTAAATTCTTAATTATATATACTGCGTTATATATATGATGAACATGAAAATAAAAACAAGCATATATAAGAGTTAGATAGATAACTTTAGTTGGAAAACCCACCAAAATAGTGTGACTGAGACGAATGATAGAAAGATTAGGTATGCAGAATGGAAGAAAGAGAAAATGTGAGAAATGGTATGTAAGACAAGGTATAACTGTTAAACTCTACTCAGCCGGATACCACATGGCGTGCGTTATAATCCAAACTATTATAAATGCTAAAGTTTGTTATATTTGATTTGATTTTGAAAAGAGTTACGATACGGTAGAGTGGTCTAGGCTAAATAAATATACGTTTTTCATATCAAATTTCATCACTTTTTCTATGCCTTTCAACTTGAGCTAAAAGCAAATAATTAGCAAGTTAGTAATCACTGTTGTAAAATAAATGAATTAGTAATTTAATCTCCAAAAGCGTCAGTTACCTTTTCATCACGATTGAAGTTGATTACAGATGTTCGAATTTCCAAAGAGACTTAAGATTTGCGAGTAAATTAGAAACTACATTGTTCGACGCCTCTAGTTCTGTTGAGCTTTTAAAATAAATCACAATATATTTACCAACACGCAAAATTCGTACAAATCAGGTACATCGTTAGAGTTAAAGCGGAATTAGCACTTATATACATTATCCTCCTGCCCTTATCCCACTGTAAGTGGGGTCGGCACAACATGTTGTCATATTAGTTACGTATTTTACGCCCCGCCCCCGCCTGACGTCAACTAACCTTAGTCGTATTTTACGACACCTCAGTAAGAAAAAGGCTGGTCTATTCTACTCAACTACTTACTATACTATACTACGACAAAAACATATAGACAAATTAAGTAATTTATCTAATCCTGTAAATATTGCATAGTAACAATACATAAGTGAAAATAATAGTATAGAAATTCAAAAGGATCATTATTTTATATAAAGGCCCTTGTATTTGAACCAAAGGCCTCAGGGTGTGTAATAACATGGAAAGTTGAAAGGAAAGATTTCATATTTCGTTGATTACAGAATATGTTCGCAACAAATTCGAAATCTTAATTAGCATCTGTAAAATACTCATATAAAGTTTAATTACGTTTACATACAATGTTATTTCGCGTGTTATTCGGGATATTTTTTATAAAAAAACGATGTACAAGGGATGTAAAAAATAAACGATTTTTTAAAAATCGATCATTTAATTCGATATAATTATACTCTTTGACTTTTTATTACTCTTTTCTCTTGTTTTTTTTAGATAACATATGAATTGTTGGATGAAACCAATGTAGAACTAAACTTCTGTTATTATTTATTGGTAGTTGTCCACTTTAATAAGCCTTTATTCTGATTAATTATTAATATTAAAAAAGGCAACTTTCATAAAGAATTTATAAGAAAGAAAATTTATTAATCGATGATTATGATTATTTTGATACAAATTAACTATTTTTTTTTTAATTAAAGGGGAAAAAATCGATTATTTCTTAATATAATTTTTGTACTCCAAGTGACATCCCTAGCCGATATTTCTATATACTCGCTTTTTGACAGGCATTGACAACATGTTTAACCAAAAACGATGTGGAAAATAGAACATTAGTCCTACAATCGGATGCAACAACCGCATGTGCGGTTGGATTGGCAAATGTTTTCCGTTGCTTCGTTAATTACCATACAAATTTGGTGTCCATTGAAATGTATCAGATTAGTTTAGTTTCGTTGGGGTGCCAAAGTGGTCGGCCTCCTCGTGGCGCACCCTGGGCAGGTCTTTGGAATCTCTAAATTCCTTAGTCTTGGCGAACGGACTACTGTGGGGGTGCCCAATCCAGTTGTCCTTCTGATTAGCAGACGGCAATCTGGATGGGCCGGGGACTCCGTGGGGGGGATGGAGTTTCCATTTGGTGACGGGTTCGGTTGGACTTACTGTAAGTCTGGCCGGATATGGTTTCGGCCACCGTCGGCCAAGCCCGGAAGCCCAGTAATGGGAACGGGGACCTTCGGGTTGCGAGGAAGAAAACCTCTATAAAAAATCACCCAGTGGGGACGATAACGTCCTTCCGTGCGGCGAGCCGTTCCGGTCATGTTTATGGCCGGTAGGCTGTTGGCTTTCGGGTCACGTCGGGCGGAGTAAACCGTAACCCGCAAGTTAATGCGGAACCGGGGGCCGCTCCTCCTTTGGAGGACGGGGCTGCGAGGAAGACAACCTCTATAAAAAATTACCCCAATCCCAGGTTTGGGGCCCGCCGAGGGGATGAATGGCCGGAGGGTTATCCGGTAGCTAGGGCCTCTTACACCGTAATCCGCAAGTTAATGCGGAACCGGGGGCCGCTCCTCTTTTGGGGGACGGGGCCGCGAGGAAGACAACCTCTATAAAAAATTACCCCAATCCTAAGGTTAGGAGCCCGCCGAGAGGATGAATGGCCGGGGGGGATCCGGTCGCTAGGGCTTCTTAAAACAAACAGCATGGGTAAAACGATTTCGGAAAAGACTACCCAGGAGGGTCCCGGTTTCACCGGGGAATCCCTCACCACGACCGGTGTCGAATCTCGGCCCAGAGCTGCTCTGGTGCCGGGGTGTGAGACCGGCCGTGGTCGCCCCGACGTATCTGGGGGGGCAACACATGCTTCGGTGATGGTGGGTGTAGGTGGAAATGAGACCGGCGTTGCTGGTGTTTCCGCTGATTCAGTTGTGGGAACGCGGCGTGATTCCATGCGCAGTTCAGTTGGAAGCGGAGTTGTTACTCGGAGTATGAGCTCGGAGAGGAGCTCGACAAAAACTTTGGATTTGACCAAATGTATGTCCTTGGAGGACCTAAGCGGCACAAACAGACGTGCTTGCTCCAAAAAGAGAGTTAGGGAGGACCATGGAAGCCCCGTTGATTCTGATGAGGATATGGACGCCAAGAAAGCGGACACCAGATCCCATGTAAGGGGCTCACAAACATGGCTTCGTGAAGCCCGTGGCGCTGTACAGCGTGGCGGCTTTCATGGGGATCTCGACCTGGACAGTACCAGTGGTGAAGTGTTGAGCAGTCGGTCATCCAGATCGGCATCGACTAGCTCTAAGGCAGGTCAGCAAACAATGACCCTAAGAGATGTGGACACGTCTCGCGTCAGCGAAGTTCTTGCGAAAAACGCGGAGACCATGCGGGCGACCGTCAGCAAATCAAAGAACCTCAACGGCAAATGTAGGGGAACCTTAAACATGGTCGCCCAAACGATGGAAGAGGCCGCTAGGGCTTTGGCGGAAAGGACCGAGTCGGAGGAGATCCGACTACTAAGAGAAAATAACGCCAGGTTGACACTGATGGTAAGCAATCTCTCCGTAGAGATTGCGACGCTGAAGGAGATGTTCGCCTGTGCCAGCAAGACGTCCGATAGGGAGGCAGCTCCCTCTAGCTGTCCACAGACCGTGAAAGGCCTAACTATGGAGGAGGAGATAGTTAGGCTACGCAATATGTTCACAGCGCGGTTGGATAGCATGGAATGTCGCCTTCCACCTGAGGAGAGATTAAGGCCGCCATTAGCTTCGGATAGAAGAAGGGTGGCCGATAATAAGAATAAGGAGGAAAGGAAAGGGGTTGAGGCTGTCAAAAAAGCGCCAGAGGCAGTCACCAATCGCCCATTAAAAGCTTGGCGACCGGAGATCAGGGTGGTTGACCTTCCACCAGCCGGGTCAGCCCCTTCAAGAAAGACGGCCAAGAAGAAGAAGAAGTCTGGGGTACAGGCGAAGGAGACTCGCCCAGAGCCCCGACCGCTACCACCGGCCCCCGCTTCTCTGAGCGAAGGCTGGAACGTGGTGGCGCGCAGGGGTGCCAAATCAAAGCCACGACCTGCAGAGGCCGGTAAATCTATGGTTGCCACCAATCAGGCGCAGCCGAACCGAGGGGCTAAACTTAAAACCCCACGCTCGGCTGCTGTCGTGGTGACTTTAGACCGAGAGGCAATTGACAAGGGCCTTTCTTATGCGGATGTTCTAACCCGGGCTCGCCGTTGTATTAAGATCGACGACCTGGGTCTAGAGGGTGGCATGCGTCTTAAAAAGGCTGCCACCGGGGCCCGGATGTTTGAAATCTCCGGGCCCACCAAGGAGGAAAAAGCGGGCGCCCTTGCGAACCAGCTCCGCGAGTTATTTAAGGGGGAGCCGGCGGTGCATGTCACTACGCCTATGAAATGCGCGGAATTGCGCATCGTGGGCCTAGATGACACCGCCAGTGAGGGAGATGTTGTTGTCGCCGTCGCTCAGGTTGGGGAATGTCCTATTCGGGACATTCAGACCGGAGAGATTCGTAGGGCTGAGGGAGGACTAGGCTCCCTTTGGCTTAGAGTCCCTGTAGCGGCGGCCAAAAAGGTGGTGGCGGTGGGGAGAGTTTTGGTGGGTTGGGTTTCAGCCCGAGTCCACCTGCTTGAGGCTCGCCCACGCCGTTGCTTCAGGTGCCTAGAAAAGGGGCACCTGCGGGCTGAGTGTGATTCGGCAATAGACCGCAGCGATGAATGTTACCGCTGCGGTCAAAAGGGCCACAAGGCCCAGTCTTGCTCAGCGGCTCCACATTGTGGGAGCTGCCAACGAGCAGGGCTGAAGGCTGACCATCGGGCGGGGGGTGGGCAGTGTAAGGCACCGTCTGTCCCTAGGAGAAGGGGAAGGGGGGGTGATGGCCCAAGGGTCCCCTCGCCGCCCACCACTGGCCCAGCTCAAGCCACCACGAGCCGGGTTATGGAGGAACCTATGGAGATCACCAAATAATGGCCTCTATGAGATTCCTCCAGGCGAACATCATGCGCTCCGGCAGGGCCCAGGATCTAATTTTCCAGACCTTGGCGGAGCGCATGGTGCACGTGGCTGTGGTCTCCGAACCTCTCTTCGTTCCGTCGGGCGAGGATTGGGTCGGAGACCGTATAGGGGACGTGGCCATCGCGTCCAGGGCTGCTGCTGGCTCCCCAGCCCTGGAGCGTGTGGAGAGGGGACGCGGGTACGTCTCCGCCAAGATTGGAGATGTATCCGTCATCGGGGCGTATTTCTCACCTAATAGACCCTTCTCCGACTTCGAGCTCTTCATGGCTGAAGTCGGAGACTTGGTGAACAGATTACGCCCCGGCAAGGTGATACTGGCTGGAGACCTCAACGCGAAATCCGCCGCGTGGGGGTCTCCAGTCACGAACGTCAGGGGAAGATTCCTGGAGGGTTGGTTGGCCTCGGCTGGGATGGTCGTCAAGAACCGGGGGAATGCAGACACATGCGTGCGATGGAATGGCGGCTCCAAAGTCGACGTTACCTTTGTCGACGCCGCCATGTCACCATGTGTCAGGAACTGGGAGGTAATGGTTGGTGTGGAGTCACTCTCGGACCATCGATATATATGGTTCGAGGTGTCCGCACGCCATACTCCCCATTCTCCTCGGTCGAGAAGAGCTGATGGCCCTCGGTGGTCAGTAAGGAAAATGGATCCCGAGTTCCTCGTCGAGGCCGCAATCGTCCAGGCGTGGGCCGCTGGGCCTACGGGTGGGGAAGTTGACGAGGAGGTCGAGGACCTCCAGCGGCGGATGTCGCTCGTTTGCGACGCCAGCATGCCGAGGGTGCGTGGCACAGGGCCGGCACGCGGGGTGTACTGGTGGTCGGAGGAGCTGGCGCGGCTGCGCGAACAGTGTGTGTCCGTGCGCCGCCAGTACACTCGGTACAGGCGTCGTAGACGACGCGACGTCGAGGAGGAGAGGCGCCGTTACGAGGCATATCGGGCTGTCCGCACCTCCTTGCGGATGGCAATCGCCGAGGCCAAGGACAGGGCCCACAAGGAGATGGTCGAAGAGCTCAGTCGGAATCCGTGGGGGAGGCCGTACATAGCGGCACGGAAGAAACTTCGTGCCCGCGCTCCCCCCCTTACCGAGAGCCTTCGGCCGGATTTCGTTGAATCCATTGTGGAAGCCCTGTTCCCGCAAGGAGCCGAGGTGGAGCCGCCTCGTATGGCGCCTCTCGAGGAGGAGGATGGCACTGGGTCGGGTGCGCCGGGGGTGTCGGAGTGGGAGTTGGCCGGGGCGGTGAGTCGCATGAAGGCGAAAAACACTGCCCCCGGCCCCGACGGTATCCCTGGGCGTGCCTGGTCTCTTGCCCTGGGTCCGTTGGAGTCTAGACTCAGGGCGACGTTCAGTGCCTGCCTCGAGCAGGGCCTCTTTCCCCGTAGGTGGAAAACGGGGAGACTAGTCCTGCTCAGGAAGGAGGGAAGACCGGCCGATACACCCTCTGCGTATCGGCCCATTGTCTTGCTGGATGAAGCGGGGAAGCTGCTCGAACGCGTAATAGCTTCCCGCATAGTCCAGCACCTCCGGGAGGTAGGGCCTGACCTCAGTCGCCTTCAGTGCGGATTCCGCCAGGGCAAGTCCACCCTCGACTGTATCGAGGGTGTGAGACTTCTGGCGGAGGAGGCAACAACCCGGCGCGAGGTGGTGTTGGCGGTGTCGTTGGACATTGCTAATGCATTCAACACCTTGCCCTGGGGAGTAATAAAGGAGGCCTTACGCTTCCACCGCATCCCCATGTACCTGCAGCGTGTGGTCAGTAACTACTTGGCTGACCGCGCTGTTAGGTACCCGACGGCTGGGGGTGGGTGGAAGGAGCGGAGGATGTCGTGCGGTGTTCCACAGGGGTCGGTTCTTGGCCCCCTCCTGTGGAACATCGGCTACGACTGGGTGCTGCGTGGGCAAATGCTTCCGGGGGTGCGACTCTTCTGCTATGCAGACGACACCCTCGTAACTGCCCGCGCGAGCACCCACCGGGAAGCCCGAGTGCTGGCGACCGCGGCCACGGCTCACGTTGTGGCCCGGATTCGCCGGCTGGGACTGGGGGTGGCCTTGGAGAAATCCGAGGCCATTTGCTTCCACAGGCCTCGGATGGCGCCCCCAGTGGGTTCCCGGTTGGTGGTGGGCGGGACATCCATCGAAATCTCGGGTACATTACAGTACCTGGGATTGCTCCTCGACAGCCGATGGACGTTCGAGGCCCACTTCCGGCGGCTCGCTCCTAAGCTAACGGCGACCGCCGGAGCCCTGAGCAGGCTCCTTCCAAATTTGGGAGGGCCTAATGCAGGCTGCCGGCGCCTATACGCCGGGGTGGTTCGGTCGATGGCCCTGTACGGCGCTCCCATATGGGCGGGGCGGCTGACCGCGAGATCCTTGCCCCTGCTGCGCAGGGCGCAGAGGATCATGGCGGTCAGACTTGTGCGGGGCTACCGGACCATCTCCGGCGAGGCGGCCTGCGCCTTGGCCGGGTCCCCTCCATGGGACCTAGAGGCTGAGGTGCTAGCTCAGGCCTACCGCCGTAGAGTCGAAGCCCGTTCACCGGGGGAGGACTCAGTGGCGGTAGAGGTGGATTGGAGGAGGGCAGCTCAGGAAGAGCTCCTCCGCCAATGGAGGCGGCGGCTTGAATCGCCCAGTGCAGGAGCCTGGACGATTTCGGCCATCCAGCCCATTCTCCAGGGCTGGGTCGCCAGGAGGCATGGGGTCCTCACCTTCCGCCTGACACAGGTGCTCTTCGGACATGGTTGTTTCGGGTGGTATCTGTGGAAGGTGGCCCAGCGCGAAGCGACTGGTGAGTGCCACGAGTGCGGCGCCGACTTTGACACGGCGCTGCACACGCTCGCAGACTGTCCAGCTTGGGCGGTTCAGCGGGCGGAACTCGTGGCACAGGTGGGGCACGATCTCTCCCTGCCCACTGTGGTTCGCGCCATGGTGGACAGGGAGCGATCGTGGGCAGCGATGGCCTCCTTCTGCGAGGATGTTATCTCGCGGAAGGAGGCGGCGGGGCGGATCCGGGAAGTCGAGTCCTTGGATCCAATCCGCCGCAGGCGACTCGCCGAAGTCCGTCGCATGCCGCCCTAACGGGGACCTCCGAGCGATCCGAACGGGGTTCATCGGACGCTCGCTGGAGTTAGGTCCCCGAGGCGTTCGATGCATCTGGTGCTCCCGATGCATCGTCCAGCGGAGGGAGGGGCCACTTTCAGAGAGGCCCCGACCCAGAGGTGGCGCACTCTGGGCTACAGAGTTGCTGCTGGCGGGGATGGGGGGCAATGTCTTCATGGGTACCCTATCCCCGCCACCAGCAGCGTAGTGGAGCACACAGGTTATTTTAGTCGGTGCGAGTCCGACATAACCGTCGCCTGTCCCCGTCGGGCGGCGGTACCCATAAGGGGTTTTTTCCTGTATAAAAAAAAAAAAAAAAAAGTTTAGTTTCGTTGTAAACAATTTACAGTAATATTGTTACCACATACGTATATTATATCTTGGTCTTAACTCCAATACTTATCTCCAAAAAAGAGGAAAGGAGGTCTATGCCCAGAAGTGGGATAGTAACAAGCCTATTACTTTAATCTTTGTCAATTTAAAGTCATAGACAACACTAAAATCAAATTTAAAATATTATTTTTTTAAGTAATTTATAGTAAACTTAAATAAATGTATAAACAATTACTGTTAAAGCCTTTGGTTGGCTTGAATGGAAGTTGAGGAAATAACAACCTCGTATATAAAAAACGGTATATTAAAACTTTAGCAAATACAATATTATAACATGTTGGCGCACAGCGCGGTGAGAGGTGAATGTCGATTGGATGTGACAAATGTCATTATCAATTATATAATACAAAACGCCTGTAGAAATTGAATAACAAAGAACTGCACTATTGCCATTAAGTTTGACAGGGCGGCTTCTCAAGCCGTAACATCTTCCCCGCCCTTGAAGGATGGAGTCTTTCAAGCCTGAAGCTCGTCGGTTGTAGGCAGTGGGCAGAGACGTATCAGTGGACGTCTTACGCAGCCTGTAGCAGTGGCAATATCAGCAACCCTGGAGATCCCATCTGGACCAGGAAATAGGCGAACAACTCTTCCTAATCGCCAAGATAGAGGTGGAGATTGGTCTTCTTGTAGTACCACAAGATCATTTATTTTCAATTTGGATGTATTACTTCTCCATTTGACTCGCTGTTGTAGTTCACTGAGATACTCCTTTTGCCATCGGTTGTAGAAATGTTTTCGGATAATTTCAAGGCGAACGTATCGGTTCATGTCATTTTGATTCGAATCCTCCAGGATAGCTTTCGGAGCTTTCTATGCACTCACGTCTTCCGATCAGTAAATGCCCTGGGGTAAGTGAAAGGAAGTTATGAGGGGATGGAGGCAATGGACATAGAGGATGACTGTTTTGTAAAGCCTCAAATTTTGCGCAATCTTGATAAATTTTTGATATTTAAATGGAAATTGCATTTGCAAATTATCGCACGTAAAACGCTATTTAGTCGACTTGAAACCAGCCTCAACAACCCGGAATGAGGAGCGTAAGTTGGTGACAAAAAAAAACTTTATATCTTCGTGAGCTGCACAATCAGATAAAGGTTTATAGTTTTGAAATAAAATCAGTCTCTGTAGTTGCTCCTGCACAATTGCAGCTGTCAAAAAGATATCTCTGGGTTTAGAACAACGCTCCACAAATCTCAAAGTGTCATAATACAGGCCCTCAAAAGAATTTGTAATAATATTTTAGTATGAAGTGTGCCACGATTAAAAATTCTAACGAAGCAATATATAGTTCAAATATCGATATAGTGCATAAATTTAATTTCTAATTATTTTTGTTTTTATCTAATGATTTAGTTTTAATATTTTAACATTTTAATAATTATAAATTTTAACAATTTAATAGGCAATTATCAGAATTAGGATTTCTAACCAAGTGTTTCTTGGTTGTGTTTCTAACCAGTATGTGCGATGAATTATATGAATGATATTATTAATATAATCTAAATTGTGTTATTCATCTAATAATATGTAAATTTATACATCTAGATTTAAATTTATGTAACTTAAAGGCAGATGAATTGGAAGCCTTCGTTACAGATTTTTTTATATAATGTAGTTGACCCTTTTGGTCGGCCCCAGTAATTAAATTATTATTAACATGGATTTTTTATCTTTAGGAACAATAGTGCGATTGCTAGAAATATGGTTAGGCGAACTTAAATTGATAGGACCCGATATTAACCATCCTAAATGTGAGTTTCTTAAAATGGGTTTATTTGGACCCAAAAACCTTTGACCACATTTCAAAATATGCCAAAATATATCAGCACCAATTATAAAATCAATTGGTCCAGGTAAATTAAAAGACGGATCGGCTAAATTTATTTTTTTAGGTAGTTTTAAAATATTTTTATCTATAGTTTTCTTAGGTAGGTCCCCTGTCAAATCATCAAGCACTAAACATGAAAAGGTAACCCCAAAAGAAGTATTAGTTGATTTAATAGTTATAATACAGCTTTCCGTTACATTATTATCTGTGTTGTTGCCAAGCCCTATGATGTGCATGTCCATGGGATTAGAGCTGAGTGCCAATCTCTTCATCAATTTTTTACTGATAAAAGAAGATTGACTACCTGAGTCTAATAATGCCCTAACTCGTTCAGAATTGTTAGTGGTAGGGTTGCAAACATCTATTAAAGCTGTTGATAAAAGAACATCGCTATTTTGATTACTAAAATTTACAGAAGTGCTGGGCTGATTAATTTCCTCCGTTATAGACGAGGAAGTAGACCTGTGAAGCAACGTATTGTGCTTCTTGTTGCATTCACGACAGGGACCCATACGACAGTCACCAACAGGGTGACCTTGACGCAGACAATTCGCGCAAAGTTTATATTTTGTTACGTCTGCATATTTCTCTTCTTCATTTTTTGATTTAAATTTATTACAGTCGTAAATTTTATGATTTTGATCACAAATTATACACATGAACGAATTTATTTTATTTTGATTTTGATTTGTAAATATTTTTTTATTTTGATTAAACGATTTTAGAAATTTATTTTCATTTGATGTATTCACGCTACTTATATTTTTATTTTGATTGCATAATTTATTTCTGTTTATTCATTCCAGAACGTCAGCGCGACTTGTTAAAAACTTATAAAATTGATCTAAACTTGGTACGTCATCTAGTGTATTACGAAGCTCCTCCCATTTTAGTAGGGTGCTGCTGTCTAATTTAGCAGACAATATAAATATAATGAGCACATCCCAATGCTCTGTAGGCAGCCCCAGGGTTGACAAAGCTCGAATATTTTTAGTAACGTGATCCACCAAGTATCTTAATGCCCTTTCAGATTCACGAGTTATAGATTGAATGTTAAATAAAGAGTTTAAATGATGATTGACAAGTAATCTTTTGTTACCATAACGTTCACAGAGTAAGCTCCAAGCGTTATGATAATTAACGGTTGACACTTCGAGATTTGAAATAATTCGCGCCGCTTCCCCTTCTAAATATGAAATTAAATAATGGAATTTATTGATCACCGGAATGCGGTCGTTATTGTGAATTAACGTCAAAAAAGTATCACGAAATTCCAACCAATGAAAAAAAGAACCGTCGAATTTTGTAATTTGAATTTGAGGAAGTTTCACATTTAAATCTTGATGGTCGAGACTATATTGGGTTTCATGGACTAAAGACTCGCGCCTGATATCTTCTTGAACGCTAAATTTATTTAATAATGTCTTAGCTGTAGCGATAGATAATATTATGTCCTGCTCAATGTTATCTCTCTCATCAAGTTCAGAAACTAAATGCTCCGAATTTAGAACCTCGATCTGATTTTGCAGATCATCGAATTTTGTTGACAATCCTTCAAATTTACTACATTTTAAATTTAATTCAGCTATTTCAAAATTAGATAATTCCTTTAACTTGCTTACTTTATCTAAATAATTTTTAAATTTAGTTATTTGGCCTTTAATAGAACTTCGTCGTATAACTAATTCTTGTAAAGATTTATTAATCTCAGATTTACTGCTACTAGACGCCATAATAAATTTATATTAATAGTAAATAGCTTAATAATAAAGTACAGTAACGATAAAAACGTAATTTATAAAAATTTGCCTTAAAAATGTACAATAATAAACGTCTAGTTACGTAATACGAAGAATCGTCAACAAATATTAACTATCACCATGCAAAATGAATGAAATAAAATCTTACGCCCCTCAATAGTCGAGTGAGAAACCGGTTTCGCGCCAACCGATAGCACCGCGAGCCCAGCAACGTGGCTGGAAGCTGGCAATGGCAGCGCTCGGATGCGCCGTCCGCCGCCCGCTACAGCGGCCTGGAATGTTCGGCAAACACGAAATGAAATTTATGTCATTACAAAATGCAAAGTAAATTGAAAATCCTATGATAGAATAACTATAATGAACTTTGATATAAATATAACGAATTAAAATATAACCAAAAAAAACTGTTTCTATATATTTTAATTATGTAAGTTTGTTAACGTATCTTATTTGTTATTTATATTTTATGTATCTTATTTGTTTTATTGTAAAATGTTCAAATGTAATTAGTTTTAGGAAAACAAAAGTTAAAATTATTTGATTACGTATAATTACTATAATAAATTACGTTACGAGTTATCTGTCAACTGTATTTACGCAAATTCAAGACTATCTAAAATAGTTTGGATAGTTGAAACAATAGGAAAATTTAGGAATTGGATTTAGGTTATGATAAGAAAAGGGAATAAACAGGGCACTTATCTGATATTCCTTGATTTTGATGGTGCGGTGCGATGCTTTAGATACCTCGCCGGCCGACACACCTGATAACCTTGACCTCTTCACTTTTAGTTTTGCTGTTCTCCAACAATATTGCAGGTTCTTTGTTGCTTCGCCTTGTAGGTGATAACTGCAGTGTCTTCTTTTGCATCAAGACTAGACTGTAGCTTCGATCATCCCAACACGTGGCGAAATCTTTTGTCTTCAGACTGTTCTATTAATATAGGTTTTAGAACAGTCCTGTCACGGTCGCCAATGTTAAAGCCTTTGGTTGGCTTGAATGGAAGTTGAGGAAATAACAACCTCGTATATAAAAAACGGTATATTAAAACTTTAGCAAATACAATATTATAACATGTTGGCGCACAGCGCGGTGAGAGGTGAAGGTCGATTGGATGTGACAAATGTCATTATCAATTATATAATACAAAACGCCTGTAGAAATTGAATAACAAAGAACTGCACTATTGCCATTAAGTTTGACAGGGCGGCTTCTCAAGCCGTAACAATTACTAATAGATTAAATAGTTAAATTTATATAAACTTTTTCTTTTTCTCTATATGACCCGTACTCTCTTTCTTCTTCAATTCTTGTCCTTTTCCTTCTGTTACTCAAAGATTGACTGGAAGAGATCCCTTTTAGGGATAATTCCGTCTTTATACATGTGCTTTTTTACTTTTTCTTTCTTTTCTAAATATATGTATATATAAAAATAAATAAATAAATAAACCATCATCAACTCTAATGCTGGTTCGTAAAACTGCTCCAACCGAGAACAGAAAGCAAAAAACTCGATAGGTACTCTTTTTAAAATAAAATTCTTATAACTAGTTACATTTTGTCATTACTATCTTGCACAAGGCCGAAGAGTTGCAATATCCACACATTCTTATCATTTATGGAATGCTCAACTAACAGTAGGTTTACGCTTAAATGATAAAACTCAGCGCGTGAAATCTTATACTAATATGAAGCTGAAGAGTTTGTTTGAACGCGTTAATCTCAGGAACTACTGCACCGATTTGAAAATTTTTGAGTGTATAATAGTCCATTTATCAAGGAAGACTATAGATTATCTAACATCACGCTAAAATGAATAGGAGAGGAGCAGCAATATAAAATATTGCAAAAAACGCCAAAATTTAAAGCTTTCTTAGCGTGCGCTAAGTACCTAAACGGGGAAAGTTATAAAAAATCATGTATTACAAAAATGTTCCCCTCTAAAAGTTCTAAATTAAAGTATACGACAGCATGACTAGTTTTTAAGGTATTTTTTAACCGTTTTTGTGGTTGTCAAATAGGTATATTAATGTTTTAATCTCTCCACGCGAGCCACTGGAGATTGCTAGTCTATAATAAAATTGCTGCTCAGCTGTAAAAATTGTAGTATACACTCTTAAATATTTATATTTGTATAAATATACTGGCTGTCCAGCCATGCGTTACTGTGGTTCAGTCTGGTTACCTGATACATGATACATGCAGAATTTGTAAGAACTCATGCACTACCCGACACCGATAGCACAACAATACACAAGCACTGCACACATTCACCAGCACAATCTCAACAATTGTTTCGCCTCGTAACCGAAGCATCGTCAGGAGATAGAATCCACGACAAAATCGCAAAGGCTTTGCGATAGACTCCACGACAAAATCGCTATACACTCTATATATAGTACACTCTACATTTAGCATTACATATATTTCCTTTTATCGCGGATTATAGCAAAATAATATTCTCATTACTTTCGGTGAAAGTTACTTAAAAATCTCCTATGATTTGCTCAAGATAAGTACTTTTATGTTCAAAATTTCTTTGGTAAAATTTTGACACTGATTTCGATGCAGACGAAGCCGGTGGCACACCTTGTATTTGTATAAAACCACCATTTATATAATAAAAGTTACCTCGGTATATATTGTAAGGTTAAAATGAATTCATGTTTGATATTACAGTATGTATTTGACAGGCTGCCGTGTGAAATACAAGTAAAAATACAGAACATATTTCTTTGACAAGGCCATAAAAGATCTTTCAAATATACCTGGTTACAGTAGAAACATTTATTTTGTAAGAACTAAACACATTTTTTGTGAGCCAAGAAAATAGCTGTGAAAGAGGTTTTTTAATAATTACGTTTTAGTCATTCTTTGAAGTTTAATATATTTCTACATTATATACTCGTAATATATAAAGCTGAAGAGTTTGATTGTTTGAACGCGTTAATCTCAGGAACTACCGGACCGATTTGAAAAATTCTTTGAGTTTAAGACTATATAATATCACGCTAAGATGAATAGAGCGAAGCAAAGATAAAAAATATTACGAAAACGGCAAAATTTAAAGCTTTCCTTGCGTGCGAAACGTTGGTCCCGGCGGCCTGCCGCGAAAAGTGAATAAACACGCCTGTGTTTTACTGGGATTACATTCAACTAGATTGGCATGGCCCCAATCAGACACTGACTTTAAAGTTAAATTTAATCGTCCAACCATGTCCTCCCTCTGCAGGTTGAATTCAGCACTACCCGCTTTAGGATTAACTCACTGATGTTTGGCCGGGGTTTGAACACATGACCCTGTCGACTGAGTCGTACAGTCTTACCGCGACTATCACAGCTATTGTTTTGATAAAAATTAGTATTTAATAGAAACAATATAAAATTACGGTCTCCTAATCTACTTATCGTTTTCTTGCCATGTAGTAAAGTTTTCACAAAAAGCTACGTAAAAATTGGCAAGGTTTATCCCCATATTCCAAGTAAGCTCAAACCGGCGACGTATCTTTGCGATTTGTCGACTTTACAGGGTATTAATGTCTGAGGTATTTTCGTTGACCTAACGTATGTTTTAACGTAGGAGGTTCTTATAATATTACATGCCGTGTGGTATCCTGAGAATAGGCCACCCTAGTTTAGTAGACAAATATTTAAGGAAAACGTTGTTTATTTATAAAGAATGTGACTTTGTTTTATACTATGTAGTGAAGGTAAATATAAATAAAAAAAAAATGAAAATACTATGATATACTATGGTTTTAATCTATCCACGTGTGCGAACCCGCTGGCGGTTGCTAGTATATTACATAAAGATTGATATATATATATCCTCCTCCCCTTATCGCACTCTAAGTGGGGTCGGCATAGCATGTTATAAACATGCTGTAAAATAAATTGGCTTCGTTTTTACGACCGGCCGCCTGCTTGACGTCAACTTACCTTAGTCGTATTTTACGACACCTCGGTAAGAATGAGGGTGGTCTATTCTACTTAACCGAATACCACACGGTGGGTCAACTTACCTTAGTCGAAAGTAATAATAAATTTAATAAAATTATTTTGCTAATTATTTTGCTATAATCCGCGATTCATCGCGGATTATAGCAAAATAATAACATAAATAATGTTATTATTACTTTTGTATTATGGATCTCCGCAAAGTAACGCCTAATTCTATAAATTATTACCTTAGTCGCTTTTTACGACACCTCGGTAAGAAATGAGGGCGGTCTATTCTACTCAGCCGGATACAACACAGCGGGTCGATTTACCTTAGTAGCCTTTTACGACACCTCGGTAAGAAATGAAAATGGTACTATTCTACTTAGCCGGACACCACACGGCTGTACATAAAGATATTCGTATTCTTCTTAAATCTATTTCATATAAGCAGGGCAGTTGTATTGACGTCTCATAGTATATTTTCGATACCGTTAAACAATGAATTCCTTGGTACATGAGCTCCCTTATATGTAGTCCCAGGAGATATTTGTCAAGTCATATTACCTGATCTATCCCATTACTTCTTCAGTGTTACGTTTCGCATTTTTTCTAAGCGCGGGTCGAGATAGATTGACCCCATTATCTCTTTTCCTACAGCAATAATTTATGCCTGTTATATACATACGATATTTTGTTTGTTTGAAAACTGGTAACATCCCGCGGTTTCATCGTAATTTTTATTTTTTTACACCTTATTACATTTTTTTTAAAAGCTGTGATGACCTAGCGGTGCGTGTGAATCTCTAGAGACGATCATGGGTTCAAACCCGGGCAGACACCAATGAGTTTTTCTATTAAAACTTATGTGTCTAATTGATAATTGCAATTTATCACACGCTTTTCGGTGAAGGAAAACATCGTGAGGAAACCTGCATATCTCTAGAGAATCCTAGGGATATGTGTAACCTACCAATCCGCATTGGAGCAGCGTGGTAGGTCTTAGCTCCAACCCTTCTCTCCAAAAATGGAGAGAGGAGGCCTATGCCCAGCAGTGGGATAGTAACAGGCCGTTACTTACTTTTTTTACTTACTTTTTTAAATGGATCCCTATTTTTTTGAAAATGTAATATAGCTTATGTTGCTCAGTAAAAATGTAGCTTTCCAATGGTGAAAGAATATTTGATATCGGTCCAGTAGTTTTTGTGTGATAACATTACAAACATACATACTAATTTTTTCTCTTTATAATATTAGTATAGATGTGTAGTAGTGCAAAACTTTAATATTTCTCTATAATAACGCTTATAAAGTACATAAAATTAATAAATAAAACATTACACACTACTAAACATATAACACGACCAATTAATGTATGTATTAGTAGTTTTAGTGTGCGTTTCGAACAGCAAAAGAGCGGGAAACATTTTTGACAGGTGACGTTCCGGGCGTGTTAAAAGTTAGTTTTTGTGTGACAGTGGACGGAGAAACAGTGAATACAGTCTTTATAAACTTAAATATTATCTTATTATTTCTCTCAAGCTAATAATACCAAGTATTTGTTACACGCATACATACACAGTTGTCAAATTGTTCCTTTTGTTTATCATTTTGTCTATAGACATAGAGTGCCTATATATACATATACTTCACTAGATATGATGTATTCCTTTTTTTTTTTTAAATCTTATTTTAATCGGGTCTTTAAACCTCTTAGAGGTTATGTCAGACCCATCGTACCCTAGTAATATATATTTTTACATTATCGCATCGAGACTTCTAAACAATACTTGTGCTTGCTCTGATGCCGGTACTGCAAGAATAATTTGTATAGCACCCAATTGTTTTATATCGACTTTGAATCGGTTAACAAAAGATGATCGCATGACTTCGGTCCGAGCACACTCCACTAAAAGATGAAATGTATCCTCAACCGTGTCACAGAGACTACAATTCGGTGAACTTATCTTTTTTAATGTAAATTTAAACTTATTTAGTGGTGTGTGTCCGGATCGAAGCCTGTGAGCCCAAACAATCATTTTTCTTGTTAATCCGGGTTAATGTATTCCTTAGTCTGCTATTAATCGTGCGGTAAAAATAAGGTAGTTTAATCTACTTCTATGAAGTAATACTACAGTAAGTAAGCCCACATAGGCGATATATCAAGTATACATGAAGGCATTTAAGATGGTAGACTCGGCATTTCTTAATCAAACCTCGATCGAAGCGAACCGTTTCCTTATGATGGTTTCACATTGACTTGATATTGTTTTTTTATTATAATTTATATACGTAATTGATTTCGCTTTCGAATAAAAATAGATTATTATTTACAATATTTTACTGATCACTCAACTTCTGCAATTACTCACTTCACTTAAGTAAGTAAAGTAACAAGTAACTGCCTGTTACTATTCCACTGCTGGGCATATGCCTCCTCTCTCCGTTTTTGGAAAGAAGGATTGGAACTAAGACCTACCACGCTGCTCCGATGCGGATTGGTAGGTTACACATATCCCTAGAATTCTCTAGAAACATGCAGGTTTTCTCACGATGTTTTCCTTCACTGAAGAGCGTGTGATAAGTTGCAATTATCAATTAGATACATACGTTTTTAACAGAAAATTTCATTGGTCTATCACAGCTCACTTCACTTATTTCGAATCAATCACTTGAACCGAGTAGTATATTTTGCGTTATTTTTGTGGGTTCAATCTAAAGAGTAGCATATTTTTGTATAGATTTTTTTTAGACGATTGATGTGTTGTGTAGTGGATATATATACAGCGGGAGCAATAAAACTTGCGGATTCTTCTTGAAGTGAATCTATTCTATTCTTAATTAATCTCTAACATCTTATTAAATAGTTAAAACTAGAGAATCGTTGTCAACATGTGATTTTCGCAAAATTTTAGCGATTAACTATTGAAAAGAGCATAGACAATAATATACCATAGCTGACTGATATAAAATAATACGATAGACTGTATATAACCAAGATCGTTTGCTTAATGTGCATAAACTAATAAAATGGCAAAATGCATGAAATAAAATCAGTTAATATCGTTTCCCAATCAGTTACTGTTGATTATGAAACAATATATTCGTCTGATTTAATATCATTCTATAAAGAAAGAAAGAAAGAAAGAAACACATTTATTCATCTGTGCGCTACACATGGTGCTACAAACTAATATATAAAAGCTTATAAGTAAATAGGTATAACTTATCCAAGCATTTGAATACAAGGGCAATTAGGTATTTTAAATGCGAGACGGTTTTCCAGGTGAGAGTCTTAAATGCATTAAATTCGTTCACCAAAGTATTAAAATCTGCTTTTGGAGCTGAAATGGCAACCGACCAGTGGCGCCAACTAGTATTTGAGAGTGTCACACGTCACGAATGTTTAATAATGATTACCAAAATATATAAATATATGCCACCGCATATAGCGCAAAGAAAGGCATTTAATGCCAGGCATTTAATCAGTATGGTAGCGCTGCATTTGTATTAGCAGCACAAATGCAGCGCTGATTTTCGGCCAAGCCAGTGATGCCACGTTGGTGTATGCCAGCGTATATGTACTGCATTTAAAAGTACAACCTTAATAAACTTACAAAAATATATGGTACTATAAAAGAGAATAAAAAGGAAACTCCATTGTATGTGAAAAGAGTATTTATAATACACATTTCCAACGGCCTGCAGTGGAGCGGAATGTAGCTACCATTTGATTAAAACGGGATTTTAACTTCATTGTTTCTGATTGCTGCTCACGAGAATAACGTACTGGACTAGACTACGAGAATAGGTGATGAAACATATCTATACTAATATTTTAAAGAGGAAAAATTTGTATGTATGTTTGTAATGTTTTCACACAAAAACTACTGGACCGATTTCAAAAATTCTTTCACCATTGGAAAGCTGCATTTTTACTGCAACATAGGCCAGGCCATTTTACTAAAATAAAAATGTAATAGGATGTAAAAAATAGCCATATTAATCTGTCATCGCATGCGCTGCGGAAACTATTGATGATATATTTAACAAAAAAAATCTATAGTCCGACTTAGTAGACTTTCAACTGTCATGAGATAGGTATGTACGCAGATGAAACCGCGGGATATTACTAGTATAAAATATTTTGCTGTGTATAAATATTATAGATTAATAGAAAGTCGTGGTGATTAATCGATGGTGCAAATTATTGGTACAATGGGGCATCTATATCTATACTTATTATAAAACAAAGTCCCTAAAAGTTGTCTGTCTGTATGTGATAGATTTTCTCTAAAACTACTTAACGGAATTTTATACGGTTTTTAGTCAAAGATTCAACAATTCTTGATGGAGATTTAGGTTAATAATATATTACAGTATGTATATTAGATATATATAGATAGGAAAACTTTGTAACACACTGTTTTTTTCTCGCTGGGGTAGCCGCTGCACATCAGGTTGAAAGTAATTTACAAATTACGTTGTTTAAAGATTTTCATTGTAAATATTACCCGACTCATATTGTTCCTTTTGTTTCATCAACATTTTGGACAGCTGAGAATTATTAATATTCACGATGCTAAGTGAACTATAAAAGATTATTCATATGCAAAAATAGACGCGCGTGGAAAGTATAAAAGTAAAGTAACCAGTTACTATCCCACTGTCGCTCATGGACCTCTTCTCTCTATATTTGGAGCGAGATTTGCTCTAATGCGGGTTAATAGATTCATATATATCTCCAGAATTCTTCAGATATTTGCAGGTTCCAATGTTTGTCAAGGATACTGGAATCAAATTAATCCATATTTATTTGTAAGGCTTGAAATTTAATATTAAATTATTTTAGATTTACTTCCTATTGCTAGCTAACCTACGAAGTGAGACAATTTAATATATATATTTTTTTTTTTTTTGATTGAATTTTTAATATTCTATTCATAGAACCAGATTTTTGGCTGTCAAGATGTAATTGGTTTGTTATTGCGCATTACGCCGAGCACGCCATCGGCTGTGTTCGTAGGACGCTCGGTGCACAGGCAACCGCGGCGAGTACGTTATCTAACCTCTACCGACCTCTTGTACTATCCGTTTACAATACATTGCAAGTTGAATAAAAGCATTTCAATAAATATAATTCCTGTGAATTTCAATTAAACATACATAATTGTTATCAACATCGTATAAAATACAAATCTCTGCCTTAGAACGGAAATCAGTTGCAGGTAATTTTGCTACATAAAATAAGTACCATGTTGACCGAGCCTTGATCGGTAATATAATAAAAAAAGAAAAATTAAAAAAAAATAATAGGGTAGGTGAGGCTCGATCCTAGATATTTTCATTTCGTCCACCCGTTCCCCGAATAAGCTACGCTGACTTGACACTTTATGGCAAAAATTCAATTCAATATAAATTTTAGTATTTTTTAATGCCTAAAAACAGGGATAATACGAAATATTTTATAAATAAAATCTAGCTATATCGATTTTTCTCCCTCAAAACCCCCTACATGCTGAATTTCAGGAATATGTTTCCGAGATTCCGAAAATATACATATATATAAAAGATTAACTCATTTAAATATTAAAAATTGCCTCTTCAGGTGACAAGAGGGCTGGCAACTTTTTCGCACAAAGAATCAGCTTAGCGATTCAGCGCGGAAACGCTGCCAGTATTCTTGGGACCATTCCACGTGGGCACGATTTGTATAGTCCTAGCGTGTAAGTAATTTAAGATAGATATAACTTGTACATTTTTTCTGTAAATAAATAGATGATTTTCTGATAAAATTGTCGCTGCGTTACCAATGTGAGTGTGATACCGTCTTTAGTGCGGTTTAGACCCTTTACTCTGCAGTTGACCACACTTTCCGTAGCTATTTGAAAATTCATGTGTCGGGTCAAAGTTGCTCTCTGTGTCTTCGTACACAGTTATATGTATTTGCCTAACTTTAGCTAGAGTTAAATTGATCATAAACACATAAATCAAATATTCAGCTAGTTTAGAAGGGTAATGTGTGGTGTTTGTAACTTTATATGTTAGCTTTGCTTGCGGCTTCGCTCGCGTAGAAATCAGTATTTTGAAATTTTGAAAAGTAGTTCATCATCTAATTTATAGAATTAGGCGTTACTTTGCGGAGATCCATAATACAAAAGTAATAATAAAATTATTTTGCTATAATCCGCGAAGAAGTAAAATAGAAAATATATATAATGCTAAATGTAAGTGGACAATCGGTTATCATACCTGATACATGCAGGATTCTTAAAAACACATGCACAAACCTCCACCACCGCCACCATGATACACAAGCACTATATACGTTTACTATCACAAACTCAACAATCGTTTCGCCCCGCAACCGAAGCATCATCAGGAGATAGACTCCACGACCAAAATCGCAAAGCTTTGCGATTTTGTAGTTCATCATCATCTTCTTGCCCTTATCCCACTCTAAGTGGGGTCGGCACAACATGTAATAAACATGTTGTCACATGATTTGGCTACGTATATTACGACTGGCCGCCTGCTTGATGTCAACTTATCTTAGTCGTATTTTACGACACCTCGATAAGAAAGAGGGTGGTCTATTCTACTTAACCGGATACCACACGGTGAGTCAACTTATCTTAGTCGCTTTTTACGTCACCTCGGTAAGAAATGAGGGTGGTCTATTCTACTCAGCCGGATACCACACTGCGGGTCGACTTACCTTAGTCGCCTTTTACGACACCTCGGTAAGAAATGAGGGTGGTCTATTCTACTCAACCGGATACCACATGGCGGGTCGACTTACCTTAGTCGCCTTTTACGACACCTCGGTAAGAAAAGAGGGTGGTACTATTCTATTCAGCCGCATACCACACGGCGTTTTGAACAAAAGTAGTTATTGTGATTTAAGTCTAAGAGATAGAGGCATGCTATCGTGGACTTTTTTATCAGAAGTAAAAAAACGTAGAAAAACGTAGAGCTAAGTAGAATAGACCACTCTCATTTCTTAGCGAGATGACGTAGAGACGACTGTGACTAACTCCTCCTCCGTCCAGTATAAAATATTATTTATAATATTTAAACACCGCTAGAGCGCTCGCACTCCAACGGCGTAATACATTAAAAACGCGCCGAAGGCGCTAGCACTCTTGATATATATTGGCTCGTGATTCGTCTAAGTGGCTAGGACCCGTACTACGTTGTGATTTGTAATAACTCAAATTCTTTTAGAGCGTCAGAGGCCATGTGTCCATCAATCTAAAGGAGTCAAATAAACCCTTAAATAGAATAAAATAATGTGATAATAATCACATTATAGTTTTATAATAATATTTCAATATATCGTATTCTTTAATATAAATAGAGCCGTCAACCCTACATTCGTAGTTTATATCACTTTGCTCAACAGAGAGCTTCATTATCAAATATCATTTGTTATAATATAAAACAGTTGTTTGTCATCACTGTACGATACTCGAACAGGTTTTATATTTATCTAATACAAGAACAGATTTTACTTGTACTCTACATGAACAGACTTTATATGTCCAACAGATATATATTCGTTACACGAACAGATTCTTATATGGTTAATACATGAACGGGTTACTATAAAATTTGATAAAAAAATGCGAGACATTCAGATAGTTGAATTTCTCGCGAATGTCTTATGTTACTTCATAGGATATGTTATAGCCAACAGAAAGATCACTCACTCGATCTAAATACCTAACCCTTAAACAACTCCGTAGAGAAGTTTAATCAATGTGGTATCTCTCTCCCATCCATTATATTCTTCCGATTTGGAAAAATATAAAAAGAGAGTGATAGTCAGTAGCTCCGCACCCGCTACCAACGGTGAGCTCCGTCCATAGGATATGAGCCCCCCCCCCAAGGGGTACCTGTTTATAGTGCGCCTGCGGCGTATGATTATGGGATAAACCCATTATTGTCGGGAGTCAACAAAACCACAGTTGACATATTAGGCATGAGTGCCTTGGTGTATAATAGAGGACCGAAGCCCATATAATAAATAGCCGGAGCTATAAAATATGGCATTAGCCAAAGGCACAAGGCCTGGTAAACTTTGATAATAAATTACCAATTCTTATATTCAGTAAGGCGCATGTCGCCTGCACACGTCGTAACGGTGCGTTCTATGGTAAAAACCACATACAGTATAATACGTATAAAGTCCACAAAGTGGAAACCCATCGAGATGGCAAACATGTTGCAAAGCAACTTGATTAGTTATAATATATACACCATATAGGTGTGTGTCCACCGAAGTGGATAGTGTGTGTCCACCGAAGTGGAAGATGTGTATTGCAGAGCATTACATGAATGCCAATCACCCCCTATTCACCCAATACCATATAATGGAGTCACACATAGTGCACTCGCTTACGGTATGCGCCAAGCTCAACACGCCACCTCATACAACAAAAGGTAATTTATGTTTAACGCGGCAAGCCACGTAAGATGTATATGTATATGTGAAGATAAGGGAAATGCAGGCCACACTGTCTAAAGCTAGTCCGCAGTCTTATTAACAAAGACCCGACCAGCGGCTCTTATGTAAAAATGCCATGCTATAATGGTCATTCGTAGTATCATTAACTAAGCTAAAGGGACGTCCTAAAAAGGACGAAACACCACACCCATCCGCTACTATGAACAGAGTCCATAGCGATCCATCACTGCCGCGGCGTATCACTTCAGCAACATAAAGTTAACTTCCGCAACGCCCAGCAACATTCAGCTGTGGTACCGTCACTATTGAGAGACTACAAACAACGTTTAGATGTCCGTTCGTCAAACAATAACATTTCAGCCACCACTGTACCGGCACTACTTCAAGCGGCCTATGCGTCCAAAGGTCGAGCAAGGCACACGGCAATGACCGAAATCACCACCGGCCTAACTAAACCCGTATCACAAAGGCACACGCCCAAAGTAACTCTGGTTGCGTCAAACCAAAGCCGAATAAAGGCACGCCGCAGCAACCGAAGTTAACTACGGGCCTATGTCCAGCCCTAATAAGATGCAGCCTAGTGTAGCCTTTTGGGCCAGGCACACAGCAATGACCGAAATCACTGCCGGCCTAAACCTCAAGTCTCCCACCAGTACCCGCCAGAGCATGTTCGGTAGAGTGCCAACCACTACTCAGCAAAGTTGCCTTTACCAAGTATCATTCTGACACTTTAATCGTTCGAGGTGAGCTAAGCGATGTAACCATCGCTACACTCTTAATGGTCAAGTCACAATCACAGCCTTTCCAAAGATCGACACGATCTTGCATCTTGAACCATTATACGAGAGCGGGCCTAGATGTGTATTTATTATTAATTCTTAAAAATAGTCGAGTTAAAACTCAACTAATATCATGTATCGCCCCAGTACACATCTACAATATCATTATAACATTTCATAAGCGACCTAACAGATCACTTCTGCGCTCTACGCTCCGCCCGCTCTCTCCATACTGTAGTACGGCGGATAACGTGACATTCGGTCAATATGACGAAAATAGAGCATCAATTATAGATGCGAAAAAACATTACTGCGTGACAAACAAACATTTATTTTTATACTTATAGATTTTTCTAAAATATTGAAATTTTAATAATTATTTATTTTTTAAAACTCGAATGTAGGGATGAGATCGTTACACGACTAAAGTAAGTACACCCGACTTGTGGTATCCGGCTAAGTAGAATAGACCACTCTCATTTCTTAGCGAGATGTCGTAGAGGCGGCTAAGGTAAGTTCACCCGCCTTGTGGTATCCGGCTGAGTAGAAAAGACCACCTTCATTTCTTAGCGAGGTGTCGTAAAAGGGGACTAAGGTAAGTGACCCAGCGTGATATATTCAGCTTACTCGAATAGACCGCTCTCATTTCTTAGCGAGATGTCGTAGAGGCGACTAAGGTAAGTACACCCGCCTTGTGGTATCCGGCTGAATAGAATAGACCACCTTCATTTCTTAGCGAGATGTTGTAAAAGGGGACTAAGGTTAGTTGACCCAGCGTATTATATTTAGCTTACTCGAATAGACCACTCTCATTTCTCACCGCGGCGACTAAGGTAAGACGACGTCAGGCAGGCGGCCAGTCGTAAAATAACTATCCAAATCAAGTAACAATGTCTTTAAATATGTTGTGCCGAACCCACTTAGAGTAAAAAAATGTATAGATTTTGATGTCAGGTAAAAAAAATGCTTTTCCAGCAGATAATGTCTAACACTTACTAAGCAATGTGAAACGTGTAAAAGGCGTGTAACGAGTAGATGGTCGGATTCTGTGTACGCAACACTTTTTTTTACTAACATTTGGTGTACATTACGCTTTTATATTAATTATTATTAAAAGCAGGATTATGGAGATCCATAATACAAAAGTTTTTTCTTTAAATCTGCTTTTATCCCACTCCAAGTAGGGTCGCCACAACATGTTATAAACATACTGTCACATGATTTGGCTGCGTTTTGACGACCGGTCGCCTGCCTGACGTCAACTTACTCCAGTCGTATTTTACGACACCTCGGTAAGAAAGAGGGTGGTCTATTCTACTAAACCGGTGACCACACGGTGGGTCAACATACCTTAGTCGCCTTTTACGACACCTCGGTAAGAAATGAGGTTAGTCTATTCTACTCAGCCGGATACCACACGGCGGGTCGACTTACCTTAGTCGCCTCTTACGATACCTCGGTAAGAAATGAGGTTAGTCTATTCTACTCAGCCGGATACCACACGGCGGGTCGACTTACCTTAGTCGCCTCTTACGATACCTCGGTAAGAAATGAGGGTGGTCTATTCTACTTAGTCGGATACCACATGGCTTTCCATCCATAATACAAAAGCAATAATGAAATTATTCTGCTATAATCCGCGATGAAGTAAAATAGAAAATATATATAATACTAAATGTAGAGTGGACAATCTGTTTTCATACCTGATACAGGCATTGTTTCGCTTTGCGATTTTGTTGTGGTGTCTATCTCCTGATGATGTTTCGGTTGCGGGGCGAAACGATTGTTGAGTTTGGTGGCGGTGGTGAAGGTTTGTGCATGTGTTTTTACGAATCCTGCATGTATTTAAATTCAAATTATTCTTTATTCAAATAAACTTGTAAACAAGTGCTTTTGAATCGTCAACTCTACTGCAGGTTCATTACTGTCTTGTACAGGGTCTAAGCGAGCTGTATCCACACATTCTTATGTTATCCACATATTTGTATCAGGTATGAAAACGGATTGTCCACTCTACATTTACCATTATATATATATTTTCTATTTTACTTCATCATCATCTTCCTGCCCTTATCCCACTCTAAGTGGGGTCGGCATAACATGTTATAAACATGCTATCACATGATATGGCTGCGTTTTTACGACCGGCCGCCTGCCTGACGTCAATTTACCTCTGCCGTATTTTACGACACCTCGGTAAGAAAGAGGGTGGTCTATTCTACTAAACCGGTTACCACACGGTGGGTCAACTTACCTTAGTCGCCTTTTACGACACCTCGGTAAGAAAGGAGGTTGGTCTATTCTACTCAGCCGGATACCACACGGCGGGTCGTCTTACCTTAGTCGCCTTTTACGACACCTCGGTAAGAAAGAGGGTGGTCTATTCTACTAAACCGGTTACCACACGGTGGGTCAACTTACCTTAGTCGCCTTTTACGACACCTCGGTAAGAAATGAGGTTGGTCTATTCTACTCAGCCGGATACCACACGGCGGGTCGTTTTACCTTAGTCGCCTTTTACGACACCTCGGTAAGAAATGAGGGTGGTACTATTCTAGTCAGCCGAATACCACACGGCGTATATTTTCTATTTTACTTCATCGCGGATTATAGCAAAATAATTTTATTATTACTTTTGTATTATTGAAAGCTTTTATACAACTTGCAATATGTATATATGTGAAAGTGGAATCTTGGTAGTTGAATGTACAAGTTATATCTATCTTAAATTACTTACACGTTAGGACTATACAAATCGTGCCCACGTGGAATGGTCCCAAGAATACTGGCAGCGTTTCCGCGCTAAATCGCTAGGCTGATTCTTTGTGCGAAAAAGGAGCTAGCCCTCTTGTCACCTGAAGAGGATATTACTAGTGTTCACGCCGTTCATTGATTTATGATAAATCCATAACTAAAGGAATTGTCATTTTTTTATATCATATCTGTGATTGTAATGTCTACGTGGCTTTATTTTTCTATTTGTCTGTGGTACAACATTTTGCCGGTTAATAAATCGTAGTCAAACAGCAACTTTTGGTTTTTTAATAGTGCGATCAACTAGTAATATCCTGCGGTTTCACCCGCGTACATACCGATCTCATCGCAGTGCAACTACTAAGTCGGGCTATAGATTTATTTTTGAAAACATAAAAGTTTTATTTCTTATTTAATTACACTAATATTCATAATCTAATGAATAAACAGATTTTTATGACTAATTTTTTACACCTTATTACATTTTTATTACGGTTCCCTATTTTGAAAATGTAATATAGCCTTTGTTGCTTAATGAAGATGCAGCTTTCCAATGGTGAAAGAATTTTTGAAATCGGTCCAGTAGTTTTTGTGTGAACACATTACAGACAAATTTTTCCTCTTTATAATATTAGTATAGATAATTAAACTTTAATGATTACTTAACTAATAAACTTATACTTTATTCATTCATCTTCCTGCCCTTAGCTCACTCTAAGTGGGGTCGCCACAACATGTTATAAACACATGATTTGACTGCGTTTTTACGACCTGCGTGACGTCAACTTACCTCTGTCGTATTTTACGACACCTCGGTAAGAAAGAGGGTGGTCTATTCTACTAAACCGAATACCAAACAGTGGGTCAACTTACCTTATTCGTCTTTTATGACACCTCGGTAAGAAATGAGGTTGGTCTATTCTACTCAGCCGGATATCCGGCGGGTCGACTTACCTTGGTCGCCTTTTACGACACCTCAGTAAGAAATGAGGGTGGTACTATTCTATTCAGCCGGATACCACACGGCGTTTATACATTATTCATTGAAATAATAAAAGGAAAATAATAAAAAATTGAAGCTGAAAAAATAATAGAACAACGTAAAAGATCCGGAAACAACTGTTATGTTCTTATAAATATTCAAAAGTATACTTTTACCTCTGAAATAATGGACGCCCGTTTAATAATACAAACTCAATTAATTATTTCGTTTCCGAGCACAAGCGATTAACTTAACGTCAGCAGGAAAAGTAAAGTTATATTACGCGACACTTTAGTTTAGTTACATAAGGGGAACTTTTAAAGTGAGATTCGTTGTGGAAAGTTAGTCGTGTGGTATCCGGCTGAGTAGAATAGACCATCCTCATTTCTTATTGAGGTGTCGTAAGAGGCGACTAAGGTAAGTTGATCCGCCGTATGGTCTCCGGCTGAGTAGAATAGACCAGGGCTTCTTAAACTTTTTTATATAGCGACCCCCTTCAAGCTTAGGAAATTTTAAACGATCCCCTCCACCATATGATGAAATATATATTAACCGTAGATGTAGATGTAATATCGCACTATTTTACAATGTAAATAACAGTATTGCATCGCCACTTTTTTCAAAAAATAGTTATAATAAATCTACAATAGTATTTTGTATGATTTTTATTTGTATTTATATTTGTACGTAGTGTGTATACTAATTTTAAAATTTTATTTTTAGTTGTTGTAAACTGTAAATTGGTGTAAACCAACCATAAATTTAATAAAATCTATTTAATTAAACTTAATGAAAAGGGGTAATGAAGGAACTTAGGAGCAGAAATATCAATAAATCTTTGTTAGAAAAGTTCTTTAAAGGACAGCTGCAGCTATGTAGTTGTATCAATAATGATTGAAAAGTATCAGATCTTTGCGACGCCTTTTGCTTTCAGTAGTCTCGCGACCCCCCTGGGGGTCGCGACTCACAGTTTAAGAAGCCCTGGAATAGACCATCCTCATTTCTTACTGAGGTGTCGTAAGAGGCGACTAAGGTAAGTTGATCCTCCGTATGGTATCCGACTGAGTAGAATAGACCATCCTCATTTCTTACTGAGGTGTCGTAAGAGGCGACTAAGGTAAGTAAAGCGAGATACATTGTGGAAAGTTCCGTGTAGTATCCGGCTGAGTAGAATAGACCACTCTTATTTCTTAATGAGGTGTCGGAAGAGGCGACTACGGTAAGTTCATCCTCCGTATGGTATCCGGCTGAGTAGAATAGATCACCCCCTTTCTTACCAAGGTGTCGTAAAATACGACTAAGGTAGGCGTCAGGTAGGCGGCCGGTCGTAAAATACGAAAAATATAAAGAATATTTGTTGGATTATTTAATAATGCTACTGGGGTACCTTATAAAAAAACGGCATTCTGTCTTGCTGAATTTGTTTAAAATGGATCAAGTCGACCTGAAATCGACTTTTACTCAATATTGATTTGATTAACGAATTTGAATTTGAATTAGAAATACGAAACTAATCCATCTGTAACTTGCAAAATTAGCAATATTAATAAGAGAAATTGTTACTTATTAAAACTTTGCTTACAATGCTTCCACAACAAAAACAATTGTAATATTCTGATTTACTGAAACAATTGAAAGTAAAGTTGGAACTTCTAATTTGGAACAATAGGTCTAAATGTGAAATAACAATAAACTAACGTAACCAACACAGAACTTTATAATACAAAAGGTATTAACTGTTTGCATTTGAAATTAATTTGTTCGTCTCGGTTTTGATAATGGGCCGTAGGTGGCTTTCAACTCCGCGGGTCGCGGGTTCGATTCCAGCCAAGAGTGAAAATTTTCTTATTACAATTTTTTTTCTTGGGTTTATTTATGTATTTAATAAATAATATGAGACATAATTTATAGAATTAGGCGTTACTTTGCGGAGGTCCATAATACAAAAGTAATGAGAATATTATTTTGCTATAATCCGCGACACCGATTATAGCAAAATAATCACCGAATCCCGACACCGATGGCAAAATCGTAAAGGTACTTTACGATTTTGTCGTGGAGTCTATCTCCTGACGATGTCTCGGTTACGGGGCGAAACAATTGTTGAGATTGTGGTGGTGAATGTGTGCAGTGGTTGTGTATTTTTGTGCCATCGGTGTCGGGTAGATAGATAGATAGATAAAAACTTTATTGTACACAAGATTACACAAAAAGTAAGTAGTAGTACAATGCGTAATAGTGAGTACAAAGGGCGGCCTTATTACTTATAAGTAATCTCTTCCAGGCAACCCTCACAGAGAGATGCAGAGAAAAATACACGGGCAGAGACAACTGGTTCAATCAGTTCTTACAAACTATACACTAAATATAATAACCTTAATAATACATTTAAATCAATACAAATAAAATAATATAAAATACAAATGAAATACAAATAAAAAAATACAAATGTAATAATATACGGGTAGTGCATGAGTTCTTTCAAATTCCGCATGTATCAGATATGAGAACGAATAATACACTCTACATTTAGCATTACACATATTTTCTTTTATCGCGGTTTATAGCAAAATAATATTCTCATTACTTTTGTAATATGAGACAATGAACACCCTCCTTTCCTACCGATGTGTCGTAATAGCGGCTAAGTTGAACCACCGTGTAGTATCCGGTTGGGTAAATAGACCACTCTCTTTTCTTACCGAGGTGTCATAAAGGCGAGGCAGGCGGCCGGTCGTAAAATACGCAGCTAAATCATGTGACAACATGTTTATTATATCTCAATGTGTTATGGTCTACAGACACCTGATAAATATACACTTACTTATATAATTTTAAATATATACTCAATACGCTGTGGTAGCACAGCGGTAGCAACGTGCGCCTCTTTTGAGGAGGTCTAGGGTTCTAACCTCGGGCAGGCACCAATAAGTTTTCTTATGTGTCTAATTGATAATTGCAATTTATCACACGCTTTTCGGTGAAGGAAAACATCGTGAGAAAACCTGCATATATCTAGAGAATTCTGAGGATATGTGTAACCTACCAATCCGCAGCGTGGTAGGTCTTAGCTCCAATAATTCTCTCCAAAAAAAAAAAAAACGGAGAGAAGAGGCCTATGCCCAGCAGTGGGATAGTAACAGGCCGTTACTTACTTACTTACTTACTCAATACGCATATAAGTATGTAGCACCTGGGTGACCAAGCTTTGCTCGGCAATTTTTTAAAAGATAAAAAATACAATTAAAAAAAAGCGTCGTGATACATGGGACGCGAACTCGGGTTTTGACTTTTTTGGTGCGCCCTTTAACCATTAGGCATTAAGCATTACATTTGACGTCTAAAATTTCATTTATCTTCTATTCAATATTTTAGGATTTTTTCAGTGCCTGAAAAGAGGGATTAAATGCCATTTTTTTTTAAATGAAACCTAGATCGATCTCGATTTTTCTCCTCCAAAACCCCTACATGCTGAATTTCAAGAAAATCGGTGGAGCCGTTTCCGAGATTCAGAAAAATATACATAAAAGATTAACATATTTAAATATTACAGAGATTTTAGATTTAAATATATCAATAAATTAGTTAAAACAGCTAAAATCCACTTAAAACTTCTCTCCCATACAAATTTAGTTAAGCAAAAGTCGTAAATAAGTAAAGAATGATTTACATACAAGATGTTACATTACGCCGGTTAAAGACAACAAGATCTCAATTAGAGTTTCAGTAAAGTTACATTGCATGCGCCAAGTTTTCCAATATAAGTTTTACAGAGGAAGACCATTTATCAATCTCAGCAACATTACGTATTTCTTCTTGTTCGCATAAATAACATTACCATTATAAGCGGAGTTTGGCCACTTCCGCGAGCACGTTATGGGACGTTATTCCGCGCAATGTTACGGGAAATTGAAGAAATAAATGATATATTTCGCACAAAACACTATACTATTTAAACTATTAACAAATAAATTAAAATAAACTATCATTACTAAACACAGTTATGACAATAAATCTAAAAATAGTATAGAGTGTTGTCCCAAAATGGATGATCTACTCAGCATTTTCAGAGGGGAAGCTTCTGACGTTGGTTTTCAGAGACCACCACGGAAAGCAGTGACAACAACATAACCAATTAACTAAAATATCTAATTTAAATTTAATCTAAAATAATAAAATAACCAAGACTTAAATTTTCTATACATATTACTTAATATTATATTGTTTTTCTATATTATATTTTTTTAAGGCATCTAAGCATTATTTCTACTATTTTTGTTTTATATAGCGAGAAGCTGTAGATGATATGCAGTCGACAGCTTTGAGAGAAACTTCAATGACGGATTCTAGCTATGGCATCTATACTAATATTCAATGTGTCTGGTTACGACCTAGCGATATTTTAAAGTTAGAAAATATACCTAATTTCATCGATAAAAACACCCATATATGAAGGTCTACTCCACTTCAATTTTCTTATACTTGTAGATATCACTGCCAAAAGATGCGGATTTCTCTGGCCAGAAAGGTTCTACAGATGTAAAAAAAATTCTATTTAATGTTGGATGTTAAATGGAGTTATGCATCTAAGAACAATAATTTTAATGTCAGTTTGCAAGTAATATCATTAGGTATTAAAGAGTAAATTTTTTTATTAATCTGCTAGTTTTTTAAGCAGGTTAAGAAAAATAAAAAAATCTTAATATTTTAAATTAAATTAGCATTGTAAATTTTTTAAAGAAATTTTTTGCAGCAAAAACTTTTGCACGATGTTTATTTTTATTTCATAGATGCTATTTTTACCTTTTAAGTAGCATTTTTTTACATCTCTAGGACCTTTCTGGCCAGAGAAATCCGCATCTTTTGACAGAGATATCTGCAAGAATAAAAAAAATTGAAATGGCAGCCACTCCGACAGGTGGTGGAGTAGACCCTCATATATGGGTTTGTTGTCGATGTAATTAGGTATATTTTCTAACTTTAAAATATCACTAGGTCGTGACCGGACACATTGTATAAAGCTGAAGAGTTTGTTTGATTATTTGAACGAGGACTCAGGAACTACTGGACCGATTTGAAAAATTCTGTGAGAGTAAAATAGTCCATTTACCAAGGAAAGCTATAGGCTATAACATTACACTAAGATGAATAGGAGAGGAGCAGCCAATGAAAAATATTACGAAAACGATAAAATTTAAAGCTTTCCTTGCGTGAGCTAAGTAAACGGTTTAAGTAAATAAAAAATCATGTATTACAAAATTGTTCCTCTAAAATTTCTAAATAAAAATCCGCAACAGCATGTCTAGCTTTTAAGGATATTTTCTTAAGGCTTTTAAGGTTTTTTTAACCATTTTTGTGGTTGTCAAAATACTATATTACGGTTTTAATCTTCCCACACGGGCAGAGCCGCTGGCGATTGCTAGTCTATAATAAAATTGCTGCTTAGCTGTAAAAATTGTAGTATACACGGTAAAACATTTATATTTGTATAAATATACTGGCTGTCCAGCCATGCGTTGGTGTGGTTCAGTCTGGTTTCGAATTCTTCTGGAAACAGAATTCAAAAGTATCCTCCGATCACCAGTAATTACTTTACTTTAGTATACTTAATGGCTTTTCTAATATACGACATTTATGAGAAAACTTCAGACAACTTGCGTTGAAACTTTAATGGAATTCTGATTTACGGGACGTGTGTTATTACGTTATAATATATAATTAATTCCGATAGAGGCGTTCATTTAAGCCTTCATAATTATAATCTATACTATCTATACTAATATTATAAATAGGAAAAATTTGTATGTATGTTTGTAATGTTTTCACACAAGAACTACTGGACCGATTTCAAAAATTCCTACACCATTGGAAAGCTGTATCTTTACTGACCAACAAAGGCTATATTACATTTTCAAAAAAGGGATCCGTAATAAAAATGTAATAAGATGTAAAAAATGTAATCATAAAAATACGCATCGCATGGGCTGCGGATACTATTGATGATAGAACAAAAAATGTTCTACAGTATTATAGAACGTATCAATATCTACAAAAAAGACACCATATATACAATTACTACGAGTATAGTAACAAAATAAGTTTTTACATTAATAAAACTTTTATGTTAACAAAAATAAATCTATCTAAAAAAATTCTAAAATGTAGAGTTTAATGCAAATGATGTTTGAGCTGTCAAATGCAAAGCTGTGATAGCTTACCGGGCGGACCAAAAATGTTCATAACCTGGGATCGATTCCCACATGTCACAAGGCGCTTTCATTCTTTTTTTAAAATTTAATTTTATTAAAAAAATTACTGAGCAAGGCTCGGTCACCTAGGTAATATACTTCATGCCTATGACTATTCGCTACTATTTGCACTATTCGCCGCTTATAGTACCGCGAGACACAGTTAAAAGTAAAGCAATGCCTGTTAATATCCCATTGCTGGGCAAAGGCCTCCTCTCTCCGTCTTTTTAAAGAGAAGTGTTGGAGCCAAAGACCTACCACGCTGCACCAATGCGGATTGGTAGATTGGTAGTACAATATAAATAACCCTAAGGTCATGGAGTCAAAGTGCGAATTTTTTTTTGACTGGCCCGTTGGCGCAGTGATCCTGCCTTCAGCTCCGCGGGTCGCGGGTTCGATTCCCGCCAAGGACCAACATTTTCTATAAATGAATTAGTTGGTCTTAGAGCCTGGGTGTATATTTGTATTTAAGTATGTATGGATGGATGCCATGGAGTCAAAGTGCGAAATTTTTTTTTTATCCGTTATAACACCCCGGTTAATTGCCTCTTCAGGTGTCAAGAGGGCTGGCTCCTTTTTCGCACAAAGAATCAGCTTAGCGATTCAGCGCTGAAACGCTGCCAGCATTCTTTATACCATTCCACGTGGGCATGATTTGTATAGTCCTAGCGTGTAAGTAATTTAAGATAGATATAACTTGTACATTTTTGTTGTAAAAAAAAAACATAAATATAAATTAATTAAAAATGTTTCTTTTATATAAGTCCAGTTGGATCACGGATCCTATTTCCTGATTATTTCTTCAGTAGCAAGTGTATTGGGGCGTTATAATGAAGGCGTCAAGTAGATTGATGTAGCGCGTCGAGGATACAAACGCAATGAGCTGAATCGAGACACGCTCATTTGTCTCAAGGGAGCCTGACATGGACACGAGCGGTAGCGGTTTGAAATTATCTAAGATAAATTTAAGATAAGTAATGCATTTACATAATCTACGTTGCCGTGTGGTATCCCGCTGAGTAGAATAGGCCAAACTCACGATCCCACCGCTGCCACCATGTAATGAAACGACGCTTGCTTGTATGTGACTGACTTTATTATTTGCTTACCTACATAACTGACAACAACGTGTTATGAAAACTAATTCTTTAACTTACTTTGTAATTGACTTAGAAACATAAGTTATTGTATACTCGTATCTATATCTATACGAATATACAAAGCTGAAGTGTTTGTTTGTTTGTTCAAACAAAAGAGATATCCTATCCTGGTTACTATCTAACCCAAGTAAACGGTGAAAGTTACTCAAAAGTCATGTATTACAAAATTGTTCCCCTCTAAAAGTTCTAAATAAAAGTCCGCGACAGCATATGGCCAGCTTTTAAGGTTAACCCACTTTAACCATTTTTGTGGTTATAAAAATTAATAAGGTTTTAGTCTTTCTACGCGAGTGGAGCCGATTGTGATTGCTAGTTAATAATAGACGGCGAGAAATATCGTGGTAAATAATTTTAAAATGCATTAAAACAACGATTATATGTAGTTAAATGCTAATGTAAAAAAAATCTTAATTTATAAATCTTCGAAAATCGCTTTCTCTTGCGGTATAGCCACGTTACTAATCCTAAAGGATTGTATGCCAGGAGCTAGGGTGAAATGTGTTAAAATGTTTTACCACTGGTGCTCTTTGTACACGTGTTTTAGTAAAGTGCAATATTTTTTGAGATTAAAAAATACTTTCTATACAGAAAATTATTGAGTACTAGTAATATTCAGCGGTTTCACCCGCGTACATACCGATCTCATGGCAGTGGAATGTCTACTAAGTCGGACTATAAATTTATTTTTGTTAAATATATCATCCATAGTTTCCGCGGCGCATGCGATGACAGATTTTTATGACAATGTTTTTACACCTTATTACATTTTAATTACGGATCCCTATTTTCGTAATGTAATGTAGCCTATGTTGCTCAGTAAAGATGTAGCTTTCGAATGGTGAAACAATTTTTGACATCGGTCCAGTAGTTTTTGTGTGAAAACATTACAAACATACATACAATTTTTTTCTGTTTATAATATTAGTATAGATACATCAAAGCAAAAGAAAGGTGTTTAATTAAATACAGGGATAAAAGAATGATATATATTATTAGCTTCTACCCGCGACTTCAGCGTTGGTAGAAGCTGGTAGATCAGCTGCGGTAGCCCAGTGGTAACACCGTGCGCCTCTTTCGAGGAGGTCTAGGGTTCAAACCCCGGGCAGACACCAATGAGTTTTCTAGTAAAACTTATGTGTCTAATTGATAATTGCAATGTATCACACGCTTTTCGGTGAAGGAAAACATCGTGAGGAAACCTGCATATCTTTAGACAATTCTGGGGATATGTGTAACCTACCAATCCGCATTGGAGCAGCGTGGTAGGTCTTAGCTCCAATCCTTCTCTCCAAAAAAAAAAAAACGGAGAGAAGAGGCCTATGCCCAGCAGTGGGATAGTAACAGGCCGTTACTTACTACTTACTTACCCGCGACTTCGTTCGCGTGAACTGTTGTTGCGTCACAGGCTGATAATACGAGTAGATGGCGTATATCAAAGAACAGAGCATCATTCTGCTGCCTACATCCCAGTCTAAGTGAACATGTTATAAACATGTTGTTAGATTATTTGGCTAGGTATTTATCGACTGGCTGCCTGCCTAATGTCAACTTACCTTAGTCGTATTTTACGACACCTCGGTAAGAAAGAGGCTGGTCTATTCTACTGAACCGGATACCACACAGTGGGTCTACTTACTGCGTCGCCTGGGCTGGGCTATCACAATTCTTATATAAATAAGAGTGCCTGGGTGACTGAGCCTTGCTCTGTTATTTTTTTGAAAAGATAGAAAAAAAATAAATAAAAAAAATTAAAAAAAAATTGGGGGGGGGGGCTCGATCCTAGGTATTATCACCTCTCTAGACTACCTGTTCCCCAAATGAGCTACCATGACTTTGCATTTGACAGAGAAAATATTTAAATATTTAAATTATTTTAGTACCCGAAAACATGTACAAAACGACATCTTTATAAAATAAGACTTAGCTAGATCGATTTTTCTCCCTCAAAACCTCCCGTAACCTCCCAAAAACATGCTGAATTTCAGGAAAATCGTTGAAGCCGTTTCCGAGATTCAGAAAATATATTTATATATATACATACAAGATTAACTCATTTAAATATAACATATAAAAATTCACGTCACGTTGAGAGAATCGCAAATATGATTATGTGAAAATTCCATATTCAAGATTACATTTTTAAATTCCATAATTATTGAATTTCTGGTTCGTATTAGAAGCAAAACCTTTATTTTTACAGTAACGCTTTGCATTACTTGTTTACAGTACCTAAGTTTCAATTAACACTCAATCACCTACTATCAATAAAGAGGAAATGCTCATTGCACCCGTTAATTAACTCCCCAAATACATTTCACCATAAACAAATGAAGGTCTGTAGATGACAACTGTCGAGTTCAATTGATTGACATACTCGTTTAAGTGAACAAGTTTTCTTGTATAATAAGGTTTATGTAATATTTAACTAATAATGAGCATTAAATCTTTAATATTGAAATGAGTTAATCTTATTTATTTACAGCAAAAATGTACAAGTTATATCTATATTAAATTACTTACACGCTAGGACTATACAAATCATGCCCACGTGGAATGGTCTCAAGAATGCTGGCAGCGTTTCCGCGCTGAATCGCTAAGCTGATTCTTTGTGCGAAAAAGGAGCCAGCCCTCTTGTCACCTGAAGTTAATCTTGTATATATATTGCTAATCTCGGAAACGGCTTCAACGATTTTCATGAAATTCAGCGGGTTTTGGGGGAGAAAAATCGATCTAGCTAAGTTTCATTCAAAGGCTATGACGTTTTATCCCTGTTTTCAGGCATCGAAAAAAATGCTAAACTGTTGAATAGAAAGTAAATGAAATTTTGGCTATCAAACGTAATGCTGTGATATCCTAATAGCTAAACAGGCGTACCAAAAAATTAAAAAAACTCCTTTTCGAATCCAACATCTCACCGTCACTTTCTTTGTTGTTTTAGTTTTTAATTGCATTTTTTTTATCTTTTAAAAAAATTAAATAATTGTAACAGGATGGATTTCATTATTTTCTCTATAATTATGTGTAAAATTTTAGTCACCATAGCACAGGAACTAGGGACTACACTGAAAACTGTATTTGTAGGTAAGTCAATTTTTTAAAACTAATATTAGCTACTTCAATGGCTAGGCAGTGAGAATACAAGTATACCTATATACTTAGAAATAATGTTTTTATGTCAAATGAATAAAATAAAAATAACATCTAGGTCTAGATCTAGGTTTTATTTAAAAAAAATAATAATTTATCCCTGTTTTTGCTATAGTGCTCTTGTAGTGTATATTGGTGGCGGTGTTTTGTGATACGTGAGGTAACACAATCTTGCACAATCTTATCTTGCAAGTATAAAGTATGGAAATGGTTTTGCTTTCTACACTTAGCATAGATATAAAAACGCGAATTATAGCAAAATAAATTATAACTTTTGTACTATAGAATTCAGCAAAGTAACGCCTACTTCTATAAATTTGAATGGCCCGTTGGCGCAGTGGGTAGTGACCCTGCCTTCAGATCCGCGGGTTGCGGGTTCGATTCCCGCCGAGGGCCAACATTTTCTATGAATGAATTTGATAGTCTTTGAGCCTGGGTGTATATTTGTATTTAAGAATTATATAATTTTATATTCACCAGTTGTCTGTCTACCATTACAAGTATTAAATTACTTATTTGGAGACGGACGACCGTGTGAGTAAGTGTACCATATATTTATTTATTATACTATTACATTTAATTGTAATTTCCATAACCTCTGTAATTTGATATATATGAACCATTCATTTATTTTCAGAAACGACAACTGAAGTAGTGACTATAATAACTGATATACCTCAATCAGACGTCGAAATAGCGTTGAATCTAGACTATGGAACATATACGACCATGTCCTTCTCTTACATAAATAGCCAGTATGACAAACTACAAGCTATCGACAAATGTTACGACGACTATACTAAGTGTCTTATCACTCAGTAAGTAATAAATTACTCACTCAGTCAGTAATAAATTACTCACTCAGTCAGTAATAAATTACTCACTCAGTCAGTAATAAATTTTAATATTAAAAATTGTATTGCCCACTTAAAGAACATAAATAATAGGTTTTAGGAACAAAAGTTGCTTTTTTTTGTTAAATTTGGCATCAAAATCTAGCATTGCCCTTAAATGGCCCAGAGCGAAAAGCTTAATCGTGTCGAGGTGCATCCCCCCTTAATCATAAAATTGCCTCCCTGTGGGTCGTGGGCCCAACGTTGGGAAACACTGGTCTAGTCATTCAAAGAGGCTCACATTCTGACTGCATAGCCGTTCAATAAAATTCGTATTCGAGACCACCCTCATTTCTTATCGTAACAGGCGACAAAGGTAAGTCTACTAACTAATGACTAAATTTTTGTGTTATTAAATAGAAAAATATTTGTTATCTTACAACCAATCATTATTTTATTATAAGAACCCTTATTATGCAACAGTATCATAAAAATTATAGTGATATTTGATCAGAAAAAACGTGATTTTTTTATGATTTCTGTAACAATTAGGCCCAATTTTGGCAGTCTTCTTTGACGTGTAAAACCCTGCTCCATCCAAAGTTTTAACACGTCATGGAGTTAATGTATACTCTTTTTTACTTTATTCCAGAGTCGCAGCGCACCCGGTGTGTGTCGTCAACGACCCCCATGACTCTCCGGATGGTTTCGCCACGTACGACTCGATTTGTGATGTGTTCTTTGATAACTGCCAGAGGAAAATGAGTAAGTATTACAGAAATAACGCCTTTATTTTACGTTGTCTTAACTTACATTCGACATAACGTATTTTTTACATCTTTATTCTGCATGTACTTAACTTACCTTAATCTGACGTGCTCGAGTTTTTCGAAGGATCGATTTTTTTACTAATCTGACAGTCTCCCCTCAACGCAGGCCCCTACATTAAAGGTTCATATATGGAAGGGGTATACATTACAGGGTACAACGTTTTTCCCCATATAATTTTCTGACGCGCTTTGGTAACGCGGGCTCCCCTACTATAATAAGCGTTTTGTTAGTCGTAGCTAATAATAATATTAAATTTTAAATGGGCTACAGTTCTGAGCTTTTTAGTAGTTGTTAATAGATGACTATAGGTAATTAAAAATTTATTTTTTATTACATACAGCAAACAAAATGTTATTATTAAAAAAAAATCTTATTTAAAATTTTATACAAAATTTTTTACACACGGCGGTTCGACTTACCTTAATCTCCTTTTACGACACCTCGGTAAGAAATGAGGTTGGTCTATTCTACTCAGCCGGATACCACACGGCAGGTCGACTTACCTTAGTCGCCTTTACGACACCTCGGTAAGAAATTAGGGTGGAACTATTCTATTCAGCCGGATACCACACGGCGTTTCCAACATCCAATTTGATCTAACTAAATCCAATCTTCAGATAATGTTAAAAAAGAAACAACCTAGTCTCATTTGCTTTCATTTTCATGGACGCATTTTATGCTAGCTCGCTTACTCTAGTATAATGCAGTATTTTTTGTTCACAGGATTTTGGCGTATACTAAACTATGGGAGGTGTGTATTTAGCCCATATTTTGATATCAAACCCACAAGAAAATTATTCAAAAATCTACCTTTATTTATAAAAAGATTGTTCAATAGTGTTTTCCAATAATTTGATTTACTTGTACCATATTAAAATAGTTTTAGCCAAGTATAATCTGTTTTTATACTATCTATAATTATTATAAAACAAAGTCTCCAAAAGCTGTCCGTGTGTATGTGATCGATTTTCTCAAAATCTACTGAACGGATTTTTGTACGGTTTTTGCTAAAAAGTAGTGTAATTCTTCCAAAAGGTTAAAGTTAGTGCATTAAGGTATTTTGTATATTGTGATGAAGAGGTCGCGCATATATAGCATAAGTAAGTAACGGCCTGTTACTATCCCACTGCTGGGCATAGGCCTCCTCTCTCCATTTTTGGAGAGAAGGGTTGGAGCTAAGACCTACCACGCTGCTCCAATGCGGATTGGTAGGTTACACATATCCCTAGGATTCTCTAGAGATATGCAGGTTTCCTCACGATGTTTTCCTTCACCGAAAAGCGTGTGATAAATTGCAATTATCAATTAGACACATAAGTTTTATTAGAAAAACTCATTGGTGTCTGCCCGGGTTTGAACCCATAATCGTCTCTAGAGATTCACACGGTCGCACCGCTAGGCCATCACAGCTCCCTGCCTGCCTGACGTCAACTTAAATTAGTCGCCTTTTACATATACTAGGCTTTAGTAGAATGGACCACCCTCTTCCTTACCGAGGTGTCGTAAAATACGACTAAGGTAAGTTGACGTCAGGCCGGTCGTAAAAACGCAGCCAAATCAAGTGACAGCATGTTTATAACATGTTGTGCTGACCCCACTTAGAGTGGGATAAGGGCAGGAAGATGATAATATGTATGTTCACTTTGTTGACTTGTTGTCATGATGGTGCCTTTTGTTTCTAGAGATTACTTCCGGTAAAGCAAAATTGGCTTTGACAAGGGTAGTTGGTATCGCTTAAGTTTCAAAGACGGCTCCTATCAGATTAGTGTCATGCCCACAGTAATTTCCGTTCAGCCTTTGTCCAATTTGGCATCAAAATGTTTACGTTGCAAAGCTATAGAATCCACCTATTTAAAACATCCGTTAGTACTGAAATTTTTTAAAATTATGAATTGCTTTTATTTTTTTTTAATACACACACGATCGTCCATACCCAAAGTCTTGATCATCATCTGCTGCCCTTGTCCCACTCTAACCCTTATTATTTTGTGGATAATCTAATTTAAAGCCGTGTTGCATCCGGCTGAGTAAAATAGACCACCCTCATTTTTAACCGAGGTTTCTAAAAGGCGACTAAGGCAAGTTGACCCGCCATGTGGTGTCCAGCATAGTAGAATAGACCACCCTCTTCCTTACCGAGGTGTCGAGGTGCAAAGCGGCCGGTAAAATATCTGGCCAAATCGGGTGATAATGTGTTTATAACATGTTCTCCCGACCCTACTTAGAGTGGGATAAGGACAGGATCATGATGTAGAGAATCTCGTTAATATGTGTTTGGTATTTAAGGTTTTACTTTGGCTACGATATTCAAATTCAAATTCAAAATATTCTTTATTCAAATAAACTTGTAAACAAGTGCTTTTGAATCGTCAATTCTACTGCTGGTTCGGAAAGCTGTTCCTACCGAGAAGAGCCAGCAAAAAACTCGGTGGTTGCTCTTTAAAAATTCTTAATACTATTTACATTAAGTCGTTACTGTCTTGTACAGGTTCAAAGAGAGCTATATCCACACATTCTTATCTTCTAAATAATCTTCAATAGTATAGTAGGCTTTCTGTATCAGCCTATTTTTAACAGTGTTTTTAAACTGCTGTAATGGCAAAGCTGAAATTGATTGCGGAATTTTATTATAGAATCTTATACCAAAACCCACAAACGACTTACGCACTTTTGCAAGGCGCAAAGCAGGAGCCGCAAGCTTATGTCGGTTCCTGATTTGTCTATTGTATACATCACCTATCGTTTTATAATTCCTTATATTTTTATGTACATAAATTATATTGCTTAAAAAATTAAATAGAATATAAACGAAAAAAAAGATTTGATTTATGTTAAACGCCAAAATAGCCAAAATATTACTTACTTGGAAAACAATCCGTGCGTTGAAAAAGGTTTATGGATTGTTTTCGTGTTGTCCGAACGAATTGTTTCCGGAACATTATTTCTAATCGGTAACGGAAAATTGGCTTTATTTCTCTATCCCTTCTCGCATTTTATTTGTCCAATCACCGGAACACAATTCTAATATTAATGCCTTTAAATTTCCATCAACGTAAAAGTTTAAGTTAATAGTCCGTTAAGGTCCTATGTTTAAATCGTGTTGAAAAAACCTGTCTGATGGGAGCTTTAGTCGCATTCGCCGCGTAAATCAAAAGAGATAAATTAATGTAAGTATGTATGATAAGTAATGTAGTAGTAAGATTTGTAGATCTTCAAAAAAAGTACAATAAAGTCCGCGAGAGCATGTCTCTATGTCTTATGGTTAACTCACAATAACAACATTTATTTCAAAATTTCAATTAAATACAGTGATTTCCACCCGCACAGCTAGTTGAACATATTTATTTCTTAATATTAATATTATTAAGAATATAACTAAGAATAGGATTCAGATAATTTGCAATAACTCATCATCATCATCGTCCTCCTTATCCCACTCTAGGTGGGGTCGGCACAACATGTTGTCACATGATTTGGCTACGTATTTTCCTACTGGCCGCCTGCCTGACGTCAACTTAACTTAACCGTCTTTTACTATGACGTAGTAAAAAGGAGGATGTCGAGGAGGTCACGGGTTCAAACCCGGGCAGACACAAATGAGTTTTTCTGTTAAAACTTATGTGTCTAGTTGATAATTGCACTTTATCACACGCTTTTCGGTGAAGTGTATGTGTAACTTACCAATCCGCACTGGAGCAGCGTGGTAGGTTTTAGCTCCAATCCATCTCTCCAAAAACAGAGAGACGAGGACTATTCTCAGCAGGGGGATAGTAACAGGCCGCTACTTTACTTACTATTCTTGTTTCGTGTATAAATGAAATACGTATGTGCTAATGTAGGCGTGAATTATACAGCTTACTTTCAAACCCATTTGATTATTCATTTCGGCCACCATTTGTTAAGTTCTCACGACTTCCTTCATTAATTACTAATTTGGAACGAACTTTAGGGATTCGAGCATTATTAATTACCAAGCAGGAGTTTGTACCTTTTACTCTATGGAGTAAAAGGTACAAACTCCTGCCTGCATTGGCACTATGAGGCCTGCATTGGCTTCACAGTGCCAATGCAGGTTACAGAATAGATGAGAAGTGCGAGACTAAGTTGGTATAGTCATATAATGAGGAGGGATGAAAATAATGTGACTAAAAGAGTTTTAAATATGAATGTGGATGGATGTAAGCCTAGGGGGAGCCCGAAAAAAAGATGGATGGATTGTGTGAAAAATGATATACATGTTAAAGGAGTGGCACCAGAGTTGACGAATGATAGAGGAGAATGGAAGAAGAAGACATATTGTGCCGACCCCACTTAGAGTGGGATAAGGGTAAGAGAATGATGAGCGCGAATGCAGGTTGAATCAATTTCAAATATATACTATTAAATTTTGTTTCAATAATATTCGAAGTCAACAACAGTCAACAACAGTCAGTCATTCAACTTTTTCGTTGCAAATTTCAAATAATTGTTATTTCAGTTATAGCAACCGGTTGACCTAGCTCGGTAATTTTAAACAAATAAAAAAAAAGACAAATTCATGGATTGTTTATTCCTTATAGAGTTGCTATACAAGTCATAGCGTGACAGTATGGGAGAGGGATCAAAAAAAGTTATTTTAGCGTGACGTATTATTTGAACGGCCCCTAAGCAACGTAACTAGGTTTCTTAAAAAAAAATTTTTTTTTATTATAAATATAAAAAAATGTTCTATTTATTTTATCAGAATAATTCATGATCGCAGAAATAACTTCATGAAAATTTCAGCTATGTATGAATTACGTCGAAATTACATTTGCGGAATTTCAAATAATGAAATTATGACAGGTATTTCAACAGATCTTATTCGCAACTTATCGGAGATTAAGGTGAGCATATTTATTTGAATAACGTTAATGTTAAGCTGTGATAGCCCAGCGGCGCGACCGTGTGAATCTCTAGAGACAATCATGGGTTCAAACCCGGGCACACCAATAAGTTTTTCTATTAAAATTTATGTGTCTAATTGATAATTGCAATTTATCACACGCTTTTTGGTGAAGAAAAACATCTAGAGGAAACCTGCATATCCTAGAGAATCCTAGGGATATGTGTAACCTACCAATCCGCATTGGAGCAGCGTGGTAGGTCTTAGGTCCAATTCTTCTCTCCAAAAACGGGGAAAGGAGGCCTATGCCCAGCAGTGGGATAGTAACAGGCCGTTACTTACGTTAATTTAACGAAGTTGGGATGACGGAAGACGGGGTGAAGACATATGGGTGCCGCCGCCCGACGGGGACAGGCGACGATTATGTCGGACTCGCAACGACTAAAACGACCTGTGTGCTCCACCACGCTGCTGGTGACGGGGACAGGGTAAGTGAAAAAATAAAACCAATGGTAAAGAGTCAGTACATCAATTACAAAAAGTGTGTATAATAATAAGTCATTTTAAAATGGAATCTATTACTTAATTTAAGAACGTCACAACTTTCTATATATATTATTTTTTTAAAAGATTTTATTTAACTTACCTTATATGTATGTGATAGTGGAATTTTGCAAATTCAATCTGACCCACTGCCCAGTGTTCGATTGAGATGTAATTTTACATACTGGTCCAATCCCCATGACAATAAAATATATAAATAAATAAATATATGGGACACTTACACACACATAAGTAACTTAATACTTGTGTTATGGTAGATAGACGACTGGTGAATATATACTTATATATTTTTAAATCTTAATATTTAAATGAGTTAATTTTGTATATATATATATTTTCCGAATCTCGGAAACGGCTCCAACGATTTTCCTGAAATTCAGCATGTAGGAGGTTTTGGGGGAGAAAAATTGATCTAGCTAGGTTTTATGTAAAAAAATATTGTTTTATCCCTATTTTTGGGCATTAAAAACACTAACATTTATATTGAATTGAATTTTCGCCATTAACTGTCAAGTCGACGTAGCTTATTCGGTTAGCGGGCAGCCTCGAGAAATGTGAGTGCCAAGGATCGATCCCAACTAAATGATTTTTTTTTCTTTTTTTTAAGTTTTTTTTCGTAAAAAATTACCGGTCACCCAGATATTACATACTTAAATACAAATATACACCAGACTCGAAGACCAACAAATTCATTAAAATAAAATGTTGGCCGTCAGCGGGAATCGAACCCGCGACCCGTGGACCTGAAGGCAGGGTGACTACCCACTGCGCCAACGGGCCAGTCAATAAATGCATGCATGCATGCTCTGGACTAGGGAACTCAAGGATTAACAGTAAGGATATGAAATTTTGTTAAAAGCTTTTTTTATCTATTACCGTTACGTTAATTCAGTACATGAAAACTGTTCATTTCTAATATATTACCGTATCCTTATTAAATTTTGTACATTAAAATTAACTTGTAATTTCAAACCATGTTATAATAAGACAAAATTACAGCTCTATAATTAATACAATCTACTGAATTACATCATGTCTCCTAGATACACAATGTTATATGTAATTACCGTCGAAATTGCTCTCTCGGGTTAGTATTATTATTAAGTTACACATATTAAGTTTATTACATACGGTACTCGCTTATGCCAGCGATTTTGCACGAAATTCAGAAGCGGGATAAAAGGATGTGACTTTATGACATTTTATCATCATCATCATCGTCTTCCTATCCCACTCTAAGTAGGGTCGGCACAATATGTTACAAACATGTTGTCACATGATTTGGTTACGTATTTTACGACCAGCCTCCTACCTGACGTAAACTTACCTTAGTCGTATTTTACGACACCTCGATAAGACAAAGGGTGGTTTATTCTACTCAACCGGATACCACACGGCGGATCAACTTACCTTAGTCACCTTTTACGACACCTCGGTAAGAAAGAGGTTGTCTATTTTACCCAACCGGATTCCACACGGTGGGTCGACTTAACTTAGTCGCCTTTTAGACATCTTGGTAAAAAATAGGGGTGGTCTATTCTACTCAGCCGGATACCACACCGACGGTCGACTTACCTTAGTCGCCATTTACGATACCTCGGTAAGAAATGACGGTGGTATTCTATTCAGTCAGAATCCATAAGGCGTTTTCACAATTGTTCACACATTTTCTATTTTATGAGAGCTAAAGTAAAACCGATGCTACACTGTCCTGTTTGTTCGTCAAGGTGCAAAGAAAATAACTGAAAAACGGTCGTGTTTTTCTAAGCTTTTCTAGAAAATTGGAACGGGTCATAGTTGAAAAACAAAAACAGGTATGTCAATAACTACTTTGACGGCTGAAAACGTGAACGGAGTGAAAATAACTATGTTATACTGGGTGGATCACATTGCACTTTTCATGTTATTTTTATACTTTGACGCCCGCAAAGTTCCTTGATTCCAATATTAATTGGTTACAAACTTTCCTTGTGACTTTACAACAACTTAATGTATGCTCTTCACAAATCAAATCAAAATAACCTTTATAAAAGCATATTGAAAGCATATTGTGCCTTTAACGGAAACGGTGAGCCTAGGGCTTTCTATAATAAATATGCGTCAGAATGCTGTTAAGTAATGCTAATGGAAGAATATTACTGGCAAAATCATCCAAAATTAACCCAAACTTAACCTTACCAAACCTTGTAGAGTTAGATTTCGTGAACCTTAAAAATCAAAATAATCTTTATTTAAATAAGCTCTTTCAAGCACTTTTGAATCATCAAGGATCAATATGATTAATGAAGCTACAACTGGTTCGGAATGTTGCTCTTACCGAGAAGAACCAGAAAGAAACTCGGCGGTCAATCTTTTAAACATTTTTAATTTTACATTATTAAATCGGACTCTTGTATGAAGCTGAAAGGATTTTCAAATCCAGGGTTTTTTAATCATCCAAATAATCTTCAATTTTGTAATATACTTTACATATAAGTACATCTCTTATACTTAACTTAAACCTTTCTGTAGACTGATCTAGTTTGAATTGCGGAATTTTATTGTAGAAGCGAATACCGAGACCATTCACAATCACTACACACAAAGAAGAATAAAAAACAAAGTACTAAAAGTTTTAGTGTCATAACTATATACATACTATGTCATAGTGGGTTGGATCACATTGCAGTTTTCATGTTATTTTTATACTGTCACGCCCGCAAAGTTCCTTGATTCCAGTATTTGTTGGTTACAAGCTTTCTTGTAATTTCACAAATCAAATCAAATCAAAATAATCTTTATTCAAATAAGCTCTTGCAAGCACTTTTGAATCGTCAAGGATCAATATGATTAATGAAGCTACAACTGGTTCGGAATGTTGCTCTTACCGAGAAGAACCAGAAAGAAACTCGGCAGTCAATCTTTAAAACATTTTTAATTTTACATTATTAAACCGCAGTCTTGTGTGAAACTGGAAGGCTTTTCAAATCCAGGCTTTTTTATCATCCAAATAATCTTCAATTTTGTAATATGCTTTACGTATAGGTACATCTCTTACACTTAAGTTAAACCTTTCTGTACACTAGTCTAGTATGAATTGCGAAATTTTATTGTAGAAGCGAAGCTTTCCCTTCAAACTTAATGCCTGCTCTTCTCAATCGGCGTGATCTTTGATAATGTGATAATCTATAATCAGTGGGCAGAAAGTGGTAATTCACTTACCTTTACGGGATCGGGAATCAACACTCCGGAAATTTTATTTGGTTTTGATCACAAAACACAGGGATTTTGAAAGATTACTGTTTCTGCGCGTGCGTTGCGTTTCGAGAGTTGGGAGATGTGCTGTAGCTCTCGTAGGAGGGGGTAGAGGGGGTTAATGGCCGGTTATAGCCAATCAAATGTGATCCTCGATATCTTGATCAGATACTTTGATTTAACAATCATTAGGATCCTCATGTAAGTGTCCACATGATAGTCCGCATTATCATACGATACATAGGATCATAGGTATAACTAGGTATAACTCATAGATATAGTTATACATAGGTATAACTCAGCGATTCCCTTTGATGCATGTCCTGCATCCTGTCCCAATGTCCTGATCCCAATGAAAAAACGGGAATATCAACAACACAAAACATTGCCAGCGTTTTCGTCCGTGTGGAAATCGATGTCATCAATTTTTTCCTGAATTGGAATTTTTAACATAAAAGCAGTTATTGTGAGTTAACCATAAGAGATAGAGACATGCTATCCCAGACCTTTAGGAATTTGGTAGATCTACATCTCTCTAGTACATTTCTTTAGTGTATCGGTACTAGTTTACGCGGCGCACGCGAGTAAAGCTCACATCAGGCGAATTTTTTACCTTAGTCGCCTTTTACTACACCTCGGTAAGAAATGAGGATGGTTTATTCTACTCTGCCGGATTACCAAAAGGCGGATGTACTTATCCATAGACGATCAAACTTAATTTAATACAAGACAATAAAGTTTCTGTACACTAAACTCGTAAAATTATATACTTGACTGTAATACCCAGTAACCCTGTCATAAAACTTTGTGCATTAAATAATAGAAATAACGGCTAATATTTTGGAATATTTTAGCGGACGAGTGCGACGTAAATTGTTTTTATAGGCGTCCCTTGAAACTTGGTCTCATTGAACACAGAATTATGTTAGTGGACGAATATTCACCAGACACCAAGAATAATAAACATAAAGTACTGAAAGTTTCAGTGTCATATCTATATTTATAGAAGCTTTCCCAGCCGCTTCGACCGTGTGGAAATCAATGTCACGAAATTGTTCCCGAATTGAAGTAAAAAAACACAAATTTACAAAAGTAGTTGTTATGAGTCAACTATAATTGATAGAGACATGCTCTCACGGACTTTTTTGTAGTATTTTTCTAGATCTACAACTCTCTACTACATTACTTTAGTATCTCTGCTGATTTACGCGGCGCACGCGATCTAATCTCCCAGCAAGCGAGTTTTTTCCAACGCGCGACGTCTTCAACCCAATTTACATAAATCTTAACCTAAACCTTCCGGAAGCATTGCACTATCTTTTAATTTTTAATAAAAACCGTACATAAATCCCTTCAGAAGATTCTAAGAAAATCGATCTCATATAGGTAGATATGTTTGAAACAGAGCAGCATAGTTAGCAACTCATTCGATGGTCTCGGTATTCGCTTCTACAATAAAATTCCGCAATCCATACTAGACCAGTCTACAGTAAGGTTTAAGTTAAGTATAATAGATGTACTTATACGTAAAGCATATTACAAAATTGAGGATTATTTGGATGATAAAAAGTCTGGATTTGAAAATCCTTTCAGCTCCATACAGTACTACGGTTTAATAATGTACAATTGAAAATGTTTAAAACATTGACCGCCGAGTTTTTTTCTGGTTCTTCTCGGTAAGAGCAACATTCCGAACCAGTTGTAGCTTCATTAATCATATTGATCCTTGACGATTCAAAAGTGCTTGAAAGAGCTTATTTGAATAAAGATTGATTTGATTTGATACGAGTTATGGTATACATAATCGGTTTCGGGATTCACGCAAATACGTATTATTAATTTATGATCTTTTTACGTGGATGTTGTAAAAATTTATTGTAATAAAGTGCAAGGTGGCTGCTTTTTCGCACAAAACATAAGCTTAGCGATTCAATACGGCAACGCTGCGTCCAAAATGTATCTCTATGATAAAAAATCAGAGATATTAGAGTGTATATGTTAGAGAGGATATGTTAGAGTATGGGGTATGACCCCCTACTCTAACAGGGCCAGGCCTGTACCTAAGTAACAATGACACATTTTGGACTAAGATTAGGTTTAAATATTAAAATACACATTCTTAGTTAATGTATAGAAACTGGTTCTACTCACGTCTTATTCTATCGGGTTAGCCCGACTAGATTTGAACCCATCCGGGGCACCTAATCATGAGTTCTTTACACGATGTTATCGCGGCGGTAACTGGAAATTATCGTAAACGCAATAGAAGAATTAAATTGAACACAGATAATAAAAGTTTTTTTTATTTGCAGCAAGAATAAGTTATATCTATCTTAAACTACTTACACGCTAGGACTATACAAATCATGCCCACGTGGAATGGTACCAAGAATGCTGGCAGCGTTTCCGCTCTGAATCGCTAAGCTGATTCTTTGTGAGAAAAAGAAGCCAGCCCTCTTGTCGCCTGAAGAGGCAAATCGAGGTGTTAAAACGGAAATATTTTTTTTGCACTTTGACTCCATGGCCCTAGAGTCTCAACTGCAAAGGGCACAAATATATAACTCTCGATGAGAGTTATATATTACTCGCCGTGTGGTATCCGGCTGAATAGAATAGTACCACCCTCATTTCTTACCGAGGTGTCGTAAAAGGAGACTAAGGTAAGTCGATTCGCCGTGTGGTATCCGGCTGAGTAGAATAGACCACCCTCATTTCTAACCGAGGTGTCGAAAAAGGCGACTAAGGTAAGTTGACCCACCGTGTGGTATCCGGTTAAGGAGAATAGACCACTCTCTTTCTTACTGTGTCGTAAAATACGAATGGTAAATTGATGTCAGGCAGGCGGCCGGTTGTAAAATACGTAGCCAAATCATGTGACAACACGTTTATAACATGTTGTGCCGACCCCACTTAGAGTGGGACAAGGGCAGGAAGATGATGATGAGAGTTATATATTACATAAAAGTTACATTGTATTATAACGACTACTGAAATCATTGTTAAATCGGCGATGGTGTAAGCGATAGCCTTTGTAACTACTTTGTTTTTAACGATATAAGGGGCCGTTACACTTTGTCTGAAATAAATCATAACCCTCATGTTTATAGCGTCTGCGATAGATAACAATGTTATGAAAAAGTTACAGAATTTATGGAGGTAAATGGTCCATAAAATGCGTAATGTATTAAGTTGTTACACGTAAACAGTTTGTTGTAGATCTGTTTGATAAGAGGTTTCCGTATAACCACGACAAATATAAGGGATGATATAAACTGAACTTTAACAACGTATATGTTATTTCGATAGACATTAATAATAGTTCCTGGGTGACGGAGTCTTGCTCGGTAATTTTTTTACAAAATAAAAAAAGAAACTTAAAAAAATAATAATAATTGGCTAGGTGTTGGGCTCGATCTTAGGTATTTTCACTTCTCTAGACCGCCCGTTCTCCAAATGAGCTTCGTTGACTTTACAACTGTGGAGTAGGTACTATGTTGTTGCTACTTCTTTTGATTTTGAGCGAAATTAAAGAAGGCAGGTGAAGATAGACTTATTATCGATACGTCTAACAAGTTTGCTTATTGATTAGCGACCACTTATACGATGAATCTATTACGGATATATGAGATCCGCTGACTTCGCGCTACATCAACTAACAGCAAAAATAGTGTTTTATATTCAATGTAACATTTTGCATTTTTTCAATGACCGAAAAGAGGGATAAAACGACATTTTTTTAAATGAAACCTAGCTAGATTCATTTACCACCCAAAAATGTTTTTACTTAAAAGATACTGCAATTTTAGAGGAATTTCAGGTTAATAGTACATCGGGAATAGTTTAATGGATTCTAATGGGACTTTCACTGGAAGATAGAGTACGTTGTGGAGCAATATATAAGCTAATTTTTATTCTAGATTTCTCGCGGGTTCGGGATTTACGCTGGAAAAACTGTATGACACTGATTTCCATAAATCTAGCAGGACAAAGCGAGTAGGAGATAATTTACCTCTATTAAATACAAGAATCCCTGGCACGAAAATTATTTTGTAGTATCAGCAATACACACAGAACATACGTTTCTAAAAGGTAAGCAAATCTAAAATTCAATCAGCGTTTAACCTGCGAAATCTTATTTTGAATAGTCCACAATTCCTCTGAGCCTTTTCAATACATGTTATGAGAGGGCGCGGCAGACATGTAAAGGGAATTACTTGAATTTATTTTGCGTAGGGCTTACAGCGTATTAGGCTGTAATCTTTAAATAGTTTTTTCTTTCCTTCTCTCCATAGATCAAGATTCAATCGATGAGTTCGCTATATGTTTGATATTGAGCAAATAGTATTATAATTGATATTAAGCATTATCTTTTTTATTTTTTTATTTTAACATGTTATAAACATGTTGTCATACGATTTGGCTACGTATTTTACAATCGGCCGCCTGCCTGACATCAACTTATCTTAGTCGTCTTGAAATGAGGTTGGTCTATTTTACTTAACCGGATACCACACGGTGGGTCGACTTACCTTAGTCGCCTTTTACGACACCTCGGTAAGAAATCAGGGTGGTACCTACTATTCTATTCAGCCGGATACCACACGGTGTCCGTAATATAGTATTTTGATAACCATAAAATAGCGCGGATTATAGCAAAATAATTTTATTATTACTTTTGTAGATTGAAATAGAAAACCTTTGAGACACCTTGATTTCTACGCGGGCGAAGACGCTGGCACACATATTTATTTATATAAAAGATTGCAAAGAAAATGCGAAATTTGGTCTTTAGTATAGGATGTCAATCGTGTTTTTATTCCGATTCAATTCCATTGTTTAGCCGCCTGCATGAGCTGGCAGTGTTTTATACACACAGTGTAAATTGACACGCTTTGTGTAGCTGGCAACATGCATCCCATATGGTATGACAACCATATAATATTTATAAGTAAGGACATTTCATTTTCGATATATTCGATATATTCGAGAGATACACTTTTATGACCTTACATATATGGTATAGCAACTATAAATTATAATAAGTAACGACATTCCATTTTGAGATATGTTTCAAAAAGTATAGCTTTATTGAGTTTTGCCAGACTTTTAACTTTGAATTTTTTTAAGTTAACAATTTTAATAATTAAATTTAATATCTCTAGGTAGGATAGGTTTTAGCGTGTTCTTGTGTATTTGCTATTTCCTTTACGTAGCCTTAAATTACAAAATATTAAAATTATGTACTATATGTTTTTATTAATTTCGAACTATCGAAATATTGTTTAAACTGATCGAAAATATTAATTTGCTTAAATAATATTTTTATTTTAGCAACATTATTTAAAATTATTAAGAAAAATAATATTTTCATTACTTTTATATTATGGATCTTCACAAAGTAATCCCTAATCCTATTATGATGAAAAACGTTTTAAACGTTTTCGAATATAGATCCTATAATGTAATTTACCATAATCAAAGTCATGGCAGCGAATCACAGTAGCGATCTTATTAAAATAAAAACGCTTCTACCTAATTTCGTAATACCCATGGTTTTATTAATTTTATTTATTAATCTAACCGCCTATTTCTAAATTAATTTTATTTATTAATGGAAAAACCATATAATTTAAATTACCTTTATTTCACTTGCACTAATATATGTCTATCTGTTACACTTTCAAGGCTAACTGAAGGAATATTTGTAAAATTAGTTACGTAGATTGTAGCTGGCAAATATATAGTTTAAAAAGATTTGGTTTGGTTTTGGAACAGAAAAAAAAATCAGTAATTGAAAAAAATCCGGCACTTAAATTAATCCGAATGTATTCGTGAATACAGCTTAAAAAATTTATAAAAATGTATAATAATTCTCTCTTCTAATCCTATTCTGAGATACTAAAATTATGGTATTATGATGTGACGCAAAACCTTTGTGTGAAATCCTCGAATAGTTTCTTTTAACAATGTACTGTAAATTAAATCTGATTTGAACAATATTTTCCAGCGAAAATAGTTGATAAATTATTTCAAATCTCTGTGATACGATTTCTGTTTAGTTTTAAGGTTTGTTTAAATTTAAGGATTGTGTAACTTATATATTATTTATTTCTTTATTTTAGTAAGACCATCAACGACAAATACATCAAAAGTAATAATAAAAATATTTTGCTATAATCCCCGATAAAGTAAAAAGAAAATATATAATGCTAAATGTCGTTTTCATATACAATACAAGCAGGATTCGTAAAACTCATCGATAAACCTTTACCTCGCCATCACAATACACACTACACACATTCACTATCACAAACACAACAATCGTGGCCCCACAACCGAAACATCATCAGGAGACAGATTCTACGACAAAATTGCAAAGCAAAGCATCACCCAACCCAGCATACTTATATAGTAATTTGTTAAACCCCCACCATTTATGTGAAACTTAGACAAATAAATCATTCACCCGACTGGCTTGGAAATAACCTACGCTGTGGTATCCGGCTGAATAGAATAGTACCAACCTCATTTCTTACCGAGGTGTCGTAAAAGGCGACTAAGGTAAGTTAACCCGCCGTGTGGTATCCAGTTAAGCATAATAGACCGCCCTCTTTCTTACCGAGGTGTCGTTAAATATGATTAAGGTAAGTTGACGTCAGGCACGCGGCCGGTTGTAAAATCGCAGCCAAATCATGTGACAGCATGTTTATAACATGTTGTGCCGACCCCACTTAGAGTGGGATAATGACAGGAGGATGATGACAAAACCATCCTATATGGGCCCTGAAAATGAAGTAACAAACGTAAACACTCACATACATAATCGTATTAAACCTATTCTACAAATATTATAAATGCGAAAGTTTGTGAGTATGGATGTATGTTTGTTACTGATTCACGGTGCATGTTAAACCCCGGGCAGAGACCAATGAGTTTTTCTATTAAAAAACTTATGTGTCTAATTGATAATTGCAATTTATCACACGCTTTTCGGTGAAGGGAAACATCGTGAAGAAACCTGCATATCTCTAGAGAATTCTAATGATATTTGTAACCTACCAATCCGCATTGGAGAAGCGTGGTAGGTTTTCGCTCCAACCCTTTTCTCCAAAAACGGAGATTGAAGGCTTAAGCCCAGCAGTGGGTTAGTAACAGGCCGCTACTTTACTTTACGTGAGCAAAGCGTAAGAAGTAATAAAATATGCATCGTAGACCAAGATGTTTTAACGTTAGTTTTCTCTATGCAAGAAAATTCCAGTAAGACATAAACAAAACACTTTAAAGTGGCCACAATTCACATCTACAAAGCACTTTGGAATTGCGAAGTATCAAGGGGAAATCCCGGACAGAAAGTTGCAGAAACTTCAAGATTTAATATTTCACTTCCGCTTTGGACTTTACGAAGAGGTTGGGTTGCATATTTTCATTTTCGCAAGACTTTAAACTTCTCGGAAATGTGAATGAATGAATGGAAAGTTTAGAAAAATGACACCAGATCCTTACCAGTATTATAAATGCAAAAGTGTGTTCTTTCTTTTTTGTTATTTTTCATCGGTATTATTATAAGCCTACTATCTATCAGTATCCTATTGGTAGTATTATAATATACCTAAATTCCAGTCGGTTTGAACCTCCAAAATTATATGCATACAAAAAGCTCCCTACACGCCATGCGGTATTCGGCTGAGTAGAATAGACTACCTTTATTTGGTGTCATAAAAGGTGACTAAGGTAAGTTAACCTACCGTATGATATCCGATTAGTAGAATAGACCACCCTCTTACCAAGGTGTCGTAAAATACGACTAAGTTAAGTTAACGTCAGGTAGACGGTCTGTCGTAAAAAACGAAGCCAAATCATGTGACAAAATGTTAATAACATGTTGTGTCGACCCCACTTAGAGTGGGATAAGGGCAAGAGGATGATGACAAAAAGCATCCTACATGAGCCTAGAAAATGAATTAACAAACACAAACACTCACTTAAAAATACCTACTGATCCTATCCTACTAATATTATAAATGCAAAAGTTTGTGAGTATGGATGTATGTTTGTTACTCTTTCACGGCGAATCCGATGGACCAATATCGATTAAATTTGGTACAATTATTCCTTATATACCGGAATAACATATAAGCTATAGAAGTCCTGTTAATTCTTCAAGAAGACACTAAAAAGCCTATCTAAAGTCAAAAGATCTATTATCAACCTATCACGATAACGAAGTCGCGGGTAAAAGCTAGTGCTATTTATACTGTTTCATTTCTCGATGGCTAATTTAAGTCTATATAATACATTTAATTGTTTGGACTGCATTAACGCGAAATATTATTAGGTATAACAAAGAGACCATTATAATAAAATATGAATAAAATCAATAACATATCGTACAATATGGCAGTTTTATCTTTACAATACGATCGTTACAAACAACCATTTAAGTGGAAATATATATCGGTAGTAAACATTAAATATATGTTGCCATAAAATAATATATTCGGTAATTATGGAAACTGGCAATGTACTTGTCAAACATTATTCATCTATGGTTGGTTCTCTATGCTATGATTTTGTGTGATGAAATCTTTAAGGTCTTCCGCGTGGTATCCGCCTGAGTATAATAGACCACCCTCATTTCTTATAGAGGCGACTGACGTAAGTTGACCCGTCCTGTTGTATCCGATGGAGTAGAATAGACTACCCCCATTTCGAGCCGAGGTGTCATTTAAGAGGACTAAAGTAAATTGACGTCAGGCCGGTCGTAAAATAACTAGTCAAAACATGTAACATTTAAAAGATGTTGCCTGACCCCACTTAGAGTGGGATAAGGGCAGGAGAATCACGTTGATATAATTATTAAAGATAAATTTGTATCTCTATTTTCACATGTGTACAGAATTTTCTCTTATTAAAAAAGTAAATTAAAAAAATGTGAACCCAGCGTGCTACATTTTAAATTGTTTTGGACAATATTAAGGTAGCGCCAGTGAAAATTCAACTCGTGTTTTAAATTTTATAACGTGCTGCATTTTTCGGTTTAATGTAATTTCTGTGCAATTTTCAATTTTCTCTTCGTAAGTAGGATGTATGCCTGTGAAATTTTTAATGCAAATATTAATTAATAATTTAAAATCTCCTTTTTTAAAAGCTTTTATTTAACTTCCCAGGTAAGTATGTGAAGATGGAACCTTGCAAGTTAAAATTGCAATGTATTTTGTCGTGTTCAATGCATTTTCATTTCGATTGATGGTGCACTTATCCCACTCTAAGTGGCGTCGGCACAACATTTTACAAACATGTTGTCACATGATTTAGCTACGAATTTTACTACCGGCCGCTTGCTTGACATCAATTAACCTAATCGCCTTTTACGCCACTTCGGTAAGAAATAAGGGTGATCCATTCTACACAGCCGGATAACACACGGTGGGCCAACTTACCTTAGTCGCCTTTTATGCCACTTCGGTAAGAAATGAGGGTGGTTTATTCTACTCAACCGGATACCACATGGCGTTTTCATTGCGATGATGATGCTTAGGTTTCGGTGCGAAACAATCGTAGAGATTGTGGTAGTGAGTATGTGTAGTGCTTGTGGGGAGTGTTGGTGTTGGCGGCGTTTTGTGATACGTGTGGTGACTTGTCCTGCATGTATAAGGTATGTGAATGTTGCCTGCTTCATACATATGTCATATATGTCTGAAATCTCTTCCAGATGCGCCGGACAAAGAGGCCATCTTGTATGCAAAAACATAACCATCTTCTATTGCATTCATTCGTATTTAAACCTACAAACTTATTTAATCCTATATATATTATATGGTTAGTATAAAAATACGTAGAGTCGTAACAATTCTGTTATAGATAAAAGTACTATTTAGGGTAACATTATGATAACACTATTTCGCACTCAAATAGAATCGTGGAGGTAGGCTTTTATAATAACATTTGAGTTACTCAGAACGGAATATAAAAGTAAAAGTAGCGGCCTGTTAATATCCCACTGCTGGGAATAGGCCTCTTCTCTCCGTTATAAGAGAGAAGGATTGGAGCTAAGACCTACCACGCTGCTCCAATGCGGATTGGTAGGTTACACATATCTCCAGAATTCTCTAGAGATATGCAGGTTTCCTCACGATGTTTTCCTTCACCGAAAAGCGTGTGATAAATTGCAATTATCAATTAGACACATAAGTTTTAATAGAAAAACTCATTGGTGTCTGCCCGGGTTTGAACCCATGATCGTCTCTAGAGATTCACACGGTCGCACCGCTAGGCCATCACAGCTTTTTAATATAAAAGTATTATTTTGTTTTTGCAATAATGTAGCAAATTTTACATTTGTTTTAGTAACAATTATTTATATCAAATAACTGGGTGACAGAGCCTTGCTCGGTAATTTTTTTCAAAAAAAAAATTGAAAGAACAAATATTTAGTTGGCATCGATCCTAGGTATTTACATTTTTCGAGGCCACCCGTACCCCGAATCAGACATATACCATCGCGGACTTTTCTGTAGACCTTTTCAAGGTGTACAAATACTTAGTACACCATTTTGATAAATCTGGTAGGGTTTAGCCTGCGTTTGCAATGTAAGCGGAAAAAAATGAAATTATTTACAGAAACCTCAAAAATTACAGTATTTCTCTACTCCTGATTGAATGTTATTATACGTACAAACCGGAAGGTTTGTACGTAAAAAAAACCGCATCAAAATCTGTTGCGTAGTTTTAAAGTTTTATGCATACATAGGGATATATGGACAAAGAATGCGACTTTGTTTTATAATATGTAGTGAAGATGCATATATGACGTTTTAACAAAAAACTCATTGGTGCCTCCTCGGACTTTGAACCTGTAACACCCTCGAACGACGTATTCACCGCTGGGCTATCACAGTCCTTGCTATTCTATTTCGATATATAACGAAATCTGTGGAACCCTAATAAAGTAGAAGCGTAAATAGGGTGATATTGGATTCGTTTTTTCGTTTTCTTTTAGAGTACACTTCTTGTCAGCTCACTCATTGTTTGCGACGTGAACAAAGAAAGACAAATCCTACGTGACATAATGTGATGTCTTCTTACAGTACTGCGATAACTTTTATAGTAAATCGGGCCCATTGTTATATTTTTCCGGTGAGGAACTTTGTAAGGGACATTGTAATAAATACATCGAGTAGATGTCTATGACTTTAATAGAAAAGTCCAAAGAAATAGGCATACTTACTGTAGCATCACAATATACATATAGTAATATTTTATTCGTACGGAAAAATATCCATATGTATAAGACGAAATTCGATGTATATCATAGACATACGAGAGGTCACAAAAGCTATACCTGTGTCGCGACTTAGCAGAGTAGGCAACTCAGTCGATGGTTTCGGTATTCGCTTTTACAATAAAATTCCGCAATCAATACTAGAACAGTCTACAGAAAGGTTTAAATTAAGTATAAGAGATATGCTTAAAGAAAAGCCTATTACAAAATTGAAGATTATTTGGATGATAAAAAAGCCTGGATTTGAAAATCCTTTCAGCTTCATACAAGACTGCGGTTTAATAATGTAAAATTGAAAATGTTTAAAAGATTGACCGCCGAGTTTCTTGCTGGTTCTTCTCGGTAAGAGCAACATTCCGAACTAGTTGTAGCTTCATTAATCATATTGATCCTTGACGATTCAAAAGTGCTTGTAAGAGCTTATTTGAATAAAGATATTTTGATTTGATTTAATCAAAATCTAATAACTTCTTTTTTATACTAGCTTTTGCTTGCAACTGTGTTCGTATTTCAAATCAATATGTATTAAACTAACATTAATAAACTTAAAAGTACCCTGTCCCCGTCACCAGCAGCGTGGTGGAGCACTGTCAGGTTTTTAATCGGTGAGAGTCCGACATACCCGCCGCTTGTCTTTGTCAGGCGGTGACGACCCATAATGGGTTTTCCAGACAATTTTTTTAAAATTAAAATAGAGCGTCAGCAACAAATAATGAGAGAAAAGATTTATACTCATACTATATATGCTTGCGGCTTCGCCCGAGTGGTAATCAGTGTGTCACAAAAGACACAAACTTAGTTATTGTGAGTGAACCATAAGATAGAGACATGCTATCGCGGACTTTTTTGTAGTATTTTTGTAGATTTACAATTCTCTAGTACATTACTTCAATTTATCTCTGGTTACGCGGCGCACGCGACCAAATTTCCCAACAGGCGAGTTTTTTTTACAACCACTTGACCTCATCAACACAATTTACGTAAAACCGTAATGTACTATTAACCTATACCTACCGTAAGAATTGCTCTAACTTGTACTAAGTTTTGTTGGGAAAAAATCACTCCAGCTTAGTTATTAACTTTATAAAATCAATAAATAAGTTAAGTTTATAAAAATATCGTTTGTACCTGTTTTTAGGTATTGAAAAAACTGCTAAAATAGAAATAGATTATAAAGCTCAAATTTGCTATTATTTAAAAATGTTGTAATAGCGTAATGGCAAATCGGCCAATAAATACTCTAGTGTCAATCCCCTCTCCTTTCTTCAAAGGCCCTTTTCTTTTTTTTCCTTTTTTGATTGCATTTTTTTATATTTTTTTAATAAAATTACTGAGCAAAGCTCGGTCACCCAGATACTGTGTTTTTAATTGATTTTAAGTCGTGAACAATCACGATCAGGTGTCAAAAAGTTATCTTTTCAATACGGGACACCCTGTACATATAAAGTTGCAGAAATCTGTAATTTATAAAGATAAAATGTATGAAGCAATATAAATGCATATTTGGGAAGGTGCCAGCCCTGCGGAGGGTGCTAAATTATTCAAACGCTCGTCAATAAGCTGCGAATTTCGTGACCCTTGTGTTTAGCGAGATAGCTTCGTTAGAAAGTCCTTTAACAACAAACATTTGTTACGCTTGAAGGGTCGACCGGTCTTCGGAAGTTTTCAATTTGGTTACATTTTGCTTTGTACGTAAATCTTCCGTGTTTATAATTTATAGTCTATAATTCAGGATTTGTTAAATTATGTGTGGTATCCGGCTGAATAGAATAGTACCACCTTCATTTCTTATGTAAATTGACATCATGTAGGCAGCCGGTCATAAAATACGTAGCCAAATCATTCGACAACATGTTTGTAACATGTTGTGCTGACCCCACTTAGAGTGGGATAGGGGCAGAAGGATGATGAATTGCATGATGATGATTTGTAAAATTATGCGATACTTTGTGGAATATCATAGTTTGATTGTTATCCATATTCTTGTTATGTCGACATGTTGTGGGTTCGAATCCCGGCCATTATACTACCGATGTAAACCCATTCCTAACACAAGCATTTAACTTAGCTGGAGTGGTTAACAAGTTTACTAGTAATTTGTAACCGAAATTGCTAGTAAAATAAGTAGCGGCCAGTTACTCTCCCACTGCTGGGAATAGGTCTCGTTTTTGGAAAGAAGTATTGGAGCAAAGACCTACCACGCTGTTCCAATGCGGATTGGTAGGTTATACATATCTTCAAAATTCACTAGAGATGCAGGTTTCCTCACGATGTTTTCCTTCACCGAAACGCGTGTGATAAATTGCAATTATTAATTAGACACAAGTTTTTAACAGACAAACTCATTGGTGTCTGCCCGGGTTTGAACCCGTGCCCTTCTCGAAAGAGTCGCACGAGTTACCGCTGGGGTATCACAGCTTAATTGCTAGTAAACTTTGAAAAAGAAAAAAAGTGAGGCTAATATATTTATATATCAACCATCCGTGTCTTTTTAATGGCCTTTTTTAACGGGAATTTTTAACGGCCTTTCATCGTGTTATAAACTAGTATATTCTTAACCAAAAAGTATAATAAAGAAGAGTATTTCATCTCTGCAGCTTGTTAACCTGTTCTAAACAAGGAAGGATCATTTAAAACTTTTAATGAGTTACTTGAAGTCTTTCACCGTTGGATATAAAAATGCAACTTTTCTGGTCAGCTGGTAGCGAAGTTTCAAGAAATAGAAAGTTTTATGACTTCAATTTTATGAAAGTAAGTAGCCTGTTACTATCCCACTGCTGAGAAAAGGCCTCTTCTCACCATTTTTGGAGAGAAGGATTGGAGCTAATACCTACCACGCTGCTCCAATGCGGATTGGTAGGTTATACATATCTTCAAAATTCACTAGAGATATGCAGGTTTCCTCACGATGTTTTCCTTCACCGAAAAGCGTGTGATAAATTGCAATTATCAATTAGACACATAAGTCTTAATTGAAAAACTCCTTGGTGTCTGCCCGGATTTGAACCCCTGACGTCTTCGAAAGAGTCGCACGGTGTAACCGCTTGGTTACCACAGCTTTTTATGAATACTTATTTAATATTATTCTCCTGCCCTTATCCCACTCGAAATAGGGTCGGCACAACATGTTTTAAACACTTTGTTACGTGATTTCTCTAAGTTTTACAACCGGCCGTCTTTCTGACATCAACTTACCTTAGTCACTTTTTACGTCACCTTGGTAAGAGACCTAGCTACGCTTTAAGATGTAAAATCATAAGTATAATTAAGATGGCTGGTAATTAATTAATTTCTGTTAAAACTTATGTGTCTAATTGATAATTAAAATTTATCACACGCCTTTCGGTGAAGGAAAACAACGTGAGGAAACTTCATATAATATATGTAACCTACCAATCCGCATTGGAACATCGTGGTAGGTTTTAGCGCCAATCCTTCTCTTCAAAAACGGAGAAAAGATGCCTGTACCCAGCAGTGGGATAGTAACAGGTCGTTACTTTTCTTTTTATGTACAATTTAGTTTTTATTTTTATTAATAGTAGTCAAACTTTTAAAACTTTAAACATACAGGATGTATTTTTTTTAAATGTCAGGAAATTTCTTTGCAAACACTATTTTTTTATTTATACACCACATTTATAATTACATTAAATTAATTTCTGATTTCGCGAACATAATAATTTTACATGTATATAAATCCATTCGTATTAAAAGACGTTGGTTTGTTACAATTACCTTTTTTTAAATTAAATTATGAGTTTATGGGTTATATAAAAAACCAAATGTAATACTGTTTTATGATAGCAAGTAAATTACAGTCGATGTCCGTACACGGAAAACTGTAATCAAAGCGCGGCTGTTCAATGGTTGATTGTGGTCTAGCTTATAAGCGATAGCGTTTTCATTATTTATATTTCTATATAGAAACTGGCTACATTGCTTGGGTTTCACAGATCGAATCTCTCCACCGTGTAAATCAAAAGGGATACAAAAAGACTAAATTTAATTACTAATTGTTATTTATTTTATTATTTACTAGCTGTGCTAGCAGCAGGTTAATTCAATTATTTTTTGTATAGGATATGGCACTTTGCTAAAACACGTGTATAAAGAGCACCAGTGGTAAAACATTTTAACACATTTCACCCTAGCTCCTGCCATACAATCCTTTGGGATTAGTAAAGTGACTATAACGTAAGCGAATGCGATTTTTGAAGACTTACAAATTAAGAAGTTTTTTTACAAAAGCATTTAACAGTAATCGTTACCCCGTTTACTCGGCGCATGCAAGGAAAGCTTTAACATTTGTCTTTTCGTAATACTTTTTATTACGCTGCTCCTCTCTTATTCATGTTAGCGTGATGTTATATAGCCTATAGCCTTTCTCAATAAATGGACTATCTGACATTGAAATTTTTTTTTCAAATCAGTCTAGTAGTTACTGAGATCAGCGCGTTCAAACAATCAATCAATCAAACAAACAAAAAGTGCAATAAATCAGAACTAAAACATTTAATTTAAATATTGATTATTAATCAATAAATAAATATATGAGACACTTACCCACACGGTCGGACGTCCTCAAAGTAAGTAACTTAATACTTGTGTTATGGTAGACAGACAACTGGTGAATATATGTATATTTTTGTGTAAATACAAATATACACCCAGGCTCAAAGGCCAACAAATTCATTTATAGAAAATGTTGGCCCTCAGCGAGAATCGAACCCGCGACCCGCGGAGCTGAAGGCGGCATCACTACTCACTGCGGCTAGGGGCCAATCAGGGTGGATGTATCGTATTCTTAGTCTCCTATTAGTCTTTGACACTGGTGTAAAACCGTTTTAAGGCATTCGTCTGTAACTTGAACCGCAGTTAATATCGTTGCAGCGTTGTCTGCATTGCGGGGAATAATGGCCGTCGGTCATATCTAAAACATTACCAGCCGAAGCGAAACCTTACTTGCCCTCTTTGATTTTATTGATAGCATTAAATTATAGCTTCGTATTCGTAGTATAATTTGCGAGTAGACTTAAAATACTATGGTGCTTTCATTATATAATTTTACCGTAACAAATGATATACAATTCTTGTATATTAAAGAAGTATAACGTGATTTTGAATTTGAATTTAGGTTATCGCGAGTTGTATTCGGATTCGCATGTTCATTGTATCGAAGTCATAAGTACTGAGGTATCCGCGTAACTTGGTTAATATCGTTCCAATTTTTCTTTAATCAATAAACAATTTATAAACTCTTTTGAATAATCGAATATAAATATTTCTGTAATATATATTTAAAGAATTATACTAAGGAGTGAAGTCTGGCTTGATATTTACTGCCACTAAAAAGATCCAGTAGTAAATTCAGAGGCTACTAAGATATTCTTACATTATGATTATGTCTACGTGAATAAAGAAGGGTCAAAATTTAACTTTAAAGTGTTATCTATAGGGCAACCGTTTAACTCAGACCTCGCTTGCGGGATACAAGGGCCGGAGAATTACAAGAGCGAGGACTTAGGTAGGCGCGGGCAAGCAAAGTCTGAGTTAAACGGTTGGCCTATAGAAATGTTCATATTTCATTTTGAACTGTTTAAACACTTATAATTCACATATGTTATGATTGTGTAACAAAGTGTGTATGTAGTTTTGTAGTTTGTAACTACTTTACGAATCGTGGAAGTGTTAAAAGGGAACGCTTGCGTAATTTCATGCTGAAAGATATGGCATGTACTGTTTCTCAATCCTTTACTTATTTTCAAAACAGTTCTTATTCTATTACTAATTTTAACTTCTATACAAAAAATATCGCTATCTAGCGGTAATCAAATTCCGATAGGACTAGGAAGACAAACAAATAACATACTTTCGTGTAATTAATCAATAGCTCATTTTTGTGGCTTCGTAATCAATCCGCAGAACTCTTATAAATTCGTGAATTTATTGTGCGTACCGTGTTTTTAATTGGTGCGAGTATAAAATATATTTTTAGGAATTTTGGGCATTGTATTACGCGTGCTCAGGTTTTACTGTTACTTTACAATACCTATCTAACGAACCATGTTTGAACTAAAATTTGCATTGATTGCAAGAGATTGCAAAAAGTATATATAATTAGTACCAGGCCTGAATGTGTTGACAATTCGACTTGTCCTATCATATTTATATGGTAAATATTTCAGTGAAGGCCATAACTCTTATATCATACTACAATGTGTATATTTTATAACTATTATCTATATAAATAAATAAATAAAAAAACTCTCTTAAACATATAATAAATGTAAATCTATTTGTGTATGCCCTGAAAAGTGTGTGCTTCGGACTTATTAATTCATTCATATTTGGTACGGAATTATATATAGAGATATTAAATAATTAATAATTATTTGCTAGCTTGCAAAATTTTGTTTCCCGGTAGCACCAGTGAGATAGTAGAAGATTCAAAATGCGAAGAGTAAAGTACAGAAGCTATACTAGCGTCGAGAAACATCGTCCTAAAGGTGGCTTTTATAATTATCCGATAGTAAAATTTTATAGTGAAGTTCGGGTTTTTTCGAACTGACTATATGCTAATAGCCCTTATGGCATTTCAATATTCAAAGGTGGGAAGGGATAGCCGCGAACCATAGTAAAGTTTGTGAAATGTTGAGAGTAGACAAGACTACTCCAGACCCAGAGGTCATAATACGAAACGATGGGCACACCAAATATCCGAAGAACTGGATATACCCAACAGTACCGCACTACATCGAGCTGCACAGCTACACTGCACTACAATATGAAGCATTTCCATCACTACCCACTTCGATCGTTCAAAAACTGAGTACGTGATGATTTTTTTTATATATTTACTGTCGCTATTTATAATGCAACAACTTCATTGTCTATGTACATATCCATTATAAATTAACTTTATTTATTATTTTATTTTTTTATAATTATTTTTATTTTTTTATTGTTACTTTTTTTTTATATTACTATTTTCATATGTTAGTGCTGTGTGATATTAATTATTTTACTTTCAATTCTGATATTTACTTTATTTACGATATTTAGTCCATATTCTATAAATTTCTTGACGTGTTCTTTATTATTTATAATGTCTTTTAAGCTATCTTCTGTGACTAAGATACCCATCGATTGTTCCAGTTCCCATCTTTGGCGGCTAAACTTTGAGCATTCACATAAAACATCTAGCACTGTTTCTGGGGTTTTTCCGTCACAGTCACAGTTCGGATTTGTCGTCAGTTTGTATTTATGTAGATAGTGTGCGAAACCCTCATGTCCAGTAAAGTAAGTTTAGCTTGATAGACGGAACAAAGGTTCTCTAGTTTCATTGTGCTGTATTTCTTTTCTTTTCCATCCTTCCACCACGCTATGCACGTGGTGTAAGTACGTGAGGATTCAAAGGAGTGGAATTTTATAGGTAGATAGTACCATTAAACAAATTAGTTCTTATGCAGTGATTCGTGTAGCGAAATTAATGACGCGCACGTAAACTCAACATACTGACGTTATACAGTCGTAATGGATTAAATTTACATTTTCATCGGCAGCGAGATTACGTTCCATTTTCCAATTTTACTCGTCCCTACATTTGATTTAAAATTTCAGTCTTAACACCATAATCATAGGATTCAAATTGTATAACTTAAGCGTCAATCGAAAAATTATTGATATTTCTGGTAAGGATGTCACAAAGTAGATAGCGAATGCGTGAGCCCGTTACTTGAGTTTATTGCATTTTGTTCGGGGAGTTTTCTATATTATTCTCATTTTAGTAGGTTATTTATACTTATCTGTATTCCAATTTTATGTGACTGTCATTTCCTCATTTATCTGTTATTTTATTTACTTCAATAATTCCATATTTGCCTCAGATACTGTATTGGAAAATGTTGTGGTAATCCAAACTATAATTATGGGAATGTGAAAGTCAGTCTGTCTGGCTGTTACGCTTTCAAGGCTAATCCACTGGACCAATATTGATTAAATTTGGTAAAACTAGAGCTGATATATAAGACTAGCTTAAAAATTTTGGCTTTAGTAATATGAAAAACGCATACACCAAAGTAGTTCGCCAACTTACCTTAGTCGCCATTTACGACACTGGTTACAAATGAGGGTAATCTTTTCTACTAAGCTGGATACCACAATGCGGATCAACTTATCTTAGTCGCCTTTATGACACCTCGGTAAGAAATGAGGGCGGTTTATTCTACTCAAGGTATAAGTTATAAGTAGTTGTAAGTTATAGACGGATAGCGCACGACGGGTCGACTTACCTTAGTCGCCTTTTACGACGCCTCGGTACGAAATGCGGGTGGTACTACTATATTTAGCCGGATAGCACGGCTGCCGTTATTACGCATATTTTGTGGAAACACGTAAGGTCTTCACTTTTTTATAGGCTTGTGCTATAAACGAAAAAAACAAATACTAAGATGTAGACCTTATATAATAAAGTTTGTATTATAGCAAAAGTTTTGAGAGTATTATATTTCTAAATAACTTTTCTCGGTCGACCATTACGATCAAATATAATAAAGTTAGTGATTACAGATAGGGATGTGGAAAAATAATCGATTTTTATAATAATCGATTATTTTTCTAAAATAATCGATTTTTAATAAACGATTATTTTTTCATTCAAATTGATTATTTTAATTATTCTCTTCTTCTTTTTTACACTTTTTTCTTGCTTTTTAAGATAACATACGCATTGTTGGATAAAACCAATGTAGCCAAATTTCAATAGAATTTAACAAACAGCGCATACACTGCTATTATTAATTGTAGTTGTCCCCGATAATTGGCTTATATTCTAATTATTTCTATTAAAAAAGGTAATTTTGTCAAATAGTCAGAAAAATAATCTATTAGTATTAATAGATTGTTTTGTTACGAATGAATCAATTTTTTTAAATCGATTTATATTAAAGAGAAAAAATCGATTATTTATTAATCGATTTTTTTCTACTCCAAGTTACATCTCTAATTACAGACGATAAAACATAAACAAGAACCCCAAACCCGCGGTAGAGCAAATAAAATGTAGGTAATATAATACGTGGCCTAATGGACTCTTTAAACTCGTAATTAATTAAAAAATTTCTACCGCAGTTTTGCGTCAGTCAGATAAATGTTTAAATCTTAATTTTTTAATAAAAATGTAATTATTTCACTACTGGGAAAAGATCCAAACCAAATAATCGCGAGGAAACCTGAATATCTCTAGACAACTCTAGAGATATGTCATCATCCTCCTGCCCTTGTCCCACTGTAAGTGGAGCCGGTACAACATGTTACAAACATGTTGTCACATGATTTGGCTACGTATTTTACAATTCAGCGTGATTTTGAATGTAATGATTATAATGATTTTAAAAATTTGCATTTTGAATACCAGCAGTGGGATAGTAGCAGGACTTTACTTTTAAAATCTTGCACTTCTCAGGCTAAATGGGACGAAATATTTTCTTCCAAAATAGTTTCTTTCATCAGATTAACTGCCTCGTCATCATATAAATATTGATCAAAAGCTCACAAATTAATATATTTGAAATCGTCATTGGAGTTTGTCGGGAAAGTTAAGAAATCCACTTATGTTAAAAATAATGGCAGTTGTCTTAACGCCTTTATTTTTAATTGATTCCAACATGCAATTTAATGCCAGTAAAAGCACTTGCTTTATCGCTTTTAACATGTTAATAAAGGCTAAAAGCAATATAACTTCGTAATATGGAAGCTTAATATGCGCATGGTAATGATGTTACAGCGGAATTACACTAAATAGCACTAACCGTCCAAGTGCGATGGTCATATGATCCGCGTAGAGTGTATTTAAGGCTATGTGTCATTTTTAGTAATATTATACACTTCAAACAAGCTATAACTGCAAAGATAAACCGACTAAAGAATAGATCACCCTCATTTCTTACCGAGGTATAGTAAGAAGCGACTAAGGTAAGTCGACCCGCCGTGTGGTATCCGGTTACGTAGAATAGACCACCCTCTTTCTTATCGAGGTGTCGTAAAATACGACTAAGATAAGTTGACGTGAGGCAGGCGGCCGGTTGTAAAATACGTAGCCAAATCATGTGACAACATGTTTGTAACATGTTGTGCCGACCCCACTTAGAGTGGGATAAGGGCAGGAAGATGATGATTTCTATTTTCTAAATATATGTATAAAAAGAAATAAATAAACTCATTTGGACATTCTTCGCCTTAACATGTCATCTCTCGTCCAAGATTAGAGCTAGTTTCGCATAAATGTCGCCGTCCGCCGCAAGCTTCAAATTTAATTTACATATTGACAGTGTTGGGTTCATATTTCGAATCACATCTCAGTTTTAAGTGCTGCTATAAGATCGTTATATGTGCCAAAACCAAAAATACCTTATAATAACCGTTGGTTACTGCTTTCTAAACTCTAATGAGAGTTCAATTGAACATAATTAAAGTGAACATTTCTCCAGCATCCTCTGTCTGCGTAATCTGTTTATCCCGATTACGAATTCATATATTATAACATTACAAATTTATCTCGTTTGACAACGCGCTTAGATTACAATAAAACCATCGTGTCGTAATTTTTCTAGTGTTCAATTTCTTGTTGATGTGATGTCACGCTTTATATTTTGTTGGTAAGTTTGTTTAAATTTTCGTTAAGTTTTATAAGAAAAGGTCTTACAAAATTAAGTATATTCCATATTTTTTTGCTTTATTTGATATTGCAATAATACTAGTATTTAAATATCGACTATATGTTCAAGTTTTTCAATATCAATATATTTGAAATTATAATATTTTTTTACAAATTTGTATAAAAAAATAAAATAATAATGCCTTTATGGTATAGTAAGACAATTTGTTTACAGCAACCTTTTAAAGAATCGCTCTTTAGTAATGTGTGATCTGTAAATTCAAATTCAAAATTAAATTTAAATTATATTAATTACATAATTATATGATTAATTATATTATATATGCAAATATAGTCAATATTTCTGGAACATTGAGAACAAAAAAATTATTTCAAAGCCACAACTATTCTTTTCAGTCTTAAAAAAAATGTTTAAAATAAGATTCGTTATTTTTCTTAAACTTTATCTGGTATATCTAATCGGAACTCCATCGATTAAATATATCTCGTTTCACATAAGCCGTTCTCTTAGAATATCAGTAAACTTGATCTTGTATGTGAAATATATTTTGCGTGTTGAAATTTTGTGAAATATATTTTGCATGTTGAAATATATTTTGCGTGCTCAGATATGAGTGTACAACAAAGGACGTATAACTGAAAAGCGAAATTATTTAATAAGTTTCAGTTTGGTCTTAAAATAATTACTATTTTTAATTATAAAAATTAATTCGTGTGATATCCGGTCAGTAGAGTAGAACTCCCTTATTTCTTACCAAGGTGTCGTTAAAGGTGACTGAGGTAAGTTGACCCGCCGTGCGGTATGCAGCTAAGTAGAATAGACCTCCCACATTTTTTACCGAGGTGTCGTAATAGGTGACTTAAGTAAGTTGACGTCAGGCAGGCGTCGTTACTCGTATTTTACGCCATCTCGGTAAGAAAAAGGGTGGTTTATTCTGCTCAACCGAATACCACACGGCGGGTCAATTTACTTTAGCCGCCGTTTACAACACCTCGGTAAGAAAGAGGTTGGTCTATTCTACTTAGCCGGATACCACACGACTATATAACTATTTATACTACATAATACAAAATAACTTTTTCGTTATTGATCTCCTTAAACTGACGACTAATTCTATAAATATAATTTAAACTACTGTTACTTCCTTTGGTATGTAAAGCAAAGTTATAAACACTATCATTATCTGTTTCCTATTTTATATTAATTTTTAGGTTTTTGCTAGTTGTTATTGATAATGGAATATTATCAAAAAAGATTGTGAGAAAATTTCCAAGTGGCTTCCAGTTTGGTGCATCGACTGCAGCGTACCAGATCGAAGGTGCTTGGAATGGAGATGGTAAGCTCCAAACGATAAAAACTTTCATATCGTTATACGCCAAAAAGATGGCCAAATACTTCAACTAAGTTCCAGTAACAACTGTATGAAATTCCCACTCAACATTTTGAGCAGAGTAACGTTATTACACGTCAAATTTGATAAACGCTAATTGAAACGTTTATACACGTCGACAAAATATGTCTATCTTTAAACAATGTGCATAAATGGCTAAAGCTTGTACTATCCTTCAAGCTTTTTGGACCTATAGCGCCGATTGTAAGTTTTTTTGTTATCAAAAGCAGAACGTCATTAATCGTAATATATTTTAAGTTTTTTAAATTGAATGTATATTTTTAGGAAAAGCTGTGTAGCCCAGCTATGAGATCCTCAGACTCTTTGGAGGGATTCACGGGATCAAACCCCGGACAGGCACCAATGAGTTTTTCTTTTAGAACTAGATAATTGTTATTTATTACACGCTTTTCGGTGAAGGAAAACATTGTGAGAAAACCTACATATTTCTGGATCATACTGGGGATATACGCTAACCTACCAATCCGCATTGGAGCAACGTTGTGGTTCTTAGCTCCAACCCTAAAGGCGAGATGAGGTCAATGCCAAAAGGTAGAGTAGTAACAAGCCGTTACTTTTTTTTAGGAAAAGGAATCTCAATATGGGATGAAGCTACTCACAGAAATCCATCACCCGTAGATGATCAAAGTACAGGTGATGTAGCTGCTAACTCTTACCATCTTTACAAACGTGATGTTGAAATGATGACAGAACTTGGACTAGATTTCTATCGTTTCTCTGTATCCTGGACAAGAATTCTTCCTAATGGATTCTCAAATAAAATAAATCAAGCTGGACTAGACTATTATGATAACCTTATCAATGAAATGCTCAAACATAACATCACTCCTTTCCTAACCATATATCATTGGGATCTTCCGAACGATCTACAGAAATTAGGAGGCTGGGCCAATTCAGCTATAGTCGATTGGTTCGCAGATTATGCGAGAGTTTTATTCGAGAAATTTGGCGATCGGGTCAAATATTGGATCACAATAAATGAGCCTAAACAAATTTGTTACGAAGGTTACGGTTCGAAAATGAAAGCTCCGTTAGTTAATTTTAATGGGATAGCTGAATATCTTTGTGCGAAGAACGTTTTGCTTGCTCATGCAAAGGTGTATAGAATGTACGACGAGCAGTACAGGAAGGAACAATGTGGTGTGATCGGTATATCTATTAGTTGCACTTGGTTCGAGCCAGCATCTGAAAGTGTTGACGATCAACAAGCGGCCACAGATGCTAGACAGTTTGATGTAAGTCTTTATTATTATATATTAAAAACAAGGTACCTTACAGCGTGTATCTGTATGAACAAACATTGAACAGACCTTATAAACTATTAACATAGATCCAATAAACTCAAATCTACTGAACGGCATGTGGTTTTTAAGGTTTCATGTCCGTTAACATCGTCACACGCCTGTTTTTTAATAAATGCCGTGTATAGTTGTCGAGTTTGGTGATTAAGTGAATAAGAAAAATAATAATAATAATAAATAAAAAACGTTTATTGGGAACAATACATAGTAAGTAAGTAAGTAACGGCCTGTTACTAACCCACTGCTGGGCATAGGCCTCCTCTCTCCATTTTTGGAGAGAAGGATTGGAGCTAAGACCTACCACGGTGCTCCAATGCGGATTGGTAGGTTTCACATATACCTAGGATTCTCTAGTGATATGCAGGTTTTCTCTCGATGTTTTCCTTCACCGAAAAGCGTGTGATAAATTGCGATTATCAAATAGACACATACATAGTACAATTTACTATTTTAGTTTTTACTGTTATTAATGTGGTGTTGAATAAAAGTGTTCATTCATTCATTCATTCATTCAAGAGAATGAACGGTGATCCCGCAGAAGTGTTAACTGTGTTGCAATGATCAACGCCCTCCTCCATTACAAGAACAAACAATGTTCCTTAAATTAAAATTTTGACTGCAGTATATATTAGAGTTAATAAAAATGATAGTTGGACTTGTTTTGTATTTGTGTGTGTTCACGTGTTGTGTGTGTAAACAAAAGAAGAAAAAGAGGATAATCTGAATAATCGATTTTAAAAAAATCGATCAATCAATTAATGTAAAAATCGATTATTAAAATTGAGAGTCATTGGAGGATTAGACGTTTTTGGCATCCGTGATCAACGCCGAGTCAGTGATGACTTCGAAAATATATTTGTTCTATTTTCAGTGGGGACAATATTCACATCCAATATTTTCAAAAGAAGGCGACTTCCCGATCGAGGTGAAGAACAATATAGCTATAAAAAGTGCCAAACTTGGGTATCCGCGTTCTCGATTACCGGAATTATCGTCATCGGAAATCGAATATATACGAGGGAGTTCAGACTTTTTTGGACTTAACACGTATACATCTGCAATGGCGTACAGAAATGGATCTGTCGATGGGATGTTTTTAGAGCCATCTTATAGCGATGATATTGGAGCGGGCGTTTATAACGACCCGTCATGGCCACAGAGTCAATCAACGTGGTTACAAGTAAGCATATCCTCTTATCTATACTAATATATAAAGCTGAAGAGTTTGTTTGTTTGTTAGATAAATTGTTTGAACTACTGAACCGATTTGAACAATTCTTGGAGTGTGAGATAGTCCATTTATCGAGGATGACTATTGATTAAGGCACGCACGGACGTAAGGCACGGTAGGAAGAATAGAAGAGGAGCAGCAATAAAAAATATTGAGAAAACGGCAAAACTTTTTAAAATTACTTATAATTAACTCACGATAAGTACTTCTATGTGAAGAATTTCCATTAGAGAAAAAGCTTATGACACTGATTTCCATGTGGGCGAAGCTGCTGGTACAGCTAGTATTGTAAATGCGATAGTCCGTCTGTCTATCTGCCGTGTGGTATCCGGCTGAGCAGAATAGACCATCCTCATTTATTACCGAGGTGTCGTAGAAGGCGACTAAGGTAAAGTTGATGTCAGGCAGCCGGTCGGTCGTAAAATAACTAGCTAAAACATGTATTAACATGTATAAAACAAGTTGTGCCCCACTTAGAGTGGGATAAGGACAGAAGGATAATGATTTAATTTTAGTATATAGTTATAATGATGTATGAAAACATATAGTAAACTATACATAGAATTTCATAGATTTTCTTTATTCAAGGATAACAGCAAAATAATAATATCATTCCTTTCGCATTATTTAGCCACACAAAATAACGCCTAATTCTACTAATTGCTTTATTTTATTTCGTGTTGTCGTTTATTTTCGTTTTCTTCTACCTTTTACACCATTTACTTTATTTACTAATTTATTTTATAGGAAGTTCCATGGGGCTTTTACAAGTTGCTCCTTGAAATCAAAAAGCTTTATAACAATCCACCAGTTTACGTCACGGAAAATGGATGGTCTACTGCAGGAGGTCTTTCTGATGATGACAGGATAAAATACATGAACAATTATCTAAATGCGTTATTAGATGCATTGAAGGAGGGAAGCAATATCAAATCGTATACGGCTTGGAGTATGATGGACAATTTTGAGTGGCTAAGAGGCTATAGGTATGCATCATCATCTTACTGCCCTTATCCCACTCTAAGTGGGGTCGGCACAACATGTTATAAACATGCTGTCACATGATTTGGCTGCGTTTTTACGACCGGCCGCCTGCCTGACGTCAACTTACCTCTGTCGTATTTTACTACACCTCGGTAAGAAAGAGGGTGGTCTATTCTATTAAAGCAGATACCACACGGTGGGTCAACTTACCTTAGTTGCCTTTTACGACACCTTGGTAAGAAATGAGGATGATCTATTCTACTCAGCCGGATACCACACGGTGGGTCGACTTACCTTAGTCTCCTTTTACGACACCTCGGTAACAAAAGGGGGGTACTATTCTATTCAGCCGGATACCACACGGCGTGCTATAAGTATGCATATAAATATCAATTTTACCGATTCATGTATTATATATAATAAATGAAAAGCCACGCTTCAAACACTCTCGAGTCGCGCCCTGCGAGCTGCTACACGCAGTTTCCACCGCAATAACGACGCGTACAGAGCTCATGAATAAGAGCCTCGTATTGGCTTGAAACTAGTCCGGCTCATCCGTGTCCGGATAAAATAAGACGTGAGTATAGCCGGTTTCTATACATTAATTATGAATACCACTCACGATAATTTCAATTCAAAAATAGATGAAAAGAACGACTTTCAGCTTTGTAAAATAATACTTTAGAAACGTCTATAGACGTTAAGAAATTCTTGTTGAACGAGTTGTTTGTTTTTTTACGATACATGCAGGGGTCCCAAAAACACTACAAAACCTCCACCCATTACAACAATCTTTTTGCCCTGCAACCGAAGCATCATCAGAAATTAGACTCGCAAAACTTTGTGATTTTGTCGTAGGTTCGCCAAAATATGTCAGGACTAGGCGTTGATATAATTTTATTTTTTCAGTGAAAAGTTCGGCCTGTACGAAGTTGATTTCAACAGCCCAAACAGAACTCGAACGCCCAGAAAATCTGCGTTTTTCTTCAAAAATATTATACAAACAAGGAAATTAGAGCCCTATCATCCGTTATAATGTAATATAATAAGGAAAACAAAATTTTATAAAGAGTAAATATATCTGTAATTATTAAAATATCATATAACATATTTTGTTTTTTTTAAGCAGGGCAGGTTAAAGGTCGTGAAATATATATTTTATCTAATACTACCTGTGCCAGCAGCTTCGCCCACATAGGAATCCGTGTGTCACAAATTTTTTTCCCGAATTTAAATTTTGAACATAAAAGTAATTTATAGAATTAGGCGTTACTGTGCGGAGGTCCATAATACAAAAGTAATGAGAATATTATTTTTGCTATAATCCGCGATAAAAGAAACTATATGTAATGCTAAATGTAGAGTGTACTATTCGTTCTCATACTGATACATGCAGAATTTGTATTATGTCAAACATATATACATTGTATTATGGCAAAACAAGTTTTGCGATTTTGTCGTGGAGTCTCAATCTACATTTAGCATTACATATATTTTCTTTTATCGCGGATTGTAGCAAAATAATATTCTCATTACTTTTAACATAATAGTTATCGTGAGTTAATTATAAGAGATTTTTTAATAACTTTCACCGTTTACTTGCACGAAAGGAAAGCTTTAAATTTTGTCGTTTTTGCAACTTTTTCGTTCCTGCTTCTTTTCATCTTAGCGTGATGTTATATAACCTATAGCCTTTCTCGATAAATGGACTGTCTTACACTCACATAATCTTTAAAGAATGGTAAAGAAAAACATCTAAGAAACCTGCATTTGTAGATAATTACTGCGATATGTATAACTTAACATCCGCATTGGATAGGCCCGGTGGATCTAATCTCCAATCCTTTTTCTTCAAGGGAGGTCAATACCTAGTTGTAGGATAGAAAAAGGGAGTTACTTTACTGTTTATAAAAACCTGTGTACAGATTAAACTATTCCTATTTATATGCTGGTGATAAAATAAAGTTTTGTGTGTGTTTTCTTTTAAAGTTGTGTGAACGTCACAACAACTTTAATAGAATGCTGGTTAGTGGACTGTATGTTTGTGCTTGATATGCAGATCTTTGCCCAAATCAGTGAGTAATAAAAACCACACCAACCTTGCTATCCACATTCGCCCCGAATGGACGGAGACCTGTTGCCAGACGCACGGCGTACCAGCTGGATGTGGACTTGGCGCAGCACTATTCACTGTTTGGAAATGCACGCACCTTACAAGAACGATAACGTATCGTCAGTAGAACGTTCTCGAGGCAAGAGTCTTATGGTAAAGATCACACACCTCACTGAGACGACAACGTGTCGTCTGTTAAACGTCCGGAAGGCAAGTGGGCGTCTACGCACCATTTGAAAGCGATGGTAGACGAACAAAAATTGATGCAGTAATGTTTTGTATAACTACCCACCAATATAATAAGCAAAGATCGAACAAAAGTAAAGTCAAAATAAACTGTCAGACTCGCGAAATGCAGATCCATAAATATTCCTTAAAAGTTAAAAATGTTTTCCCAAAACTAGTGCCACTAAATTATAACAAAATACGTTCTGGTAAACCCTGAGTGTTGTCAAAGTTGTCGCTTCTAACGGAAAAGCGGTGAAGTATTTTACGGGCGACAACTTTGAAAGTAAGCTATATATGAAAATGCATTTGGGTGAAAATATTGGATGAATACCATAAAGCATAGATCAAAATACGCTTCATCTATCTTCAGGTTCAGGGTTATGTAAGGATACAGAATGTGCCAACTAAAGAATATATTAATATTATACAATACTAGATTTTACCCGCGGCGTCGTTTACGTGGACTGTTGTTGTGTGATAGCTCGATAATAGATGTTGATTTTTAACGTCATCCTGTAGAATTAACAGGATTTCTATAGCCTATATGTTATTCCGGTGACGGTCTATTCTACTCATTCGGATACTACACGGCAGGTCAACTTACCTGGGTCACCTTTTTCGACACCTCGGTAAGAAATGAGGGTTGTCTATTCAACTCAGCCGGATACCACACGTCGTCTTAACTTACCATAGTCACCTTTCATGACATCTCGGTAAGAAATGAGGGTGGTCTATTCAACTCATCCGGATACCACACGTCGTCTTAACTTACCATAGTCGCCTTTTACGACATCTCGGTAAGAAATGAGGGTGGTCTATTCAACTCAGCCGGATACCACACGTCATCTCAACTTACCATAGTCGCCGTTTACGACTCCTCGGTAAGACACGAGGGTGGTCTATTCAACTCAGCCAGATACCACTCGGTAGGTCAACTTTCCATAGAAGCCTTTTAGGACACTGTAGTGTATGCGGGTTGAGACGTGTGTAACGTACTTTGTACATTTATATACAAGACACATATAAGTAATACATACATGAACATAGTCACAGTGACTCACACTAGTACAAATGGATCAGGATGAATCAGGATGCACCACAACAGTAACACGAGAGCCCTTGGTAAGAGTGGTCGTGAAGTGACATGTTGTTACTTGTTAGTGCGTGTTTGAGCCTGTGCTATATTTATATAAAATAAGTCTATAAACACTACAGACACCTCGGTAAGAAATGAGGGTGGTCTACCAGAATTCAATTGTATATTAAATAACAAATGCAAAGAGCCTGACATTCGAAAACTCATAAAGCCGTAATGGAGTTCAACGTCAAAATGGCGTCGCCGTCAAAATTGTGAGTGTCAGAATTTAAGTCATAATTTAATAAGCCGAGTGAAATTATTCAGTTCGCGAGTTTCTCGAAGGAAATTGAATCGGCGAGAGTGAGTGATACTTTAATGAATTTCTAATGACAGATTAGTTGAGTGGCGTTCTTTATTAATAAGATTTGAAATATAATCTATGGGTACTTAATTACTTTTTGAGAATGCTTTCAATCTGTAGGAAATTTGCAATGATCAAGCTACCGGTGAGATTCCATGATATGTACCTAAGTTCGTTTTCTTTAAGTTATGAGCGTCCACTACTGAACATAGGTCGTGATGGGATCGCGCCCACGGTCTTGTGGCATTTGAATCGATTGGCTTAAATTAAATTATTTTATACTTATTTATTTTTAAAATTAAAATAACACTTATTTTCCTTACTTCTTATAAAACACAGAGGATAAACTATTTATTTTGTAGTTAAATATTCAGAAGTACTTATATGTATAGATTTAATTAAAATACATTTTGTTACTATGTGGTATCCGGTTGACCAGAGTAGACCGCCGTCATTTCTTACTGAGGTATCGTAAAAGGCGACTAAGGTAAGTTGACCCGCCGTACGGTATCCGGCTGAGTAGAATAGACCACCCCCATTCCTTAATAAGGTAAGTTCACGGCAGGCAGGCGGCCGGTCACCATTAGAGTGGGATAACAGCAGGGGAATGATGATGATGACATTTTTTTATAATATATTGGTAGAAAATAACATATTAATTATACTTAAAATATATAAATGATTCATTACATATTTTATTGGTGAATGAAGTCTTAAAAATGTACTAGTATTATCATAAAACTTTTATAACACCTTCCGAGAAACTATAAATTGGTTTTGACTCAGAGGGGAATTAATTAAACGGATTGCCGCTTGGTTTAATTGTCTAAACAATTCCCAGAGAACGTCTGCGCTCGTTTCGCGTTTACAATCTATTACGTTTAAGTACTCCTTTAACAAATTTCAGATTTATTTTATACAAACATATTGGAACGTACTTTTCTTAGTATTGAAATATAACATTAGTTTGGGAAATAATACAGAAATAAAGAATGAAATAAATTAATGGAAAGAATAACAAACAGATAGATTACACACCATACGCTTTATTGCACACTATAACAATACATTTATTTATTTATTGGCACGCCAACAGTTACTTAATTGGCCGAGCAAAAGGACTGATGGGTTTTGAGGTCTTAAGATGTTCAAATCAAATCAAATACAAAATAATCTTTTTTCAAATAAGCTCTGTCAAGCACTTTTGAATCGTCAAGGATCAGTATGATTAATGAAGCTAGAACTGGTTCGGAATGTTGCTCTTACCGAGATGAACCAGAGAGAAACTCGTCAATCTTATAAACATTTTCTATTTTACAGTATTAAACCACAGTCCTGTATTAAGCTAAAAGGATTTTCAAATCCAGGCTTTTTGTCATCCAAATATTCATCATTTTTGTAATATGCTTTACGTATAAGTACATCTCTTATACTTAACTTAAACCTTACTGTAGACTGGTCTAGTATGGATTGCGGAATTTTATTGTAGAAGCGAATACCGAGACCATCGAATGAGTTGCTAACTCTGCTAAGTCGCGACACAGGTATCATAAGCATTTTGTGACCTCTTGTATATCTACAATATACATGTTACGAGTAGAATGTTGGAATGGCGATCTCGCACCGGAAAACGCAACGTTGGCAGACCCCTTATGACGTGGTCAAAAGTAGCGGCCTATTACTATCCCACTGCTGGGCAAAGGCCACCGTTTTTAAAATGAAAGATTGGAGCTAAGACCTAGAATTCTCTAGAGATATGCAGGTTTTCTCACGATGTTTTCCTTCACCGAAAAGCGAGTGATAAATTGCAATTATGAATTAGACACATAAGTTTTAATAGAAAAACTCATTGGTGACTGCCCGTGGTTTGAACCCATGATCGTCTCTAGAGATTCGTACGGTCGCACCTCTGGGCTATCATTGCTTAAGATGGAGGTGGTCTATCTAGGTTTCAATTTTAAAAATGTTGTTTTATTCATGTTTTCGGGCACAGGAAAACTGTAAAGTTGTGGTAGCTCGTAGGGAACAGGCGGACTAAAGAATTGAAAATATCCGAGATCAAGCCCCTGTTATTACCAAGGGCAACCGAATGAAACCTGTGAAAGAATAATAAACTTAGCGTAAAACTACAAAGATCATAAAAATGTGGCGGCGGACGTATCAAATAGCGGAACCCGTTACCCCTGACCTGTGATGAGTTTGGCCACAGGATCGGCGTTGCCCGTCAATGGCACACAAGACCCAGCACAAAGAACTACTGAAAATAGAAAAAAAAGTAATAATAAAATTATTTTGCTACAATCCGCGAAGAAGTAAAATAGAGTATATATATAACCGAGGAGATATATATAACCGAGGAGTATATATATAACGAGATCTCCTGATGATGCTTCGGTTGCGGGGCGATTGTTGAGTTTGTGATCTTCTTGGTCGCTACACTCTTGGCAGAGCGGTCGTGGTCGTCAGTTCAGGGTTGGTGGCACGCTTTACAATTCGACGCCATTCTTTTCGGACGGCTGCCTTCCTGGTACATTTGTTAAGAGGGCAGTCAAAGGCATCCTTCACTTGGTCCGTCCATCGCATCGGTGATCTGCCGCGTGGTCATGTGCCTTCGATTTTCCCCTGCACTACAAGACGCTCTACAGAGGCATCTCCCCGACGAGACACGTGCCCGAAAAAAGTGAGAATACGACCCTGGACGATGGAAGATAGACGCTGCTTGATGCCGAGTTCTCGAAGGATGGACTCATTAGTTCTGAATTCAGTCCATGAGACTCCAAGCATCCTTCTCCAGCACCACATCTCGAGAGCGTCTATCCGCTTCCTCTCACTTTCTCGTAGCGTCCACGTCTCACAAGCGTAGAGAAATATGGGAAATACTAGAGCCCTTAGTAACTTTATTTTTGTGGCTTTGGTGATGTTCCTGTTCTTCCATATTTTTCTCAGCTTGTCTTTTTTTTTTGTTGAGTTTGTGATACTGAACGTATATAGTGCTTGTGTATTGTGGTGGCGGTGGTGGAGGTTTGTGCATGTGTTTTTACGAATCCTGCATGTATCAGGTATGATACCGATTGTCCACTCTACATATAGCATTATATGTATTTTCTATTTTACTTCATCGCGGATTAAAGCAAAATAATTTTATTATTACTTTTGTATTATCCGCAAAGTAATGCCTAATTCTATAAACCAGGTACTATAATAAAATGTATTTAAAGGACTTCTTAAATCTTTTCGTTCGCATTGACCTCGGCTTATATTTAAGATATCTTGAATTTGCGGCCGGCTTTTTAATTCTGAATGAATTCGGCGATAAAGCTCAGTTTTTTCGTTGAATGATTTAGCGGAATACGTTCTTGAAATTTTAATGGTCTTTTCGGGATTTACACTGGAGGCTCGTCTGTTTGTGAAAGACAGCCAGATAATGCGTAAATAAAAAAATATAAATGGCCTTTGCTTAGTGTACCCGTCTTTTAAATTCTAACAAATAAAAGGCACGATTTGGCATTTTATAATTCACTTATCCAGCTGAGTAGAATAGACCCTCATTTCTTACCCAGTTGTCGTAAAAGGCGACTAAGGTAAGTCGATCCGTCATGTGGTATTCGGCTGAGTAGAATAGACCACCCCCATTTCTTACCAACGTGTCGTAAAAGGCGACAAATGTAAGTTGACCCACCATGTGGTATCCGGTTGAGTATAAAATACCACCCTCTTTCTTACAGAGGTGCCGTAAAATACGACTAAGGTAAGTTGACGTCAGACAGGTTGTAAAATACGAACAACATGTTTATAACATGTTATGCTGACCCCACTTAGAGAGAGATAATGGCAGGAGAAAGGTGATGATGTTTCTGTTTTATTGGCCCGTTGGAGCAGTGGGTAGTGACCCTGCCTTCAGCTCCGCGGGTCGCGGGTTCGATTCCCGCCGAGGGCCAACATTTTCTATAAATGAATTTATTGGTCTTTGAGCCTGGGTGTATATTTGTATTTAAGTATGTATTTAAAAAATATATAAGTATATATTCACCAGTTGTCTCTCACCCATAACACAAGTATTAAGTTACTTACTTTGGGGATGGACGACCGTGTGTGTAAGTGTCCCATATATTTATTTATTTATTATTTATTTATTTATTAGCATTTAATGTTTTGGAAAAAAATTTAATCTTTGTTTCGTGCTTGACCATGATTTCAGTATTCGGACTAGATTTCAGACTAAGTAATGACAAACAGAAATTAAACTCTTAGATTAAAACATCTATTTTTACGGATATTTCAGTAAAGTACTCGGAATTTTAATTTTGAGATTAATATTGAAGCCACATCTGTCTGTTACAAAAGATAACAAAAGATAAAGATTATAAAGATAAAATTTAAAGCAAAACCGCTCTTTCTTTATTTGAGAATTACTAAGCTCTTTTGTGTTGGTTGTAAAGATTAATTAAAAATATGAATGTTTTTGAAGTATTACGAACGTCTTAGAATAAAAAGTTCTTAATGTAAATTATATATACAGGCGGATTTCATTAATTCCGTATAGTTAATGGATCTAAATCTGTCAATATTTTTTTTGGATTTTTATTTATCTTTAATATTTAAATGAGTTAATCTTGTATGTATATACATATATTCGGAATTTCGGAAACGGCTCCAAGGATTTTTCTGAAATTCAGCATGTAGGGGGTTTTGGGGGAGAAAAATCGAGCTAAATAAGTTTTAAAAAAATGTCGTTTTATCCCTGTTTTCGGAATCTAAATTTCTTTTAAAATTTACGTTGAATACAATCACAATTTTTCCCTGTCAAACGTTAAGTTATGGTAGTTCATTTGGGGTACGGGCGGTCTAGAGAGGTGAAAATACCTGGGAACGAGCCCCACCTGCCCTACTATTTTTTCATTTTTCTTTTCAATTTTTTTTTTAATTTTAATTTTTTTTACATCATTTCAAAAATTACCGAGCAAGGCTCGGTCACCCAGGTACTTTATTTAAAACTTTTTTGTACTTACACCTCATCCTCCTGCCCTAATCCCACTCTAAGTGGGGTCGGCACAACATGTTATGTTGTGCACAACATGTTGTCATATAATTTGGCTACGTATTTTCTGACCGGCCGCCTGCCTGACGTCAACTTACCTTAGTCGAATTTTACGACTCCTCGGTAAGAAAGAGGGTGGTCTATTTTACTCAACCGGATACCACACGATGGGTCAACTTACCTTAGTCGCCTTTTACGACACCTCTGTAAGAAATGAGTGTTGTACTATTCTATTCAGCCGGATACCACACGGCGTTTTATTGTACTTACACATTAAAACAAAAATACAAGAGAACTTAACCTTATACAAAGGGCGGCCTTATCACTAAATCTGCTTTCTTCTCTTCTTTAACCGATTGACATCTGGAAATAGGTCTCTTTAACGTATTTCCACATCAAATGATTCTGTGCCGCTTGTATCCAGCGGCTCCTCCCTTTTTGAGGTCGCCACTTCACTTTGTAGGGGGCCGTGTGATATCTGGCTGAGTAGAATAGACCACCCTCTTTTCTTACCGAGGTGTCGTAAAATACGACTGAGGTAAGTTGATGTCAGGCAGGCGGCCGGTCGAAAAACGCAGCCAAATCATGTGACAGCAAGTTTATAATATGTTGTGCCGACCCCAGTTACCTAGCCCGCGTGGAAATTAATCTGTCACAATTTTTTTCCCGAATTGAAATTTTGAACATAAAGTAGTTATCGTAAGTGAATTATAAGAAATTTTTAAATTACTTTCGCCATTTAAGTAAATGCACGCACAGAGGATAAGCTTTAAATTTTACAATATTCTTTATTTCTGTTCCTCTACTATTCGGTCCAGTAGTTCCTGAGATTAGCGCGTTCAAACAATCAAACAAACTCTTGAGCTTTATATATTACTAGCAATCGCCAGCGGCTCCGTCCACGTAAAAGATTAAAACCGTAATATTGTATTTTGATAACCATAAAAATGGTTAAAGTGGGCAAATCTTAAAAGTTAGACATATGTTGTCGCGGACTTTTATTTAGAACATTTAGAAGGGAATAATTTTGTAATAGATGATTTTTGAACAAATTTCAACGTTTACTTAGCTCACGCAAGAAAAGCTTTTTATTGCTGTTCCTCTCCTATTCATCTTAGCGTGATGTTATATAGTCTAAGCCTTCCTCGATAAATGGACTATCTTACACTCAAACAATTTTTCAAATCAGTCCAGTTGTTCCTGATTAACGCCTTCAAACAATCAAACAAACAAACTCTTCAGCTTTATATATTAGTATAGATTTTAATTAATCTGGTACAGTTTATTCAAGCATAAGCCAGCCCATTACTAATGAATATCGCAAAAACCAATGCAATCTCAAACTATGCATCCAACTTAGGGAGTGAAATCCGTTATTTCGGGCGAGCTTCGTTAGAATTAATTCTGAACTAACTAATTTCTATGCGCATATTTAGCTTTCATTACAAAGTTATATCGCTTTTTACCCGTTATTAACATCAAACTGTTTCATTACGAGACTGTAGAAATACAAGTGTTAGAAACTAAAACGATTCTGTAATTACAAAACCCTTGCTAATATTATAAATGCGAAAGTCTGTCTGTAAGTCTGTCTGTCTGTTACGTTTTCACGGCTTATCCGCTGAACCAACATCGATGAAATTTGGCTCACAGAAATTGTCTATGGAAGATAGTTATCATTTACCATCAACTCACAATCTCATCCACAGTTTCCGTTTATCAAACATAAAAAAGTTTCTAATGACGTTTCTTAAATTTGCTTTCACGAAAGCGCCTATAAAGTATAATTACAATGTTACTATTCATTTACTTTATGGCTAATAAATTTTTGGCACTTCCATTGTATAATTTATGCACGCCTTAATGAAGACCGTGGTTTTAAGGTCGTTATGGTGTTTATAAGGTTTTTGGAATATAAAAGCCGTGACTGCTTAAAAATTAGAGCCGTGATACTTAGCAAGGTAAAAAAGTTAAATATATAGAAAATAAAAAGTAATGAGAATATTATTTTGCTATAATCCGCGATAAAAGAAAATATATGTAATGCTAAATGTAGAGTGTACTATTCGTTCTCATACCTGATATATGCAGAATTTGAAGAACTCATGCACTACCCGACACCGATGGCACAACAATACACAAGCACTGCACACATTCACCACCACAATCTCAACAATTGTTTCGCCCCGTAACCGAAGCATCGTCAGGAGATAGACTCCACGACAAAATCGCAAAGCTTTGCGATAATATTCTCATTACTTTTGTATTATGGACCTCCGCAAAGTAACGCCTAATTCTATAAATTATATAGAAAATAAAATATTTTTTGTGGTAATATTGTACCCCGATGATCGAGCCCCACCTTTTTTTTTCTTTTTTTTTTAAGTTTCTTTTTTATTTTGTAAAAAATTACCGAGCAAGGCTAAGCACCTGGTTGCGGTCAACCATAATAATAATTCTAAATGCTTTGGAAGTAAAAGTAATTGAAATTAGAATAGGTGAGCTATCTTTAAAATACTGTTCATACCTGTATATTTTGAATACTGTTCATTTCTTTTTATACTTTATGTTACTCCGGTGTATGCCAGTGGTATACGGCTGAGTATAGACCACCCTCATTTCTTACCGAGGTATCGTAAAAGGCGACTAAGGTAAGTTGACCCACCGTGTGGTATCCGGTTCAGTTGAAGAGACCACCCTCTTTCTTACTATGACGTTGCATTTAGAATAACTATATTTTATATTGTTAGAATACCGTGCTAGGATTTAAGAATAAGAAATAAAATCACAAAATGAAAATGTAATTTAAACATTTAAATCATGTTAATGTAAACGCTTCAAAACTTTGAACAGAAGATCCGAAGACAAAGAGTGTCTTAAAACATATCACATTTATTCCTCTAAATCTTTGTACTTTGTAAGAATTTATGAGGAATGCTTTGAAATGTAAGCAAATTTTAGCATAATATTCCAACGTAGATTTAACTTTTATTCAAATAAAGTGACAGACGCCATTTCTTAAAACATTAAATTTTTCCTACAAAACAATTTTTGATGTAACTACACATTCCGCCGCGTGGTATCCGGCTGAATAGAATAGACCACCCTCATTTTTTACCGAGGGTCTTAAAATACGACTAAGGTAAGTTGATGTCAGGCAGGCGGCAGCTTATATAAGTTACTAGCGTTAAGATTCACCAACGATAATTTTTTCAGGACATCATCATAAATAGGAATAGTTTATAATGTGTATATATATATATATATATATATATATATATATATATATATATATATATATATATATATCATCGTGTGTAAACCTTATTTATTGATTAATTTTGGTGCTTTTTTAATCTATAGATCACTCTGTATAGAATTTAAAGTTCGTTTATCGAAATAATTATGAAAAAAGAAAGATATTAAGTAAATTTATAAAACTGTATGTTCATCCTTTCACAATTTTTTTGATTCTTTATATTAACGATGCCTTTCATATAGAACCGCCAAAAATTAAAATTTGCTTCTTAGCGTCTCATGAAAGCGTATATTTTAATAAAAACATAAAAACCCTTTTTGAAATTTAGCCGCAACAAAAAGAAAAGTTCCATAGAAACGATAAAACTTCATAAAATATTTAAAAGCCCATTTTTACGACCCACAGCCCTTTTGACCGCTCGAAAAAATTATGCATTCTTCCTCAGAAGCCCTTTATAAGATTAAAAGTTTTTAATAAAAATATTAAACTGTTGAAGATTCGGATGTCTTGTATCCGGTTGAGTATTACACCGCCGTAATTTGATACCAAGGTGTCGTAAATGGTGACTAAGGTAAGTTGACTCGCCATCTGGTGGCCAGCTGAGTAGAATAGACAACCTTCATTTCTTGCCATGTGTCGTAAAAAGCGACTAAAGTAATATGAACCACCGTGTGGTATAGGGCTTAGTAGAATAGACTACCCTCATTTCTTACAGAGGTGTCTTAAAATGTGACTAAGATAAGATAACGTCAGGCACCATCATCTGGGTATATCGGACGCCTGGCTTACAGGTCCCCGAGGCGGTCGGTTAGCGGAGTTGGACTTCTTTTTTGAGAGGTCCCTACCCAGAGGAGTTGTCTCTGGGATCAGAGTGGCTGTCGGTGGGGATGGGGGCATTAAAATTAACGTCAGGCAGGCCAAATAACATCACAACATAGTTAATAGCTGTTCTAGCGATACTTAGAATGAGATAAGGGCAGGAGAATGATGATGCCAGTTGTCTTGCACAAGCCCATCGTCTGACGCCCTAACTGGGGACCTTCGGGTGTTCCGAACGGGGTATATCGCCTGACAGGTCCCCGAGGCGGTCGCAGCATCTAGTACTCTCGATGCATCGGTTAGCGGGGGACTTCTCTTTTGAGAGGTACCTACCCGGAGGTGGTGTCTCTGGGATCAGAGCGGCTGTCGGCGAGGATGGGGGTAATATGTACAACGATACCCGATAGCGTGGTGGAGCACACAGGTTGTTAAAGTCGGTGCGAGTCCGACATAACCTCCGCCTGTCCCCGTCGGGCGGTGGTATTTATTAGGAGTTTTTACCTGTATAAAAAAATGAGAATGCTTATAAGACTAACGAAGTTACCTATCACGCTAACATGAATTTAAAAAATAATTACGCATTTATCGTTCATAAATCTATGTACCATAATGTGATGACACGATTAACACTTGTTTCAACAGTTGACCTTTGCGTGACGTCCGTATTAAATAAATTGTATCGGTAATTTATGTTGTTAAATTAGTTTGTTAATTACGAGTCAGTCTGAATCAGACTCAGAAAACGGGAACTGGCCAGTCAAAATACTGTAAACTTTAACATCTATATAATTATAATAATTTAACTTAGATTAAATAAGTATCACATTTTTCAAGATTAACCGCCGTATGGTATCCGGCTGAATAGAATAGTACCAGCCTCATTTCTTACCTAGGTGTCGTAAAAGGCGACTAAGGTAAGTCGACCCGCCGAGTGGTATCCGGCTGAGTAGAATAGAACAACCTCATTTCTTACCGAGAAGTCGTAAAAGGCTACTAAGGTAAGTTGACCCACTGTGTGGTTTCCGGTTAAGTAGAATAGACCGCGATGTCGTAAAATACGACTAAGGTAAGTTAACGTCAAGCAGGTGGCCGGTCGTAAAATACGCAGCCAAATCATGTGTCAACATATTTATGACATGTTGTGCCGAGTGCCAACCCCACTTAGAATGGGATAAGAGCAGTATAATGACGATTTTTCTTATTTATATAATAATTGGTCGCCAAAGTAAAGTAAAGTGAAAAAAAGTATATTGTTAAATTTCCGCGATCGCTCCCGCAAAGTCTTATTTAAAGTATAAGCAATTTTCCTTTCTTTGAATACGTGACTGCATTTTTCATTTCCCTAGAGAAATATTTGGTAACCAAACCTAGCCAGCAGAACAAACGAGTTGAATGTTTTAGATTCCGCACTTCAACGTAAGCCGTTAAGGAAGCGTCCGAACTGATAGCGTTCCAATATAACAATATTTTAACAAAGTGATAGGTATAGGCTACGTGAAGAAGAAGAAGGTTTGAAGAAGAAAAAAGAAATGAGGTTGGTTTATTCTACTCAGCCGGATACCACACGACTAGCCATGATCATCTTATCATAGATTAAAAAGTCTAGACATAACAAGATTTTTTTTCTAAACTAACGGAATGTAACTTATGTAATTCAAAGAAACATTCAAGACATAAAGTAGTTTAGTAGTAAATAGTTTATATAGTATATATTATATAGTATTAAGTGTATTATATTACGATTATAGGATATTATTTATAAAGATTATCATTATCATTTATTCGCTGGTTGAACTTGTATTGTATTTGCATTTGTATATTCCTAAACTTAAGTGAAATATTTCATAAATCTAACGCGAGTATAATTCATAAAAACGCTCGCTTTCTGTTTGTAAGGCCCTTTTCAATGCTGAAGCGGACTGCACTCCACAGATGCCCTAAGCGTACATTTATGAGATCTTTTTACGTGCTTTCTTTCGATCCTCTCGTTATTTCATATATAAGCGGAACCGAAACCGGTGGAGTGAGAGACAAGTTTTATTGCGGTCATGTATTTTTAGGTTTGGAAATAGGTGTCTGAAGCGATGCAGTTTAATACTTTAAGCTGGGCATTAGGGATGTAAATAATCGATTATTTTTTCATAAAAAATCGATTTTTTTAAAAATCGATTATTGTAATTATCCTCTTTTTCTTATAGATTAAGATTAAGATTAGATATGGATTGTGCTTGCTACACCTAACATTACGTAGATTTTTTTTCACAAACGCCTTTGCAGCAGAAGCATATATGAATATGAACACTCATAGGTGTCTGGCGCTTGCTTTATACACGTCATATGGTACGATGTACAGCTATACAAACTAACCCCACAAGAGGCCACCATAAATTGGTATACAAGCGGCAATCTGCTGACGTGACCAGGCCGCAATATTTCCATGCCTGTTTCCTTTTGTTGTACAAGTTATGAGCTGAAGTTTTAACTATTTTTGATTAATCTATTACATCCTCAAAATAGAGACCTTTTTATGCCATTTATTTAGTACAATAAAACTATGGGCGTCGTAAGAAAGCTCAGATGCATTCAGCGGGTGATGGAGCGAGATATGCTCGGAGTATTTCTACGCGATCAAATCAGAAATGAGGAGATGCGTAGAAGAACCAAAGTCACTGACATAGCACAACGTGTTGCCAGGCTAAAGTAGCGATGGACGGGGCACATTATGCGGAGAACCGAAGCACGTTGAGTTCTTAAGGCGTTAGAAAGGCGACCTAGCTCCGGAAAACGCAGCATCGGTAGACCGGTATGATGTAGGTAATTTGCTACATGTAGATTCTCATCTCTCATTATAATCATAGGTAATTTGCTACATGTAGATTCTCATCATTCTCATCGTTATCTTTTTAATTTTAAAGACCTTTCAGGCTTTCAAACTAATCGTGGTTTCCGCTTTATTACTGTTTCTTTTAACTTGTACCGTTCACTGTGTAGAAGATAAATTGTTGCCAAAACAAACTTATATACAACGTGACTTGAAACTTCTGTCACAATGCTTACATTTTGTAGATTAAAGAAACTTTTGTCCGGCAACGTCTTATTAACTTGTATTTAAAATATCAATAAGCAGTTTTATTATAAAAGTTTATTGTATTAAATGTTAATAAAATTTGTTGTAAATATAAAGTTCTTACAAAATTAAATAGCGTTAACTTAGCGGAGTTTTACTTTGTTCAAAGAAAACTTTGACTTTAAAAAGCTTCCAATTTTCATATGGTCAGAATACTTGGATAAATTCCGAAGGTTTCACAATCTTTGGTTCTAGACCTTTTCAATTACTAGATAAGAATAACGTACTTTAAAAATAAGATTTGCTAAGTTTGTTTGTTAGTTTAAAATCTCTTTATTATAACAATGAATATAAAAATGATAAAAACAGCATAATGTTCAATGGCGAGCTTATACAGGAATCCGAATCTCTTCCAGCCAATCAATCTGTATATCCCTTACATGAGGATGTATTGACGACCTCTAAAAGGTCGCAGGATTCAAGCGGTACAAGATCCTGGTATATAGAGATCCCTTGAAGAGACCTATGTCCAGCAGTGGACGTCCATCTGTTAAAAAAGAAGAAGAAGAAGAATACTTCATTGCACAAATAAAATACAAAATGAAAAGAACAAGACATATAGATAATAGAAACAGTTAAATATGCAAAGGGCAGTCTTATCACATTGTTGTGATTTCTTCCCGACAACCGTTTGAAAGAGAGGAGTTTTTATAATTATCCACGGGTTAGCAAATGCACGCAGATAAGTATGTAAAAGAGGAGAAAATAAATAGTAAGAAATAAATATAAAAAAAACAAATAAATAGAGAAAAATAAACCAAAAAGAAAAAAAATCAAAAAAAATCTTTATGAGAATCATCCTTAAAGTGACAAATAAATTTAAATTCAAATTTAAAATATTCATTATTCAAATAAACTTGTAAACTAGTGCTTTTGAATCATCAACTCTACTGCTGGTTCGAAAAGCTGTTCTTACTGAGAAGAGCCAGCAAAAAACTCGGAAGTTGCTCTTTTAAAAATATAATTCTTAATACTATTTACATTAAGTCGTTACTGTTTTGTACAGGTTCAAAGAGAGCTATATCCACACATTCTTATCTTCTAAATAATCTTCAAGAGTATAGTAAGTAGGCTTTCTGTATCAGCCTCTTGTTAACAGTGTTTTTAAACTGCTGTAATGGCAAAGCTGAAATTGATAGCGGAATTTTATTAAAGAATCTTATACCAAAACCCACAAACGACTTACGCACTTTTGCAAGGCGCAAAGCAGGAGCCACAAGCTTATGTCGGTTCCTGCTTTGTCTATTGTATACATCACCTATCGTTTTATAATAAAAATCCTTTACACGAACCTTAAACATGGTTAATGAAGGAGATTCCCGAAATTTAGATGGAAGAGCATTCCACAGTCTTACAGCTTTAACTGATGAGGAATGAGATTTATTTTTTCAAACATATCGCAACGGTTTACGGTCGACATAGTCACATATCCAATAATAGATCGGATATGATACGATTGTTCGCATTTTCCGCCCCAGTTCACCTCAGCACACAGGGGGTTTTCTCAGATGCATGAGACAATGCTTCGGGCATATATACGTTTGTTAATTTTAATAATAATCTTCTTTAGTTCATATACTACTAGCTGTGCCTGCGGCTTCGCCCGTGTGAGAATCAGCGTATTTAATTGAAAATATGACAATAGTGTTACAACGTGTTTCAAATACAACCTCCTTCATAGAAGGGATGTGACTTAGAGTAGAAAAAATCGATTATTAAATAATCGATTTTTATCCCTTTAAAAATCGTTTTTTGCTGACAATTTGAAAGTTGTCTTTTTTAATATTAATAATTAATTACAATAAAGGCTAATTATAGTGGACAACTACCAAGAATTAATATCAGATGCGCTGTTTGTAAAATTGGATTAAAATGTGTATTTTGGCTAAATTGGTTTCATCCAACAATGCATATATAATCTTAAAAAAACAAGAAGAAGAGTAAAAAAGCCAAAAAGTGATACCTACAATATTCGATTTTTAAAAAATCGATTTTTGATGAAAATATAATCGATTATTAAAAAACGTTGTGTTTTTGAAAAAATAATCGATTATTTTTTACATCGCTACTTCATAGAGTTATCGTCGTTATAGTCATTAATATGAAAAAAACATGTGGCTCTCATTATTTGTCATTGAGTTGTTGAGAAAGAGTAAATGAGTTGACTTTGGGAAAATTGCTTTTTATTTATTCAGTAAGTATAAAGTAAAATATCGTTATTAAGTTATAATTATAGTTATATTAGTTATTGTGAGTTAACCATAAGAGATAGAGAAATGCTGTCGTGAAGTTATTTGTAGTATTTTTGTAGATCTACGATTTTCTAGTACACTAATTTTGTGTATTTTTGTTGTTTTACGCGGCGCATGCGGCTGCTTCCAACAGGCTAGATTTTCTTACAACTGCGCGATCGCTTCAACAAAATTTACATAAAACCGTAACATACTGTTGACATGAACCTTCCGAAAGACTTGTATTACTAGATTATATTATATAGTATTATTGTATTATTAGATTTTGTGAAAATCGATCACATACAGACAGACAGCTTTTGGTGACTTTGTTTCATAGTAAGTATAGATATAGACTAGTGCTACCCACGTTTTAGTTCTGGTCAGGTAAAGCGTTTAAGTACCCTCAATAACAGAACTCCGCCATTGCCGGTCCCGAGCCCGGATGCAAAAGGAGGAGGGTTGGTCAGGGAAAGACTGAACCCGGCCGTAAAACAGTCAACGTCGAACATCGGGCGGCAGTTAACTAACTCGACAACTTCGAAGCCACCTAAGGCTCGAAGCGGCTACAGGGGCCGTGAGGAGTTAAATGACCTCTTAAAGACACTTACGCAGTGGCGTGTTAATTGCATTTGTCTTTGAACAAAAAGAACGTTGTCAGTTGTTGTGAAAGGAGGACTTTTAAGATTGTGGTGGTGAATGTGTGCAGTGCTTGTGTATTGTTTTGTTATTGGTGGCGGGTAGTGCATAAGTTTTGAACTATAGTCTACATTTAGCGTTATTTTCTTATTCTCAGATTATAGCAAAATAATATTTTCATTACCTTTGGTGGTGAAAGGAATTAAATTCCCTTCTCCTTCATTGTTAATTTAAAAGATTTCTATTTAACGTAAAGTAAAATAATTTAGCTTTTTAAAGCTAGAAAAATGTTTTAGACCAAGTCCTAAGCTCTAGGGAGGGCTTTATTTGACCAAACATATAGCCCCAGTTGGAAGATTAGGGAATATCGGTCAAGGGAAAGATGTAACGAAATCTTAGTCCCGAAGGGCAACTGTTAGTGAAGGTTTTGTTGTACAAATTTAATTAACTGTTTCAATCTCGAATGATTTAAAGAAGCAGGCGTTACTTTGCGGAACTCCATAGTTCAGAAGTTACAATAAAATTACTTTGCTGTAATCCGCGTTTTTGCATGTATTCTCTTAACAAAAACGCGAATTACAGCAAAGTAATTTTATTATAACTTCTGTTTCAATCTCATTTATCCGAAAAAATTTGGAAAAAATGTTCGTTGTAATTGTTTTGTTTTGTGATTATTTTTATTTATGTTTACCGCTATTATCCTGTAATTGATAAAGTTCTATTTGACACGTTTCACCATTTTAAAAGTAAGTAAGTAGCGGCCTGTTACTATCTATTGATATTGATATTGGAGAAACTTATGTCCAATAGTGGACGAGGATAGGTTGATGATGATGATAAAACGGAATCAACAATATTTCTGATAAAAGCATCTAGCTGATACTCAGTACAACCATTTGGATTTTGATTCTCTTCTAAAGAACCAATTTCAAAAATCTGCTTGAATACAATAGCGTGCGAACAATGAATGTGAATAGCTGAAAATAATAGAAAGATTGAAAATCCCATTATTGTATACAATTGTTAAATTTATATTGTGCTGTTGAAATCCCTTGGGTTAAATCTGGGTGACCCAATTTTGGTAGCGCCATATCTGTGTTTTACCTTCAGATAAGGTTTGCTTAGATATAAGGCGAAATAAGATTCACATTTGTTTATTTAATTACGCAATTTTTATTAACAGATCGCAGTCGCACTAACCTAATCAATTACATACCGGACAAATCTCTTTCGTTTTTGGTTTGTATTTTTTGTATTTGTACTATTGCAGCTCGCCGTGTGGTATCTGGCTGAGTAGAATAGACACCATAAATTTTATTATATGTCAATCAATTTATCTGTTTGTAAGAGATCACTTAAAGTGATAAGACCGCCCTTGCACCCTTAAATGTTCTTATTTCTCTTGTTTATGTCTATTATTTACCTTGTGTGGAGTAAAGAGTTATTCATTTATTCATTTTATTACAATTTAATATTTCCGTAGGGATATATATGTAATTTTATGCAGGTAACATATGTAATTAATGCAAATCCTGAAATAAGATCATAAACCTTTGTCTTTGATAATAATTCGGCAATTTAAAAATGTTAGTTGTTTTTTTAAGTACTACTTAGACTTGTTAGAAGACTACTGCTAATTAGAAGTCGTTTTTTTAACCGATAGATAGATAATTTATAGAATTAGGCATTAGATAAATTATAGAATTATGCGGAGATCTATAATACAAAAGTAATAATAAAATTATTATGCTATATTCCGCGTTGAACTATCACAAACTTATCGAGTTTGTAATAGTGAACGTGTGTAGTGCTTGTGTATTATGGTGGCGGTGGTGGAGTTGTGCATGTGTTTTTACGAATCCTGCATGTATTACGGATTGTCCACTCTACATTTAGCATAATATATATTTACTATTTTATTTCATTGCGGATTATAGCAAAATAATTTTATTATAACTTTTGCAATAGCCGCCGTGTGGTATCCGGCTGAATAGAATAGTACCATCCTCTTTTCTTACCGAGGTGTCGTAAAAGGCGACTAAGGTAAGTTGACGTCAGGCAGGCGGCCGGTCGTAAAAACGCAGCCAAATCATGTGACAGCATGTTTATAATATGTTGTGCCGACCCCACTTAGAGTGGGATAAGGGCAGGAAGATAATAATATAACTATTGCAATAGATAGATCTTTCTTTATCTATTAAGGCATCAAGTTTTTAACGACATAAACGTCCGAGGAGAAATCTGTTCACTGTTCCACAGAAATTTCATCAAAGCGTAGATGCGTCATTATTTAGATAATTACAAGAACAAAGAGACATAGTAAGATGAGAGGAATCTTAATTAAAGAGGCTAGAAATAGTGGCATCCAAATATTTAACATACGTCAGCCCAGATGTTGACAGTGCGACATAATTCAATGCGGTCAAGCTTTTACGAAAATATTCTATTTTAAATATATCCTGTTCTTGAACTGTCTTGTAATTTTTCGCTAATAAAACATTTAGAAGTTTTAATTTACTCTCAGACGCAATTGAGATTTAAATGTGAATTGAATTAAAAATACAAATTTCTTTGAAAACGCTTCTCGGTTTGTAAAAGTCTCCTACATTCGTGTTTTAAAAATATATAATTATTAAAATTTCAATATTTCAGAAAAATCTATAAATATAAAAATAAATGTTTGTTTGTCACGCAGTAACGGTTTTACGCATTTCAAATTGATGCTTTACTCATAAAACATCGAAATCATAAAAGTTAATTTTTGTCAAATTGACCGAATATCACAACAGCCGCCGTACTATAAGCATGGAGAGAGCGGCCGGAACCCGGAACGCCATAAGTGATCTCTTTGGTCGCTTCAGAAATGTTATAATAATGATATTGTAGGTTTTAGTTTATCTAACTGCCAACTTTTGTTGCCCGCTGTACGGCTTATTTGTAATGATTTACATGTCAACCGAGTTGATTAAAAAAATACTCTATTCTATTCTTTATTTATAATTAATAAAATACTTCGAATAACATTTCAAATTATTATTTAAAAAATAATTAGATCTTAAAGAATTCGGCTCTATCGTTAAATAAAAAAGTTTTTATTTCCTTACAATTTGTAAGTTATTTTTTAGTATTTTTTTTCGTATTGTATGCCGTGTGGTATCCGGCTGAGTAGAATAGACCACCCTCATTTCTTACCGAGGGGTCGTAAAAAGAGAGTAAGTTAAGTCGACCTGCCGTTTGGTATCCGGCTGAATAGAACCATCCTTATTTCTTACCGAGATGTCCGAAAAGACGACTAAGGCAAGTTGACCCACCGTGTGGTATCCGGTTGAGTAGAATAGACCACCCACTTTCTTACCGAGGAGTCGTAAAATACGACTAAGGTAAATTGACGTCAGGCAGGCGGCTGGTCGTAAAATACGTAACCAAATCATATGACAACATGTTTATAACATGCTGTGCCGACCCACTTAGAGTGGGATAAGTATGATGGATCGAGGATGATGCTATTTTTTTTCGTTTTGTCTAATTATTTGCAAGTTAATTGATTTAAATTAGATAATATGGACTCCTTACTTGATTGTTGGTGAAACATAAATAATTATTTTGAAGAATATTTTTACCAATCAGTATTTATAATACAATACAATACAACACAATAAAATAATTTACATCCTCCTGCCCTTATCCCACTCTAAGTGGGGTTGGCACAACATGTTATAAACATGCTGTCACATGATTAGGCTGCGTTTTTACGACCGGCCGCCTGCCTGACGTCAACTTAACTTAGTCGTATTTTACGATACCTCGGTAAGAAAGAGGGTTGTCTATTTTATTAAACCGGATACCACACGGTGGGTCAACTTACTTTAGTCGCCTTTTACGATACCTCGGTAAGAAATGAGGTTGGTCAATTCTACTCAGCCGGATACCATACGGCGGCAGTATTTAATTTACATTTTAGGATGAAAAAAATGATCACTTTTTCTATTACCCATTATGCGTGTTACCTTAAAAAATACAAAAATTAAACAAGACACCCCTTGTTTATCTCTAGCCGTTAAGGTTATTAACTTTTCTATTTACGGGCAAAAAATGATAAAAGAAATCCTCAGAAATAAACAGGAAAGACCTATTTATAACGGGTTTCTTTGTTGGCTTTATGGATAAAGCTTCGACCTTTGACAGCAGAATTCAATTTAGAAATGATTAATCATAATATTATTTGGACCAGATTAACGGATGGTTAGTGAATCAGCAAAAACATTTTACAAAAAAGGTGACTAAAAATTTGTTATCGTTTAAAAAAGTCGTATAAAATAGGAAACAGATAATGATTGTGTTTATAACTTTGCTTTACACGAGTGTTATAAGACCAAGTTATGTACAGTGTTATAAACTACTTTATCTACTCTCATACTATAACCAAACTTTGTTTAAATATTGAAAAGATTTTTTAAATGTCAAATGTTAGCGCCAAGGCGCATCGATTGCGCATGCGTGTTGCGTCGCCGCGGACTCGTTCATTGAAACCTTTTAGGTAGGGTAGAGGTTCAACTTCCTTGGTTCAGCTGGAGGTTGTATAGGTGTATCGTTATGATCCATGGTGTCCATACAAGACCTGTATCGTAATAAAACTTTTTAATATTTTATTTTTGGCCTGTACGAAATGTTTGTCATAAGAATTTTGGTTTCAGTTCTATAATCTTTGTATTATAGTATCAGAGTAGATAAAATTAATTATAGAATTAGTCGTTATTTTGCGGATATCCATAACACAATAGTTATTTTGTATTATGTAGTATAAATATTTATAAAATGATTTTGCTAGAATCTGCGATAAATAAATAGAAAATATATATTTAATGCTAAATGTAGAGTTGACTATCCGTTTTGATACCTGATACATGCAGGATTCGTAAAACACATGCACAAACCTTATATATATTTTCAATTTACTTTATCGCGGATTATAGTAAGTCTTATACTATTACTTATATAAAAGTAGTTTTTCTACAATTTGTGGATTTTAAATTCAAGAAAAATTAAAAAAAAATCTTTTCTTATCTTAAATAAAATAAAATAAATAAAAGCATTTTTCTAAAAGAGAACAGCGATGACTTAAGAAAATGTTGAAAAAGGTTAAAAGTGTTGTAATAAATCTCGAACAGTGAAAAGCCGACAAACTCTTCTACAGTTGCTTGAAAATAAACTACGCTTACACTTAGTGTTTCTGTAAGCTAACTTAAGTAATAATTAAGTGGTTCGTAATTTTTCTCCGTAAAAATTATTATATTACACAGTTATTAAGACTCGGGGGAGAGGAAATTGCGCATTTGCATCCTTTAGTTAATACCAGGAAAATGTGAATAAATAACCCCTTTTAATACAACCACGAAGCCTTTCAGTATACATAGTGTAGTTTTAAGACAGATGCTACAATACAAAACTAAAAATTTATTTTATTTTATTTAAAGTATTAATTTCATTGTTTTTTAAACGGTTCTTTTATCTCAATATTTTATAATAATTATATTTTTCCAGATAAGTAAAATATTAAAAAATTCGTCCGAAATTTTGTCCAATAATCTCTTCGAGACTGATAAAATTTTCTCGCGTCAACTTTTAGAATTACTATGATTGGGAAAAAGGTCCAAATTTTTTTGAAACCATATTTTCATTTCACACTAGTATATTTATTTATTTTATTTATTTAATTTTTAAATCGGATACAATATCCATACCTACTTAGTTGTTAGTAACAATATTTCTTAAATCTATGTTAGTAATAACAAAAAACCTAATTTAACTTAACTAAACTATTTACAAAAACTATGCACCATTGCGTGTGCACTGTACACCATTCCAGTGGTTCAGGAAGGGACTGTCGTACTTGCACCACAATGTTTTGAGAAGGGTGTTAGAAGTGCTCGTGAGCCTGTACATAAATGAAGCAGCACGCTTGCGCAATATCGCGTAAAAATCATCCACGCGAACTTCCGCAAACATAGCCGATGCACTACAATGACGGGGCCTCTTCAACACCGCCCTCAAAACATTGTTGTATTGAACGCGCAAGGCGCTGTATGCTCGCTGCGTATAGTCGATCCACAGACCGCACGTGTAAAATGATTGGCAATATGCTCTAAACAAAGTTAGTTTGACTCCAACTGTACAACGTGCGAATCTGCGGGCCAGCATGTTGCCGCGAACTGACAGCGCCCTTCGCTCTCGTTCCATGTCCCTGTCGTCTTCCAGTGTGTCTGTTACTACGTGGCCAAGGTACTTAAATTCCTTAACCTGGTTCAGGGGAACTCCGCACAGCTGTATAGTGGGAATATATGCATTTGGTTTGTTATTTCCCCTGAAAACAAGAAATTCGCTCTTATTAGAGTTATATTTAAGCCCCTTGGCCTCCGCATATTCTTCACAAATCTGGAGCAGTTTTCGTAACCCTCTGACTGAGGGACTCAGTAGAACCATATCGTCGGCATAGCTTATATTATTCATTGGCATGCCATCTATTGAGCATCCAACGCCGGCTCCACTAAGCTCCTCAATCAGCTGATTAACGTACAGATTAAAAAGCCGAGGTGAAGTCAGACCTCCCTGACGCACGCCACATTCCATTCCGTACGTTTCACTAAAGGCGTCGCCCCATTTAACTACATTAGACTGATTGCCGTACCAATATTCAAACAGAGCTATAATTTCGGGCTGTAGATTGGTCTCATTTCTCATTTTATGCCATAGCATTGGATAAGAAACCAGGTCGAATGCTTTGGACAGATCTAAAAAACAAGCATAGACGGGAGTTTTTCTATCCGTATAATACTTGACTGTCTGCTTGAGACACAGCACGGCACATTCAGTAGATAAGTCTGGTTTAAAACCAAACTGTGCGTCGTGTATTTTAATCGAATTTCTTAGCTGTGTATCAAGCAGAGAATCAAGCACTTTAGCTATGATTGTAGCCAAGGATATCGGCCGGTAGTTAGACCTGTCTGCTGCGTCGCCCTTTCTGTTTTTGATTATTGGTACGACCACCGTCTTTATCATAGCATCTGGTAAGTAGCTATGGTTAATACACCTACTTAACAGTACCCTAAGAACCCCGGAAAGGTGCTCACCCGCATAACGTAGATGCTCTACGCTCAGACCATCATGACCCGGCAATTTTCCCCGCTTCATACTTTTGATCGCTTGGATAATATCAGCTTCAGAGAATTGCAAGGAATTGCCCGTGAGAGTCCGAGCGCATACATCACCTTGGTGAACATTGTTCGTAGGACGAACCTGGAAATCTCCCTTAAACATGTTGGCAATATTTGAACAACCGCTCACCCCACCTATTTCCGCAGGAAGACTCGACCCCACACTCAATTGCCTGGTGTTTTTCCAGAACTGACCAAAACTTTTTGCCCCATGTAATGATGCTAAGATATCCATTTTTATTTGTTCTTGGTGATCTTGACACCACTTCAAATTCTTTTTAAAAGTTTTACGCGATTCCGTCATCTTAATAAAATCATCCCCACGTGTGGGCCTCCCGGAAAAAACCCACGCGAGAAAGCAGTGTCGAGCCTCCATATGCGCTTGTTTGACGTACTTGTGTATAAAATTATACATTTACTTTAAACTAGCTGTGCCTGCAGCTTGGCCCTCGTGAAAATTAGTGGCACATCGGTAAGAAATGAGGGTGATCTATTCTACTCAGCCGGATAACACACGGCGGTTTGACTTATCTTAGTCGCCTTTTACGACACCTCAGTAAGAAAGAGGGTGGTCTATTATACACAGCTGGATATCACACGGCGGTTTGACTTACTTTAGACACCTTTTACGACACCTCGGTAAGAAATGAGGATGGTCTATCCTACTCAGCCGGATACCGCACGGCTACATACATATTTTAGCGTATCATATCATTAAAAATTATCTATGACCTTTATAACACATATCTGAACAAAAACCGAGTGTATTTGTTGTAAAGAAGTCAATTATTAGCAGTTGTTAAGAGTTAACCTTAAAAGATAGAGACATGCTGTTGCGGATTTTTTTGTAGTGTTTTGTAGATGGACAATCTACAATTCTCTAGTACATTACTTTAGTGTATCTCTGTTGGTTTATGCGGTGCACGTGACTAAAACTCCTTGGAGGCGAGTTTTTTTTTTACAACTGCTTAACCTCTTCGATACAATTTACATAAAACCGTAACTTACCACTAAATATTCCGGACGTAGTGCCTTTTAATAAAAACCGTACAAAATTCCGTTTAGTAGATTTTGAAAAAATCGATTACATACAGACAGACAACTTTTGGGGACTTTGTTTTATAATAAGTATTGACATTTTATTAAATATATGCGATGGTTACCTTTTTAAAATAATAAAAAGTATTGTTATAAATTGAATAATCATTTTTAGAGTTCGATTTTATATTAACAAATTTTCTTCTGATTTCTTGAATGTTATTTAAAAAATAATTTTTAAATGCTATCTGTATTTGCATGCTCTGTGCTTACCTAATCTGCACTCTGATGGGGCAGCCGGGTTTATGAATATAAATCGAGATCTAGTGTAAGAAATGCTCGCTTTCAGCTCTTAATGCGCACTTGAAGACTGTTATCTGGTCTGAAGTGCTTCATGATATTTTGGGCTTCTACAAAATGTATGGTGTTTTCAACATCATTTCATCTATTCAACATCATCCTCCTGCCCTTATTCTATTCTAAGTGGGGTCGGCACAACATGTTACAACATGTTGTGGATATAGCTCTCTTTGAACCTGTACAAGACAGTAACGACTTATTGTAAATAGTATTAAGAATTATATTTTTAAAAGAGCAACCGCCGAGTTTCTTGCTGGCTCTTCTCGGGAGGAACAGCTTTCCGAACCAGCAGTAGAGTTGACGATTCAAAGCACTTGTTTACAAGTTTATTTGAATAAAGAATATTTTGAATTGAATTGAATTGTCATATGATTTGGCTACGTATTTTACGCCCGGTCGCCTGCCTGACGTCAACTTACCTTAGTCGTATCTTCCGACTCCTCAGTAAGAAAGAGGGAGGTATATTTTACTCAACCGGATACCACATACTGGGTCACCTTAGATTAGTCGCCTTTTACGACACCTCGGTAAGAAATGAGGGTGGTACTATTCTATTCAGCCGGATACCACACGGCGGGATTTCATCTATTCAACATTCTATAATTTCGATTGTACAATTATTTATGTTAGGAAAATTTAATATGCGAATGAGCGGAGTATGTTGGACTCTCATCGACTAAAAACCTGCATCCTTCTCTGCAAAAACGGAATGAGGAGGCTTATGCCAAGCAGTGGGATAGTAACTGATCGTTACTTTACTATATACAATTTTATATACATTTATATTCACCACTAAAATAGTGATATCAATAAATATATTATTATTTTTAATAATATTGCCATTTGATAATTTTTTTATTGTATTCATTTATTCCTTGCACATATGCACGTAAATGCAATGTAAAGTTTATTCTAAACAATTTAATCTAGCGCGAAAGCAAACATTTTGTGAGCAAATATTTGCAAACTGCTCCAAGTTTTGCCGGCCATTCGCACTATTTATGTAAAGGCAAGTTTATAGTGTGAAATTATTTAAAATATTATTTAATCTACTATGTACTCCGTTATTATTCTTAAATTAAAAGGTAACAAAGGTATAAGTGAATTTGATCGTATATTTCTGGTATTATTAAATATTTTAATTAAATATATTATTTATGTATTAGATAGTTAAATGTATAAAATTATGATCTAATAATTTTGTAAGTTATTGCAAAATGCAAACTAACGCTAACATTGTATAACATTGTAGTTTTGTCTCCCTCGTACTTTTTGTATCGTATTTAGTTTTTAGGCCAAGGTTTGAATAGCGTGTACGGTCAATGATATATATAAAACGCGTATATATTTTTAAACGTAAGATAATTCCTGTGGCTAAAATACTTCACTGAACTAACTGATTTTTTTATGTAGGGTGCTGAGGTTTAAAATTAAAATAAATGTATGGATGTTATATGTCTTGTATATGTCTTGTAGGATCATTTATTATGGGAGGAGGCCTTTGTCGAAAGACAGCAGTTACACAAAAAATAAATATGTATATTTGACGGAAACATTTTAAATTAATTGGTAAATCTATATAACATTAACTGACATTTCTAAATAATTAATATGATGACTAATGTAAGTAAGTAAGTAGCGGCCTGTTACTATCCCACTGCTGAGAATAGGCCTCTTCTCTCCGTTTTTGGAGAGAAGGTTTGGAGCTAAGACCTACCACGCTGCTCCAGTGCGGATTGGTAGGTTACACATATTTCCAGAATTCTCTAGAGATATGCAGGTTTCCTCACGATGTTTTCCTTCACCGAAAAGCGTGTGGTAAATTGCAATTATCAATTAGACACATAAGTTTTAACAGAAAAACTCATTGGTGTCTGCCCGGGTTTGAACCTGTGACCTCCTCAAAAGAGTCGCACGGTGTTACCGCTGGGCTACCACAGCTTTTTGATGATGACTAATGTAATGTATTTAAATGTGACTGCAAAATAAAGGCTATTTTTATTTTTATTTTATATGCCTTGTCAGGATTCAGCTATTATATCATGCTGTATCGTTTTTTTACGTTCTGTCAAAGCAGTTAAACAATATTTTGAGTTCCGAAACGAAATCCAACACGTCTGTCCGAGCTGTTAATTAAAACTGGCCGGTCAATATTTCAGCTGCCGTACGTAAGCATTATGTAAGTTGATTACATACAGAAGTAAATGAATTTAATGAGCTTAATTTAATGAATTGAATTGAATGATTCAGCGCGGAAACGCTGCCAGCATTCTTGGGACCATTCCACGTGGGCATGATTTGTATAGTCCTAGCGTGTAAGTAATTTAAGATAGATATAACTTGTACATTTTTGCTGTAAATAAATATATTTTATGAATTGAATATAAATTTTATATATTAGTATCATCATCTTCCTGCCCTTATCTACTCTAAGTGGGGTCGGCACAATATGTTACAAACATGTTGTCACATGATTTGGCTATGTATTTTACGACCGGCCGCCTGCCTGACATCAACTTATCTTAGTCGTATTTTACGACACCTCGATAAGAAGGAGGGTGTCTATTCTACTAAACCGGATACCACACGGTGGGTCAACTTAACTTAGTCGCCTTTTACGATACCTCGGTAAGAAAAGAGGGTGGTAATTTTCTATTCAGCCGGATACCACAAAAGTAAATGAATTTAATTAGCTTAATTTAATGAATTGAATATATATTCAAATAATTTATATATAAAAATATGAACTAATTATAATTTGAAAAATCATAATCCTCCTGCCCTTATACCGATTTAAGAGAGGTCGGCACAACATGTTATAAAAATGTTGTCACATGATTTGGCTGCGTTTTTACGACCAGCCGCCTGCCTGACGTCAACTTACCATACTCGTATTTTACGACACCTCGGGAAGAAATGAGGGTGGTCTATTTTACTCAGCCAAATACCACACGACGGGTTGACGTACCTTATTTTTTATTTTAAAAAAAATTACAATAACAATATACATGTTATGACATTACCCATTATACACACACACACATACTTTAAAAACATACTGATATGCATATCTTTAAGAAGTGTACATAACATATACCAATTAATATCATCATCTTCCTGCCCTTATCCCACTCTAAGTGGGGTCGGCACAACATTTTATAAACATGCTGTCACATGATTTGGCTGCGTTTTTACGACCGGCCGCCTGCCTGACGTCAACTTACCTCTGTCGTATTTTACGATACCTCGTTAAGAAAGAGGGTGGTCTATTCTACTAAACCGGATACCACACGGCGGGTCGACTTACCTTAGTCGCCTTTTACGACACCTCGGTAAGAAATGAGGGTGGTACTATTCTATTCAGCCGGATACCACATGGCGGGTCGAACTTCCTTAGTCGCTTTTTACGACACCTCGGTAAGAAATGAGGGTGGTACTATTCTATTCAGCCGGATACCACACGGCGTATACCAATTAATATCATGTAAGTCAAAAATATAAAAAATACTAAAGACACAAGTAAAAGTATTATAAAGATATACGGTGTTTAATTTATCAAAAAATAGTTAAAAATAAAGGCAACCTTAGTTGCCTTTTACGACGCTTCAGTAAGAAATGAGGGTGGTCTATTCTACTCAGCCGGATACCACACGGTGGAACCAAATAATTAATATTTGGTTCACACACACGGTCGTCCGTCCCCAAAGTAAGTAACTTTATACTTGTGTTATGGGTGACAGACAACTGGTGAATATATACTTAGTATATATTTTTAAATACATACTTACATATAAATATACACCTAGGCTCAAAGGCCAACAAATTCATTTATAGAAAATGTTGGCCCTCGGCGGGAATCGAACCCGCGACCCGCGGAGCTGAAGGCAGGGTCACTACCCACTGCGCCAACGGGCCAGTCAAACCAAAGAAACTTTATCATGATTTTTAAAATAAGTTCAACGATGTTCAAGAATTCTGAGTGAGTGAATTTAATCAACGAAACGAGATTCATGTCTCTGAAATTTGATCTGAATTCATAATGTAATTTCATTATTGAATTATGCTAAAAAGTTGTTTCGTATTGTGAATTTCAATTAAACTGTCCGTTACAAATGCTTCACAGCTGGTTTCGACTACATAAAGTACTAGCAATAGCCAGCGGCTCCGCCCGCGTGGAAAGATTAAAACCGTAATATAGTCTTTTGATAACCATAAAAATGGTTAAAGTGGGCTAATCTTAAAAGCTAGACATATGCTGTCCCGCACTTTTATTTAGAACTTTTAGAGGAGAACAATTTTGTCATATATGATTTTTGAATAACTATCACCGTTTACTCAGCGCATGCAAAGAAACCTTTACATTTTGCCGTTTTCGTACTATTTTTTATTGCTGCTCCTCTCCTTTTTATCTTAGCGTGATGTTATATAGCATATAGCCTTCCTCGATAAATGGACTATTTTACACTGAAATAATTTTTCAAATCGGTCCAGTAGTTCCTGAGCGTTCAAACAATCAAACAAATAAACAAACTCTTCAGTTTTATATATTAGTATCATCATCTTCCTGCCCTTATCCGCTCTAAGTGGGGTCGGCACAATATGTTATAAACATATTGTCACATGATTTGGTTAGATATTTTACGGCCGCCTGCCTGACGTCAACTTATCTTAGTCGTATTTTACGACACCTCGATAAGACTCGACCACCCTCATTTCTTACCGAGGTGTCGTAAAATACGACTAAGGTAAGTTGACGTCAGGCAGGAGGCCGGTCGTAAGAACGCAGCCAAATTATGTTACAATATGTTTATATCATGTTGTGCCGACTCCACTTAGAGTGGGATAAGGGCAGGAAGATGATGATAGAAGTAATTTATAATATAATGTTATACATCGTCTATATGAATATAATATTAAACATAAAATTGATAAGAATATTAATATGTGTAATACGCCGACTCAGACACACGTACTGCCGGGGGAGAGCATGCGTGCTAATGACAAGTACGGAAAGCATCGCGGACAGACGACGGGTCCCTCACGGCATTCCGAGGGTGGATGTACCAGAGGATGCACCGTCTCAGATGCGCCAAGGCGTAGTGTTCCAGTAGGATGCACTTCAAAGCCCTAGGATCTAATAGCGATGTCGATCTGATAATATATTGTATGGGGATTTCTTATATTACTACGAAAGCACTTCGATAGCGCGGAGCAAACGACGAGTGGCGCCATCTAGTTTTGAGTGCGGAATCACTTGTTGCTAGTACGTTGTGTTACATATGTAAATTTTAATAAATATAATAATTAAATAGCTAAAAATAGATGAATTAGTAAAAATAATACGTAATAAAAGATAATATTATATAAAAATTATACAATGCACTTTGAATGCTTATAATAGGCAGAATGAGCCTTTCTAAATTATATGTAACATCACTGTGTAGCAAATAACATAACAATAAAGCAAATAAATAAAAATATCTGGGTGGTAATTTTTTCCAAAAAAAAACTTTACACGAAGAAAAAAACTATTATTTAGTTGGGATCGATCCTTGGCACTTACATTTCTCGAGGCTGCCCGCTAACCGAATAAGCTACGTCGACTTGACAGTTAATGGCGAAAATTCAATTCAATATAAATGTTAGTGTTTTTTAATGCCCAAAAATAGGGATAAAACAATATTTTTTTTACATAAAACCTAGCTAGATCAATTTTTCTCTCCCAAAACCTCCTACATGCTGAATTTCAGGAAAATCGTTGGAGCCGTTTCCGAGATTCGGAAAAAATATATATATACAAGATTAACTCATTTAAATATTAAGATTAGAATTACAATTTGATTAAGTTTTGTAATGTCGATTATAGCAAAGTAGGTAGTTCTTAAAATTAAATATCCCGCCTGTTTCTATAAACTTATTCCGATGTTAACTTAATTGTGCTTGAAATGAATGACTTCATTCGAACATTTACTAGTTTTAAATAAACGTTCAACAGGAAAGGGTGCGCAGGTACCGGAAACAGCTTGGAAACCGGATGCGAAGCCTGGCAGCGGAAGCGGCGTCATTTGTACGCACCCAGTCGCTTACCGTATCTAGGTTAGATTTGTATTACTGATTTTTGATTTAACAACTGGAAACGTTTTGTTTAGCGTGTTTTTCGGAAAGATTACATCAGTGTATATAATGGAGGTATTGTGGTATTTTGAATTTGAACTATCGTGAGTGGAATTCATAATTAATGTATAGAAACCGCCTATACTCACGTGTTATTCGCGGCGGGAACTGAGGGTAGTTCCCGCCGCGATAACGCCGCGTAAAGAGCTCATGAATAAGAGCCCCGTATGGGCTTGAAACTAGTCGGGCTCATCCGATAAAATAATACGTGAGTATAGCCGGTTTCTATACATTAATTGTGGTGTTTTCTTTATAAGAAACTAGATGTAGCGGCTTCGGCCGCCTGGCCATTTTGTCACAAAAGACACAAAAGTAGTTATAGTTAGTTAAGAGATATAGATATGCTATTCGAGACTGTTTTGTAGTATTTTTGTAGATCTACAATTCTCTAGTACATTACTTTAGTGTATCTCTGGGAATATACTAAAGCAAAGTAATTTTTAATGTGGGAGGAATTTAATTCACCCAGAATTTAAAGTATAATAACTTCAAATTTGCATAAAAGTAAAAGTAAGTAGCGGCCGTTTACTATCCCGCTAGAATGCTAGAATAGGCCTCTTCTCTCCGTTTTTGGAGAGAAGGTTTGGAGCTAAGCCCTACCACGCTGCTCCAGTGCGGATTAGTAGGTTACATATATCTCCAAAATTCTTTAGAGATATGCAGGTTTCCTCACGATGTTTTCCTTCACCGAACAGCGTGTGATAAATTGAAATTATCAATTAGACACATAAGTTTTAACAAAAAATCCCATTAGTGTCTACCCGAATTTGAACCCGCGACCTCCTCGAAAGTTTCGAACGGTGTTACCGCTGGGCCATCACAGCTTCAACTTCAACTTTGCATACAACTGATAAATAGGTTAAAAATTCTAAAATAACTTTATACCTCATAATATACTTTTGATATCCATCATCTAGCGAAGAAACATTGTAGCTTGACAAATGGCTGCAACAGAATCTCAACGACCGACTATAAAGAAAATGTTAATGTTATACGGTCCTTACTTTGTAAAACGCAACTATCATACAATGTTACATTTATTAATTGCTTTTTTTTATATCAGGAAAACCAATTACGGGTCGTCACCGATCGATGGGGACGAGCGGTATGTTGGACTCGCACCGACTAAAAACCCGACAGTGCTCCACCACGCTGCCGGTGGCGGGGACAAGGTAACGTTGGACACATAGTCCCCATCCCCGCCAGCAGCCGCTCTTTACCCCGGTGAGCGCCACCTCCGGATCGGGGCCTCTCTAAATGTGGCCCCTCCCTCCACTAATCGATGCATCGGGAGCACCAGATCGAACACCTTGGGGACCTAACTCCAGCGAGCGTCCGATAAAACCCCGTTCGGATCGCTCGTAGGTCCCCGTTAGGGCGGCATGCGATGGATTTCGGCGAGTTGCCCGCGCCCCGCTCGCCTGCGGCGGATCGGATCCAGGGACCCGACTTCTCGGATCCGATCTCCTTCCGCGACATACCTAACGTACTAATTGCTTTCAACGGCTATTATTGAAAAACTACGAAGGAAAATTATTAATTTATATTTATTTAGGCGTTACTTTGAGGTCCATAATGCACTCGCAATTTATCGTGGATTATAGCAAAATATTTTGTTTATATTATTATTTATATTCATATTATTGCTTTTCCAAGTACCAAAGACCAATAGGTAAGGAGGCACCGAAGTGTCGTAAATGACGACTAAGGTAAGTTGACGTCCGGCAAGCGGCCGGTCGTAATATATCTAGCCAAATCATGTGACAATATGTTTATAACATCCCACTTAGAGTGGTATAAGGGCAGGAGAATGATGACATATCCGATTCTAGCTCGCATAATTACTGAATGAGAACTGTAAATAAAAAAACCTTTTTAATTCCTATTTAGCTCGCATAGACCCTGAATTCAACTGTGCGGGTCGCGGGTTCGATCCCGGGACCAAAATTTTATATAAACATTTTGTGTAATATAAATATAAATTTAATATATACATATAATTTTAAATACAAATACACACCGTATTTGTATTTAAAATTATATGTATATATTTACCAGTTGTCTGTCACGTGTGTATAGTTAATAAAAAAAATGAGTTTTGACAAACAAGTTTTATAGTAGTCTACGAGCTTACAAATGTTTGAAATATGAGCCTCTAGTTATAGACCAAACATTTTAATGGCTATGCCTAATGGCTTTTCCATGATACACGTGGCAGACCATATATCTCTATCATTTATCAGGTACATATGATGCATTAGAAATTGGCACAAACATCAAAGTTGTCGAAGCCCTTAGGTATTGCAGTGCATCCGGATATTAGTGTAGTCTATATTCAGTTTTTCATTTTGTATTGAAAATCCAGACTTTATACTTGGTAATAGGGTACAAAATTGTACGAAATTTATCATGGTAGTGACGTAAATAACCAATTTTGATTGACACTCATGGTCGGTATCCTTTTATTGAATTCAATACGAAACTTCATGCTTCAAATTCAGTAAGAAACTCTGGTATTATATTACATGATAAAAGATCTGTAGAATTAAGTAACGGGTATAATTAATAAGAGATAATATAATCTATTTAATAAAAATAATTATAATTCTATACAATAATACACATATTATATTCTGACATATAATGAGTAAATTGAATATTATTTAAAAAAATAAAAATATTAAGTCAAAATAAGTTCCAAGAATAGTGTTCGATTTTTAAAGTTGTTGTTTTTTTTTATTGACACGTATTTTATTTCTATAACGTATTTTTAAATTTAATAAATCGATTAACAAGCACTCTATTGACACAAAAAATAACATCATCTCACATGTCTATTAAAAATTAATACATTTTATTTCTTTTAAACATTTAGTAAAAGAAGCATAGTTTTTTTTTAAATATGGAACAATCAAATAAACGATTCTTTTGATAAATGATTCTATTATTTTATTTGAACTTCTTACAATACAGGATTCCACGGGAATTTTAGCTGTCATTATAACATGTTACATAGAAAAAGTAAATATTTATTACTTTTAATATATGCCCGAAAATTTGTAACGTTATTTATTGCTAAAATTATATCATGTCAAAGGGACGCATATTAATTGTCCGAAAGTCATTTTGAAAAACACGTGCTACGTTATCAATCATAAAAGGGTTCGTATTATGAAATCATAAAATTTACATATCGGGAAGTTGCCTGTTGCCCGTGTGATGAATCGATTCATAAATAAAATATTGGGGTTCTGTGAAATAATATTTTTTTACACATTCATAGCGAAATATATAACCACAATATTTGGTACAAATTGCAGAATTGCCATCAACATTTGTTACAATTTCATGCGTAGGTACTCGTACAGAAAAAAAATTAAGTCTTAGGATGAGTATGTTTTAGATATTTTTAAAACTCTGTTTAGTTAGTCTTACATAATAGAGATAGTGTTACATAATAAGTAATTTATAGAATTAGGCGTTACTTTGCGGAGATCCATTATACAAAAATAATAATAAATTATTTTATAATTATTAATAATTAAAATTATTAGCAAAATATTAGCAAAAACATTATTGTTGATACATTATTGTTGTCAAAAATTTAATATAAGTATTTATTATTCCTTTCTAACCCAGGACGATGGATAAGTTTAAACAGAATATCAAATTCAGGTAGAATTGAGTTTCCTTCAAGTTCTGCCTGACGTTAACTTACCTAAGTCGCCTTTTACGACACCTCGTTATGAGGGTGGTCAATTCTACTCAGCCGAATATTGACCGAGAATAACGTAGAGTTATATGAAAATATATAAATATACCATAATCCATTTTGAGTTGTTTAGCTATGTTATCAATCAAAGAGAATTTTAATATCGCGCACTCATAAAAGTTGCGTGTACTGGAACGCGTTTGTAGCTGGCGTGATAAATCGTTTTGTAAAAACGACATCTGCGTAAAATAAATTTGTTATAAATAAAAAGTTAACACATTAGTCAAAATAAACGTAAACACATCGGTATTTATGTAAATTGTTTCGTATTTTTTATATGAGATTTGTTAGAATATATTTTTTATCTAGATTCTAATCTATAATAATATATAAAACTGAAAGTTATATATATTATTATTGTTTGATTGTTTGAATGCGCTAATCTCATGAACGACTAGACCGATTTGAAAAATTATTTATTTATATATTTTATTAGGTCCGCCAACAGAGTATACATTTTTTATTAGCTTAATTATTAATTTACATTCTAAATGTCTAATGTTACCCTATTTATAAGTGGACACAGCATGCTCAAAAATACAGTACATTATGATCGTTATAAAATTGTCAACATATTAGAATTTCGAAAGTCAAAAAATATATAAAAATATGTCATTACAATAGTCAAAGAAAAATGTCAAAATAGCGAGTAATAATGATAAATAACAATAATAATTAGACTACAATAGTAATAAAAATAAATATAATATATTTAAAATTTGTATTAAAATTTTACATTAAAGGACATTTACTATTATTTGAGTGTAAGATAGTCCATTTATCGAGGAAGGCAATAAACTATATAACATCACGCTAAGATGATACCGAGGAAGATAAAAGACTATATAACATCAAGATGAATAGAAGAGGAGCAGCAATCAAATTTTAAGCTTCCCTTTGCTTTCCCTTGCGTGCGCTACGTTAACGGTGAAAGTTATTCAAAAATCTCTTATATCTCACGATAATTACTTTTATCTTCAAAATTTCAATTTGTTTGCGTTTCAAACATTTGAATTTATCAACGAAAGTTCAAATATTTAAAACCTTTACTTATAAATTATTCATCGTTTCAATATATTAAGTGAGAAACCATGTTGTTTTAGGACACTTTTATATTAAAAAAGATTTATATGAAATTCATGATTCTATAGAGGCCTTAGCCCTCAACACATTCTCGATAAGTAAGTATTTTTTTAAATAGTCAACTTGTTATTTATTTCGTTTACTTGAATTTATTTAAATTCAAGTAAACGAAATAAATGAATATGATTTACAAGGTTTTTCGTATTTCAACGTTATTAAAACCGTAATATAATAACCTAAACCTTCTTTGACTATTGCGCCATCTATTAGTAAAAAGTACAAAAATCCCTTGAGTAGATTTTGCGAAAATCGATCATATACAAAGAGTCAGCTTTTAGGGACTTTGTTTTATAATAAAACTAGCAATTTCCAGCGGCTCCGATCGCGGGCGAAGATTAAAACCGTAATATAGTATTTTGATAACAATAAAAATGGTTGTAATGGGTTAACCTTAACAGCTAGATATATGTTGTATTTTCATACTTTTTTTTAAATACAGTAAAAAGTAAAAGTAAGTAACGGCCTGTTACTATCCCACTGCTGAGAATAGGCCTCTTCTCTCCATTTTTGGAGAGAAGGATTGGAACTAAGACCTACCACGCTGCTCCAATGCGGATTGGTAGGTTACACATACCTCCAGAATTCTCTAGAGATATGCAGGTTTCCTCACGATGTTTTCCTTCACCGAAAAGCGTGTGATAAATTGAAATTATCAATTAGACACATAAGTTTTAAGAGAAAAACTCATCGGTGTCTGCCCGGGTTTGAACCCGTGATCGTCTCTAGAGATTCACACGGTCGCACCGATAAATACAGTAACCGTACCTTAAATAAAATTTGGAAGATGAATTATTTATGTAAAACACTGCAGACCCTTTGAGGTAACACCTGTTCCCAAATTAAATGAAGGCACTTACTCGTACGCCGTTCCACAAGGGTCACATTTTTGCTAAAACGTTATCGGCTCTCCGATGGGGTTACTTGAAAAAAACATGTTAGGTTTTAAATGTTGGTACACGTGATACCGTTTAGAAATTTTTGTCCCAAAATAAATAAGTACATGATGGAATTATAACCAAATACCATTGCTGGGAACTGTGTTGTTGGTATTTATACTTCTATACTAATATATAAAGCTGAAGACTTTGTTTGTTTGATTGTTTGAACGCGCTAATCTCAGGAACTACTGGACCGATTTAAAAAGTTCTTTCAGTGTAAGATAGTCCATTTGAGGAAGGCTATAGGCTAAGATGAATAAGAGAGGAGCAGTAATAAAAATATTACTAAAACGGCAAAATTTAAAGCTTTTGCTTGCGTAAGTAAATGGTGAAAGTTATTAAAAAATCATGTATTACAAAATTATTCCCCTCTAAAAGTTATAAATAAAAGTCCGTGACAGCATATGTCTAGCTTTTAAGGTTGACCCACTTTAACCATTATTATGGTTATCAAAAGACTATATTACGGTTTTAATCTTTCCACGCGAGCGATTACTAGTAAATTGTAAAACTTAAACTACTGTATTAGTATAGAATAAAGTTTCAATTGTAGTATATTAACTCCTTGTAGCAACGTGGCACGGAATGTACAACTCAACAAAGGGCAATTTACCTTTTGAACTGCGCAAGTTTGAGTATAAAGCTTTGAAATTGTAATGGACTGTCAGTTGTAGAGTTTGTAACTTCAGTATCTAAGATGGAAGGTGGTAGAGTTTATCAAGTTATGCTCCCAATTTTTCTATTAAATACTTGTTATTGTATATGTAGTATATGTAGTGTGCTTTAGTGCGTGTTACATAATGTATACATTAAATTTAATGCAAATACCTGCAGATAACTTAGTATATCTTTAATATTTAAATGAGTTAATATATATATATATATATTTTTTTTCGGAATCTCGGAAACGGCTCCAACGATTTTTCTGAAATTTAGCATGTAGGACGTTTTGCGGGAGAAAAATCGATCTAGATAAGTTTTATTTTAGGCTCTAAATTTTTTTTTTAATTCACGTCGAATACAATCACAATTTTTCGCTGTCAAATGTAAAGTCATGGTAGTTCCTTTGGGGAACGGGCCGTCTAGAGAGGTGAAAATACCTAGGATCGAGCCCCACCTGCACTATTATTTTTTCATTTTTCTTTTGAGTTTTTTTTACATTATTTTAAAATTACCGAGCAAAGCTCGGTCACCCAGGTACTAATACTATAATATATAATAATAAAAGCTCTATCATGTGGTATTCGGCTGAGGAGAATATATCACAATCATTTCTTACCGAGATGCCGTAAAAGGCGACTAAGGTAAGCTGACCCTGTGGTATGGGGTCAAGTAAAATAGACCACCCTCTTTCTTACTGAGGTGTCATAAAAGCGACTAAGGTAGATGACGTCAAGCAGGTGGCCTGTCATATAATGACTTTTATTTACCAGTCCTTGGAGCTTCATTACATAGATTTAAGACTTTAAGTTATTATCAATATTAACTATACGTGTCCTTTACTGTATCATAGCTTCTTTAGAAATTGAAAATGTATACAGGCACAACTGCGAAAAACGTATTAAACTGTATTTATTTAAGATAATGTTACGGCTAGTAGGATAAGGGTTAAATTGTAGTTACCGCGCGAAATAAATATGTGTTCCTTAGTGTTAATAAATTAAGTTAAGTTTGTAACACCCTTCCCTTCCTAATCCTATACCACTCCTTATTAGGGGATTTGGCGATTTGGAGGAGAGAGGGTCGCGCGGACGGGGGCGGTGGTGAACGTATCCATTAGCGAAAGCCACCAACCCTACCTGGGTGGCGCCTGCTACTCTACGTCTCCCTAGAACCTTATACCATTCGGTCTGATGAGCAGATGCTGCGCGGCCTTGCAGGGGTGGACGTATCCAATAGCGGAAGCCTCCAACCCGGTTAGCGCAGCGTCTTCTCATTGACCTTTTCCTCTCATTATTTTTCTCAACATATATCCATTCCTCCTAGGCGACAGGATGATGCAGTGTTGGAGGAATTCTGCGCGGGCAAGGAGGTGGTATACGTATCCAATAGCGAAAACCATCAGCCTTGCTTGCGCAGACCTCCTCTGTGCTCCTCCTCACACCTTTTCCTCTCCTCTTCCCTACCCCTTCCTATATTTAGTAAGCACAAAAGTGTATATAATCCATCACAGGCGGGGTGGTGGTGAACGTATACAATAGCGTAGCCACTACTCCTTCCTAAGCTGAGTTTGGCCACAGTGTTGGCGTTTCTCTGCAGTGCTCATCCAAAATAGCCGTGAAGCACTTAAAATTGGAAAAAAAAGCAGGTGACCTGTCATAAAATACGTAGACAAATCATGTTACATGTTTATAACATGTCGTGCCGACCCTACTTACAGTGGAATAAGAGCAGGAGAAAGAAAGATGCTTCACTTTGTATTATAGAAGTATAATCCTGTAATAATGTATGTATGTTTGTTACTCCTTCACGGTGATAACGCTGAACACTGAAATAACATATAGGATATAGAAATCCTGTTAATTCTAAAGGAATTGGATGACATTGAAAAGCGCCATCTAGTATCAACCAATCACGCGAAAACGGTCCACGGAAACAAAGTTAGGTACTGGTAAAAGCTAGTTTATAATAGATTACATACATAAATCGGTTAGATAAATTTGCATGTAATGAAGAGCTTTCTTGAAAATACTCATTCAAACGTCATTCATTTATTTAATGTGCATTTTAATATATACATCGCATCCGAAAAAGATTTAATTATGCAATTTGGAAGACAGTAACTACATCTGCAGTTTATCTGTTTATATTAATAGTTCGCTGGCATGTAAATTCTAGTGTTGATCGGCACAATATTTTGCAGCAGCAGAAATTGTACTATAATTTTTTAAATAATTTATTATTTTGCTATAATCAGAGTGCGTTAAGTGTAGGAAGCAAAATCGTTCTCATAACTCGTACATGCAGTATTATAGTTAATTAGTAATATTCCGCGGTTTCATCCGCGTAATTTTTCTTTTTTACAGCTTATTTTATTTTTATAACAGTTTCCTATATTTTTAGAAAATGTTATATAGCCTATGTTGCTCAGTAAAGATGCAGCTTTCCAAAGGTGAAAGAATTTTTGACATCGGCCTATCAGTTTTTGTGTGAAAACATTACAAACATACATACAAATTTTTCCTCTTTATAATATGAGTATAGATGTATAGAACCGGCTATACTCACGTCTTATTCTAGCGGCGGAGCGGATCCGGGAAGTCGAGTCCTTGGTTCCGATCCGTCACAGAACGAGCGGGGCGCAGGCGACTCCTAACGGGGACCTCCGAGCGATTCGAACGGGGTCTATCGGACGCTCCCTGGAGTTAGGTCCCCTACGCGTTCGATGGATCTGGTCCTTCAAATGCATCGATTAGCGGAAGAAGGGGCCACTGTTGGAAAGGCCCCGACCAGGAGGTGGCGCTTTCCGGAGTAAAGAGCGGCTGCAGGCGGGGATGGGGGCTATGTTACCCTGTCCCCGCCAGCAGCAGCGTGGTGGAGCACTGTCAGGTTTTTAGTCGGTGAGAGTCCGACATACCCGCCGCTCGTCCCCATAGGGCTGTGATGTCCCTTAATGGATTTTCCTGAAATAAAAAAAATACTTCAGTTACGGGGCGAAACGATCGTTGATCTGTAATATTTAATGTACCAGCCGCCGGCCCGACGTCAACTTATTTAACTTAACTTTAGTCGCCTTTTGCAACACCTCGGTAAGAAATGATTGTGGTCTTTTCTACTCAGCCGTATACCACAAGGCATAGCTTTTCTTTTGCTTTGCTTTTTTGCTTGTCTTATAACTACATAATTTTTGTAAGTTCTGCAAATATACTACAGGTATTTGCATTAAATTTAATGTATACATTAAATTTAGTTAACTAAAGCCCTGCATATCGTATCGTCCTTAGAATAAAGGTTCAATATACTCACGTGAGTCTCTCTGAATACGTACGTACTGAAGACTCTAATACGTGGCTATTTCGAGCGGCAATGCCGAGCGCGCAGAGATGGGAAATGACACAGGACTGATAAAGCACCTTTTACATGAGACGTACGAGCTTTAATAATATCAGAAGTGCAACCAATCAGTGTTCATAAATTCACCAAAATGTAAGAACGTATCTTTTTCCCTCAAACTATTTCTTTTTATTATTATCATTCATTCTCCTGCTACTATCCTACTCTAAATCCTACTCTAAATGGTCGGTACAGCATGTTATAAATATGTTATCACATGATTCGGCTAGGTATTTCATGACCTGACGTCAAATTACCTTAGTCGTATTTTACGACACCTCAGTAAGATATGTGGGTGATCTATTCTAATCAGACGAATACCACACGGTATAGCTTTTATTATTATGTATTAAATATACATTTAATATTTTGATTGACTAATAACTACATAATGTTTAGAAGTTCAACAGATATACTGAAGGTTTTTGCATTAAATTTAATGTATACATTACTAAAGCCCTGCATATCATATCGTCCTTAGAATAAAGGTTCAATATACTCACGTGAGTCTCTCTGAATACGTACTGAAGACTCTAATACGTGGCTATTTCGAGCGGCAAATGGCAATGCCGAGCGCGCAGAGATGGGAAATGACACAGGACTAATAAAGCACCTTCTACATGAGACGTACGAGCTTTAATAATATCAGAAGTGCAACCAAGCAGTGTTCATAAATTCACCAAAATGTAAGAACGTACCTTTTTCACTCAAACTATTTAACTTTACATTATCATCATTGTGTATATTTGTATTTAAGTATATATTTAAAAAATATATAAGTATATATTCACAAGTTGTCTGTCACCCAGAACACATGTATTAAGTTACTTACTTTGGGGACGGACGACCGTGTGTAAGTGTCCCATATATTTATTTATTCATTTAATAACTTCATGTCAACACTTTACGAATAAATATGAAATTTGTATTTTAGAACAAAATATTACAAACAAATAGTTCCATCAACAATATTAAATACCTGAAATATTTTAAAAATAATACACTATCATTCTCCTGCCCTTATTGCACTAAAATATCTGATATATGTTGTCACATGCTCCTAAAATAAGCGTAACACACAGGCAGACAGACGTTTGTGGGTTTGTTTGTTGGGATGTAATTTGGTAAAATTAAAGCTTTTATACCGAAGCATATAAATATTCTAATTTTTCCTTTCAGAACTAATAAAGATATTGTTAATAATAAAAGGGTATTATAAAATTAAAAAATTACTGAGACAAGTATCGGTTTCAAGATGGTTGTTTGTCAGTGTCGGTAAAACTGACCGAGCAAACATGGCGTAGGTGTATTAAACATATATTCTATCCTATAGGCGAAGGTGAAAAATATTCCATTTATCCCGTGTTTACTTTAATACCAATATCTCAAAAATATTACTGATATATTACAACGTCCGTCACTGTCGGTAAAGCAGATCGAACAAACATATTGTAGGCGTAGAATCAGATCCTTTACTCTGTTTTTGGATGAAGGTGACCAATATAATATACTATACTAAACTATGCTATACTGTACTGTAATGTACTGTACTGTAATGTGCTTTACTGTGCTATACGGCACTGTACCGTACTGTACTGTAGTGTACTGTATTTTTATAAGCGTCATAGTCAATATATTCTAGAAGCCGTGTGGTATCCGGCTGAGTAGAATAAACCACCCTCATTACTTACTGAAATGTCGTTAAAGGTGACTAAGGTAAGTTGACCAGGTATGTGGTATCCGGCTGAGTAGAATAAATCACCCTCATTACTGACCGGGGTGTCGTGAAAGGCGACTAAGGTAAGTCAACCCGCCGTGTGGTATCCGGTTGAGTAGAAAAGACCACACTCTTTCTTACCGTGTTGTCGTAAAATACGACTAAGGTAAGTTGACGACAGGCAGGCGGCCGATCGTAAAATACGTAGCCAAACCATGTGACAGCATGTTTATTACATGTTGTGTCCACTTAGAGTGGGATTAGGGCAGGTGGATGATGTGGAAAATATACTATACTATGTATATTGTTTTTGCTTTGCTGGCGAGCTGTTTTTGTATAGAATTAATATTGTCATAGTCAATATATTCTAGATTCGTGTTGAAATTATCTCTCTAGGCCTGTATGCTATTTGCAAACAGAATATGCACAGAATATATTATAATAATATTCCTTATTGCCCCGAATATATATTGTCTCGAATTACCAAATAAGGAATATTGTATAGAGTTTGCTGAACCAAGTAGTCATAACTGAATAGCAGATGGTAAAATCCTACGAAAGCCATTTAAGAATGGTAATATGTGCGAGAATGATATTATGATAAAGGAAACGTGAATGGTGACGTAAAAAAGTAAAAAATAATAAGCATTGTGTTAAAATTAAACAAAAGCTTTTATATTTAAATGACTATAATATTTAAATAAGTTAATCTTATATATGTATATATAATATCTCGGAAACGTTTCCAACGATTTATGTTGGTTGTTCAGCATGGGGTTTTGGGGGTTTTCGATCTAGTTAGGCTTTATTTAAAAAAATGTCGTTTTATCCTTGTTTCGGGCACTAAAAAAACAGCAGAAATAGAAATAGAAACAGAAACTTAAGTTGTGGTAGCTCAATGGGGAACGGCGGGCTATAAAAGTTAAAATACCCGATATTTAAACCCACATGTCACTGGCCCTTACTTTCTTCTACTATTTTTTAAATATTAAAAAAATTGCCGAGCAAGGCTCTATCTTCTTATTAAATAATACGAGAATAAAATGATTTGAAAGAAACCTAAGCGCTCAAAGTTTTGACTATAATTTTGATTATGAAAATAGGCATTTATAATTAAAGAATGCTCTAAATGAATCTCCAGTCATTGGAGAATCCACTCTAAGTATTTTCATGTTTGGTTATTTTATGAAAACTGCGAGACCAAGATTTTGTATTTACCTATTTATCGCACATTTTAAAGCACGTTCAAATGTACATGCCACTTAACAACTTTATTCCGAACCCGAGGCCGCCTTTGATTCCTTCACGGGAAATGGGGGAACGATTTAGCACTATTCACGCGATATGACAAAATCGCAGTGCTTCACATTATACCTATTACTTTAGGCCCTATTAATTTAAATACATTCCTATTAGATATTAAGATTCTCTCATATCTTTAATTTCTTGATAAACAAAAACATCATTATTATCATCCTTCTGCCCTTATCCCACTCTAAGTGGGGTCTATTGACTGACTATTATATCAAAAACAAACCTGGTTTGGTTACGTTATTTTACGACCGGCCGCATACCTGACATGAACCTACCTTAGTCGTATTTTACGACACCTCGGTAAGAAAGAGGCTGGTTTATCCTACTCAAACGGATACCACACGGTTTTTTTAGACAGGAAAAATTCCCTTATGGGTACCGCCGCCCAACGGGGACAGGCAACGGTTATGTCGGACTCGCACTGACTAAAACAACCTGTATACTTCACCACGCTGCTGGTGGCTGGGACAGGGTACCTGTGAGACATTGCCCCCCATCCCCGCCAGCAGCAACTCTGTACCCCAGAGTGCGCTACCTCTGGGTCGGTGCCTCTCTATAAGTGGCCCCTCCCACCGATGGACAATGCATCGGGAGCACCAGATGCATCGACCGCCTCGGAGACCTTATAAGGTCCGATAAAACCTGTTCCCCGTTAGGGCGGCACGCGATAGTCTCTAGAGAGTCGCCTGCGGCGGATCGGATCCAAGAACTCGACTTCCCGGATCCGCCTCGCCGCCTCCTTCCGCGAGACAACGTCCTCGCAGAAGGAGGCCATCGCTGCCCACGATTGCTGCCTGTCCACCATATCACGACCCACGGTGGGCAGGGAGATATCGTGCCGATACCACACGGTGGGTCAACTTACCTTTAGTCGCCTTTTACGACACCTTGGTAAGAAATGAGGGTGGCCTATTCTACTCAGACGGATAACACACGGCTTCATTTTATAGATGTAATATCTGCATATGATGCAGAACTTAAAGAGCGATGTGAATTTATAATAGTTTACATAATGACGTAGCACACATAGAACGTGCCATTTTCTATTACCGCTATTGCGAAATCCAGTCAATTAATCATGTGTATTTTTCCACATAAATTTGAAGTCATCTATTGGCAATACGCCATAAATTTGCGCTTATTTTATAACGATTATCCAAACATGTATTGATGGTTGTTATTTCAAGCATTAGCTATTTCCGAATCATGTGTGTAAAATGAGGGAATTAACGCGAAATTGCTAGGATATTAGCAATAACATGTTGTATTGATTGTTTATTGACTGCACATTGCAGCGCAAAGTTTTTATAGCTTAAATCTTTAATATTCATAAAGTTATTAAATAAATATATTACACACTTAGATACACACACGTCTCCAAAGTAAGTAACTTAAAACAGGTAGGTAGGTAGACAGACAACTGGTGAATATATACATACTATATTTATATAGAATATATTTATATATACATACAAGATTAACTCATTTAAATATAAAAGATATGAAGCAAGACGTTATAAGACTTCCAGCAATAGATGGGATTTAGTTAATAATCGGAATCCGGCACCAAATGCATAAGGCAATATCGTGAACTATACAGTGAACGTGTCGGGAATTGATTCTACTTCATTACTATGCTCTTGTTCTCGCAGGAGTGCTTTAAGTGCCTCGGCAAGATTAGTTGCATCTCCGAGTATCGGATCTGTTTTAAACTATAAGCTTACAGAACTTTGATAATAACTTTACGTTCGAGTTAATCGAATTTTATGGTTCAAGTTTTTTTAATAATGATATCGTTACCATTAACACTGTTTTGTGAAAAATATTGTTGATATCTTATATTAAAGTAATAATAGGGTACTATTATTATTTTTTTTTAAGTTTCTTTTTTATTTTGTAAAAAATTACCGAGCAAGTCTCGGTCCACCAGGTACTGCCCTTATTAATAGCAGAATTTGTTATATTCCTAATCAATTTATCAGCATGCTTTAAATTAAAAGTTACTATTTATTCACAACAAAATATATAAGTTATATCTATCTAAATTGCTTGCATGCTAGTACTATACAAATCATACCCTCGTGAAATGGTCCCAAGAATGCTGGACCCGGTTCCGCGTAAAATCGCTAGGCTTTAAGATTCTTTGTGCTTAAAAGAAGCTGGCCCTCTTGTAAGGCAATTAACAGAGGTGTTAGAACAAATAATATTTTTCGCACTTTGACTTTTCAATGGCCCTAGGGTGTCAACTGCAAGGGGATAAATTTATAAGTCTCGATATGCATAATTTCGCCAAATTTGGCTAATTCCGCCGCAGCTCTGTTTTGACGCCGTTTACGATATGAGGCTTACGTAAAAACGCATTTTGTTTATAACATTAGAACCTGTCTCTGTTCCTAAAAAAAGCGTTCTCTCTCCAAACCAAAACAAAAACCTCCAAACCAAAGCGCGCTCAAAAAAGCCTGCGATGGCAAGCTTATCGAATTATCTCCGAAGGTTCAAGGAGAATAAAAATACCGTTAGTGGCTAGACTCTTTTGATAGTATAAGTTAAAGTTAAACATAAAATAATGCAAGCAGTAATAAATTACCTGTTACTATGTAAGACAACGTTTTCGTTCACAGTACAAAATTGAATATAAATAAAAGGTTCATCTTAATATTTAAATGAGTTAATCTTGTATATATATATATTTTCCGAATCTCGGAAACGGCACCAACGATTTTCCTGAAATTCAGCATGTAGGAGGTTTTGGGGGAGAAACATTGATCTAGCTAGGTTTTATGTAAAAAAAATATTGTTTTATCCCTATTTTTGGGCATTAAAAATCACTAACATTTATATTGAATTGAATTTTCGCCATTAACTGTCAAGTCGACGTAGCTTATTCGGTTAGCGGGCAGCCTCGAGAAATGTGAGCGCCAAGGATCGATCCCAACTAAATAATTGTTTTTTCTTTTTTTAAAGTTTTTTTTTGTAAAAAATTACCGAGTGAAGCTCGGTCACCCAGATATTTTCTCTTAAACGTTGATATTAATTTTTTCTCAAAGCGATATTATAAAGAACATTATATCACAATTAATAAAAGGTAATGAGCAAGTAATTTTTGTAACAAAGCAGCGCGTATAAGACGTTGCTTATAAATTTTATATTAATAAACATCTATAGCGAGAAATTTTACTTAACGGTCGGATGTGCGACTAATCTTCTCAAAGCACCTTCCCAGGGAATATAATAGTATAATAATGAAGCCAAATCAATTCGCTCTTTCAGGATATTGCCTAATAAATTTCCTGCCAGATGTTAATAATTGCCTGTCTCTTCTGAATATATAGTTTCTATACTCGACTTGTTGTAATTCGACTTACAGTTTTAGTATAAGTAAGCTTTTTTTTTTATTTTATTTTATTTTATTAGGCCATCAACAATATATACATTATTAACATGTTGAAAAGTTACATGATACCTTAAAAATAGAAACTAAATGCTATATTAATTAAAGACGGCTACAAAATTTACAAAAATAACAAACATTCATACTAAGATATAAAAAGGTGACAATAACACTGATTATGTAACTAGGTGTTATTTAAAAGTTTTAGAAGAGATTTTTTAAACATTGTTTCGGAATCGTGCATTATATCTAACATATTACCATATTACTTACTTATTACTTTAATAGCCCAGCGGTGGGACCGTGAGACTGTTTCGTTGTTTTACACCGCCTCCGGTCGTGTTCGACCGCCTGCCTGACGTCGACTTACCTTAATCGAGTTTTATGACAACTTGGTAAAAAATGAGGGTGGTTTGTTGTACTCAGCCGGATACCACACGGCGGGTCAACTTAACTAAGCCGCCTTTTACGACACCTCAGAAAGAAATGAGGGGGGTCTATTTTACTGAGCCAGATACCAAACTACGGGTCAACTTACCTTAGTCGCCGTTTACACCTCAGTAAGATATGAGGGGGGTCTATTCTATTGAGCTGGATACCACACGGCGGGTCGTCTTACCTTAGTCGACTTTTACGACAACTAGGTAAGAAATGAGGTTGGTTTGTTCTACTCAGCCGGATACACGGCGGGTTAACTTACCTTAGTCGCCTTTTACGACACCTCAGTAAGAAATGAGGGTTGTCTATTCTACTCAACCGGATACAAAATAGCGGTTAATAGAAAAAAGAAATGCGATTGTTATATGAAATTGAGTTTAATTTAATGAAAAATATCACAAAGGCATTACAGACGCCTAAGTAAATACGTAACACGAAATGGTCATAAGTTATATACAAATGGAAGTTTGCTCTTCATTAGTCCGTTTGTTTAGGCAGAACCTTGTTGAATCAGCTATTAAAGACATCAAAATTTATTACAGCGCGTATATTTTGGTAAAAGTTGTATAAATTGAAATGTTTCGATGTTTTATTTATGCATTAAAAGCTTTTACTTGCCTTGCATGTATGATTGTATTATTGTAATACTTAATTTTGAAAAGAGTGACCGCCGAATTTCTTGCTGGTTCTTATCGGCAAGAGCATGTCACGTCTATTCAGCGTTTGCCGCTTTCCCAGACTCCATACGACACCGGAGGTGTAGTGTTCCAGCCTGGGAAAGAAACTTCGTTGAACGTGGCCTTTACCTAACCTAACATCGGTGGGAACGGACGCTAGCATTAAACATAGTTATTAGTTACATATATATAATCTACATATTAAATATTAAATACAGTTTAAGATAATCATTGTACATAGATATAACTCAATAAAGAAGTTATTGATATAAAACGGAGTTTGTACCCGACAGTCGCCCCCCAATATATAATTGGCGCAGTCGGTAGGATCTCAGCGTTTACCGCTTTCCCAGACTCCTTACGACACCGGAGGTGTAGTGTTCCAGCCTGGGAAAGAAACTTCGTTGAACGTGGCCTTTACCTAACCTAACATTGGTGGTTCCCACCAACGCTAGCATTTAAGAATAGTCTTAATTACATATATACAATATACATAATCTACATATTAAATAGTTTAACATAATTATAGTATAATAACTCAATCGTACCCAACAGTCGCCTCCCAATATATAATTAGCATATTTCCGATCCAGTCGTAACTTCATTGTAATTTGACGATCCGAAAGTGCTTGTAAAAGCCAATTTGAATAAAGAATTATTTGAATTTGAATTTGTACGTGTAGATTATATATAAAAAAAACTTATGTGCCTAATTAATAATAGCAATTTATCATACGCTTTCCGGCCCAGGGAAACGTCATCAGGAAACCTGCATATCTCTAGAGAATTCTGGTCTATTCTACTTAGCCGGATACCATACGGAGAATCAACTTACCTTAGTTGCCTTTTACGAACTCTCAGTAAGAAATGAGGGTAGTCTATTCTTCTCAGCCAGATACCACACGGTGGGTCAACTTACCTTTGTCGCCTATTACGACACCTTAGTAAGAAATGAGGTTTGTATTTGTACTCAGCCGGACCCCACACGGCAGGTCAACTTACATTAGTCTCCTTTTACGATACCTGGGTAAGAAATGGCGGCGGTCTATTTACTCGGCCGGATAACTTTTTTTTTATCACATCGTACGCTTTAATGAAACGCCTTGAGCAACAGAGTTCAGCACTTTTAAATAGAACCTCTTTTGTTTTGTAGTTGCGATATGTACATACTATTAAACAGCATTACAACGGCACAAAACAAACATGAGTAGGCTACCCTTTTATATTAATCATAGTAAATCAAAACCCTTTGTCGTACAAATCCCTATATAAACGAAAAACCTTGAATAATTCATCCATGTTATAATGCGCTGTATTACAATCGGTTAGGCGCTATAATTGTCTGTAAGATTTATTCTGTAGTCCAAATAAGTACCGTTGTACGGGAAACGATAACCTATTTTGTCCCATAATTAAGGGCAACTTAAATGCTAATCTCACTTTACTAAAATTCCCTGAGGCAATATGTATGTCTATGAAATTGCCTATGAAATTTTTTACGCAAAATAGTCTAAATAGTGACCCTTTCTCATTATATTTTCTCATTATACTCTAACTAAAACCACAGAGAAAATATACCAATAATTTTAAAAAACAAATGACACCCTACTCTTCTTCTTCTTCTTCTTTTTGGTTAATGGCACTTATACTGCTGTTTGATGTTAGCAGTAATTCCGCCAATGTCAGCGTAGTGGAAAAAACAACATGAATGAGTTAAAATATATTTTGATGGCAACTTTTTTGAGAGATGGTTCGGTGAAATTATTAACCTGCATGACAAACACAAATATATGTTAGTTACATCTATCGTTAGTATGTTAGTAGATCTAAAACAGCAAACTAAGTTTGAATAAATGTTAGTTTAACTAACATATATTCAAACAACAATAAATAAAAATATATAAACAATCCATAGACTAACACATTTGGCAACACAAACAAAAGCGACATATAATTTTCCCAAGTCACACATACTATCTGACAAAACAAAAAAAAAATAAAAATAAGTATTGTATATATTATAAATATGACACGACTAAGATACTTATAATTTAATATTATATTTTTTAATATATTTACACAACAGGTTGATAATGGGAGGATCAAAATTGGTCAGAAGAGATTGGAAGTTTATTGGACGAGGGATTTTAATTGGCAAAATATCATAGAGAGATGTCGGGTATTTGCTACAATTGAAAAATATGTGGTCTGTCGTACCTTCGTCTAGGCCACATTCACAAATTGAGTGATCTCGTACTCTTAGTTTTGCCAAATGAACAGGTGTACAAACATGCCCCAAACGTAGACGACAAATAGTAGAAGTAACCTGTTTTTGGGCTTGTCGATAGTGATAAAACCAAGGCTTTTTTGGAATTTTTGGTTGAATGGATCTATAATATTTTGCTTTGCGAAGGTCAGTAGACCATTGCATATTCCACGATCCAAAAATATGCCTTTTTGCTAATGAAACTAAATCCCTGGCATGAACCATATGGTGATTCAAAGAACCAAACCTTGCAGCGTCCTTTGCCCATGCGTCAACACTTTCGTTACCTGGGATACCACAATGCCCGGGAATCCATATTAGAACTACCTCTAATCCTTGATTGGAGCAAGAGAGGAGAATTTCTTTAATTTGCAAAATTATTGAGAAATTCTGATACTTATTTTTAAAAATGTTACCAGCTAAGCATTCTAAGCAACTTTTAGAGTCCGAAAAAATCAAGACTTTATTGAGGTGATGAGATTCGATGTATGAAACAGCCTCAAGGATAGCAATAGCTTCACCTGTGAAGACTGTAGTTTCAGGAGGACACTTAAAACTTAGTACTACATTATATTTTGGCAACCAAACAGCAGCACCTAAGTCACTATTTAAGTCTAACTTTGAAGCATCTGTATAAACGGGAAGCCACTCTTGCCAATGCTCATGTATTATTTGTTGAAATTTAGTATGAGCAGCCACTTCGTTTTTGTTTACACCAAAATCCAGGATCACCCTCGGTTGAAAAATAAGAGCATCAAAGTTATGCTCAAATAATGGGTGAATCATAGTTTGACGCAACGGATATCTCATCTCTTTATACTTGTTGTAACTGGTTACAATTCTAGGGGGAATCTTATGGGCCCAGTATCTTTCGACTGTAACTTTAGCGGACAGGGATTCTAAAATGGGTAATAAAGGATGAGAGTTTAATTGTACAGATTTAAAAATAAATCTATCTGCTAGATATTGACGACGTAAGTCTAAGGGTGGTTCAACGCATTCAACTTGAAGTGCATTCTTAGGTGACGTCTTCATGGCTCCTATAATAATACGCAAACATTTAGCCTGGATCAAATTAAGTTTCTCTAGTCCACTCTTATTACATGGCTCAAAGATGAATGAACCATAGTCAAAATGGCTGCGGACTAACGCATTATAAAGAAGTTTTTGGCAGTAAGGATGAGAACCCCACCAAGCGCCCGAGAGTGACCTAAGTACATTAACTCCTTTCTCACATTTTTGGGCGATATAATTAAAATGAGCAGCACCAGTCATGCGTTGGTCAAGGACAACACCTAAGAATTTTACTTCGTTAACCATGGATATGGGCTCATCATTGCAGTGTAGAACAATAAGTGGTAAATTTCTTCGTCGACTGAACACTATTGCCTTACTTTTGTTTATCGACAGAGAAAGTCCATGATCCGTTAACCAGTTATTGAGATAAAATAAGGCAGAATTTAATCTTGATGTTGATTCATCTAAGTTTTTACAAGCTACGTAAACTGCTAGGTCATCTGCATACTGTAGAATTTTACAAAAAGAGGACACTGTATGATCAAGATCACAAGTATAGATGTTATACAAGAGGGGACTGAGAACTGATCCTTGCGGGAGTCCTTTCCAGACAGTTCTAGGTTGGAGTAAATGTCCATTTAACCGGACTTTTATAAATCTTTGCGACAGAAGATTTATAACACAGCGTATTATCCTCACAGGAATACTCAGATGGTGCATTTTCTGCCTGAGTATTGGAAGAAGCACACTATCGTAAGCAGATGAAATGTCTAAAAAAACTCCCGCAAGATGCTCTCCATTTGAGAAGGCCAAATTAATGTCACTTGAAATAATACACAGACTATCCATGACACCTTTACCTCTGCGGAAACCATATTGTGACTTAGCCAAAATCTGTTTATTTTCTATAAACCACTCCAATCTATTTTTTAACATGTGCTCTAGGGTTTTACACAGAGTTGATGACAGGGCAATTGGGCGGTACGAAGAAGCTTCTTGTGGGTTTTTCCCAGGTTTTAATATGGGGATGATTATCTGAGTTTTCCACATTTCTGGAATAACGCCAGAAATAAATATATTATTTAAAATTGCGAGAAAAATATTTTTGCCAAATAAACTTAAATTTTTCAAGAAGGAATATGGGACTCCATCTTCTCCTGGGGCTGAATCCCTAAGTTCTTGTAATACGATTTGTAGCTCTGTTAATGTAAATGGATCGTCAAACCTATGAGAGGGGGTAGATGGAGTACATGTTATAAAGTAGTCCATCTCAGGAACAAAAGGTGGAGCCAATGTAGTTAAAAATTGTTCTAACCAAGATGATGGATCATTAGAGGTTACTGAATCCGCAATACGAGCTCCTCTAAATTTTTTAATCTTACCCCAAACAAGAGTGGCCGGGGTTCTGGGAGATAAACTCTCACAAAATTGGATCCATCCTTTCTTTTTCTTTTTAGAAAATAGTCTTCTAGCCTGTGCTGATATTTGTTTAAAAGTTAAAAAATTTTGTGTAGACATATTTGAATTATAAATTAGCTCTGCATCTTTACGTTTTTTTACAATATCAGTACAGTCACTGTCCCACCATGGAGGAGAAGAAAGTTTTTGTGTAGCCCGTTTTATTGGAAAGAGAGTGTTTGCAGAAGTTGTAAGAATTTCTACAAATATTTTACATATGTCAGAAACATCATGGATACTCTGCAAATTATAATTTAGAATTTTATTATCGACTGTTGCAGAAAAAGCAGTCCAATCAACGTCTTTTAGTTTATATTTAAGTAGTGATTGATTAAAAGGGATGGGGGTAACTTGATTAGGCATGGTAATAAGGATTGGAAAATGATCACTTCCATGGGTGTGTGGTAAAACTTTCCAACATAGTAGGGACGATAAGGACGGGGAACAGAGTGTCAGATCCACTGCAGATTTAGGGTTTTGGCCAGGATGCACTAGACGAGTGGGTGAACCATCATTAATTACACATACATTAATGTCATCAAAAATACTAATTAAGTGGCTAGAGAAAGAGTCATTGTAATAACACCCCCAGGAGATGTGATGACAATTAAAATCACCTAAGATGAATATAGGAGAAGGTAGCAGGGAACATATAGAGGACAATGCAGGTATGATGCTAGAATGGGGATGAGGGACATAAACAGAAAGGAATGAAATGTTCATTGCTCTAACAGCAATAACATCAAAATCAAGAGAATTTTGTGGAAGGGATATTTGGGAGTATGTGATAGAATTTTTGATCAATAAAGCACAACCATCATGACCATCACCTCTGTCAGCTCGCAAACATGTATATCCAGGCACTCTAAATACAGAGTGAGGATATAGCCATGTTTCCATGACAGAAGCAATGGCAACATTGTACTTATTAATCAAATGAATTAATTCATGTTTTTTATTTTTGATACTTCTACAATTCCATTGGAGAAAAAGTGTTTGAGCCATTTTTGTCAAGTATGATATTGATTATTTCAGAAATTTTAGTAGCAACGATGTTCGGTAAATTTTGTTTTGATTGTGATAAAACTTTTACTAGTGTCAATATAAGATTAATGATTTCTTCACTAGAAGTCGGAACAGTTGAATTTGATTGGTTTTGTAAAGCACACCCATTTGGAATACTAGATCCAGGAGTTTCTACAAGAGATTGATGAAGTCTTTTATCAAAACCTATAGGAGTTGATGTTCTTGCCCTAGGAGTAGATATAACAGTTTTTCTATATGATCTATTAATGGAGGAGGGTTGGGGAGAAATTTGGTTGATAGGGATCTGGGGGGAAGGAGCAAACATGGCAGAAGCAATATCTGCATATGATCTTCGTACAGGGGGAACTTGAATTGATGCATCAAAATATGAGATATTGTGTTCTGACATTAATAATTTAATATTATGTTGTCTGGATTGCTCTGGACATTTTTTATCAGTAGCCATATGGGCTCCTGAGCAAAGAAGACAAGATACAGAGTCCAATGCAACTTCACAGCTATCACCAGTATGCGTTTGACTGCATTTATAGCATCTAGGTTTTGACCTGCACTGGGTTTTGATGTGACCAAATCTACAACAATTATGACATTGAATTGTTGGAAGAAGGTATGTTTCTATATGCATGGAGGTGTGGTACACATAGACATGTTTTGGAAGAATTTGTCCGCTAAAAGTACATACTACTGATTGGGTAGGGACCCAACAAGCAGTCTCATTATTGACAATTTTTCTATTCAGCCGACGTGCTTTAATTATTTTCCCAACACCATCAGGAAGTTCCATAGCCTCAACAAACTCAGTCATTGACCATTCCTTAGGTACACCCCTGATTAGACCCATTCGAGTGACATGATAGGATGGTACATTAGCTTTTAACTTATTGATGAGAAGGCATTCATGAGTCAAAAAAGAATTAGCATCGTTACTAGTTTTAAACTCAACAGATACACGATTGCGACCAATGCTTTTAATGCCATCTCTTACTATATTACCTACCTTATTCTTAACCAATATTGAGCCTACTTTAACAGGGCGAAGGCTAAGGCCTGCTGCTAGGTCAGGTTCAATCCGCGAAATGTGGACGACATAAGGAGCTCTGTCCTCAGGGCTATAAGTACGATCAGTTATAGTTACGGAAGGGTGAACATAAATTGAGTCGATAGAGGCAGAAGGTGAATCATATTCTGTTACCGTTATCTTAGCTAAATTGCTAGGGACAAGTTCGGCGCGACGTTTCACACCTCGGTCTTTGTCTACGGAATGAACATTAGAAGGGGGATCGGGCGGATCCCCGGGAGATTCGTCTCCCATTTTATCTAAAATTTGTTAATTTTAAGTTTAGTATATTAAGACAACACAATATACACACTCACCACCGATTTATCTCTACGAAAAACAATAATAAAGACACCAGATAGTAAACAACGTCAAAAACACGTGTGTTTACCAACTAGCTAACGAACGGAATCACCCTACTCGTAGGTGAATATTGTCGAAATCCCTAAAAAGACCTACGAACTTTGACATTTCTTTTTATTTGGAGGTAGTATGAGAAAAGAGAGAGAGTGTTTTCTCATTTTAGAATAAAAGTGGAAGATTATTTTCCTTAAATTTTTGTTTTTTAAATATACAGTAAATTCTCGGTAAGTTAAAATCTAAGGGAAGCTCAAATTTTTGTAGTTATACAATTTTTGACTTATCACGGGTTTATAAAAGAGGAGGGGGGGGGGTCTTGTAAGTTAATTCTTAGGTCCAGAAGCGGCCATTTCGAGGCTGTTAGAATTACGTAACCAAACATTGTTCCAAAATAGGAAAATCGGCCATTTTTCGTCTTTAACCTAATAAATTTTCTCCCGATTTTTGTTTTTTTAAGAGCTCAGCTTTTTTAACAATGATTGATAATGTACTCATGTATGTATGGGCCGCAATGTCTTTCCTTTTAAATTCACTTGTCACTGCTTCACTCACTTAAATTTATCGGCGTATGTTAGTGTTTTTCATTTTCATGATAAATTCTTTAACTTTTATCAAAAGCGATGTTTCCTGGATACTGTTACCCCGCAGACGAAGTCTGAGTTAAACGGTTAGCCTATAGCAGAAGCAGAACGCTTTAAAACTTACCTATATTATAAATTTATACGAAAATAAATACATCATCATCCTCCTGTCCTTATCCCACTCCAAGTGGGGTCGGCCCAACATGTTATAAACATGCTGTCACATGATTTGGCTGCATTTTTACGACCGGTCGCCTGCCTGACCTCTACTTACCTTAGTCGTATTTTACGACACCTCGGTAAGAAAGAGGGTGGTCTATTTTACTCAACTGGATACCACACGGCGGATCGACTTACCTTAGTCGCCTTTTACGACACCTCGGTTAGCAATGAGGGTGGTCTATTCTACTCAGCCGGATACCACACGGCTAATACGAAAATATAAATACATTTCATTAAATTCATCGGCTGTTAAAAATAATGTGGTTGTAAGTGAATGAAACACTTCAACAAAGTGAGGTAGATCGTTAAAGTGCATGAATATAAATGTTTTTATACCTTCCAAGGTTACTCCAGATATAAATAATTTTAAAATCATCGTCTTCAATAGTGTTCCTTACGTACGTTGAACCAGATTTTGGCGTTCGTCCAATTACGCCCTTGTCAATATTTTGGTACAGGTTTCTGTAGATACTCCGATAATATTATTTTAAAAATGCAATTAATTTACATTTTGGTAAAATCGAGAATGTTAATTTATGGAATACTAGCGGTCTGCCCCTGCTTCGCACGGGTATAAAATATATAGCCCATGTCACTCAGTGAAAATGTTAATTTAAATTATATGCTGTAAACGGCCATATTGATCTATATTAAATCAACAATGTATTTAAGGTACTTAATTGGATAAGGATTAATGCTGTATTGTATAAAAATTGCTTCGAAAATAAGGCATTATTTTTCGTAAAAAGTAAATGACAAAAAATACTATTGTGGGTTATCCATAATAGATTGACATATACCATCGCGGACTTTTCTGTAGACATTTTTTAAGGTGTACAAATACTTAGCACATCATTTTGATAAATCTCGTAGGGCTTAGCCTGCGCTTGCAACGTAAGCGGAAAAAAATGTAATTATTTACGACATCACATTAGAAACCTTAAAATTTACAGTATTTCTCTACTCCATATTGAATGTTATTATACATATAAACCTTCCTCTTGAATCACTCTATCTATTAAAAAAAATCGCATTAAAATCTGTTGCGTAGTTTTAAAGATTTAAGCATACATAGGGATATAGGGACAAACAAAGAATGTGACTTTGTTTTATATTATGTAGTGAAGACGTTGCTTCACGAAATACTTTGCGATTCTCACATTGAGGGATCTCTTCATCGTTCGTCGGTTATGGGCCGAAACGAAACGAAACCGAAACCGAAACGGCAATATGTATGTCTATGAAATTGCCGATGAAATTTTTGACGCAAAATAGCCTAAACAGTAGCCCTTTGCCCGTATCTCATTAATTTGTTTCGTTATACTCTAGCTAAAACCACAGAGAAAATATACCAATAATTTTAAAAAACAAATGACACCCTACTCGTAGGTGAATATTGTCGAAATCCCTTTAAAAGACCTACGAATTTTGACAATTTCTTTTGTTTGGAGGTAGTAAGAGAGAAGAGAGAGAAATTATTTTCTCATTTTAGAATAAAAGTGGAAGATTATTTTCCTTCAATTCTTGTTTTTTAAATATACAGTAAAACCTCGATAAGTTAAAATCCAAATGAAGCTCAAATTTTTTTTAGTTGTAGAGTTTTTAATTTATCACGGGTTTATAAAAGTGAGGGGGGGGGGCTCGTGAGTTAATTCTTAGGTCCAGAAGGAGCCGGTGGTATCCGGCTGAATAGAATAATACCACCCTCATTTCTTACCGAGGTGTCGAAAAAGGCGACTAAGGTAAGTCAACCCGCCGTGTGGTATCCGGCTGAGTAGAATAGACCACCCTCATTTCTTACCGAGGTGTCGTAAAAGGCGTCTAAGGTAAGTTGACCCACCGTGTGGTATCCGGTTTAGTAGAATAGACCACCCTCTTTCTGACCGAGGTGTCGTAAAATAAGGTAAGTTGACGTCAGGCAGGCGGCCGGTCGTAAAAACGTAGTCAAGTCATGTGACAACATGTTTATAACGTGTTGTGCTGACCCCACTTAGAGTGGGATAAGGGCAGGCAGAAAGAAATTCTATCAATGCTTTTGTACAAGAAAATAATTATCCTTTTTAATTTTAAATTCTTTGTCTAAAAAATCTCTAGTTGCACGTTGCATCGTAATAAGTGCGGATGGTTTGAAAAATTATCGGTGTCTTCTGTTATAGTCGTTTACATTGTTTGAAGGAAAAAAGAACTTAATAGTAATCAAATAGAATTGAATTTTAAGAAATGTGTTAAGTTCGGTGACCATTATTTCTTGGAATAAAAGACAAGATTTATGAATAGATTCAAATTCCACAAGCTTAAGACATTCAAATTCAAAATACACTTATTTAAGTGGAGTGTTTTCACCACTGATTCGGAAATTTGCTCCTACCGAAAAGGACCAGCAAGAAATCTTTTAATCGGATCGGCGGATAATCTTTTCAACAAAAATAATTACAATTTGATTGAAGGTTACAAGAAAATCGTATCACCTTTCCGAGACAAATTATAAAATTATACATGCAGGACAAGTCACCACACGTATCGCAAGACGCCGCTAACATCAACACTCCGCATAAGCACTACACACACTCACTACCACATGCATTGTATAAGGTATGTGATTGTTGCCTGCTTCATACACTTAGTATTACATATTATATTGTCGTAACAAACGCGGATTACAGCATAATAATTTTATTGTAACTTCTTTACCTTAGTCTCCTTTTAGGATACCTCGGTAAGAAATGAGGGTGGATATATTTAGAGACTGTCCTTTAAAAATATGCTATACCTCTATAGGTATGCTATATAGGTATACCTCTCGTTCAAGCCCTGTGATTACCAAAGTGCAGTCGATTCGATTAATAACGATCTAGCTCGTATAAAGGACTGGTCGGATAGTAATTCACTTGCACTTAACACCAGCAAATCTAAATTTATAATGTTTGGGTCTAAGAAACAATTGGCTAAGTTAAGTACGGTGGACGTGGCAATTAATATTAACGGTGAGAAGTTGGAAAGGCAAGATGAAGTTCGTAATCTTGGTCTAATAATGGATTCTAACTTACGCTTCGAAAATCACATCGCATCAACGGTACGCAACTGTTTCTACCGGCTGAAAATCCTATATAAGATACGAAGGTATCTTTCAGAGAAATTGAGAGTACAGCTTGTGGAAACTTTAATCCTGTCCAAATTAACATACGCAGATATTGTTTATGGGCCTCGTCTTTTGTCCCGAACGATTCGTCTTATTCAGCGAGTGCAGAATGCGTGCGCACGATTTAGTTATGATATACCATCGAGAAGCCATATAACACCATTTCTTAACAGACATAAACAGTTGAAAATGAAAGCTAGGAGAAAACTTCATTTGGCTTGTCTCCTCTTTGGTATGTTTAAATCTGGAAAGCCGGTGTATCTCGTTGATAAGCTCGTTTGGATGGACGATAATCCCAGGCGCTTACGTGGATGCAGAAAGCTAAGAACCCCACGGCATCGTTCTACTGCTTTTCGGGGGAGTTTCAGGTATGCTGCTACTCGTTGCTGGAACAATATCCCACCCCCTATAAAGGATCTGAGAAGTGTCGGCAATTTTAAGAACAAATTAAAGATATTTTTACTAGAGAATCAAATATATTACGAGCAGTATACGACTGAAAATTCTATTCTTTAATGTCTAATGTAATCGATTTATAATTTTCAATATTTAATCTTTGTATCTATTTTTGTTTTAGTTATTTTTGTTTTAATTATTGTATTAACATATATACTATTTCGTATCATTATAAAATATATATATATATATCATTATACATAATATATTACAGTTTATTTATTAATTTCATATAAAATACAATTTATTTATTATCATTATGTGTTCATTAAAATATTTGTGATTTAAGTAATTATACAAGTTTATCCTAAATTAATCTGTCGCTCCTGGCTACTGCTGAAAAACAGTGTTGTGCGATAGAATTCTGTCGCTCAATTTATACTGAGCTGAGCCATTTTCTTCTTCTTGCGGTATGCAGTATGTTTATATGATATTGTTTTGTGTTCTTGTTATATTTTTGTTCTATTGTTTTATGTGTTTAAGTTTAGTTTTAGTTAATAATTGTGTATCGCGGAAGGCGAAATAAACGTTCTTTCTTTTCTTTCTTTCTTTCTTTCTATATGGATAATCTTATCGAGATAGCAGTGAATAGTGGAAAAAGTGGTTAAAACTTACCAACACTGACAAATTATACAATTATACATGCAGGACAAGTCACCACACGTATCGCAAGACGCCGCTAACATCAACACTCCACATAAGCACTACACACACTCACTACCACATGCATTGTATAAGGTATGTGATTGTTGCCTGCTTCAAACACTTTGTATTATATATATTCTCGTAACAAACGCGGATTACAGCAAAATAATTGTATTGTAGCCTTTTAGGACACCTCGGTAAGAAATGAGGGTGGATATACTTAGAGACTGTCCTATAAATATATGCTATATGGATAATCTTTTCGAGATAGTGAATAGTGGAAAAAGAGGTTAAAAATAGTGGAACGAAATGAAGTTTATAGCCCGTTTACACTTGTAAATCTTAATAAAAAATGTTCTGATAACACTATTTGTTAGGCGGTTGTTAAATACATCAGGTACGGCAATTTATTGTATTAAGTGCGCTCTGTATTTATTATTTAGCCATTCTATTTTGTATAGTATAATTTAGATTTTAGAATGTACGTGCATATTGCTAGTGAGATTATATAGGATCGCGGGCTTTGTGTCTTAGGTTTCAATTAATTAATATTATTTATACATACATCTATTCAATCAATAAATCAATTAATATAATTTATTAAAAAAAGTGTGTATGAAAGATATTGAGTAGGTATAAATTAAGAGTACCAATATATAACAGCAACACTCCACACAAGCACTACACACACCCACTACCACAATCTCTACGATAGTTTCTACCCGAAACCAAAGCATCATCAGGAGGATAGGCTATAAAATCGGTGTTGGCGGCGTCTTGCGATACGTATAGTGACTTGTCCTGCATGTATAAGGTATGTGATTGTTGCCTGCTTAATACACTTAGCATTACATATATTCTCTTAACAAACGCGGATTACAGCAAAATAATTTTATTGTAACTTATGTATCATGGAATTCTGCAAAGAAACGCCTGCTTCTATGAATCATATCATTGGACTGGTCCGTTGGCTGGTATATTTGTATTTAAGTATATTTAAAAAAAAATCATATACGTATATATTCACCAGTTGTCTGTCACCCATAACACAAGTATTAAGTTACTTACTTTGGGACGACCGTGTGTAGAAGTGTCCCATATATTTATTTATATAAATCTGTCATTTGTACTTATTCTTTCCCCGTCCATACGTCTATCCGGATTATCGTCTTATACATCACATATATTCATGTAACAAATTAATGTCTAAAACGTCTGTTTTAAGAAAATCAGACAACTTTCTTTCTATTAATTATTTCAAAACATGAAATGAATAACAGGTTTAATTTAGGGTAAAGTTAACATGATCACCAATCTAATTACCGTTTAACATAAAAGCCTCTTAATTAGATTAAGTGGATATATCAATTACAACACGGTTAATCAATACGGTACTTAATCTAAAAACTAAAGAATATTAGGGAATGTTAATGTATATCTATCTATACATAATATAAAGCTGAAGAGTTTGTCTGTATGTTTGTTTGATTGTTTGAACGCGCTCATCTCAGGAACTACTGGACAGATTTGGAAAATTATTTCAGTGTAAGATAGTCCATTTATTGAGGAAGGCTATAGGCTATATAATATCACGCTATGATGAATAGGAGAAGAGCAACAATAAAAATATTACGAAAACGGCAACATTTTAAAGCTTTCTGAGTTAACGGTGAAAGTTATTCAAATATCATGTATTACAAAATTGTTCCCTTCTAAATGTTCTAAATAAAAGTCCGCGACAGCATATGTCTAGCTTTTAAGGTCAACCTATTTTTATGGTTATCAAAATACCACATTACGGTTTTAATCTTACCACACGGGCGGAGCCGCTGGCGATTGCTACTACTAATATATAAAGATGAAGAGTTTGTTTGTGTGTTTGATTGTTTGAACGCGCTAATCCCAAAAAATCCTGGAGCGATTTGAAAAATTCTTTGAGTATAAAATAGTCCATTTATCGAGGAAGGCTATTGACTTAACATCACGCTAAGATAAATAGAAGAGGAGCAGCAATAAAAAATATTGCGAAAACGGCAAAATTTAAAGTTTTCTTTGCATGCGCTAAGTAAACGGTGAAAGTTATTCAAAAATATTTTATAATTAACTCACGATAACTACTTTTATGTTCAAAATTTCAATTCGGGAAAAAATTGTGACACATTGATTTCCATGCGGGCAAAGCTGCTGAGATAGTTTAGGATATTCGCCTTCTTAAGGCGTCAGTCATCATCTTCCTGCCCTTATCCCACTCTAAGTGGTCGGCACAACATGTTATAAACATGCTGTCACATGATTTGGCTGCGTTTTTACGACCGGCCGCCTGCCTAACGTCAACTTACCTCAGTCGTATTTTACGACACCTCGTTAAGAAAGAGAGTGGCTTATTCTACTAAATCGGATACTACACGGTGGGTCAACTTTCCTTAGTCGCCTTTTACAACTCGGTAAGAAATGAGGTTGGTCTATTCTACGCAGCCGGATACCACACGGCGGGTCGACTTACTTTAGTCGCCTTCTACGAAACTTCGGTAAGAAATGAGGGTGATACTATTCTATTCAGCCGGATACCACACGGCGTTTCTTTAGGCGTCAATATAATCGAATATTTTTTTCAGATTCCTAAGGTCCGCGTCTAGGGAATTAGCCGGGTTCGTCAAATAGATGGATTACTCCCAAGGTATTCCAAGTTAATTTACTCGCTTTCACAGTTGGCTTACAAACAAACGGAATTACTTATTATAAGTATACTTAAAGAGGGCTTGTCTTTAGGGAGTATAACTAAGTTGTTAACCTATAAACCTTTGTGATTGTACTTGAGTTAATTTCCTGAATGTTTTCATGATAAATAGGTTTAAATTTCACATGAGGCATTAGTTTTAATAATGTAAAACATTAGTAGTACTTAAGTAGTATTAATTAGTATTAGTTTATTTAAAACTCGTAAGCTCCAATATCTCGGTCACATAATCTATCTATCTATACTTATAATAAATCTGTAGAGAGGTCAATTCTGTAACTGGAATATATTTCCAAAATAACTATCAGGGGGTGATTAGGGATCGATACTGATGCCAAAAATGCAATCAGTAAAAATTTTGTCTGTCTGTCTGTCTGTCTGTCTGTCTGTCTGTCTGTCTGTATAACCGTTATAGAAACAAAAACTACTCGACGGATTTTAACGAAACTTGGTACAATTCTTTTTCATACTCCTGGGCTGGTTATAGTATACTTTTCATCACGCTACAACCAATAGGAGCAGAGCAATGAAGGGAAATGTCGGGAAAACGGGAGAAGTTACTCCATTTTTAAGCATCCGTCGCGTGTGCCACCTTGATGGTTAAAGCTACACAGAAATCATGTATGACGGAAATGTTCTCCTTAAAATTATATAAAAAATATCCCACAACAGCATATGTCTATCTTTTATGGTTGACTCACAATAACACGTGTAACTCCCGATAGCTTAGCAGTTCGAAACTTTCTGGTTATATTTGTCTACTCCTACGTTTATATCACTCTCAGTCATCCCTAAATATAAAAATGAATAGTATTAACCATTGTATAAAAAAGAATCATTGAAATCGGTATAGAAACACCAAAGTTATACATGAAATACGCTAATAATAAGCCATTGCGCGTGAATACTGAATCATGCTATAGGGATTATCACTACATAGTATAAAACAAAGTCACATTCTTTGTTTGTCCCTATATCCCTATGACTGCTTAAATCTTTAGAACTACGCAACAGATTTTGATGCGGTTTTTTTAATAGATAGAGTGATTCAAGAGGAACGTATAATAACATTCAATACGGAGTAGAGAAATACTGTAATTTTTGAGGTTTCTAATGTGATGTCGTAAATAATTACTTTTTTTCCCGCTTACATTGCAAACGCAGGCTAAACCATAAAACCCGGCCGAAGAAGAATATCCTGGCTTAAAAATTTAAGACAATGCTACAGCAGGAGTACCCGCTCGTTATTTCGGACAGCGGTTTCAAAAATAAAAATTGCCATGATGGTTGCCAACCTCCGATAGGAGATGGCACAAAAAGAAGAAGTTTATTAGTAGGTATTAAGTAGTAAAACCCCCTGTTTTGATGGAGAAAAATCGATCTAGATAACTTAAAAAAAAAAAATGTCGTGTTATAATCTATTTTCGGACTCTAAAACTTTTTTTTAATATACGTTCAATTCAATTTTCCATTAATGGCTTTTAGTAGTGCCTTGTTGGCACAAATTACTTTGCCAATGTCACGTAAGGTGAAGTACACACAAAGGAGATTGTACGGTGAAACAAAGAAAAAAAACTAAAGTTTTGATTATTTACAAATAGTTGGAACCTTTTATATCACTTCACCTGAAACAAAAGGACGACACAATATGAATATATATATATATATATATATATATATATATATATATATATATATATATATATATATATATATATATATATATATATATATGTTACTTACAAATAGTTATACTTAAAAATAAATTATATTACAAATATACGCTGAATACAATCATAATCTTACGCTGTCATTTGTCAAGTCATGGTAGCTGATTTGGGGAACGAGCGGTCTAGAGAGGTGAAAATACCTAGGATCGAGCCCCGTCTGCCATATTATTTTTTCATTTCTCTTTTCAATTTTTTTTTATTTTAATTTTTTTTACATCATTTTAAAAATTACCAAGCTAGGCTCGGTCACCTAGGTACTTAACTATTATATTATCATTTAAAGAAATAATGTAGGCTTTAAATCGAAGAGCAGTAATAGATAGCAATCATGACGTTCAATTTAAGCAGATATCTCTAGGGACTTATTAATTTATTTTCTTCGAGAGCGTTCGATATTCTCATTAACGTTCGGAAATATTTTTTCGTAGCGAAATCAATCTATGTTTCGAATAAATGGATTGCTCCCGAGACGTTCCAATTTAATTTTGTCGTTTAATAAAAAGATACTTATAATTAACGGACTTAAGACGGTACAACCTTGAGACCTATAAATTTTTAGAATTAACTAGTAATCGCCAGTGGCTCCGCCCGCGTGGAAAGATTGTAATATAATCTATTGATAACCATAAAAATGCTTAATGTGGGTCAACCTTAAAAGCTAGACATATGCTGTCACGGACTTTTATTTAGAACTCTTAGACGGGAACAAGTTTGTACTAAACGATTTTTGAATAACTATTACCGTTTACTCAGCGCACGCTAGGAAAGCTAAAAATTTTGCCGTTTTCGTAATATTTTTTGTTGTTGCTCCTTTTCTGTTCATCTTAGCGTGATGTAATATAGCCTATAGCCTTCCTCAATAAATGGACTATCTTACGCCCAAAAATTTTTCAAATTAGTTTATTAGTTTCTGAGATTAGCGAGTTCAAACAATCAATCAATCAAACAAACAAACGTCAGCTTTATATATTAGTATAGAGTATAGATATATTTTCAACTGTTGTTAATTGATAAATCATTCTGCTGCCCTCATCCCACTCTAAAAGTGGTCGGCACAACATGTTATAAACGTGTCACATGATTTGGCTACGTATTTTACGACCGGCCGCCAGCTTGACTTCAACTTACCTTGACTGGCCTGTTGGCGCAGTGGGTAGTGATCCTGCCTTCAGCTCCGCGGGTCGCGGGTTCGATTCCCGCCGAGGGCTAACATTTTCATAAAAAAAAAGAATTTGTTGGCCTTTGAGCCTGGGTGTATATTTGTATTTAAGTATGTATTTACAAATATATACGTATATATTCACCAGTTTTCTGTCTACCATAACACAAGTATTAAGTTACTCACTTTGGGGACGGACGACCGTGTGTGTAAGTGTCCTATATATTTATTATCTATATATATAAAAGAAAGTTGGTCTAAGTTACACTATTTATAACTCAAGAACGGTTGAACCAATTCGGTTGAAAATTGGTGGAGAGGTTGCTTAGAACCAGGAGACGGACATAGGATACTTTTTATCCCGTTCGACCGCATTTATTTTATCCCGTCAAGTCGCTATAAAACGTGGTATAACAAAAACGACTATGACAGTAAAATAATAAAACGCAAATTTCAGTGGAATAACAAAACATAAATGACAGCTAAACGTAATTTTGTCTTTGATTTAGTATGGAAAAAAATTTGACAGTTATCAAAATAATAGTGTTATAACATGTTTTTAATACAACCTCCTTCTTAGAGTTGGTCATTAATATGAAAAAGCATTGTGGCTGTCATATGTGTCATTAAGTTGTTGAGAAAGAGTAAATGGGTTGATTCTGGGAAAATGTTTTTATTTATTGAATAAATATAATAATATAATAAGTCTAAAGGAGAAATATCGTCGTTTATTATATTCAGAAGGGGATGTAACCTAAACTCACAAATAGAGCGGACAAAAGGAATATCTGGAAATTTAAAGAGTTTAAAGAAAAGACAAATGAAGATCAATATTTTGAGACAACACGGAGACTGCGAATTTCGTATAATTTGAGAGATAGTTGCGATATGCGATGCTATGGAATAAAAAATGGAGTTTTTATTGGAGAGATTAATGATGGTAATTGGTATTCGGTTTATTAACTCTGTAAGATCATCGTGACGATGTGCTATGTGAGGCCATAGACGCGCCCGTGACTATTGTTCGATAGAACTGTCAGCTAGAATGACGATTGTTCTCTGGATTTGTTCCAGTTGTAACGATTGTTTTCTAGACTGTGGCCATCTGCAACGACTGTCAGCTAGACTTTGCCTAGATGTGGTGATTGTTCTTTGAGCGTTATCATTTGCGAGTCTGTTTACGTGTGTATCTGCTGAGTTGGTTGCCACTTATTGAGCTGTGTAATGCCATGGCAGTGGTTGAGGGTGAGCTTTAGGTGCGAAATGCTTATGGTGCGAAAAGCCTAAGGAGTTGAGCTTAAAGAGTTGAGCATAAAGCGTGAGCTTAAAGAGTTGAGCGTAAAGCGTGAGCGTAGTCCTGTCACGTCATGGCATGTGCGGTTTTCTTTTACAGATTAAAAGAGCAAGTATTGAGTTTCTGGCCGATTCTTCTCAGTACAATCAGCATTCCGAATCAGTGGTAGAATCATTCCCAGAAGTCAGCTTATGAGATTTGCGGGGTCGCAAATGCTGTCAGGATGGTCGACTGTTACAACATGTTTTTAATACAACCTCCTTCAGAGTTGGTCATTAATATAATAAAGCATTGCGGCTGTCATATGTGTCATTGAGTAGTTTTTGAGAAAGAGTAAATGAGTTGACTTTGGGAAAATTGATTTTTATTATTGCATAAGAATAAAGGAGAAATATCGTCGTTAGTTATAATAGCTAAACGTTACTACATAGTATAAAACAAAGTCGCTTTCTCTGTCTGTCCCTATGTCCGTATATCCCTTTGTATGCTTAAATCTTTAAAACTGCGCAACAGATTTTGATGCGGTTTTTTAATAGATAGAGTGATTGAAGAGAAAGGTTTATATGTATAATCTAACATATTATAAATATTCAATATTGTAACAACGCCGCCTTGTCGTTACTGCAAGCAAGCAAGCAAGCAAGCCATGACGTCACATCTTGCCACAGCCTTTCGCGCCATTTTGACGTGGGAGATGTGACAGCCGCTGTCATTAGCGCCTAGCCCGCGAATAGCAAATGAGAGTTTGCTTGAATCTTATTTTTGCAATTCTTATGAAAACAATAAAACTGATTTAGAATACTTCTTTTATTAATATAAATAGTTTAGTTACATATCAGAAGTGTGAATCCGCGCAAAATGAAAAGACGAGCTGTAAGTGACAATGAAAATGTTAAATAATGAACACGAAAAATCTTCGTATAAGGTGGAAGATGATCAAACGCCCGCAAGGAAAATTTTGATTACTTTTCTTTCGTCAAATGGAAAAAGGATTCCGGAATTTGCATAATGAAGTTCCTACTATGGCCTCACTAAAACAGCACTGAGCGGCAGTATTGATCCAGATAGTGAGGAGTGCACTATAACAGCCTGGCCGAAGAAAATTGAACAATTAGGGGATATCTATGGCTGGGATGATAAGACAAAATCGTTCCATTTCCAAGTTACGTTTTACATTTTTTATGTTTTTTATTTTCCAGTCTAGTATCAGCAGACTCCATCCGTCTCTACCGGAGCGTAGCATACATGATAGATAGTGAGAGTAGTATAGATGAACAATTAGAGACTGAAGAGTTAATTGATTTATTGGAGAGTTGAACTAATTAATTGCACGGATACAATCATCTTATTCATAAACCGTATTACTCGTTTTATCTTGTTTTGTGATTAAGTGTTTGCATTTTCATTGTGGGAGCAATGTTTACAGGATGGCCGAATGTAACAACGCCACCTTGTCGTTACTGCAAGCAAGCAAGCAAGCAAGCCATGACGTCACATCTTGCCACAGCCTTTCGCGCCATTTTGACGTGGGAGATGTGACAGCCGCTGTCATTAGCGCCTAGCCCGCGAATAGCAAATGAGAGTTTGCTTGAATCTTATTTTTGCAATTCTTATGAAAACAATAAAACTGATTTAGAATACTTCTTTTATTAATATAAATAGTTTAGTTACAATATGGAATAAAAAAATACTATCATTTTTGAGGTTTCCAATGTGATGTCGTAAATAATTACATTTTTTCCGTTTACATTGCAAACGCAGGCTGAACCCTACAATATTTGTCAAAATAATGTACTAAGTATTTGTACACCTTGAAAAGGTCTACAGAAAACTCCGCCATGGTATACATATTGTCTATCTTTTATGGATAACCCACAATAGCATTTTATTGACATTTTCTTCTTCATTTGTAATTTAAATGAACATTTAACATACGAAGATATTACAGATTTAAAATGCAGGGTATAGCGATTGCGCGCTTTGTCTTATAGCACTTCGAATTTAGCTAGCAGGGTCATCTCGCTTACTCCCCGGTTGGGGGGTAGGCGGGGTACGGGCCTCGAGGCGTACCTCTTTGCCCGGGCATTTCCTCGCAGGCATTCTGCCTGGTCCATGTTCCGGCCGTAGGCCGAGGTCACCTAGGTGACCTAAGGGTTGTCGGTATTCGGGCCGTGAGCCCAGGTCACCTAGGTGACCTAAAGGATGTCTGGTTCGGTGGGGAGGTCTGGGAATGGTAGCTCCCAGACCTCGTAGTCTTCGTCAGGAATTGTTAAGTCCGGTGGTGGTGTCGTAATCGGTGGTCTTGTCTCGTCCGGTGGTTTCGCCCTCTCGCCCGTCGCGTCGTCCTCGTCGTCGCCATCGTCATCCGCATCGGGCCGCGGAGACGGTGACCGCAGGAGCTCGCGAGGCAGGGAACGTCCATCGGGTGGTCGCGCATGGAGTGGCGCGATGCCGTGGAGGTGTACGTGCGCGCTGTGGTCCGCACGCGCGAACATCCGGCGCGCAAGGCGACGGACATACTCCTCCACGGTCGGCATTTTGGTATCCCGATGCACGACGTCGTTCCGCACATACCTCGGGGCTCCTACGATCAGTCGCAGGCAGCGGTTCTGCTGGACTTGAAGTCTTCGCCTCTGGTACGCCGAACATAGCGCGTACCAGGCGGGTGCCGCATACGTCAAGCGCGAGCGGACGTAGGCACCGTAGACCCGCAGTTTGGTGTTCATAGGTAGATGGGATGTGAAAAGCGCGTGAAGCTTGGACCTGGCAGCGGCAGCTCGACCCACGACGTGATTCACCGTGGGGATCATGCACAGGCTGCGGTCCAACTCACACCCCAAAAACCTTACTGTGGTCTTCCACTCTACGTCCTGGCCTCGTAGAGTCAGAATTTAGCTGCGATTGGACGGGTTTTTTTTCACATGGCCAACTAGATGTCGCTTTATCAAGAGTAACCTCTAAAAAAAACATATTTGTATTGTGTAATGAAGATTCTTTCTTTATGACAAGAAAGCTGTGAATGTTGTATATAAAGACATTCTGTAATTAATTGTAAAAATAAAATACTTAGGGAAAATGTAAAAGTAAATAAGTAAAAATGTAGTATATAAATTTAGATATTCCAAAGATAGCAAGCAGGGAATCTTCATGGTATAGGGAAAGGGGAATTGTTTTTTTTTAATTCAGAAAAAAACTCATGGGTACCGGCGCCCGACGGGGACAGGCGGCGGTTATGTCGGACTCGCACCGACTAAAACGACCTGTGTGCTCCACCACGGTGCCGATGGCAAGGACAGGGTATCATTGTACATATTGCCCCCATCCCGCCGACAGCTCTGATCCCAGAGAACAAACACCTTCTCCGGGTAGGGGCCCCTCGAAAGAGAAGCCCCCCTCCGCTAACCGGTGCATCGGGAGCATCAGATGCACCGACCGCCTCGGGGACAGGTAAGCCAGCCGTTCGATATTCCACATTCGAAACACCCGAAGGTCCCCAGTTAGGGCGGCAGACGATGGGTTTGGGCTAACATCCAGAACAACAGTTCGTGGAACCGCTCCGCCGCCTCCCTCCGCCCCCCTCCGCAGAGCTAAGGGAGGCCATCGCTGCCCACGATCGCTCCCTGCCCACCGTGTTTGTTATGTCACGGTCGACAGGGAAAGACCGCGCCCCAAGTACAAGGGGGCCCCAACACCTTGGTGGGCGTTTCCGCCCCCACCGGGTAATTTTTTATAGAGGTTTTCTTCCTCGCAACCCGAAGGTCCCCGTTCCCATTGCTGGGTTTCCGGGTTTCGCCGACGGTGGCCGAACCATGTCCAGCCAGACTTAGAGTAAGCCAAACCGGACCCGTCGCTCATTAGGGGCAACACCCCAACTCCCCCGGAGTCTCCGGCCAGATTGCCCTCTGCTAATCAGAGGGACAACTGGATTGGCCACCCCAAAGTGGTCCGTTTGCCAAGACTAAGCTTGCCCAGGGTGCGCCACGAGGAGGCCGACCACTTTGGCACCCCAGGGGAATAGTTTTACTCCAAATTTGACGCGTGTGGGCCACGGGCAGTAATGAATAAAACAAAACTACTGGATAGATTTTAATCATTTTTTTTACTGAGTGACATAGGCTATATATTTTATACCCGTGCGAAGCCGGAGCGGGCCCCTAGTTATTTATATTTATATTTACCTTAGTTGTTTTTTTACGATACCTCGGTAAGTAAGAGGGTGGACTATTCTGCTCAGCAGAATACCACATCGTGGTTCAACTTACCTTAGTCGCCTTTTACAACAACTCTGTAAGAAATGAGCTGTTAAACGACATAAAAGGAAATCTTTATCGGCTCACTTAATCAGATTTAGTTTTGATCGCTATGGATGGTTCTAGAACCCTCCCTGAATGGTAGTCCTGTGTAAACATATTCACGTCGACGGAAATTTGATATCTAACAAAAACACCGTCGATAAATATCACTATTTTATATATTTTACCACGTAATATAAGCTATTTCAGCGTAGTTTTGAAATAAATAATGTTTATATATATTCAAAATTCAAATTCAAAATATTCTTTATTCAAATAAACTTGTAAACAAGTGCTTTTGAATCGTCAACTCTACTGCTGGTTCGGAAAGCTGTTCCTACCGAGAAGAGCCAGCAAGAAACTCGGCGGTTGCTCTTTTAAAAATATAATTCTTAATACTATTTACATTATGTCGTTACTGTCTTGTACAGGCTCAAAGAGAGCTATATCCACACATTCTTATCTTCTAAATAATCCTCAAGAGTATAGTAGGCTTTCTGTATCAGCCTCTTTTTAACAGTGTTTTTAAACTGCTGGAATGGTAAAGCTGAAATTGATTGCGGAATTTTATTATAGAATCTTATACCGGAGCCGCAAGCTTATGTCGGTTCCTGATTTGTCTATTGTATACAAAAAAATAATAATATATTATAATAAAGCGACGATATTTCTCCTTTATTCTTATTCAATAAATAAAAAGCAGTTTCCCGAAGTCAACCCATTTACTCTCTCGCTACAACTCAACGAATGACACATAAAAATATGACAGTCACAATGCTTTTTCATATTAATCGCCAACTCCATGAAGGAGGTTGTATTACAAACATGTTGTAACAGTCGACCATCCTGACAACATTTGCGACCCCGCAAATCTCATAAGCTGACTTCTGGGAATGAATCTACCACCGATTCGGAATGCTGATTGTACTGAGAAGAATCGGCAAGAAACTCAATACATGCTCTTTTAATCTGTAAAAGAAAACCGCACATGCCATGACATGACAGGACTACGCTCACGCTTTATGCTCAACTCTAAGCTCACGCTTTATGCTCAACTCTTTAAGCTCAACTCCTCAACTCCTTAAGCTTTTCGCACCATAAGCATTTCGCACCTCAAGCTCACCCTCAATCACTGTCATGGCATAACACAGCTCAATTAGTGGCAACCAACTCAGCAGATACATACGTAAACAGACTCGCAAATGATAACGCTCAAAGAACAATCACCACTTCTAAGCAGAGCCTAGCTGACAGTCGTTGCAGATGTCCACAGTCTAGAAAACAATCGTTACAACTGGAAAGATCCAGAGAACAATCGTCATTCTAGCTGACAGCTCCATCGAACAAAAGTCACGGGCGCGTCTAAGGCCTCACATAGCACATCGTCACGTTGATCTCACAGAATTAATTAACCGAATACCAATTACCATCAATAATCTCTCCAATAAAAACTCCATTTTTTATTCCATAGCATCGCATATCGCAACTTTCTCTCAAATTATACGAAAATCGCACTCTCCGTATTGTCTCAAGATATTGATCGTCATTTGTCTTTCCTTTGAATTCTTTAAATTTCCAGATATTCCTTTTGTCCACTCTATTTGTGAGTTTAGGTTACATACCACTTCTGAATATAATAAAGCGACGATATTTCTCCTTTATTCTTATTCAATAAATAAAAAGCAGTTTCCCGAAGTCAACCCATTTACTCTCTCGCTACAACTCAACGAATGACACATAAAAATATGACAGTCACAATGCTTTTTCATATTAATCGCCAACTCCATGAAGGAGGTTGTATTACAAACATGTTGTAACAATATATATATATATATATATATATATATATATATATATATATATATATATATATATATATATATATATATATATATATATGTAGTATCCGGTGGAGTAGAATAGACGAACTTCATTTCTTACCGAGGTGTCGTAAAATTTGACTAAGTTAATTTGACCCACCGTGTGGTATCTGGTTTAGTAAAATAGACTACCCTCTTTCTTACCGAGGTGTCGTAAAATACGACTAAGGTAAGTTGACGTCAGGCAGGCAGCCGGTCGTAAAAACGCAGCCAAATCATGTGACAGCATGTTTTTTTTATACAGGATTGAACCCCTTATGGGTACCGCCGCCCGGCGGGGACAGTCGACTAAAACTACCTGTGTGCTTCACCACGCTGCTGATGACAAGGCCAGGGTATCGTTATGCACATGGCCCCCATCCCGGCGACAGCAACTCTGTGCCCTAGAGTGCGACACCTCTGAGTCGGGGCCTCTCTAAAAGTGGCTCCTCCCTCCGCTGGACGATGCATCGGGAGCACCAGATGCATCGACCGCCTCGGAGACCTTATAAGGTGGGACTCAAGAGACTCCACCTCTGGGTAGAGAATTCTAAAGAGAAGTCTGCTCCGCTAGCCGATGCATCGGGAGCACCAGATGCATCGACCGCCTCGGGGACCTGTAAGCCAGACGTCCGATATGCCTCATTCGGAACACCCAAAGGTCCCCAGTTAGGGCGGCAGACGATGGGCTTGGGTAAGTCGCTAACACCTAGACTTACCAGCAGCAGATTGGATTCAGAATAAGAGTTCGCGGAACCGCTCCGCCGCTACTCTCCGCCCTCCTCCGCAGAGCAGAAGGAGGCCACCGCTGCCCGCGATCTCTCCCTGCCGACCGTGTTTGATGTTTACAACAAGGACAGATATTAGACTTCAGTAAGAAAGTTAAAGCATATCTATCAAACCAGTGGTTAGTCATATCGTGTAAAAAACCCCTAAGTGTACCAAAGGTCGTAAGTATTTTGTAAGATACGTCAGCTCGTGTTCAAAGTGCGATATTTTCCACTCTGCACAGGATATCCAGCTTGATGTACGTTCGACGCTCCGCAGCCAGCGCCCGGTGATCTATACCGCACCCTAACATATACCGACATCTTTTGAGTAGGGTTGTCACCTAATAATAAAACCTACACGGACTTACTATACAAGGACAGTGAACTGCTAAGCGTACGTAAATTATTCATACTTAAGGTCAGTATGATTACCCACAAAAATGTTTCGTTATTGCCAACATTCGAAGAATTAGTAAATAAAAGAGTATATCGTATACCAGTGCCACATGTATCCACTAGTTTTGCTAAACGTTTTGGTTATTTTATGCATCCACATGTGTACAATAATGTAGTTGCAAAATGTAATATAAAGCGCCTACCTTCTAAACCAGCTAAAGATGTATTAATTAAATGGCTTCACACTCAAAGTTATCTGGATATAGAACAACTTTTAAATTGAATTTCGCTTGGTTATATGTTGAGTTTAATTCTCTATCCCACTTTGTTCTTCTTTTCTAAGGGTAATATTAAGTACAGTTATAATGTTAACGGCAAACTCTGGCCTCCCAAAATACAGGATCACCTAGTTTGGGGGCTACTTGTAAATCTTGATACTTAGATATAACATTTAGTATTGATTTAAGTTAAGTTTTCCTAAAATATGTTACCACCTTTTTGGGAAATAAAATTTTTTTGATTTTGATTTTTTTTTTATTAGAATTAGTTTATACAGATTTTGTTTTTAATTTATTTATTTCTTTCTTACATATGACAAATAGGGCTTAACTTAATATATGACCATCTGTAGTCGTATTAGTTAAAACTGTATATCGGCATACAGCGGCAAACACCGAAAACATGTGACTTAAGTACTATTTGCTATAAGAAAAACATCAATACAATAAAAATTTTGACTTAGTAAATTATAATAATAATCAGCATGTCTGTAATGTACCTCTCTGTGTGTTTATGAGTTTGAAAAGTATGCATGTATTAGTGAGTGAGTGAGTTGGAGGTATGTATGGAGAGAGGATGAGTTAATTGTATTTAATAAACATATTAGTTTAATATAAAAAATAAAAAGTCTGCACTCTGAAAAATTTCTGTAAATATTTATTTAGTAATTATGTAAGAGTGCTTCAGTGACATTATATGAGAGTTTAAGGAGATAATGAAATAACTTATACTTACATTTAGCTTTTGTTAGGGAATAAACATTATTGTACTTTAAAGGATAGACAAAAGTGTAGTTTAAATTATATTAATCTGTACGATATACACCTAAGTAAGCTGCGATAGCCCAGCGGTGACACCTTGCCACTCTTTCGAGGGCTCACGGATTTAATCGCCGGTCAGGCACCAATGAGTTTTTCTGTTAAAATCTATGTGTCTAATTGTAAACTTGTAAACTAGTGCTTTTAAATCATAAACTCGTTAGCTGGTACGGAAAGCTAGCTACCGAGAACAGTCAGCAAAAAACTAGGCGGTCGCTCTTTTCAAAATACAAAATATGTTTATATACATAGTTATATTTATAAATTTTTATCTTATACAACATCCGGCTGAGTAGAATAGACCACCTTTATTTCTTACCGAGGTGTCGTAAACACGAATAATTTAAATTGACTCACTGTGAGGTATACGGCTGAGTAATAGACCACCCTCTTTCTTATCGAGGAATCTTAACATACGACTACGGTAAGTTGATGTCAGGCAGGCGGCCGGACGTAAGGTACGTAGCCAAATCAAGTGACATGTTTATAACACGTTGTGAAGATCCCACTTAGAGTGGGATAAGGGCAGGAGGATGATGATTAAGTAAGGCTGCGTCTTCAACGTAGAGCTGACTTTCTGTATCTTCTTGTACTTATAAATTTACTTTTTCAACTGGAAAAAAAAACCTTTGTGCCAACCCTTACTGTGTACAATGCACGTTTAAGAAACGGTAAATAAGGCCGGGTATTTTATTGCAGTAGGTTCCCTAGGCGATTATCGAACGCGATTGTGATTTCTTTTTCGTGAACTATATAAAAATAATTGAGAAGCAATATATTTTGATACAAAATAGCAATGGCATCAGCTGTATTACGTTATATTATCAAATTCAAATTCATGCTTATTGTGCTTATTACGAATGTAGCTGATGGATCGGATCTGGATCATATTTACAGGTGGTCTCAAGCAAATACTCTTGTATTGAACGCAAGCAAAACCAAATATATAGCCTTGGGAAGCAAGCTTCAAGTCAATAGGATTATTAACTATCACCCTATTATAAATATTAATGGTGAGGTCATTGAAAGGGTGAATGAGGTTAGAAACCTCGGTGTTCTGATGGATGAACATCTAAATTTTGAAAAGCACGTTAATTGTATCGCTAGAAACTTTTTCTTTAGACTAAAGATTTTGTATCGCATCAGAGAATCGCTTAGTACTAAATTACGTATAACGTTATGTGAATCTCTCGTTTTATCAAAACTGAACTACGCTGACGTGGTTATTGGGCCAAGGTTGCTAGCGCGTTCCGCAAAAGTCATACAAAAAGTTCAGAACGCTTGTGCTCGCTACTGCTTCAGCAGTCCCTCACGAGCTCATGTAACACCTTACATAAACAACGCAGGCTGGCTTAAAATGGATTATCGTCGTCATTTACATTTCGCAACATTATTATTTGGTGTTGTAAAATCCAAAGTTCCGCCTTATCTATATAACAAACTTAGGTGGGCATACGATGAAAGTAGTGATGCCCGACGCGCCGGTACCTTAAAATGGCATCCTTACCGTACAGCTTCTTTCAAGGGTAGCTTTCATTACGCCGCAGCCAAATGCTGGAACAACTTACCGCCCCCTTTCCGAAAATGTACTACCATAGCTAATTTTCGTATTAAATTCAAATTATACTTATTGAATCATCAAAAAACTGCTTAAACGGTTGTAAAAAGCTACTCTTTAAAATTTTATTATCTTTTATTACTTTTTTTTTATTATTTGATTATTTTTAACTGATTTTTCATTTTTTTTTTAACTGATTTGATTATTATTTCGTTTTAATTATTATTTTGTTTTAACTGTATGATTTATTATCTCCATTTAATATTCCTTTTTATTTTTAAACTTATACCTATTTTTTTTGTTTGTTTGTTGTTTGTTTCGTTTCGTTTTAATTTAATTTAATTTAATTTCGTTTCGTTTCGTTTCAGTTTCGTTTCAGTTTCGTTTCAGTTTCGTTTCAGTTTCGTTTCAGTTTCGTTTCAGTTTCGTTTCAGTTTCGTTTCAGTTTCGTTTCAGTTTCGTTTCAGTTTCGTTTCAGTTTCGTTTCAGTTTCGTTTCAGTTTCGTTTCAGTTTCGTTTCAGTTTCGTTTCAGTTTCGTTTCAGTTTCGTTTCAGTTTCGTTTCAGTTTCGTTTAAGTTTCGTTTCAGTTTCGTTTCAGTTTCGTTTCAGTTTCGTTTCAGTTTCGTTTCAGTTTCGTTTCAGTTTCGTTTCAGTTTCGTTTCAGTTTCGTTTCAGTTTCGTTTCAGTTTCGTTTCAGTTTCGTTTCAGTTTCGTTTCATTCCGTTCCATTCCGTTCCATTCCGTTCCATTCCGTTCCATTCCGTTCCATTCCGTTCCATTCCGTTCCATTCCGTTCCATTCCGTTCCATTCCGTTCCATTCCGTTCCATTCCGTTCCATTCCGTTCCATTCCGTTCCATTCCGTTCCATTCCGTTCCATTCCGTTCCATTCCGTTCCATTCCGTTCCATTCCGTTCCATTCCGTTCCATTCCGTTCCATTCCGTTCCATACCGTTCCATTCCGTTCCATTCCGTTCCATTCCGTTCCATTCCGTTCCATTCCGTTCCATTCCGTTCCATTCCGTTCCATTCCGTTCCATTCCATTCCATTCCATTCCATCCCATGGGAGTTGCGAGTTGCGAGTTGAGAGTTGAGTTGAGTTGAGTTGAGAGTTGAGTTGAGAGTTGAGTTGAGAGTTGAGTTGAGTTGAGAGTTGAGAGTTGAGAGTTGAGAGTTGAGAGTTGAGTTGAGTTGAGTTGAGAGTTGAGTTGAGTTGAGAGTTGAGAGTTGAGAGTTGAGAGTTGAGAGTTGAGAGTTGAGAGTTGAGAGTTGAGAGTTGAGAGTTGAGTGTTGAGAGTTGAGAGTTGAGTTGAGTTGAGAGTTGAGTTGAGAGTTGAGAGTCGAGAGTTGAGTTGAGTTGAGAGTTGAGTTGTTTTTCGGGAAAACAAATGGATTATTTAATAAATAAAATAATAATAAATATAAGCTAGAAAGATAAGAAAATATGATTAGTAAATGCAATAATAATCATAATCGTTATGAAAATATTTTTTGACAGTTGTATCTTGTATTACAATGTACGTATTTCTTGAGAACATTCATTATCCCCGTTCTAAGTGAGGGTAGCACAACATGTTGAGAGCTGAGAGCTGAGTGCTGAGAGCTGAGAGCTGAGAGCTGAGAGCTGAGAGCAGAGAGCTGAGAGCTGAGAGCTGAGAACTGAGAGCTGAGAGCTGAGAGCTGAGTGCTGAGAGCTGCGAGCTGAGAGCTGAGAGCTGAGTGCTGAGAGCTGAGAGCTGAGAGCTGAGAGCTGAGAGCTGAGAGCTGAGAGTTGAGAGTTGAGAGTTGATAGTTAAGAGTTGAGAGTTGAGAGTTGAGAGTTGAGAGTTGAGAGTTGAGAGTCGAGAGTCGAGAGTCGAGAGTCGAGAGTCGAGAGTCGAGAGTCGAGAGTCGAGAGTCGAGAGTTGAGAGTTGAGAGTCGAGAGTCGAGAGTCGAGAGTTGATAGTTGAGAGTTGAGAGTTGAGAGTTGAGAGTTGAGAGTCGAGAGTCGAGAGTCGAGAGTCGAGAGTCGAGAGCTGAGAGCTGAGTGCTGAGAGCTGAGAGCTGAGAGCTGAGTGCTGAGAGCTGAGAGCAGAGAGCTGAGAGCTGCGAGCTGAGAGCTGAGAGCTGAGTGCTGAGAGCTGAGAGCTGAGAGCTGAGAGCTGAGAGCTGAGAGCTGAGAGTTGAGAGTTGAGAGTTGATAGTTAAGAGTTGAGAGTTGAGAGTTGAGAGTTGAGAGTTGAGAGTCGAGAGTCGAGAGTCGAGAGTCGAGAGTCGAGAGTCGAGAGTCGAGAGTCGAGAGTTGAGAGTTGAGAGTCGAGAGTCGAGAGTCGAGAGTTGATAGTTGAGAGTTGAGAGTTGAGAGTTGAGAGTTGAGAGTCGAGAGTCGAGAGTCGAGAGTCGAGAGTCGAGAGCTGAGAGCTGAGTGCTGAGAGCTGAGAGCTGAGAGCTGAGTGCTGAGAGCTGAGAGCAGAGAGCTGAGAGCTGAGAGCTGAGATCTGAGAGTTGATAGTTGAGAGTTGAGAGTTGAGAGTTGAGAGTTGAGAGTTGAGAGTTGAGAGTTGAGAGTCGAGAGTCGAGAGTCGAGAGTCGAGAGTCGAGAGTCGAGAGTCGAGAGCTGAGAGCTGAGAGCTGAGAGCTGAGTGCTGAGAGCTGAGAGCTGAGAGCTGAGAGCAGAGAGCTGAGAGCTGAGAGCTGAGATCTGAGAGCTGAGAGCTGAGAGCTGAGAGCTGAGAGCTGAGAGCTGAGAGCTGAGAGCTGAGAGCTGAGAGCTGAGAGCTGAGAGCTGAGAGCTGAGAGCTGAGAGCTGAGAGCTGAGAGCTGAGAGCTGAGAGTTGAGAGCTGAGAGCTGAGAGCTGAGAGCTGAGAGCTGAGAGCTGAGAGCTGAGAGCTGAGAGCTGAGTTGAGTTGAGAGTTGTGTTGAGCTGAGAGCTGAGAGCTGAGAGCTGAGAGTTGAGAGTTGAGAGTTGAGAGATGAGAGTTGAGAGTTGAGTTGAGAGTTGAGTTGAGTTGAGAGTTGAGAGTTGAGAGTTGAGTTGAGTTGAGGGTTGAAGCTACTGTTTATTTCTAGACTCAACGTGAAGTCGCAGGTAAAAGCTAGTATTAATATAAAGAAAGCAAGTGCGGGTAATGTATCTCTGTTGGCTCTGATGGCTATAGGGACTTTTAGTCCAAGTATCTCTAATAATAAGGTCTTTTCGATAATTTTCACAATAAATACAGCCGGATATGTTTCCAATTATCGGTTATAATATTGAAAACAAATGTGCATTATACAAAGATTACGTTGCACATGAATTATTGACACAAGTACTGTATTTATTTATACTATTTATACAAGAATAAGTCGTAACTAGTTGAACCATGATTTTTGAAATTAATATGGGACCTTATTGAAATCGAAATTGAAAAAATTGTATGTATGGGTAAATTTTAGGAAGTTTTTTACACACGGAACATGAACTGACACGAAATCTTATTGTTTTATTTTAAAAGCAATTATTTGGACTCATAATTTATAACAAAGTGCAAATGAAGCCAAATAGAAAATAATTAAGATATTAATATTATATATTTTTTGTATTTACAACAAAAATATACAAGTTATATCTATCTTTTTTTATTTGATTTGATTTGATTTGATTTGATTTGATTTGATTTGATTTGTTTTGATTTGATTTGATTTGATTTGATTTGATTTGTTTTGATTTGATTTCATTTGATTTCATTTGATTTCATTTGATTTCATTTCAGTTTTGTTTCAGTTTCGTTTCAGTTTCGTTTCAGTTTCGTTTCAGTTTCGTTTCAGTTTCGTTTCAGTTTCGTTTCAGTTTCGTTTCAGTTTCGTTTCAGTTTCGTTTCAGTTTCGTTTCAATTTCGTTTCAGTTTCGTTGAGAGTTGAGAGTTGAGAGTTGAGAGTTGAGAGTTGAGATCTGAGAGCTGAGAGCTGAGAGCTGAGAGCTGAGAGCTGAGAGCTGAGATCTGAGAGCTGAGAGCTGAGAGCTGAGAGCTGAGAGCTGAGTGCTGAGAGCTGAGAGCTGAGTGCTGAGAGCTGAGGGTTGTGTGCTGAGAGCAGAGAGCTAAGAGCTGAGAGCTGAGAGCTGAGAGCTGAGAGCTGAGAGCTGAGAGCTGGGAGCTGAGAGCTGAGAGCTGAGAGCTGAGAGCTGAGAGCTGAGAGCTGAGAGTTGAGAGATGAGAGTTGAGAGCTGAGAGCTGAGAGCTGAGAGCTGAGAGCTGAGAGCTGAGACCTGAGAGCTGAGAGCTTAGAGCTGAGAGCTGAGAGCTGAGAGCTGAGAGCTGAGAGCTGAGAGCTGAGAGCTGAGAGCTGAGATCTGAGAGCTGAGAGCTGAGAGCTGAGAGCTGAGAGCTGAGAGCTGAGTGCTGAGAGCTGAGGGTTGTGTGCTGAGAGCAGAGAGCTAAGAGCTGAGAGCTGAGAGCTGAGAGCTGAGAGCTGAGAGCTGAGAGCTGAGAGCTGAGAGCTGAGAGCTGAGAGCTGAGAGCTGAGAGCTGAGAGATGAGAGTTGAGAGCTGAGAGCTGAGAGCTGAGAGCTGAGAGCTGAGAGCTGAGAGCTGAGACCTGAGAGCTGAGAGCTGAGAGCTGAGAGCTGAGAGCTGAGAGCTGAGAGCTGAGAGCTGAGAGCTGAGAGCTGAGAGCTGAGATCTGAGAGCTGAGAGCTGAGAGCTGAGAGCTGAGAGCTGAGAGCTGAGAGCTGAGAGCTGAGAGATGAGAGCTGAGAGCTGAGTGCTGAGAGCTGAGGGTTGTGTGCTGAGAGCAGAGAGCTAAGAGCTGAGAGCTGAGAGCTGAGAGCTGAGAGCTGAGAGCTGAGAGCTGAGAGCTGAGAGCTGAGAGCTGAGAGCTGAGAGCTGAGTGCTGAGAGCTGAGGGTTGTGTGCTGAGAGCAGAGAGCTAAGAGCTGAGAGCTGAGAGCTGAGAGCTGAGAGCTGAGAGCTGAGAGCTGAGAGCTGAGAGCTGAGAGCTGAGAGCTGAGAGCTGAGAGCTGAGAGCTGAGAGCTGAGAGCTGAGACCTGAGAGCTGAGAGCTGAGAGCTGAGAGCTGAGAGCTGAGAGCTGAGAGCTGAGAGCTGAGAGCTGAGAGCTGAGAGCTGAGAGCTGAGAGCTGAGATCTGAGAGCTGAGAGCTGAGAGCTGAGAGCTGAGAGATGAGAGCTGAGAGCTGAGAGCTGAGATCTGAGAGCTGAGAGCTGAGAGCTGAGAGCTGAGAGCTGAGAGCTGAGAGTTGAGTTGAGAGTTGAGAGTTGAGAGTTGAGTTGAGAGTTGAGAGTTGAGAGTCGAGAGTCGAGAGTCGAGAGTCGAGAGTTGAGAGTTGAGAGTCGAGAGTCGAGAGTCGAGAGTTGATAGTTGAGTTTCATTACGCCGCAGTTGAGAGTTGAGAGTTGAGAGTTGAGAGTTGAGAGTCGAGAGTCGAGAGTCGAGAGTCGAGAGTTGAGAGCTGAGAGCTGAGTTCTGAGAGCTGAGAGCTGAGAGCTGAGAGCTGTGTCCTGAGAGCTGAGAGCTGAGAGCTGATAGCTGAGAGCTGAGAGCTGAGAGCTGAGAGCTGAGAGCTGAGAGCTGAGAGCTGAGAGCTGAGAGCTGAGATCTGACAGCTGAGAGCTGAGAGCTGAGAGCTGAGAGATGAGAGTTGAGAGCTGAGAGCTGAGAGCTGAGAGCTGAGAGCTGAGAGCTGAGAGCTGAGAGCTGAGAGCTGAGAGCTGAGAGCTGAGAGCTGAGAGCTGAGAGCTGAGAGCTGAGAGCTGAGAGATGAGAGCTGAGAGCTGAGAGCTGAGATCTGAGAGCTGAGAGCTGAGAGCTGAGAGCTGAGAGCTGAGAGCTGAGAGTTGAGTTGAGAGTTGAGAGTTGAGAGTTGAGAGTCGAGAGTCGAGAGTCGAGAGTTGATAGTTGAGAGTTGAGAGTTGAGAGTTGAAAGTTGAGAGTTGAGAGTCGAGAGTCGAGAGTCGAGAGTTGAGTTGAGTTGAGAGTTTAATATGGGACCTTATTGAAATCGAAATTGAAAAAATTGTATGTATGGGTAAATTTTAGGAAGTTTTTTACACACGGAACATGAACTGACACGAAATCTTATTGTTTTATTTTAATAGCAATTATTTGGACTCATAATTTATAACAAAGTGCAAATGAAGCCAAATAGAAAATAATTAAGATATTAATATTATATATTTTTTGTATTTACAACAAAAATATACAAGTTATATCTATCTTTTTTTATTTGATTTGATTTGATTTGATTTGATTTGTTTTGATTTGATTTCATTTGATTTCATTTGATTTCATTTCAGTTTCGTTTAAGTTTCGTTTCAGTTTCGTTTCAGTTTCGTTTCAGTTTCGTTTCAGTTTCGTTTCAGTATCGTTTCAGTTTCGTTTCAGTTTCGTTTCAGTTTCGTTTCAGTTTCGTTTCAGTTTCGTTTCAGTTTCGTTTCAGTTTCGTTTCAATTTCGTTTCAGTTTCGTTGAGAGTTGAGAGTTGAGAGTTGAGATCTGAGAGCTGAGAGCTGAGAGCTGAGAGCAGAGAGCAGAGAGCTGAGAGCTGAGAACTGAGATCTGAGAGCTGTGAGCTGAGAGCTGAGAGCTGAGTGCTGAGAGCTGAGAGCTGAGTGCTGAGAGCTGAGGGCTGTGTGCTGAGAGCAGAGAGCTTAGAGCTGAGAGCTGAGAGCTGAGAGCTGAGAGCTGAGAGCTGAGAGCTGAGAGCTTAGAGCTGAGAGCTGAGAGCTGAGAGTTGAGAGATGAGAGTTGAGAGCTGAGAGTCGAGAGTCGAGAGTCGAGAGTCGAGAGTTGAGAGTTGAGAGTCGAGAGTCGAGAGTCGAGAGTTGATAGTTGAGTTTCATTACGCCGCAGTTGAGAGTTGAGAGTTGAGAGTTGAGAGTCGAGAGTCGAGAGTCGAGAGTCGAGAGTTGAGAGCTGAGAGCTGAGTTCTGAGAGCTGAGAGCTGAGAGCTGAGAGCTGAGTCCTGAGAGCTGAGAGAGAAATCAAATGAAATCAAATGAAATCAAATCAAAACAAATCAAATCAAATCAAATCAAATCAAATCAAATCAAATAAAAAAAGATAGATATAACTTGTATATTTTTGTTGTAAATACAAAAAATATATAATATTAATATCTTAATTATTTTCTATTTGGCTTCATTTGCACTTTGTTATAAATTATGAGTCCAAATAATTGCTATTAAAATAAAACAATAAGATTTCGTGTCAGTTCATGTTCCGTGTGTAAAAAACTTCCTAAAATTTACCCATACATACAATTTTTTCAATTTCGATTTCAATAAGGTCCCATATTAATTTCAAAAATCATGGTTCAACTAGTTACGACTTATTCTTGTATAAATAGTATAAATAAATACAGTACTTGTGTCAATAATTCATGTGCAACGTAATCTTTGTATAATGCACATTTGTTTTCAATATTATAACCGATAATTGGAAACATATCCGGCTGTATTTATTGTGAAAATTATCGAAAAGACCTTATTATTAGAGATACTTGGACTAACTCGACTCTCGACTCTCAACTCTCAACTCAACTCTCAACTCAACTCAACTCTCGACTCTCGACTCTCGACTCTCAACTCTCAACTTTCAACTCTCAACTCTCAACTCTCAACTATCAACTCTCGAGTCTCGACTCTCGACTCTCAACTCTCAACTCTCAACTCTCAACTCAACTCTCAGCTCTCAGCTCTCAGCTCTCAGCTCTCAGCTCTCAGCTCTCAGATCTCAGCTCTCAGCTCTCAGCTCTCAGCTCTCAGCTCTCAGCTCTCAGCTCTCAGCTCTCAGCACTCAGCTCTCAGCTCTCAACTCTCAGCTCTCAGCTCTCAGCTCTCAGCTCTCAGCTTCAGCTCTCAGATCTCAGCTCTCAGCTCTCAGCTCTCAGCTCTCAGCTCTCAGCTCTCAGCTCTCAGCTCTCAGCTCTCAGCTCTCAGCTCTCAGCTCTCAACTCTCGACTCTCGACTCTCGACTCTCGACTCTCAACTCTCAACTCTCAACTCTCAACTGCGGCGTAATGAAACTCAACTATCAACTCTCGACTCTCGACTCTCGACTCTCAACTCTCAACTCTCGACTCTCGACTCTCGACTCTCGACTCTCAGCTCTCAACTCTCATCTCTCAACTCTCAGCTCTCAGCTCTCAGCTCTAAGCTCTCAGCTCTCAGCTCTCAGCTCTCAGCTCTCAGAACTCAGCTCTCAGCTCTCAACTCTCGACTCTCGACTCTCGACTCTCGACTCTCAACTCTCAACTCTCAACTCTCAACTGCGGCGTAATGAAACTCAACTATCAACTCTCGACTCTCGACTCTCGACTCTCAACTCTCAACTCTCGACTCTCGACTCTCGACTCTCAACGAAACTGAAACGAAATTGAAACGAAACTGAAACGAAACTGAAACGAAACTGAAACGAAACTGAAACGAAACTGAAACGAAACTGAAACGAAACTGAAACGAAACTGAAACGAAACTGAAACGAAACTGAAACGAAACTGAAACGAAACTTAAACGAAACTGAAATGAAATCAAATGAAATCAAATGAAATCAAATGAAATCAAATCAAAACAAATCAAATCAAATCAAATCAAATCAAATCAAATCAAATAAAAAAAGATAGATATAACTTGTATATTTTTGTTGTAAATACAAAAAATATATAATATTAATATCTTAATTATTTTCTATTTGGCTTCATTTGCACTTTGTTATAAATTATGAGTCCAAATAATTGCTATTAAAATAAAACAATAAGATTTCGTGTCAGTTCATGTTCCGTGTGTAAAAAACTTCCTAAAATTTACCCATACATACAATTTTTTCAATTTCGATTTCAATAAGGTCCCATATTAATTTCAAAAATCATGGTTCAACTAGTTACGACTTATTCTTGTATAAATAGTATAAATAAATACAGTACTTGTGTCAATAATTCATGTGCAACGTAATCTTTGTATAATGCACATTTGTTTTCAATATTATAACCGATAATTGGAAACATATCCGGCTGTATTTATTGTGAAAATTATCGAAAAGACCTTATTATTAGAGATACTTGGACTAAAAGTCCCCAATATTATAATCAATTTCGATTTCAATAAGGTCCCATATTAATTTCAAAAATCATGGTTCAACTAGTTACGACTTATTCTTGTATAAATAGTATAAATAAATACAGTACTTGTGTCAATAATTCATGTGCAACGTAATCTTTGTATAATGCACATTTGTTTTCAATATTATAACCGATAATTGGAAACATATCCGGCTGTATTTATTGTGAAAATTATCGAAAAGACCTTATTATTAGAGATACTTGGACTAACTTGACTCTCGACTCTCAACTCTCAACTCTCAACTCTCAACTATCAACTCTCGACTCTCGACTCTCGACTCTCAACTCTCAACTCTCAACTCTCAACTCAACTCTCAGCTCTCAGCTCTCAGCTCTCAGCTCTCAGCTCTCAGCTCTCAGATCTCAGCTCTCAGCTCTCAGCTCTCAGCTCTCAGCTCTCAGCTCTCAGCTCTCAGCTCTCAGCTCTCAGCTCTCAGCTCTCAGCTCTCAGCTCTCAGCTCTCAGCTCTCAGCTCTCAGCTCTCAGCTCCAGCTCTCAGATCTCAGCTCTCAGCTCTCAGCTCTCATCTCTCAGCTCTCAGCTCTCAGCTCTCAGCTCTCAGCTCTCAGCTCTCAGCTCTCAACTCTCATCTCTCAACTCTCAGCTCTCAGCTCTCAGCTCTCAGCTCTAAGCTCTCAGCTCTCAGCTCTCAGCTCTCAGCTCTCAGCTCTCAGCTCTCAGCTCTCAGCTCTAAGCTCTCTGCTCTCAGCACACAGCCCTCAGCTCTCAGCACTCAGCTCTCAGCTCTCAGCACTCAGCTCTCAGCTCTCAGCTCACAGCTCTCAGATCTCAGCTCTCAGCTCTCAGCTCTCTGCTCTCTGCTCTCAGCTCTCAGCTCTCAGCTCTCAGATCTCAACTCTCAACTCTCAACTCTCAACGAAACTGAAACGAAACTGAAACGAAACTGAAACGAAACTGAAACGAAACTGAAACGAAACTGAAACGAAACTGAAACGAAACTGAAACGAAACTGAAATGAAATCAAATGAAATCAAATGAAATCAAATGAAATCAAATCAAAACAAATCAAATCAAATCAAATCAAATCAAATCAAATCAAATAAAAAAAGATAGATATAACTTGTATATTTTTGTTGTAAATACAAAAAATATATAATATTAATATCTTAATTATTTTCTATTTGGCTTCATTTGCACTTTGTTATAAATTATGAGTCCAAAATATTGCTATTAAAATAAAACAATAAGATTTCGTGTCAGTTCATGTTCCGTGTGTAAAAAACTTCCTTAAATTTACCCATACATACAATTTTTTCAATTTCGATTTCAATAAGGTCCCATATTAATTTCAAAAATCATGGTTCAACTAGTTACGACTTATTCTTGTATAAATAGTATAAATAAATACAGTACTTGTGTCAATAATTCATGTGCAACGTAATCTTTGTATAATGCACATTTGTTTTCAATATTATAACCGATAATTGGAAACATATCCGGCTGTATTTATTGTGAAAATTATCGAAAAGACCTTATTATTAGAGATACTTGGACTAAAAGTCCCCAATATTATAATCAATTTCGATTTCAATAAGGTCCCATATTAATTTCAAAAATCATGGTTCAACTAGTTACGACTTATTCTTGTATAAATAAAATAAATAAATACAGTACTTGTGTCAATAATTCATGTGCAACGTAATCTTTGTATAATGCACATTTGTTTTCAATATTATAACCGATAATTGGAAACATATCCGGCTGTATTTATTGTGAAAATTATCGAAAAGACCTTATTATTAGAGATACTTGGACTAACTCGACTCTCGACTCTCAACTCTCAACTCTCAACTCTTAACTCTCAACTATCAACTCTCGACTCTCGACTCTCGACTCTCAACTCTCAACTCTCAACTCTCAACTCAACTCTCAGCTCTCAGCTCTCAGCTCTCAGCTCTCAGCTCTCAGCTCTCAGATCTCAGCTCTCAGCTCTCAGCTCTCAGCTCTCAGCTCTCAGCTCTCAGCTCTCAGCTCTCAGCTCTCAGCTCTCAGCTCTCAGCTCTCAGCTCTCAGCTCTCAGCTCTCAGCTCTCAGCTCTCAACTCTCAGCTCTCAGCTCTCAGCTCTCAGCTCTCAGCTCCAGCTCTCAGATCTCAGCTCTCAGCTCTCAGCTCTCAGCTCTCAGCTCTCAGCTCTCAGCTCTAAGCTCTCTGCTCTCAGCACACAGCCCTCAGCTCTCAGCACTCAGCTCTCAGCTCTCAGCACTCAGCTCTCAGCTCTCAGCTCACAGCTCTCAGATCTCAGTTCTCAGCTCTCAGCTCTCTGCTCTCTGCTCTCAGCTCTCAGCTCTCAGCTCTCAGATCTCAACTCTCAACTCTCAACTCTCAACGAAACTGAAACGAAATTGAAACAAAACTGAAACGAAACTGAAACGAAACTGAAACGAAACTGAAACGAAACTGAAACGAAACTGAAACGAAACTGAAACGAAACTGAAACGAAACTGAAACGAAACTGAAACGAAACTGAAATGAAATCAAATGAAATCAAATGAAATCAAATGAAATCAAATCAAAACAAATCAAATCAAATCAAATCAAATCAAATCAAATCAAATCAAATCAAATCAAATCAAATAAAAAAAGATAGATATAACTTGTATATTTTTGTTGTAAATACAAAAAATATATAATATTAATATCTTAATTATTTTCTATTTGGCTTCATTTGCACTTTGTTATAAATTATGAGTCCAAATAATTGCTATTAAAATAAAACAATAAGATTTCGTGTCAGTTCATGTTCCGTGTGTAAAAAACTTCCTAAAATTTACCCATACATACAATTTTTTCAATTTCGATTTCAATAAGGTCCCATATTAATTTCAAAAATCATGGTTCAACTAGTTACGACTTATTCTTGTATAAATAGTATAAATAAATACAGTACTTGTGTCAATAATTCATGTGCAACGTAATCTTTGTATAATGCACATTTGTTTTCAATATTATAACCGATAATTGGAAACATATCCGGCTGTATTTATTGTGAAAATTATCGAAAAGACCTTATTATTAGAGATACTTGGACTAAAAGTCCCCAATATTATAATCAATTTCGATTTCAATAAGGTCCCATATTAATTTCAAAAATCATGGTTCAACTAGTTACGACTTATTCTTGTATAAATAGTATAAATAAATACAGTACTTGTGTCAATAATTCATGTGCAACGTAATCTTTGTATAATGCACATTTGTTTTCAATATTATAACCGATAATTGGAAACATATCCGGCTGTATTTATTGTGAAAATTATCGAAAAGACCTTATTATTAGAGATACTTGGACTAACTCGACTCTCGACTCTCAACTCTCAACTCTCAACTCTCAACTCTCAACTATCAACTCTCGACTCTCGACTCTCGACTCTCAACTCTCAACTCTCAACTCTCAACTCAACTCTCAGCTCTCAGCTCTCAGCTCTCAGCTCTCAGCTCTCAGCTCTCAGCTCTCAGATCTCAGCTCTCAGCTCTCAGCTCTCAGCTCTCAGCTCTCAGCTCTCAGCTCTCAGCTCTCAGCTCTCAGCTCTCAGCTCTCAGCTCTCAGCTCTCAGCTCTCAGCTTTCAGCTCTCAACTCTCAGCTCTCAGCTCTCAGCTCTCAGCTCTCAGCTCCAGCTCTCAGATCTCAGCTCTCAGCTCTCAGCTCTCAGCTCTCAGCTCTCAGCTCTCAGCTCTCAGCTCTCAGCTCTCAGCTCTCAGCTCTCAGCTCTCAACTCTCATCTCTCAACTCTCAGCTCTCAGCTCTCAGCTCTAAGCTCTCAGCTCTCAGCTCTCAGCTCTCAGCTCTCAGCTCTCAGCTCTCAGCTCTCAGCTCTCAGCTCTAAGCTCTCTGCTCTCAGCACACAGCCCTCAGCTCTCAGCACTCAGCTCTCAGCTCTCAGCACTCAGCTCTCAGCTCTCAGCTCACAGCTCTCAGATCTCAGCTCTCAGCTCTCAGCTCTCTGCTCTCTGCTCTCAGCTCTCAGCTCTCAGCTCTCAGATCTCAACTCTCAACTCTCAACTCTCAACGAAACTGAAACGAAACTGAAACGAAACTGAAACGAAACTGAAACGAAACTGAAACGAAACTGAAACGAAACTGAAACGAAACTGAAACGAAACTGAAACGAAACTTAAACGAAACTGAAATGAAATCAAATGAAATCAAATGAAATCAAATGAAATCAAATGAAATCAAATCAAAACAAATCAAATCAAATCAAATCAAATCAAATCAAATCAAATAAAAAAAGATAGATATAACTTGTATATTTTTGTTGTAAATACAAAAAATATATAATATTAATATCTTAATTATTTTCTATTTGGCTTCATTTGCACTTTGTTATAAATTATGAGTCCAAAATATTGCTATTAAAATAAAACAATAAGATTTCGTGTCAGTTCATGTTCCGTGTGTAAAAAACTTCCTTAAATTTACCCATACATACAATTTTTTCAATTTCGATTTCAATAAGGTCCCATATTAATTTCAAAAATCATGGTTCAACTAGTTACGACTTATTCTTGTATAAATAGTATAAATAAATACAGTACTTGTGTCAATAATTCATGTGCAACGTAATCTTTGTATAATGCACATTTGTTTTCAATATTATAACCGATAATTGGAAACATATCCGGCTGTATTTATTGTGAAAATTATCGAAAAGACCTTATTATTAGAGATACTTGGACTAAAAGTCCCCAATATTATAATCAATTTCGATTTCAATAAGGTCCCATATTAATTTCAAAAATCATGGTTCAACTAGTTACGACTTATTCTTGTATAAATAGTATAAATAAATACAGTACTTGTGTCAATAATTCATGTGCAACGTAATCTTTGTATAATGCACATTTGTTTTCAATATTATAACCGATAATTGGAAACATATCCGGCTGTATTTATTGTGAAAATTATCGAAAAGACCTTATTATTAGAGATACTTGGACTAACTCGACTCTCGACTCTCAACTCTCAACTCTCAACTCTCAACTCTCAACTATCAACTCTCGACTCTCGACTCTCGACTCTCAACTCTCAACTCTCAACTCTCAACTCAACTCTCAGCTCTCAGCTCTCAGCTCTCAGCTCTCAGCTCTCAGATCTCAGCTCTCAGCTCTCAGCTCTCAGCTCTCAGCTCTCAGCTCTCAGCTCTCAGCTCTCAGCTCTCAGCTCTCAGCTCTCAGCTCTCAGCTCTCAGCTCTCAGCTCTCAGCTCTCAGCTCTCAACTCTCAGCTCTCAGCTCTCAGCTCTCAGCTCTCAGCTCCAGCTCTCAGATCTCAGCTCTCAGCTCTCAGCTCTCAGCTCTCAGCTCTCAGCTCTCAGCTCTCAGCTCTAAGCTCTCTGCTCTCAGCACACAGCCCTCAGCTCTCAGCACTCAGCTCTCAGCTCTCAGCACTCAGCTCTCAGCTCTCAGCTCACAGCTCTCAGATCTCAGTTCTCAGCTCTCAGCTCTCTGCTCTCTGCTCTCAGCTCTCAGCTCTCAGCTCTCAGATCTCAACTCTCAACTCTCAACTCTCAACGAAACTGAAACGAAATTGAAACAAAACTGAAACGAAACTGAAACGAAACTGAAACGAAACTGAAACGAAACTGAAACGAAACTGAAACGAAACTGAAACGAAACTGAAACGAAACTGAAATGAAATCAAATGAAATCAAATGAAATCAAATGAAATCAAATCAAAACAAATCAAATCAAATCAAATCAAATCAAATCAAATCAAATCAAATCAAATAAAAAAAGATAGATATAACTTGTATATTTTTGTTGTAAATACAAAAAATATATAATATTAATATCTTAATTATTTTCTATTTGGCTTCATTTGCACTTTGTTATAAATTATGAGTCCAAATAATTGCTATTAAAATAAAACAATAAGATTTCGTGTCAGTTCATGTTCCGTGTGTAAAAAACTTCCTTAAATTTACCCATACATACAATTTTTTCAATTTCGATTTCAATAAGGTCCCATATTAATTTCAAAAATCATGGTTCAACTAGTTACGACTTATTCTTGTATAAATAGTATAAATAAATACAGTACTTGTGTCAATAATTCATGTGCAACGTAATCTTTGTATAATGCACATTTGTTTTCAATATTATAACCGATAATTGGAAACATATCCGGCTGTATTTATTGTGAAAATTATCGAAAAGACCTTATTATTAGAGATACTTGGACTAACTCGACTCTCGACTCTCAACTCTCAACTCTCAACTCTCAACTCTCAACTCTCAACTATCAACTCTCGACTCTCGACTCTCGACTCTCAACTCTCAACTCTCAACTCTCAACTCAACTCTCAGCTCTCAGCTCTCAGCTCTCAGCTCTCAGCTCTCAGCTCTCAGATCTCAGCTCTCAGCTCTCAGCTCTCAGCTCTCAGCTCTCAGCTCTCAGCTCTCAGCTCTCAGCTCTCAGCTCTCAGCTCTCAGCTCTCAGCTCTCAGCTCTCAGCTCTCAACTCTCAGCTCTCAGCTCTCAGCTCTCAGCTCTCAGCTCCAGCTCTCAGATCTCAGCTCTCAGCTCTCAGCTCTCAGCTCTCAGCTCTCAGCTCTCAGCTCTCAGCTCTCAGCTCTCAGCTCTCAGCTCTCAACTCTCATCTCTCAACTCTCAGCTCTCAGCTCTCAGCTCTCAGCTCTAAGCTCTCAGCTCTCAGCTCTCAGCTCTCAGCTCTCAGCTCTCAGCTCTCAGCTCTCAGCTCTAAGCTCTCTGCTCTCAGCACACAGCCCTCAGCTCTCAGCACTCAGCTCTCAGCTCTCAGCACTCAGCTCTCAGCTCTCAGCTCACAGCTCTCAGATCTCAGCTCTCAGCTCTCAGCTCTCTGCTCTCTGCTCTCAGCTCTCAGCTCTCAGCTCTCAGATCTCAACTCTCAACTCTCAACTCTCAACGAAACTGAAACGAAACTGAAACGAAACTGAAACGAAACTGAAACGAAACTGAAACGAAACTGAAACGAAACTGAAACGAAACTGAAACGAAACTGAAACGAAACTAAAATGAAATCAAATGAAATCAAATGAAATCAAATGAAATCAAATCAAAACAAATCAAATCAAATCAAATCAAATCAAATCAAATCAAATAAAAAAAGATAGATATAACTTGTATATTTTTGTTGTAAATACAAAAAATATATAATATTAATATCTTAATTATTTTCTATTTGGCTTCATTTGCACTTTGTTATAAATTATGAGTCCAAAATATTGCTATTAAAATAAAACAATAAGATTTCGTGTCAGTTCATGTTCCGTGTGTAAAAAACTTCCTTAAATTTACCCATACATACAATTTTTTCAATTTCGATTTCAATAAGGTCCCATATTAATTTCAAAAATCATGGTTCAACTAGTTACGACTTATTCTTGTATAAATAGTATAAATAAATACAGTACTTGTGTCAATAATTCATGTGCAACGTAATCTTTGTATAATGCACATTTGTTTTCAATATTATAACCGATAATTGGAAACATATCCGGCTGTATTTATTGTGAAAATTATCGAAAAGACCTTATTATTAGAGATACTTGGACTAAAAGTCCCCAATATTATAATCAATTTCGATTTCAATAAGGTCCCATATTAATTTCAAAAATCATGGTTCAACTAGTTACGACTTATTCTTGTATAAATAGTATAAATAAATACAGTACTTGTGTCAATAATTCATGTGCAACGTAATCTTTGTATAATGCACATTTGTTTTCAATATTATAACCGATAATTGGAAACATATCCGGCTGTATTTATTGTGAAAATTATCGAAAAGACCTTATTATTAGAGATACTTGGACTAACTCGACTCTCGACTCTCAACTCTCAACTCTCAACTCTCAACTCTCAACTATCAACTCTCGACTCTCGACTCTCGACTCTCAACTCTCAACTCTCAACTCTCAACTCAACTCTCAGCTCTCAGCTCTCAGCTCTCAGCTCTCAGCTCTCAGCTCTCAGCTCTCAGATCTCAGCTCTCAGCTCTCAGCTCTCAGCTCTCAGCTCTCAGCTCTCAGCTCTCAGCTCTCAGCTCTCAGCTCTCAGCTCTCAGCTCTCAGCTCTCAGCTCTCAGCTCTCAGCTCTCAACTCTCAGCTCTCAGCTCTCAGCTCTCAGCTCTCAGCTCCAGCTCTCAGATCTCAGCTCTCAGCTCTCAGCTCTCAGCTCTCAGCTCTCAGCTCTCAGCTCTCAGCTCTCAGCTCTCAGCTCTCAGCTCTCAACTCTCATCTCTCAACTCTCAGCTCTCAGCTCTCAGCTCTCAGTTCTAAGCTCTCAGCTCTCAGCTCTCAGCTCTCAGCTCTCAGCTCTCAGCTCTCAGCTCTCAGCTCTAAGCTCTCTGCTCTCAGCACACAGCCCTCAGCTCTCAGCACTCAGCTCTCAGCTCTCAGCACTCAGCTCTCAGCTCTCAGCTCACAGCTCTCAGATCTCAGCTCGCAGCTCTCAGCTCTCTGCTCTCTGCTCTCAGCTCTCAGCTCTCAGCTCTCAGATCTCAACTCTCAACTCTCAACTCTCAACGAAACTGAAACGAAACTGAAACGAAACTGAAACGAAACTGAAACGAAACTGAAACGAAACTGAAACGAAACTGAAACGAAACTGAAACGAAACTGAAATGAAATCAAATGAAATCAAATGAAATCAAATGAAATCAAATCAAAACAAATCAAATCAAATCAAATCAAATCAAATCAAATCAAATAAAAAAAGATAGATATAACTTGTATATTTTTGTTGTAAATACAAAAAATATATAATATTAATATCTTAATTATTTTCTATTTGGCTTCATTTGCACTTTGTTATAAATTATGAGTCCAAATAATTGCTATTAAAATAAAACAATAAGATTTCGTGTCAGTTCATGTTCCGTGTGTAAAAAACTTCCTTAAATTTACCCATACATACAATTTTATCATATTCGATTTCAATAAGGTCCCATATTAATTTCAAAAATCATGGTTCAACTAGTTACGACTTATTCTTGTATAAATAGTATAAATAAATACAGTACTTGTGTCAATAATTCATGTGCAACGTAATCTTTGTATAATGCACATTTGTTTTCAATATTATAACCGATAATTGGAAACATATCCGGCTGTATTTATTGTGAAAATTATCGAAAAGACCTTATTATTAGAGATACTTGGACTAACTCGACTCTCGACTCTCAACTCTCAACTCTCAACTCTCAACTCTCAACTATCAACTCTCGACTCTCGACTCTCGACTCTCAACTCTCAACTCTCAACTCTCAACTCAACTCTCAGCTCTCAGCTCTCAGCTCTCAGCTCTCAGCTCTCAGCTCTCAGCTCTCAGATCTCAGCTCTCAGCTCTCAGCTCTCAGCTCTCAGCTCTCAGCTCTCAGCTCTCAGCTCTCAGCTCTCAGCTCTCAGCTCTCAGCTCTCAGCTCTCAGCTCTCAGCTCTCAACTCTCAGCTCTCAGCTCTCAGCTCTCAGCTCTCAGCTCCAGCTCTCAGATCTCAGCTCTCAGCTCTCAGCTCTCAGCTCTCAGCTCTCAGCTCTCAGCTCTCAGCTCTCAGCTCTCAGCTCTCAGCTCTCAACTCTCATCTCTCAACTCTCAGCTCTCAGCTCTCAGCTCTCAGCTCTAAGCTCTCAGCTCTCAGCTCTCAGCTCTCAGCTCTCAGCTCTCAGCTCTAAGCTCTCTGCTCTCAGCACACAGCCCTCAGCTCTCAGCACTCAGCTCTCAGCTCTCAGCACTCAGCTCTCAGCTCTCAGCTCACAGCTCTCAGATCTCAGCTCTCAGCTCTCAGCTCTCTGCTCTCTGCTCTCAGCTCTCAGCTCTCAGCTCTCAGATCTCAACTCTCAACTCTCAACTCTCAACGAAACTGAAACGAAACTGAAACGAAACTGAAACGAAACTGAAACGAAACTGAAACGAAACTGAAACGAAACTAAAATGAAATCAAATGAAATCAAATGAAATCAAATGAAATCAAATCAAAACAAATCAAATCAAATCAAATCAAATCAAATCAAATCAAATCAAATCAAATAAAAAAAGATAGATATAACTTGTATATTTTTGTTGTAAATACAAAAAATATATAATATTAATATCTTAATTATTTTCTATTTGGCTTCATTTGCACTTTGTTATAAATTATGAGTCCAAAATATTGCTATTAAAATAAAACAATAAGATTTCGTGTCAGTTCATGTTCCGTGTGTAAAAAACTTCCTTAAATTTACCCATACATACAATTTTTTCAATTTCGATTTCAATAAGGTCCCATATTAATTTCAAAAATCATGGTTCAACTAGTTACGACTTATTCTTGTATAAATAGTATAAATAAATACAGTACTTGTGTCAATAATTCATGTGCAACGTAATCTTTGTATAATGCACATTTGTTTTCAATATTATAACCGATAATTGGAAACATATCCGGCTGTATTTATTGTGAAAATTATCGAAAAGACCTTATTATTAGAGATACTTGGACTAAAAGTCCCCAATATTATAATCAATTTCGATTTCAATAAGGTCCCATATTAATTTCAAAAATCATGGTTCAACTAGTTACGACTTATTCTTGTATAAATAGTATAAATAAATACAGTACTTGTGTCAATAATTCATGTGCAACGTAATCTTTGTATAATGCACATTTGTTTTCAATATTATAACCGATAATTGGAAACATATCCGGCTGTATTTATTGTGAAAATTATCGAAAAGACCTTATTATTAGAGATACTTGGACTAACTCGACTCTCGACTCTCAACTCTCAACTCTCAACTCTCAACTATCAACTCTCGACTCTCGACTCTCGACTCTCAACTCTCAACTCTCAACTCTCAACTCAACTCTCAGCTCTCAGCTCTCAGCTCTCAGCTCTCAGCTCTCAGCTCTCAGCTCTCAGATCTCAGCTCTCAGCTCTCAGCTCTCAGCTCTCAGCTCTCAGCTCTCAGCTCTCAGCTCTCAGCTCTCAGCTCTCAGCTCTCAGCTCTCAGCTCTCAGCTCTCAGCTCTCAGCTCTCAACTCTCAGCTCTCAGCTCTCAGCTCTCAGCTCTCAGCTCCAGCTCTCAGATCTCAGCTCTCAGCTCTCAGCTCTCAGCTCTCAGCTTCCAGCTCTCAGCTCTCAGCTCTCAGCTCTCAGCTCTCAGCTCTCAACTCTCATCTCTCAACTCTCAGCTCTCAGCTCTCAGCTCTCAGTTCTAAGCTCTCAGCTCTCAGCTCTCAGCTCTCAGCTCTCAGCTCTCAGCTCTCAGCTCTCAGCTCTAAGCTCTCTGCTCTCAGCACACAGCCCTCAGCTCTCAGCACTCAGCTCTCAGCTCTCAGCACTCAGCTCTCAGCTCTCAGCTCACAGCTCTCAGATCTCAGCTCTCAGCTCTCAGCTCTCTGCTCTCTGCTCTCAGCTCTCAGCTCTCAGCTCTCAGATCTCAACTCTCAACTCTCAACTCTCAACGAAACTGAAACGAAACTGAAACGAAACTGAAACGAAACTGAAACGAAACTGAAACGAAACTGAAACGAAACTGAAACGAAACTGAAACGAAACTGAAATGAAATCAAATGAAATCAAATGAAATCAAATGAAATCAAATCAAAACAAATCAAATCAAATCAAATCAAATCAAATCAAATCAAATCAAATAAAAAAAGATAGATATAACTTGTATATTTTTGTTGTAAATACAAAAAATATATAATATTAATATCTTAATTATTTTCTATTTGGCTTCATTTGCACTTTGTTATAAATTATGAGTCCAAAATATTGCTATTAAAATAAAACAATAAGATTTCGTGTCAGTTCATGTTCCGTGTGTAAAAAACTTCCTTAAATTTACCCATACATACAATTTTTTCAATTTCGATTTCAATAAGGTCCCATATTAATTTCAAAAATCATGGTTCAACTAGTTACGACTTATTCTTGTATAAATAGTATAAATAAATACAGTACTTGTGTCAATAATTCATGTGCAACGTAATCTTTGTATAATGCACATTTGTTTTCAATATTATAACCGATAATTGGAAACATATCCGGCTGTATTTATTGTGAAAATTATCGAAAAGACCTTATTATTAGAGATACTTGGACTAAAAGTCCCCAATATTATAATCAATTTCGATTTCAATAAGGTCCCATATTAATTTCAAAAATCATGGTTCAACTAGTTACGACTTATTCTTGTATAAATAGTATAAATAAATACAGTACTTGTGTCAATAATTCATGTGCAACGTAATCTTTGTATAATGCACATTTGTTTTCAATATTATAACCGATAATTGGAAACATATCCGGCTGTATTTATTGTGAAAATTATCGAAAAGACCTTATTATTAGAGATACTTGGACTAACTCGACTCTCGACTCTCAACTCTCAACTCTCAACTCTCAACTCTCAACTATCAACTCTCGACTCTCGACTCTCGACTCTCAACTCTCAACTCTCAACTCTCAACTCAACTCTCAGCTCTCAGCTCTCAGCTCTCAGCTCTCAGCTCTCAGCTCTCAGCTCTCAGCTCTCAGATCTCAGCTCTCAGCTCTCAGCTCTCAGCTCTCAGCTCTCAGCTCTCAGCTCTCAGCTCTCAGCTCTCAGCTCTCAGCTCTCAGCTCTCAGCTCTCAGCTCTCAGCTCTCAGCTCTCAGCTCTCAGCTCTCAGCTCTCAGCTCTCAGCTCCAGCTCTCAGATCTCAGCTCTCAGCTCTCAGCTCTCAGCTCTCAGCTCTCAGCTCTCAGCTCTAAGCTCTCTGCTCTCAGCACACAGCCCTCAGCTCTCAGCACTCAGCTCTCAGCTCTCAGCACTCAGCTCTCAGCTCTCAGCTCACAGCTCTCAGATCTCAGTTCTCAGCTCTCAGCTCTCTGCTCTCTGCTCTCAGCTCTCAGCTCTCAGCTCTCAGATCTCAACTCTCAACTCTCAACTCTCAACGAAACTGAAACGAAATTGAAACAAAACTGAAACGAAACTGAAACGAAACTGAAACGAAACTGAAACGAAACTGAAACGAAACTGAAACGAAACTGAAACGAAACTGAAATGAAATCAAATGAAATCAAATGAAATCAAATCAAAACAAATCAAATCAAATCAAATCAAATCAAATCAAATCAAATCAAATCAAATCAAATAAAAAAAGATAGATATAACTTGTATATTTTTGTTGTAAATACAAAAAATATATAATATTAATATCTTAATTATTTTCTATTTGGCTTCATTTGCACTTTGTTATAAATTATGAGTCCAAAATATTGCTATTAAAATAAAACAATAAGATTTCGTGTCAGTTCATGTTCCGTGTGTAAAAAACTTCCTTAAATTTACCCATACATACAATTTTTTCAATTTCGATTTCAATAAGGTCCCATATTAATTTCAAAAATCATGGTTCAACTAGTTACGACTTATTCTTGTATAAATAGTATAAATAAATACAGTACTTGTGTCAATAATTCATGTGCAACGTAATCTTTGTATAATGCACATTTGTTTTCAATATTATAACCGATAATTGGAAACATATCCGGCTGTATTTATTGTGAAAATTATCGAAAAGACCTTATTATTAGAGATACTTGGACTAAAAGTCCCCAATATTATAATCAATTTCGATTTCAATAAGGTCCCATATTAATTTCAAAAATCATGGTTCAAGTAGTTACGACTTATTCTTGTATAAATAGTATAAATAAATACAGTACTTGTGTCAATAATTCATGTGCAACGTAATCTTTGTATAATGCACATTTGTTTTCAATATTATAACCGATAATTGGAAACATATCCGGCTGTATTTATTGTGAAAATTATCGAAAAGACCTTATTATTAGAGATACTTGGACTAACTCGACTCTCGACTCTCAACTCTCAACTCTCAACTCTCAACTCTCAACTATCAACTCTCGACTCTCGACTCTCGACTCTCAACTCTCAACTCTCAACTCTCAACTCAACTCTCAGCTCTCAGCTCTCAGCTCTCAGCTCTCAGCTCTCAGCTCTCAGCTCTCAGCTCTCAGATCTCAGCTCTCAGCTCTCAGCTCTCAGCTCTCAGCTCTCAGCTCTCAGCTCTCAGCTCTCAGCTCTCAGCTCTCAGCTCTCAGCTCTCAGCTCTCAGCTCTCAGCTCTCAGCTCTCAGCTCTCAGCTCTCAGCTCTCAGCTCTCAGCTCTCAACTCTCAGCTCTCAGCTCTCAGCTCTCAGCTCTCAGCTCCAGCTCTCAGATCTCAGCTCTCAGCTCTCAGCTCTCAGCTCTCAGCTCTCAGCTCTCAGCTCTAAGCTCTCTGCTCTCAGCACACAGCCCTCAGCTCTCAGCACTCAGCTCTCAGCTCTCAGCACTCAGCTCTCAGCTCTCAGCTCACAGCTCTCAGATCTCAGTTCTCAGCTCTCAGCTCTCTGCTCTCTGCTCTCAGCTCTCAGCTCTCAGCTCTCAGATCTCAACTCTCAACTCTCAACTCTCAACGAAACTGAAACGAAATTGAAACAAAACTGAAACGAAACTGAAACGAAACTGAAACGAAACTGAAACGAAACTGAAACGAAACTGAAACGAAACTGAAACGAAACTGAAACGAAACTGAAACGAAACTGAAATGAAATCAAATGAAATCAAATGAAATCAAATGAAATCAAATCAAAACAAATCAAATCAAATCAAATCAAATCAAATCAAATCAAATCAAATCAAATAAAAAAAGATAGATATAACTTGTATATTTTTGTTGTAAATACAAAAAATATATAATATTAATATCTTAATTATTTTCTATTTGGCTTCATTTGCACTTTGTTATAAATTATGAGTCCAAATAATTGCTATTAAAATAAAACAATAAGATTTCGTGTCAGTTCATGTTCCGTGTGTAAAAAACTTCCTAAAATTTACCCATACATACAATTTTTTCAATTTCGATTTCAATAAGGTCCCATATTAATTTCAAAAATCATGGTTCAACTAGTTACGACTTATTCTTGTATAAATAGTATAAATAAATACAGTACTTGTGTCAATAATTCATGTGCAACGTAATCTTTGTATAATGCACATTTGTTTTCAATATTATAACCGATAATTGGAAACATATCCGGCTGTATTTATTGTGAAAATTATCGAAAAGACCTTATTATTAGAGATACTTGGACTAAAAGTCCCCAATATTATAATCAATTTCGATTTCAATAAGGTCCCATATTAATTTCAAAAATCATGGTTCAACTAGTTACGACTTATTCTTGTATAAATAGTATAAATAAATACAGTACTTGTGTCAATAATTCATGTGCAACGTAATCTTTGTATAATGCACATTTGTTTTCAATATTATAACCGATAATTGGAAACATATCCGGCTGTATTTATTGTGAAAATTATCGAAAAGACCTTATTATTAGAGATACTTGGACTAACTCGACTCTCGACTCTCAACTCTCAACTCTCAACTCTCAACTCTCAACTATCAACTCTCGACTCTCGACTCTCGACTCTCAACTCTCAACTCTCAACTCTCAACTCAACTCTCAGCTCTCAGCTCTCAGCTCTCAGCTCTCAGCTCTCAGCTCTAAGCTCTCAGATCTCAGCTCTCAGCTCTCAGCTCTCAGCTCTCAGCTCTCAGCTCTCAGCTCTCAGCTCTCAGCTCTCAGCTCTCAGCTCTCAGCTCTCAGCTCTCAGCTCTCAGCTCTCAGCTCTCAGCTCTCAGCTCTCAACTCTCAGCTCTCAGCTCTCAGCTCTCAGCTCTCAGCTCCAGCTCTCAGATCTCAGCTCTCAGCTCTCAGCTCTCAGCTCTCAGCTCTCAGCTCTCAGCTCTCAGCTCTCAGCTCTCAGCTCTCAGCTCTCAACTCTCATCTCTCAACTCTCAGCTCTCAGCTCTCAGCTCTCAGCTCTAAGCTCTCAGCTCTCAGCTCTCAGCTCTCAGCTCTCAGCTCTCAGCTCTCAGCTCTCAGCTCTAAGCTCTCTGCTCTCAGCACACAGCCCTCAGCTCTCAGCACTCAGCTCTCAGCTCTCAGCACTCAGCTCTCAGCTCTCAGCTCACAGCTCTCAGATCTCAGCTCTCAGCTCTCAGCTCTCTGCTCTCTGCTCTCAGCTCTCAGCTCTCAGCTCTCAGATCTCAACTCTCAACTCTCAACTCTCAACGAAACTGAAACGAAACTGAAACGAAACTGAAACGAAACTGAAACGAAACTGAAACGAAACTGAAACGAAACTGAAACGAAACTGAAACGAAACTGAAACGAAACTGAAACGAAACTGAAATGAAATCAAATGAAATCAAATGAAATCAAATGAAATCAAATCAAAACAAATCAAAACAAATCAAATCAAATCAAATCAAATCAAATCAAATCAAATAAAAAAAGATAGATATAACTTGTATATTTTTGTTGTAAATACAAAAAATATATAATATTAATATCTTAATTATTTTCTATTTGGCTTCATTTGCACTTTGTTATAAATTATGAGTCCAAATAATTGCTATTAAAATAAAACAATAAGATTTCGTGTCAGTTCATGTTCCGTGTGTAAAAAACTTCCTAAAATTTACCCATACATACAATTTTTTCAATTTCGATTTCAATAAGGTCCCATATTAATTTCAAAAATCATGGTTCAACTAGTTACGACTTATTCTTGTATAAATAGTATAAATAAATACAGTACTTGTGTCAATAATTCATGTGCAACGTAATCTTTGTATAATGCACATTTGTTTTCAATATTATAACCGATAATTGGAAACATATCCGGCTGTATTTATTGTGAAAATTATCGAAAAGACCTTATTATTAGAGATACTTGGACTAAAAGTCCCCAATATTATAATCAATTTCGATTTCAATAAGGTCCCATATTAATTTCAAAAATCATGGTTCAACTAGTTACGACTTATTCTTGTATAAATAGTATAAATAAATACAGTACTTGTGTCAATAATTCATGTGCAACGTAATCTTTGTATAATGCACATTTGTTTTCAATATTATAACCGATAATTGGAAACATATCCGGCTGTATTTATTGTGAAAATTATCGAAAAGACCTTATTATTAGAGATACTTGGACTAACTCGACTCTCGACTCTCAACTCTCAACTCTCAACTCTCAACTCTCAACTATCAACTCTCGACTCTCGACTCTCGACTCTCAACTCTCAACTCTCAACTCTCAACTCAACTCTCAGCTCTCAGCTCTCAGCTCTCAGCTCTCAGCTCTCAGCTCTCAGCTCTCAGCTCTCAGCTCTCAGCTCTCAGCTCTCAGCTCTCAGCTCTCAGCTCTCAGCTCTCAGCTCTCAGCTCTCAGCTCTCAGCTCTCAGCTCCAGCTCTCAGATCTCAGCTCTCAGCTCTCAGCTCTCAGCTCTCAGCTCTCAGCTCTCAGCTCTCAGCTCTCAGCTCTCAGCTCTCAGCTCTCAACTCTCATCTCTCAACTCTCAGCTCTCAGCTCTCAGTTCTCAGCTCTAAGCTCTCAGCTCTCAGCTCTCAGCTCTCAGCTCTCAGCTCTCAGCTCTCAGCTCTCAGCTCTAAGCTCTCTGCTCTCAGCACACAGCCCTCAGCTCTCAGCACTCAGCTCTCAGCTCTCAGCACTCAGCTCTCAGCTCTCAGCTCACAGCTCTCAGATCTCAGCTCTCAGCTCTCAGCTCTCTGCTCTCTGCTCTCAGCTCTCAGCTCTCAGCTCTCAGATCTCAACTCTCAACTCTCAACTCTCAACGAAACTGAAACGAAACTGAAACGAAACTGAAACGAAACTGAAACGAAACTGAAACGAAACTGAAACGAAACTGAAACGAAACTGAAACGAAACTGAAACGAAACTGAAACGAAACTGAAATGAAATCAAATGAAATCAAATGAAATCAAATGAAATCAAATCAAAACAAATCAAATCAAATCAAATCAAATCAAATCAAATCAAATCAAATAAAAAAAGATAGATATAACTTGTATATTTTTGTTGTAAATACAAAAAATATATAATATTAATATCTTAATTATTTTCTATTTGGCTTCATTTGCACTTTGTTATAAATTATGAGTCCAAATAATTGCTATTAAAATAAAACAATAAGATTTCGTGTCAGTTCATGTTCCGTGTGTAAAAAACTTCCTTAAATTTACCCATACATACAATTTTTTCAATTTCGATTTCAATAAGGTCCCATATTAATTTCAAAAATCATGGTTCAACTAGTTACGACTTATTCTTGTATAAATAGTATAAATAAATACAGTACTTGTGTCAATAATTCATGTGCAACGTAATCTTTGTATAATGCACATTTGTTTTCAATATTATAACCGATAATTGGAAACATATCCGGCTGTATTTATTGTGAAAATTATCGAAAAGACCTTATTATTAGAGATACTTGGACTAAAAGTCCCCAATATTATAATCAATTTCGATTTCAATAAGGTCCCATATTAATTTCAAAATTCATGGTTCAACTAGTTACGACTTATTCTTGTATAAATAGTATAAATAAATACAGTACTTGTGTCAATAATTCATGTGCAACGTAATCTTTGTATAATGCACATTTGTTTTCAATATTATAACCGATAATTGGAAACATATCCGGCTGTATTTATTGTGAAAATTATCGAAAAGACCTTATTATTAGAGATACTTGGACTAAAAGTCCCCAATATTATAATCAATTTCGATTTCAATAAGGTCCCATATTAATTTCAAAAATCATGGTTCAACTAGTTACGACTTATTCTTGTATAAATAGTATAAATAAATACAGTACTTGTGTCAATAATTCATGTGCAACGTAATCTTTGTATAATGCACATTTGTTTTCAATATTATAACCGATAATTGGAAACATATCCGGCTGTATTTATTGTGAAAATTATCGAAAAGACCTTATTATTAGAGATACTTGGACTAACTCGACTCTCGACTCTCAACTCTCAACTCTCAACTCTCAACTCTCAACTCTCAACTCTCAACTATCAACTCTCGACTCTCGACTCTCGACTCTCAACTCTCAACTCTCAACTCTCAACTCAACTCTCAGCTCTCAGCTCTCAGCTCTCAGCTCTCAGCTCTCAGCTCTCAGCTCTCAGATCTCAGCTCTCAGCTCTCAGCTCTCAGCTCTCAGCTCTCAGCTCTCAGCTCTCAGCTCTCAGCTCTCAGCTCTCAGGACTAAGCTCTCAATTAATATGGGACCTTATTGAAATCGAAATTGAAAAATTGTATGTATGGGTAAATTTTAGGAAGTTTTTTACACACGGAACATGAACTGACACGAAATCTTATTGTTTTATTTTAATAGCAATTATTTGGACTCATAATTTATAACAAAGTGCAAATGAAGCCAAATAGAAAATAATTAAGATATTAATATTATATATTTTTTGTATTTACAACAAAAATATACAAGTTATATCTATCTTTTTTTATTTGATTTGATTTGATTTGATTTGATTTGATTTGTTTTGATTTGATTTCATTTGATTTCATTTGATTTCATTTGATTTCATTTCAGTTTTGTTTCAGTTTCGTTTCAGTTTCGTTTCAGTTTCGTTTCAGTTTCGTTTCAGTTTCATTTCAGTTTCGTTTCAGTTTCGTTTCAGTTTCGTTTCAATTTCGTTTCAGTTTCGTTGAGAGTTGAGAGTAGAGAGTTGAGATCTGAGAGCTGAGAGCTGGGAGCTGAGAGCTGAGAGCTGAGAGCTGAGATCTGAGAGCTGAGAGCTGAGAGCTGAGAGCTGAGAGCTGAGTGCTGAGAGCTGAGAGCTGAGTGCTGAGAGCTGAGGGTTGTGTGCTGAGAGCAGAGAGCTTAGAGCTGAGAGCTGAGAGCTGAGAGTTGAGAGCTGAGAGCTGAGAGCTGAGAGCTGAGAGCTGAGAGCTGAGAGCTGAGAGCTGAGAGCTGAGAGTTGAGAGATGAGAGCTGAGAGCTGAGAGCTGAGATCTGAGAGCTGATAGCTGAGAGCTGAGAGCTGAGAGCTGAGAGCTGAGAGTTGAGTTGAGAGTTGAGAGTTGAGAGTTGAGAGTTGAGAGTCGAGAGTCGAGAGTCGAGAGTTGATAGTTGAGAGTTGAGAGTTGAGAGTTGAGAGTTGAGAGTTGAGAGTTGAGAGTCGAGAGTCGAGAGTCGAGAGTTGAGTTGAGAGCTGAGAGCTGAGTGCTAAGAGCTGAGAGCTGAGATCTGAGAGCTGAGTGCTGAGAGCTGAGAGCTGAGAGCTGAGATCTGAGAGCTGGAGCTGAGAGCTGAGAGCTGAGAGCTGAGAGCTGAGAGGTGAGAGCTGAGAGCAGAGAGCTGAGAGCTGAGAGCTGAGAGCTGAGAGCTGAGATCTGAGAGCTGAGAGCTGAGAGCTGAGAGCTGAGAGCTGAGAGCTGAGAGCTGAGAGCTGAGAGCTGAGAGCTGAGAGCTGAGAGCTGAGAGCTGAGAGATGAGAGCTGAGAGCTGAGAGCTGAGAGCTGAGAGCTGAGAGCTGAGAGCTGAGAGCTGAGAGCTGAGAGCTGAGAGCTGAGAGCTGAGAGCTGAGAGCTGAGAGCTGAGAGCTGAGAGCTGAGAGCTGAGAGCTGAGAGCTGAGAGCTGAGAGCTGAGAGCTGAGAGCTGAGAGATGAGAGTTGAGAGCTGAGAGCTGAGAGCTGAGAGCTGAGAGCTGAGAGTTGAGAGTTGAGAGTTGAGAGTTGAGAGTTGAGAGTCGAGAGTCAAGAGTCGAGAGTCGAGAGTTGAGAGCTGAGAGCTGAGTGCTAAGAGCTGAGAGCTGAGAGCTGAGAGCTGAGTGCTGAGAGCTGAGAGCTGAGAGCTGAGAGCAGAGAAGTGAGAGCTGAGAGCTGAGATCTGAGAGCTGAGAGCTGAGAGCTGAGAGCTGAGAGCTGAGAGCTGAGAGCTGAGAGCTGAGAGCTGAGAGCTGAGAGCTGAGAGCTGAGAGCTGAGAGCTGAGAGCTGAGAGCTGAGAGTTGAGAGTCGAGAGTCGAGAGTCGAGAGTCGAGAGTTGATAGTTGAGAGTTGAGTTGAGTTGAGGGTTGAGTTAAGTTGAGAATTGAGTTGAGTTGAGTTGAGAGTTGAGTTGAGTTGAGAGTTGAGTTGAGTTGAGTTGAGAGTTGAGAGTTGAGTTGAGTTGAGAGTTGTGTTGAGTTGAGAGTTGAGAGTCGAGAGTTGAGAGTTGAGAGTTGAGTTGAGTTGAGGGTTGAGTTGAGTTGAGAATTGAGTTGAGTTGAGTTGAGAGTTGAGTTGAGTTGAGTTGAGTTGAGAGTTGAGAGTTGAGAGTTGAGAGTTGAGAGTTGAGAGTTGAGTGTTGAGAGTTGAGAGTTGAGAGTTGAGAGTTGAGAGTTGAGAGTTGAGTGTTGAGAGTTGAGTTGAGTTGAGAGTTGAGTTGAGTATTATTATATATACGTATTTCTTGAGAACATTCATTATCCCCGTTCTAAGTGAGGTTAGCACAACATGTTATAAACATGTTGTTACATGACTTAGCTACGTATTTTACGACCGGCCGCCTGCCTGACGTCAACTTACCTTAGTCGTCTCTTACGACACCTCGGTAAGGAATGAGGATTGTCTATTCTACTCAGCCGGATACCACATGGCGAATCAACTTACCTTAGTCGTCTCTTACGACGCTTCAGCAGTCCCTCACGAGCTCATGTAACACTTTACATAAACAACGCAGGCTGGCTTAAAATGGATTATCGTCGTCATTTACATTTCGCAACATTATTATTTGGTGTTGTAAAATCCAAAGTTCCGCCTTATCTATATAACAAACTTAGGTGGGCATACGATGAAAGTAGTGATGCCCGACGCGCCGGTACCTTAAAATGGCATCCTTACCGTACAGCTTCTTTCAAGGGTAGCTTTCATTACGCCGCAGTTGAGAGTTGAGAGTTGAGAGTCGAGAGTCGAGAGTCGAGAGTCGAGAGTTGAGAGCTGAGAGCTGAGTTCTGAGAGCTGAGAGCTGAGAGCTGAGAGCTGAGTCCTGAGAGCTGAGAGCTGAGAGCTGAGAGCTGAGAGCTGAGAGCTGAGAGCTGAGAGCTGAGAGCTGAGAGCTGAGAGCTGAGAGCTGAGAGCTGAGAGCTGAGAGCTGAGAGCTGAGAGCTGAGAGATGAGAGTTGAGAGCTGAGAGCTGAGAGCTGATAGCTGAGAGCTGAGAGCTGAGAGCTGAGAGCTGAGAGCTGAGAGCTGAGAGCTGAGAGCTGATAGCTGAGAGCTGAGAGCTGAGAGCTGAGAGCTGAGAGCTGAGAGCTGAGAGCTGAGAGCTGAGAGCTGAGAGCTGAGAGCTGAGAGCTGAGAGCTGAGAGCTGAGAGCTGAGAGCTGAGAGCTGAGAGCTGAGAGCTGAGAGCTGAGAGCTGAGAGCTGAGAGCTGAGAGCTGAGAGCTGAGAGTTGAGAGCTGAGAGCTGAGAGATGAGAGTTGAGAGTTGAGTTGAGAGTTGAGTTGAGTTGAGAATTGAGAGTTGAGAGTTGAGTTGAGTTGAGAGTTGACAGTTGAGAGTTGAGTTGAGTTGAGGGTTGAAGCTACTGTTTATTTCTAGACTCAACGTGAAGTCGCAGGTAAAAGCTAGTATTAATATAAAGAAAGCAAGTGCGGGTAATGTATCTCTGTTGGCTCTGATGGCTATAGGGACTTTTAGTCCAAGTATCTCTAATAATAAGGTCTTTTCGATAATTTTCACAATAAATACAGCCGGATATGTTTCCAATTATCGGTTATAATATTGAAAACAAATGTGCATTATACAAAGATTACGTTGCACATGAATTATTGACACAAGTACTGTATTTATTTATACTATTTATACAAGAATAAGTCGTAACTAGTTGAACCATGATTTTTGAAATTAATATGGGACCTTATTGAAATCGAAATTGAAAAAATTGTATGTATGGGTAAATTTTAGGAAGTTTTTTACACACGGAACATGAACTGACACGAAATCTTATTGTTTTATTTTAATAGCAATTATTTGGACTCATAATTTATAACAAAGTGCAAATGAAGCCAAATAGAAAATAATTAAGATATTAATATTATATATTTTTTGTATTTACAACAAAAATATACAAGTTATATCTATCTTTTTTTATTTGATTTGATTTGATTTGATTTGATTTGATTTGTTTTGATTTGATTTCATTTGATTTCATTTGATTTCATTTGATTTCATTTCAGTTTCGTTTCAGTTTCGTTTCAGTTTCGTTTCAGTTTCGTTTCAGTTTCGTTTCAGTTTCGTTTTAGTTTCGTTTCAGTTTCGTTTCAGTTTCGTTTCAGTTTCGTTGAGAGTTGAGAGTTGAGAGTTGAGATCTGAGATCTGAGAGCTGAGAGCTGAGAGCTGAGAGCTGAGAGCAGAGAGCAGAGAGCTGAGAGCTGAGAGCTGAGAGCTGAGATCTGAGAGCTGAGAGCTGAGAGCTGAGTGCTGAGAGCTGAGAGCTGAGTGCTGAGAGCTGAGGGCTGCGTGCTGAGAGCAGAGAGCTTAGAGCTGAGAGCTGAGAGCTGAGAGCTGGGAGCTGAGAGCTGAGAGCTGAGTGCTGAGAGCTGAGAGCTGAGAGCTGAGAGCTGAGAGCTGAGAGATGAGAGCTGAGAGCTGAGAGCTGAGAGCTGAGAGCTGAGAGCTGAGAGCTGAGAGCTGAGAGCTGAGAGCTGAGAGCTGAGAGCTGAGAGCTGAGAGCTGAGAGCTGAGAGCTGAGAGCTGAGAGCTGAGAGCTGAGAGCTGAGAGCTGAGAGCTGAGAGCTGAGAGCTGAGAGCTGAGAGTTGAGAGTTGAGAGTTGAGAGTCGAGAGTCGAGAGTCGAGAGTTGAAGTTGCTGAATAAATGTATCCTATAATATTCATTAATATTTATTAATCGTATAAAAATATATTAACAATATAAACGCTACCTAATGACGTAACATATGTAATTCCGGTGTAAAAGTAATAATTGTGCCAAATTTCATCTATATTGGTTCAGGGATTCGCCGTGAAAGAGTAACAAACATACATCCATACTCACGAACTTTATTATTTATAATATGAGTAGGATTTGTATAATTACTGTAGTTAATAAAACGTTGTATTAGGTATTTAATTGGTATAAGGGAAGGTTGAAAGGTAAATTATAAATGTAACTGAGGCCGGTGAAATTCGAGAAATCCTATTTTAATTTGGGACGTGTGGTTAGCTTACGAGTAACTAATAACCCGGGGTCACAGATTGAGGATGACAGATAATTTATTTGAATGTTTGTTTATCAAACGTTATATCTAATAATAATTAGGTCAGTGTTTTGTTGACTTCCGCGATTGACCCTTGACGCTATTTTTATTTAGATTATTTTTATACTCGTTGGTGTAGTAGGGCAGTGACCCTGCCTTCATCTCCGCGCGTCGCGGGTTCGATTCCCGCCGAAGGCCAACATTTTCTATACATGAATTTGTTGGTCTTCGAGTCTGGGTGTTTATTTGTATTTAAAAATTATATAAGTATATATTCACCAGTTGTCTGTCACCCATAACACAAGTATTAAGTTACTTACTGTGGGGACGGACGACCGTGTGTACACGACCAAAATCTTGCGATTGCTTTGCGATTTTGGTCGTGGAGTCTATCTCCTGATGATGCTTCGGTTGCGGGGCGAAACGATTGTTGAGTTTGTGATAGTGAACGTATATAATGCTTGTGTATTGTGGTGGCGGTGGTGGAGGTTTGTGCATGTGTTTTTACGAATCCTGCATGTATCAGGTATGATAACCGATTGTCCACTCTACATTTAGCATTATATATATTTTCTATTTTACTTCATCGCGGATTATAGCAAAATATCATAATTTTATTATTAACGCCGTGTGGTATCCGGCTGAATAGAATAGTACCACCCTCATTTCTTACCGACGTGTCGTAAGAGGCGACTAAGTTAAGTCGACCCGCCGTGTGGTATCCGGCTGAGTAGAATAGACCACCCTCATTTCTTACCGAGGTGTCGTAAAAGGCGACTAAGGTAAGTTGACCCACCGTATGGTATCCGGTTGAGTGAAATAGACCACCCTCTTTCTTACCGAGGAGTCGTAAATACGACTAAGGTAAGTTGACGTCAGGCAGGTGGCCGGTCGTAAAATACGTAGACAAATCATGTGACATCATGTTTGTAACATGTTGTGCCGACTCCACTTAGAGTGGGATAAGGGCAAGAGGATGATGATCATAATTTTATTATTACTTTTGCACTCGCACACAATTAAAATTCATGTGCTTTAACTGTTTGATCAACTCAAATTCTATATCTTTGTAAACCAATCAATCTCAAAATAAGGTCAAGTGGTCAAGACATGCGATATCTACATTAGTGTTGTTATCACTAAATCGCTTAAAAATATTCCCCTATTAGGAGTCTGTTAGCAGTTGGAAACGTTTAATGTTATTTATGAGTTTTGATGAATAGTTATTTATTAGACTTTCCTTTACACAAGTTTAGATCTAGACTTGCCTGTACACAAGTTTAGAAATTATCTCAAAACGATGTTGCCACATAAAGCTTACTATACAATTGAGGATTATTTGAGTAATAGTAGCATATCTTAACTGCAGTCAGCTACGCATCCAGCTGCAACGATTATTTTGTAACCATCAATCAAATTGTAATATTTTTTTTAAAAAGATTTTCCGGCGAGTATCTTGCTGGCTCTTCTTGGTAGGAGCAAACTTCCGGATCAGTGGTAGCTTCTTTAAACTATAGTTACAAGGTAAGTAAACAAACAAGGTAAGTTGGCCCACCGTGTGCTATCCGGATGAGTATAATAGACCACCTTCTTTCTTACCGAGGTGTCGTAGGCGACTAAGATAAGTTAACCAACGTGTGGTATCCGGCTGAGTAGAATAGACCACCCTCATTTGTAACCGAGGTGCCATAAAAGGCGACTAAGGTAAATTGATCCACCGTGTGGTATACGGTTGAGTAAAATAGACCACCGTCTTTCTTACCGAGATTTCGTAAATGGCAACTAAGGTAAGTTGACCCACTGTGTGGTATCCGGTTAAGTATAATAGACCACCCTCTTTATTACCGAGGTGTCATAATATACAATTAAGGTAAGTTGACGTCAGGCAGGCGGCCGGTGGTAAAATACGTACCCAAATCATGTGACAACATGTTTGTAACATATTGTACCGACCCCACTTAGAGTGGGATAATAATATTGGGAACGGCGAGACGCTGCTCCAATACGGATTGGTAGGTAACACATATCCCCAGAAATCTTAAGAGATCGGTGTCTTCCTTCTAATATAATAAATAAAATTGTAAATATCGATTAGGCAGATACATTTTATTAGAAAAACCCATTAATGCCTGACCGGGATTAGAACCTGCGAACAATTTATTACGATCAAATTATTCTCTAACCATCAAATATATGTCTGAAATATAAACTTGAATGATTAAAATTTTCATAGCACTTTTACTTTTAAATGATTACAGATAATTAATTTATAATAAGACAATACTTTTTTTAACCATCATAAACATACGGGAATATTTATTTTGCTTAAACATACGTAAGTTTTCAGTACAAAGTTTAAAAATGCAATAAACATTTGTTCGATCAAAACAAAAGGTGATTAAACAACATCGCAAACAATAAACACTTATGTTTGTGATCATATTAACACTTTTTTACTCATTCTGTTATATATGGTTTATTAATACGATTAATACACAATATTTTCTTTTATACTTAACTAGGAGTCCCGCCCCAGCTTCGCACGTGTATAAAGCATAGCCTATGTCACTCAGTGATTATCACAGTATTTCGCTACTCCATATTGAATTTTATTATACATATAAACCTTCCTCTTCAATCACTCTATATACTTAAAAAAAACCGCATCAAAATCTTTTGCGTAGTTTTAAAGATTTAAGCAAACATAGAGATATAAGGACAGACAGAGAAAGTGACTTTGTTTTGTACTATGTAGTAACGTTTATAGCTACTACTATTTTGATAATTGTCAAATTTTTACCATACTTATCCAAAGACTAAATTACGTTTAGCTGTCATTTATGTTTTGTTTTTCCATGTCATAGTCGTATTTGCTATACCACGTTTTATAGTGACTTGACGGGATAAAATAAATGCGGTCGATCGGGATAAAAAGTATCCTATGTCCGTCTCCTGGTTCTAAGCAACCTCTCCACCAATTTTCAGCCGAATTTGTTCATCTGTTCTTGAGTTATAAATAGTGTAACTAAGACCAACTTTCTTTTATATATATAGATTTCAATTTAATAAGTTTAAATTTAAAGTTCAAACTGTTAATTTGAACTTTAATTTCAAACGATATTATTTTAATATTATTATATTTTAGTCACTCAAATGTTCAATTAAAACAATATAAAGGTATCTATGCATACAAAGTCGTATCTAATCTGTTTGTGCTATTTCATGGAAAAACAATTATCTACATCGAAATAAACAAATATTTTCGTGATTACTTAACAGAAATAAACAAATTGTCGCTGGGTAACTATTCAGAATAAAGTAATTTTTAATTATGAAATATATAATTAAACCACGCCATGTGGTATTCGGCTGAATAGAATAGTACCACCCTCATTTCTAAAAGAGGTGTCATAAAGGGCGACTAAGTTAAGCCGTGTGATATCTGGTTGAGTAGAATAGACCACCGATTTCGTCAGGCAGGCTGGCAGGCCGGTCGTAAAAAACGCCAAATCATTTGCCAACATGTTTTAACATGTTGTGCCGACCCCACTTAAAGTGGGATAAAGGCAGGAGGATGTAACAATCCATAATGAAACCCTTTTTAATTTTTGAATTTAAACTATCGTGAGTGGAATTCATAATTAATGTATAGAAACCGGCTTGAAACTAGTCGGGCTCATCCGATAAAATAACACGTGAGTATAGCCGGTTTCTATACCCTTTTTAATTATTTTACGTTTTAGTAACATTAAAATTAAAGCGTATTCGAAGCGTAAATTTATCCTCATTCAAATCGAACAGAATGTAAATAAAATTATGATTTTATTTACATTCTGTAAATAAATATTAGGTGGTTCCATTTTCAAAATTGCTCTAAATAAAATTATGATTTAAAAAAAATACTAGATGGTTCCATTTTCAAATAGCGATTTATGTAGTCCAAGCTACAGGTGCGCGCTGACCCAGCGGAGGAATCCCGAACAGCGGACTGCGAAAAAGCAGTTCGTACGCGTAGTCCGTATGGAAAGGACGTGTCGTGTTTCTATAAAATCGTTCGATATGAAACCCAAAATACGAATTTGAAATGGCTGTTATTATATTGCTATTGGTGAAGTGTTGTGGATTAAAATGTGTTAAAACTTAAAAAAATATTTCGTCATAATTTTTAAAATAACTTTGACACTGAAAGAAGTTTAAAGTGTTAGTTTAAGTTATAAGTTTTAATAATTATGTGTATTGTAAAACAGTAAGTGAAGTTGGACAAACTATTTTTTGTTGGAGTATTTGATTAGTACGGCTGCTGATATAATGTGAGTAAAAGACTAAATTATTATGTAAATTAATATTTTACTTTATATTGATTTAAATATAAGAACGCCATGTGCTATCCGGCTTAGTAGAATAGTACCACCCTCATTTCTTACCCATGTGTCGTAAAAGGCGACTAAGGTAAGTCGACCCGCCGTGTGATATCCGGCTGAGTAGAATAGACCAACCTCATCTCTTACCGAGGTGTCGTAAAAGGCGACTAAGGTAAGTTGACCCACCGTGTGGTATCCGTTTTAGTAGAATAGACCACCCTCTTTCTTACCGAGGTTTCGTAAAATACGACAGAGGTAAGTTGTCGTCAGGCAGGCGGCCGGTCGTAAAAACGCAGCCAAATCATGTGACAGCATGTTTATAACATGTTGTGCCGTCCCCACTTAGAGTGGGATAAGGGCACGAAGATGATGATGATGATGATTAAAATATAAGAATTTAGTAACAAAAAAAGGTAATTAATAACACAATCTTATATTTTTTATAGTAAAGCATTATTTATTACTATTAAATTTTACATATATGTATACAATATGACATAACAAAGATATCTATATATATAAAAGAAAGTTGGTCTTAGTTACACTATTTATAACTCAAGAACAGATGAACAAATTCGGCTGAAAATTGGTGGAGAGGTTGCTTAGAACCAGGAGACGGACATAGGATACTTTTTATCCCGTTCGACCGCATTTATTTTATCCCGTCAAGTCACTATAAAACGTGGTATAGCAAAAACGACTATGACATGGAAAAACAAAACATAAATGACAGCTAAACGTAATTTAGTCTTTGGATAAGTATGGTAAAAATATGACAATTATCAAAATAGTAGTAGCTATAAACGTTACTACATAGTATAAAACAAAGTCACTTTCTCTGTCTGTCCTTATATCTCTATGTTTGCTTAAATCTTTAAAACTACGCAAAAGATTTTGATGCGGTTTTTTTTAAGTATATAGAGTGATTGAAGAGTAAGGTTTATATGTATAATAAAATTCAATATGGAGTAGCGAAATACTGTGATTATCACTGAGTGACATAGGCTATATGCTTTATACCCGTGCGAAGCTGGGGCGGGACTCCTAGTTTATAATATAAATAAATGTAAATTCAATATTATAAGTCAGCGTAAATTATAGGTGTATCTAATAATGAATAGAAAAATACGTTAAATTATATTCATGGTAATTAAATCTATATTAATATATAAAGCTGAAAAGTTTGTTTGTTTGATTATTTGAACACGCTAATCTCAGGAATTACTGGACCGATTTCTTTGATTGTAAGATAGTCCATTGGACCGATTTTAAAAATTCTAAGATTTAAATTTTTTTTAAATTTCTAGATTTAAAAAAAAAATTGGGTGTATCTATCGAGGAAGCCTATAGGCTACATAACATCACGCTAAGATGAATAGGAGAGAAGCAGCAATAGAAATATTACTAAAACGTAAAATTTAAAGCTTTCCTTGCGTTCGCTAAGTAAACGGTGAAAGTTATTCAAAAATCATGTACTACGTAATTGTTCCCCTCTAAAAGTACTAAATAAAAATCCGCGACAGCATATGTCCAGCTTTTAAGGTTAACCAACTTTAACCATTTTTATGGTTATCAAAATCAATATTACGGTTTTTTCTTTCCACTCTCTTTTCCACTTTCTTTCCACGCGAGCGGAGCCGCTGGCGATTGCTAGTATATTAATAATGAGCTCAAAAGATAATATATCTTTTAATTACTATGACGACCTCTGTAACTTAGTGATAAGATAGAGGTCTGGATTTCATATACAGTTATAACATTTTTTTTAAATATTGATCTAGATGGTGGGTTTCTTACCGAGGAGTCTTAAAAGGCGACTAAGGTAAGTCGACCCGCCGTGTGGTATCCGGCTGAGTAGATAAACCAACCTCATTTCTTACCGAGGTGTCGTAAAAGGCGATTAAGTTAAGTTGACCCACCGTGTGGTATCTGGTTTAGTAGAATAGACCACCCTACTTACCGAGGTGTGCAAAATACAATTAAGCTAAGTTGACGTCAGACAGGCGGCCGGTCGTCAAAACGCAGCCAAATAATGTTACAGCATGTTTATAACATGTTGTGCCGACCCCACTTAGAGTGGGATAAGGGCAGGAGGATATATATATTGACCTAGATGGTGGGATGTCTAGATTCTTTGGTAATTAGTTTCGTATAAAGTTATCTTCCTGCCCTTATCCCACTCTAAGTGGGGTCGGCACAACATTTATAAACATGCTGTCACATGATTTGGAAGTGTTTTACGACCGGCCGCTTGCCTGATGTCAACTTACCTCAGTCAGCTTTTACGACACCTCGGTAAGAAATGAGATTGGTCTATTCTACTCAGCCGGATACCACACAGCGGGTCGACTTACCTTAGTCGTATTTTATGACACCTCGGTAAGAAAAGAGGGTGGTACTATTCTTTTCAGTCGGATACCACACGGCGTAGATAACGACTTAACAACCTTATAATATAAATGCAGTATTAGTAAATCGTTTATACCATAACCTAACTACACCATCAAAACACAAATTTAAATGTGACGTCAAGGCGGTACATTACCGCAAATAAGGCATCCTCAGGATATAAGATTCTGCGATGAAATCGCGATGTAATTTACAAAGTTTTGCGATGCTATCTCAAAAACTTTCAGCATTACATAGAATTGAAAACGTCATCGCTCTGCTGTGTCTAAATACATTAGTAAGTAAGTAAGTAGCGGCCTGTTACTCTCCCACTGCTGAAAATAGACCTCTTCTGTCCGTTTTTAGAGAGAAGGATTGGAGCTAAGACCTAACACGTTGCTCCAATGATGATTGTTAGGTTGCACATATCTCCAGAATTCCCTAAAGATATGCAGGTTTCCTCACGATGTTTTCCTTCACCGAAAAGCGTGTGATAAATAGCAATTATCGATTAGACATAAGTTGTAACAGAAAAACTCATTGGTGTCTGCCCGGGTTCGAACCCGTGACCTCCTCGAAAGAGACGCACGGTAGTACCGCTGGGCTACCACAGCTCTTATAATGCTAAATACGTTATTATACATCATTCTCCTGTGTTTATCCCACTCTAAGTAGGGTCAGTACAACATGTTTTGAATATATTGTTACGTGTTTTGACTAGTTATTTTATGAGCGGCCGAATGCTTGACATTAACTTACCTTGGTTATCCTTTTACGATACCCCAGTAAGAAAGAGGGTGGTCTATTCTACTAAATCGGATACCTCACGGTGGGTCAACTTACCTTAGTGACCTTTCATTTTCACTTTATTATCATTACCTGGGTAACCGAGCTTAGATCGGTAATTTTTTGATTGAAAAAAAATGCAATCAAAAAATAAAAAAGAAAGAAAAAAAAGGCAATTAAAAAGGTAAGAGAGCGCCGGTGGCATGTGGGTCTCGAACCCGGAGTTTTAAACTATTTTTGTTCCGCTTGTTACCATTAATTAGGCTGTCACAGCATTACATTTGACAGCAGCTAGACCGATTTTTCTCGCCCAAAAACCCTACATGTTGAATTTCAGGAAAATCGTTGGAGCCGTTTCCTAGATTCAGAAAATATATTTATATATATACATACAAGATCAACTCATAAATATTAAAGATTATATAATTTTTATTCTTATTTATTTATATAGAAATTAAGTTGGTGTAACATAACTTCTCCTATAATTTCAATATCCTACAATATTTTGGTATTTCTCCGAGGAATAGATTGACCTTACTCATGATTGGTTATTTTATTTAGGATTACTAGGCATTGAGAGATATTTTATCGCTATACAATCAATATAGTAATTTGTTCAAGGCACTTTAGGCTCACAATTTCTTATCTATGAGGACCAAAAGAGTGTTAAATATGAAAGTGGATGGATGGATATATGTCCGCAATCAATTTCAGCTTTGCCATTACAGCAGTCTAAAAACACTGTTAAAAAGAGGCTGATACAGAAAACCTACTATACTCTCTAAGATTATTTAAAAGATAACAATGTGTGGATATAGCTCTCTTTGAACCTCTACAAGACAGTAATGACTTAATGTAAATAGTATTACAGACCCTAATGTGGGACGCAACATGCGTTGATACGTTAGCCTCGTCCCATAACAGGGAAACAGCGTCAAGACCTGGAGCTGCGGCGGAAATGGCCGAATCCGGCAAACGGCGGAAGTATATATCTCTCATCGAGAGTTATATATTTGTGCCGTTTGCAGTCGAGACCCTAGGGCCATGGAGTCAAAGTGCAAAAAAAAAATTATCCGTTTTAACACCTTGGTTGATTGCCTCTTCAGGTGACAAGAGAGCTGGCTCCTTTTTTGCACAAAGCATCAGCTTAGCGATTCAGCGCGGAAACGCTGCCAGCATTCTTGGGACCATTCCACGTGGGCATGATTTGTATAGTCCTAGCGTGTAAGTAATTTAAGATAGATATAACTTGTACATTTTTGTTGTAAATAAATTTTAATAGTATTTAGATTTATATTTTTAAAAGAGCAACCGCCGAGTTTCTTGCTGGCTCTTCTCGGTAGGAACAGCTTTCCGAACCAGCAGTAGAGTTGACGATTCAAAAGCACTTGTTTAGAAGTTTATTTGATTAAAGAATTTGAATTTGTGACAAAAGAGAGGCCTAAAAAGAGATGGTGGTTCGTGTGAGGTTTAACGTACATATAAAAGGAGTAAAGCCATGATTACAGGCCGTACTTTACTTTTTTAGTATTAGTGTAGAACACAAATTTTTTGTAAGTTGTTGACGTAAATTGTATTACTTTTTTAGAATTTTGCTGAATCACAAAAAATATATTCATTACTTGGTTTACACAGTGACGCAAGTTCTCAAAGACATTCAGCAGTAATAACGATTGTGAGATTGGTTACAAACTGATGAATACGTGGAATTTGATGTTGCAATTATGTTTAGCAGGCAAGTAATTTGAGTCATGGATAAAAAGCAAAATTGTATGCCAACAAGCGGTTATTAGTATTATTATTATTCTATTTAATTATTTTTCACCCATTTTAGGGGATGTCCTTACTCTTTCATGTGCTTTAAGCAAAAGGAAAAGGCAACTTTATGTAGTATTTGATGAATGTATATTGTGTAGTGTGTAGGTTGTGTTATGTGTATCAATATGTTATAATTTGACATGTCGAAGCAATTTGGGTATGACTCCTGTTGTTGATATTATGATCTGTATAATTTTTACTGTTTGAGCTTTCTATTGTGCCATTCCATTATTATTATTATTAGTATTATTCCATTGGTTTGCGGGGTCAGATCTTTGATTATAGGCTATATTTCTAAATGTCCTTAAGGAAGTATTGATAAAGGCATTCTTTCTATAGAATAGCGTCGGAGCCCACCATGCTATTTCAGTATCTCTTAACATATGTAGATTTTCTCACTATATTGTCTCTCACAGAAAATCGGCTAATAAATTGTAAATATCAACTGGCTTATAACTAAAGTATAGTCATTGTTTGCTGTCCGGGGTTTGAACCCGTGACCTTAGAGTCGCGCCGTCTATCACATCATCATCATACTTCTGCTCTTATTCCACTCTAAGTAGAGTCGGCACAACATGCTATAACCATGTTGTTATGTGATTTGGCTAGGTATTTATAATACGATCGGCCGCCTTCCTGACGTCAACTTACCTTAGTCGTCTTTAACGACACTTCGGTAAGAAATGAGGGTGGTCAATTCTCCTCAGCTGGATACCACACGACAGCTCAAATTATCTTATTCGCCTTTTACGACACCTCGGCAAGAAATGAGAGTGGTCTTTTCTATTCAACTGGATACCACACGGCACCGCTGGACTATCACAGTTTCTTTCTTCTATGTAAGCCATGAGATATAAAAGTGCTAACTTCTATAATTTCTTTTTACGTGGACTGGAGAATATAAGTATAGAAATAAAAACTTTTAGTGGAAACGGCAAAAAATTTGGCAAATCACATAATATTTCCTGGCATTGTTGAACACCGAGCCACTGTCAATCACGTCAAATACCTATTGTTATTTCTTTTATGCAAATATAACCTTTATTCCGTTTAAATTAACGCTAAATTTCAATGTCCCTTTATTTATTATATCATCAAAGTAAACTGCTTGTGTACATATTTACACAGATCATTGTATGGTATTTACAATATGTTACCGTATTGCGTTTATTTATATTTCTTTAAGAGTTTTATGTAGTTTTTTGTTTAGTACACACTTAAAATATACATAGTATTAATATATGTACCTACTTATTATTATTACCTACAACATATTTGTAATACAACCTCCTTCATAGAGTTGGTCATTAATATGAAAAAGCATCGTGGCCGTCATTATATGTCATTGAGTTGTTGCGAAAGAGTAAATGGGTTGACATTGGAAAAATTATTTTTTTATTATTGCATAAGTATAAAGGAGAAATATTGTTGTTTATTTTATTATAAAACAAAGTCCCCAAAATCTGTCTGTATGTATGTAATCAATTTTCTCAAAATCTACTAAACTGATTTTTGTACGGTCGACGCTAAAACGTAGTTCAATTTTTCTGAAAGGTTTCTGTAAATTGTGTTGAGCTTTAGCCGCGTGAACCGTGTCAACCAACTGAGATACACTTAAGTACTGTATTAAAGGATTGTAGATCTACAAAAAATCCACAAAAAAGTCCGGGACAGCATATCTCTATCTCTTATGGTTAACTTATAATAACTACTTTTATGTTCAAAGTTTCAATTGACTGATTTCCACGCGGGCGAAGCCGCAGGCACATCTAGCTAAATATATTCCTCATTCAACATTATTTTTACGGTAAATCATAATGATTTTCATTTAAAGAAAACTTTGTGCTAAATTTATAAAGTATTTAATTAAAACAATGTATACAAGAATAAAGTCCAAAATGCCGCCATTTTTTGCTACTTATTTTAAACGGACAATGATCTCTTTTGTAAAAATAAGATAGAGGAACATTATAGTCTATTAATGGTCTTGTACATATATACCTCAAATTGTAATTTACAAATTACCATCACAGAGTTTTCCTTTACAGTATAGTGGATGATTTAGTAATATCTGGGTGGCCTTGCTCGTAATTTTTTTTCAAAAACAGTAAAGAAAAATTGGTTATAAAAAAGAAAAAAGAGTTTTAGCTGAGGATTGATCCTAGGTATTTACTTTTCTCGAGGCTGCCCGTTCCCCGAATAAGCTACCCTGATTTGACAGTTAATCGCGAAAATTCAATTCAATATAAATGTTACAATGTTACTCTTTTTTAACATAAAACCTAGCTAGATCGATTTTTCTCCCCAAACTCCCTACATGCTGAATTTCAGGCAAATCGTTGGAGCTGTTTCCGAGTGAGATCATGCGACTCTGTGACCGCGAGATTTAGGTGGACAAAATATGTGATATATGTTGGACTTGGCATATTAATTTCCTTACTAAACACTATCCCTCTGCTATGCATAAGCCTCCTCTCTTCATTTCAGAGAAGGGTTCGAGCTCAGATACTACTCCAGTGCAGTGGTAGGTTATACATATCCCCAGAATTCTCAAAAGATATGCAGATTTCCTCACAATGCTCCTCACAAAAACGCGTGTGGTAAATTACAAATATCAATAGGACACAAGTTTCAACAGAAAAACTCATTAGTGTCTAACCGGGATTTGAACCCGTGACGATCTCGAGAGTCGCACGGTCACACCGTTGGGTGTTTATAGCTTGTTTCAAATCATTCCGTACGTTTACGTTACGTAAATAACGTCATTAGGTAGCGTTTACATTGCTAAATTTATCTCTACAATCTTTTTAAATATTAATTGATCTAATAGGTTACATATTAACATTTATCCAGTAACTTTCCCTTTACAAAGGTTGTCTGGACGCAATTCTATTAATGCGAAAGTTTTGAGTATGGATATATGTTTGTTACTCATTCATGGCGAATCCGCTCAAATATCAATGAAGTTTGGCACAATTATTCCTTATACATTTAGGATAACATATAGGCTATGGAAATCCTGTTAATTCCTCAGGAATAGGATGATGATGATGATGAAATGAGCCATCTATTATCAATCTATGAGCGACAACAGTCCACGCAAACGAAGCTGACACTGACAGCTCACAACTCACAACCCAGACCGACGAATGGACGACCTCTGCCCAGAGAATTCCCATCACCCTCCCCGGCAGGAAAGGAGAGGAGAGGAGACGAGGCGGCAGAAGAAGTACGAGCATAGGAGCCCGACCAGCGTACCCTAAGGCGTCTGCCTAAAAAGCGAACTCCCGTAAGGTCAAATTAATTACCCGGGCGATTATGATCGCCCGAGAGGACAAGCCCGGGTAAAGAGGTCCAACCTCGAGGCCCGAAGCCCTCCCGACAGCCTAACAGGACAAGACCCACAATATATACGAAGCTGAAATGCGGGTAAAAGCTAGTCGCTAATTAGCAATAAAACCGGCTTTTGTACTGAAGAAAATGTTTATTTTTTGATATTTTTATTTATTTATCAAAAACTTCATCCACGAAGACTTTAAAGTAACAAAATTCTACTTGTGGGACAAAATATTATACATCGCGCAAAACAATAGAAGCTTGCAATAATATATAATCTTAAATAAAATAAGATATACAGAGAATAAATAAGCCAAACATGTGACAACATGTTTATAGCATGTTATGCCAACCTCACTTACAGTAGAATAAGGGCAGGAGGATGACAATATTACTATAACTCTGTAGTGTACAATAAAGTACATAAATAAATATAAATTAAAGGTTAAGGTCAAGTTTAAACACCATTGTTATACGTGCGTTGGCTTAAAAAAACAGAATACTACTATACGTACGATACTCTAAACCGGAACAACAGCTATAAATCTTTTTTTATATCCGAGTAGCTAGCTGGAAGGTTGGGGTTATAAAAATAGTTTATTTTTACATCTGAGAGATAATATTGAAGTGTAAACCAATTTTATGAACGTCAGTATAAACGATGTACGGTCATAGAGTTATTGTACTTAGACTAGCTTTTCTTGCGGCTTCGCTCACGGAGAAATCAGTGTATTTAGGTAAAAGTAGCGGCATTACTATCCCACTGCTGAGAAAAGGCCTGTTCTCTCTTTTTCTGGAGAGGTTTGGAGCTAAGACCTACCACGCTGCTCCAATGCGGATTGGTAGGTTACACATATCTCCAGAATTCTCTAGAGATATGCAGGTTTGCTCACGATGTTTTCCTTCATGTGATAAATTGCAATCATCAATTAGACACATAAGTTTTAACAGAAAAGCTCATTAGTATCTGCCCGGTTCGAACCTTTGACCTCCTCGAAAGTCGCACGGTGTTACCGCTGGGCTACCACAGCTTATTATTTAATGTAATTGTAGTGTAATTGAAATTTTGAACATAAAAGTAATTATTGTGAGTTAATTATGTCAGATAGAGACATACTTTCCCGGACTTTTTTGTAGTATTTTTACAACCACACGACCTTAAACTTCCGGAAAAATTCCCCTGTTTAGGTTAGGTTAGGTTACATCTTTCAATATATTTAAATTAAACTTTAAAATAGAGTGATTAGTTCCTTTTTTTAATCTATTAAATTCACATCAACGATATGAAAACAAATGCTGAGTCATTTTATAATGACATATAGTTTATTCTGTGTAAACAAAACACTTAAAGGTATGTAAAGTTTACGTTATGTTAACTACTTGTAATTTCAATTCATTTTAAACTAAATTACACTATTTTAGTAATTCAGATTACATTAATATTGCAAAATCATTTCTTTTACATTCAAATCAAGAAACTGCGACTAGTCATCGTGCTTCTGGGAGAAGGAAGCAACTGTGACTAGTCATCGTGCTTCTGGGAGTAGGAAGCTACTGTGACTAGTAATTGTGCTTATGGGAGAAGCAACTGTGACAAGTCTTCGTGCTTTTAGGAGGACGAGCTACTGTGACTAGTAATAGTGCTTATGGCAGAAGAAACTATGATTACTTATCGTGATTTTGGAAAAAGGAAACAACTGTGACTAGCCATCGTACCCTGGGAGAACCCAGCAACTGTCAATAACCATTGTTATTTTGGGAGAAGCAAGCAACTATCAATAGTCATCATGCTTCTGGGAGAAGGAAGCAACTGTGACTAGTCATCATAATTTTTGGAGACGCACGCCACTGTGCCTAATCATCATGCTTTTAGGAATGCTGTGCGAAAGCGCGACTATATAAGAAATCTAAACTTCGTCTTCTATATGCTGTTATATGCTATATTTTTGGTTAATTCATCAATGTAAAAAATAAAACGAAAACGTTTTTGCTGTGAACAGTTGCTTCCTCGAATATTGTCTATATTTTTTGTTCTGGTAGAAACAAAGATCTTGTGGTACAAGTAACTTTTTTTGCGGTGCCTTCTTAATCGTTGATTTTGTTTTCGTAATTTAGTGGTTTTTATGATTATCATAGGAGCATTTCGACCGGAGTATATATTCTCGAATTGGTTTTACGATTACACAGTAGGTCAGAAGTATGTAGTGTTTTTCATTTGTTTCAAGCATTGCTCAATATGATTCTATTTACCATCTAATTGCCTTAGCTATTCCTTTTTATATACTGTGCAAAGCATTGACATCCGGCGCATCCGATTTTCATACTTCTCTAAGATTTTTCTTGTTGTGAATTGTCTATAATAATATTATAAAGAGAAAAATTTTTATTTATGTTTGTAATGTTTTCACAAAAACTACTGGACCAATTTCAAAACGTCTTTCAGAATTGAAAAGCTGCATCTTTTCTGAGCAACATAGGCAATATTACATTAAAAAAATAGGGATCCGTAATAAAAATGTAATTAGGTGAAAATAATTAGTCATAAAAATCTGTCATCGCATGCGCTGCGGAAACTATTGATGATATATTTAACAAAAATAAATCAATAATCCGACTTAGTAGACTTTCCACTGCCATGAAATCGGTATGTACGCGGATAAAACCGCGGGATATTACTAGTTTGATATAAATTTCTTCAAGAAAGTTCCATGCTATATCACGACTTGTACACAACATTTACCTAGGTTTTTTGAATGCTGCGTCTTCGTTTATGAGATCTCTGCAACATAAAGGTTACGTCCGTCATAATTGTGTAGAATGCCGTGTGGTATCCGGCTGAGTAGAATAGACCAGCCTCATTTTTTACCGAGTTGTCGTAAAAGGCGACTTAAGTAGGTTGACCAGCCGTGTGGTTTTCGTTGAGTAGAATAGACCACTCTTATTTCTTACCGAGGTGTCACAAAAGGCAACGAAGGTAAATTGTCTTTATCGTAAAATGACTGACCCCACTTAGAGTGGGATAAGGGAAGGAGAATGAATTCTAATTTCAGACTAAGACTATCAGACCTAAAACTTGAAAATTCGAAAGAATTTGTATAAGGATATTTGACTACTTTATTATTTTGAATGGAATTACTTTTCTATTAAATCAAGTTATCAAGTGTTTTATTTTCATTCTAAAAAACTATTAATAATTATTTAATACGTAAAATGTCAGTTCATACATTGCTTTTTTTTGCTCGTGAACTGCGTAATTATTTTGTTGACGCAAATAGCCTTTGTTAAATAAGTTATTGTATGTATATAACCTTAATGAACATCGACTCAAGCTGTCATCATGAACAGTATATTCTTCGAGAGCTGATATGGACGTCATTATTCTTTAGTACTTAAGTCTTTATTATAAAATATACGACAGTATATCCATGCCAATATTATAAATGCAAAAGTCTGTCTATTTTATTATTTATATCTCTGTCTCTCTATTATGCTCTCTTTTATCTATATTATTGAAATTTAGTACAATTGAAGCTCTTATCATCATATATTAGATTAACAAACGGACTAAGTGAAATCTTATTTTAGGGAAGAAGAAAATATACTGATAAATTTCTTTATATAAATTACAAAAATAATTATAAGTTGCAGATAACAATTAGCATTACCACTTTCTATGGTTGTTATACGGAACACGTTTTTGGTTTGACTATATAATGATATTTCTAGCTCATTATTTCGCTTCCTCATTTCCCAAAAAGAAATATATGTTATAACCGTATTATATAAAGTTTTAGGGAAGAAAATGCGATGGGTTGTGAAGGCGTGGAAATTGTTAATGTCTGTTTGTTAAAGTATAAAGAGTCCCCAAAACTCTTGATAAAACACTTATATAAAGGTTATTTAACATACACTCAGAGGGCTTTGTTACGGACGGCAAAGTTTGTTTGTGAAACTCGAAACTTTATAATACTTATCAAAATAAATGTAGGCAGTCACGCGTAAGACGCGTTTTGAAGGGATTTTGTATTATTGGATCCAGTAAACTCATTGTCACGTAATTTAGTACTGTGTGGTATCCAGCTGACAACAATAGACCACCCTCATTTCTTGCCGAAGTGTGGTAAAGGCAACTAAAGTAAGTAACGTGTAGTATCCGGCTAAATGGAATCGAATAAACCACCCTCATTTCTTACTGAGGTGTCATAAAAGGCGACTAAGGTCCGTGTGTTATCCGGCTGAGTATAATATACCACCCTCATTTCTAATCGAGGTGTCGTAAAAGGTGACTAAGGTAATTGCCGTATAGTACACGGCTGAGTAAAGTAGACCACCCTCGTTTCTGACCGAGATGTTGTAAAGGGCGATTAATGTACGAGTAAGTGGACCCGCCGTGTGGTATTCGGCTGAAAAGAATAAACCACACTCATTTCTTGCCGAGTTGCCCGTAAAGGGCGACTAAGGTAATTGCCGTATAGTATTCGGCAGTGTAGAATAGACAACCCTCAGTTCTTACCGAGGTATCGTAAAGGGCGATACAAAATGCGACCCTACAAATAAATGATGGGGGTTGAATCAACTACTTTACAATTATTTAAAATATCAGGCTTTTTCTTTGCGGAGGTCCATAATACAAAATACAAAAGTAATAAATATGTTATTTTATAATCCGCAACAAAATGAAGTATATGTAATACTAAATGTAAAGTGTACTATCGGCTCTCATACCTGATACATACAGAATTCGTAAAAACTAATGCACTACCCGCCGCCAAATAATACACAAGCACTGCACACATTCACTACCACAATCTCAAAAATCCATTCCACGAAAAAGTCGCATAACTTTGCGTCCTTTTCCTGACGATGCTTCGGTTACGAAGCGAAATGTGCACATTTCATGTATAATGGATAAATGTATATTGTATAATGGAGGTAAAAAAAGTAGCGGCCTATTATTCTCCCACTGCTGAGAACAGGCCTCTTCTCTCCGTTGTTGGAGAGAAGGATTGGAACTAAGACCTACCACGCTGCTCCAATGTGGATTAGTAGGTTACACATATCACCAGAATTCTCCAGAGATATGCAGGTTTATTCACGATGTTTTCCTTCACCGACTAGCGTGTGATAAGTTGCAATTATCAATTAGACACATAAGTTTTTACAGAAAAACTCATTGGTAGCTGCACGGGTTCTAACCAGAGAACGAACGGTAACACCGGGCTCGAAAGAGTTGCACGGTGTTACCGCTGAGCTATCATAGCTCTGTCTCTAATGGAGGTGGCAGTGTGCTATTTGAGTTACCCTACGTGTCGCACATAAAACTCATGGTGCTAATGTATTGCAAATTAACATTAAGGTAACAGTTTTCCAAGAACCATGTCAAAGGCGCGGACAAAGAATACGTTTTCTATAGAAAGGGGAGGGAGTATAAAATACGCCATTATTTCCTTATGAGTTTCATATTTCATAGCAAAGGGGTTCACTTTGATAAATTATTTCAATGGTCTTTTTTATTTATTTATGGGTTGCCCTTTGACTAATATTCCAGCTTATGGAAATTATAAGTTGATTCATTTTTTTTGTGTTATCGTATAGTTTAATTCGGTCATTTCGTGGCATAGATTTGCTGGTATAATGGTAGATAGACTTAAAACAGTTTCTGTCCCACTGCTGGGCATAGGCGTCCTCTCTCTTTTTGTGAGAGAAGAGCTGTAGATCCAACTCATTTCTAAGGCGGATTAGTAAGTTACACATATCCCCACAATTCTTTAGAGATATATCCTATTTTCCTCACGATGTTTTCCTTCATCGTCAGGCATTTTTTTAAATTTATTTCATTTATTTATTTTTCAAAAACAATTAACATGTGATTTAAACTTAGCTAGTGATTAGAAGCTCCATTTAACCAAGTAATGCCAGTGCTTGGAGCCTCCATCCATCCATAGCTCTATATATAGGCATGTAATGTAAAAACAAAATCAATTTAATAAATAAAAATGTGTTAGCGCCTGTAAGTGTATTGTAAGGCATGTGGCCGGTCGTAAAATACGTAGCCAAATCATGTGACAACATGTTTATAACATGTGCGGACCCCACTTATAGCGCGATAAGGGTCAGGAGGATAATGACTAAATAAGCCCATCTTCTACAAGAGTAATAATAAAATTATTTTGCTATAATTCGCGATGAAGTAAAATAGAAAATATATATAATGCTAAATGTAGAGTGGGCAATCCGTTTACATACCTGACACATGCAGGATTCGTAAAAACACATGCACGAACCTCCGCCACCGCCACCACAATACACAAGCACTACATACGTTCACTATCACAAACTCTACAACCGTTTCGCGCTACAACGCTACGAAGCATCATCAGGAGATAGACACCACGACAAAATAGCAAAGTATCAGGTATGGAAACAGATTGTCCACTGTACATTTAGCATTATATATATTTTCTATTTTACTTCATCGTGGATTATAGCAAAATAATTTTATTATTATTTTGGTATTAACGTCTTATTCTATAAATTATTTGAGCCTATCTTCTGTCATGCTGTTTGATAGCATAGTTTTGACTTCGATTTTAAAAAGTGTTCTTGAACTCAGTTTTGATAAGAGTCGCAATGTTTTTAGTATCATCTTATAAAATTTTGGCAACGCAATAATAAGGAATGTTTCATATTAGATAGTAACACGTACATCTAAAAATAACGCAAAATACGTTAATGTGTACTGATTGTGTAAACACATTATGACGCGATGCCAGGTGATAAGAAATGCTAAAACGAATATCATTTTTTAATGAACCGACATAAGGGTGTGTACAGATAACAAATGTTACAGATGCGATTTTATTATCGTATAATTTACTTAAAATACTTAAACTAAAAGTCTATCTTTAGACTCTAGGATTCAGCTGCCACTGCGATTTTTTTGTCCATCTGTCTACTTCGTAGTGGATCTATAAATACGAAATGCGACAAAAAATCAGGGTGGTCTATTCTACTCAGCCGGATGGCCAACTTACCTTAGTCGCCGATAATTTTACGAAAATGCGACAAGAAATGAGGGTGGTCTATTCTACTCAACCGGATACCACAAGGTGGGTCAACTTACCTTAGTCGCCATTTCTGAGTCGATATCCCGATTGGGATAAGGGCAGTGGAATATTTGATAATTTTACTAGGATAATATTTCTTTTCGATTACTTATCGAGGTGTCGTAAAAGGTGACTAAGGTAAGTCGATCCACTGTGTGGTGTCCGGCTAAGTAGAATAGACCACCCTCATTTCTTACCGAAGTGTCGTTAAAGGCAACTAAGGTAAGTCGACCCGCAGCGTGATATCCGGCTAAATAAAATAAACCATCGTCATTTCTTACTAAGGTGACGTGAAAGACGACTAAAGTAAGTCGACCCCTTGTGATATCCGGCTGTATAAAATAGACCATCGTCATTTCTTAAAGAGGTGTCATAAAATACGACTAAGGTAAGTTGACGGCAGGCAGGTAGCCGGTCGTAAAATAACTAGCCAAAACATGTTTAAAACATGTTGCGCCGACCCCACTTAGAGAAGAATAAGGGTAGGAGAATGAATGATGATTTTAGTAGGACCAAATTATATGACGAAGTTGGCAGTAAATTTAATTATAAACGATTTAAATTACTAATTTATATTTAAACAACACTAACATGTGTTTAGCGTCAGGTACAAGTACGTCATATATTAAACTATATATATTTAAGTACATACAGACAGTAACATGTGGTGGTGTGCTCGCCACGCGCGTTTACAATTTGTCATACACATTGCCAAGGAGAACACCTGCGTAGGCAAAAAGGTTAATGATATTGTAATTTACTTTTACATGAAATGTATATATATGAAAGAAAAATTATATATAGTGCCTGGTTGATCGAGCCTTGCATTTTTTTACAAAATAAAAAAAACTTCAAAATAAGAAAAAAATAATTGGGTAGGTGTGGCTCGATCCTAGGTATTTGAATTTGTAGAGACCATCCCATTCGTTCCCCGAATAAGCTACGCTGACTTGACAGATTTCGGTAAAAATTGTGGTCAATGTAAATTTTTATATGTTGCCCAAAAACAGGGATAAAACGAATTTTTTACGAACCTAGCTAGATCGATTTTTTTCGCCGTGGAGCTGATATATATATATATATATATATATATATATATATATATATATATATATATATATATATATATAAATATATATATGTAGACTTATCAGTATCTTGGGCATTATTCTTAGACATTGGTGGGCGTAATAAGGGTATCGTGCATATGGAAAAGTACAACGCTTATCTTCAACTTTATATTCTTCTTAACAATTTTCACAACTGCGCCATGACAAGCATCTGTCTTCATCTCTCACATGCGCCGTCTGCATTCTGTCACCGCTGCGCCTTTTATTTTCAATGTATTTTCAATATATTTTTAATGATGGAATGATGGTTGCCAGGATGCGACATATATATATATATATATATATATATATATATATATATATATATATATATATATATATATATATATATATATATATAAGATTAACTCATATATATAATTTTTATTAATATTAATTTATATAGAAATTAAGTTGGTATAACATAAGTTCTCCTATGTACATACATACATGTATATGTAAAGAAGTTAAAATATCCGGGATCGAGTCACAGGTCTTTTCACTTACCATCCTTTTCTTATTTCCTTTTCTTATTATATATTTAATAAAATACCGAGTAAGGCTTGCTTACCTTCTATTTTATTTTAATATTTATATGGTTTTATGTAAATGTTCACAAACAATGTGAACGTCTTGGCGGGCAATAAAAAAACGAACGGACTTTCAGGTAACATAATAATAACGTCATTGAAGGTCATTTTATGTAACTGTATGAACTGATCGTAATAATTAATCGTTGCTAGTCCAAATGAGCATAATTTACAATTCAACTACATTGATAGGGTGAAATTTGGGTGATATCAGCCGGCTTGAAATTACTTCAGCCCCTAGGCAATTTAATGTGAAATTTGTCACATATGTCGAGGCCTATGATTAAAAGGAATAATTTACTGAAGCTTGTTTAAATCTATAGATGAAAATGCGATTGTGTATAGTAGTATGTAAGTAGCGACCTGTTACTCTCCCACTGCGAAATAGGCCTCTTCTCTCCGTATTTGGATAGGATTGGAGCTAAGACCTACCACGCTGCTCCAATGCGGATTGGTAGGTTACACATATCTCCAGAATTCTCTAGAGATATGCAGGTTTCCTCACGATGTTTTCCTACACCGAAAAGCGTGTGATAAATTGCAATTATCAATTAGACACAAGTTTTAACAGAAAAAGTCATTGGTGTCTGCCCGGGTTTGAACCCGTGACCTCCTCGAAAGAGTGTCTCGGTTTTACCGCTGGGCTACCAGAGCTTGCGACTGTGGATTTGTTCGTGATTCACAGATTGATGTGATTATTGAATATTATGACTGGTTGTAGGTCTCCAGATCGACAAAGGGTACTTATGGTGCAGATATGTGTAGTATAAAATACAAAAAGTTTAGTGTAGTTAGTATATTGTTAGCATATTAACATACCTGTAAGTTCGAATTAAAGAAAGATGAATTTTTTGCCGAACAATAAATTGATGTCTTACCAATGTCTTGTTTGTCTTGTCTTGTCTTATATAATAAAGTATAGTGTAGTTTAGTAGTGTATTGTCGAATTAAGATATCTGTAAGTTCAAATTAAAGACAGATGAATTTTTACCGAACAATAAATTGATGTCTTACGAATGTCTTGTCTGTCTAGTCTTGTCTGTCTTCTCTGTCTTCTCTGTTTTGTCTGTCTTGTTTTGTCTTGTCTCGTCTGTCTTGTCTGTCTTATCTGTCTTGTCTTGTATGTGTTGTCTTGTCTTGTCTTATATAATAAAGTATAGTGTAGTTTAGTAGTGTATTGTCGAATTAAGATACCTGTAAGTTCGAATTAAAAAAGATGAATTTTTACTGAACAATAAAGTGATGTCTTATAAATGTATTGTCTTGTTTTATCTTGTTTTATATAATAAAGTATATATTTAATTTCGAATTAGTGCGTAATTCTTAGTATTTTCCTTTCTTACAATATGTGAGTACTTTATATCTGTTAAGAAGGTCCTTTTAATACCTACCTAGTTCTTTATCTTTTTATTTACTTGTTTTTATCAAAGCTATCAAAAGAGAAACATATTTTTATTTAATTGACTTTAAACCAAATAGCCAGAGGCAATATTTTATTAACATTTTCACATTAACAGTGTGAATTTTGTCACTAAATAATTCAATTGAATTTGGTTAATTGCTAAATCGGCATATAATATCGTATATTATAACTTTACAATTGTTGCACGGACAATGTTTTTATCGAACAAACACGCATTGATAGCTTAGTAATCGATTATTACATAATGACACAAATGTTTCTACATTCCTCTGCCCTTATCCTACTCTAAGTGGGGTCGGCACATGTTTTTCTCTTCCATTCTCTCCTATGATTCGTCAACTCTGGCGTCAAAAAGAGTATTTTTTTACAAATCACAATAATCTTTATTCAAATAAGCTGTTTCAAGCAACTTTGAATTGCCAAAGATCAATATATGAAATAATAAATAATGAACCTACAGTCAATCTTTTAAACATTTTTAGATTTTATTTGTTTTTCTGTTGATATAATTTTTACTGATTGTACTTAATTGTTAGAATTCAGTCGTGTGGTATACGGCTGAGTAGAATAGACCACCCTCATTTCTTACCTAGGTGTTGTAAGAGGCGACTAAGGTAAATCGACCCGCCGTGTGGTATTCGGCTTAGGAGGCCATCCTCATACCTCACCGAGGTGTCGTAAATTACGACTAAGGTAAGTTGACGTCAGGCAGACGGCCGGTCGGAAAAACGCAGCCAAATCATGTGACAACAAGGTAAGAAATGAGGATAATCTATTCTACTCAGCCGAATACCACACTGTGGGTCAACTTACCTACCTTAGTCGCCTTTTACGACACCTCGGCGGTACCACACGGCGTAACATTATAATGATTCTGTTAACAAACGCGAAATATAGCAAAATATTTCTATGATAGCTTCTGTACTATGGAATTCTACAGTTACGCCTGCTTCTATAAATTATATTAATATGGATAACAAACTGTGGCCTCGTGGTGAAAGCACGCGAACATATTCATCACGCGCTTTATGGTTAACGAAAATACATTTAGGTAACCTGCGTATACCTGCAAAACACCTGAAATTTGCGATACTAGATAACTCGCACTACACTAGCAAATCTTATCTTTGACTGGCCCGTTGGCGAAGTGGGTAGTGATCCTGCTTTCAGTGCCGCGGGTCGCGGGTTCGATTCCCGCTGAGGGCAACGTTTTCTATAAACAATTTATTGGTTCGAGTCTAGGTGTGTATTTGTATTGAAGTATCTATCTAAAAATTATATTATATATATTCACCAGTTGTCTGTCACCTATCATTCTCAAACCCTTATCCCACTCTAAGTGGGGTCGGCATAACATGTTACAAACATGTTGTCACATGATTTGGCTTCGTATATACGACCGGCCGCCTGCCCGACGTCAACTAACCTTAGTCGTATTTTACGACACCTTGTTAAGAAAGTGGGTGGTCTATATCAACAGGATACCACATGGCGAGTCAACTTAACATAGTCACCTTTTACGACAGTACGATAAGAAATGAGAGTGGTCTACTCTACTCAGCCAGATACCACGCGGCTGGTCGACTTACCTTAGTCGTCTTTCACGACATCTTGGTAAGAAATGACGGTGGTCTATTCTACTCAGCTGGATACCACACGGAAACTTGTATATAAATGTATTATATACAATAAATTTTTTTTTTTTTTTCTAGCAAGAACCGTATAACAATGTTATCGCAAATAACTAAGACAGTTTCTAAAACAAAGGAATTTCTTATCAAACTGAAAAGAAGCTAAAATCGCCGATAACCGGATTAAGCAAGTCCCTAATTTGTATGCAAAACCCCATTGTATGCAGTGCTTAGTTTGTATATAAACTAGTATGGCCGGCTTTAATTAAATTTTATTTAAAAAAATAAAGAAGTGAAGTCAAAATAGGTAGTTCTTTGTTAAAAGGCCTCCTCCTTTCTTTTTGTCAAATGAAATAGACGGTAAACCAACGATTTTGACCTGAAATTCAGCATGTATAAAAAAAATAGGTTTTGGGGTAAGCAAAATCGATCGAGATAAGTTTTATTTAAAAAAAAGTAGTATTACCCGTGTTTTCGGGCTCTAAATTTTTTAAAAAATTTACGTTGAATACAATCACAATTTTTCGCTGTCAAATGTAAAGTCATGGTAGTTCATTTGGGGAACGGGAGGTCTAGATAGGTGAAAATAACTAGGATCGAGCCCCACCTGCCCTATTCCTTTTTCTTTTCAATTTTTTTTTAATTTTAATTGTTTGGTCACCCAGGTACTTATTTATTTATTTGTAATGTAGATTAATATGCAAAATATGTAAGGAATACATACACATATCGCTGGAATTGTACAGAAGAATTGAAATACATATGTGGGTTGTTATCCTTTACATAGAACAAATTTTGTCTGATATTTTTCCTGAAAGCATACGTATTACATAGTTTAAAATTAAAAACTGTCACACTTTTTTCAATGTTATTGAATATTTCATCATCGCGTTAATGACACAATGACAACATGAAAAAAATATTTTCCAACATCAGTCACTTGTTCAGCTATAAATTGAACTGAAAAATTAACGACGTCACGGGAGTTTCAGCCAGTATTCAAGATTGAATAAAAGATACGTATTTTACAAGCTCCTATAGAGCTTAGAAAAGCTCTATCTGTAGGAACTTGTAAAATATATCTCTAAAATATATCTTATAAAATATATCTCTAGCTATAGATTATTAAAACAAAAAATCTTTTGGTAGTACTGAGTACTAATTTCAATAAAAATAATTATTTAGGAAAATAATGTACTCATTCTTTTAGTTCACACAGATTAAAAGTACACTAGCAGTCATAACATGGTTATTATATAATGTATTTATATATTTTATCTACTCTAATACTTTAATACAAAGATTATAAAACTGAAACCAAAATTCTTATGACAAACATTACGTACAGGCCAAAAATAAACAAATTAAAAGTTTTATTACGATACAGTCTTGTATGGACACCTGTAACATAATATAACTTTTAATCATAACGATATATCTATACAACCTCTAGCTGGACCAAGGAGGTTGAACCTCTACCTTAAAAAACAAAGGTTTCAATGAACGAGTCCGCGGCGACGCAACACGCATGCGCAATCGATGTTTGCGCCTTCGCGCTAACATTTGACATTTAAAAATCTTTTCAATATTTAAACAAAGTTTGGTTTTTATTCATATTGTTTTACGTATTATAGTATGAGAGTAGATAAAGTAGTGTATGACACTGTACATAACTTGGTCTTATAACACTAGTGTGATACTATGAAAAACCCTTATTATGCAACAGTATCATAATCTTTTTATAAGTGACTTACGTTCAAGGTTCATCTTCGTTAATTTATAAAACTTGGTGATGTGATTGTGAGTGATATTAATTTCAATTTACTGAGCTCACTGTTTTCGCTTTCCAAGTACTTATGATAAGTTTCACTTGAAACGATGCCAGCGCTGTAATTTATCGTTACATCTCCTACACTCGTGGATCATTTATTTGTACCCTAACTTTTGATATTAAGAATCTAGATTATGAAGATAAAAACAAAGAAAGGAATGATATTGTTTTTCCCAGAGGATATTACTTGATATGAGTGAAATATATTGCATGTGTATGTAGCCGTGTGGTATCCGGATGAGTAGAATAGACCATCCTCATTTCTTGTCGAGGGCGTTTAAGGTAAGTCGATCCGCCGTGTGGTATCCGGATAAGTAGAATAGACCAACCTAATTTCTTACCGAGGTGACGTAAAAGGCGACTAAGGTAAGTTGACCCACTATGTGGTATCCGCTTTAGTAGAATAGACCACCCTCATTTCTTACCTCGGTGTCGTAAAAGGCGACTAAGGTAAGTTGACCCACTATGTGGTATCCGCTTTAGTAGAATAGACCACCCTCATTTCTTACCGGGGTGTCGTAAAAGGCGACTTAGGTAAGTTGACACACTATGTGGTATCCGGTGGTAGAACAGACCACCCTCTTTCTTACCGACGTGTCGTAAAATACGACGAAAGTAAGTTGATGTCAAGCAGGCGACCGGTCTTAAAATACCTAGCCGAATCATGTAACAATACCTATGTCTGTAACATGTCACATGTGCAACATGTGCCTACCCCACTTAGAGTGGGATAAGGGCAGAACGATGATAATGATTACTTGATATGGGTGATATATGTGTGTATGACAAACAGAAAGGGAATAACCGGTCAAGGAAATTACTATACATGGTACCGACCATACGTCATTAATTTTAATTACATATACCTACGGACCTTAGCAGCCTACATAAAAAAAAACAGTTAAGTTATTAAAGTAATTTAGCCACAACAATTAATTTACGTTATGTATAAAAGATACATAATTGATATGATGATATTGAGATAGCACGGTGAATGACCGTACTTCATTCCATTCCTGTATGTAAAGCATTGACCTTGACCTAGAGACTACATAAAAATGCGAAAGAGACAGAACTTTAATGTTATTGTTTTATACTGTTTTAGACTTTTCGGCAGAGTTACATCCACCGTGGTCACAAATTGACACACAAAGGTAACTCGATTATTTGTGATGTGATCAGTATGAATCGTGAAATTTTAAAACCTACCGGTCCAGGAAAGACTAGCCAGTCAAGAAAAGATGACTCAGTAAATATTGAATTGAATTTTCAAGAAACAAGTATAATCCACCTATTAGAAATTTGCGATTGGATTTTATTATCATTGAAAACAAAAAGTTAAAAACATTATCACCCACGGAAATTAACGGGCAAGAAATTCGGTTATTGTTCTTAATGTAAATAAAAATCACAAGCGGATAGATTTCGTTTATATAATATTAAGTAAGTGGGTGGCAGAGCTTCACTCGTCATTTTTTTAAGAAGTAAAAATATACAATTTGAAAAAAAAGGAAAAGATAATAATAACACCTGGTAAGATCTGGACTCTAGGAATAGAAGAATGGGAATGGAAGAAGGACTGGAACCACCCATTCCCAATTGAGCTAATATGACTTTGCAAAAGTAAAAGTAAAGTAACGGCCTGTTATTATCCCACTGCTGGGCATAGGCCTCTACTCTCCGTTTTTTTTTTTTTTGGACAGAAGGATTGTAGCTAAGACCTACCACGCTGCTCCGATGCGGATTGGTAGGTTACACATATCCCCAGAATTCTCTAGAGATATGCAGATTTCCTCACGATGTTTTCCTTCACCGAAAAGCGTGTGATAAATTGCAATTATCAATTAGACACATAAGTTTTACTAGAAAACTCATTGGTGCCTGCCCGGGGTTTGAACCCTAGACCTCCTCGAAAGAGGTGCACGGTGTTACCGCTGGGCTACCACAGCTATGACTTTGCAAATGACAGCGTAATTAACCTTTCTTTTCTAATTACATTGTGGCAGTTTTTCAGTGCCTGAAAACATGGGTTATCTCTGTTTTCCCCTTTCCCTGTTTATAAATGACATTGAAAAAATCCAGCTAGATCGATTTATCGCCTTCGAAACCTTCTACATAATAAATGTTATGAAAATTGGAGCATTTTCCGAAATTCGAAATATATAATATAGTAGCTCTTTTAAAGGTTTAAGATCACAAAGAAAACATATAACACAAAATTTTGTGAGGATAGTTCAATACTACAAACCTACAAAGCAATGATTTGAAATTGTGATTTATCAAAGTCGGCTTAGTGGAACCGGATTTCATATATGTATCTGCAAGCGTAATATCGATAAAAATGTTATTGTTGTTATCTTGTATTACGTTTCCGAGGTTACGGCCATTTGCTAGTGCGTATAAGATTATTTTGTTTTTTGGTCGGGTTCTTGAGTAGATTATAAAAATACTAATACGAGGTGTGTTCAAAAAGTATCGCGAATTTTGTGTATTAAAAACTATTTATTTATTCGTGAATATTTATTTTGTCCCCTTCAAAGTAATCCCCCAGGGATATTATACACATGTGCCAACGTTTTTTCCAATCTTCGAAGCACTTCAAAAAATCATTATTTTGTATCTTGTTCAGCTCCTCCTTCGATGCCGTCTTTATCTCGTCAGTCGTGGCGTAGCGTCGTCCTTTCATGGGCCTTTTCAGTTTCGGGAACAAGAAAAGTCACAGGGGGCCAGATCTGGGGAATAAGGTGGCTGCGGTATCATTAGTGTGCTGTTTTTGGCCAAGAAGTCGCGTACAAGCAGCGTTGTGTGAGCAGGGGCGTTATCTTGGTCCATTGTTTTGAATAAGGAAAAATCGAAGACGAACCAAAACACGTCCAAGCAAAGCAGCTGTCAACAATTAACTGAAAATTCAAAATGGCCAAATTTGTCAGCATAAGTGAGGGACAAATGTACCAACATAACGCCACAAAAAAAACGAAATTCGAATATACGTAACCCGAGAAAATTCAAAATTCGCGATACTTTTTGAACACACCTCGTACAGTGATTTATAGAAGCAGGCGTTAGTAGGAACTCCATAGTACAGAAGTTACAATAAAATTAATTTGCTGTAATCCGCGTTTGTTAAGAGAATATATGTAATGCTAAGGACAAGTCACCACACGTATTAGAAAAAACTAATACAAAAAAATACCAACACAGTGATTTATGCAAGTACAGTGATCGCTGACTTTGGGTTTCATAAGAAAGCTCAGAGGGCGATGGAGCGAGCTATGCTTAGAATATCCCTAGGTGATCACCTAGAGATTGATAAAATCAGAAATGCAGAGTTCCATAGAAGAACAGATTAACCGACGTAGCTCGTCGTTTTGCGAAGCTAAAGTGGCACTGGGCAGGGCACGTAGTTCGGAGAACCGATAGTGTAATAAGGTACTGTAATAGTGACCTCGCACCGAAAAACACAGCGTCAGTAGACCCCCTTAAATGTGGACTGACGACCTTAAAAACCTTGCGGGGTGCCGCTAGAACAAAGCGACACAAGACCTTGAGGTGCGGAGATTCTTTAAAGAGACCTATGTCCAGCTGTGGATTACCATCGTTTGAAAAAGAAGAGAAGAAGTTTTATGTTAAACTTTAATGGCTTAATACATTTTTAAATGAATATTACAACTTTCGTCTACGACTTTAGTAACGAAATATAAAGTTTATAATAAATATAGTATAATGAATCCAGAATTTATTACTGCTTAACTGTTTTATTTGTTCGAGTAAAAACATCAAAATCTCAAAATACAAAGGCTTCAGTACCTAAAAGTTTAAGCTCAAACTTACAGACGTTTAAACGTATAAACATTTAACTTTAATATTTAGTGTTATAGTAATATTTCATAACTTATTCTATTTAAATTCTCCTTAACCCCAAGGTCGTCTGGAAGAAATCGCTACTAAGCGATAACACAGCCTTTTTTACGTTACAATTTATGTTTCCTTTTTTATTGCTGTTTCTTTTTTTTTCTTTTATTCTCTGTGGTAAACAATAAAGTGTATAAATAATAATAGATTTACGCATTTTAGGAATGGAAGGTATTAAAGGCAAGGTGTTGAATAAAGGAAGAAGGCTGGAAAATGATGTTCTAATAGTGAATTCTAAAACTGTTTAGATATTAAAAACTATGAAGGAAATTTCGTGAATCAATCTTTATATATCTTGAAAGAGAGCTGTAAACTATGAATCAGATAAAATTGCTGATAATGATAACGATCATGTCGTAGATATAGTCACATGTAGTGGTGGATTACGGGAATTAGATAAAAATAACAAATATGTACTACATGAGTTTAAATTGAAACTAATGATAGTAATCATTGTGAACAAATTGGATGAGATCATATTTATGATTAATACTTACTCTTTATAACGTAATTATAAAATTAGATATAGTTTTCAATCATCATCTTCCTGCCCTTATCCCACTCTAAGTGGGGTTGGCACAACATGTTACAAACATGCTGTCACATGATTTGGCAGTGTTTTACGACCGGCCGCCTGCCTGACGTCAACTTACCTCTGTCGTATTTTACGACACCTCGGTAAGAAAGAGGGTGGTTTATTCTACTAAACCGGATACCACACGGTGGGTCAACTTACCTTAGTCGCCTTTTACGACACCTCGGTAAGAAATGAGGGTGGTCTATTCTACTCAGCCGGATACCACACGGCGGGTCGACTTACCTTAGTCGCCTTTTACGACACCTCGGTAAGAAATGAGGGTGGTACTATTCTATTCCGCCGGATACCACACGGCGATAGATATAGTTTTCAATGAAGGACATATAAATCGTTTCTATACGTAGGTTTAGTTAATTAACTAAAGGTGAGCTGTGGTAGCTCAGCAGTAACACCGTGCGACTGTTTCGAGGAGGTCACGGGTTCAAACCCGGGCAGATACCAATGAGTTTTTCTGTTAAAACTTATGTGTCTAATCGATAATTGCAATTTATCACAAGCTTTTTGGTGAAGAAAAACATCGTGAGGAAACCTGCATATCTCTAGAGAATTTTGGAGATATGTGTAAACTACCTTTAAATATTGCCTTTTCGTAATATTTTTTACTGCTGCTCCTCTCCTATTCATCTTAGCGTGATGTTATATAGCCTATAGCCTTCTGTTCGTCTTAGCTTGATGTTATAAAGCCTATAGTCTTCTATTCATCTCCTATTCATCTTAGCGTGATGTTACATAGCCTATAGCCTTCGTCGATAAATGGACTATCTTACACTCAAAGAATTTTTCAAATCGTTCCAGTAAGTTCTTGAGATTAGCGCGTTCAAAAAAAGAAACTCTTCATAGATAGATGGAAATTTTTCAGCTTTACATATTAGTATAGATGGAATTCCACATATATTTTGCACACAGACGGACAATGATAGGACAATTGGTGGCCATCGATCATTACCGTAGCATCTCGTTTCATGGCCGTCTTGATGGAGGAAGCGTCAATTGATCTGTTTAGATGCGTCTAATGGGAGATGACTGGGTTTTTGTTGCGAATTACGCAAAAGCATTTTCTTACTGTACCAACATTTTTTTTTCTCCAGTACCACCCTCATTTCTTACCGAGGTGTCTTAAAAGGCGACTAAGATAAGTTGACCCACCGTGTGGTATCCGGCCGAGTAGAATATACCACCCTCATATCTACCCAGGTGTCGTAAAAGGTAACTAAGGTAATTTGACCCACCGTGTGGTATCCGGTTGAGTAAAATAGACAACCCTCTTTACCGAGCATGTCGAGGGCTAAAAAAATCGATCTATGTAGGTTTCACAAAAAAAAGGCATTTTATCCCTGTTTTTTGAAAGAAAGTAAATGATATAGCTGTCAAATGCAAAGCTGTGATAGCCTTATGGTAATACGCGGACCAAAAAAGTTCGAAATCTGGGATCGATCCCACATGTCACCGCTTCTTTTACGCTTCTTTTCTTGTTTTTTTTGAATTTTTTTATAACTTACCGAACTTTTTTTTAAAATACCGAACAAGGCTCCTAGGTAGTATTTATTTATTTGTTATATTATTCACGTTTATTTTAAGACTAAAGTTGACGCGAACGACATAATTAGTACTATAAAACCTTAGTTGTAAAATAGATTTATATTCTCGTTGACTATTAAGTTAGAGGCCGGTTATTAAGTATTATTTATGTAAACTGTACATATACACGAAATTTTGTATTGTTTGCATGTTAATGTATTGGATTTCGTAAGTGAAAGGCCTATTTTATATTTTATTGTCACGTAACGAAAATTATCGATCTCGTCTGGTCAGTTAAAACCATATACAAGGTATTGTCACGAGCCATGCAATAGTGACCAGAGAAACTTATAGATCTTTATATTTATACACTAGCAATCGCCCGCGGGTCCGCCCGCGTATTTTAATATGCATAAAAATGGTTGAAGTGGGTTAACCTTAAAGCTAGACATATGCTGTTCCGGTCTTTTATTTATAACTTTTAGAGGAGAAAAATTTTGTAATGTTAACGCACACTATATACAATAACACGATATAATAGGAATACCACAATTCCCGTTCCCAGATGCACTTCATCTAAATGACGCACTTCATCATTCATTTAAATGACGAACAAAGACTGACTGTCACTGAAACGTTTTATCAATAATAAGATTAAACCGGTAACAACAACGGCACAGTGCTGCCACTGTTTTAATCAAAAAGGGCGCAATACTCTTGTTTCATGACCATGTTGCTATAAAATACAAAGCGGAAGTCAATGGCGACAACAGTAATACATGATTTTTTAATAACTTTCGCCGTTTACTTAGTAAACGTAAGGAATACTTTTAATTTTGTAGTTTTTTTAACAATTTTTTTATTGGTGCTTCTCTCCTATTCATCTTAGCGTGATGTTATATAACCTAAAGCCTTCCTCGATAAATGGACTCTCTACAATCAAATAATTTTTCATTGCCGGACATTACCGGACATTTTTTCCTTCAACTGCCCTTATCCTACTCTAAGTAGGGTCGGCACAACATGTTATAAATATGCTGTTATGATTTGGCTATGTATTTTACGACTGGCCGCCTGCCTGACGTCAACTTACCTTAGCCCCCTTTACGACACCTCGGTAAGAAATAAGGATGGTCTATTCTACTCAGCCGGATACCACACGGTGGTTCAACTTACCTTATTCGCCTTTTACGACACCTCGGTGAGAAATGAGTATGGTCTATTCTATTCAGCAGGATACCCCTAGCATATATTATACTTTATACAATTAATATAAACTATATACAGTTAACGATAACTATAGATATTATCAGGCATAAACAGAAGGCGCGTAAATAGTTTAATGATCTACTTCAGTAACGTAATAACGAGAGAAAGTAATTAATCACAACCTCCAGCATGATTGAATAATGAAGTTTCAATCATAAATTAAAATTGCAAATCATGCTCTTTATTTATTCAGTAAATTGGAAAATACTGCCACATATTGTAATTAATTTTATACCATTCGGTATTCTTTGTTTAACTTTGTTCTTAATTCTACATCCATACTAAACTAAATGTAAAAGTTTTTGTACGCTTTCACGCCTAAGCAGCTTAAGCAATCATCATTCTCTTACCCTTATCCCACTTTAAGTGGGGTCGGCACAATATGTCTTCTTCTTCCATTCTCCTCTATCAATCGTCAACTCTGGTGTCACTCCTTTAACATGCATAACATTTTTCACACAATCGATCCATCTTTTTTCGGCCTCCCTCTAATCATACAACCATCCACATTCATATTTAAAACTCTTATGGTCACATGATTTTCATTCCTCCTCATTACATGACCAGACCAACTTAGTCTCGCACTTCTCATCTTTTCTGTAATGGGCGCAACTTTCAGATTTCCCTAATATACTCATTACGTATTCTTTCAAAATTTGTCACACCACACATCCACCTTAACAATCTCATCTGATTCGCATGCACATTTTTTTCATCCTTTTCCTTTATTGCCCAACATTCTGATCCATACATTACGACAGATCTAATGACCGTTTTATAATTTTTCCCCTTAAGTTTAAGGGGCATTCGGGGGTCACATATTGTTCCTGAGACCCCTCGCCACTTCATCCATCCCGCATTCATTCTAAGCAGCTAAAGCAATATTTAAGAAATTTTGTATACTTAAAGCTTATATACTACATACTGGCTAAAGTGCAGAATAAAAAAACAAGAAAGCTTTAAATTGTGCCCTCTTTAAATTCCGTATTATTTTTTTTGCTGCTCCTCTCCTATTCATCTTAGCGTGATGTTATATAGCCTATAGCCTTCCTCAATAAATAGACTATCTTGCATTCAAATAATTTTTCAAATCCGTCCAGTACTTTCTGAGATTAGCGCGTTCAAACAATCAAACAAACAAACTCTTTAGCTTTATATATTAGTATAGATTTTAATGTAAAAATAAAGAAATTCAACGGTTTGTTATCCACTATTGTATCTTTACGTCACAACCTTTTTATTAAACAAGACATCTTGTCAAATCTCACTGATAAGCTACCGAAAAAACCAAGATTTTAATCTGACACCTAAGCGGTATTGGTTATTCATGACAGCATATATGCACGATCATATAAGAAAAAACAAATATAATGTTATCAAATGATAACTCGTTTTATATAAAAACTAACTATATAAGACAACGGTTGACGTCATTCGCTCTCACAAGTCCGATACAGTCCTCCACACACAAGTCCGATATAGTCCTCCACAACGCGTCGTTTTAAGTTGAGGTCCGGCCTCACAGGAGGCACCCTTAAGGCGACGCTCCCACGATTCTGCGAGTCTCACTCGAGACTAGCTCTCCGAGTTTTTACTCCGGCGATGCTTCTGCGCTTGCCCACTCTCTCGGTGACAATGTCAAAGACATTATGGCTAACAGAAAAAAAAAACATTCGTTCTCTTTTGGCGTGTGGCATTCGTAGGAGGTAGACGTGTTTGGGAGACCTCATTTATATTTCGTGTTAATAGAGTTTAACCTCGAATAATCGATATTCGTGATAAGAGCGACTGAGTTTCTTGCCAGTTCTTAAGTGGATTAGTGTTCCGAACTGGTGGTAGAATCATTCTGTCGTTGTATTTGACGTAATCTGTAACGAAAAGTGTTGGTGCACAGTAAGGTGCCCGGCGTGATTCTCTAAACGCATTCGTTTATTTTTTATTATTTATTTTGAATTGAATTTAGACTTGATTTCTAATACATTTTTCTTAAAAAAAACCGATAGATTTACATTTGATCTTTTCTTCATTAATAGATTTGTAGATATTATTAACCAGTCAATTGAACAAGGCGAACAACTGAGCTATAACATTTTTTATTTTAATCAGGTTGGAGTGTTCTTTGGAAAATGGATACACTATTCTCTACTATGAATAATCCTCTTGTGGTATTGAATTCTCTTGCTTTGTACAAATGAAATACGACGATGTGAGTGTTTTGTTTTGCTTTTGAATGGTATCCCACTTTATAACGCTTGAATAATTTTAACGTTCACAATCTACATCTATACTTAGTATATAGTTCCCGAAAACAGTCTGTCTGTATGTCATCGATTTACTCCAAATATACTAAACGAATTTTTGTAAGGTTTTCACTCAATGATAGTTTGATTCTTCCAGATTTAAGCTAATAGTACATTACGGTTGTATGTAAATTGTTTTGAAGAGGTCACGCGGTTGCAAAAAACTTTATGGAGCTAAGACCTACCACGCTGCTCCAATGCGGATTGGTAGGTTACACATATCCCCAGAATTCTCTAGAGATCGGCGGTTTCGCGATGTTTTTCCTCACCGGAAAGCGTGTGATAAATTGCAATTATCAATTAGATACATTAGTTATTAACAGAAAAACTCATTGGTGCCTGCCCAGGATTTAAACCCGTGTCACCTCCAAATAGTCGCATATGGCTGGGCTATCGGAGCTTATGCGTTAAATGCGTATAAAAACGCACAACACATAAACTGATCGCAAGTTTTATGTTCATTGGTTGCTAACAATATTGATAATTTGCGTTTTCGATTTTAAAGTAAACCATAAGATGAGATATATCTTGTATAATGTTAAAAATGCACTTTTGTTCCATTAGTGCGACGTAAGTTACACATTAAGGAAGCACTTTATGAAATGAGCTCTTCATATGTAAATAGCATCGTGAGTTATGGTGACGCGCGGCGATCATTGGTTTGACGGGCGATCAATAAGCAAGGTTATTGACTCAACGATTTCACTTGTCACGTTCTAAAGGCAAAAATCCTACTAATATTATAAATGCGAAAGTTTGTGTATGTTTGTTACTTTTTCATGGCAAATCCGCAGAACCAATGTCGATGAAATTTGGCACAATACACCTTATACACCGGAATATGCCTTAACAATATGCCTTATACACCGGAATAACATATAGGCTATAGAAACAGGAATAGGATGACATTGAAAAGCACCATCTATTATCGACCTATCAGACGACAATAGTCCACGCGAACGAAGTCGCGGGTAAAAAAAGCTAGTGGTTTATAATATACTCTTAATTGATAAAAAATTACTATTTGGAGGTTTCAAGACTTTTTGCTCACAAGACGAGTTGAGTGTTTTATTTTGCTTTTATTTATTTTTATTAAAAACTTTATTGTACACCTTCAATACACGCATTTACAAACATTTGACCGGTAAGTCGACCCGTCGAGTGATATCCGGTTAAGTAGAATAGACCACCTTCATTTCTTACCGAGGTGTCGTAAAAGGCGCTTAAAGTGAGTTGACCAACCGTGTGGTATCAGGTAAAGTAGAATATACCACTCACTTTCTTACCGAGGTGTCGTAAAATACAACTCAGGTAAGTTGACGTGACATCATGTGAAACAGGTGGTCGGTAGAAAAATACGTAGCCAAGTTATGTGACAACATGTTTATAACATAGATCGCAACATCAATAAAGTATTTCCTTTTGGTTATTCTTTATAATACCAAAAATGTTAATAACATGTTGTGCTGACCCCACTTAGAGTGATAAGGGCTTAGGGGAGCGGAGAGAGGCGGCAGAGTGGTTCTGCGAACTGTTGTTCTGGATCCAATCTGCTGCTGCTGAGTTCAGGTGGTAGCGACTGGGCAAGTCGCTACCACCTGAACTCAGCAGCAGCAAGCCTATCGTCTGCCGCCTTAACTGGGGACCTTCGGGTGTTCCGAACGGGGTATATCGGACCTGGCTTACAGGTCCCCGAGGCGGTCGGTGCATCTGTTGCTCCCGATGCATCGGTTAGCGGAGAGGGACGTCTCTTTTGAGAGGTCCCTACCCGGAGGTGGTGTCTCTGGGATCAGAGCGGCTGTCGGCGGGGATGGGCGCAATGTGTACAACGATACCCTGTCTTTGCCATCAGCAGCGTGGTGGAGAACACTGGTCGTTTTAGTTGGTGCGAGTCCGACATAACCGCCGCCTGTCCCCTTCGGACGGTGGTACCCATAAGGGGTTTTTTCCTGTATAAAAAAGGAGGATGATAATGTTCTATGTACACAACATAAAACATGTAACTTTATTCTTCAGAAGTGATAAGTAAAAGTATAGAAACTTTCAACGGCAACTATAGTAGTTAATAACCTATTTACAGGTAATTTCCATGTAAAACGCATCGAGGAAGTTAGCTTGTCTATAGCATAATGAGCGCTTCTAATGCAAATCACTTCGTGAGGATAGAGTGCCTTCAGAAGAAACTCGTATTTGTATGAAAATTGTAACAATGTGACTATTAAAGTAGTAATTGTTTAACTTTTTGCGTCTCACATTCTGCAATCTTATATTTATTCCGTTGTACTGATGATGCGACATTGACGTAATGTACAAATGAATTCATTAATCATTTGTAAGTAACATCTATATCTATCTATACTTATTATAAAAAAGTCCCCAAAAGCTGTCTGTATGTGACCGATTTTGTCAAAATCTACTCAACGGATTTTGTATGCTTTTCTCTTTAATATCTGAACAGCTTACGTTTTCGTGCGCTTTTTTGTTGAGGACACTTTTGAACACCTGCCTGTTTTTCTGTCTGTATATGATTAACTTTCTCAAAATTTACTGAACAGATTTTTGGTACGATTTTTACTAAAAGGTGCAATTCTTCCAGAAGGTTTAGATTACTAGCATATTAAGGATTTATATAAATTGCACCAAAGAGATCGCGTATTTGGCAAAAAAACTTGTTTACTGGGAGCTTAAGTCACTTGATCTGCTTAAACCAATAGAGAAACACTAAAGAATGGTAGATCTACAAAAATATTACAAATAAGTGCAATTTTTCCGGATTTTTTTTTCTTCCTTTAAATAATTGTTTATGTAGGTTGCTGAGGTGTGTATGCTACAATTTTATATTTTTGTCTTATGGTGTAATTTTGGTACACTGTCGAAAAACACCACTAATTCGGGTCAAACTCAACTCAGAAATGGGGAGATGGTTTCCGCTATTGAATACGTCCACGAACTTGCCGATCAACATGAGTCAAAAACAAATCCGTTTCAAATGAGAAAATTTGGATCCCAAATAAAGAATAGTAAAAGACTGCTGATATAATAGTGAAGATGGTCTATCATTTTCAAATATAAAATGAATTTTAACAGCGAAATATTGGCCAAGAACACTACTACACCAGCTCTACGTAGGTCATACGTCTTGTGCGGAAAATCTAATGAAAGTCTGGGTAATTTATGAACCGCTGGACAGTTATTGCTACTGAAATTGTTCTAGCCTTTGTTTTCAGCTGTAGTAGCTGAGTAAAATGTTATATGTTTTATAACTTGTACAAACTTATTCGATACGACGTAACGGTCATTGCGTAATATATTAATTCTAAATAATATATTAATATTTTATTCGTGTAAATTTGTTGGGCCGTAGATGCTTTAAATAAAGAATTTATTATTATTATTAAAAATATGGACCTAAGCAACTCATATTATAGCATTATTGTGATTATGTTAATCACAAATAGATTTAAAACAACCTTTTCAGCCAAAATATGTGTACAGACATAGAACATATGACTTTATTCGGATGGGGCGCTATAATTTTGTTCTTATAAAAAAGTAAAGTGTCGGCCGATTACTTTCCCACTGCTGGGGATAGGCCTTTTCTCTCCGTTTTTGGAGAGAAGGATTGGAGCTAAGACCTACCAGGCTCCTTCCATGCGGTTTGCTAGGTTAGACATATCTCCAGAATTCTCTACAGCAGGTTTCCTCACGATGTTTTCCTTTATCGAAATGCGATAAATCGCGTGTGATAAATTGCAATTACCAATTAGACACATAAGTTTTAGCAGAAAAACTCATTGGTGTTTGCCCGGGTTTTAAGCCATGACCTCCTCGAAAGAGTCACATGGTATTACCACAAGGCTATCATAGCTCCTTATAGTTCTTATAATTAGCGGAAATTAAAGTAATTATCGTGTTAAAAACAATATTTTATCTTTAATATTTTAATGAAATTATATAGAATCTGAATTTCGGAAACAGATCCAACGATTTTCATGAAATTTAGTATGTAGGGGTTTCCGGAACCATAAATAGAGCCGAATCTAGCTGGGTCTCGTTAAAATAAAATGTTGTTTTATCCCTGTTTTCAGATACTGAAAAACTGCTATAATATTATTTAAAAAGATAGGCTCATTAAACTGTTATTTTAATAGCTTAGTGGGGTAATTGGGCGGTCCGAAAAATAAAAAAAGTACGAGTCCACGAGGAAATGGCTGAATTCGACAAACGGCGTGCAAAAATGCATGAAGTTCTGAACCTTCGGGGATATGTCAGGATGATGGCAAGAGACCAGACGGCTTGATGCTGCTTCTTTGGGAACGGGGACGGGCCCTAATGTGGGACGCAACATGCGTTGATACATTAACCTCGTCCCATATCAGGGAAGCAGCGTCAAGACCTGGAGCTGCGGCGGAAATAGCCGAATCCGGCAAACGGTGAAAATATGCATCTCTCATCGAGAGTTATATATTTGTGCCGTTTGCAGTTGAGACCCTAGGGCCATGGAGTCAAAGTGCAAAAAAAATTATCCGTTTTAACACCTCGATTTATTGCCTCTTCAAGTGACAAGAGGGCTGGCTCCTTTTAACAAAGAATCAGCTTAGCAGTTCAGCGCGAAAACGCTCCCAGCATTCTTGGGACCATTCCACGTGGGCATGATTTGTATAGTCCTAGCGTGTAAGTAATTTAAGATAAATAAAAGGTAAATAAAAAAGTCCAGGTATGTCATATCCCTTTTTTCATATTGCATCTTTTTTATATCTTAAAAAAAACAGAGCAAATCTCGGTCACCCAGATACTAATATTTAAAGTAAACGAAAATGTAAATACTTGGGACAATTTTATGAAATACACACATAAATATGTGGAAACCTCGAGAATAACTAAATCTTTTGGTGAATACAAGACTCGCTATGCAGGTTGAGCTATTGTTTATGTCTTCAAGTTAAACAAATACTGCACGCTGTTATACACTCCAAAAGTTGCTGAGTATTCGTGCTATTTACTAAAGATTCTTACGTTGCAAATTATGTATGAGTTTTGTATAAAAATTCATGTGCATTTATTTTTTTAGCAGCAGGCTGAGTAGAATAGACCACACTCATTTCTTACCGAGGTGTCGTAAAAGGCGACTAAGGTAAGTTGAGCCACCGTGTGTCCGGTTAAGTAGAATAGACCAGCCTCTTTCTTACCGAGGTGTCGTTAAATACGAGTAAGGTAAATTGATGTCAAGCTGGCGGCCCCTCGTAAAATATCTAGCCAAATCATGTTTCAACATGTTTATAACAAGTTGTGCCGACCCCATTTAGAGTGGGATAAGGGCAAGAAGAGGAGGATAATAGCAGTAGGCTGAGTAGAATAGACCACACTCATTTCTTACCAAGGTGTCGTAAAAGGCAATTAAGGTATGTTGACCCACCGTTCGTATCCAGTTAAGTAGAATAGACCACCCTCTTTCTTACCGAGGTGTCGTTAAATACGTGTAAGGTAAGTTGATGTCAAGCAGGCGGCCCGTCATAAAATATCTAGCCAAATCATGTTTCAACATGTTTATAACAGCCGACCCTACTTAGAGTGGGATAAGGGCAGGAAGATGTTGTTCAGGTACAAGCTTGTCAAAGGTAAATGATATCTTCGTCGATAGTAATAAACTTTACAATATAATGAGGATTACGGTTTAATTATTTACGATCTACCTACATTAATGACTGGCATAAATCTGCTTATCTTTTGATAAGGGACACGAACAGTTACAACCGTGATTGCAATGTATCATGAGATTATAGGATACAGTTGAGCTTTATTAAAACGTTAATATTACTCGCGTGTAAAATAATCTGAATAATTGACGATAAACTACATGACTAGAAAACGCCGTGTGGTAACCGGCTGAATAGAATATTGCCACCCTCATTTCTTACCGAGGTGGCGCAAAAGGCGACTAAGGTAAATCAACCCGCCGTGTTGTATCCGGATGAGTAAATAGACCAACCTCATTTCTTACCGAGGTGTCGCAAAAGGCGACTAAGGTAAGTTGATCCACCGTGTGGTATCCGGCTGAGTAGAATAGACCACCCTCTTTCTGACCAAAGTGTCATAAAATACGACTAAGGTAAGTTGACGTCAGGCAGGCGGCCGGTCGTAAATTACGTAGCCAAATCATGTGACAACATGTTTGTAACATGTTGTGCCGACCCCACTTAGAGTGGGATAAGGGCAGGAGGATGATGATGAAACTGCATGACTAGAGAATCTTTTTCCAAAAAGGGTTGACAATCTATACTATATTAATTGAATTGAGGCTGAGATAGCCCAGTGGTAACACCGTGTGACTCTTTCGAGGAGGTCACGGGTTCAAACCCGGGCAGACACCAATGAGTTTTTCTGTTAGAACTTATGTGTCTAATCGATAATTGCAATTTATCATACGCTTTTCGGTTACGAAAAACATCGTGAGGAAACCTACATATCTCTAGAGTATTCCGGAGATATATGTAACCTACCAATCCGCAGTGGAGCAGCGTGGTAGGTCTAAGCTCCAAACCTTCTATCCAAAAATGGAGAGGCTTTTTCACAGCAGTGGGAGAGTAACAGGCCGCTACTTATTATATTAATTATTAAACAAAGTCCCTAAAAGCTGTCCGTCTGTATGTGATCGATATTCTCAAAATCTACTGAACGAATTTTTGTAAGATTCTTACTCAAATATAGTGGAATTATTTAGAAAGGTTTACGTTAATAGTACATTACGGTTCTATGTAAATTGCGTTGAAAAGGTCGCGAAGTTGTAAAAAAACTCGCCTGTTGGAAGCTATAGTCGCGTGCGCCACATAAACGAACAGAGATACACTAAAGTAATGTACTAGAGAATTGTAGATGGACAATAAGACTACAAAAAACTCCGCAACAGCATGTCTCTATCTCTTAAGGTTAACTTACAATAACTGCTCATAACTGACAATTAACTACTTTACAAAAATTACACTCGGTTCTGATCATATTTGTGTTATAGCTGTCATATATAGATAATATTAATGGTATGATACGCCAAAATATATGTATCCGGTAACAATCGTGTGGTATCCGGCTGAGTAGAATAGACCATCTTCATTTCTTACCGAGGTGTCGTAAAAGGCGACTAAGGTAAGTCGACCCGCGGTGTGGTAGCCAGCTGAGTAGAATAGACTACCTTCATTTCTTACCGAGATGTCGTAAAATGCGACTAAGGTAAGTTGACCCACCGTATGGTATCCGGTTGAATGAAATAGACCACCCTCATTCTTCCCAAGTTATCGTAAATTAGGACTAAGGTAAATTGACGTCAGGCAGGCGGCCGGTCGTAAAATACGTAGCCAAATCATGCGACAACATGTTTATAACATGTTGTGCCGACCTCACTTAGTGTGGGATAAGGGCAAAAAGATGGACACTAAAATATGTATGAAAATTGTAATATCGCAATTTATATAGATTTTTATTTGAACAGTTGGGAACACATTAAGTTTCTTAGTAAACAGATGTAAGTATCGCTAAATGCCTTGATGCATCTTAAGTTAATTACGCTATGTGTATGGATAGTTTGATTCAAAACACCATGAAGTATTCATCAAGCGTTTGAATTTCCTGCCACCTATCAGTAAAACATGTTAGGACTATGGTATTGTAGTTCTTTGTTTCAAGGAATGTATACCTAATCATAACTAATCAGTTAATAGCATTATAATACAAATACACACACACACACACACACGCACGTTCGCACACACGTATAAATATACCACACTAAATAAATATACCACCATAAATATACCCACAAGCGCGCGCTGCATTTTAAACCTTTATTTTTAGTTCCCGCAATTTTCATCACAATTATCATCAACATCATTCTATTGACGTTTACGGCATGATAAAGCCTTTAAGAGAAAGGATTTTAAGACATCGTTTGTTAAAACTACTCGATCCTCTTTTTTATGTTAGGAAGACCCATTATGGGTCATCACCACCCGACGGGGACGAGCGGCGGATATGTCAGACTTGCACTGACTAAAAACCTGACAGTGCTCCACCACGCTGCTGGTGGCGGGGACAGGGTACCGTTGTACACATTGCCCCCATCCTCGCCAGCAACGGCTCTGAACCCCAGAGGGCGCCACCTCTGGGTTGGGGCCTCCCTAAAAGTGACTCGATCCACTACTTTTAATATTTACTGTTGATCTTCGGGCCAGCGGATACTGGGGATGGGTTTACTTCCATCATTCAGATATCCGGTGACATCATTCTTTAGTTTTTGACCCCTGTAATCAGGTAATCAACCATGACTTGTTTATTCAGCTTTCAGATTGCTTGGACTAATTTGCTACCCTTGTTTGTTCTGATTCCTTTGTTCAGATGTAATACAGTCTCAATATATCGGGTTTTTTGTATTGTACTTTACAGTTGTAATAAAAGACAACTTCACGTGAATAAAATATACGTTGTACATATTTTAAATGAATTAATATTCAACAATTTTATTTTACACTATCACAGGTGTTACGGCACGTTGTCTGGCACGTGTTAATAAATGTATAAAAATTGTATGAGGAATTTGTTTTATTGTGCGAACCAAAAAACACGTGAATATAAAAATGTATGGAATTATTAAGATTTGACCATAGCGTACAGAGTTTATGGATGAGAATTATAGAGTTATCTAAGACTAATCAGATCTGATGTCTTGTACATTTAAATTTTCCTCTTTTCAAGTTAATAATGTTAGGATCAATTACTTATTGTAACATATTTCCAAATTATATGGATGGAGTTTGAATTATAAAAAACAGTATTTGACTACTAGCGCCATTGACATTACTTCCGGACAAATGTTGTAACATAAATCAACTAAATAATGTTATTGGAGTGTTTTGTTAATAGTTATAGTAATATAATTACTTGATTATTAAAATAATGTTATTAATGTTAAAATATATATTGGTAATTATGATATAATATATATCATAATTACTAAGAATCTGTCTTGGTTGCATGTATTTCCGTTCGCGGGATATTGTAAAGATGGCGGGTCTAGGAAAAATGACATCGGGATTGAGACGTGAACGAAAAAGCTAGAAAGACGACTTTAGTAAGCGGATTGATTAATAAATAAAGTGAATTTATAAAGTACAAGTGTTTGTCTTCTATAGTTCAGAAGTGGGATCGAAAAGGATATACAAAATTTCCTTTCACGCCTACCAAAATGTAAGTAAAATGGATATTATTAATATTTATTTGGTCTATTGTGATAACTTGGCGCTAATGTTTGACTAATTGGACTGGTTTTTTTTGAACTGGCTATGACTACAGGAACGATTTTATTAGTTTTTTTTTGAATAGATCTTGGATATCTGTTTATTTTAGTTAATTTGGTAAATGGATTCACAAATTTACTTAATTTAACTGTTTACGTATTAGGTAGATTTTGTCATTTCTGTCCTAATTCAGATTTTTACTTTTATTTTTCTTTGTTTTATTTCTCCTTTCTTTTAAGATCTTTGTGACGCTAATTCTAAAATGCATTGCCTCGTTTATATCACTTTTAATTATATTAATTCATTTCCTTTCTTGACAACTAGTACTTCCCAAAATAATTATAAATAATTTAATTACTATTCAGTATAATTGCTTTTGATAAACTGAATATTGGATATAGATCAACTAAAAGTTTGGCTTATTCAGGAATATTAAGCTGTTGTGTTTGAGTTTCAGGGACATGGAGAAGCATAATGCCCGAGGCGAAGGGCTAAGGTTAGATACTGCTCAAGGTCAAGAGCTATTGACGAATGATGCCCGAGGTCAAGGGCTAATTGAAGATAATGCTCGAGGTCTAGAGCTAACCACGAATTTTGCCTCAGGTCGAGGACTAAGTACAAGTGATACCCGAGGTCAAGGGTTAAATGTAAATGATACCCGAGGTCAAGGGTTAAATGTAAATGATACCCGAGGTCAAGGGTTAAATGTAAATGATACCCGAGGTCAAGGGTTAAATGTAAATGATACCCGAGGTCAAGGGTTAAATTTAAAAGATGCCCGAGGGAAAGGGTTAAGTATGTATGATACCCGAGGTCAAGGGTTAAGTACGTATGATACCCAAGGTCAAGGGTTAAGTACGAATGACGCCCGAGGTCAAGGGCAAGTGTCTGATGGTCGAGGTCAAGACCAATACATTGATGATTCCCGAGGTCAAGGGATTTTGGAAAGACATGGGCGTGTCAGACGTTTGTTTGGCACACCAGGACCATCAAGGATTTATTTGAGTGGAGAGCGAGGCTATCGCAATGAAGGTGACTCACGTCATCGAGCAAGGGAATCTTCCTCTGAAGGATCCAGTGATGGGGATCATAGGAAAAAACGAAGACGTAATAGACGTCAACCGAGATCAAAGCGCAGCCGTAGGAACTCAAATACTTCTACAGAATCATCAGGCAAGTCCGTTAAAGCTCATTCAAAGTCTAAACGTATAAATAATTTTAAAGGGGACACTAACGCTGTACTAGATAAATTTTTATCTATTATTAAAGATGTAAGGAATTCGGAAAAGCCAAAGCTATCTTACAATAATAATGTGATTCCCGATTTTGATCCTATGACTAAAGAACAGACTGTATTGACGTGGATAAACAAAATAGAGGAATGCGCTGAAATATATAATTGGGACGAACGGGAAATTATACACTATTCCTTGCCTAAATTATGTGGTGTAGCTAAGGCATGGTACCAAGGTCTACCGACACTATTATATAGTTGGGCCGAATGGAAGAAAAAGCTCTTGGAATCTTTTCCTAGTCGCGAAGATTACGCTGAACTTCTTATGGAAATGTTAAATAAGAGAGTTCGTTATGGTGAATTACTTGAACATTATTATTACATAAAAATCAATCTTTTGAACCGTTGTAAAATAACTGGCAGGCAAGCCGTGGATTGCTTACTACATGGTTTAGACGACCGCGCGATTAAAGTAGGTGCACAGGCGGCCCAATTTTCTGAACCCGAACAAGTCCTAAAATATTTTAGATCCGTAAAAGTAGGAATCGTTAGGGAGAGCCAGGATGCGAAAAGGAATAAAATTGAGAAAACTTTTGTAAACAAACCGATTAGTTCCAAATATTTAGGTAATAATACTAATATTAGATGTTTTAACTGCAGTCAAGTAGGACATCCCAGTTTCAAGTGTGACAAGCCTTTAGTTAAATGCACAAAATGCGATAGGTTTGGACATCAAACCGCGAATTGCTACAGGAATAAAATAAATGAAATCTCTAATCAGCCGAACGTAGGTAAAGGGGAAAAACAAGTATCTGAAGTTAGTGTTGACGACAGAACGAATGAAAAGTATATAATGAATGTGAAAATAAATGATATTCCTTTTAAATGTCACTTAGATTTAGGAAGCCAGTGCTCGCTTATCAGAAAAAGTGATAGCCGTCTACTAAATCTGAAATTAATAACTGATGTAGACCTACCAATGTTAAGGGGTATTGGTGCAAATCTTGTCCAACCGTTGGGTTTGATAGCTGTTGCAATAGAGGTCCAGAATATTAAAGAAAATGTGAACATGTATGTAGTAGATGACTACGTATTAAAATATCCCGTACTATTAGGTCATTCGTTTACGGAAAGACCCAATCTTATTATAACGAAAACCCCAGATAAAGTCATATTCACAAAGACTGAAGACAAGGTATACCTTATGACTCAGGAATCTGTTCTAGTTCCAGTTAATAGTTTAGTTAGCGTACCTGTACACTCTGAATGTAATAGTGCCGGAAGGGTTTACGTTCGTGGATCCATTCGAGGCCCCAATAGTCAACAATTATTTCTTCTACCTGGGGAATATAGTGTTATCAATAACAAATGTGCTTTATTAATTCATAATGTGTCTAACTCCAACGTTAATTTAGAAAAAAATTGTTTAGTAACTCGGGCGATACCGTTGCATAGTACAGCAGATGTTTGCCAAATATCTGTTAGTACAACTGAAGTAGTTGATAAAATAATTTGTAATCCCTCTTTAACAACTGAACAAAAATTAGCACTACAAGACACATTAGTAGATTATAAAGAATGTTTTTCTAGTAGTTTAAAGGATCTAGGCTTTACTAATGTAACCGAAATGAAGATTGAACTGCAAGATTCTGAACCTGTTGTTTATAGACCCTACCGTATGTCTTATGCAGAAAAGAGTCAAGTTAGAGACATGGTTAATGATATGCTAGAAAGTGGTATTATCAGGGAATCTTCTTCACCATATGCCAGCCCGATTATTCTAGTGAAAAAAAAGACTGGCGATATGAGATTATGCGTAGATTATAGGGCGCTAAATCGTAAAACTAAGAAGGAACATTATCCATTACCGCGTATAGAGGACCAATTGGATTTGCTTTCTGGTAATAATATGTTTACATCATTGGATTTAGCATCCGGTTATTATCAAATACCCATTCACGAAAACTCTCGTTTCAAAACGGCATTCGTGACTCCGGATGGTCAATTTGAATATAACCGTATGCCATTCGGACTTGTTAATGCACCTTCAATCTTTCAGAGGACTATTAATAAAATTTTATTAGAAGCTAAAATAAAATACGCACTCGTTTACATGGACGATATTTTAATACCGTCTAGGAATTTTGAAGAAGGGTTAGTGAGGCTAAAGGAAGTTCTTAATTTGTTAAGAAAAGGAGGTCTTACATTGAAAATGAGTAAATGTAGTTTTTTCCTTGATAAAGTAGACTTTCTTGGATTCGAAGTAGGTGCTGATGGTATTAAACCGGGATCGAGAAAGAGTGATGCAATTATGAAATTCCCAAGACCTTCTAATCAACACGAACTACGTCAATTTCTGGGACTATCAGGATTCTTTAGAAGATTTATAAAAGATTATGCTTTACTGGCATCTGCTTTGACAGATTTATTAAAGAAGAATAGGGATTGGGTATGGGGAGATGAACAAGAGAAGTCATTTGATAACATAAAGAAATTACTTTCTGAAAGACCGCTACTTGCATTATATGACCCAAAAGCTGAGACTCAACTACACACTGACGCAAGCAAGAATGGTCTCGCGGGTATATTGCTTCAGCGTAATCGGAATGGTGCGCTGCAACCGATATCCTATTTTAGCCGAAAGACCACAAACGAGGAACAAAGATACCATTCCTTTGAGCTTGAGACGCTTGCCGTTGTCGCATCCCTGCAAAGGTTTAGAGTGTATCTCATAGGTATTCAATTTGTCATACAAACTGATTGTAGTGCCCTTAGGTCGACATTAATCAAAAGAGACTTAGTTCCACGGATTGCTCGTTGGTGGATCCAGCTTCAAGAATATGACTGTATCATAGAATACAGACCGGGAACGAAGATGTCTCACGTAGATGCTCTTAGCCGCAATCCCGTGGACATACAGCCAGATGAGTCACATATTCTTGATGTTTTATCATTGGAATCTGAACAAGATTGGATTACGACTGTACAATCCGCAGATGACGAAATCGTCAGAATTAAAAATACCCTTGGTGATCCAAATACTGAGCAAGTAGCTGATGTTCATAAAAATTATAAATTGAAAAATAGTCGTGTATTTCGCGTAGTAGGAGATGAATTAAAATGGGTGGTACCAAACGGGGTAAAATGGCAAATTCTTAAAAGAAACCATGATGATGTGGGCCATTACGGCTATGAAAAAACCTTAGAACGAATAAAGAAACATTATTGGTTTAAACGCATGAGGCGATTTATAAAGAAGTACGTTTCGTCTTGTTTGGAATGTGCCCACCATAAGGCACCAGGTGGGAAGCGTGAGGGCGAACTACACCCAATAGAAAAGATCAGTATACCGTTCCACACCATTCATTCCGATCATCTTGGTCCATTTATCAAAAGCAAAACTGGCAACTGTTATCTATTAGTAATAATCGACAGCTTCACTAAATTTATTAATATCACGCCAGTTAAAAATACAAAATCATTAACGACTATAAAAATTTTAAAAGATCACATAAGTTTCTTTGGAGTTCCGACTCGTCTAATAACTGATAGAGGATCAGGCTTCACTAGCAAAAAGTTTAAAGATTTTACCAGTGAGTACGGCATAAAACATATTCTTAATGCAGTTGCGACGCCGAGGGCTAATGGCCAAGTTGAAAGGTTCAATAGAACTATTACTGAAGCATTAGCTACATCAAGTCATGGTAAAGATGAAAAAGTTTGGGATGAGCATATTCAGGACATACAAATTGGGATGAATACTACAGTCCATAAAACTACACAAAAATCTCCATCGGAGCTATTATTCGGATTCGTTATAAATCATAAAACACAGGGAATATTAAATACTGTTATAAATGAAACTACTAACTTGATGTCCCCAGAAGAGATAGAAACTGTACGAGAAGAAACTTCTGAGCGTATTAAAATACAACAGGGGAAAGATGCTGAGCGATACAATAAACATAGGAAACAAAGTAAAAAGTATGAAGTAGGAGATCTAGTTCGAATCGAAAGACAGGTTCCGCATGATGGTAAGTCGCAAAAATTGGTAGTCAAATATCAAGGCCCCTATCGTATTCTTAAAGTACTTCCGAATGATAGATTTATAGTTGAGGACACCCCTTTATCGCGTAAAAATAGTCGCAGGTATGAAGGAACAGTAGCTATAGATAAAATTCAACCTTGGATGAGCTTTGATAGGAATTTTGATGATTCTAACAATGATGATACTAATTCTAATAAGGTTAATAGTGATAATGAAATTGTTAATAGTGAGAATGATAATTGTATATGAATCTAAGTAAATTATGGATTATTCAATTGAATAATGCATCCATAACCAGGAAGGTCAAGAGATTAGTTTACGATTCCATGATAATATAAATAATGAATTAAGGATATACTCATAAGATTATGAGAAATATTATTGCAAGTTTGAATGAATGTAATTAATGAATTAATTTAATGACAGCTTGAATTTACCATTGAAATAATATGCAAATGTTTACTTATTTTAGTTATTTATTACTTATATTTGTTTCGATTTGTGATTATTATAACTTATTAATTTATTATTATATTGTCAAATTTTTCATATACAAAATAATATCGTTATGAACATAGCAGACGATAACAATTCAAATGTATTTAATGCAGTGTCATGTACTGTTTTCTTCTTTCTTTCTTTTTTTTTATATTTTTATTCTGAAAGTTTTTAATCGCAATTATTTATCGCGAAGGGACTCGCGCTTAGCAGGAAGGCCGAGCTGTTAGGATCAATTACTTATTGTAACATATTTCCAAATTATATGGATGGAGTTTGAATTATAAAAAACAGTATTTGACTACTAGCGCCATTGACATTACTTCCGGACAAATGTTGTAACATAAATCAACTAAATAATGTTATTGGAGTGTTTTGTTAATAGTTATAGTAATATAATTACTTGATTATTAAAATAATGTTATTAATGTTAAAATATATATTGGTAATTATGATATAATATATATCATAATTACTAAGAATCTGTCTTGGTTGCATGTATTTCCGTTCGCGGGATATTGTAAAGATGGCGGGTCTAGGAAAAATGACATCGGGATTGAGACGTGAACGAAAAAGCTAGAAAGACGACTTTAGTAAGCGGATTGATTAATAAATAAAGTGAATTTATAAAGTACAAGTGTTTGTCTTCTATAATAATGTTTACTGTTGAATGTGTATAGGGGGAAGTTGGAAAGTTGCGCCCATTATAGAAAACACGGGAACTCTATGAATAAGATTCAATATCTCTGGCTTCATCATCATCACGACTGGTCCTTGGCGCAGTGGTAGTAACCCTGCCTTCAGCTACGCGGGTCTCGGGTTCGATTCCCGCGAAGGGCCAACATTTTCTACAAACAATTTGTTTTGTTTGTTCTTCGAGCCTGGGTGTATATTTGTATTTAAGTATGTATAAAAAATAATATATGTATATATTCACCAATTATCTCTCACCCATAATACATGTATTAAATTACTTACTAACATTCCGTTTTTAGATGCAGTATCGTTCTTTCGACACTGTGTAAAGATTTTTAAAACATTTCATGTTCCTAAACTACTTTTGTAAAACTGTATTTACTTAGTGACAATATTCGTAGGTCTTTGCATTAGTTTTTGTCTTCATATGTTTATGTTATGTTGTTTATGAAGGCACCATAATCTATGATGGTGAGGCGAGTTTTGATTTAATGAATCTATCTCTCAGAGAATATAATTTTTTTAAATTAAATGACATTACATCCATTATGTTAATAGACATAAATAAAATATATGAACTTATAGACTCACTAACATAGTCTGTCAGTTTACAAGAATTAAAATTAAAATTAAATTATAGCCTAAGGACCATTTGTGACCATATAATCTTAGAGAAACTACTATTTGTGGGGATGGGGACAATGTGTATAATGTTTTTGGGTCCCAAACACGAGTGTGTGGTGACGTAAGGAATAATTTTTCAGCGAGTACTAAATAACAACTCAGCTTCTTTCCGTCTACTACTAAAATCATACTAGCTTTGCCTCCGGCTTCGCCCACTTGGAAATTAGTGAAATTAAAATTTTTAACAGCATAAAGCTTTTAATTTTAGCATAAAGAGCAAAAAAATATTTTTGCCTTTGAGAACAGGAAGTCAGAATATAGTGCATAATTGAGGGTATTTTACCGCCGTGTGGTATCCGGCTGAGTAGAATAGACCACCCTCATTTCTTACCTAGGTATCGTAAAAGGCGACTAAGGTAAGTTGACTCACTAGAAGTAGAGAATAGACCACCCTCTATCTTATCGAGGTGTCGTAAAATACGACTAAGATAAGTTGACGTCAGGCAGGCGGCCGGTCGTAAAATGCGTAGCCAAATCATGACACAACATGTTATAACATGTTGTGCCGACCCCATTTAAAGTGGGATAAGGGCAGGAAGATCATGAATTGAGGGTATTTTAACGTTTGAAATAAACGCAAACATGGTCACTATATCATAACTTTATTATTATAATATATTATAACTATAGATATATTGCCTATTCTTCATTGCACAAAGTAATTGAAATCTACAAAGAGATAAGAGATAAAAATAATATCGTGCAAAGGTATTATTGCAAAGACTATCTCTTTATAACGTTTGCTCAAGTTATAAAAGTGAAAACTTATTTGTACAAAGATATATAAAAGGTTTTTAAAATTTAAATACATACAAGAGAAAAGCTTTTGTTACAATTTTCAGTAAAAGATTGAGACGTAAGTGGGTTCATATAAAATGCACCGCCGAATCGATCAAGCTGAATATTTAACACCATAATGCCAGTTCTCACGGATAGTTCCAGATAGTTCCCACATTTATTATACATGATCAATTACGTATTGAAAATGGAAAAGAGGAGTTGTTGGCCAAACGATGGTCTATGAGTTTTCTATTAAAACTTAGGTGCTTTATTGATATTTGTTAACTAACTGTTTATCGTTTGGAATATGTGAAGATATCCAACTTTTCTGAATGGAATGTATTCAAAATAGTCAGATGAGGATAGAAACTTTTGATGCGTTCTGTAAATAAAAGGGAGATTGGCTTTATAAATAGCATTTTAGCTGATCCCAATTCCGATTGAGCTAAAATGATATATATTTTTGCCTTAAATATACTAGGTATTTAAGATATACTAGCTTTGCCGCAACTTGATTCGCGTGGGCTGTAGTCTTGGAATTAAGAGTAGCTTCTGTCACTCTCCAACCCTGCAAATATCTCCATCACAAAAATGAGAGACTCAGAGAGATTTGTCGTTTTATGAAGAGAATAGTTTGATAATTTTAGTAAATAACTAATAATAGCAAATAAGCAACGCTTTTCGGTGGAGAAAAACATCGTGAAGAAACCAGCATGTCTTGAAAGAATCATAGCGAAATGTATCAAGCCGCATTAAAGCAAGCAAGTCCAAGTTTCAACCCTTCTTTCCAAAAAAGAGGATTATGCCCAGATGTGGGATAGTAACAGACCGGTACTTAATTTTTTTTACTTTTATGGAATAGATATGTTCTCCGGAATAAGTCTTATGACATTTAAGGGTAAGCTTAGCTCCAATCCTTCTCTCCAAAAACGGAGAGAAGAGTCCTATGCCTGGGCATAGGACTCCTCTCGGATCGGATTGTAACGGCCTGTTACTATCCCACTGCCAGCAGTGGGATAGTAACCACCGTTACTCAATACTAACTTAATTTTATGACGTTTCCTTTAAGAATACGATGAATTGCGATTATATTACAGGCACACAAATTTTGATGTAGTAGTGAAGTATGAATATGCTAATCCTTGATAACGCCCACCATCAGTCCTACTTGACCATGACTTACAAGTATTTCTCCAATTTTTAAATCTTTCTTCTTTAAGATATTTTTTTACACATCAGAACATTTCTAACTAGCAGTTTTAAGTTCCTAACAAATACATATTGTAATTAAAGATATAACAACATAGTTATACTCATAGTTGGATGGACGTGTTTTTAAATGATTTACATGGTAAATAACCTAGTATCAGTAAAGTCTTTCATTGCATTGTTTCTAAAAACATCCCTCTAATAGTGGAGAGACTTCTGTTCATTAGTTATTCTTAAATCTAAGGACTCTAACATATAATAGTTGACAAAAAATGGGATAATTATTTTGCTATAACCCGGATTAAAACAAAATAATTATATTGTGACTTTTGTAGTATGGAATTCCGCAGAGTAACGGCTTCTATATATATGGTAGCTATTTTTTTAAACGTGTCCTATGTCATTTTAGCTTTATAACTTGAGAAATTTTTTGAGTTGTATATCGAATAAATCGTAATTCATAGCAAAAAAATGTATGTGAACAAATTAGCTTAGTTTTTAGCTTTGGAATCAGTGAATACTTTATTTAATTAATATCCAAGGCGAACCGAAACGATTAATCAGTTATGAATATAAGAATATTTATTTTACTGTATTTTCTATATTCCACTGTGGGTCGAGTTCACATTTTTATTATCATGTAGACAGAATAATTTTTTGTTGTATAATTCAAGAGATACTCCTACGGAATTATGATCAGATCACGTATCGTATTAGGGCGCCAAAAGTAGCCATAGTATATTATAATAATATCCATTTTGTAACAGGATATTGTATATTTTCGTGTTTGCTTCCAAAGCTGTCGAAAGTTATAAATATTACACTTGAGTTATTTGAGCTATTATTGTCTAAAACTCAACTAAATGAGAAATTTCTTTTGTCACATGCACATGCATGCATTTTTCTTTTTTGTCAACCGTCATGTCATCTCCTTAAGCTGTAATAGCCTAGCGGCTACACCGTGCGACTCTTTCAAGGAGGTCACGGGTTCAAACCCGGGTAGACATCAATTAGTTTTTCTGTTAAAATTTATGTGTCTAATTAATAATTGATTATCACACATTATCGGTGAAGGAAAACATCGTGAGGAAACCTGCATATCTCAAGAGTAATCTGGAGATATGTGTAACCTACCAATTCGCACTTAAGCAGCGTGTCTAGGTCTAGGTCTTAGCTTCAAACCTTCTCTTCAAAAACGGAGAGAAGAGGCCTATTCCCAGCAGTGGGATAGTAACAGGCCACTACTTAGTATATGCTTTGCTCAGGAGTAAAACGTTGTGATGAACTACGTGCCCTAAACCCATCATTTCAACTTTTTCACACAATGAGCTATATTTTATATTGATGGTTATTCCGATCTCCATGTTCCTGATTGGGTCAATAGGTTTAGTTCTATATATTGCTCGTATTTCTCAAACGCAATATGACGGAAAAGGAAGCATAATCTTCAATCAAATGAGGTGTGAACATGACCCTAATAATTTTGGTCCCTTTTCACTTTCCATGACGGAATAGTCGGTGTGGAACGTGCCACCATTATCGTTTGTAATGGTCAAATTTCCTGGTGTCATGTGCATTGATATTTTTGTGGTATATTTTTTGGCGCATTAGCTGGATTCAGTTGTTTTCATTGTATGTAAAAAGAACGATGATACAAAAATAATAATTGAATGCAAAAAAAAATATATTTATTTATTTATTTATGTACCAACAGTTATTATATAAAAATTAAAATAAAACTAAAGTATACGCTGGACTAACTAACTAAAGTATACTGTATGCGATCTCTTCCAGCAGCCCTAAGAGTATTGGGAAAGATAATGAGTTGTGGTATAATATTAAACATAATCATCATTCTCCTACCCTTATCCCACTCTAAGTGGGGTCGGCACAATATGTCTCTTCCATTCTCCTCTATCATTCGTCAACTCTGGTGCCACTCCTCTAACATGCATATCATTTTTCACACAATCTAACCATCTTTTTTTCGGCCTTCCTCTAGCCATACATCCATCCACATTCATATTTAAAACTTTTTTGGTCACATGATTATATATAAATGATATTTTTTAAATAATCTAGCTCTAAAAGAAAATCTTCTTTATGCTTACTGTAGAACGTCTTATGTGTTCTAAAATTATATATACAGGATTGGTTAACTTTATGTTTTCAAACACTATACCACTGCACACATTTATTAAGACACTTAACTAGCGCTGCATACATTCTTAATGAAAATCTCAAGGCTTCACTACATGTTATGTTTACGTCAAAGGCAAATATAACAAGACCGGTCCGTTATGCTTTTTGAAAGTGAGAAAACTACAAGGGTACTAAAATTTGCAGGGGTGAACGCATTTATGCTAGATTCTTACTGGTCCAACCTCGTTGCGTTACACCGTCTTGCCTAGTGTATTGCCTGATTATATCTCTGAAGGGAATATTTGTTAGGTCCTCAACTGTAATTTCTTTCTTACCTAGTATCTCCCATCTTACCAGCGAGTACGTAGGGCACTCAGCAATAAGGTGAAGACTCGTTTCTTCCTCTCCACACTCTGGGCACGCTGAATCTTCCTTTTTTCTCATTATCGACAGGTTTTTGTTTTATAGGCAGTGCCCAGTAGTAATACCTGTTATAATTGCCACATTTTCTCTACTATGAGACATTAACGGTTTGTTTTTGAACTCCAATTATCTTAACGTTGCATTCCTCCACCTTTTATTCGATTATGTTTCTATTTTTCCATTCCCATTAAGTGAGATAATGGCAGGAGAATAATAAATGACTCACATTAATTTGAAAGGGTGGTGAAATTTTTCCACAAGAAGGGACACTAGAAAACCACTCTTTAGTTATCTCAAGTATTATTTGAATTTCCTCGCAACGCAAACAAGGTTTAGAAGCGGGTTATTTTGTTTGCATAGCAAATAGCGACATTGCATCACATATGGTACAAAGTTTATCCAATAAACACTTAAGTCGAAGTTCACTTTAACTTAGCAACTTGCTTTGAAAACTTGGCAAAATCGATATAGAACTCAACATGTAGAGGTTACGTCACAGTATAAAGCACCCAAATTGCAGTCGTCAACATAAATACATACAGTACATTCACAGCGCCTTCAAGATGCGATTCCAGATCTCTGATATCTCAAAGAATGTCATTATAACCAGCTTTTTACCAGCAATTTTATACCCGTGCGAAGCAGGGGCAGGCCGTTAGTGAATAATAAAATAACGTTTTTATATGACGTCATAATAACAGTAAAAGAATGTACATTTAATTCAATCAAAAGTAATAAGGAGATAGCAAGCAAATGCTGATTTTATTAAGATTGAAACGAAGTAAATATTTGAGGCGCGGGAAAAATTGAGCAAAAAATAATCCTCGTTCATTTCATGATTCGGTGAACTCGTCAAACCAGGAAATCAAATATTGATGATTGCTTTCACATTTTCATTATTTTCCATGAAATGCTCTAACGAACTGCTTCTTTAGGAATTAGTAGTCGTTTGTTTCAAGCTTCCTACTTATGAACTAAGAGCCCGTGGACCCCAGACCTTCGTTATTTTATAAGCTACTCTACAAGCTACCCTATATGGTTGTCTGGCAGGGGTTGGAACTGTCAAAAATGTCTGGCTAGGTAGGAAACGTCATCTTATTATTATCCAAGTTACATATATTAAAATCAGCTTTTAAAATATGACGTAAATAGTATTAGGTATATGCACTTTAAGGTTTGCCACGATGTTAGGTGTCTGGCATTGACTGACGTGATTTCTAATATTATTCTGAAGGTTATACCATAAAATCAGTCTTTATACTTTGACGAAAGTAGATTGGTATTTTACACATCTTGAGTACGTATTTGTTAAAAAACATGGAGAGTTGTTTACTAAGGCACATGACATTAATAATGGTCGCACGCGGAATCCTAATAGATTTGCAAATGTAATATCTGAGAAATCAATCCATATTTATTTATTTATTTGCAAAATAAACCACAGCTAAAATGGAGCGAAAGAAAGTTTGTTCACTTAAAACGATATTCGTTTCATGATTCGATGAATTTTTCAAATTCGATATGCAAATATTTATGATTGCTGTCGGATATTTTTTTCCGCTTTGGAAATTCGAATGATGTATTTTGAGATTTAGTATTTCGATGATAATTTCTTTGCTGTTTAATATCGTAACTAAACGTAAATTAGTTTAGTTTAGTAAATAACTTACATAGTATATTATTAATTTACTATTTTTTTTTTTTTTTTAATTAATCAATTAATTAATTTACATAGTATAGTATTAAGTGTATTTATTATATTACGATCATAGGATATTATTTTAAACGTAAATTACGTCAGTTGAAGTTGCTTCGCTTATATTCACAATAAATACATCGACACATCATCATTCTCCGACCCTTATACCAAACATGTTTACAAACATGTTATTAAATGATTTGGCTCGTTATTTTAGGACCAGCCGCCCTGTGTCAACTTACCTTAGTCGTCCTCTACACCACGGTAAGAAATGAGGGTAGTCTATTCCACTCATCCGGATACCATACGGCGGGTCGATTTACCTTAGTCGCCATTTACGACACTTCGGTACGAAATGAGGGTCTATTCTACTTAACCGGATACCACACGGCTGGTCAACTTACCTTAGTCGTCTTTTACGACTTATCATTTTATAATTTTAAGATGATATCATCATCAATTGTTTTTATCTTAATTGTTTATTACTTTTTTTTCTTTGTTAAAAGATTAAATTGTTTATGTGCATGAAAGTGTTGTATGTAAATAAATGCTGTTTGATTTGATTTGATTTGAGATATATTATTTCATTTTCATTATCATTTTATAATATTTATTTAATAGTAGTAGTAGTAGTATTTTCTATTACTTATTTTAAATATATATTATATAATTTTTTTAATTGATATCTTATGTTCTTTTAATAATTTTGACTGTAAAGATGGCATATGCACACAGTTTTATACTATCGCAATGCCATCCTTGCAAATGTAGCATATATGTATATATAAATAAATGAATAAATGAAATGAATATACTCAACTCACGAAATATCTTACGATTTTCCATTTTTCCTTATCCTTTGTATTTGGCTTAATGTTATTTCACTCCACGAAAATTCAATGTAAATAAAATACTCATTTTTCGTTATATTCCGAAGCATCTTATCTTATTACGGTCTAAATTGGTTTTAAGTACTTTCTTTTACTTGAGACGACAAAGATTTGGAAATCTATATTTATATTTAAATGCGATGATTTGAATGTTTGTTTGTCCTGTTTTCAATACATGACGGGCCATGTGATTTTTGACGTGACAACGTCTTAAATTAGGTTGCGGCCTGGAGTCACTTATGAAAAAGTTTAACGCCCGCTCACGTCTGTTACGATGATTCACCGAACGAAAGAGAGGCCCGCCGGACTGGCGAATGCCTTGCGTCTCTGTCCCTCTGTCCAATCCATCATATTTAAAAAGACGTTGTCACGTAAAATCTTTGCCCGTAAAACAGACTTTACAGGCAACCGTTTTTTTTATTTTGAGTTTAATTTGAGTTCAACATATGTACGTTATCTTTTCATATTGAGATTACATATACACAAATTTCGTAGAAAATTTGCATCATTATTTAAACCTTTACGTACTTGTAAAGGTGCGTACTGTACGCGTTGAAAATAATAAAAACCCTGAAAGCAATCATTAATATTTGACTGCCAGATTTAACGAGTTAACCGAATCATGAAATGAACGCTGCTAATGAACAAGGATTTTTCCGCTCCATTTTCCCTGCGCTTCATATTTTTATATTTGAGCGTACTGTTTTATAATATTTCCGTTACCATTACAGCAGGATAATGTTAAGAATTCATCATAGAAGTAGATATCATGCCGGTACTTTTAACGGCCTCTTGCTATCACACTGCTGGGCGACCTACGAGTATACTCTAATTTTTTTTGTTGAGAGAAGGATTTCTGATCCATCATTCTGCTCTAATGCAGATTAGTAGTTATTCATATCCGAGAAGTTATAAAGAGATTCTTCTTCTTCGAGTGCCTCTCCGACTAGCGAAGGTTGGCAGTGAGCTTCATAATTTTGTCCCTATCCCTCGCTAGCCGGAACAGTTCAGCGGCGCTCGCGATCCCCGTCCATTCCCTTACCTTGCGAAGCCAGGATAAAGAGATTAGCAGGTTCTTTTCTCTGAAAAGCGTGTGAAATCCATTATAAAAAAAAACTCATAGGTTCCTAGTTGGGGCTTGAAACCATGACTCCCTAAAAAGAGGGATACGGTCTCACCATTCAGCTATCACAGCCTTTATTTCCACAGCATTGCTACACATAATTTCGTATAGCATATGTTCGTTTGAATGTTCTACTCAATAACGTATTACGAGTGGGAAGACACTATGATATGACAAATGTTTGTAGGTATGGCTGTGAGAAACGTCTCTCAGTGATAAATTGGCAATTTCCCTGCAAATCTAACACTAATCAAACGCTTACTGGCATTAGGTAGCACAGAAGTGGTTTCCATCTTGTAGTTAGGAATGGGAAATTAGGTTTGCGTGGACTGATACTGTTATGGACGTAATAAGTTACGACTTTTTTATAACTCCCGCAATAATGGCTATTTATACTATTCATTCTATTCATACTTCATAAACACAAATAAACACACAGAGAGGTTCTCCTTACAGACATGCTAATTATTATTATTTTCATTGTATTGTTATTTTTCTTATAGCAAATAGTAACTAAGTCACATATCTGCGGTGTTTGTCGCTGTATGCCGAGATACAGTTTTAACTAGTTCGGCTGCAGATGGTCATATATTAAGTTAAGCCCTATTTGTCATATGTAAGAAAATAAATAAATAAAAATAAAATATAATGTAACTAAACTACTTGTATTAATAAAAGAAGTATTCTAAATAAGTTTTATTCTTTTCATAAAAAAATGTAAAATAAAATCAAAGCAAACTCTCATTCGCTATTCGCTGGCTAGCTGCTAATGACAGCGGCTGTCACATCTCCCACGTCAAAAATGGCGCGAAAGGCTGTTGCATGATGTGACGTCATGGCTTGCTTGCTTGCAGTAGCGACAAGGCGGCGTTGTTACAATAAGCATCAAGTTATTTACCATAATTACATATTCATTCTTCTTCCCTTATCCCAATCTAAGTGGGGTCGGCACAACATGTTGTAAACATTGTCACATGATTTGGCTGCGTATTTTACGACCGGCGGCTTGCCTGATTCCAACTTACCTCAGTCGTATTTTACGACTCCTCGGTAAGAAAGAGGGTTTTATTTATTTACTAGCGGCCTGCCCCTGCTTCGCACGGGTATAAAATATATATCCCATGTCAGTCAGTGTAAAAAAATGATTAAAATCGATCCAGTTGTTTTGATTTATTTATTACTGCCCGTGGCCGTAGCGTTAAATTTGGTGAAAAACAATTTCCTTTCCCTATACCAAGAAGATTTCCTGCTATCTTTGGAATATCTAAATTCATATAGTACATTATTACTTATTTACTTTTATATTTTACCTTTGTATTTTATTTTTACAATTAATTACAGAATGTCTTTAAACAAACTCTTGAAAGAGCGACATCGCTGCTAAAGTCGAAGTGTTATAGGGCGAAGCGCGGCCTCCTCACGGCATTTTAAATCTGTAATATCTCCGAAAATGTTCACTTAAATTACATGCTGTAAACGGCTATATTGATCTATATTAAATCAACAATTTATTTAAGGTACTCAATTGGATAAGGATTAATGCTGTATTGTATAAGAATCGCTTCAAAAATAAGGCATTATTTTTCGTAAAAAGTGAACGGCAAAAAATGCTTTAGTGGGTTATCCATAAAAATTAGACATATACCATCGCGGACTTTTCTGTAGACCTTTTCAAGATGTACCAATACTTAGTACATTATTTTGATAAATCTCGTAGGGTTTACAGTTTAATTATTTACAGAAACCTCAAAAATTACAGTATTTCTCTACTCCGTATTGAATGTTATTATACGTACAAACCTTCCTCTGGAATCACTCTATCTATTAAAAAAAACCGCATCAAAATCTGTTGCATAATTTTAAAGTTTTATGCATACATAGGGAAATATGGACTTTGTTTTATAATATGTAGTGATTGTTATTTTCCTCGCTAGAGAGCTCCGATCATAAATGCGTCCGATCGCTGCTAAATTCAAATGGTTAAAGGGCGAACCACGTTTTTTTTTTCGAATTTGACTAATGCTGTTAGCCCTACTGGCTTTGACAGCGTCACCGATAAGACGGGCGAGCGCGGAAGCATCGCCGAGAGGCGAACCGCGACCTCCGACGCGCTATTTATAGGCTCGCGGCGCGGCCCCTGCATTTTAAATCTGTAATATCTTCGAAACTGTTTATTTAAATGACATGCTGTAAAGGGTCATATTGATCAATATTAAATAAACAATATATTTAAGGTTCTTAATTGGATAAGGATTAATGCTGTATTGTATAAAAATTGCTTTGAACATAAGGCATCATTTTTCGTAAAAAGTAAATGACAAAAACTGCTATTGTGGGTTATCCATAAGAGATATACATATACTATCGCGGATTTTCTGTAGACCTTTTCATGGTGTACAAATACTTAGTACATCATTTTGATAAATCTCGTAGGGTTTAGCCTGCGTTTGCAATGCAAGCGGAAAAAAATGTAATTATTTACAGAAACCTCAATAATTACATTATTTCTCTACTTCGTATTGAATGTTATTATACGTACAAACCTTCCTCTGGAATCACTCTATCTATGAAAAAAAACCGCATCAAAATCGGTTGCGTAGTTTCAAAGTTTTATGCGTACATACGGAAATATGGACTTTGTTTTATAATATGTAGTGATTATGACAAGCATTTTACACATACTTGTTAATACACTTTTTCATAAGGCAAGTTCTTGGTAAAACACTTTTTTAAGCGAGTACAGCGTTATCGTAGGGTTGTCTATTATACTTAACCAGATACCACACGGAGGGTAAACTTACTTTAGTCGCCTTTTACGACACCTCGGTAAGAAATGAGGGTGGTCTATTCTACTCAGGTGGATACACACATGACTTTGCTTTTCAAAGAACCATCATCATCCTCCTGCCCTTATCCCACTCTGAGTGGGGTCGGCACAACATGTTATAAACATGCTGTCACATGATTTAGCTGCGTTTTTACGACCGGCCGCCTGCCTGACGTCAACCTACCTTTGTCGTATTTTACGACACCTCGGTAAGAAAGAGGGTGGTCCATTTTACTAAACCGGATACCACACGGTGGGTCACTTTCCTTAGTCGCCTTTTACGACACCTCGGTAAGAAATGAGGTTGGTCAATTCTACTCAGCCGGATACCACACGGCGGGTCGACTTACCTTAGTCGCCTTTTACGACACCTCGGTAAGAAAAGAGGGTGGTACTATTCTATTCAGCCGGATACCACACGGCGTTGCTTTTCAAAGAACCATAAGAAATTTTATTACAATATTCCTTAGTTATTTATTTTAATTTTTTTTTTTACGTTTTGGATGTTATCCTTTTTGGCAGACCCGTGTACAATAAGTAAAAATAAGCGTAAAGACTTGACAAAAATAGGACAACATTCCTGAAACTCTTAATTCTGGGTGGTTAATTTATACCTATAAATAATAAATAAATATATGGGACACTTACACACACGGTCGTCCGTCCCCAAAATAGGTAACTTAATACTTGTGTTATGGGTGACAGACGACTGGTGAATATATAATTTTAAATACATACTTATAGACATATATACACCCAGGCTCGAAGAACTGACAAATTTTTGTAAGAAAATGATGGCCCTCTGTGGGAGTCAAACCCACGATCCGCAGATCTGAAGGCAGGATCACTACCAACTGCGCCAACGAGGCAGTCAATTTTAGTCAGGTATATTTAACTTAAAATAATAAAAAAAAATCCTAAGCCTAATTAAGAGTTGCAGTATCAAAGGCTATATTAACTTTATAATTATTGTAATAATTGCGGCTGTAGCTTCAAATTCAAATGCAGTCTCGTACACCGACACCAACATGTCTTAACAAAGCAGACAGGCGTATAATTTGCATATCACAGAGGCAGCTTGCTTATGTGCTAAAACCGCCGTGTTCAGCATATGCATTCATATGTTTAATATGCAAATTATGTAGAAAATATTTTAATAATTCTAATATTTTCTTTCAGATTCTGTTGCGGATTTTTGGTAAGAATTTTGATTCTTTCCTATAAACGGCCTCTTCCTGTCAAATCAAATCAAATCAAAATAATCTTCATTGAAAGAAGCTTGAAATAAGCTCTTTCAAGCTCTTTCGAATTACCAAGGATCAATTTGATGACTACAACTAGTTCGGAATGTTGCTTATTTATTTATTTATTATGACAAGCCAATAGCATTTTACACATAAGTAACGGCCTGTTACTATCCCACTGCTGGGCATAGGCCTCCTCTCTCCATTTTTGGAGAGAAGGGTTGGAGTTAAGACCTACCACGCTGCTCCAATGCGGATTGGTAGGTTACACATATCCCCGGAATTCTCTAGAGATATGCAGGTTTTCTCACGATGTTTTCCTTCACCGAAAAGCGTGTGATAAATTGCAATTATCAATTAGACACATAAGTTTTAATAGAAAAACTCATTGGTGTCTGCACATAGGTACATTGTCTGCATTTTACACATAGGTACTTATTAATACACATTTTCATACGGCGAGTTCTAGGTAAAACACTTTTTAAGGCGAGTACAGCGTTATCGTAGCTTACTAAAACTCACCGGTAAAAATAATATATAACTTAACTATAAATTGTCTGATTTCGTAGGTTAGCTGGCAGAGATCTCTGCCATAGGGATAAGTTGACCTTTGTACACTTTTATTTACCAATAATGTTTTTTCCAACATTTTTTATAGTACATAAATAAATAAATATATAATAACGTTTTTCCACCATTTTTTATAGTACATAAATAAATAAATATATAATAATAATATATGGGACACTTACACACACGGTCGTCCGTCTCCAAAGTAACTTAATACTTGTGTTATTGTAAACAGACAACTGGTGAATATATACCTACAGAAATAATTTAATAAATACATACTTAAATACAAATGAACATCCAGAATTTTTTTTAATATTTTCTATTTACATTGTTAAGCTGCAATACAGAAACTGAAAGGATTTGGAAATCCGAATTTTTATAATTCATATTATATTCAATTGTCTAATATATGTCTTTGAGATTATTAACCTGTAAGTGATGCATTATTTCTAATAAATATCTTCTTTCTTTCTTTCTTCTTTCTTTCTTTCTAATATGCTTTACGTATAACCTTATTTCTTAAATTTACTATCATGCCGTAGGCAAGTGTAATACGGATTGCGAACGTATTGCATTTCTAAAAGAAATAATGAATTTAATTATAGTCCTTAGACAAAAGTAATGAGAATATTATTTTGCTATAATCCGCGATAAAAGTTTTTTTAACTTTTATCGCGGATTATAGCAAAATAATATTCTCATTACTTTTGTATTATGGACCTCCGCAAAGTTACGCTTAATTCTAAAAATTATATAGCCCATAGATCAAAGAAGGGAAAATTAATTGTATTCTCAAACGCAATTTACCTGTAAACAGATGTTACATTTAAAATTAACTGGGCTTTCGCAGTAGAATTTGAAATTAAGTGACACCTTATTCTTCCTTATTGTAAAGGACAATTAATTAAAAGATGTAATTATAAATATCAGATTGTGAAATAATATACCATAATGTTATTTAATTTGTTGAAAGATCTCAAGGATATGATATATTAGTTGTTTAATTTAAGAGAGTGGTCTATTCTACTCAGCCCGATATTTCAAACATGTAACAACGAAGTATCGTAAAAGGCGACTAGGGTAAGGTAGACCCGCCGTGTGGTATCCGGTTGAGAAGAGTAGACCACCCTCTTTCTTAAGATGCCGTAAAACATGACTAAGGTATATTGAAGTGCGGCAGGCGGCTGGTCGTAAAATACGAAGTCAAACCATGTGACAATATGTTTAAAATATATTGTGCTGACCCCACTTATAGTGGGATAAGGGTAGAAAAATTATGATGAAATTTGTATATTATATACTTAAAACAAAAATGTGCTGCCATCCCTAGCTGAAGCATAAATTCTTCTTTTAATCACAACAAGCCTTATTTAACTTTCATCACCTGAGTTACTTATGTCATTACGGTAGAGCACGGTGAAAGTATTTTTAACATCTTACATAATCCTCCGAGGTTATTTTATTCAACAACTGTGCACCTGCTCAGGTCCATATTGAATATTTAAGTAGTTTTAACCCTAGTGAAAGGTAACTTAGAGAATATTCAAGTAAGCTAGGGGCCCTATTAAGGATGTTATATCTGGTGTCTTGTTATGTACTATGTAAACAGAATGGACCGTCTGAAAGATTTACTCTCCCGTACTTCTCTTTTTAATAAGAGTACCTGATTGACCGATACAATACCGATACATACCAATAAGAGTACCTGATTACCTGAAAAAAAAAGATCTAATATGTCGATACTCAAGGAACTCAAGATCACAACTAGGCTCTCGACTATCTGCCTTCAACAAGTTCTTGAGTATCGGCCTGTTACTATCCCACTGCTGAGCATAGGCCTCTTCTCTCCGTTTTTGGAGAGAAGGATTGGCGCTAACCTACCACGCTGCTCCAATGCGGATTGGTAGGTTACACATATCTCCAGAATTCTCTAGAAATATGCAGGTTTCCTCACGATGTTTTCCTTCACCGAAAAGCGTGTGATAAATTGCAATTATCAATTAAGTTCAGTTCTTGAGTACTTCAGTCATATTGCCCGGAAGAGCGGTGACAATCTAGAGAAGATAGTCATCACCAGCAAGGTCCAGGGAAAGAGACCACGAGGACAAAGTTCAATGCGCTGGATGGATCAAATCCGCACCACTCTCGACAGCCAGATTCATGAAGTCATCCACGTTGCGAGGAACCGAAACTGTTGGCGCAACATTGTCCGTGACAAAGTAATCCGTGTAAGGGGTCACGACCCTCAGCATTGAGGAGATCGACGCAAGGAGACCTGATTGACAGAGCCTTGCTCGGTAGTTTTTTCCAAAATAAAAAAATAAAAAATAATAGGGTAGGTGGGGCTCGATCCTAGGAATTTTCATTTCTCGCGAACACTCGTTCCCCGAATAAACTACGCTGACTTGACAGTGAATGGCAAAAATAGTTTAATATATTCAATAAATTAAAAGTAATTTTAGTATTTTTTAATGCCCAAAAACAGTGATATGATTTATCTCTCCCAAAACCTCCTGCATGCTGAATTTAAGGAAGAGAGAGACTAAGTTGATATGGTCATGTAATGAGGAGGGATGAAAATCAGGTGACCAAAAGAGTTTTTAATATGAATGTGGATGGTATGGCAAGGGAGAAGCCGAGAAAAAGATGGATGGATTGTGTGAAAAATGATATGCATGTTAAAGGAGTGGCACCAGAGTTGACGATTGATAGAGGATAATGGAAGAAGAAGACATATAGTGCTGACCCCACTTAAATTCAAATTCAAAATATTCTTTATTCAAGTGGACTGTTTACAGTACTTTTGAATCGTCAAATGTTTTAAAGAAGCTACCACTGATTCGGAAGTTTGCTCCTACCGAGAAGAATCAGCAAGAAACTCGGCGGCTAATCTTTTAAAAAAATTATTACAATTTGATGGTTACAAGATAATCGTTGCAGCTGAATGCGTAGCTGACTGCAGTTAAGATAAGCTATCACTCAAATAATCCTCAATAGTATAGTAAGCTTTATGTAGCAACATCGTTTTGAGATAATTTCTAAACTTGTGTAAAGGCAAGTCTAGAGTGGGAGTCTTAGAGTGGGATAAGGGTAAGAGAATGAATATGTACGTTATAAATGTTAAAATAAGCTGTGGATACGCACACACGCAATGTATTTAATCACGTGGACTTGCGACAGATGATATATGATCCTATATATCGGACAATGGGCCGGTCATATACGTAACGAATCAAATAATGTAGCTTCCGCTTCAACTGGCCTTGACGTATTTCCTATTTAACATTGACCTTTTTTACATACATAAATAACATACTATTTGTTACCCAAATCATATTTTTATTAGTACTTCTTCTTTTTCTTGCCCTTATCCCACTCTAAGTGGGATCGGTACAACATCTTATAAACATGTTGTCACATGATTTGCCTACGTATTTTATGACCGGCCGCCTGCCTGACATCAACTTACCTTAGTCGTATTTTACGACACCTCAGTAAGAAAGAGGGTGGTCTATTTTACTGAACCGGATACCACACGTTGAGTCTACTTACCTTAGTCGCCTTTTACGACACCTCAGTAAGAAATGAGGGTGGTCTATTCTACTCAGCTGGATACCACACGGTGGGTCAACTTACCTAAGTCGCCTTTTACGACACCTGGGTAAGAAATGAGGGTGGTACTATTCTATTCAGCCGGATACCACACGGCATTTTATTAATACTTATAATATTTCATGTAAAATATTTAAAATATTGTCATATCCGGCAGAGTAGAATAGAACAACCTCATTTCTAACCTAGGCATCGTAAAAGGCGACTAAGCTAAGGCGACCCGCCGTGTGGTATCCGGTTGAGTAGAATACCACCCTCTTTCTTACCGAGGTGTCGCAAAAGGTGACTAAGGCAAGTTGACATCAGGCAGGTCGCCGGTAGTAAAATACGTACCCAAATCATGCGACAACATGTTTTAAGCATGTTCGCGCGTTATTAGTCTTAAATAATATTAATATTACAACTAAGCAAGTAATACTTACATAATTTCAATTGTTTCAGATTAAGTGCTTTCACTTTGATCTCGTTATATTACGAGATATTATGAGATGTTAAATTCTATTGATGTTAGTTCTATATTTTATATTTTAAGCAATCTAATTTATGTACATAAAAATATAAAGAATTATAAAACGATAGGTGATGTATACAATAGACAAAGCAGGAACCGACATAAGCTTGCGGCTCCTGCTTGCGCCTTGCAAAAGTACGTAATTCGTTTGTGGGTTTTGGTATAAGATTCTATAATAAAATTCCGCAATCAATTTCAGCTTTGCCATTACATCAGTTTAAAAACACTGTTAAAAAGAGGCTGATACAGAAAGCCTACTATACTCTTGAAGATTATTTGGAAGATAAGAATGTGTGGATTTAGCTCTCTTTGAACCTGTACAAGACAGTAACGACTTAATGTAAATAGTATTAAGAATTTTATTTTTAAAAGAGCAACCGCCGAGTTTCTTGCTGGCTCTTCTCGGTAGGAACAGCTTTCCGAACCAGCAGTAGAGTTGACGATTCAAAAGCACTTGTTTACAAGTTTATTTGAATAAAGAAAATTTTGAATTTGAATTTGAATTGAATTATTCAATAATATATTAAACAGTTCAACGAACTTTATACAATAAATATTTTGGAATCAGACAATATTATCTTCCACCTACTGTAATCGCGCGTTATCATTTGAACATTCGATAAAAATGGTTTGTCTTTGTCAAACAATTTATCAAATAAGATAAATAATATTATATTGCTTTGGCTATGCCATAGTGATTAGTTTTAAACAGTGATAGTGGATGATTTTTATTATTAACATTATTTTCCAAATAATCAAGCCATGTGGTATCCGGCTGAGTATAATAGTCCACCTTCATTTGTTACCGAGGTGTCGTAAAAGGCGACTAAGGTAAGTCGACCCGCCGTGTGGTATCGGGCTGGGTTGAATACACCATCCCCATTTCTTACCGAGGTATCCTAAAATACTACTAAGGTAAGTTGACGTCAGGCATGCGGCCGGTCGTAAAAACGCAGTCAAATCATGTGACAACATGTTTATAATATGTTGTGCCCACCCCAATTGATGAATGAATGAATGAAGATTGCAATTTTTTTTATCCATCCTATATTAAGCGAGTGTAAAAGCTTTTATTTTAGCTAGGTTTTATTTTAAAAAAATATATATTTTGGGCATTAAAAAAAACTAAAATTCACATTGAATATTACACTATTATTTATACTATTTTTGCCGTTAATTGTCGCGAGAAATAAAAATACCTAGGATCGAGCCCCACCCCCCCCAATATATATATTTTTTAAGTTTCTTTTTTTATTTCGTAAAAAATAAAAGGCTCGTTCAACCAGGTACTTAATATTATTTAATAGTAATAATCATCATCTTCCTGCCCTTATCCCACTCTAAGTGGGGTCGGCACAACATGTTATAAACATGCTGTCACATGATTTGGCTGCGTTTTTACGACCGGCCGCCTGCCTGACGTCAACTTACTTTAGTCGTATTTTACGACACCTTGGTAAGAAAGAGGGTGGTCTATTCTACTAAACCGGATACCACACGGTGAGTCAACTTACCTTAGTCGCCTTTTACGACACCTCGGTAAGAAATGAGGGTGGTCTATTCTACTCAGCCGGATACCACACGGCGGGTCGACTTACCTTAGTCGCCTTTTACGACACCTCAGTAAGATTTGAGGGTGGCACTATTCTATTCAGCCGGATAACACACGGTAAAGCGTGAAAGAGTTATATGTATTATTATTATTTATTAGTAATAATATCATACAATAATTTGTACTTCGATAATATTATCGAATTATGTTATCTAAGCATAATATAGTTACATGTCTGATCTTGGCGACAGTATACTGGTTCAATCAATCAAGATCAGATGTGTCTTAGGGGTAAAGGATGATATAAGCTCCCGGATCTAAATAGCTTTTGTCCCTCTGATATATTAATATCAAGCAAGTAATTACATCAATAATTTGATTTTGAATATAACTTTACAAAACTTTAATAAAATAATAAGGAAATATTTACAGTATATAAAAAAAAAAACTCTCAAACAACAACAAATAAAACATACATAGATGTATATCAAATAAAAAAACCATCGAAACGATTATGTCTCTTAAATTCGTCCTAGTAATAAATTTAAAAATAATAAAAAAAATATAATTATAAAAAATTAAAAATAATTACATATATAAAAAAATATAATTATATCACTATCACTACTCACTACATATTATAAAACAAAGTCGCATTCATTTCTTGTACGCATAAAACTTTAAAACTACGCAACAGATTTTGATGCGGTTTTTTTAATAGATAGAGTGATTCAAGAGGAAGGTTTGTACGTATAATAACATTCAATACGGAGTAGAGAAATACTGTAATTTTTGAGGTTTCTGTAAATAATTACATTTTTTTCCGCTTACATTGCAAACGCAGGCTAAACCCTACGAGATTTATCAAAATAATGTACTAAGTATTTGTACACCTTGAAAAGGTCTACAGAAAAGTCCGCGATGCTATATGTCTATCTCTTATGAATAACCCACAATAGCATTTTTTGTCTTTTACTTTTTACGAAAAATAGTGCCTTATTTTTGAAGCAATTTTTATACACTACAGCATTAATCCTTATCCAATTAAGTAATTTTTAATTTAATATAGATCAATATCGCCGTATGTGTAGTCTTAGAAATTATCCTTAATGTAGGTATACTGGGATACGCCGATTACGGATTCTATTTCAATATTTTAGCCTTAAGCAATATTTTTTGCCCATAAGGACCAACTTCAACAGTTATATGTAGATTTTATTAGGGTCCCAAAACTAGGGTAGTCTGGAGCGAAAACAAGTTATTTATGCATTGAAATTGCTTCCCAAATAGATGATCCGGTATTTTTTTTATTAACTCAGTAAAATTGATGCTGATTCCGGCTCATTGAAAACGATTAACGTCATTTGAGACGACGTTCGCTTTTCCAATAATTGTTTTGTATTTGAGTTGAGTTAATACTTTATTTGAATTTTATTTTTAGAACAACAGTTTACAATTTTAAAGTATAGATAGATAGATAGAATACTCTTTATTGTACACCACATAATTTACAATATTAATAAAAAAACTAAAGTCACAATATAAACTGCGTGATACAGTGAGGCGGCCTTATCGCTAACAAGCGATCTGTTCCAGACAATCTTTGGGCTAGAGAACTTATTAACTTAAGGAAAAAAGGTAGATGGTGCAAGCTATATACATACAAATATAACGTATTTAAAATAAATATATACAAATATAAATTAACACATGTATTCATATATAAAGCATTAAACAAATACCGTAATAAATACAAATATGCATAGAGATTAAGCAAGGTCGTCCTAAACAGATAGTAAGAGATAGTAATTTAAATAAGGATTTTTTTTAAACTGCATAAAGTATAATAATTATACAAGAATATCCGCTGTGTAATTTCCGGCTTAAGAGAAAAGACCTAACCTATTTCTTAACGAAGTGTTGTAAAAGGTGACTAAGGTAAGTCGACCCGCCGTGTGGTGTCCGGTTACGTAGAACAAACCTGAGACCACCCTCTTCCTTACAGAGGAGTCGTAAACTACGACTAAGGTAAGTTGATGTCAGGCAGGCGGCCGGTCATAAAATACGTAACCAAATCATGTGACAATATGTATATAACATGTTGTGGCGACCCCACTTACAGTGGGGTAATAGCAGGAAGATGATGATTAATGATTATATTTTAAATATAAATATACATATGAGTATTTGCTATTCGTACATAGTAATCGGGTTATCAGAAGTGGGATTACTCAGGGCGCTCGGGGCATCACCTTCGTCAATATTACTTAAATGTGTCCGATGAATGACTATTTGACAGATAAATGTATTTTATGAACACCATTTATCAAATTAATTTTCTTTTATACCAGAATTTGAATACGAATAAAATTATAAATATGACAATAATCTTAACTATAAGCTGTGATGGTTAGCAGTTAAGCCATGTGTTTGTTACAAGAGATCGCAGGTTGAAATAAATATATTCCGAAAATATTTTATGAAATTGTTATTCATTCATTATGAATAACAATTTCATAAAATATTTTCGGAATTTTAGTACACTTTTTGGTGATTAAAAATATGATGAAGAAACCTGAATATCCATAAATAATTACAGGATATATGAATTAGCATATTAGCATTGAAACAGTTTGAAGCCATAGCTCCTATATTTAATTTAATATATCAAAAACCTAAAAAAACATTAGATATAGGTATAGGCATTATTTAGTAATGCCTTTATGTCTTCTCTTTTTTTCTATTTTATCTTATCTAGATAAGCCTATAACATTAAAAATGTCTATAAAGGTAAAAAAGCACATGTACAAAGCTCCACCACCGCCACCATATATAACTATTTATGAATAACATAATTTTCTATTAATAACATAACTTTATTATATTATATAACATAATTATTAATAACATAACACCAATAACTATTTATTAATAACATAACTTTCTATCTATTAAGTTACTTTTAATTACTAAGTGTTATTAAAAAAGTAATATTAATTTTTAATTACAACAGTATAGTGATAAGCATAGTATGGTAATCAGCAGTTTTCAGAAAACCTTTTGAGTATTTAAATGGAACAGAATATTTAATGCGTATATAAACTACATACAATAATTTCCAAATAAATCTTGAATAATACGTGAATCGCCGACAGCAAGTGGAGATTTGGAAAGGGTTTCTTATGATCCGACACGTTTTTATCTAAACGTTTTTCCTAGAATATAACAGCTTTTTATATTTATTAAATTCACACCATCGGCATTATTAATATTTGCTTAGATATCGTTAAAAATAGTCTCACAGTTTTCCTTCAATAAGTCACTTATTGGTATACAGCATTCCTATTTATTGTAATTAGTACATATGTATGTAATGATAAAATTGTTTTGCTGGAATCCGCAATAAAGTAAATAGAAAATAAATATATAATGATATAAGATATATAAAAGTCACGTGTTCGAAAGCAAAATAAATGGTGGGGATTGAACTAAATACTATAGAACTATGCATGCTCGGGCGATGCATTGCGATTTTGTCGTGGATGCAAAATTGTCCGCGATTGTTGATTTTGTGATAGTGAATGTGTGTAGAGCCTATGTATCCTAATAATATTATAGATGCAAAGGTTTGTAAGTATGGATGTATGTTTGTTACACTTTCACGGTGAATCTACTGAACCAATATCTATGAAATTTGGCACAATTATTCCTTATACACCGGAATAACATATAGGTTATAGAAATCCTGTTAACTGTACAGGAATAGGATGACATTGATAAGCGCCATCTAACGAAGTCACGGGTACAAGCTAGTAATCTATTATTGCGCCAAATTTGATCATCATAAATCCGGCGGATTAGAAGTGAAATGATTTTTTTTTTGCTATTATAAAGAACAACCAGAAGGGAGTACTTTATTGATGTTGCGATCTAGCCAAGAGACTAATAAATTTAAATATTAGCTAAACTGATAAATTAACTTATATCTAAGAATAGGTCCAGTGACTTATCTTAGTCTTTCTTGCTATGCGAGACACTTTGTTCTTGTGTTCTTCCAAGTAGCACTAGCACTACACTATCACTATATTAAACTAACTCAAAAGGTTTTGTCCTTTTCAGTCTTCTTACGAGTCCAGTGTTATCGAGAAGCTGGATGGCCTCGATGTTCACGTCATGATGAAGCCTTTGCTCGTGGGCTTCAGCGTGCTTTTTTATTACTTTATTAACAAACTCAACCTGAAGATTTTGATGAATGTGTTCATTCTTTACATACCAGGGTGCCTTAACAATACCCCTCAGTACTTTATTTTGGAATCTTTGTATTATATTTATGTTTGATTTTTTAGCACAGCCCCATAATTGAACACAATACGTCCATATCGGCATAAGGACTTGTTTGTATAAGAGAACCATATTTTCAGTTGATAACGTAGATATCTGCCGATAAAAATGAAAATGTAACAAAAAGTGAATGATCTATTTGTAGATACATAGACAGACAGAATTTAGCATTTATAATATAAGTAAGGATTGTAATTAATTTTCTTAACAGCCCATTAAATAACACTGGAATAAAATACAAACGACATTAAACGTGTTATCCCACATATTAAGTCACTTTGCTAAAGTACTTTCTCACGTACGTAACACCCTACCGTTCCCAACGTCTATTATTTCTAATATAATTCAAGAAGACCTTCGTAAATTTATCCATTATTCAACGTTGGCTTTCACCCAAGATGACTTATCATTGACACCCTACGTCGTGCCAATATCACAAAGTAGCCGTGAGTCTAAATTTATGTGTAAGAGGATATTATTAACGGGCGTGGTATACTTTGACAGGCGATCCAAGATGGCGGATGATCGAAAGTCCGAGCCTTTAACAATATCCAGTAAATATAAGGGAAAATAGGGAATTATTTTGTTGCGCATATATTTTGTTAATTTTTGAATTCCATTAGTATGGCTTTGTTTAAAAATGGCCGAAAATTTTCGTACCGATTATTCGATCGGTAAAATACACTAAAAGTGAAGTTTGATTTAATTTGGAAAACAGCTCCAACGATTTTTATGAAATTTAGCATAAAGAGGATTTTTGAGGAGGGAATGAATCTAGTTAGGTTTTATTTAAAAAATGTCGTTTTATCCCTGTTTTCAGCCATTAAAAAATTGCGAAAATTGACATTATGATGATATTCTACTCAGCCGGATACTAGACAGCGGACCAACTTACCTTAGTCGCCTTTTGCGACATCTCGGTAAGAAATGATGGTGTTCTATTTTGTTCAACCGGATACCACACGGCGGGTCAACTTAACTTAGTCGCCTTTTACGAAATCTCCGTAAGAAATGAGGGTGGTCTATTCTACTCAGTCAGATACCACAGTGGGTCAACATACCTTAGTCGCCTTTTACGACACCTTGCTAAGAAATGAGGGTGGTTTATTCTACTAAGCCGGACACAACACGGCGAGTCAACATACCTTAGTCGCCTTTTACGACACCTTGCTAAGAAATGAAAGTGACCTATTCTACTAAGTCGGATACCACACGGCGCCTTACCTTTTACAACACCTGGATAAGAAATGAGTATGGTTTAATCTACTCAGCCGGATACCACACGGCGGGTCAACTTTCCTTAGTCACCTTATACGACACCTTGGTAAGAAATTAGGGTGGTCTATTCTACTTAGCCAGACACAGCACGATAAGTAAGATATTAAGGTTATTTATTCATTATAAAATTCTCCAGTGTTATTCGTCAAAGCGTAGCAGACACAAAATATCATATATCATATTAATATGGTTGCTTTGCTCGATTGTTTGATAAGTCGAGTTTTTTTGTTTATCTAAGAATTCTCCTTGCGTGTTCTTCTTGAGTAGCAACTATTATCTGAATAAGCCATAATTTATTTCTGTTTCCGAACAACATCACTGATTTATCGAGTGAAGATTTATTTTTTCCTTTTCTTGTAGGTGGACATGTTTTGATATGAACGCATTATGCCGGTATAATATAGCATGTGGTTATGCGTTATTTATTATATCCGGCCGTAATAACAATATACATATACCTTTCAAGCAAACTTCAGGATGATAAGACGTTCAACTTTCTCAACTCTCGTATATATCCTCCTGCCCTTATCCCACTCTAAGTGGAGTCGGCGCAACATGTTATTAACATGCTGTAACATGATTTGGCTGCGTTTTTACGACCGGCCGTCTGCATGACGTCAACTTACCTTAGTCGTATTCTACGACACCTTGGTAAGAAATGAGGTTGGTTTATTCTATTCAGCCGGATACAACACGGAGGGTCGACTTACCTTAGTCGCCTTTTACGACACCTCAGTAAGAAATGAGGGTGGTACTAGAAAATCTACAGGTGAAATTCATAATCCTAGCTTTTGTGATTTGTTCTTCGCATTCATAACCTGTTTGTTCTATGCCCTTGGTACATAACAGCATATTTTCAGTTAAAAAATTATAGTCTTATATATTTTACATATCACGTTATTATGCGTATAAAACAGAGTTCAGTCGGTTTTACGACCGCTTTTCTACCTGACATTTTTTATAGTCATCGTGATATAATTGCGCGGCTTTTAAGCGTCTTTTCTAAAGAAAATCCTTTTAGGCTAACGTGTTCGCAATGACGATGCAAGTATAATATTATTTTTATCAAAGTTAACGTTAAGAATTTATTGTGATAGAAATTTATTTATGGAATTATTAGCAATGTCTATTTGTTTAATTTTAAACACTATATAATACTAATACTATAAATGCGAAAGTCTGTATGTCTGTATTGATCCTCGGCGGTAATCGAACCGGCGACCCGTTGAGTTTAAAGCAGGATCACTGCGAACTGCACCAACGAGCCAATCATGACAATTCAGTAAGTGGGTTGAGATGTACATTTGTATGAAGACAAACATATCATACATATATCAATATACACCGTGTCAAACGCACCACGTCATTAGCACCAGCGCTGTAGGCGAAAGTGGACGTGTAGTGACACACAATTAGTGCGTGTTTGAGACTGTGCTAAACTCATTCAATACAAGTGAAATAATACACTGAATGTTTGTCATTTCTCAGTTAAACCGCAGTATATATGTCATTTAGTATAATTGAAGTGTATAATAACAAACGGTATTTCTCCTTTGTACTTATTCAATAAATAAAAAGCAATTATCCCAAAGTCAACCCATTTACTCTTTCTCAACAGCTCAATGACGCATAATGACAGCGACAATGTTTTTTTTTATATTATCGATCAACTATATGGTGGAGGTTGTATTTAAAACATGTCATTACAGTATATACCTGGCTAACATATAGGATAAAAAAACACCGTGTGTGTAATTGTCCCATATATTTTTTTAATTTTTTAAACATACGCAAGCAAACATAATTTCAAACTTTTAACTTTTTATTACTTTAATTAATTTACCATTGCCTTGTAAAAAATTGTTTCAAACACCGCGTACTTTGTATCTTTTATTTCAAAGCTTCTTGAGTGTGTACTTATTGAAAAAGTTTTTATCTTCAGCATCGTTGTTGAGAATTTTAAAAGAATATACTTATTAAGTTCGGAAAACGGGGATTTTTTAACGCGGATGGAAATACAGTTTCTTTTGTTCGTGCTAGTCTTCTTATACTAATGTATAAAGCTGAAGAGTTTGTTTGTTTGTTTAACGCGTTAATCTCAGGAACTACTGGATCGATTTGAAAAATTCTTTTAATTGTAAGATAGTCCATTTATCAAAGAAAGCTCTAGACTATATAACATCACGCTAAAATGAATTGGTGCAAAATCAAAGCTTTCCTTGCGTGCGCTAAGTATATGGTGGAAGTTATTCAAAAATCTCTTATGATTAACTCGCGATAATTTCTTTAATGTTCAAGAGGTGTCGTAAAAGGCGACTAAGGTAAGTTGACCCACCGTGTGGTATTCGGTTTAGTAGAATAGACCACCCTCTTTCTTACCGAGGTGTCGTAAAACACGACAGAGGTAAGTTGACGTCGGGCAGGCGGCCCGTCGTTAAATGCAGCCAAATCATGTGACAGCATGTTTATAACATGCTGTTCCGACCCCACTAGAGTGGGATTAGGGCAGGAAGATTATGAGTTTCTTTAATGTTCAAAATTCAAATTCAGGAAAAATTTGTGACATAATGATTTTAATGCGAGCGAAACTGCTGGCACAGCTAGTATATTGTATAGAGGTATCTTAAAAGTCGACTAAGGTAAGTTGACGTTAGGTAAAAAATATGCAATGCACAACATGTTTAAAACATGTTGTGACGACCCTATTTATAGTTAGACAAGGGCAGGAGAATGGTAAAAAATGTTTCTCTGTATTACTTTTATAGATTCCTAAACAGCTGGACTAATTTTAAGTTCAGCTCTGTTTCGAGGTGAATTAGGAACCAGAAGAGCCACAGTAACGCGTAGCCGGTCAGCTTGTTTAATATAAATTTATTTTAAAAGTGCTATATAGCTAAGATTATATAATATATGAGAGACGATAAAAATGCGTGGATATAAATATTGTTCGACCCTGTACAAGATAGAAACATTAAATGTAACTAGCATTAAGAATTGTATTTTTTTAAAAGAGCAACCGCCGAGTTTCTTGCTGGCTCTTCTCGGTAGGAACAGCTTTCCGAACCAGCAGTAGAGTTGACGATTCAAAAGCACTTGTTTACAAGTTTATTTGAATAAAAAATATTTTGAATTTGAATTTGAATTTGACAGTTTTATCAATAACTTATATAACTATTTTAACTGCATTGTCTACAACATAATTCTAACATTCTTTAACAGCATGTCTATATCATTTTAACGCTACAAATTTTATGAAACCCTAAAAGTATACGGCCTGTAATAAAATTTCGCTTACCGTTAAAAGATGTTTTATTTTATGACAATACAAACTCGGCGGTCGAAATTACGTTGGATTTTTGCGTAGCGATTTCACAGTGATATAGTTAATGAACGAATAAAAAGATAATATCTGGGTGACCGAGCTTGGCTCGGAAATTTTTTACAAAAAAAAATAAAAAACTTAAAAAAAAATAAAAAACAATTATTTAAGTGGGGATTGATCCTTGGCATTCACATTTCTCGAGGCTGCCCGTTACCCGAAAAGGCTACGCCGACTTAACAGTTAATGGCGAAAATTCAATTCAATATAAATGTTAGTGTTTTTAATGCCCAAAAACAGGGATAAAACAATATTTTTTTTACATAAAACCTAGCTAGATCAATTTTTCTCCCCCAAAACCTCCTACATGCTGAATTTCAGGAAAATCGTTGGAGCCGTTTCCAAGATTCGGAAAATATATATATACAAGATTAACTCATTTAAATATTAAAGATTACCACGAAGATTATTAAATCACCATTCTCCTGTTCTTATCCCACTCTAAGTGGGGTCGGCATAACATGTTTTAAACATGTTTTTATATAATTTGGCTAGTTAATTAATATAATTAGGATAGGAGAAGAGCAGCAATAAAAAATAGTACTATTACGGCAAAATTTAAAGCTTTCCTTGCGTACGCTGAGTAAACGGTGATGGTTATTCAAAAATCATGTACGTTCATGTACTCGTACAAAATTTTTCCTTCCTAAAAGTTCTCAATAAAAGTCTGCGACAGAATATGTCTAGCTTTTAAGGTTAACCCAATTTAACCATTTTTATGGTTATCAAAAGTCTATATAACGGTTCCACGCGGACGGAGCCACTGGCAATTGCTAGTGTAAGTGCTAGTGTAATATATTTAAGACAATTAAACACACCATCGTCCGTCCCGAAGTAAGTAACTTAATACTTGTGTTATGGATCACAGGCAACTGGTAAATATATAGTCCTAATTTTAAATAAATACTTATTAAACACATAAATACAATTAGAGTCGAAGAACTAAAAGATTCTTTTTTAATCTAATTTAAATAATAATTTTAAGTGTCGATATAGACTTTTTTTCAATGTAACTACAATATAAACTTGAGCCGGATGAATCATTAAATTTTAATTAGTTAGGAAAAGCAAATAAAACAACTTTAATTGCCTCTCCTAAACATTAAGGATGACAAAGTACTGAAACTCGTAGGCGTATGTCATCATTAGTATATCGTTACACAAAGTTTGTCTAATATTAATGGGAATACTTCAGAATTTATAATGAGATGATTTCTATTCGTATAAAAACGTTGTTGATTGTTTATCAACAACGTTTTTATACGAATAGAAATCAAAATTAAAAAAGTCTTTAAAAATCTTTTAAATTTCATGTCCTTACTGTTTACCCTTGAGGAATTCCCTCTTCTGTAGCCAATTCTAGCAGCAGCATCAGGTCAAGCTTATCATAAAAATGCGTTGTCATCAAGACTGGACCAGTATGAAAAATTTCAGTTCAATCGGACGGGAAGTGGGTTTAATTTATATTGCAAGATCCCACCATCACATACATACACGGCAAGTTACTATCCCACTGGTGGCGTGTCTGTACGTAACTGCAACAGTATAAGAGGCAGGTCCACCTCGATAACGTCGTATAAAGAGTTCATGAATAAGATCCCCGGATGGGCTCGAAACTATTCGGGTTAAGCCCACAGAATAAAACGTGATTATTAGCCGGTTTCGATACTGACAATGAAACAAAACTGTCAATGACAGTTTTGTTTCGAATTTTGAACAATCGGGGAAGTTGAATTTGAGCTACAGCAACACGTGTCCGAACCGCCCGTAATGTATAAGAAATGAGTCCCTTCGCGAAAACTTTAAATAAATGTACTTACAAAAGTTTACTTACTGTAGAGTCATCAATATATTCATACTGAAAAATATCCATATGTATAAGACAAAAGAAGCTGTGGTAGCCCAGCGGTGACACCGTGCGACTCTTTCGAGGAGGTGACCTCCTCAAAACCGGGTTCAAAACCGGGGCAGACACCAATGAGTTTTTCCGTTAAAACTTATGTGTCTAATTGATAATTGTAATTTATCACACGCTTTTCGGTGAAGGAAAACATCGTGAGGAAACCTGCATATCTCTAGAGAATTCTGGGGATATGTGTAACCTACCAATCCGCATTGGAGCAGCATGGTAGGTCATAGCTCCAATCCTTCTCTCCAAAAATGGAGAGAGGAGGCCTATGCCTAGCAGTGGGATAGTAACAGGCTGCTACTTACTTACTTACTTACTACTAAGACAAAACCAAATTTACAAATAATTAAAAATAGTAAGTACCAGGGTCACATATGATAATGGAGGTTACTCACGATTTCGTTTACGTCTTTGTGTTTATTTGTTTTGTATTTATTTATTTGTTCTTCGTAGAATTTTAATTTACGTACGTGTGCGATTCTGTGTATCAAGTACCAGGATAACATAAAACAATCGAAGTTACTTTCAACTTCACTGCGTTAACATGCAGTAGACTGCTGCTCTGTTATGCACTCCCATTTTATAAACTTAATTAAATATAGTAATATTTTATAATTTCACTTTTAAATTCTTTTAACCCGATTACTGTAACCACTTCTCTACACCTTACGGAGGTCCGAGGGGGAGAGGAAGAGGAACGTAAAGCATAATACAAAATTGAAGATTATTTGAAGGATTAAAATGCCTGGCTTTGAAAATCTTTTAAGCTTCATACAATACTGCGGGTTTAATGTTTAAACGATGACCACCAAGTTTATTTCTGGTCCTTCTCGGTAAGAGCAACATTCCGAACCAGTGGTACGAGTAGCTTCATTAAGTATATTGATCTTTGACGATTCAAAAAGGCTTGAAAGAGCTTATTTGAATAAAGAATCTTTTAATTAGATTCGATTTGAAGAACTAGCAGTACGCTCAGTAAAAAGAATTGGGTCAGTATAAATGGTTATATCACCATTATGCGTCCGCTAGACCCATGTCAATTCAGGACGAGGGCAATCGGGCAGTTGTGGTTGACAATGGGACGCTACGATCCTTTCCCTTACCCTATAGGTTATTGAATTTATATTATGCTCAATAGAGCGGGCATTTGGAAAGGATCATCCAACAACAAACATAAATAGACGTTCAAACGCGCTAAACATAAGTTATGAAGGCCAATAATAGAATTCTGCAATCCATATTGAACTTTCCTATAGAAAAGTTTAAATTAAGTGTGCCTAAGAAATATCGAAAGCGAGTACTTTGGCCACATCATGAAGAACACTAAATATGAATTACTGCAGCCTATCATATAAGGCAAAATCCAAGGAAAACGGAGTGTGGGCTGATGAAGAATATATTGGCTAAAAAATCTACGCTATTGGTTCGGCAAAAGTACTCGTTCCCTATTCAGAGCAGCGGTATCGAAAGTTAAGATTGCTTTAATGATCGCCGAACTTCACGAGAAGATGGCACGTTAAGAAGAAGAAATATGCTTACACAATTGAAGATTATAGGAATGAAAAAGATGCTTGGATTTGAAAATCCTTTCAGCTTCAAACATGACTATGGTTTAATAATGTAAATAGAAAATGTTGACGGTCGAGTTTCTTGCTAGTTCTTCTCGGTAAGAGCAACATTCCCAACAACCAGTAGTAGCTTAATTTAATTAATCCTTGAGGTTACGTCGTATAAAGAGCTCATGAATTAGGGCCTCGGATGGACTTGAAACAAGTCGGACTAACCCGATATTTTACGACGTTAGTATGCCGGTTTTTACACATTAACTATAAAATTTGTATTCTTCAGAGAATGGTTATGTACACACCTTACCTGACTATATACTCGAATACGGAAATTACGTAGAAAATTACTTATAAACTGACCCGAAATATTAAGACCGACATTCGTTTTTTTACGTGAGTAATTGCCATTTTGGGTGTCGCACGGAAATTCATAATATATTTAAATTTGGCCCAAGTGGTCCCTGAGTAATAGCTCTGCGTGATATACTTACAAAACACCAAAGACACGATTCAAAACTTCTATTATATACAAAGAAGGGGCAGGGAAGATGTGAAGGGTAACTTGACCTTTATGTTTTGTGAAAAAGCACAAACCATAAATAAAGGTCATACGATAGACTAACTTACATTTTTATAGTTCATATTATGGCTGAATGCCTTATGTACACGCTGGTAAGATGGGAGAAGTTAACTAAAAAATATCCCCTTCAGGAATATTATCAGGTACGTAGGAGTAACGGGTAGATTAGAGCAGGTGACATTATCAGTACAGCAGTGAAACCCTTGTCCCGACATCTTCCTGCCCTTATCCCACCCTAAATAGGGTCGGCAGAATATGTTATAAACATGTTGTCACATGATTTGGCTATTTATTTCACGACCGGCCGCCTGCCTGACATCAACTTACCTTAGTTGTGTTTTACGACACCTCGGTAAGAAAGAGGGTGGTCTATTCTACTTAACCAGGTAAGACACGGTGTGTCAACTTACCTGAGTCGCCTTTTACGACACCTCGGTAAGAAATGTGCTCTATTGTACAGTGTAACCTTTGTCCCAACATGGGGAAATGATGAGAAGTCCAGAATAGAAGATCGTCCTGTACCGACGGGCGTTTCCGAAACTAGACAGATAGATAGATTTATTATAATTATTTTTTGGATGACCTTTGGATCCGCTTGGTCGCTAATCATAGAACTTATAAGTAAGGCTACCTATGGTAGCGATTTGATAACGTTTCGGAGAGGGTGAAAATGATGTGACCAAAAAATAGGCCAATACCTGGCGATTGCTTCACATGAATACTTGCCCGATGTACTTATATAAGAAAGAAAGAAAGAAAGAAAGGAAGAAAGAAAGAAAGGAAGGAAAGAAAGAAATAAAGAAGATATTTATTTGAAATAATGCATCACTTACAGGCTAACAATCTCAAAACTATATATACTAAACATGACTTAACTAATATTGAACTATTTTAATTACTAAATATAACTATGCTTTATGTACTAGCGCTATTGATTTAGTCGTATAAATAAAAAAATCTAATAAATTTGTTATAAATCATTGCATTTGTGACTATATGGGATTATTTCCTGAGATCTTCCTAGTATTCTACTTTAATAATCTTTTTCATAGACATAGAAATGGATATAGAAACAATGCGAACAGCTTTTCTATTATATATGTTAGATAGTATTGGTAATGTTGTTGGGGACGAAAGTATTTGTGTGTTTATAATTATAATATAATTGGTATATTAATAATGTTTTATAAGAAAATATATGGCTACTAATATTCTCGCTGATTATCATTTTAAGTGAGTCGTGAATAAACGGTGTTACGGCGCTTTGTTCCTTTTAATTAAACCAAGGGCGTTATTAATTACTTCTAATTTTGATATGGCATTTTTATTAATACAAGAAAAAGTAAAAATAAGTAAGTAAGTAGCGGTGGTTACTCTCCCACTGCTGAGAATAGGCCTCTTCTCTCCGTTTTTGGAGAAGGATTGGAGCTAAGACCTATCACGCTGCTCCAATGCGGATTAGTAGGTTACACATATGTCCAGACTTCTCTAGAGATATGCAGGTTTCCTCGCGATGTTTTTCTTCACCGAAAAGAAAGCGTGTGATAAATTGCAATTATTAAATAGACACATACCTACCTAATGATACATAAGATTAAGATGATATTAATTTGATAACAACCTTTCGCCATAATTTCTTAATTTATGCACTCAATTCTCCATCATAAACAAACGTACATAATATATTTGTTTATGTGTGTCGTAAAAGTTTATTTCAAACATCATCACGAACGCTCCATCCAACTCTGTTAAAAGGTTGCGGATATAAACTTTATTGCTTACCATACTTTGATGCGAGAATCGAATTAATTTTCAGCTTTCCACGTGATAATAAAATAAAAGTATAAAAGTTTAGTATACTCCCGTAAGAATCAAAACTTTTCATACCGTGATGCGAGAATTAATGGCCTGCTTTTTGTGTTAATACTTAATAATGTATGAAGCGATGTTATAGTTTTGCTATCACGGTTTTTTTACACACATTTAGTTAATTGAATTCCACATATGTCTATCAACACGTTACCCGCATTTACTCACTTCGTAATTCACATATCCGGACCGAGTTGTTTTCTTTCGAATAAATTGAGTGATTCGTTTTATTCGTCTATTTATACACAGACATAGTAATGACTCTTATTTGATCAAGTATTAAATATATATGCTACTAGATCGAGAGCTAAAAAGAGATGGTTGGATTGTATCATGACATGTATATAAAAGGAGCCGTCCTAACGGGGACATCTGAGCGGTCCGAAATGGATTTATTTTACGCTCGCTGGAGTTAGGTCCCCGAGGCTGATGCACCTGGTGCTCCCGATATATCGGTTAGCGGAGGGAGGGGCCACTGTTTAGACAGTCCCCGATCCCGAAGTGGCGCACTCCTGGTAACAGAGTTGCTGCTGGCGGGGATAGGGACAATGTGTGCATTGGTACCCTGTCCCCGTCACCAGCAGCGTGGTGGAGCACTGTCAAGTTTTTATTCGGTGCGAGTCCGACATACCCTCCGGTTATCCCCGTCGGACGGTGAAAACCCATTATGGGTTATCCTGACATTAAAAACGCCACATGCAAATGTAACTCAAAACTACTTAAATAAAAGTGTACAATAATAAACTAAACGTAACTTACAATTGACTGAAGTAATAATTTATAAGACTAAGCTAAGTAAGCTAAGATTTATGTGAATTGTTTATCATGTTCTTTATATCATACGTTTTTCTTTATATCGTTAATTTATGTATCATGTGTGATATAAAGTATTAAATAAGTAAATATTAAATACTTTTTTGCTTTTTTGTTATTTGTAGGACCACAGCTTTTCTCAGAACAAAAATTAGTAGTTAAAATATTTTTGTGCGAAGTGAAACATTATAACTATTTGGGAAAGGGATTACTTTATCTGTATGCTGCACTGCGGTTTGCTTCTAAATTAAGCTTTTACTTTTAAGCTTAGATATTGTGTGATATTTGTGTTATAATATGTTTTTCCACAATTATAACCTTACAATAATACCACATTAAAAATCATCATTCTCCTGTTCTGATCCCACTCCGAGTGGGGTCGGCACAACATGTTTTAAATATGTTGTGTGCTGATTTGGCTAGGTGTTTCAGGAACGGCCGCCTGCCTGTAGTTAACTTACCTTAGTCGCCTTTAATGACACCTCGGTAAGAAATGAGGGTGGTCTATTCTACTCAGCCGGATACCACACGTTGGGAAAACTTATCTTAGTCGCCTTTTACGACACCTCTGTAAGAAATGAGGGTGGTCTATTCTACTTAGCCGAATAACACACGTCAGGTAAACTTACCTTTATCTCTTCTTACGATTCCTCGGTAAGAAATGAGGGTGGTCTATTCTACTTAGCAGGATACCACACGGCGAGTTAATTTACCTTAGTCACATTTTACGGTACCTCGGTAAGAAATGAGCGTGGTCTATTAGCCGGGTACCACAGGGAATGCCAGACTAAAAATATTTTACGTAATTAAATATAAATAAATTAATAAATATAAATGGGACACTTACACACACGGTCGTCCGTCCCCAAAGTAAGTAACTTAATACTTGTGTTATGGTAGATAGACAACTAGTGAATATATAGTTATATAATTTTTAAATACATACTTAAATACAAATATACACCCAGACTCGAAGACCAACAAATTCATTTATAGAAAATGTTTGCCCTTGGCGGTAATCGAACACGCGACCCGTGGAGCTGAAGGCAGGGTTACTACCCACTGCTCCAACGGGCCAGTCAATTTAATTTCATATTTGTTTTGCAATGAACAAATCCCAAATATATCGTATAACTTTATGACAAATGTAAAGCAAATTTATAAAAAACGTAGTGGCTAATTCAAACCTCAACAAGGTCCAATTTGTTATAAGGGTCAAATGTCATGTATGTTGGACCCTTGAAGTCTGTACTCGATGTAATAGTCAGCGATGTACGAACAGACAGGGTTGTCGATTGAAGATTTATATAAAAAAAATTAAACAATTAATTTCATACTCGTTATACCCGATATTTGATATCATTAATGATGTAATTTTTATTTTCTATTCCCGAAGGAATAATGGATTTGTTATCCTATCAAATTTCACTATTTAATTTTATAGTATGACAAAGTCTGGACTAAAGAAAAATAGGTACATGTAATTTATGAAATAAAGGAAAATTGTGAAGAAATTTTCGTATCCCTACATAATTTTAGGAATGTGCTTAATTTTCATTGAAACATGACGGCCTGTGATCCTTAGACTTATCTAACCTTCAATCTTTCCCTCCAAAATGAAGACACCTTTGTCTAGAAGTTGTTCAGAAACGTGTTATTTTACTTCCTTCTTTCTTTATCTTTTAGAATAAGGATAGATATTTTTTTTATATTCTTTATAAGAATATAAAAAAAATATATATATACCGTATGACTTGAAGACAACCATATCGAGCAGTAGATATATATATACGACCGGCGGCCTGCCTGACGTCCACTTACCTTACACCTTACACCTTAGACGTATTTTACGACACCTCGGTAAAAATGAGGAAGGTCTATTCTACTCATCTGAATACCACACGGTGGGTCAATTTACCTAAGTCGCCTCTTACGACACCTCGGTAAGGAATACTGGTGGTTTACTGATCAGCCGGATACTACACGCCTAAAAAAAAGAGAAGAAGTAGTTAGTAAGTAATAGCCTGATACTATCCCACTGCTAGGCATAGGCCTCTTCTCTCCGTTCTTGGAGTGAAGGATTGGAGCTAAGACCTACCACGCTGCTCCAATGCGAATTGGTTGGTTACTCAAATCCTCAAAATTTTCTAGAGATATGCAGGTTTTTACGATGTTTTCCTTTACCGAAAATCGTGTGATAAATTGCAATTATCAATTAGACACATAAGTTTTAATAGAAAAACTCATTGGTGCCTGCCCGCGGTTTGAACCTTTGATCTTCTCTACAGAGTCGCATGGTGTCACCGATGGGCTATCAAAGCTTATAAGATACAAAAACAGTAAAATATATCAGTGACAATAACCTGTTCGGTGGTGACCCTATTCTATCCATTAATGGAATTTACTGAACTGCGAACGAGAGGGCTTGGGAGACCTAAAAGGATGATAGGGTCGACAATGAACTTTTTAATGTCACTTGAATATTTTTCCCTAGGGTTGGGTGTGAAGATTAAAGATTATTCATAGGCCGGTCGAACATATTTACTATCGAGGGTAAATCAAATCAAAAACCTTTTGTCGGCGTCACTCCAATACGCGTAATAAAGATATGAAAGGACAGATAGATTTTCTAGCTTATATCAGGGTTTATTTAGTTTTCTGTATGTTATCTATACTAATATATAAAGCTAAAGAGTTGTTTGTTTGTTTGAACGCGCTAATCTCAGGAATTACTAAACCGATTTTAAAAATTATTTTGGTGTAAGATAGTCCATTTATCGAGGAAGGCTATAGGCTTTTTATAACATCACGCTAAGAACTAAAAATAGTACGAAAACGGCCAAATGTAAAGGATTATTTGTGTGCGCTGAGTAAATGGTGATAGTTATTCAAAAATCATGTACTACAAAATTGTTCCACTCTAAAAGTTCTAAATAAAAGTTTCCGACAGCATATGTCTAGCTTTTAAGGATAGCCCACTTTAGCCATTTTTATGATTATCAAAATACTATATTACGGTTTTAATCTTTAAACGCGGGCAAAGCCGCTGGCGATTGCTAGTTTTTATATAAAAACACGTACACTTATATAAAAATGATAAAACATATTAAATTAGCACAACAATGTGAAAAAAAAACGATTAAATTTGCGTTGATTTTTCATTAGAAAGGGAATCCAGGAGTTTTGTTAGCATTGCGCAATTAGAAACCAAAGTGTTGTCTTTTAGAAAAAAGAAAAAAAAATTAAAGACTCGAACCTAAAAACAACGCTACTTCGAAAATCTAACAACTGATACTTAAAATTAAGTCCACTAGTCATTGAGCATGTACAAGTAGTTGACCGTTTTGAAATTTTAAATAATAAGCGTCTTGTTTGTTGTAGCTAATAAAAAATATTAATTAAGAATATTAAATTTCAAATATTAAATAAAGGGACTACAGTTCTGAGGTTTTCGGTTGTTAATAGATGGCAATAGGTAATTACAAATATATTTTTTGTTAGCTACAATAAACAAAACGCTTATTTAAAATTTCATACAAAACGGTCAACTACTAGTACATGATTAATGTATAGAAACCGGCTATACTCACGTGTTATTTTATCGGATGAGCTCGACTAGTTGAGTAGAGCTCATGAATAAGAGCCCCGTATGGGCTTGAAACTAGTCGGGCTCATCCGATAAAATAACACGTGAGTATAGCCGGTTTCTATACATTAATTATGAATTCCACTCACGATAGTTTAAATAAAAAACTAAACGACCTAAAGTGCTGGTTTACTACCCTAAAACCTTGACGTCTTCCATAGGTTCTTCGAACTTTAGTTTATTTTGATCAAGAACAAATACGAAGTTCATTCCTCATTTCATCACCCGCCCAGTGACTGAGCTTTGTAATAACACTCATAAGCAGTACACGTGCACCGCATAAATATGCTCTAAGAGATTGCCGGGTCGCTTGCAAAAGTTGGATAGGGGTCCATTACGGTCAGACGCTGCGGTAATAAAGTGTTCCCGCCTGTGAAAGCAGAAAGTTGTGTACCTAATGTGTCTACCTTGTTAAGGTCCTTTATATTTCAGTTACGTTATAGGTTACGTTATAAGGTTATGTAAACTTCGTGTGATATCTAGCTGAATAGAATAGACTACCCTTATTTCTTATCGTGGTGTCGTAAAAGGTGACTAAGGTAAGTTGACCCGCCGTATGGCATTCGGCTCAGTACAATAGACCATCCTAATTTTCTACCAAGATGTCGTAAAAGGCGACTAAGGTAAGTTGATCTGACGTGTGGTATCCGGCTGAGTAGAATAGACCATCTTCATTTTTTACCAAGGTGTTGTAAAAGGCGATTAAGGTGAGTTAATCCGTCGTATGGTATCCGGCTGAGTAGAATAGACCATCCTCATTTTTACCGAGGTGTCGTAAAAGACGACTTACGTAAGTTGGCCCGACGTGTGGTATCGGGCTGAGTAGAATAGACCACCCTCTTTCTTACCGAATTGTTGTAAACGGCAACTAAAAGAAGTTGACGTCAGGTAGGCGGCTGGTCATAAAATAGCCAAATCATGTTACAACATTTTATTTTTATTTTTATGTTTTAATTTGAGAAACAAACCGTACAAACATGTTTATAACATGTTGTGACGACCCCACCTACAGTGGGATGAGGGCAGGAGAATGACTGCACACAATCCAACCATTTCCCCTTTAGTCAAGTTAAGTATAACAATAAAAACAATAATAAATGTAGCATAAATAAATAAATAAATAAATAAAATAAATTAATTAATGCGTAATCTTTATTACACAAAGTGATGTTACAAAATATACGCAATACAAATATATCAATCGAAACTATCTATCCACAATTTGCGTTACGCATTTTATCTATCAACGAACGGCTAAATTTAATTTCGGGTGAATCCATCAGGGCATTTACAGCCCGGCGATATAAATCGGTTTGATAGACGTATTGGCATGAAGATCGATTGCTATCGGAGTTTGCGGTTGCAGTTATAGCTTCAATATTTATCAGCTTTTGTTATAGTAAAGCTTACAGTTTTTCCTTACTTTGCTCGTTGAGTGTATCTTTAATATAATCTTATATATATTCAGAATCTCGGAAACGGTTCCAACGATTTTCCCGAAATTCATCATGTAGGGGTTTTGGGGGAGAAAAATCGATCTAGATAAGTTTTATTTAAAAAAATGTCGTTTTATCCCTGTTTTGGGCTCTTAAATTTTCTAGAAATTTACGTTGAATATAATCACAGTTTTTCGCCGTCAAACATGAAGTCATGTTGGTTCATTTGGGGGACGGGCGGTCTAGAGAAGTGATACCTAGGATCGAGCCCCATCTGCCTATTTTTTAATTTTTCTTTCCAATTTTTTTACATCATTTTATAAATTACCGAACAAGGCTTGGTCGTCCAGCTACTAATTGTTACAATCCTATACATAATAACGAATGTTTGCCAGTATGTCTTTCTATCTATCTAATTCTAATAAATCTATTTAAAACGCCTGTTAATGCAGGACGGGTGATCAGCTTCTATTCTGGACTATTCCACCCATTTCCCCATGTGGGACAATGGTATCACTGCTGTCCCGACAATGTCACCTGTTCTAATTAAAAATCACTGATTTTGAAGGTGGAGGCCTCCTCCCGAAGAAATAGCAAGAAAATTGGCGGATATTGTTGTCATCCAACATCAGTGAATCACAACATCAGTGAATTAGAATGTTACGTGAAATTTAATCAAAAATCAGTGACTAAGAAGCTTTGCTATTTCTTTCTTCTGCACTTATTCTATTCTAAGTGGAGTCGACACAACATGTTATACACATGTTGTCACATGATTTGGCTACGTATTCTACAACCAGCTGACTGCTTGACGCCAACTTACCTTAGTCGTCTTTTACTACACCTCGGTAAGAAAGAGGGTGATCTATTTTACTCAACCGGATACCACGCGTTGGGTCAACTTACCTTAATCGTCTTTTACGACACTTCGATAAGAAATGAGGTTGGTCTATTTTACTCAGCCGGATACCACACGTTGGGTCAACTTACCTTAGTCCCCTTTTACGACACCTTGATAAGCAATGAGGATGGTCTATTCTACTCAGCTGGATAGCACATGGCAGGTCGACTAACCTAAGGCGCCTTTTACGACACAACAGTAAGAAATAAGGATGGTCTATTCTACTCAGCCGGATAATACACAGTTTTAATAACCTTTTTTATTTGTTGAAGGGAAAATAATAAATATACAAGGGGCTACAAAATAACTCATCAGAGAGCTCGTGACGTCACAAACATGATATACGATATTAGCAGTGACGCAATATGACGTAAGAAATGTAACAAGTCGTATAACATTCCGCCCACACGTCGTAATGCTTTCGACCGTTCACTTAGAAAGATTAAGGGCATTGCTTATTAATCGGAAAGTATACATTTGGACGTATAATTTGGATGTAATTTTTGATTTCCCGTTTGCTTTAAACAATTTTTGTGGTTTTGTTGACATTTAAAAAATACAAACTTAAACTCATCTTCTTCTTCCTGCCCTTATCCCACTCTAAGCGGGGTCAGCACAACATGTTATAAACATGCTGTCACATGATTTGGCTGCGTTTTTACGACCGGCCGCCTGCCTGACGTCAACTTACCTTAGTCGTATTTTACGACACCTCGGTAAGAAAGAGGGTGGTCTATTCTACTTAACCGGATACCACACGGTGAGTCAACTTACCTTAGTCGCCTTTTACGCACCTCGGTAAGAAATCAGGTTGGTCAATTCTACTCAGCCGGATACCACACCGCGGGTTGACTTACCTTAGTCGCCTTTTACGACACCTCGGTAAGAAACGAGGGTGGCTCTATTCTATTTAGTCGGATACCACACGGCGGGCACACACATAATGCTATGGAAGTAAAGAAAATAAACAAGTGTTGATGTTTCGACATATGTAAACTGTCTTAACTTTCCTACCTGCGTCATATCTCAATAACGAAAGAGTATATACAGGATATAATTCAAATTCAAATTCAAATAATTCTTTATTCAAATTAGCCTTTACAAGCACTTTCGAATCGTCAAATTACAATGAAGCTACCACTGGTTCGGAAAGGTGCTCTCACCGAGAAGAACCAGCAAGAAACTCGGCGGTCACTCTTTTCAAAATTGAGTTTTACAATAATGGCTTAATTAAAAACAATTTAAAAAATTTACAATATAATCTAGTGCGTAGCTGGTCGCAATTTAAAACCAAGCTTTCTTATCATCAATATAGTCCTCAACAGTATAATAAGCTTTATGAATCAGTGTCTTTTTAATTGCTATTTTGAACTTGTGTAAAGGCAAGTCCAAAATAGATTGTGGAATTTTATTATAAAAATGTATACCGAGGCCCACAAACGATCTACGAACTTTCTGAAGCCGTATCCTGGGTATTATTAATTTATTTTGGTTCCTGGTTTGCCTATTACTAATATCACTTTTTTTATTAAAAAGATGTATATTTTGTCTCACAAACACTATATTATTGTAAATGTATTGCGAAGCTACGGTGAGAATACCTATTTCTTTAAATTTATCACGGAACGAGTCACGTGGTTTCATATTATAAATCGCACGTCACGTGGCAATCACGTGGTTTCATATTATAAGCTATTTATCTTTATCTCATTTCCTTTATATCAAATATTTAGCTAAATAATACTTCCATGAATTCATAAAGTACGCCCACTATTTTCAACACTGATTACCAGCCCACATTAGATCGATGATCGCAGTGATTGCGCGGCCAAGGTTGCGGTTAAAATTGACTTGAGTGATTTATGCTAATCGGTTAATTGTGTTCTACCAAAAAATTCTACCACGTAACCGTTTGTTCATTCATCGTTTTGTAATAAATATAAAATTTGTTACAATCTTCAAAGGAAAGCTTCATCATATATGATAAATGTTGATGTAGTTAAGTGCCCTTTGAAGTTTGTAAACAAATAGATTTTGTAAAATTTAGTAGCATATTTGTCAATCACTAAAGAGTTAACTCGCTTACATTGATTAGTGGTTATCTGATATTGGATGCTTTAAATATTTACTCCATGGAATATTATGCGTGGGTAGTTTAATATTTTTGGAATATCTTAATGTTATAAATTAAAAAGTCTGTCTGTTACGTTTTCACAGCATGTCATAAACATGGTGTTACATGATTTGGCTAGGTATTTTACGACCGGCCGCCTGCCTGACGTCAACTTACCTTAGTCGACTTTTACGATACCTCAATAAAAAGTGAGGGTGGTCTATTCTACTCAGACGGCTCCCACACGGTAGGTCAACTTACCTTAGTCGCCTTTTACGACAACTCGGTAAGAAATGAGGCCAATCTATTCTACTCAGCTACTCATTAATTAATACTCATCATGGAACAAGGGCAAAGAAAAATAAGACAAAAGATCCTCTTATATTTGATTTATGTCTACACTGGAGATAAAAACAAAGAACGCATTTAAAGGGCATAAAGGGTTAAATTACACCGTTATACGGGCTTTATGTTGTTATTTAACAGTTTAGGCTTATCTACCCATATAATAATATTAGAAATACGAATGTCTGTCTGTATATCGCCTCATCCGAAGAATAAAGTTACATGTTCCATGTTTATACATTAGCCATTTTGTATCCGGATGAATAGAATAGACCACCCTCATTTCTTACCGAGGTATAAAAAGCAGCTAAGCTAAGTTTACCCGCCGTGTGGTATCCCGTTGAGTAAAATAGATCACCCTCTTACTTACCGAAGTGTAGTAAAATACCACAGGTAAGTTGACGTCAGGTAGGAGGGTGGTCGAAACCACGAAGCCTTACCGAGGTGTCTAAAAAGGCGACTAAGGTAAGATTCACCGTGTGGTATCTAGCTAAGTAGAATAGACCACCCACATTTACCGAATTGTCGTAAAAGGTGACTAAGGTAAGCTGACCTACCGTGTGGTATCCGTTTGAGTAGAGTATACCACCCTCATTTCTTATCTAGGGGTCGTAAAAGGTGATTAAGATAAGTTAACCTCAGGCAGGCGGCCCGCCGTAAAATAACTAGCCAAATTAACTGACAACATGTTTATAACATATTGTACCGACTCTACTTAGAGTGGGATAAGGGCAGGAGGATGATTATATATTTTCACTATATATTAATGATTATATATAGTGAAAAAAATTTTGTTTTACAAAAAAGAGCTATACGTGGAATTTATAATTTAAGGCCGCGTGATTCCCTGCCAGAGAAGTTTAAGGAAACAGGTATTCTTACATTTGCTTCACAGTATATTTTAAGCAATTTAATTTATGTACATAAAAATATAAAGAATTATAAAACGATAGGTGATGTATACAATAGACAAAGCAGGAACCGACATAAGCTTGCGGCTCCTGCTTTGCGCCTTGCAAAAGTGCGTAACTCGTTTGTGGGTTTTGGTATAAGATTCTATAATAAAATTCCGCAATCAATTTCAGCACTGCCATTACAGCAGTTTAAAAACACTGTTAAAAAGAGGCTGATACAGAAAGCCTACTATACTCTTGAAGATTATTTAGAAGATAAGAATGTGTGGATATAGCTCTCTTTGAACCTGTACAAGACAGTAACAACTTAATGTAAATAGTATTAAGAATTATATTTTTAAAAGAGCAACCGCCGTGTTTCTTGCTGGCTCTTCTCGGTAGGAACAGCTTTCCGAACCAGCAGTAGAGTTGACGATTCAAAAGCACTTGTTTACAAGTTTATTTGAATAAAGAATATTTTGAATTTGAATTTGAATATCCCACCATTCGATGAATATAGTTACATATTCTATGTTTAAACATAAGATTATCTTCTTAAAATAACACCGAGCAAACCTCCGTCATCCGGATATTTTGGTCATATATGTCCACTGTAAGATTACTAGATCAAAAAACTCCACTATTTCTATTTATAAATTCTTTTATACATATTCTCTACGATCATAAGCAACTTAAAGATCATTAAAAACGGATATGACGGATCGTTCGCGTAGGTCGGCATTAGTCTTTGATCAATCAGGTTGATACAACTCTTTGTTGTATATTATTGTACCAATTTAAAATAGTTATTTGTTTTGTTATGGAAAATTTGCTATTTTTAAGATATTCAAAATATATTATAAAGTACTTGCTGTATGTCTTCACTTGCGTGGAAATCAGTGTCACAAAGTTTTCCGCAAAATTTCCCACGTAATTCAAAATATCCCGCGTAAACACATTTTAATTCCTAATTAAAATTTAAATTAAACCAATTTTATGATGGAGACATCATAAAATTATAAAAATATGTCCATACTCGTATATACGCCGTGTGGTATCCGGCTGAATAGAATAGTACCACCCTCATTTCTTGCCGAGGTGTTGTAAAAAGCTACTAAGTTAAGACGACCCGCCGTGTGGTATCCGACTGAGTAGAATAGACCACCCTCATTTCTTACAGAGGTGTCGTAAAAGTCGACTAAGGTAAGTTGACCCACCGTGTGGTATCCGGATTAGTAGAATAGACCACCCTCTCTCTTACCGAGGTGTCTTAAATTACGACTAAAGTAAGTTGATGTCAGACAGGTAACCGGTCGTAAAAACGCAGCCAAATCATGTAACAATATGTTTATAACATGTTGTGCCGACCCCACTTAGAGTGGGATAAGGGCAGGAAGATGATGATGTCCATACTCGTATATGACCAAAACGTCATTTAAAAATTTATAAGTTAACAATTTAGAACCACTCCATATTATGAAACAATATCCCCACAGCGTCTGTCTGCTTACAATAAACTTAACATCTAATTTACGGGTTTTATTCAATAAAAAGAGTAATTTATAAACTAGATTCAAAAGTTTAATTTTATAAGGTTTTTTGTAAATTAATAGAAATATGACTATAACTGTTACTTAGTTTCTACTGTTTCCATATTTGTCAGTCACCCATAACACTGGTATTATGCTACTTTGGGTACGGACGACTCCGTCTAAAATAAATAGTGCGTTCATCAAACACAAGACAAGTGATTTGTTCATAGACTTGAAAAATTATAGAATAAACATCTCCAGCTGTCGTCCATTGATTGAAATTATACCGAACAAATTCTATATTCATACAAACTGTTAGTATTTACATATTATATTTAAACGTAATGTAAACAACGGATGTGTTATATCAACAGAATGTCCATTTTGTGTATTAAACATTGATAGGGAAGTTTGATAGAAAATTGGTGTGCCGATAATATTGTAAATGTGAAAGTGGATTTGTTTGTACTTCCTTTTTGTCTGCTCCATTAATCTAAGTGTGATGTTCTATATCTCTATAGCCTTATAAATGGACTAGCTTACAGTCAAAGAATTTTTCAAATCGGTCCAATAGCTCCTGAGATTGTCGTTTTTAAACAATCAAACAAACAACTCTCCAGCTTTATATATTAGTATAGATAAAATTATTTTACTCATTTCCATTAGGTCGCTTACCTAATTAAATACAGCCCATAGCGATAGTTTTCAGTGCCTTTCATTTACGTAACTTTTGGAAACAGTATTGATTAATTTTATAGCTGCTTAAACCTTGCGTTTCTTTTGTATGAACATTTGAATCACAATAACAATTTGAATAAGAATGTAAAACGACCGAACCGAGAAAGGCTCTTAAACAGTAAAAATATTTCCCTATTCCTTTATCATCCGACACTGAGCAGAAATGGCTGAAGTTCAAACTCAATTTGCACTTCAGATTTCGTCGAAAAGTCAAGAGTTCGCTTTAGCGGAGATGAATTATTAATATTTGTGAGCATTTATATAGAAACGAGTCCATTTTTATTATTCATAAATGGTTTACGATTACCATCATAATCTGACATTAATGGATGATCGAATTGCTATAAAAATTGTTCATTTCAAAGATGTTTTTTGAGTTTACATTACATTTTTGTAAAAAATAGACTGTTCGACCTTTGCTTAGTATATTAATGGGTGGTAATACAAAACATTACTGCATCAATTTTGTTCGTCTACCATCGCATTCAACGATAAATAGATCTAGCTAGTTTTTGGGGTAAAGGCCTCTTCTCTCCTTTTTTTGCGGAGAAATATTGGAGTAGCTCCACGCTAGACCTACCACGCTGCTCCAATGCGGATTGATAGGTTACACATATCTCCAGAATTCTCTAGCGATATGCAGGTTTCCTCACGATGTTTTCCTTCACCGAAAAGCGTGTGATAAATTGCAATTACCTAATTCATTTGACACAAAAGTTTAAATCAATTAGATACATAAGTTTTAACAGAAAAACTTATTGGTGTCTGCCCGGATTCGAACCCGTGACCTCCTGGAAAGAGTCGCACGGTGTTACCGCTGGGCTACCACAGTCTTTATTTTTAGAAAACTTCGTTTTATTTGTGTTTTCAGACAATGAGAAACTGCTCAATTTCATTAAAATACCAAAAAAAAAGTAATGATTTTATTACGGACTAGCGGCCTGCCCCTGCTTCGCACGGGTATAAAATATATATCCCATGTCATTCAGTGTAAAAAAATGATTAAAACCGATCCAGTAGTTTTGATTTATTCATTACTGCCCGTGGCCCGCAAGCGTTAAATTTGGAGAAAAACAATTTCCTTTCCCTATACCAAGAAGATTTCCTGCTATCTTTGGAATATCTAAATTCATATAGTACATTTTTACTTATTTACTTTTACATTTTCCCTATGTATTTAATTTTTACAATTAATTACAGAATGTCTTTATATACAACATTCACAGCTTCCTTGTCGTTAAACAAACTCTGGAAAGAACGATATAGCTGCTGGATTCGAAGTGCTATAGGGTGAAACGCGGCCTCCGCATGGCATTTTAAATCTGTAATATCTCCGAAAATGTTCACTTAAATTACATGCTGTAAACGGCGATATTGATCTATATTAAATCAACAATTTATTTAAGGTACTCAATTGGATAAGGATTAATGCTGTATTGTATAAAAATTGCTTTGAACATAAGGCATCATTTTTCGTAAAAACTAAATGAAAAAACTGCTATTGTGGGTTATCCATAAGAGATAGACATATACCATCGCGGACTTTTCTGTAGACCTTTTTAAGGTGTACAAATACTTAGTACATCATTTTGATAAATCTCGTAGGGTTTAGCCTGCGTTTGCAATGTAAGCATTTAGTTGCGCCTCCGGTCGCTGCTAAATTCGAAGTGCTTATAGGTCGAAGCGCGGCCTCCTCACGGGATTTTAAATCTGTAATATCTCCGAAAATGTTCACTTAAATTACATGCTGTAAACGGCAATATTGATCTATATTAAATCAACAATTTATTTAAGGTACTCAATTGGATAAGGATTAATGCTGTATTGTATAAAAATTGCTTTGAACATAAGGCATCATTTTTCGTAAAAAGTAAATGAAAAAAACTGCTATTGTGGGTTATCCATAAGAGATAGACATATACCATCGCGGACTTTTCTGTAGACCTTTTCAATGTGTACAAATACTTAGTACATCATTTTAATAAATCTCGTATGGTTTAGCCTGCGTTTGCAATGTAAGCGGAAAAAAATGTAATTATTTACAGAAACCTCAAAAATTACAGTATTTCTTTACTTCGTATTGAATGTTATTATACGTACAAACCTTCCTCTGGAATCACTCTATCTATTAAAAAAAACCGCATCAAAATCGGTTGCGTAGTTTTAAAGTTTTATGCGTACATACGGAAATATGGACTTTGTTTTATAATATGTAGTGATTATAGCAAAATAATATTCTCATTACTTTTGTATTATGGACCTCCGCAAAGTAACGCCTAATTCTATAAATTAGAATACGAAAGTAAATTTCGCCAGTATGTACAAGATTATAAAAGCTCATATCAGAAATTTGGCGGAATCGAAGCCAGAAGACCTCGGTTGAAGTCCAGACGTCCCCATTCAGATTATTTATGTTCTTTTTTTCATCCATCTTTTGTGAGAAAAACTATATAGAAATAAATTACATAGACTGTCTGTCTATAATTTATGTGTTGAAAACGACGATTAAAGTATTATCTCTTTCAATCTAGATGATGAAAAAGATTATAAATTTAAGGATTTTACTTCAAAAGAACCCAAAGAAAAGCGTGTATGTCTAATAAATATTTGATTCGCATTTTGCACATAAAACGTGCATTAGAATGAAAAAGAAAATCGGAGGAGTGAGAAAATCCTCAAAGAAATATAAATTATTGATGCCTTCTGAATGTATTGAGATAAATTTTCAAGAAAATAGCTAAAATACTTTTGCATTTATTCAATACTTTACATTTGATTTTACCTATGGCAAAATATAATGGATGTAAATCTGTTCACAGACACATTTTTAAATGTTATAAAGCAATAATGATATTTTATGTATAGAAACCCCCTATACTATCGGATTAGCCCTACTACTTTCAAACCTATCTGCGGCACTTATTGATTCATTTATAACACAAATATTAAGTTACTTACTTTTTGGGAGGACAGCCGTGTGAGTAAATATGAAATAAAAACTACTATAAAATTATGACTGCTGATGCGCGCTCAAAAGATATAGCATGGAGTGTGTGATTTACTAAATCTTTTACGGATCTCCTAATTTCAGATCTAATCACATAAATACACTTCAATTATCATATGCTCTCATGCCACTGTGAAACTAAAATTAATATAATATTCCAAATAAATAAAATATTTTCAATTCCCGACAAAGTGAACACGACAGATTCGCAAGCTTTTGTGGTCAGGGTTGGAGCACGAAACTTAATGCTAGAGTGCTCTTTAGCTTAAAAACATTAAATGACGTACTAATTGACCACATTTAGATATGCGCATATCTTTCATATTTAAATAAGTTAATCTAGTATGTATATATATATATTTGGAATCTCGGAAACGGCTTTAACGATTTTCCTGAAATTCAGCATGTAGGGGGTTTTCGGGGAGAAAAATCGATCGAGTTTTTATGTAAAAAAAGATTGTTTTGTCCCTGTTTTTGGGCATTACAAAACACTAACATTTATATTGAATTGAATTTTCGCTATTAACTCAAGTCAAGTCGGTGTAGATTATTTGGGAAACGGGCAGCCACGAGAAACGTAAATAACTAGGATCGATCCCAACTAAATTATTATTATTTATTTTTTTTAAGTTTTTTTTTTAAATTACCGAGCAAGGCTCGGTCACCGAGATATTATTTTGAGTATGAGTTACATTGCAGCATTGAAAATAATAAGAATGACGGGTGTGAACCACGGGGAAATTCTCTAAACTTCACCTTAGATGATTTGACGATATCCACTGACTTCAAATTAGTTCAGTAACTGGGTGTCTGAGCTTTGCTTGGTAATTAAAAAGAAATAAATAAAAAACAATTTAAAAATAATGAGCTTACAAAAAATAATGTACTTTCACCTCTTTAGTCTGCCCGTTCCCAACTGAGGTACAACTTTACAAATGAAAGCAAAAATAACCTATGTATTCTATTTATATTTTAGCAATTTTACAATGCCTGAAAATAGGTATAAAACGACTTTTACGATCGATTTACTACCCCCGTAATCCCCTACATACTGAATTTCATGAAAATCGTTTCCGTTTCCGTAATTTAGATTATGTATTGACATACTAGTATACATTTTGGCTCAATTAAAGAATAAACAAGATTATCACGTATCATCCTGTCCGAAGAATAAAGTCACTTGTCCCATGTATAAGTATAGGAAATGTGACTTTATTCTTCCAATAGGGCGATATATTTTGAATTTGAGTTATATCGTAGGGAAACATTCAATGGAGCGAACCAAGGGAATTTACTAGAACTTTCGCTATTCCAAAGATATAATACAAAAACTAAATTAGCATTCTTCAATATAGATTATTACATGATACTTTTTCATTCAGTGTTTCCCAACCTTTTTTGTGCTATGCCCCACCTAAGCCTTTTTAAATTTTTTATGCTCCTGACATAATTTTTCATATTCAAATATTGAATTGTTTACTTCATCATCCTCCTGCCCTTATCCCACTCTAAGTGGGGTTGGCACAACATGCTACAAATATGTCACAAGATTTGGCTACGTATTTTACGACCGGCCGCCTGCCTGATGTCACCTTATCTTAGTTGTATTTACGATGGCTCGGTAAGAGAGTGATCTATTCTATTCAGCCAGATATCACACGGTTAGTCAACTTACCTTAGTCGCCTTTTACGACACCTCGGTAATGAGTGTAGTATATTCTACTCACCCGCGGATACCACATTACAAAGGGAGTACAATATGAGTTAAATAAATTTACATTAACAAAGCTTGTTTTACCTGGTCAAATAGGTGCACGCGTTGGTAGATTTTGAACTGCATTGTCATTTGTGATTTAAATTGAATCCTTTGAGATGTTTCAAATTGCCCGTCAATGTTGCATACATCAGAGGCGGCCAAAAGCATGATCGCAGACTGTTGCGTAAAGGAAAATTAGTTTAAAAGAACCTACTTGTATTTATATTAAAAATGCAAAAAAAAATACAAAACTATTTATTTCTTTACATTAATTCATTACAAGAAATACAGATTGAAACCTTCTAGTATAAGTATTAGAAATACTTGTGGCTGAAGGTCTCGCTCTTCCATAGCAAAGGTAAGTTATTATAAATATATTAAAAAGGTAAGTATTTACTATTTATTAAGTATATTGTAATCCGACATTATACGTCTATTTTTCTTATCAAACAATTTTTTTTTTAAATATTTCTACGCTGGAAGAATTGCTATTGGCGAATGGTACACTTGTTATTTAACATTCACGACTTCTGAATTTCTCTAGTCCGCTTTGAGAAAAACCCTCGTCCACACACACGGCACCTACCTTTTTATACCTACTCAAGAAATAGGTTACAGTCGTTACGTCGTTACAGGTAGTTTTCACTGTTATCATATTTAAAATTAATAACAAGTTTGAAAAAGAAACCAGTTAAAGTATGACATAAGTAACTTGGGCTAAACGCCCAGTTCTAGTCATTATATGAGTTTTATGAATCATGCATGCATGCATGTATGGTAACGGATAATGTAATCTACTTTTTAGCATTAAATAAATTTCCTTTGTAACAAAAATTAATCCATCTCTTTAAAATATTATTATCTTATATGTATCAATCCGCCGTGGGGTATCCAGCTGAGGAGAATAGACCACCCTGATTTCTTTCCGATGTCTCATAAATAGCAAGGTAAAGGTTAAGTTGGCCCGCCGTGTGGTATCCGGCTGAGTAGAATAGATCACCCTCATTTATTACCGAGATGTCGTAAAAGGCGATTAAGGTAAGTTGAATTCAGGCAGGCGGTCGTAAAATAACTAGTCCAAGCATATAATATATTGTGCCGACTCCAATGAGAGTGGAATAAGAGCAAGAGAATAATGATTTCAGTATTTGTTTGCCAGCCGTTACAGAATAATTTGGTAGGCGTTTTGTGAAACGTAGCATCAATTATGTCAGTTCCGGACAATTGAACCCGAGACGAACAACGTCACGATAAACTAGATGACTTGCTCATAGTCAAGGCTGTGCCCACGCTTTTGGAGCAATTTAAATTTATAAAACATCGTTATGTCCTCAACTGACTGAAAACAATCTATACATATTATAACACAAACCCAAAAGCTGTGTCTTTTTGTGATCGATTTTCTCAAAATCTAATTAACTGATACTTGTACATTGTTACCTAAAAGATAGTGGAATTTTTACAGGAGGTTTAGGTTAATAGTTAATAAACATATGTATAACCCAGCGGTAACACCATGCGACCCTTTCGAGGAGGTCACGGGTTCAAACCCCGAGCAGGCACCAATGAGTTTTTCTGTTAAATCTTATGTGACTAATTGATAATTGCAATTTATCACACGCTTTTTGGTGAAGGAAAACATTGTGACGAAACCTGCTTATTTGTAGAGAATTCCGGAGATATGTGTAACCTACCAATCCGCATTGGAGCAGCGTGGTAGTTCTTAGCTCCAAACCATTTCTGCAAAATGGAGAGAAAAGGCCTCTTCCCAGCTGTGGGATAGTAACAGGCCGCTACTTTAAACATATACACATATTTACGTAAATTATGTTGAAGAGATGCAAAAACTCGACTGCTGGGAGATTTAATCGCATGCAACGCATAGTTATAGTTATAGTTTACTAGGGTAATGTACTAGAGAATTGTAGAGCCATTAAAAGACTACAAAAAGACCGCGAATGCATGTCAGTTAACTCGTTGTTTCTAATGCGTGCCTACAATTAAAGCCTGAAATGCGTTTCTGGCATTTATATTATGTGCTAGGCATAACTTCGGCCGTTCATGAATATTTTACTGATTGCAATTTTAAACGCAATTTTAAAACATCACATCATCCTCGTGTCCATATCCCTAAGTGGGGTCGGCACATGTTACAAACATGTTATCACATGATTTGGCTACGTATTTCACGCCTGACGTCAACTTACCTTAGTCGTATTTTACAACACTTAAGAGTAACACTTAAGGTAAGAAAGAGTGTGGTCTATTTTACTCAACTGGATCTATTTTACTCAACCGCATACCATACGGTGGGTCAACTTACCTTAGTCACCTTTTACGATACCTCGATAAGAAATGACGGTGGTCTATTTTACTCAACCGGATACCACACGGCGGGCCAATTTACCTTAGTCGCCTTTTACGACACCTCGGTAAGAAATGAAGGTAGTATTATTCTATTAAGCCGGGTACCACACGACGTGTCATTTTAAAACATAAGTTCCAAAATAGTCTATATTATTTTTTGTTAATAAAGATGCGAACAATAATTCGATACATTTATTCCTATTCACTTACCAAATGACAAAAGTCATTTACCTCCGTAAGTAAATACAAATAACTTGTAAACTTTGAGGGAAACTGTCATAAGCAATTAAACGAAAGTTTGAATTAATTGTACTGGCAGCTTTAGTTTCAAAGTCTGTAGATGATTTGCTTTTTATATCTTGCAAGAAATATATTTATGTTGTTTTATTCATAAAATTTGGTTATTCCTTGTCAATAATAACATAATATTCATTGCTTTTGATTTATGTTGTATTGGTGTCTATGTTTTCACTGTGTTTGAAAAACATTTTAATTACTAGAAGTCCATGAAATGTAGGTATATATTTGTAAGGATTGATTTGAACACAAGTGTCATGGGACTTAATATTTGTGTTATGGGTAATAGACAGCCTACCTTACCTTACACACCGTATAACCTTTACCTTACCTTACCTTGTATATTTATATACAAGACACATATTATATGTAATACATACATACAGAAACATACACTAACTCACACTAATACTGATGTACAATGAAACATACACGGTCTCGTGATGCACCACGTTAGTAACACGGGAGCCCTTGGTGAGAGTGGACGTGAAGTGAAATGTGGTTACTTGTTAGTCCGCGTTTGAGCCTGTGCTATATTCATACAACATTAGTGTAGTGTATGCGGGTTGAGACGTGTGTAACGTACTTTGTACATTTATATACAAGACACATATATGTAATCCATACATGAACATAGTCACACTAACTCACACTAGTACAAAGACACATACACGGTCTCATGATGCACCACGTTAGTAACACGAGAGCCCTTGGTGAGAGTGGACGTGAAGTGACATGTGGTTACTTTTTAGTGCGTGTTTAAACCTGTGCTATAATCATACAACATTAGTTTGTATACACTACAGTTACAGTGCGAGGAATTGTTACTCCAGGCTAAGGAATAAGCTTAGACGATCGAGTGTGAGAGGTTACCTATGTCTCAAAGCTATATTAATACATGAACAAAACGTAAACTTAATTCGAGTTGCAGTAATAACAGTACGAAATCACCAATGGCTTATATTTAACAACAATATTATCAATTTTAGATCAAATTATCCTTTTTGGTTTTTATTTGACTAAATTATGTTCTGTTAAAGCTTTGTGACCTTTAAAATTAATAAACTAGATGAATCATTCTGTTATGATTCACATAGTTTTAAGACTGCTCTATTGAGATGTAAGCAAATCATCATCCTCCTGCCCTTATCCCACTCTAAGTGGGGTCAGCACAACATGCTATAAACATGCTGTCACATGATTTGGCTGCATTTTTACGACCGGCCGCCTGCCTGACGTCAACTTACCTTAGTCGTATTTTACGACACCTCGGTAAGAAAGAGGATGGTCTATTCTACTAAACCGGATACCACACAGTGGGTCAACTTACCTTAGTCGCCTTTTACGACACCTCGGTAAGAAAGAGGGTGGTTTATTCTACTAAACCGGATACCATACAGTGGATCAACTTACCTTAGTCGCCTTTTACGACACGTCGGTAAGATAGAGGGTGGTCTATTCTACTAAACCGGATACCACACGGTGGGTCAACTTACCTTAGTCGCCTTTTACGACACCTCGGTAAGAAATGAGGGTGGTCTATTCTATTCCGCCGGATACCACACGGCGTGTTGTAAGTAACGGCCTGTTACTATCCCACTGCTGGGCATAGGCCTCCTCTCTCCATTTTTGGAGAGAAGGGTTGGAGCTAAGACCTATCACGCTGCTCCAATGCGGATTGGTAGGTTACACATATCCCTAGGATTCTCTAGAGATATGCAGGTTTCCTGACGATGTTTTCCTTCACCGAAAAGCGTGTGATAAATTGCAATTATCAATTAGACACATAAGTTTTAATAGAAAAACTCATTGGCGTCTGCCCGGGCTTGAACCCATGATCGTCTCTAGAGATTCAAATGGTCGCACCGCTAGGCCATCACAGCTACACACATCACGGCGGGTTGAGATGTTAGCAAATGTCATTGTATTATTTCAATAAACACAACATAATCCTAATTCATCGCACTTTATATAATAGAAACATAATGACGTAGTTCCAAGGACGTCTTGAGATCAACAGGCGCACGGGTGCAAGGAGTCTGGCGCCCAAAATCCCCCTTTCCTCAGTGCAAGTAGTACAATGGCGCCCCCCCCTTCCCCTATTATCAGAAGGATTAAGGCGCCCCCCAACGCCTGGCGCCCGGATGCATTACACCCCATCACCATGATTGAAGATGCGAATGCGTAGTTCCATAATATAAAAATAATGATAATATTAATTTTGCGTTTTGAAAAAATCTATGGTAATTCTAAAAAATCGTGTATTATCTGTTTACATAGTTTGAATCTCTTCGCTGCTACTGTCAGTTAGTTTTTATTTATTTATTCAAATACATTAATAGTTTTTACAATTTGTTTCTTAGTTTACAATGTTCCATAGTATCCTTGTCTTGACGACTTGTCTGGATATTGCACATTCCTATTAAACAAATAATCTGAATAGAAACTTAACAAAATTATATTTATTGAAATAATATTAAATTATAATAAATATATTATTTATAATATCACTGTACATTCATAATTTATCTTTATAATTTGTTACAGGTTGCTTTAAGAAAAGTCAAACTGAATTTCGGTAAGTTAAATACATAGAATAATACCACCCTCTTTTCTTACGGAAGTGTCGTAAAAGTCGACTAAGGTAAATTGACTCACCGTGTGGTATCCGTTTAAGAAGAATAGTCCACCCTCTTTCTTATAGAGGTGTCGTAAAATACGACTAAGATAAGTTGACGTCAGGCAGGCGGCCGGTCGTAAAATACTTAGCCAAATCATGTGACAACATGTTTACAACATGTTGTGCCGACCCCACTTAGTGTGAGATAAGGGCAGGAAGATGATGAAATACATTTATTTTCAAACTATAAAAATCTTAAAATTAATAGTAACGATAAAATTCAAACCGGCATGTGCTGTCTTTTCCGTACAAAAGTACATTTTTATTGTGAGTTTTTAAATTATTAAATTTCAATTTCATAATAAATAACCACGCGATTATAGATTTTCGATAGACACAAATGAAAATAACTTAAAACAAAGTATATATTTAAAATCTTAGGTATAAATTAATTTCAACAAAATAAGGAAAGGTAATTCTTCTGAGTTAATGAGTTTTTAACATAAAATAATAATTTATATGCCGTGGATTGTTGTCGCGTGATAGGTTGATAATAGATGGCGCTTTTTAATGTCATTCTATTCCTGTAGAAGGAACCGGATTTCTATAGCATATATGTTAACCCGGTGTATAAGAAAAAATCGTGCCAAATTTCATAGATATTCGTTCATTGAATTCGCCGTGAAAGAGTAACAAACATACATCCATAGTCACAAACTTTCACATTTATAATATTAGTAGGATAGAATGTATAGTATAAACAAAATTTTATTATTTTGCGATTATTATGCTGTACCCCGTTAAAACTTTACTTAAGAGTTGTAACCCTTAGGTACCTATCTATATCCCAATCCTACTGTCCTATTCTAATTCCTACTAATATTATAAATGCGAAAGTTTGTGAATATGGATGTATATTTGTTACTCCTTCAGGGCAAATCCGCTGAACCAATATCGATGCAATGGTAGATTATAAACTTTCGCGAGTCATACTAATTAATATATAAATAAACGGGGTACCTTATACAAAGGTAACTCGAGGTTATCGCGATGAGACCCGTTTGTTTAGATATTAATCAATATCGATGCAATATGGCACAATTATTCCTTATACACCGAGGTAACATATAGGCTATAGAAATCCTGTTAATTCTACAGGAATAGGATGACATTGAAAAGCGCCATCTATAATCAACCTATCACGCGACAACAGTCCACGCGAACTAAGTTGCGGATAAAAGCTAGTTTTTCAATAACATCGTATGGTACAGATGTTATCGATGCTATAAAAAGTGATGTCCCCAAAACGGCCACGAAAACTTATGTCATAAGGCTATATTGTTTTATTTTAGCGTTGCGTGGGTTTGGTATAATTACACCCGTCTCCACACACCCAAAAATAACAGCAGATGTTTGGGTAGGAAGATTAAACGGTCCGTCGTGGCCCAGAAGCAAGTCAGATATACAAACTGCCAATTCACTTAAAGTTTAGGGTTGCCACATTTAAACTTTATAAAAATTTATAACATTATTATTTTTAGCATATATTAGCAATTGACTACATAGCCGTGTGGTATCGGGCTGAATAGTACCACCCTCATTTCTTACCCAGGTGTCGTAAAAGGCGACTAATCTAAGTCGACCCGCCGTGTGGTATCTGGTTGAGTAGAAAAGACCAACCTCATTTCTTACCGAGGTGTCGTAAAAGGCGACTAAGGTAGGTTGACCCACTGTGTGGTATCCGGTTTAGTTAAATAGACCACCCTCTTTCTTACCGAGGTGTCGTAAAATACGACTGAGGTAAGTTGACGTCAGGCGGCCGGTCGTAAAAACGCAGCCAAATCATGTGACAGCATATTCATAACATGTTGTGCCGACCCCACTTAGAGTGGGATAAGGGCAGGAAGATGATGATGATGATGATTAGCAGTTGACCACAATCTCAGTGTAATATTGGAAATTGTTGTCCAATTTTCTATAAGCTGTCTGTGTACAATATAGCAGTTACCTGATACTCTAAAATCAACTTCTTTAAGTATATAATAATTAATAGCAACGATAAAAACATTTCGCTATCATAAGTGTCTGTAGTTAATGTATAGAACCGGCTATACTCACGTGTTATTCTATCGGGTTAGCCCGACTAGTTTCGAACCCATCCGGGGCACTTATTCATGAGTTCTTTACACGACGTTATATACTGCGTATAGCAGCTCGCTGGGCGCGCTTCTTCAACGTGTCGCGAGTACAGACGTGAGTATAGCCGGTTCTATACATTAACTATGAATACTACTCACGATAGTTTAAATTTAAAAAAAGTGTCCTAAGTTATCTATAAAAAATGCTGAATGTCGAATATCTGGTTACCTAGGTAATGTATAGAAACCGGGTATACTTATGTCTAATTCTATCGGGTTTGTCCACTACTATTTACGAGCCCATCCGGGGCACTTATTCGTAATCTCTTTATATGACGAAACTAAATCTGGTCACCTATTTTAATATGCAATATAGAGTATGTAAGTAAATATCGCAATCAAAAACTTTATATTAAAGAATAATCAGCAGGACAGAGACCAGATATTAAAAGTTGTCGATGTCAAAACTGAAAAATTGTCTTTACTGTTCAAGATACTATATATTTTCTTCATTTTCTAGCGCTACTTTATCTTCAAAGAAATGTTATTTGTTTATTTTTTTATATAATGAAGTCATAGACTAGCAAAGAAATCAGCGAATGTCCATGGGTTAAAAAGAAAATATTCTTGGTACAAAATCAAAATGGTGGCCTTAAATTTTCTGTATTTACATTATTAGCGATTACACCTCAACGCTGTATTAAAAGGCAACAAATTTTAGCCTTTTGAAAACGTTCCCTATTCATAAGTAAGTATAAACCATAATAAAATAATTTAATGTAAAATCAGCAACCCTATTGAAACATACTGTCGTTGCATATTTAATTGTGCTTGAATAGAAACGAAAATATAATTACGCTGTTGTTCATCTATCATGAAATTATTGCAGTTCCAGTTACATACAATTATTTGGCGTCAAAATAACATTAATTTTGCATTTTATTCATTCATACGAATATACAATTTGTATTTAGGTGTTACGGTACTTCATTTTAATTTATAATACCGTTATAATAGATACAAAATGTTTATTCAATCGTGAGTGTCAATTTATATTGAATGGAATTAACCGTGTTTTTAATTAAATAGGAAGCGATTTGCTTGATCTGTGTACAAGCCTTACCCGTTACTTTGTTTGCGACAACTTAAGTATTATTATTCTCTTTACTGTTAACCCTGTATTATGTTCCTACTCCCGAAAGGAGAAACGAAAATTTTTATGCGTTATTCAAGTTTATTTTCAATTGTACCTTATTTAATTCACATTACTCCAGATTATTAATCACGCTGTGTTATACGCAGATAGACAGATTGATTTTTTGCAGTCGTTATATCTATACTAATATATATATAGCTGAAGAGTTTGTTTGTTTGATTGATAACGCGCTAATCTCAGGAACTACTTGTTCGATTTGAAAAATTACTTCAGTGTAAGATCCAAGTAAGTCTATTTATCGAACAAGGCCATAGAATATCACGCTAAGATGAATAGGAGAGGAGCAGCTATAAAAATATTGCTAAAACGGCTAAATTTAAAGCTTTCCTTACGTGCGCTAAGTAAACGGTGAAAGTTATTAAAAAATCTGTTATATTAACTCACGATAACTGATTTTATGCGTAAAATTTGAATTCCGGAAAAAATTGTTACACACTGATTTCCATGCGGGCATCTGTTAATTTATAAAAATATATCTTTTTTGAATGTGACAACCCTACGATATGACACTGACATTGCATCTATAAAATGGGCTCACCACGGACATCAACAAACGAGAGTTTAATTCCGTCGACGTCATCTTAGTACTAAAATAATTTATTCCGTTGGTTATATGAATGTTTTATGGCAAAGTTTTATATCAACTATTAATTTTATCACTCTTTTGTGCGAATGGAATGTCTATACTTAAAGAAGTGTTTATAACTAATATTATTGATTATATTATATATAGGCTATCTTTATCCATGAACATCCTATGTCTCAATGTGTGTTTACGCTAATCTTATAAACTACTGAACCGATTTCAATGAAATTTTCTAGATACTTATATTTTGTTTTAACTTAAAGGATAGGATAGTTTTTGTTATTAGTTTTTCTCGACTAGTCATCATTCTCCTGCCCATATCCCACTCTAAGTGGACTCGGTATAACATGTTTTAAACATGTTGTAACAAGATTCGGATAGGTATTTTACGACAGGTGCCAGCCTGACATCATCTAACTTTAATTGCTTTTTGCGACACCTCGTTAAGACAGGTCTTCCTGGCTTCTAGTATTTATATAAAAAGGTATTACTTTCCAAAGAAATATATGAATGAGGTTGGATATAAATTGATATAGCATACAAATTACAATAAAGATGAGCATATAGATTTAATAAGGATATTGGGGAGATTAGCGGGAGGTTCGGTTAGTAGATTAATGGGTAGATTAGGTTAAATTTTAGCGAGTGAATTATCAGATTCGGATTATTAAATGAAAAGATTAATGGGTAGAATTAGCGAGTATTAGTATATTAATTAATGATAAATCTGTCAACATTAGCTGCTTTAATTTTATATCGATTGGTAATAATTGAAGTGAATGATATTGTATATAGGGATTTTGATTTTCATGAAATTCAGTATGTAGGGTTTTGTGTGTGATCTAGTTATTTTTTATTTAAGAAATTTTTCGTTGAATTCCTGTTTTCAGGCATTGAAATACTGCTAAAATATAAATAGAATATTAATTAATTTTGCTGTTATTTGTAAATTCATAATAGCTCAGTTGAGAACGGGCGGACTAAGGAAGTTATAACACCCGGGATCAAGTCACATATATCACCAGTCCTTTCTTTTTTTTGTAATTGCATTTATTTTATCTTTTAAAAAAAATACCGAGAAAGGCTCGATCACTCAGATACTATTATATTAACAAGTAAATGAGTGAGTGAATAAGTGTTTAGATTAACGAGTACATTATTCAGTTCATCAGCCAGTGAACAATTATAATAGAATGGAATAATAATAATATTTCAGCGCGTCGCGCAATTATTGTTGATATCACTATTCCGCATGACGATAATCTCATAAAAGCTGAAAAAGGAAAATTAACTAAATATTTGGATCTAGCTCATAAGATTACCGCCATGTGAAATATTGATTAGACAATAATTGTCCCAATTGTTGTATCGCTAAACGTTCTACTAGCGATGAGCGTCGACCATCATCTCAAGAGGCTCTCGCTTAGTTGTGGGATCAAGGGCAGGATACAGAAGGCAGTGTTGCTTGAGACGGCATGCATTGTGAGGAGGTTCCTCACTCTGTATTCCTAACCGCTTGGGGAGCTTGTGTACTTTCTCCGCTTTCCGTGGATGACAATTTATTTATATTTTTTGAAGTGACAACATCTTAAATTAGGTTGCGGCTTGGAGTCATGAAAAAGTGTAACGCCCGCTCACATCTGTTACGATGAGTCACCGAACGAAAGAGAGGCCCGCCGGACTGGCGAATGCCTTGCGCCTCTCTCCCACTTCATTCGATCACATTTAAAAAGACGTTATCACGTAAAATCTTTGCCCGTAAAACCGACTTTACAGGCAACCGTTTTTTTTTCCTGAAATTCATCATGTAGGGGGTTATGTTGGAGAAAATTTGATCTAGCCAAGGTTCATTTAAAAAAAATCATTTTATTCCTGTTTTTGGGTATTAAAAAATAATAAAATTTATATTGAATTGAATTTTTGCCATTAACTGTCAAGTCAGCGTAGCTTATTCGGGGTACGGGTGGTCGCGAAAAATGAAAATATCTAGGATCGATCCCCAACTACCCAATTATTTTTTCTTTTTTTTTTGTTTCTTTCTTATTTTGTAAAAAATTACCAGGTACTAATAATAGTATGTGATGACATAATAGAATCTTTTTTCTTCTTCAACATATAAAGTCGTTAGTATAAACTTTCACTGAACACATTAATTAAACGTTTATGAAACGTATTCTAAAATTTTATGATTTTAGAATACATTATACTGACAATGAAGTCAGCTAACAAGAACCCTTTCACGTAATTTGCTCGGTAAAATAAATTTGGTCGCGAGCGAACTGTTCGAAGTTGAAATGTTTTAATTACATTAACGAAACGTTTGCATGTCTGTTTCATTTATTAAAAGTGTCAGGAATCTCATGAAAATTAGAGATTGTCTGCTCTGAGGTGCTTCTATTCAAAAATACAAAATGATATTTATTAAAATAAATTTGTAAACAAGTGCTTTTAAATCGTCAACCGCTTGTTCGGAAAGCTGTTCCTACCGAGAAGAGCCAGCAAGAAACGGCGGCTGCTCATTTAAAAATACAATTCTTATATTATTACTAGTTACATTACTTATTACTGTCTTGTACAGAGTCGAAGAGTAGCTACCTCCAGGCATTTTTATCATCTAAGTATTCCTCTATGGTATAGTAGGCTTTCTGTATTAGCCTTTTATTAATAGTGTTTTTAAACTGCTGTAATGGCACAGCTAAATTGGATTGCAGAATTTTATAATGGGAATTTTATTTTATTTATTAACTTCTATATCTTTGAATAGGGCTTTCACTTATGTTCGGTTATAGACGTCTATAAGCTGGTGTTAACCATATTTAAGATACCTGTTAAGAATTTTTATACGACTGTAAGGACGTTTCATTGGTAGTAAATGTATAGAAACCGGCTATACTCACATGTTATTCTATCGGATTGCCCCTTATTCTTATTCATAGGCTCTTATTGCGGCCGGTACTAAGAACAGCACTGTGATTAGTGCGAGTTTTTTAACCCGCTGGATCGCGCTACAAGTAGCTTAACTCGTTTTGTATGCGCTGGAACAGCGGTCACTAGATGTCGCTTTTGCAGCGTCATACAAATTACAAAGAGGAAAACGACGCATGGAGGAATGAGACAGAAATGTATCATAATATTATAAAGGCTAAATATATGTCAAACAAAACAACCATAGCAAACAAAGCTCATAAAGATATTTAATATCCCATTAACTCATGGGAAAGTTGGATATTTGTACGCGCCATTAATACACAATTGTTTGTAAATGATTTGTATGAATGAAGCGGAACGTCGCGAGGAAAACTACATACTCGTTTGGAGTATTCTTTATGTGACCCATCAATCTGCATCGGAGTAGTGTGGTGATTCTTAACTCTACTGGTATTGAATAATTGGAATTCGTGAATATGAAAAGGAGAAACGCCTTCGTCTTACGGTAGTATAAATATCATCATTATCCTGCGCTTTTCCCACTCTAAGTGGGGTCGGCACAACATGTTTTAATGCATGCGTTTGCATGTTTTTGTTAATTATTTTACGACCGGCCTGCCTGGCGTCAACTTGCCTTAGTCCCCTTTTACGACACCTCGATATTAATACACACACGGCTGTCAGTCTATAGAAAGGTGAATACTTGTGATATGGGTGACAGATAACTGTTTAAAACATATATTATAAAACAAAGTCGTTAAAAGCTGTCTGTATGTCATAGATTTTTTCAAAATTTACTGAACGGATTTTTCTACGGTTTTTACTAAAATATAGTGCAATTCTTTCGCAATCTTTAGGCTACTATTACATTAGGCTTTTATGTAAATTGTGTTGAGGAGGTCGCGCCTACTGGAAGCTTTGGTCGCATGCGCCATGTAAACTAACGGAGAAACACATAAGTAATGTACTAGAGAATTGTAGATCGATAAAAGTACTACAAAAAAGTCCAGGATAGCATGTCTCTATCTCTTATAGTTAAATGACAATAACTTCTATTATGTTTGACATTTCAAATAAATACACTGATTTCCACGCGGGCCAAGCCGCAGTCACACCTAGTATACATGTATAATTTAAATACATATACCAATACAAATACATATATATTTAAATACATACACCTAGACGCAGAGAACCAACAAATTGTTTAAAGAAAATATTGGCATTTGAATTGGGAATTGAACCTGCAACCCGCGGGGCAGAAGCCTAGGTAGGGTAACTGCTTTGCCAACATGCCATTCATTATATACGGTATGAACTTCCAAGTACTTATAGCTAATAACAATAGATAATACAATAATATATTATCGATATCATTTAGATATATGAAGCTTATCTGTAAGTAGGTACTGTGTATCATTCATATAAGACCTACATTCGAACTGCCTGGTACCAAGGACGTTTAATATAATCGAACTTTCTGACATAATTCTGCCTTTATTTAGTAGCATAATAAAATTCTTAAGTGTCACATTTGTTACTACGAAATTTCTTGTATAACTGGAGTTATTATTTCTGAGTGCAAAGCTTTGATCTTTATGGTTTATATTTAGTAGAGTAGGGTAAGGTAAGTAAGTAAGTAGCGGCCTGTTAGTATCCCACTGCTGAGAATAGGCCTCTTCTCTCCGTTTTTGGGAAGAAGGATTGGAGCTAAGACCTACCACGCTGCTCTAATGCGGATTGGTAGGTTACACATATCTCCAGAACTCTCTAGAGATATGCAGGTTTCCTCACGATGATTTCCTTCACCGAAAGCGTGTGATAAATTGCAATTATCAATTAGACACATAGGTTTTAACAGTAAAACTCATTGGTGTCTGCCCGGGGTTGAACTGTGACCTCATCGAAAGAGTCGCACGGTGTTACCGCTGGGCTACCACAGTCTTTATTTTGGAAGGTAAAGTGTGTAATAGTCTGAGTAGAATAGACCACCCTCATGTCTTACCGAGGTGTCGTAAAAGGCGACTAAGGTAAGTGCCGTGAAGTATCCGTCTGAGTAGATTAAACTCGCTTTATTTCTTACCGATACACTGTTTGACATAGATTTCTTCAAGGATTTTACACAATATGCGATCTGTTCCTTTAACTGATAAAAACCCTTATTTCGACCTACAACAATAGAAAAAGCCACTTTTCATGTCATCCCATTTGTTCGATCAGCAACCAACAAAAAAGGGAGCCTATTTTCGGCAGCTCACAGCAGTAGAGCTACCATCTATCGTAAATTATTGCGGACAGTCTTTGTAAACAGTTGTAAATATTACGTTTACAAATGCTGACGTTAATAGCGCTCCACGGTGTTCGCTCGTCAGCATTTTAAGACATGAATTCGACAGAGTAATTTCCAATATGTTTTGTGAATCGTAAATTAAAGGTGTTGTAGTAATAAAATATATTTCTTTATGTAATTTATTAGTATAGGCTTTATGAGGGATTTTCAAGGCCCAAGATATTTTGCCGTTTAAATCCAATGGTTTTATGTGATCTTTATAAGATCGCCTGTCTAAGTAGTAGCAAGAATGAATTCTTTCTTGCGCTACATTTTTCAGTATAAAAAAATACGAAATATGTCTTATATCATGTGGAAATTGTAGTATAATTACGTACAATTCACTTAATGATAATTTAAACCTTAACAATGTATGTTACGAATTGAATCATGCAATTTCTATGTTACAGATAACCTATCAATGTATAGTAGATTGCATTTTTTTTTATAGACCGATTATTTTTGAGTAGAGGCTCATAGCAATCCTCTACTTTGCTACTGTTACTTTTTTACGGTGAATGCATTATATTGATTAAAATTGTATTTCTTTAAAGTATTTGATTGGATTAGAGGTATAAAACTTGTTTAATTGTAGCAATGTGGTGGCTCTAATTGTTATATCATTTTCTCCAAATAGGCAAGAAATCTTTGCCGTTGACGGTGACGTACAAAAGTGAAATTTTTTTTTGTGTTTCACGATGTAGTTATATTCAGCTTTTATATTTATACCATTTTATTATACATTTCGGGTGCCAAATTTGTGGTTACCGTACTGTCAAATGAAAAATAAAAGATAATATTTTTTTGTGTAATTTACTTTTTCTGCACTAGTGAACTCTGTAAATACTTGAAGTTATCAAATTATTTTATTGACAGAAGAAAATAATATCTCCAAATTTTTTGTGTAAGTACTCCATTTTATTACCTTTCTACCTAGTATTTTCGTTTTTACAACATAATAATTTTAACAGACACTCTTTATATGAAATGTCACTAGATCTGGTTTACTCAAAACATCATTTTTTTTTCTTTATTTGAGATCAAGTACAGAATGTTATTACAAGTAATTTTACAAGATCAATTAATTGTTGAGCTTAACATGATAACACTCCAAGATATGATCTTAACATGCAGTATTAAATAAAAGCTACTCGAACGGATTTCACAAAAAAAAAACTATTGAAAATAAATATGTAAAGTAGAAATACAACGAAAAAAAAATTAAAATTAAAGATATCCATTATTATATTGACAGTTCCTTTTTTAGAATATTACGGAAATGGCTGATTCTTCCACAAAAAAACATCGATATTTGTATTACCAGCACAGCGTTTATTATACAGACGTTGCATACGATAAATCGGGTTAGAATGGCACATAAATATATTTTAACGCTTTTCTCATTTATAGCTCTGAATTCAACACAAATTTTCATGTAACATGGTCTAGTCTGAAATTTCGAATTTCGATATTTGTTCAGCGGATTGGCCTTAAAATAGTAACAAACATACATCCATACTAACATACTAACGCATTTATAATATTAGTAGGATTACTAAGATAACATTTCCGTTGATTACTAGATTAGTACCTTAATTATACCTTTATTGCTATTTTGTTATCGCATCGCTTATTGGACTCTGTATGACGATGGCTTTGTATGACGCTACAAAAGCGACATCTAGTGACAACTGTTCCAGCGTTATACAAATTGCGTTAAGTTAATGCGATCGAGTAGGTTATAAAACTCGCACTAAGCATACTGCTGTACGCAGTACGCGATAAGAGTCTATGAATTCTTTAAATTCTTTATTGTTAAAATCATGAATTTTACAGAATATAACTTAAACTATGAATTCCACAATAAGCATGCTTGTATGGTGGAACCCGTTTTATTATGTTATCACTTAATAGTTTTTATCGGACATAGAATAAAATAGACCAGACGAGGCAAGTTTTTCATAATTTTTTTTCTTTATTAATTAACTATTATTACCACCATTTATATATTTACCACATATTTACACCATATGGTATCCGGCTGAATAGAATAGTAGCACCCTCATTTCTTACCGAGGTGTCGTAAAAGGCGACTAAGGTAAGTTGACTCACCGTGTGGTATCTGATTCAGTTGAATAGACCACCCTCTTTCTTACCGAGGTGTCGTAAAATACGATTGGATTAATTGACGTCAGGCAGGCGGCCGGTCGTAAAAACGCAGCCAAATCATGTGACACCATGTTTATAACATGTTTCGCCGAGCTCACTTGGAGTGGGATAAGGGCAGTAGGACGGAAGTAGTAGTATTTCCTTGGATTAGTAGATTAGTACCTTAATTATACCTTTAGTGCTATTTTGTTACCGCATCCCTTATTACACTCGTTACTTTCAAGAGCTTCATGTGTCCAGAAGAGTTATGTCGACATTAATTGCCTATTTCACCACAATGTACAGCAATTATCCCTTATTGGCAAAGAACCTTAATTACCTTTGATATTACTTTTGTCTTCCTTTAGAATAAAAGGTACATATAAATTTGGTATTAAAATACATTCTCTCGCTACATCATCATCCTCATGCCCTTATCCCTATCTAAGTGCTATCACCGCAATATGTTATAAACATGTTGTCACATGATTTGTGTATTTTATAACCGGCCGCCTTCTTGACGTCAACTTACTTAGTCGTATCTTACGACACTTTGGTAAGAAAGAGGGTGATTTATTCTACTCAATCCGATACCACACGATGGGTCAACTTACTTTAGTCGCCTTTTAGAACAAGTAAGAAATCAGGGTGGTCGATTCCACTCAGCCGTATACCAAACGACACTTAGCTTATTCGCCATTTACGATACCTCGGTAAGAAATAAGGCGGGTTTAATCTACTCAGCCGGATACTTCACGGCACTTACCTTAGTCGCCTTTTACGAGATCTCGGTAAGACATGAGGGTGGTCTATTCTACTCAGCCGGATATCACACGGCATATTTATTTATACATTTTACCCTACTCTACTGAATATAAACTATAAAGGTCAAAGCTTTGCACTCAGAATAATAACTCCAGTTATACAAGAAATTTCGTAACAACAAATGTGACACTTAAGAATTTTATTATGCTACTAAATAAAGGCAGAATTATGTCAGAAAGATCGATTATATTAAACGTCCTTGGTACCAGGCAGTTCGAATGTAGGTTTTATATGAATGGTACACAGTACCTACTTAGAGATAAGCTTTATATATCTAAATGATATTGATGATATATTATTGAATTATCTATTGGTATTGGAGATATATATACTTGGAAGTTGATACCGTTTACATTTCAACAGTTCACAGTTTCAATTTATGACACCGAAAAGCGTTCGGTGAAAACAAACATCACGGGGAAACTAGAATTCTAGCTGCATATCTCTAAAGAATTATGGCTGTATGTGTTACCTACTAACCCGCATTCAAATCAAATCAAATCAAAATAATCTTTATTCAAATAAGCTCTTTAAAGCACCTTTGAATCGTCAAGGATCAATATTATTCATATTGAAGCTAAAAGCATGAAGCTACACCTGGTTTGGAATGTTGCTCTTACCGAGAAGAACCAGAAAGAAACTCGGCGGTTAATCTTTTAAACATTTTCAATTTTACATAATGAAACCGCAGTCCCGTATGAAGCTGAAAAGATTTTCAAATCCAGGCTTTTTTATCATCCAAATAATCTTCAATTTTGTAATATGCTTTACGCACAGGTACATCTCTTATACTTAACTTAAACCTTTCTGTAGACTGGTCTAATATGGATAACGGAATCGAATGAGTTGCTAACTCTGCTAAGTCGCGACACAGGTATCATGAGCTTTTTGTGACCTCTCGTATTTCTATGATATACATCGAATTTGATCTTGTACATATGGATATTGGTAGCAGCGTGGTGGTTCTTAGCTCTAACCCTTCTCTCACAAAACGCCTAAGACCAGTAGTAGCATAGTAAGAGACCATCACTTCTTTATTTATATTACTTAAATTTTAGTATCGAAACAAAAATATTTATTTTACAAAACATAACTAAAACTTTAAAAGTATGCATCGAGTTATTCCTAGAGTAATACTCGTATAATATTTTTATCATTAATTAAAGCTACTTATTTTAACAAAAACACGTATTCGTGTTTTATAAAACAAGTTTTATTGTGGTAGTTCATAAAAACCTTTTAACATTAAAACAAAATATTATCTAAACATTGTTACAGAAAGCAGATGCCCGAAAAAACAAAATAGTGATAATATTTTTAAGGTTTACATTTAACTACTAACCAAACATTGTGTATTATTGTTTATGAATTAAAATTATTAAGTTTAACCTTTTTTTGGTTAATTTTAAGTATTTACCCATTTTCACAATTAGTCAGTAATCGAGTAACCAAACAAATATGAATTATGAATGCCGATGGATATGTAACTAGAGGGAGGCCGAAAAAGAGATGGTTGGATTGTGTGAAGTATGACATTCATATAAAAGGAGTAGCGCCAGAGTTGAAGAATGTTAGCAGAGAATGGAAGAGAAAAACATGTTGTGCCAATGACACTTTTGTTTTTCATTTTTGAGTGAGTCACTGGGGCTTTTAAAGTGGCTCACTGGTGAGAAACGCCCTACTCAGCGAAATTCATCTAGGTCAAGGGTGGCGACTACCGCTATTGGATACGTCCACCCTGGCAACGACACTTAGAGTGGGATAAAGTCAGGAGAATGGTTATTGGTATTATCTTAGAGTTAAAATTTTGCTTGGATCTCCAAAATAATTAAGGCTGATTATTAAATATGTTTAATTTTTATTTTTATTAATTATACTTAATATTTATTTATTTTTGATTTTCGATCTGGTCAGAATCTTTTATATTATCTAAAATATTGACGAAGTTTGACCAAAAAATGTTGATGTTTACTCCGGAACAGTTCTACAGTGATTGCTCATTTTACTTGAATGCAAGGCAAACTACTACCAAAATAAGTTAATCGCCTTGGATAGGGTATCTTATGTTATCTAATAATCTATGACGCAATTTGTTAGTTAATTTAATGTTAGTTATATAACCTTCCATTAATTCCTCAATAGAGTATGCGCCTACGGATTTTTTGTATAACCGGTTTACCGCTATCTTATCTGATATCAAATCATCTTTAACTCAAAAATTATTGGACATGGTCAAAGACCATTTTATATAATCTTTAATAAATGTAAAGTGTTTCTTTCCTTCAAAAGTAATAGTAAAATTACTTAGCTATAATCCGCGATAAAGTAAAATAGAAAATATGTATAATGATAAATGAGTTAATCTTGTATGTTTATATATAAATACTATATATATATTTTTTCAGAACCTCGGAAACGGCTTCAACATTTTCCTGAAATTCAGCATATAGGGGTTTTCTGGGGAGAAAAATTGATCTAGATAAGTTTTATTTAAAAAAATCTCGTTTTCCTCTTTTTGTGCTCTAAATTTTTTTTTAAATGTATGTTGAATGCAATCACAATTTTTTGCTATCAAACGTAAAGTCGTGGTGGTTCATTTGGGAACGGGCGGTCTAGAGATTGAAAATACCAAGGATCGAGCCCCACCTGCCATTTTATTTTTAATTTTTCTTTTCAATTTTTTTAAATTTTATTTTACGTCTCTTTAAAAATTACCTAGCAAGGCTCGGTCACCCAGGTACTTTATAGAATTAGGCGCCACTTTGTGGAGGTCCACAATACAAAACTTATGGAAATATTAATTTGCTATAATCCGCGATAAAAGAAAATGCTAAGTGAAAATGTAAAGTGATCCTGATATATGCAGAATTTGTGAAAACTCATGGACTACCCGCCACCGATAACACAACAATACACAAGCACTGCACACATTCACCATCACAATCTCAACAATTGTTTCGCCCCGTAATCGAAGCATCGTCAGGAGATAACAGATAGATTCCACATGAAGTCTATCTTTTTTTTAAATAATCGATTTGCACATTGCAAGTTGAATAAAAGCTTTTAAAAAGATAGATATGTACACCTTTTTGTTGTAATACAAGATTTTACCCGCGACATCGTTGTAGAATCAACAGGATTTCTAAAGTCTAAATGTTAATTCGGTGTATAAGGAATATTAAGGCAAATTCCATCGATATTGGTTCAGTGGGTTCGCCGTGAAAGAGTTACAAACATACGTCCATACTTACATCCTTTCGCATTTATATTATTAAGTAAGGAAGGATGTAAAGAAAACTGTCAATACCTTATCCTCCTGCCCTTTTCACACTCTATTTGGGGTCGGCAAAACATGTTTTGTTACAACATGTAACAAAACATGTTCATCGCATTTATATTAGTAGAATAGGATGTCACAGTTAAGGCTGGCTTACCTACTCCAAGTATGGATTACAACTATGCGTAAGTAAGTAGCGGCCTGTTACTATCCCACTGCTGGGCATAGGCCTCTTCTCTCCGTTATTGGAGAGAAGGATTGGAGCTAAGACCTACCACGCTGCTCCAATGCGGATTGGTAGGTTACACATATCTCCAGAATTCTCTAGAGATATGCAGGTTTCCTCACGATGTTTTCCTTCACCGAAAAGCGTGTGATAAACTGCAATTATCAATTAGACACATAAGTTTTAATAGAAAAACTCATTGGTGTCTGCCCGGGTTTGAACCCATGATCGTCTCTAGAGATTCACACGGTCGCACCGCTAGGCCATCACAGCTTCACAGGGGGTCCATGTCTACTTCGGAACACAGTGGTCGGAAGCTGTATTGAGTTCCGTGTGGTGGCCTTTGGTATTGACGAGTGTCCGCAGCATTACTATGCGTAGCCCGTACCAATTTTTCTACGCTTTATTGCATAAGATACTTTTATTAAAAAAGTTACACACTACCAACCAGTACGATTTTATTGGCAAATGATGAACGAGTGTTGTTCTTTTTACAGCTTACATATAAAGAAACTTTTCTTATTATTTTTTACAGTAAACCACGCTCGTATTTCGGGAATTTATTAGGTATATATTCCAAAAAAATATAATAAATATAAATGATTTGTACTCGTATAGTTTATTATACAATAACAGAACAGAAATAAATGTAATGTTTCTTTTAATATTTCCAAAAGTAATAATAAAATTATTAATTATTTTTTACTATAATCCGCGGTGAAGTAAAATAGAAAATATGTACAATGCTAAATACGCCGTGTGGTGTCCGGCTGAATAGAATAGTACCACCCTCATTTCTTACCGAGGTGTCGTAAAAGACGATTAAGGTAAGTCGACCCGCTGTGTGGTATCCGGCTGAGTAGAATAGACCAACCTCATTTCTTACTGAGGTGTCGTAAAAGGCGACTTAGGTAAGTTGACCCACCGTGTAAGTATTTTTATGGCCTTTTTGTATATATATATACATTTATTTTTTTATATATAGGTATATACATCTCGGTAGGAAATAAGGGTGGGCTATTCTATTCAGCCGGATACCACACGGTGTATTAAGAAAATCTAATTATTCAATTACATTACAAATTACAAAAAAAAAAACAAATGGCAAATATGTTCAACAAATTTTGTTCACCATAAATTTTCGTGCACGAACGTCGTAGATTTAGCTATTACATTATATATTGAGACATCGTCAAATACGATAATCTGATATGAATATTTAATATAATAAACCGCTCATCGAATACATGTTGTTATTTATGCGTCAAATCCTATTAAATGTACGCCTCAGTAATTTACAAATCCTGCGTAATCCTTCAACACGTAATCGCTACAGACGCTGTTGTGAGCAAAGTTTCCTTTCCTTATAATATCTGTCTTTAATATTTAAATGAGCTAATCTTGTATATATATAGTGGTAATTTGCTTGGTAATTTTTTTAATTATATAAAAATAATAAGCTGTGATGGCCTAGCGGTGCGACCGTGTGAATCTCTAGAGACGATCATGGGTTCAAACCCGGGCAGACACCAATGAGTTTTTCTATTAAAACTTATGTGTCTTATTGATAATTGCAATTTATCACACGCTTTTTGGTGAAGGAAAACATCGTGAGGAAACCTGCATATCTCTAGAGAATTCTGGAGATATGTGTAACCTACGAATCCGCATTGGAGCAGCGTGGTAGGTCTTAGCTCCAATCCTTCTATCCAATAACGGAGAGAAGAGGCCTATGCCCAGCAGTAGGATAGTAACAGGCCGCTACTTACTTTTACTTATATAAAAAATGCAATAAAAAACCAACCCGCACCGGGTGGCATGTGGGAATCGATCCCAGGTTTGGACTTTTTTAGGTCCGTTAAAATTAGGCTATCACAGCTCTACATTTCAAACTTAAATATCATTTACTTTCTATTCCTATTTTGGCAGTTTTCATAGTAATAGGAAATATATCGGGAATCGAACCAGTTCGATCGATCGATAAATCGATTCAAGAAAAATGTCGTTTTATACCTGGCATTTATTTCAGGCACTGAAAAATGCTAAAGTAAAATACAATGCAAATAATATTTTAACTGTCATTTGTACAGTTGTAATAGCTTCGCTCAGCCCGCTCACTGTTTATTATAACACAAAACCATCAAAAGCTGTATGAGACCGATTTCCTCAAAATTTACTGACCAAATTTCATCTCCCTACTGATAACCGTTGAGTAGTTCCCTCATCTGGAGCCAATTTTATCAGCAGCATCAGGTCATGCTTATCATAAACATGCATTGTCATCGGAGCATTATGTAAAATTTCAGCTTAGTCGGACACCGGGAAATGGTTCAAATTTACCCTGCAAGATTCCACCTTCACATAAACACGGCAAATTAAATAAGCTTTTAATAAACACTAGTAGCTCAATAAAGTAGCATGCAAAGAATTATCTAAATAACATAAGAAATAAATAACTTCATTAATTGCTTATAACAATTTAGGAGCATTTAAATATTTTAACAGAAAAATAATCTAGCGAAAATAATTTTTACAGAGCTATCTGCTTTTGATATAAAACAAAGTTTACCTTTCAATATCTAAAAAATGCATTGCATTTCCAATTCTCATATAAACCAATTTCATTCGAAACTTTATATTAGCAATTGAAATAGAGATTCAAACGCGATTTAAAGGAAAGATACTGTTGAATCGGCCTCATGTTACACTGTGTTGTCTAAAAGATCCCGATTTTTGTGTAACCCAATAAAGACTACCGTAACATCACTAGATCACTAGAACAGATAATATTAATGTTTGTCCGATTTGGTTTGGGGATTATTTCACTTCTACATGAATAATTCTATCGTTTACTATATAAATATAGTTTACAATATTCTCGTAAATATGCTAACATGAGATTGGAATGGAATATTATTGTATCGTAAATGTTAACCGCGCTTTGATGGCCTACCGTTACTCTGTTATTATACAAAAATAATTAACTATCTAAAATTATAATAAATATTCATTACTTAAAATTCATCATTAAATTCAGATAATTAAAAAAAAATATTATACTATTATTGAACGTTTTTAATTATAAGACAATATTAACATAAAAATACGTATAAAATGGCTTTATTACTAAGTATTATTTATATATAAGCTATTTAACATGCTAGCCAAACTTGATTAAAAAACCCCACGACACAAATATAATAAGTAACTTTTGCACTTTTAATTGTAATAATAACATACGAGTTCGATACAAATTTTGTCTAGATCTAATGATGAAAATATACTAATTTAGTTGTTTATCCTTTGAAGCATATTTAAACAAAGCAAATAAAGATTTTTAATAAAAACATTGAGAGCAATTAAATTGCCGTGCGCGTTCCATTTTAACGATTGCGTGACAACGTTACACTACGGTGTACGTGGCGGCCCGAATCCTACAAAGAATAAAAGCAATCTCCTTTTCAATTCCGAGATATTTTCCTTTCACTGTAACAATAGACCCGGCCACCTGGTATATAGGGAAGTAAATTAAATATTCTTACTCTTTGGTAACATCTTTGATAAACAAGGGACAAAGGAACATTATTCAGTGTATTTTATACATATACTCGTAGTAAAAAAGTCCCAAAACAATTTTAAATTCAATTTATTTTTTCTAGTGAACTCGTACAAACACTTTTCAATCGTCAAATTATAATGAAGCTTATACTGGTTGGAAATTTATAAAAAAGCCGTAGCTGCGTAGCTGTTTGGTAGCATAATACTAAAACAAAGAAATTAATATGAAACAACTATTGAGATAATAATAGTTCAAATTATAATTAGTACCTGGTTGACCGAGACTTGATCGGTAATTTTTTGCATAATAAAAAACGAAACTGAAAATAAAGAAAAAAATAATAGGGTAGGTAGGAAATGAAAATACCTATAATCGAAAACAGATAAAACGTATTTTTTTCAATAAAACCTAGGTAGAATTTTTCTCCCCCAAAACTTCCTGCGTGCTGAATTTCTGGAAAAGAAATGAAAATGCGGTTCTATATGCGCTAATACATGCCTGCCTTTTTTCGGATCTGCCTTTTTGTTTTATAAGGAAAATATACGGAGCCATTATATTTTCGCGGTTGCAAATTGATAATATAGCCGCATGATTTTGGCGTAGCTTAACTTGCCTGTGGCTTGGCTGGCATTTATTTATATTGAGCGAGGCGTTTTATATTTTGTTGTAAGAAACTTATACGTAATTTAGCATACATGTAGTAGCCGGCTAAATAGACCACCCTCATATCTTACCGAGGTGTCGTAAAAGGCGAGTAGGTAAGTTGACCTGTGATGTGGTATCCGGCTGAGTAGAGTAGACCACTTTTATTTCTTACCAAAGAGTAAAAGGCGACTAAGGTAATTTGAAGTCAGGCAGGCGGCCGGTAAAATACGTACCCAAATCATTTTACAACATGTTTAAAACATGTACCGCCACTCAGAGTGGGATAAGGGCAGGAGAATGATGAGAATGATGATACATCTAAACTTGCTATAACATGTTTAGGGTTCCAAAGTGAAACCCAAAAAAGAATCCATCTATAACTGGGCACCTATACGTTACTAATCTATTTTTTATATTGTCTTCGAACCACAGTTTAAACAGTACGGCACAGCTAAAACATAGCTGAACATCAAATATAACCATAAACAAAACAACTCTAATCTCTCCATTAGGGTTGTCTTTAAGTTTGCACAAGATCAAATAAGGGTCAGCTGTGTCCCTGCAAAGATAAGATTAGTTGGTTTACCTCACTTTGACTTGGGGACTTAGGACCCGCATGTATAACGGACCTACTTATATATAAATAACTAATCCGCTGCGTCGCAATTATGGGGAATATTTTTTTAATTATGTTAGAGAGAATTTCTTATCAAAATGGCGTAGAATAAATTATTCTTAATCTATATAAATCGCCATATCCGAAGATAAAAGTCACATGCCCCATATTTAAGCAGAGGAAATTTGACTTTATTTTTATTTATTGGGATAACCATCAAGACTTATATTATTGTTACTATAAAATACTCTACAAACTATTTAATTAAATGTAGTCTTAATTAAAGGTTACCACGGCATTTAATACGGACGCGTACATTGTTTTAATATATTACAAATAAAATATTATATCAAAATAAAATTATAAAACACAAAATGTAACAATATTGTTAACTTAATTATTTCTTTTAAATTTAATTATATTGTGTCTGGAAGTATGGATGCTATCGCTAAATATGTCTACATCTAGTTCTTTTTATAAATAATTGTAGTGACGTTGTATTCTGTTCAAGGTGGCATAGTGGCCGAAGTTGCTTTTTGACGAGCTTGGTGAATGGTGAATATTTTGATTGCCTTGGTAGTTTAGATGGCGTTTTTTGCAAATTCTGTACAATCCTCTTACTAACGATGTTATTCCGGTGTATAAGTAATAATTATGCCAAATACATCCATAGTCACAAACTTTTGCATTTATTATATTAGTATGATAAGCACATTGACATTCATTTTGACTGGACGATTATTTACCGAACTTCCACATGTATAGAAATGGGTAGTTTTGTTTTGAATGATCATAATTAACACAAGTCTGGTTGAGCACGTGAGTAGACTTAGGTAATATATCAATTAGTTTATAACTTTTCGGATGTTTCTAATAGTTACTTTTGTAACTAATCAACCAGATAAATCAATAGTACCTTGGGAAAACTGTTTGGGCAATCTATTTCGTATATATATTTTTTTATTTATTTACACGTTTTTATCACAATAGAACTAATATTTTCGTTCATTATTTTTTTTCTACCTATATTAACCCTTTTAGTGTCGGGTGAAAAAGAGTTGCCGCGAGAATAATCGTCCAAATTTCAGTTTTACTAGGGATTAATACTGTGATAGCTCAGCGACGAGACCGTGCGACTCTTTAGAGACGATCATCGGCTAAAATCTCTGTCAGGCATCAATGAGGTTTTCTATTAAAACTTATGTGTCTAATTAATATTTATAAGTTATCGTCAGAAAACCGAAATATCTCTAGAGTATTCTAGGCATATATGTAATCTACCATCCGCATTAAAGCAACTTGGTAGGTCTTAGCTCCAAACCTTTTCGGAGAGAGGAGACCTATGCCCAACAGTGGAGTAGTAACAGACCGTTACTTTACTAGGGTTTGGGAAATGCGCATTAAACCAAACGAAAAACAATATCTATATGATTCAAAAAGCAGTACTAAGGATGACATCAAAACAATGACACTAGTTTTTCTTAACTCATCAAACAATTATATAAATAACAAAGGTATAAATGTTTAACAACTATAACGCCGGGCCGATATATCGGTCTCGCCAGTGCAGCAAGAGCCGATATACCGGCTTCCGGCACTAAAAGTGTTAAGTATTATTTTTCACTTTTTAATTCGATGTTCCATAAACACGTGTTATTTAGTTTTTTTAGAATATTTTTAAAAAGTTATAGAAAAGGATGTGTTTATTATTTATCTATTTTATTATATTATATCCTATATTATAGGAAAGTATATATTATAATATCCTTTCCTTTCTAGAACATGTTACATTTAAAAAAATGATTCAAATATCTATCATTTAACCGTGTGGTATCCGGCTGAGTAGAAACTACCCTTTCTCTTACCGAGGTGTCGTTAAAGGCGACTAAGGTAAGTCGACCCACCGTGTGGTATCCGGTTGAGTAGAATAGGCCACCCTCTTTCTTACCGATTTCTTGAATAATACGACTAAGGTAAATTAACGGCAGGCCGGTCGTAAAATACGTAGCCAAATCAAATCAAAATAATCTTTATTCAAATAAGCTCTTTCAAGCAGTTTTGAATCGTCAAGGATTAATAGGGTTAATAATGAAGCTACAACTGGAATGTTGCTCTTACCGAAATCATGTGACAACATGTTTATAACATGTTGTGCCGACCCCACTTTGAGTGGGATAAGGGCAGGAGGATGATGATTCAAATATCTATCATTGATATTATCAAATAAACACTCTTCAGTGTCCCTGTGATAAGCAATCACTACATTATCAGTTAATCAATTTCGCAATCAAGTTCGATTGTGTTTATTATCGAGCCCTTCGCGGAACTGTTATTTACATAAGCACCTGATTGACAATTACTTTGTTATTTGTCATAGTGAACGAATACTATAAACGTAGTATAAAAAGTAAAGTGACTTGTTACCACCCTGAGCAAAAGGTCGCTATCTCGTTGCAGCGATAGTTTGATATTTGGACCCACATCATCGCTTACAGATTTCCAGGTTTGCATATTCTAAAAATTATATGGAAACTAGCAATCGCCAGCGGCTCAGCCCGCGTGGAAAGATTTCAAACCATAATATAAGTTTTTCTGTTTAAAGTTATCTGTCCAATTGATAATTGAAATTTATCACACGCTTTTCGGTGAAGGAAAACATCGTGAGGAAACCTGCATATCTCTAGAGAATTCTGGGGATAATATGTGTAACCTAACCAATCCGCATTGGAGCAGCGTGGTAGGTCTTAGCTTCAAACCTTTCTCTCCAAAAAAACTTACTTTACCACTATTTTGTGATATAGAAATAAGTACATTTAGCTCATATAAGAAAGAAATGTTACGAGTTACAAAAACCCTTTATGCGGACAAGTTAAACGATAACCAAAAGGCCGGGATAACATCTGAAGCACCGATAATGTATAAAGGATATTGATTTCACGTGTTTTTTTCCTCCATACTCTAGTGTATCATAGCTTTGATGTTCCTACCCTATTAGATCATATTATTTACTTCGACTTTACCCCATTCTATAACATGTCGTTTGTAATCTGTATATGAATCTTGAAGATTATTTAGAAGATAAGAATGTGTGGAGATAGCTCTCTTTGAACCTGTACAAGACAGTAACGACTTAATGTAAATAATATTAAGAATTATATTTTTAAAAGAGCAACCGCTGAGTTTCTTGCTGGCTCTTCTCGGTAGGAACAGCTTTCCGAACCAGCAGTAGAGTTGACGATTCAAAAGCACTTGTTTACAAGTTTATTTGAATAAAGAATATTTTGAATTTTGAATTTGAAAAAAATAAATACTTGTAGTCTTTGAAGACGAGAGATTTGACATAATTATAGTTCACTAGCTTTTACCCGCAATTTCGTTTACTTGGAATGTTTTTTTTTTCTTTTTCTCTTAATCAGACTTTATTTTTCTTTTTTTATCTTAATCAGACTTTATTATTCAGAGACTTTATTTACCTTTTTGATAACTTTTACTTATTTCAATTATTGTTTTTTTATGTCAAATTTACTTGTCTTTTGTTACTTTGTAAAATAATTGATTAATCTTTATAATTACATGTATTTATAAAGCTTAATCAATTAGATTCGTCATACACATTCCTCATCCTTGCGTATAATGTTGTCGCGTGATAGGTTGATATGATAATAGATGGCGCTTTTTGATGTCATCCTATTCCTGTAAAGTTTACAGGATTTCTATAGCCTATATAGCCCCGGTGGTTAAGGAATAATTGTGCCAAATTTCATCGATATCGGTTTAGCGGATTCGTCGTGAAAGAGTAACAAACATATTTCCGTGCCCACAAACTTTTTCTTTATAATATTTAGTTCATATAAACATTGACAGAGATTTAAAGGGTTGTATATTGTAAGGAAGCTAAGCCGTGTGGTGTCCGGCTGAGTAGATTAGACCACCTCCATTTCTTACCGAGGTATCGTTAAAGGCGACTAAGGTAAGTTGACCCATCGTGTGGCATCCGGCTGAGTAAAATAGAACACCTTCATTTTTTACTGAGATATTAACAGTTTTTAACCTTTTTATTGCTATCCTATACCATTATTACAAACCACGTATTCACATAGCTGAACACACATAATTAAAACTTGTAAGCTTTATAACGTGTTTAAGGCAAAGTTAGGAGTTGCGAACCAACCCATGGTATTCATTAAAAGTTTCAAAAACCGTATCTCGTAAGTAACGGAATGATTTATTATGATTATATGAACATGTGTTGGATTTTGTTATCCATTAGTTTAATATGTAAAATCGATTTGTTGCTTGAATTCTAATTCGATGGAAAGATAAACGGGCAATAATTTGGTTTTAAACATTTTTTTATTGATAAGTAAACTTTGATTTAAAAATTCTTTTAGCTTCCTACAAGTTTGCAAGAAGGACTACATGCAAATGTTTAAAAGATTGACCGCCGAGTTTCTTTCTGGTTCTTCTCGGTAAGAGCACCATTCCGAACCAGTTGTAGCTTCATTAATTATATGGATCCGTGATGATTCTAAAGTTTATAGAATTAGGCGTTACTTTGCAGAGATCCATAATTCAAAAGTAATAATAAAATTATTTTTCTATAATCCGCGATAAAGGAAAATAGAAAATATGTATAATGCTAAATGTAAAGTGGACTATCCGTTTTCATACCTGATACATCCTGGATTTGTAAAAAAACACAAACCTCCACCACCGCCACCACTACACCCGTTCACTATCACAAACTCGACAATCGTTTCGCCTCGTAACCGAAGAATCATTAGGAGATGGACTCCACGACAAAATCGCAAAGCTTTACGTAAAGTTCTGTCCGTTTTATATAAAACACGACAATAAATTTTTCATACTTTTAGCGATAATTATTTAAAAATGTTATTTCCATTATTATTTATGACCTTTTGCCAGCGTTGTGGCAATTTATAAATTTCATTTTTGGAAAAAGTTTTGTCCTTAGAGGCATAAAACTCATGCAGTGCTTGACTAACATCTGCACCATTTTTTACACTTAACACTTGTGGCACACATCTCGCATATTTCCATATTGCGATATATGTATATTAATTTTAACGTGCTGTCTTTATTTTAGTTATTATAAAAGTAACATATGTATACACACAGTGACAAACATAAACAGTCGTATATGTCTCAAATAAATATGCACAAACGTGTTGAAACTTAACGTTGCATTATCGGACAGAACTTTCCGGTAGACCTATTATATATTTTCTATTTTACTTTAACGCGGGTTATAGCAAAATAATTTTACTATTACTTTTGTATTATGGATCTCCGCAAAGTAACGCCTAAATCTATACACTCAATATCGTTAGAAAGTCCAAGCTCACTATAATAAATTGTGTATTAATACCTCAGTAAATTCTATTCGCCACCACAAAATACTAGTACGGTTACATTTGTAACTTTAATCGTTTAATTCGGCATTTCAACTCCGGTGGGACAGCTTTAATCTAGGAAGGATATGCATTATTCATAGTTAGGCTCTGAACCGCGCCGGAGCGACATTTCAATTCGGCTTAGTATTCTGATGAGTTTTTGGTCTGGTATAAAATTTCCAAATTTTTTATCACCCGCAACTGGAATTGAATCTTGGTACTGAAGAATGGAATTAATTTGAAAAATTATTACTATTGCATAAGCTTTCTTAATTAATTAATAAAATTTAAATATATTACTAGCAATTGCCAGCGGCTCCGCCCGCGTGGAAAAATTAAAACCGTGATATAGTCTTTTGATAACCATAAAAATCGTTAAAGTGGGTTAACCTTAAAAGCTAGACATATGCTGTCGTGGACTTTTATTTAGAACTTTAAGAGATAAACAATTTTGTAATACATGATTTTTTAATAACTATCACCTTTTACTCAGCGCACGCAAGGAAAGCTTTAATTTTGCCTTTTTCGTATTATTTTTTATTGCTGCTCCTCTCTTATTCATCTTAGCGTGATGTTATATAGCCTATAGCCTTCCTTGCTAAATGGACTATCTTACAATGAAAGAATTTTCAAATCGGTTCAGTTGTTCCTGAGGTTAGCGCTTTCAAACAATCAAACAAACAAACAAACTTTTAAGCTTCTCTTTCTTCTTTTGTAATAGCATGAATAATAATTAAATGGCGTGGCGGCGTTATTGTAACTCGTGAGCCGTAAAAGATCATTATTTGTTCCTTCACACGAAAAGAAATGAAAAGTAAGAAAAAGGAACGGAACAAGAAAAAGTTACAAACATTATAAACAAAACAAACACTTCGTATTGTAACATTTTGTTAAAAAAATGTTCACAGTTCCAAAAACTCGGGCCTACAAAAGCGAGATATCCTTTAATCATAAATCAAAAGAACAAACCTTGAAGTCAAGGCTTTTCAACCGTGTAATGTTCTATGAGAAAAAACCGAAATATTATTCGGGTATCTCAAGATAGACTTTTTAATTTCTACGTTGAATGTTGTCTATACTTAACATGGTTGATCTACATGCATGCTTTATCTAAATCAAAATTATATTATTATATTATATTATTATTATATTTTTATATTTATTTATTAAGAAATTAATAGCAATTAAGAAATTAGGTCCTGTAGATAGATTCAACTTTTTTCTTTTAACACAGTGCTATCTAATATTCTCCAAGGTATCGTGTATTGACATTTACTTAGTTTAGTTTTTAACTATATTATAAGTTACGGAATTGAGTCTTGCTTTGTTTTTTAATGATAATAAGAAAAATATGTGGGACATTTACACACACGGCTGTACATCCCCAAAGTAAGTAACTTAAGAGTTGTGTTATGGGTGACAGACAACTGGTAAATATATACATATAATTTTAAATACTTAAATATAACAGTCAGTATTTTAATCTCTGTACTAAAATTCTGATGAGGAATCGAATATATTAAAAGGTAATCGTGTTTAAACAAAAATAACAGTAAAATCAAATAAGTTCTTAGTAAAAGGCAAATCACTTGACGCACAATTGCTTTTTGCGTACAATTTAAATAGCGACGAGGGTGTCGTAAATGATGTACGATGTTTCTGACACCACCCACCACCTTACCGCCAGGGTCGACTTACTGGTATTAATGTAATCTTAACGTCACAGTTAATTCTATTCACCTCTGAACGCATTTAAATATTACGCATTCTACCGCAGGGCAGTATACTTGGTCATCTTTTATTCATCGTTTATATTAATGGCTATATTGCTTCAAATAATTTTATGAAAACAGGCTGCTGTACGCCGTGTGGCATCCGGCTGAACCGAATAGTACCACCCTCATTTCTTACCTAGGTGTTGTAAAAGGCGACTAAGGTAAGTTGACGTCAGGCAGGCGGCCGGTTGTAAAAACGCAGCCAAATTATGTGACAGAATGTTCATAGCATGGTGAGTCGACCCCACTTAAGAGTGGGATAAGGGCAGGAAGATAATGATAATATTCATGCTGTGCCAGCAGCTTCACCGGCATGGAAATCAGTGTGTCAAATTTTACTCGAATTGAAATTTTGAACATAAAAGTAGTTATCGTGAGTTAATTATAAGATATTTTTGGATAACTTTCACCGTTTACATAGGGCACGGAAGGAAAGCTTTAAATTTTGCCGTTTTCGAAATATTTTATATTGCTGCTCCTCTCCTATTCATCTTAGCGTAATGTTATATACTCTATAGCCTTCCTCAATAAATGGACTATCTTACACTTATACAATAATTTTACGCAGACAATACTTATATAGACAATAATTTTCGCATTCTTGTGTATAAAGACTTCATCACAACGTATTATTTTATTATGACAGAAGCTTGATGAAGTGTTAATATTAATTCAGCTCTTAACTTGATGAGTAAATTCATAGCTTGCCTGTTCGACCTTAACACGTTTGTTCATCACGGCGTTTGCATTCATATCAAGTAAAATAAAAACGATTAATTTTGACTTTTTTACGATCGGTCTTTCATTATTTTTATAAATAGTCCTTCTTCATTTAGAACAATAGCATATTCGGTTGTCATGAACGTCAAAAAACGTTTAAGGCTGGGCTCTTAAAGAATCGTTAGTAAAGTACGATTGTTATCATTCAGGTTAATGTCCGTATGTCCATATAAGTTATCTAATGGGCAGTTTGTGTTTTAAGACATCGTTATTGTGCTTAGATAGTTGTACGTTCACCATAATAGGATTATATTATACTTTGCCTCGATTAAAAAGACGTCAGATGTCTTTAGTTGTGTTGTCGAATTTGTAGCGAAATTGTTATTGATTTGCATAGGATAATAAATTCAAAAGATTTGTATTTGGTCTTTTGTTTATTTTATTTCCGTAAAATAGTTAGGTTTTCGTCCGCATTACATAGTATATGTTAAATTAAAATGGTTACCTATGTTAAAGTATGGAATGTCACTTTCAAGCTTTTCTATCTTTTTAAAATGTTATTTTAAAAAGATAGAAAAGCTTGAAAAGCCTTATAAAGTTTATTATAAAGAATAACAAAAAGAAAATTAATTTACATATTTTTACATTCTATCGCTAAAAACAATTTATTGCAATAGATTTAGAAAGTTATTGCGGCCAACTAACCTTATATATCTCATTTCACAACATAGCGACTGTAAAAACACATAACTATAAATACAATAATAGCTTTCCCCAGTAATAGGTTTCAGAAATTTTTTCTAAAGCATCCTTTCTTATCTTTTCAGAACGGAAATTTTCTTCACCAGCGGCTGACACTAATGAAGCAATCCGCAAGCGGGATATTGAACTAGAAGCCACTCCAACCGCTTTTCTATTGCAATAAAACAACACGCCCGGACCATCGACAGGAAGAAAAGAAACCAAACTCTATTAACTGAAATAAACAGAACATTTTTCTCCAACAATATTACACAATCCAATGGCTCTGCTCGGAATTGAAAGGACAATCCAGGCGATATGTCAATTAAAACCCATTCTCGATTGTAATCAGTTGCGCCATTCGAAAACGAAACAACTACATGACGAAGTCGTTTTTCAAACTTGACTTAATATTCGATCAAGTGACTTAAGTGAATTAGATGAATTAATCGATACAATAAACCCAATGTATGGTACGGATAAGAAAGCGAGACTAATCGTCACCCAAGCCAGGGACTCGTATGGCGACTCAAAATCATAATTTTCACTGTTCACGGCCTAGCTTTGTTACTTTACCTTCGTGTCTTTTCGTACTCATCTCTTTATTATTGCAAGCGGATACGGCATTTTCAGCCGACTTTAATGATTCAGCTCTTAACAATTCCAATCCAAATTTAACAATAAATTGGACGTTGTATGAAACTAACTCCACTGTAGTTAAAAATTTGCACATAAAACATTCTAAATATTCAACGTTTGTGACTATACTTTTAGCAAGCATTTTTTTAGTTGTAATATTTGGAACAATAGTTGGAAATATATTAGTTTGTGTTGCCGTTTGCTTAGTCAGAAAGCTAAGAAGGCCTAGTAATTATCTGATAGTATCACTAGCCGTGAGTGATCTCTGTGTCGCGGTTATGGTCATGCCAGTAGCAATGGTGTATGATTTAATGGGAACTTGGCCGTTTGGACCAGTGATTTGTGACTTTTGGGTATCTAGTGATGTCTTATCTTGTGCTGCAAGTATATTAAACTTATGTATGATATCAGTAGACAGATACTATGCAATTACAAAGCCTTTGGAATATGGGGTAAAAAGAACACCGAAGCGGATGATTTTTTGTGTTTTTATTGTTTGGATGAGTGCAGCTCTAATATCGCTACCACCCTTACTGTTACTGGGTAATGAAAAAACAGAAACTTCTTGTTCTGTGTCCCAGAATCAGGGTTATCAAATTTATGCGACATTTGGTTCGTTTTATTTACCACTGGCCGTAATGGTAGTAGTGTACTATAAGATTTTTAGTGCCGCCAGGAAGATAGTAAAAGACGAAAAACGTGCTCAGTCGCACCTAGAAACGCATTGTTATTTGGAAATAAACGTGAAAAATGGTGGGGCAACAGAAGCAAAGCTATTAGGCACTCAGCCTGCTCAGCCTCCTACACGAGGATCGACAGCTAGTACCAACACAACAGTAAGTAAAATTTTAGTCTGCGCCCTTATTTTGTATTTTTTAAAACAAAATATATAAATTAAATGGTATTGTAGCGAAAAATATTAGACCAACGAACTTGTTATTGATTCTATCACTTTTTTTACCTTATTGTTAAAAGCATTTTTGGAACCGAGATTAAAAAAATCTGTGTAGTATAAGTAATTTAATTTCTTCCACATGTTTTGCTACAAGTCTATAGTATATAGTAATACCTGTCAGTGTTTCCAAAGTTACTGTAATAAATTTTATATTACATTAGATTATATGGCATATAGGCCATGTCCATGTGCTTAAATTGTATTCTACCCAGCGAATCTAATACCAAAATTTGTTTTAAAAAAAATTTAACTGTTAAGTTGAATAACATTATTTTTGTTACAGTGTAGTATAGAGAAAACTGAGAGTTCAATAGGGAGATGCTTTTCGGGACAAAGAAAATCCAATGAGTCACAGTGCCCCATGCTTCAACCGCCAAAAACACCTACAAAACCCATTCACACTATTAACAGAGCGAACTCACAATTGGGCCCTATGCCAGAAATAAGGCAACCACCAAAAGAAAGCAGACGAAGACAATCCTCCGAGAATAGTAACAAATTAACGACGAGTAGAATTCGCTCTTCATTGTCTAGTTTTGCGCAAAAAAGTCACATTGCCAAAGATCTTTTACAGCCAACTAATTCGCCTCATCAGAAAAAATTACGGTTCCAATTGGCTAAGGAGCGGAAAGCTTCAACGACACTGGGTATAATTATGTCAGCATTTATAGTTTGCTGGTTGCCGTTTTTTGTACTCGCGATAATAAGGCCCTTCGTGAAAGAGGATACTATTCCAGACGCAGTGAGCGCACTCTTCCTCTGGCTAGGCTACCTTAACAGCCTCCTTAATCCAATAATTTACGCAACGTTAAATAGAGATTTCCGAAAGCCATTCCAAGAAATACTTTTCTTCAGGTGTTCTAACTTGAACCACATGATGCGTGAAGAGTTTTATCATAGCCAATACGGAGGTCCAGATCAGCATTACTGTGTAAATAATTCTTCTAAAGCGCCCAATTATGATGAAGGTGTTGAAATAGTTTCAGCTGTTGATAGGGAAGAGACTCGAGCGTCTGAAAGTTTTCTATGATCGTCAATGCCAGAGGTCGTTTGTAGAGACCTAGATACTGTGATTTAATCGAGACTAAACAATGAACAAAGGTGTTTGAGTGCGAAACAAATTATATTGTCAAGCAATTCGTATTACTTAAAGGTACATTCATCATACCAATAAAACTAGTCGTAAACCCGTCTGTAAACCTAATTTCTTGTCACATAATATAATCTGGTAAACTCTTGTGATGTGAATACATAGCTAAGTTATTTACTCGTAAAATAAGTAGTGAGATGTAGTTAACATACTATATCCTACCAGTTACCGTATTGAAGATATTTTTAATAATTAAGGTGATAATTTACGTTTCATAATGACCAAAGAGTCTTAATATAAAGAGAAAGAATTTATGGTATGGTTAGAAGCTGTTGTGAATTTATTATACTTGGTATTAATTTGTATTATAATGTTATGAGTGATAATGTACTGACAAACAATAGGAGCCAGTATTTTAATACATGTGATAGTAGATATAGTAGTACATATGTTTATTAATAATATTTTGTTGCGCTCTTATGATTTGCGTGTTTCGTTGTTGCCTGTTATTGGTATACGATTGAGTTATTTATTTCTATAGCTTTGTTGATCTAAATGTTAAAATAGTAAGTAATATAGCTGATATTTTACTTTAATGTCATGAATGTTAATTAAGATTAATATTGAATGTAACCGATATCACAAATAGCATGGATGAATTGGCACTGCCAGGTAACGTATTTATAAATAAGAAATAACGTTAGAAAAGTTAGGTAAATATGCAATGTAAAGAATTTCGCACTAGAGAATATATAATAATTTCTTCTTCTTATTGTATGTCTACAACATCCGTTCGGTTTTTTTGTTTAATTACTAAAAAGAATTGTACAGTACTATTATTGTAATATTTAGGGTAAGAGGATAATTTATTATATCTATTAAAATATTTTAATTGAATATTATTATTTCTGGCAATGTGCAATTAAATATTTTTAAAAATTCAATATTTACCATTTCATTCATTTGAGATGTTTGTATCTATATATTTTTCAGTGATTTTATTAAATATATTATTATAGTATAAGTGTAATTGTAGAACAAAGAAGTCAGTATTGTAAATACCATTAATATTTAAACAAATTTAACATTAATGTACATAGTCGTGTTGAATTTAAGTAATTAGATGGACATAACGCAAATACTGTGTGGGGAAACTACGCTTGGACAAAAAATAATTTGACAGTTCGATTCGGTGTTGTATTTAATGAAATAAATGTAAATTCATTTGTTGTAGTTTCTTTCCATAGTGAATAATTAGATTTCTAACGTTTGAATTTTTCCAAAGTGAAGTAGTTAGTACATAAATATATCGCAAACCGGTCTATAATTATCGATAATATATCCACCGATCATTTATAGCTAAAATTACATATAACGTAATTTTTGACGTCAAATATTATTAGTACTGAACAGCTAATAATTTATCGTGTTCTTTTAGTGAAATCCTTTTACTAATATTATCTTATAATAAATAATAAGCTTTTATGTATTTAATTTTAAATTATATATTATACTAGCGGCTCCGCTCGCGTGAAAAGATTGAAACCGCAATATAGTATTATAACCATAAAAACGGTTAAAGTGTGTTAACTCGAAAGCTAAACATATGCTACCACGGACTTTTATTTAGAACTTTTAGACGGGAACAATTTTGTAATACATGATTTTTGGATAACTATTACCGTTTACTCAGCGCACGCAAGGAAAACTTTAAATGCTGCCGTTTTTGTACTATTTTTTACAGCTGCTCCCCTCCTATTCATTTTAAGGTGATGTTATATAGCTTACAGCCTTCCTCGATAAATGGACTATCTTACACTGAAAAAAAATTTCAAATCGATTCAGTAGTTCCCGAGATTAGCGTCATCAAACAAACAAACTCTTCAGCTTTATATATTAGTATAGATATTATAATATTTTCTTGTACTATTTTAACATTATAATATATGTTTATAAAACTATCGTTTACTTTATATTATTCGTGTATAACATCGCATAAAACGCTTTCAAACTTAACTCTATAGCTGACAAAATCTTTTGGACAATTCCCAATTTTTTTTTATTAATAAATAAATAAATAAATATATGGGACACTTAATGGTGCCTAACGATAAACGATTGTTTTTATAAATTTATTGTTGACAGAAATAATAAATTAGATGTTTTCATAATTTAACTGATACTCAGTTGGTTCCATAAAATTAATTTAATATTGTTTGAATATAAAAAAAAAACTTGTTAGGATATTTGACTATTTGTAAATTTATACGAGCGAAAAATTAATCTAATTGCAGAAATACTAATATTTTTAAAAATAAAAAAAATTGTTTTTTTGAAGTTCGTTACGTAACCCATAAATTTTGTCGAATTCGCAATTTGATTCAATATTTTCGCAAACACATATAGCAAATGGTAACTTTGTATACCTTTTGAAGTAACTTCAGGCAGCTAAAACCTGCGTATTGGTGATACCAAATTAGCGCTATAATCATTATTTCACGGCTACACGGAATATCGCGGAAAAATTACGTCAAATCATTTGCGTTACGTGGCCAATCGCGGATTATATAATATTACTTTTATTAACAATTGGAATGTTTAATATAATAACTGCTTTACTAAAAATATAGTATGTCTTTATTGTGATCGGTGGAAAATATTTATTCCATGACCAATATATCAAAGAGTATAATAATAACAATATTGTTGACATTGTTGTTACTTTGAGGGTAAACGCTGCAGAATTTAAGCATTGTATTCGGTAAACAGGGTTGCCAACTATAAGTTAAAAACAGTATTACTTTTTTTGACACCACATTATAGTGTAAATACATTTCTGGTGTAAAAAAAAGTTGGCAACCCTAACCGGGAAAGTCCCTTTTTAAAACGGTATTCCTTTGTCAAACCTTTTTTCAACTTAAACATTTAAATTATATACTAGATCATTATATATATAAAATACATTTTATTTAGCTTTATTGTCCTATAAATGCAGATGGATACATTAATTTTGAATCAATAATAATGTAAATCTTAAATTGTAACAAAATAATGTATGTAAAATAATTATGTTTACCAAATTTAAAAGTACAGCTAGTCGTAAATTTAATGTTTAAAGTCACGTGCAATATTACTGTACTAATGTAAAGTGGCCTATTTGATTTTTATGTATTAGATAGTTTTAGCCTCATATCTCATTAACCAAAGTAGTAATAAGTCAATGTAAAAATGTTATACCGAATCGACAATATCACGTGTTCTATTTTAATAATACTCATAAATCACTCATCATCCTGCCCTTGTCCCAACGGAGGCGGCACAACATGTTCTAAACATGTTGTCACATGATTTGGCTACGTATCTTACAACCGGCCGCCTACTTTTGTCGTATTTTACGACACCTCGGTAAGAAAGAGGGTGGTCTATTCTACTTAACCGCATACGGTGGGTCAACTTACCTTAGTCGCCTTTTACGACACCTCGGTAAAAAATGAGGGTGGTCTATTCTACTCAGCCGGTTACCACACGGCAGGTCGGCTCAACTTAGTCGCCTTGTATGACACCTCGGTAAGAAATGAGGGTGGTACTATTCTATTTCGCCGGATATCACACGGCGTAATACTGATAAATCACTGTTAGAGATATAAATGATAGATGTGCTGTTCCTATGATGTCATAAAAATCCTGTGCTAAAAAACGTAGTGTTCTTAATCTTCCATAAGCTTAAAACAATAAATAAGATTATATAGCTAAGATTTAAGCGGTACTAGATAACGAATGCCTTAAAGCAGAGATGTCTAACTCAAAATCTAACGTAGGTCAAATAAACAATGCTTAATTTTAGTTAAGCTCAAACAAAAACGATGTACGTAGAAACAAATATTTAAATAGTATACTGTAATAAACATATTTCACCTACTCTTTTCCCTCTCTAAGTGGGGTCAGCACAACATGTTTTTTTCTTCAATTCCCTCCTATCATCAACTCTGGCGGTACACCTTTTATATACATGTCATACTTTACATGATTCATCCATCTCGTTTTCAGAACTATCCCCTCCCCCCTCTCCATCCTTTCTATCCCTTTCCTCTTATCACATATGAGTATAATAGACACGCGGTATTGCCTTTTCAAATTGTCACACTATTATACTTAAAATGAGCTCATAAAGTACAAAGTACTCTTTATTTAAACCCTATAAAAATGTGTTAGATTAAAAATGATGTTTATTCACTTTGCTGCCGTTATACCAGAGGGTAGAGTATATTTTCTATGATTTTAGATAAAACCGGAACATGATATATAATAACATTCTCTTACATCTACGCTTATATCAAAGTACCTGGGCTTGGTCGGTAATATTTAAAAAGATGTAATAAAAAATTGAAAAGAAAAATAAAAAATTATTGGGTAGATGGGGCCGTTCCCCAAATGAACTACCAAGACTTTACGTTTGACAGCGAAAAATTGTGATTGTATTCAACGTAAATTTCAAAAAAAATTTAGAGCCCGAATACAGGGATAAAACGACATTTTTTTTAAATAAAACTTATCTAGATCGATTTCTCTCCACCCAAACCCTACATGCTGAATATCAGGGAAATCGTTGGAGCCATTTCCGAGATTCCGAAAATATATATACATACAAGATTAACTCATTTAAATATTAAAGATAACAGCTTATACAAAACAAGAAACCTTTGCTAAGGTTTACTTTAAAATATCTATTGCTTAAAACATTTGTTCTTTCATCTATAAAATCTAGTATAAACAGTATACAGCGACATGTTTCATTCTGCAAATATAAATCTTTCGTATAATTGTGAACCAAATAATAATAAAAATAATAACAATTCTTAATTAATTTTAAATTTTTTTTAATAATTTAATGACAAATCTATCACTTGTACATTTTAAATTTGGTAAGTACAGACGTCTGAAATGATGTGAGTATCTTATTTATTATTCCGACCCTCAGCTGTTCTAACGTCCGCAAAGTGAATATTCACGTGCACTTATTGTATTATACGTGTAAAATAAATTATTAATCTGTAGTAGAATACAATTCTTCATTGGTATTATTGTATTTTTTCTTATGTAGAGACCTAAAGTGATGAATTAAAAATAGATTTGGGATTTCATTTGTATTCTTTACCTCTAATCCAATACTTTAACAATTAGCCTGTATCGTGCACAGGCTGGAATAGAATAGAATAGAATAGCAGACTAGAATCATTCCATTTTTTATTTTTGGGAAAAAGGGGCTAAACCTATCACGCTACTTTAGTTCGGATTAGTAAAAATATATCAGGTTTAACATATTACTAAAAATTATCTTAAAATATACAGGTTTTGTCGCGATGTTTTTCTACAGCAAAAAGCGCGTGAGTATCGCAAATATCAATAAGGTACATACGTTTTAATAAACAAACTCATTTTTATCTGCTTGGGGCTTAAACCTGTGACCGTTTTGGGTATGAGTCACACGTTAGCTATCGCGGTTTAGAACGAAGGTTTTCCATAAGCTTCAAAAACCCTATTTTAATATATACTAAATTAATTTATATGGAACAATTCTGTTATACGACTTTTGTTATAGTTAGTATTTAAGATGAAAACTTCCATAAAATTTAATAATTTCTGTAATTTAAGTAAAGACTAGCAATCGCCAGCGGCTCCACCCGCGTGGAAAGATTAAAACCGTAATATTATATTTGATATCTATAAAAATGGTTACAAATACTTAACCTTAAACGCTAGACATGTGTTATTGCGGACTTTTATGTAGAACTTTTAGAGGGGATTTTTGAAAAACTATCACCGTTTACTCAGCGGATTACTTCACGCAAGGAAAGCATTATATTTAGCCGTTTGCGTAATATTTTTAGTGCTGCTCCTCTCCCATTCTTCTTCTTGTGATTATACATATAACCTAATATAGCCTTCCTCGATAAATGGACTATATTACGCTGAAAGAATGTTTCAAATCGGTCCAGTAACGCGTTCAAACAATCAAACAAACAAACTCTTCAGCTTTATATATTAACTAGCGGTCTGCCCCTGCTTCGCACAGGTATAAAATATCTCATGTCAGTCAGAGTAAAAAAAATGATTAAAATCGATCAAGTAGTTTTGATTTATTCATTACTGCCCGGGGCCCGCAAGCGTTAAATTTGGAGAAAAACAATTTCCTTTCCCTATACCAAGAAGATTTCCTGCTATCTTTGGAATATCTAAATTCGTATAGTACATTTTTACTTATTTACTTTTACATTTTCCCTATGTATTTTATTTTTACAATTAATTACAGAATGTATTTAAACAAACTCTTGAAAGAGCGACATAGCTGCTAAAGTCGAAGTGTTATAGGGCGAAGCGCGGCGTCCTCACGGCATTCTAAATCTGTAATATCTCCGAAAATGTTCACTTAAATTACATGCTGTAAACGGCCATATTGATCTATATTAAATCAACTATTTATTTAAGGTACTTAATTGGATAAGGATTAATGCTGTATTGTATAAAAACTGCTTCAAAAATATGGCATAATTTTTCTTAAAAAGTAAATGACAAAAAATGCTAGTGGGTTATCCATAAGAGATAGACATATACCATCGCGGACTTTTCTGTAGACCTTTTCAAGATGTACAAATACTTAGTACATTATTTTGATAAATCTCTTAGGGTTTAGCCTGCGTTTGCAATGTAAGCGGAAAAAAAATGTAATTATTTACAGAAACCTCAAAAATTACAGTATTTCTCTACTCCGTATTGAATGTTATTATACGTACAAACCTTCCTCTGGAATCACTCTATCTATTAAAAAAAACCGCATCAAAATCTTTTGCGTTGTTTTAAAGTTTTATGCGTACATAGGGATATAGGGACTTTGTTTTATAATATGTAGTGATATAGATAGAATGCCAATATTGTGATGATATTGATGGAATCAGGCTTATATCAGATGTGTGTTTTGGTTATCAAAACATGTTTAAAAAGGATCAAAACACCGTATTGACGTTGTTTCCCTAAAAATCGCTGCAATTTAATTAATGGTGTGTAAAATTCTAAACGCATTAAGTGGGATTACAAATGAACGATATGATCCTTAAGTTATTCTATTACGTTATATTTTACTCAGACCAAGGCCTGCTAATACATTATTCAATTTCGTAATTTTCCCAAGTATTAAAACCCGACTACGCACCATTAGATGTAATCAATCATTTCTGATAAGCCGCCTTTGCTGAATAGGAATAGGGTTGACATTTGCTAAGTAATTAAACCGGGACAAAGATTTTAAAAGGGATTCCTTTTTTTTAGTTAGTATACTTTTGAACCGCGTGAATTATTGAACTCCTTAATGAATGAACGGATATAAACTGAGTGCCTAAAATAATATTCTCAGGACGTAAAAGCGAATGATTACATTTTAAATATTTTTGACAGTCGCATGGACGGATATAAACTAAGTGCTGTAAAAAATATTCTCAGGACGTAAAAAAAGCGAATGCTTAAATTTTTAAAATATTTTTGACAGTCTCAACAAAATATATGATGTATTTCAAATTGGGAAAATATTTTTCTGCCTCATTTTGATTGTAGAACGTAGTTATTTTAACAAATTTTTAGGTGTCCACATTTGCACTTTAATATTTTTGATGCCGAAACAACCGAAGTAATTATTTGGCATTTCGGTTTCCATGTATACATTAATGAATAATTAATATAGTAATGAATTTTTAATAATATAATTTTATATATTATGAAGTAAAGTAATGGTCAAAATCAGCTTAGCTTTAAAAAAATTATTGTGACGACAAAAATATTTCAGCAATGCAAGTGGATGCGATTCTAATGAAAAATATTCTTTATTCAAGTAAACTGTTAAATAACTGCTTTTGTAACGTATCGTGTGCATATATTACTCAAGTCAATGCGTGTAATCCTATCCTACTAATATTATAAATGCGAAAGTTTTGAGTATGGATGTATCACATAGTTTGTTACTCATTCACGGCGAATCCGCTGAATCAGTATCGCTGAAATTTAGCTATTATTCCTTATAAACTGGGGTAACGTATAGGCTATAGAAATCCTGTTAATTCTACAGAAATATGATGACATTGAAAAGCGCTATCTATTATTAACCTATCCTGCAACATTAATCCACGAAAACGAAATTGTGGATAAAAGCTAGTAACATCATAAAGACTAAAAGCCGAAGATAACGCACTTTAATGGACATGTCCACATGAAACCTGAAGGATCGCCACATTGATGTGAATATAAGGTACACTTTAACACTAGGATTTAGTCAAAACCACTCTAGTTGTGTACTAAATAATCTGCTAAGTTAGTATATTTAGGGCCTGTTTCACAAGTTACCAATAAACTGTCAGCTTATTCGGAACATATCTGACACATATCTCGGAATTTTGAGTCTCTCAGGTTTCTGATAGGCTTATTCAGCACTTAAAGTCCCAAAAAAGTTAACAGGTAGATCATGTACCTGTTATTTTGTATATCTGCTGAATAGCAAATACCTATTTTAAAATGGCCGCGATTTTTTAATAACTTTTCATTTTTTAAAGCCTCTTTTTGGAGACATTTATCTGCTACTTTGTTTATTTGTCGGTTAACTATCCGACACTTTATCAGTAACTTGTGAAACAGGCCCTAAGTGCTTAAAAATAACAGACAGTTGTTTGGTGGTAATACACCATGACTACCATGCTGTCTTACAATCACAAGACAATTTGAGTACGAAAACGAAAATGGCGATATTGTTTTCCCATATCTTACCTAAAACTATTTAGTTAACCGCAAATAATTTACAGTTTACAATGTTGCCTGAACAATTTATTAGCTGTGTGTTATCCGGCTGAGTAGAATAGACCAACCTCATTTCTTACGTAGGTGTTGTAAAATACAACTAAGGTAAGTAGACGTCAGTCAGGCGGCCGGTCTTGAAAAAGCAGCCAAATCATATGACGGCATGGTTTTAACATGTTGTACTGACCCACTTAGAGTGGGATAAGGGGATGTTATTTCAAAACGACCCTTGTGTTTTGCCTACATTATTAAATAGCGAATACTACAATATCTCTTTTCAGTCATTTGAGCTGACGCGAAACCGTGAAAGAGATTATATCGTATGAACCCTTGTTACAGTATTCTGACAGCTAAATAAGAAATATAGGTTTAAATGAATATTACTAGATATATAGATTTAGTCGGTTAGGTATTATACCTTTTGAAGAAGTTCTATGTATTTAAATGGGAAGTTATATAGGATATGTTTAACGTATGGATCCATTGTTCGAAATTAGAAGTTCTAACTTGTTTCAGTAAATCAGAATATTGCAATTGTTTGTGTTGTGGCAGCATTATAAGCAAAGTTTTAATAAGTAACAACTTCTCTTATTAATTAGCCGTGTGATATACGGCTGAGTAGAATAGAACACCCTCATTCCTTACCGAGTTGTCTTAATAGGCGACTAAGGTAAGCAGTAAGTTGATTTACCGTGTGGTATATAGTTGAGTAAAATAAACCACCCTCTTTCTTACCGACGTGTTGTAAAGTACAACTTAGATAAGTTGACGTTAGACAAGGGGCCGTCGTACAGGCTTACCCAATATATGAAGACGTGAGTATAGCCTGTTTCTGTACATTAATTATGGATACCTTTATATTATAAAAAGCTGTAATGGCCTAGCGGTGCGACCGTGTGAATCTCTAAAGACGATTATGGGTTCAAACCCGGGCAGACACTAATGAGTTTTTCTATTAAAACTTATGTGTCTAATTGATAATTGCAATTTATCACACGCTTTTCGGTGAAGGAAAACATCGTGAGGAAACCTGCATATCTCTAGAGAATTCTAGGGATATGTGTAACCTACCAATCCGCATTGGAGCAGCGTGGTAGGTCTTAGCTCCAACCCTTCTCTCCAAAAATTGAGAGAGGAGGCCTATGCCCAGCAGTGGGATAGTAACAGGCCGTTACTTACTTACTTACTTTACCTTTATATTTGAAAAAGGTCGTAATACTTTAATTTCCATTCTATTTTATCTGCAATACAAATATAATGCACTATTCAATTTTCCTTATACTGTCAACAAGGGATGTCTGGAGGAGTTCGCTCGAAGCGATAAGATAGCCTTTGAGCGCTTTTCTCTAATTTAAAGTTCTGCACAACGTAGTTTATTTTACTTTAGTCTACAATAAAGCTTTAGAAATATTATGTTAAACAAATATTTCTAAAGCTATTATAAATTATAAAATATTAAACAAGGTATGAAGTTAAGTGAAATTGGGTAAAGATTAATTTGTTAGTACGTACTAATAATAAGAATGCGCAGTTGTGGTCTTTTCTGAGGTTGCCTTCTAAAAGCCAGTCCTGTTCTTAAAATATTCTCAAATGGTTATTAGATCATCATCATCATCCTCCTACCCCTTTCCTCTTCCCCCCGGACCTCAATTAGAGTAGACGCGTTTTTTGATATTTTTACTTTTTTATTTATATAAAAACTCAGAAATAAATTTTGCAAAAATAAATTAATCCATTATAATAGAAACGCATAAATCAGTAGGAGGTTTGCTTTGCAATTGTGTCACATTGAAGTACCCGTGTGTGTGTGTGTATATCTGTCTAGCCAATGTGCAAGAGGGAGAGGAAATAGTAAGTCATTATCCTATACTTACTCGTGTAATACTACACAACTACAACGGATCTTGTCAGTGTGTATGACCAGGCGTACGAAGTATACAAGTGTTAAACAATAATTGCTAGTCGACACAGCTGGATAATTGAAGTAGCTGTTGTGAACTTATGAACGCCTGGTATTATCCAACGAATAAGTTGCTGAATTTTAAACCTTGTTGCAATGTTGAATACGATTGATTTAATTCTTATTTAATGTAATAAGATTTTATATCAAGCCCCTGTTACTTATTGTCTCCTAGTACTGCGAGCATTAACTTGTTCCGGTGAGCATTATCTTGTTCCGGTAATTTAAAAGAAAAGTAAGTTAAAAAGAAAAGAAATCAATAAATAATATGTTCATGCAATAAATATTTTTTGCTTATCAATAATAATATATAATATTTGAAATAAATAGCTGTCTTGATAACACAATTGTAGATTTCTTATCATTGGAATAATAAATACAATAAATATACGTAAAAGAGAAGAATTTATATACTAATAATATAAAAATAATAATAATAACTGAAAATAATAAATAAAAATAAAATAGAATGATGGATAGATCTTTATCAGAATCAAATATTGAGGATACCTCACAAAAAGAAAGTACGCCGCCTAATTTTATTTCTATACGTAATAAAAGAAAAAGGGATGATATTACCTCAGAGCTATCTATTTTTAAAGACGATATGAAAAATATGATAAAATCGCTCTTTTCTTCCCAAGAACAGGAGCTTAAGAAAATTACACCAACTCTTAAAGACATTCAGCAGTCGAATATTAATATCGAGAACTCCATTTCATTCCTCTCTGCTCAGAATGCAGAATTTAAGAAAAAAATTGAAAGTCTTGAAATGCAACATAAGGAAGATAGAAAATATATTTCTATTCTAGAGGAGAAAATAGAAGATCTTCAAAGAGGATGTAGAAAGTCCAACTTCGAAATAAAAAATGTTCCAAAGAAATCAAATGAGACTAAGGAAGATTTAATTGATATGGTAACTTTTTTATCGAAGACAATAGACAGCAAAATTACTGCATCTGATATAAAAGATATTTATAGAGTACGTCCGAAAAAAGAAGGCATTTCCAACACACCTATTGTTGTAGAAACCACTTCCACAATAGTAAAAACTAACTTTTTAAAAATGTGTAAAAATTACAACATCAGACATAAAAGTAAATTGTGCGCCAAAAACCTGGGTTTTCGTACTTCCGAAGATACTCCGATATTCGTCTGTGATCATCTTACAGCTAAAGCATCCCGACTATTTTTCTTAGCCCGCGAGTTGGTGAAAAATAGATCGCACAAATTTTGCTGGACTGCGTTTGGAAAAGTTTTTATAAGAAAAGACGAGAGCTCTCCTATTATAAGTATACATAATGAGCCCCAAATTCATAAATTACTGCAGGATAAATGACTATACGAAGTACTTGTTCATGAGTTTTCCCTATACTTTAGACACAATGCCTGTAGTTTTATTATTCTATCTGTCTCTGCTACTATTATTATATTATATTTCATATCATTTATTGTAAGTTACTTCATTAATAGACTACTTTTAGATATTATTACGTTATATTTTAGTTCTAAGTTGTTGAATTTTATGAGATGTTTTACAAATAGCCTTTACACACAAACTTACACATTCTGTTACACTTCTCTTCTACACACTATAGAAATAATTAAATGCAAAAAAACTTTACCTCTAATTATAATAGAAAATATATATTATATAAAACTTTTACTGCTCATTTCAGTTAACATGAGACATCAAATTTTTAAACAACCCTTGTTTTCGTACATGTCCAGATTTATTATTCAATTATTTAATGGATAACGCTTTACTAACCCAAAAAGATATCGATAATTTAGAAATTGCACATTCTGTGCAATGTGATATATTAGATCTTTCGAAACATATATGTGTAGATAACACTAATTTATCAATTATCTGCCAAAATATAAGAAGCATTTATTCTAATTTTGATGATCTCCAATTAAATCTTTCTCAATTAAGCTTTGATGCGGACATAATAATTTTGACGGAGTGCTGGCTCAATCAAAAGAAACCTGTCCCACAATTAAGTAATTATTTTGCCTTTGAATCATCATTGAATGCTAATCAGAACGATGGAGTAGTTGTCTACATTAAAAATAAATATAATGCTCATGTTAATGAAATTAAATTAAAAAAGGCGTCATGTCTACAAATTATTATTAATAAAAGTGTTATACTTGGTATTTACCGTTCGCCATCAGAAAATAATGCTGATGACTTTATAGAATCTCTTAATCGACATCTTGAATCGTTAAAATATTATAAAAATATAATTTTAGCTGGTGATATAAACATAAATATTATCTCTAAGTATTCTGATCAAACTTATGTAGATACGAATAAAAACAATTATCTTAATATGCTTTCAGTTCATGGAATACTACCTGGTCATACTTTACCGACGAGAAAAGACAACTGTCTTGATCATTTTATGCTAAAACTAGAAAAAAATAAAATAATTGCATCAATAGCTATACTTAAAACTACTATTACGGACCACAGCATGATAATTTTAAACCTGAATAATTGTATTAATAAAACAAAATGCTATAAAACAAAACTCATTACAGATTTTGAAGCGGCCTCTAAAGTCTTAGTGACTAAAGATATTCCATTGTTACAACATAGTGATGATCCTGAATTTGTTGCACAACAATTAATAATCAAAATAAAAGAATCGTTAAGTGAAAATACCAAAATTATTTCCATTCCTAAAAGTAAGCGTAAAATTAAGCCTTGGATAACAGTCGGCATGATACGTTGTATAAATAATAGAAACAAAATGCAAAAAAAACTACGTTCTGATCCCGAAAATGAAATTCTTAAGATTACGTATAAACGATATCGCAACTACTGTAGTAATTTAATTAAAAAACTCAAGCGTAAGTATGAAAAGGAACAGCTTTCACTCTCTTCTAGAGATTCTAAAACTCTTTGGAATAACATCAAAAACATTACTCATTTTAACACTACCCGAGTTGGCAATTTAGACCTTTTGCATACTAAATCAACCCCTATGGATACTGTAAATTATATTAATAAGTATTTTGCTACAACGGGGAAAACACTGGCAGAAAATATTCTCAATATATCGCCCAGGCCATCATATTTTCCAATGTCGTTATATTGCTCCTCATTCTATCTTCTTGATACAGATCCTGAGGAGGTTGCCCGTATACTTGGGGGTCTTAAAGCTGGAAGCGCGCCTGGATATGATAACATTCCAACAGATTTTTTAAAATTGACAAAAAATATAATCGTCCCTATCATCTCTCATCTGGCTAACCTCTGTTTTAATCAGGGAATTTTTCCTTTATGCCTCAAGAAATCCATTATAACACCTATTTTTAAGAGTGGGAACAACCAGGATATTAATAATTATAGGCCTATATCGGTTTTACCTGTGATCTCCAAGATTTTGGAGAAATTAATTAATAACAGGCTACTTAAATATCTGGACCATTTTAATATCCTATCTGATTCTCAGTATGGATTCAGACGCGGAAAATCAACGGAAGATGCTGTACTTGCTTTGAGTTCTTTAATTACTAGGCATTTGGATGATAAAAATAAATGTATAACTGTATTTGTTGACCTAAAAAAGGCTTTTGATACCGTATCCGTTCCAATTCTTATACAAAAACTGGAAGCGATAGGTATAAGGGATGTTCCCCTCTCATTATTCAAAAGTTACTTGTATGAACGTACACAAAGAGTTAAGCTTGGGAATTACACTAGTGGTGACATTAATATAACATATGGGGTACCTCAAGGGAGTGTCCTAGGGCCAACTCTTTTTCTTATATATATTAACGAGCTATGTGGCCTAGACATCTTTAATGGAAAAATATTTTCCTACGCCGATGACACTGCTATTGTTTTTTCGGGTAATTCATGGGATGACGTCCGCTATCATACTGAAATTGGCATGGCTAAAATATATAAATGGTTTAGGTCTAATCTTTTAACTCTAAACATAACAAAAACCAATTATATGTGTTTCTCCTTGAACCGGCGAACTCAGCCAATGAATAGTTTTGAAGTTAAAATTCATACTTGTGACGGCTATCGGGGAGATATGAGTTGTGATTGTTCAGCATTGCTTAGAGTTCCCACTGTTAAGTATCTGGGTGTTACATTGGATCCGCATTTAAGTTGGTATTCTCATATAGAATGTGTAACTAATAGAGTGAGGAAAATGACTTGGATATTTAAAATTCTGCGTCATGTTGCATCCAAAACTATCTTACGTTTAATTTACATAGCGCTTGTTCAATCAATAATATCGTATTGCATCCCGGTATGGGGAGGTGCCGCAAAAACTAGATTTCTAGAATTAGAAAGGGCGCAACGTTCGGTTCAGAAAGTTATGCTTTTTAAGCCATACAGATTTCCGACGACCCAACTCTACTCTATCTCCGGAATACTTTCAGTTAGAAAGCTATATATTTTAAAGCTTATTTTAAAAACACAAAAGTCTATTCCCTTTAAGCCCATAAAGATTATGAAAAGAAGAAAAGACTTAGTCGCTCAAGCTGACTTGGTCCGTACAACCTTTGCTAGCAAACAATCTACTAGACAATCTGTACGCATATATAACATACTTAACAGAAAATTAGATTTATACCCAAAAAACTTATATACATGTAAAATAGTAGTAACGGAATGGCTTAAAACTATAAATTATGAGGAAGTTGAATCATTGCTAGAATATGTAGTGTAATTTAATTAAAATTTAAAACATAAATAAAGAAATAATAACAACTAAAAACTAAAAAATAAAAACTCATTCACACACTCTCTCAAACTCATATACTCACGAATCCACACACGCATACACACCAAACACACACAATCATGCACACACACACGCACTCACACACACTATTGCAACACATACCCAATAGTAAATAATTTATATTGTTAAATAAGTAGTATATATACAATATGATGGAAGAGCGGAGTCTTCTGGCACAAGCATACTCATGCTTAAAAGAAGGCTCCAACCTTATTTCAACAAATGTAACGATGTTAATGAAAATAAAACATTTTTATTTTTTTATTTTTTTTACCCTTATCCCACTTTAAGTGGGGTCGGCACAACATGTTATAAACATGTTATCACATGATTTGACTTTTTTTTTACGACCGGCCTCCTGACTGACGTCCCCTGACTTACCTTAATCGTATTTTACGACACCTTAGTAAGAAAGAGGGTAGTCTATTCTACTAAACCGGATACAACACAGTGGGTCAACTTACCGTAGTCGCCTTTTACGACACCTCGGTAAAAATGAGGTTGGTCTATTCTACTCAGCCGCATACCACACGGTGGGTCAACTTACCGTAGTCGCTTTTACGACACCTCGGTAAAAATGAGGTTGGTCTATTCTACTCAGCCGGATACCACACGGCTTCAAATAGCTATTATATATGCGTTCTAAATATAAATACACTAGCTGTGTCTTCAGCTTCACCCGCGTGGTGTAGCGACAAAAGACACAAAAGTAGTTATTGTGAAACCATAAGAGATAGAGACATGCTGTCGCGGACTTTTTTGTAATATTTTTGTAGAGCTAAAATTCTCTAGTACATTACTTTAGTTTATGTCAGTTGGTTTGCGCGACGCATGCGAACTAAGCCCCCAGCAGGTGAGTTTACGTACCTTGGCGCCTTGCAAAGGTACGTAAGTCGTTTGTGGGTATAGTGTTATACCCAAATAACACTCTATAATAGAATGCCTCTTTTTTACCTTTGCCATAACAGCAGTCCAAAAAACTATTAAAGAGAGGTTGATGCAAAAAGCCTTCTACTATACTGTTGAGGATTATTTAGATGATAAGAATGCCTGGATATAGCTACTGTCCGACCCTGTACAAGATAGTAATGACTTTTTTTCTAATCGGCGTGATTTAATCAAGTATTCCAATCTAAAATGACGATTCTCAGAAGAACCGATAAATATATGGGTCACATACACACACGGTCGTCTCTCCAATGTAAGAAAATTAATGCTTAAATACTAATATACACCGAGGTTCGAAAGAACCAACAGAAAAGTGTGGCAAAGTACGTATCATTTAAAGAAACCTTAGTCCTATGGTATTTGATGAACTTCAATGCTGCTAGAAAATTCAATTAGGAAAACAGATGACCTCGACGAGACATATCCGTTAGTAGTGACCTCTACTCATCGATTGAAAAATAAATGTTCTACATAGGTTTGTAATCTCCGCATGAATATATTGGTAAAGAATATGCGTTAATACCTTTATTCTAATATATTTCATGCCTAATAGTGTTCTAAAATTGAAATGCTAAGTAAAAAAGTTCATTTCCCTCAGAGTAATATTTCAATTTAGAGGTAAACGAGAAAAATCATTGCCTTAAGCGTCTTATAGCAATCGGTTTAAAGCTATTTTCAGTTACAGTAAGTTAGCGGATTTAAAAAAATAAAATGAAATTATAATTTTTGCCTTAGATGGCTTAAAAGCTTAAAGCTTAGAAAGTATACTTTTAACTTAGGTTAACTAATTTAACGTTTTAACTTTTTAACTTAGGTTAACTAATTTAACGTTTTAACTAGGTTAAAATTTCAGATAATATTAAATACTCAAATGAAAGTTAATATTAAAAACAGATAATACTAAAAACTCAAATAATAATTTATAAAACTAGGCATTCCTAGTTTTATAAATCATAGAATTTTCATTTGAATTAGAAATACAAAATACTAACTTATCATTCAAATTCAAATGCGACATTCAATAATGCCATGGTAGCTATGTCCACGCATTCTTATCATCTAAGTAATCCTCAGGCTTTCTGTTAGCCTTTTTAAAAGTGTTTTTAAACTGCTATAATGACATTGAAACGATAAACCCTTTCAAGTAAACACACGCACACGCACAATACTTCCCTAGTAGAATACTGACATAATAAATGTTTACGCTTTATCTTTGGAATTACAGTGAAGAAAACATCAAAAGAAACCTGCACATGTCAGGTTTCCAAAGACATTAAGTCTCAAACCTAATGGACGTAACGTGTAATCCTTAAATGTTCGTAGATAAGAACCCCGGATGAATCTTTTAAGTTTCTGGAGAAAATGTATGTACATAATAAGTATTGAGAATTTATTAGGCGCTTAACTTGCATATCGCTATACTTATTATAAAATAAAGTCCCCAAAAGCTGTCTGTATGTGACTGATTTTTCAAAATCTACGCAACGGATTTTTGTGTAGTTTTTACTAAAACGTAGTGCGATTCTCGCGGAAGGTTTGGGTATATAGTTTTATGCAAATTGTTGAAGAGGTCGCGCGGGTGCAAAAACTTGCCTGCTGAGAGCTTACAGTTAGTAAACGAACAGAGATACACTAAAGTAATATCCTAAAGAATTGTAGATCTACAAAAAAGTCTGCGAAAAATTTCTACGTCTGTATTATGGATCTCCGCAAAATAATGCCTAATTCTATAATTTTTTCTCAATAACTACTTTCGTACTTTTGTGTATTTTATAATACACTGATTTGCACAGCTAGTATAACTATAATAAACTTTTTCTGCAAGTCACTCCACTTTTTTATAAATAACATTCACTATTTACAAGGAAAACGATTATTCTTTCGTAACAATCTTTTTTGATATATGATAATTTTAACATAACCAATTATAATAATTGGTTATGTTAAAATTATCATATATCAAAAAAGACCGGCCGCCTGTCTGACGTCAACTTACTTTAGTCGTTTTTTACGAAACCACGGTAAGAAAGAGGGTGGTCTATTCTCAGCCGGATACCACACGGCGGGTCGATTTACCTTAGTCGCCTTTTACGATGACTCCGTAAGAAAGAGGATGGTCTATTCTACTCAGCCGGATACCACACAGCGGGTTGACTTACCTAAGTCGCCTTTTACGACGCCTCGGTAAGGAGTGAGGGTAGTCTATTCTACTCAGCCGGATACGACACGGCGGGTCGACTTACCTTAGTCGACTTTTCAACATCTCGGTAAGAAACGAGGGTGGTGCTATTCAGCCGGATACCATCTGAGTACACAGTATAAATGAAAAACCAATATATTGAAGCAATATTTGTTTTTACTATAAACTGACGCAAGAACAACTTACTAAAGGAAGGGAAGACTCGATTTATTTTCTTCACAATTTCGTTTTGTTTGAGTTACCGGGCGCTTGTTGACGCTTCGTATTTCAGTAAAATGATCCCCTTTTCATCCCTTATAATGCGCAATCATAAAAGTTTGGTCAGTTTTCCTAACCTCCGTTGTGGGTGCTTGAAAGAGATTTAAACATTAGATGTAAATCAGCTACACAGCCACATTTTCGTTATTTAGATTTCTTATTGTAAAATTTTACACAGAGTTATAATACTACAGAAATGTATCATCCTCTTTTCCTATACAGGAAAAACTCCTACTACCGCCGACGGGGACAGGCGGCGGTTATGTCGAACACGCACCGACTAAAACGACCTGTGTGCTCCACTACGTTGTTGATGGCAAGGACAGGGTATCGTTGTACACATTGCCCACATCCCCGCCTACAGCCGCTCTGTTCCCAAAAACACCCCCTCCGGGTAGGGACCTCTCAAACAGAAGTCCGCTAACCGATGCATCGGGAGCACCAGATGCACCGACCGCCTCGGAGACGTGTAAGCCAGGCGTTTGGTCTCGTCTCCAGTTAGGGCGGTAGACGATGGGTTTGGGATTGGATCCAGAACAAGAGTATTCGCGGAACCGCTCCGCCGCTTACCTCCGCAGAGCAAAAGAAGGCCATCGTTGCACATGATCGCTCCCTGCCCACCTAGTTTGTAATGTCACGGTCGACAAGGACAGACCGCGGCCCAAATAGGGGCCTTGGTGGGCGTTTCCGCCACCACCGGGTAATTTTTTATAGAGGTTTTCTTCCTCGCAACCCGAAGGTCCCCGTTCCTATTGCTGGGCTTCCGGGTTTCGTCGACGGTGGCCGAAAACCGTGTCCAGCCAGATTTAAACAAGCCCAACTGAACCCATCGCTCATTAAGGACTCCACCCCAAACCCCCCGGAGTCCCTGCCTATCCAGATTGCCCTCTGCTAATCAGAGGGACAACTGGATTGGCCACCTCATAGTGGTCCGTTCGCAAGGCCTAAGGAATACATATTATAGTATTCCGAAGGCCTGCCCAGTGTACGCCACAAGGAGGCTGACCATTTTGGTATTGCCAAAGTGGTCGGCCACATAACATCATATAAACAGATTTTATATGATGTTATGTTAATTGGGAGTCACTCCGTAACAAAGTGATACATTGCAAAGGCTTTTAAAGCGTGGGTGTGCTGTAGTAAATGCACAGAAACCTCCCAAGCATTTGAAAACGAGGTCGTAAAGCCGTCGCTTGTTTAGCTAGACCTTGCTTTAGGATAAAATATAGTGCAGGATTGTTGGTACTGTTACGAACATGCAATAAGTTCGTAATGTATATGTCATAGAGTTCAAAGTCGCTAATCGTTTGGAACAATTACGTTTTTTACGAATCATGTTCCGTATCCCCACTACGAGTCACGAGTAATCGAGAAGCAGAACATTCTCGAATGATTCGCCCACCATATAAGCGGTCGTATTGCGCGCCTCGGGATTTAGTTTGCGACTAGCGAGCGAAAGAAGAAACGAAGGTAAAAGTGAAATAATAGTAACCTCGGCATTGTTATTGGAGAACGGACGGCATAGTGATTGTTAGTACTAATTTTGTAGAGAAAAGCTAAATTAACTTTTTTTTTACGAGCCATCAGATATTTTTATCCAAGTCCGCCAACTGCTTTACGTAACAGTAGGACTACTGTTAGTCATCTCTTCATCACAACTATGGATTAAAACTATGACTGACCAATTACAAATGGTAGGTGTAATGTGTATTTTTTATTAGAGACATCTACACAGAATATCCAATACACAAAGCAAGATTTGTATACACTATTACTGAAATGCAAACTTTGGCTGGTTGAATAACATTAATCCGTAAACACAATTTGGTCTTGATCCCCCTAAATAGGTTTCTAAGCCTTAATAAGCTCGACGCTATTATGTTTATAGAAGACTATGATTTATAATTATATTTATCGCAATTAAGGTTTCAATTGATTCAACGTTTACTGTTATAATCTTCTGGACATTTCTATTATGCCAACAATTCACGGCAAAAGACAGAACTTTATCTAACATGTAGCAGTATTCTCTACCCTTATCCTACTTTAAGTGTGGTCAGGTTTTTCTCTCCCATTCTCACATATCATTCGTCAACTCTGGCGCTTATCCTTTTATATGCATATCATACTTCACACAATCCAAACATCCCCTTTAGGCTTCCCAATTTCTTTTTTACGCCACATATCCATTCACATTCATACTTAACACTCGATTGGTCACATGATTTTCATTCTTCCTCATTATATGTCCATACCATGTTAATCTTGCACTTCTCGTCTTTTCTGGGCGTAACTTTTAGACTTCTCCTTCACATCAACATCCTCGTGCTCTTATCCCACTCTGGTGGGGCATAAGATGTTGTGATATGATTCGGCTAAGTATTTTTCGCATGACGTCAGCTTACCTTAGTCGTCTTTTGCGACACCTCATTAAGAAATGTGGGTGGTCTATTTACTATAAAATACTTTAAAATACGACTAAAGTAAGTTAACGTAAGGCAGTTCGTAAAACACATCGCCAAATCATGTAACAATATGTTTATAACATGTTGTGCTAATCCCACTTAGAGTGGGATAAGGGCAGTAGGATGATATGGATCTCCGCAAAGTAACGCTTAATTCTATAAATTACTATAGTCTAAATTTAAGAAAAAAAGTCATGACTTCCATCACTTCCTACATGACGAGTACGGATATATTTCGAAAAAAACTAGGGAATGATGTTGATTAATGTAGTTGCCCTTGAACCGTTAAGGAAATGACGGCAATGAACACAACTGCCCTTGAGGGGTTGGACGAGATCCAACCGATTGGTATTTATATCGGCCATTAGCGTCAGATATTCTTAAAATGTGTGATTTGTAAAATGGCGTGTGTAATTATATTTAAAAGCTTAATGTAGCTAAGATTTATTGCGAATATCAATCGAAAATCATCATTCTCCTGCCCTTATCCTACTCTAAGAGAGGTCACAACATGTTGTGGCCTCGTAAATTAATAAAGTAGTTAAGTGTTTACAGAAAACTCAAAGATGCCAACCGGGGGTTTGAATTAGCAGAGTTAGCAACTAATTCGTTGGTCTCCAATCCATACTAGAACAGTCTACAGAATACCTTTCTGTAATCTCAAATTAAGCGTGAGAGATATGCTTATACGTAAAGCAAATTACAAAATTGAAGATTATTTGGATTTGAAAATCCTTTCAGCTTCATACAAGACTGCGGTTTAATGTAAAATTAAAAATGTTTAAAAGATGGACCGCCGAGTTTCTTGCTGGTTCATCTCGGTAAGAGCAATATTCCAAACCAGTAATCATTAATCATATTGATCCTTGAAGATTCAAAAGTGCTTGAAAGAGTTTATTTGAATAAAGATTATCTTGACTTGATTTGAATCCACGACCAACATTCCGGCTATCAGAATTTAGTTTTTCAGCAAAATCATTGTAACTTATAATTAGAGATAGCATTGTAGGGAAAAATATTACTAAAGATTAGGTCACAGATTGCTAAAACGGCCAAGGTTATGACGTCGCAATATCTCTGCGGCCTTCAAAATTTTGGGCATTAGCCAAGTGATTGCTATCTTATCGGTGATAGCCATAAATTTTACTCCCTATTCCCTTTACGCGCGACTTAAGAGAGAAAATCTCGCCTTATATCTGTTATTATGGTCATTAAAGTTTGTTACATTCATAAAGAAAAATTGGCGAGACTGCTTGTGGTAAGGATAAAGTACAAGCTAAATTTTGCATATTAAAAATTTTACTATCCAATTTCAAAACATTTTAGTGTACTAACCCGTATACAGGGCGGCAAGATTGTCGTTGAGATGAACTTGAAATTGCGACTGGTAAGCTATAAAGAAAAATTAACCACAATCTAAATCTTTATATGTGTATAATAATGAATAGTTGTCTGTATGCCCTTTATGGACTCCGAAACAATTGGACCGATTTAAATGAAATTTTTAGACAATCCTTCAAATATCCCAGCGGATGACCCTGCTAGGTTCGGTTTCGGTTTGAGCATTTTTTTAATTTGAGTTCTGTTTTGAGGGGAATTCGAAACGAGACTAAGCTGCAGCAACGCGTGTCCGGACAGCTGGTATATTATAAAACAAGGTCCAAATATATATTCAAGTAAAATTATTAACAAGTGCATTTAAATCGTCAACTCTACTGCTGGTTCGGAAATCTGATGCTACCAAGCCAGCAAGAAACTCGGTGGTTGCTCTTTTCAAAACATAATTAACTAAGTTACATTTAGTCATTATTATCTTGTACAGGGTCGAAGAGTAGCTATATCCACGCATTCTTACCATCTATTCAAACATCAATAGTAAGTAGACTTTCTGTATTCGCCTCCTTTTAATAGTTGTTTTAATTGCTGTAATGGCAAATCTGAACCCACAAATGTCTTATGTACTTTTTTAAGGCACAAAGCCGCAAGCTTATGTCGGTTTCTTCATTGTCTATTATATACATTGCCAATCGAATGATATTCCATCTTCCTTCATACAATAGACAAACGTCAAGGTCTTAGTATTGATAGTTTATTGAAGGACGACAAAGAAAAAGCCCTAATATACTTGACCCTGAATATTTGGAATTTATCCAGCCGAGCAGTATATTGTTGGCATAACAACGGTCTAATTATACCAAAGTATATTGTAAGATTAGCAACGATATATTTTAATGTACTTAAAAAAACAATTAACTCCCGCAAAGGAAATATATCTACTAAATAAGGTCCCCGAGGTGGTTGATGCATCTGGTGCTTGTGATGCATCGTCCAGCGGAGGGAGGGGCCACTATTAGAGAGGCCCCGACCCAGAGGTGCCGCACTCTGCGGTTCAGAGTTGCCGCTGACGGGGATGGGGGCAATGTGTACAACGGTACCCTGTCCCGCCACCAGCTGCGTGGTTGAGCACACAGGTCGTTTCAGTTGGTGCGAGTCCTACATATCCACCGCCTTTCCCATCGGGCGCCAGTACCCATAAGGCATTTTTCCTGTCTAAACAAAAAGCGTTACGAACAAAAGTGGTAAGACTTACAAGATTTAAGAAAAGAAACTAAAATTATGAGTTGTTTACGTCTATTTGATTTAAATGTACAAATTAATTTACAGCTAGAAACGGTAACTAATATTGAGGAATAAAAGTCCATGAAAGCACAATAAGCTAGTATAATAAGCAAGTATCTGTGTAATTAATAAGTAGGCGACAGACTTATGATATAATACTAGAAAAATGAAACTTATAAGTTGTTTAATTGTATTTGCATTGATTGAAATGTAAACAGTAATTAACTAATTAAAAAAGAGTACTAATATTAAAGAAAATAAAGTCATTTAATATCGATAAGCTTTAAGTCCTTAATCATCCTCCTAACCCTCTAATTGGGGACGTGTTATTAACATGTTGTCACATAATTTTGCTAGGTATTTTCCGACCGGCCGCCTGCCTGACATCAACTTTGTTACTCACGTTTTAACAACTCAGTAAGAAAGAGGGTGTACTATTCTTTTCAGCCGGATACCACACGGCGTAATAAGCTTAAAGTCCTTATATTAATAAATCTTTGACGCCGTGTGGTATCCGGCTGAGTAGAATAGTACCACCCTCTTTTCTTACCGAGGTGTCGTAAAAGGCGACTAAGGTAAGTCGACCCGCCGTGTGGTATCCGGCTGAGTAGAATAGACCAACCTCATTTCTTACCGAGGTGTCGTAAAAGACGACTAAGGTAAGATGACCCACCGTGTGGTATCCGGTTTAGTAGAATAGACCACCCTTTTTCTTACCGAGGTATCGTGAAATACGACAGAGGTAAGTTGACGTCAGGCAGGCGGCCGGTCGTAAAAACGCAGCCAAATCATGTTACAGCATGTTTATAACATGTTGTGCCGACCCCACTTAGAGTGGGATAAGGGCAGGAAGATGATGATGATTAATAAATCTTTGGTAAACAGTGAGATTTAGAATATAATACAATAAAAATGGAACTCATAAGTATAGTAACATTTTTCTTTGATTTAAAGGTACAAATTAATGTACATAGTATAGCTACTTCTATTAAGGAATATAGCCTATGGAAAAGGTTCATAACGAACCTGGTGGCAGTGTCGTTGATAAACGAGCCGGAGACAATGAAACGTGTCATAACAAATGATGGCGACATGCGCGGACGTTGCGGGGACGTCAATTGGACCGGCAAAAAAGGGTCGAATAGAGTACTTGGGAAATCAACTGTGTTAGATACGTAATGGTTCGGTGACTTAATTTAATGAACGCGGTGAAAATGGAGTTTATACATTATATTTTAGTAGCATTTTTGATGTTATAGTCGCAACGCCTGCTAAAATCATCATTTTCGTCTTCATAACCCCGCTCCTACTCTATGGGTGTCGGCACAACATGTTATAAACATTTTACATGAATAGGTTACGTATTGTACGACTGGCATGCCTGACGTCAACTTACCTCAGTCACCTTTTACGACAACTCGGTAAGAAATTAGGGTGGTCTATTCTACTCAGCCGGATACCGACCTACATTCGGATGTTTCAGGTAAAATGTAAAAAAAACTACTTCTAGAATCACATTTGTTAAACAAACAATGAAATTCCACTCTATCTAGTGGGCGTATGCCGAGCCTAACACTGATCCGAGGAAAGACATTATCTTTGATATTGCAATTCTTCAAAATGTTTATAAACAGTGGTAGAGAGCATTCTTGCGTAAATCTTTTATCTGGCCCAGTAATACATCAAGATATAGGCGAGATACGAAGATTCAAACTTTCATAGTAATAATAAATGCGTTCCTGTTGACAGTCTTTCTTCATTCTGGGTGTATATTTGTATTTTAAGTATGTATTTTAAAAAAATTATAATTATATATTCACCAGTTGTCTATTACCCATAACTCAAGTATTAAGTTACTTACTTTAGGGACGGACGACCGTGTGTGTAAGTATCCCAAGTCCCATATATTTATTTATTTATTTATTATTCATTTATGGCACGCAATTCAATTATATAGGGGTGACAAGTAAATTTTTTATATGTCCTGGGAAATGCATTATTGAGAGTACTTAAACACTTAAGTTAAAGAAAGTCGTGAATAACACTACTATCATATAAATGACTGGCTCTTCTCGACTGGAGAAATTTTTTGAAAAAAAGAGAAGCCAGCTTTAGACTTGAAGATAGATAGACACATTTCAGAAAATAAGTTTTAAGCTAGAGGTTGGCTAAAAATCAAAACTTTTTAACATGCTGCATACTTATCTTATTTGGGAACTTAACTGAAATGTCACGACTCGGTTTACAACGCTGTTGTGGTGAACTCGATTCTAGTCAATGTCGTAAATAACAGCCTGTTACTATCCCACTGCTGGGCATGGCCTCCTCTCTCCGTTTTTGCAGAGAAGGATTGGAGCTAAGACCTACCACGCTGCTCCAATGCGGATTGGTAGGTTTCACATATCCCTAGGATTCTCTAGAGATATGCAGGTTTCCTCACGATGTTTTCCTTCACCGAAAAGCGTGTGATAAATTACAGTTATCAATTAGACACAAAAGTTTTAATAGAAAAACTCATCGGTGTCTGCCCGGGTTTGAACCTATGATCGTCTCTAGGATTCTCACGGTCGCACCGCTGGGCTATCACAGCTATCCAGCTAGTTAATATCAGGTAAAGGAATTCACTGTTTGGTAGACAAATGAATTCAAAGATCGCAATCGAATCATTTCTTACTAGTGGTACCAGAGACTTCATTTGCGCGAACTTAACCTAAAGTAATAAAAATATGTATTTCTTTAGGAAAGAGAGAAGAAAATCGGGAATTTAATAATATTAATGATAAATGATGACATTTCTTAACAATATCCAAAGATTGCAAAAGCTCGTGTGGATTTTATTATAATAATGCTCATATTTTCGAGATATAATATTCCTAATCCCTCAGGCATTTGGATCTTAAAGATTTGCATGAGGAAGGAGAAAATAATTCCGCTTTACTCATTTTATGTGAAATGACTTAAAGATTGTATTTCCCTTTGATATTATTAAAAGGTAGAAAATATATTTTTTCTTAATGAAAATTTAATTAATTTTGAAGTTTAAAAGAATATTTTATTATGTTATTTTTGGAATATTGGTGATATTTACATTTTGATTATATAAGCAGTATGTTAAACATAATAAACATTATAAAAAAGATGCCTAAATTCACTGCGAATCGCAGAACCAAGATAGCATTTATTAATTAAGTTATAAGAAGTTTATTTTTTGTCCCTAATTTTTTTTCTTTTCTTTTTCATTATTAATATTTACTTTTGATGAGATTTTTTTTAGAAATATTTATTCATTTTATGGAGGAAATAATTTTAAACATCTCAATTATATAATAAAAAATAAATTACGTTATTGTCTCAAAAAAAAACAAATTCTAATTAGTTTTGTCCAAGATTTATAATTTTTAAATTTAAACTATCGTGAGCAGTATTCATAGTTAATGTTCCGGCCGCAATAACGTCGTATAAGGAGCTCATGAATAATTGACCCGGATGGGTTGATGAAACTAGTCGGGCTAACCCGATAGAATAAGACATGAGTATAGCCGGTTCTATACATTATATAAGATTTATATTGTTTAATAATGCTTTGTCGCCTTTACCACAATTAAATTATGGAAAGACGGTTCAGTACGTAATATATTATTAATATTATACTGATTGAACCAATGCCTAAAATAATATTGGCAGCCGCAAATTAATTAACAAAAACCTTTGGCGGTTCCTACTATATTATTACTAGCGATATATATATACTACAAAGTACAGTCGTATTTAGAAAAATAATCTACGCTTTACATTTTCTGTGGAAAAGGGGTTACAATTGCACCCCTTTTGACCATTCTACTGGCGCCCTGGCTTATTTCGTACCGAGGTGTCGTAAAAGGCGACTAACGTAAGTCGACCCACCGTGTGGTATCCGGTTGAATGGAATAGACCAACCTCTTTCTTACCGAGGTGTCATAAAATATAACTAAGGTAAGTTGATATCAGGCAGGCGGACGATCGTAAAATACGTAGCCAAATAATATGACAACATCTTTATAACATGTTGTGCAGACCCCACTTATAGTGGGTAAAGGGCAGGAGGAAGACATAGGGGGACAAAATAATTTTTAAGGTGGGGCAAAAAATGTTGGGAAACACTGGTCTAAGTTCAAGGCTGGGGCTAAAAATCTACGCCCTTATTTACACCCCCTTTTTCCACTATACGTCACAACAAGTCAAATATATAATTTACTCTCACTAAAAATGTCAAAATGTCCTAACAATAAAGACGAAAAAAGTTTAATTATGAATAATTCAACGCACGTTTTTAACGCTCCGTTTGCGTTTACTTATTTCAAGCAGAATTATATTTTTTAAACGGTGTGGATGAACGTTCCTTGTTTTATAAACATGGGTTGTTTTGTAATTTAGTCAAGGATACTTTTTGTTAATAAAATTAAGTTATAGACCGGCGGTGACTAAGTAATTAACTAGAATATGTGTTACTAAAAACCGAGAGTATTATAAAGTAATAAGTTTTCAAGTTAACCTATTATAAAGGATTGATTTTATTTTATTTATTTTTTGTTTTTTTTATTTACAAAAAAAACAAGGTATTTTGACTGGCTCGTTGGCGCAGTGGGTAGTAATCCTGCTTTCAGCTCTGCGGGTAGCGGGTTCGATTTCCGCCAACATTTTCTATAAATGAATTTGTTGCTCTTTGAGCCTGGGTGTATATTTGTATTTAAGTATGTATCTAAAAATATATAAGTATATATTCACCACCTGTCTCTCACCCATAACACAAGTATTAAGTTACTTATATACCATACCATATATACCATACATATTTATATACCATACATACTATTTATTTATTTATTATTTATCTTAAAATACTGACACGCTAGGACTATACAAATCATGCCCACGTGGAATGGTCCCAAGAATTTGGCAGCGTTTCTGCGTTAAATCGCTAAGCTGATTCTTTATGCAAAAAAGGAGTTAGCCCTCTAATTTTGTAAAATAAAATGTTTGTTGCATAGATATTACCGCGAATAGACTAAAATTTTTGATCAAAGCCTATTATATCTGTAGGGAAATATTCCCTAATTAAAAGGAACCTGGTCCCTGGACCCTAGGTCGCTGGTAGGTTCTTTAAGTGGACTGTATAGGGGGGTTCAGGGCGTTAACTATTTTCTATCTCTCTGGGCAATGCGTAATTTATTACCGATACGTAGTAACAACTTAGCACCACCCACCTTTCGATGCTTTTGTACTGCCACGGTGTCTGGAAGGTTCGAAGTCCTCGAAATGCGCCGGCGGCCGGCCGTTTCTTGTGACGCCAGGGGAAATGTTACTCGTACGAACAGTAACACTTTTACGTGTTCAAAACTCGACACGACACTTTAATGTTAGGCACTGCACGTAATATTGCAGACGAATTGTTTACGTTTTTACAATAGATTTGACACGAATAATGTACAGCGATCGAGCGGCCATTAGCGAAGGTTCCGCGCTCACGTAGACACTCGCACGGCGACAGACGAACCGATCGGCGAGTGGCGTTTTCATTGCTACCCACATATCGATGAATAAAAATATGACAATTGCCCAGAGACAAAAAGATATATTACGAAATAAATGAAATTATGAAATATTTACGAACAATATGATTGAAGAATATTTAAATTATAAGAAAGCTTGGATTGATGTTGCAACCAGCTTCGCAATAGCTGCACAAAAGCTTTTTATAATAATTATATATTACTATCTGAACCGACAAACGTTATGCCATTTAAATTATTGCTGCTCCGCTAATATTTATCTTAGCGTATGTAGTCTATAGCCTTCCTCGGTAAATGGACTATCTTACACTCAAAGAATTTTTCAAATCGGTCCAGTTTCTGAGATTAGCGCGTTCAAAAAATCAAACAATGAAACACTCTTCTGTTTTATATATTAGTAAGTATAGATGAAAAAAATACTTTTGAAAAGACTGACCGCCGAAGAATGAGCAAGAAACTGCTGTTCTTCTCGGTAAGTCAGTGGAAGCTTGTAAAAGTCAACTTCAAGAAAGAATAATTTGAATTTAAGAATTGATTATCTACTAACTATTTATGACTTCATTATTATTTTTGTGTCGTAATTTATTTCGATGCCCGTAATTTTTTAACGTCAGTTAGAGTATATTTCTAAGTGATGGTATTTTTAAATGTAAAATATTATTTACATTACAGCGTTTGCTGATTTATTTTTGCAAACGCTAAAACGCAGTGACGTATCTGTCAGCGTCGTTTTCAAACGATCAAGGAACGTTCGTAGCGATTAGACTTATCGCATATTTAATGTCTGGTTTAAAAGATTTGAAAGATTTTCTGCGCACGGAAAGAAAATCGGTGGTTGCGATTTTCAAAATATAATTGTAATTACTAGTTAAATTTTAATCTTTAATATGGAAATGAGTTAGTCTTGTATATAATATATATTTTTCGGTATCTCGGAAACGGCTCCAGCGATTTTCCTGAAAATCAGTATGTAGGTGGTATTGGGGGAGAAAAATCGATCTAGTTAGTTTTATATATATTAATATATATATATATATATATATATATATATATATATATATATATATATATATATATATATATATATATATATATATATATATATATATATATATATATATATATATATATATATATATATATATACACACACAAGATAAACTCATTTAAATATATTGATATAATATAAAGATATATTGGGCTGATATATATGGGCTTTCTGTGCATCTTTTCCAATTCACCTTTACAACGTTTAGAAGCAAATAGTTGCAGAGCTCTGTGAAAATTGTACTTTTTAGTATTATTATACTTTTGTGCATAACCACGTACAACTAACGAAAAACTTTAAATGTAGAGCTTAAATGTTTGAGGTAGCTAATGGTACCTTAAACATTTAAGCTCTTACCCACTGAAGAAAAAGAAGTTTTCAATTGTCTATGTAAAAAGAATGCACTATAAAACAATTATTAAAGTAATAATGAAAAACTTATATAATTTAAATTATATAGGATACAATGAAACAATTTTCGATGGTTAAATCTTAGGCTTGCCTTACTCTAGTATAGTAATTTATAAATAGAGTTAGTTATATATAAGGACTTATATATAAACTAGCAATTGCCAGCGGCTCCGCCCGCATGGAAAGAATAAAAACCGTAATATAGTATATTGATTACCATATAAAAAGTTAAAGTGGTTAAAGTGGGTTATCCTTAAAAGCTAGACATATGCTGTCGCGGAAATTTATTTAGAACTTTTAGAGGGGAACAATTTTGTAATACATGATTTTTGAATAACGTTCACCGTTTACTTAGCGCACGCAAGGAAAGGTTTAAATTTTGACGTTTTCGTAATACCTTTTATTGCTGCTCCTCTCCTATTTATCTTAGTATGCTGTTATATAGCCCATAGCCTTTCTCGAGAAATGGACTATCTTAAACTCGAAAATTTTTTCAAATCGGTCCAGTAGTCCCTAAGATTAGCGCGTTCAAACAAACAAACAAACAAACTCTTAAGCTTTATATATTAATAAAGATAACTTAGAAATCGACTAAGGTAAGTCGACCCGCCGTGTTGTATCCGGCTGAGTAGAATAGACCAACCTCATTTCTTACCGAGGTGTCGTAAAAGGCGACTAAAGTAAGTTGACCCACCGTGTGGTATCCGGTTTGGTAGAATAGACCACCCGCTTTCTTACCGAAGTGTCGTAAAATACGACAGGCTGGCGGTCGGACGTAAAAACACAGCCAAATCATGTGACAGCATGTTTATAACATGTTGTGCCGTTCCCACTTAGAGTGGGACAAGGGCAGGAAGATGATGTTACATTGAGCTCAATAAATAATACTGTAATTGAAAGAAATGTAAAGAACATGTAAATACGCCGTTACTAAGTCGCTAAGTCTACGAACTGAAATAAATAAAAACCCAATGGTTTTCGTTTATGCCGAGATTTCAAATGGATTATGTATTGAAAGCCCAGATTAGGAATACGTGTGTGCTGCTATGTTATAAATGTATCTTTATTTAACTTAGAATAGCTGAAATCTTGTACGTTGTTTATCTATCTTTAATAGTTAAATGAGTTAATCTTGAATAAAATAAAATTTTAAACTAATCTAAAAAAATTTTAAAATAAAACCTAGCTAAATTGATTTTCTCCCCCAAAACACCCTATATGCTGAATTTCAAAGCCGTTTCCGAGATTCTATATATATGTATATGATATAGATAGATATTTTCGGAATCTCGGAAACGGCTCCAACGATTTTCCTGAAATACAGCATGTAGGAGGTTTTTGGGGGAAAAAAAAGATCTAGGTCTTGTTTGAAAAAAATTGTTTTATCCCTGTTTTTGAACATAAAAAATTATTACCATTTAAATTTAATATAAAACACAATTTTTGCCGAAAATTGTCAAGTCAGCATAGCTTATTCGGGGAACGTGCGGTTTCGAGAAACTAAAATACCTAGGATCGAATCCCACCTATCCAATATTTTCTTTAAAAAAATAATAATAATAAATTATGCTGTTTGTAAAGGCATGCTGTTTGTAAATGATAAACATGGAGAAACATGGATCAAACGCCTTATGTGTAAGCTCTGGACACATAACGATTACACGAAACCAGAGTTTGACATCTGGATTTGTGATCTGCAAATAATTTGTGTTCCTCTTTATGACACAACAAAATTTTCAAAGAATCTGACATAGGGTAAGCTAACCTATTCTCGACACCTATCCAATTAATTGACACCCTAGCAATTTTCTTCCAAAAATAAGAAAATAACAACCCTAAATAGTTCCATTTGTACCAATTTTATTAGATAATATCATCATTGGGTGTCATAATTTCTTATTTTGGCAACAAAAAGTTGCAATAAAAATAATATGGCGACTAATCAGCTGAATGAAAAAGAACACATAATAAAGTAAGTAATAATTTATCGTTTTCTTAAAAATTTGACAAGGTAAGTATCTTACAAGTATTGTTAAAACATTCTGTTTTCAGTCTGAAATACGTCGATTATAGTGTACATCCATGTTAATAATTAGGATTTTGTAAAACTAAGGTCACAGAATATGTAATCGTTTCTTTTAATCAATTTTCTTGTTGAAAATCCTTTCAGCTTCATACAAGAATGTAAAATTGAAAATGTTTAAAAGATTGACCGCCGAGTTTTTTTCTGGTTCATTTCGGTAAGAGCAACATTACGAACCAGTTGTAGCTTCATTAATCATATTGTTTCTTGACGATTCAAAAGTGCTTGTAAGAGCTTATTTGAATAAAGATATTTTGATTTGATTTGATTTAATACATAAAAACATAAAAAAATAAAAATAAAAACCAAGTAAAGTACGCAAATAGGTACATTTGCGTACTTTACTTGGTTTTTATAAAAAAACTGAAGGGTGTCCATAAACTGGTATTTGAATTGTCGATAATAGGGAATTCTGTGTCAATATTTGGGCAAACCATTGCAATTCGATAAATATCATAAATTCAATAACAAATAATATCGTAGTTAGAATTTGATTTTACTGGCAACATCTTAAAATAGTTGTCTATATTTACCAAAATTTATCGTTATTTGGAAACACTGTGGAACGTTTATATTTATTTATTTTTATACGCTCGTTCTAAAAGTGTTAATAATTGAGTACTTTACCCTATAAGAAGTTGTTCAAAGGTCCAAAATGAAAACTTCTTCCCATAACTCTTTTAAGCAATACTGCCTATCTCACCCTTGATTTAAAGCTCAAACGAAAGCCTCTCTAAACATGCCGAGCGAAGGTAAAATGTTATAATAAATTATGATGATTAAGTTCACTAATGATGTTGTATTAAAGCGGTACATTTTGCCTACATCAAGCTGTAGACTGTCGGCTAAGATTAATTGCGCCTAACGATACGTGCTGAAATTGCGGCGACGATATATGTTCGATAAGCACTAAAGACTGTGGGAATATGCTTGTAATACACGAACCTTTACACATGTTATAATGTGTAAGCGGCTTTAAATTATTTTACGGAAAATGGTTTGATATGTGGTATCCGGCTGAGTAAAACAGACCGCCCTCATTTCTTACAGAGGTTTCGTAAAAGGCGACTTAGGTAGGCGGTTACCCCAGCTGAGTAAACTAGACCACACTCATTTGTTACAACGTGTCTTACAAAGTGACTAAAAGAGATTGATCCGGCTTGTGGTATCCAGCTGATTAAAATAGACCACCTTCATTTCTTACAGAGTTTTTGTAAAAGGCGACTTAGATACTCGTAGGTTGATCCACCGTGAGGTATCCGGCTGAGTAGAATATACCATCGTCATTCCTTACCGAGATGCCGTAAAAGACGACTACGGTAAGTTGACCTACTGTGTGGTATCCGGTTGAATAGAATAAACTATTTCTTACGACGTGTCGTAAAATGCGACTAAGGTAGGTTGATCCGCCGTGTGGTATTCGGGTAAGTAGAATCGACCCCCCCCTTATTTCTAACCTAGATGTCTTAAAAGGCGACTAAGCTAAGTTAGGTATCCGGATAAATAGAATAGACCACCCTCGTTTCTTACCGAGCTGCCGTAAAAGGCGACTAAGTTAAGTAGACTCGCCGTGTGGTATCCGGCTGAGTAGAACAGACCACCTTCGTTTCTTAAAGAGCTTTCCTAAAAGGTGACTTCGATAAGTTGATCTGCCGTGTAGTATCCAGCTGAGTAAAATAGACCTCCCTCATTTCTTTCAAAGGTGTCGTAAAACGCGACTAAGGTAGATTGATCCACCGTGAGGTATCCGGCTAAGTAGAATAGACCAACCTTATTTCTTACTAAGGTGGCTACTTAGGTAAATTGACGTCAGTTGAGCGGCCGGTCGTAACATAAGCCAATCCATGTAAAAACCCACCCCCACTTAGAGTGGGATAAGGGCAAGAGAAAGTTGATGATGAAAATGGTTTTAATTGCTTAGAAAGATAATCTATTCAAATGACTCAAACATACTTAAATGGCGTAGAAGAGTTAGTTGTCAGAAACGATTAACATAAAACATTTACGAAGATAACATCCAGACTTATGCTAATATCTGACAAAATTATGATAATTTATTGTGTCGCCATTTGGCAGCTAAACAAAATTAATGTAAACGGCTTTATAGACATAAATCTGTTCTCAACTAGTTATCTTTATAATATTTAAATGAGTTAATCTTGTATATATATATATATATATATATATATATATTTTTTTTTTTTTTTTTTTTCTCTCATCTCAGATATCTCAGATACAGCTCCAACGATTTTCCTGAAATTTGGCATGTTTAGGGTACACCAATCGATCTAACTAGGTTTTATTTAAATAAAAATAAAAAAAACTAACATTTAAATTTGATATAAAACACTATTTTTGCCGTAAATTGTCAAGTCAGCGTAGCTTATTCGGGGAACGGGCGGTCTCGAGATTTGAAAATACCTAGGATCGAGCCACCAATCCACCTAACCAATAATTTTTTTATTATCTTATTTTTTATTTTGTAAAAAATTAAAATTACTCGGTCATAAGGACTAATAATTACAAGAATTAACAAGAGCAATATTAAAATTATTTGGCTATAATCTGTGATATGCTTTCAATCTGTTGTGGACCTCAGTTGCATTTTATTTTATTTATTAAAGAAAGCTTACAGCTATTTACAAAAAATTAAGTCTAAATTATAGTTAGCTACAAGTTAATTACAAGCTTCCACGGATTGGTAAACAAATTAACATTCAGGTAACAGTAAATAGTTAAGCTAGAGAAGCTGTGGTAGCCTAGCGGTAACACCGTGCGACTCTTTAGAGGAGGTCACGGGTTCAAACCCGGGCAGACACCAATGAGTTTTTCTGTTAAAACTTATGTGTCTAATTGATAATTGCAGTTTATCACACACTTTTCGGTGAAGGAAAACATCGTGAAGAAACCTGCATATCTCTAGATAATTCTGGAGATATGTGTAACCCACCAATCCGCACTGGAGCAGCGTGGTAGGTCTTAGCTCCAAACCTTCTCTCCACAAGCGGAGAGAAGAGGCCTATTCTCAGCAGTGGGATAGTAACAGGCCGCTACTTACTTACTTTAACAGTAAATATTACTAAAAGTTGCAGTTAGGTACATGTAAGTAGCATTAACCTCGAAATTTACCTGCTAAACCTTTTCACCTGGACGAAAAAGCTTAGTAGTCAAATCTCGGCGTACACTGTTTTCCTCTTTTTTTTCGAATTGACTGTATGCTGTTAGCTCTAACTGCTTTTACAGCGTCACCGGGTGGGACGGGCGAGCGCAGAAGCATCGTCGAGGTTGCGAAATAAGGAGAGTAGAGCGCAGAAGCTCTACTAGCGTCGGGGAACGTCGTCCTAAGGATGCCTCCTGTGAGCCCGGACCACGGCTTACGGTGACGTGTAATGGAGGGTTGATGGTATGACTTTGACTAGTCATTTATTTATTTATTTATTTTTATTTTATTTTTTTTATTAATTTATTCCTTAGAACTACCAACAGAATTACATGTGTAACTAAAGTAACATGGTTATATATCCTAGGGTTGCTAATGACATATAAATCTAATTAAAGATAGTCACAGCGTGCTTAAAAGGTAACAAACATACAATAACTATAATAACTAAAATTAGAAGAAAAAAAAAATAGAAAATATAAAGTATAACAAACTTAGGGAAAATATGGAAAATAGCTTTGCATTGTGAATGGACGTATAAATTACGTCCTTACTCAATGCAAAGCTTTGTATAAGTGTTTTTTGAATAAATTATGATGACGGATGGGTGGCAAGAAGCCACGACCAACCGACGTCATAAATCTGGGACCTCGTCTTCGCCGGCGAAGACGCTGTGTGTGTGTATTAAGTGTTTTTGTGTTTGCGATCGTTATTTGATCGTCAGGGTCATATAGGACGCTTTTTGGACGCCTATAATTTCGGTGGTCAGCTGTTTTCCTCGACAAGTACGATGTCTTCGGCAATTAGTATAAACCAACGTTGTCTGCTCAAACAAAAACTATACATAATTAATGTATAAAAACCGGCTATACTTACGTGTTATTTTATCGGATGAGCCCGACTAGTTTCAAGCCCATACGAAACTGCGATAACGCCGCGTAAATAGCTCATGAATAAGAGCCCCGTATGGGCTTGAAACTAGTCGGGCTCATCCGATAAAATAACACGTGAGTATAGCCGGTTTCTATACATTAATTATTAATTCCACTCACGATAGTTTAAATTCAAAAAACTATACACACTGAAATAATCTTTTGGCTGAAATGTCGAATAGTCCAAACAATCACAAACAATAGGCACATGTCAGAAGGGTGTACGGTAAAGTAAACACAACATGATGGACTACAGTATATGTAAGCACTAGAGGTTGCTCCCCCCCCCCCACGTCTAGACATTAATATACCTAAGTAATATCATCCTCCTGCCCTTATCCCACTCTAAGTGGGGTCGGCACGATATGTTATAAACATGCTGTCACATGATTTGGCCGCGTTTTTACGACCGGCCGCCCACCTGACGTCAACTTACCTTAGTCGTATTTTACGACACCTCGGTAAGGAAGAGGGTGGTCTATTTTACCAAAACGGATACCACACGGCGGGTCGACTTACCTTAGTCGCCTTTTACATCACCTTAGTAAGAAATGAGGTTGGTCAATTCTACTCAGCCGGATACCACACGGTGGGCCAACTTACCTTAGTCGCCTTTGATGACACCTCGGTAAGAAATGACGATGGTCTATTCTACTCAGCGGAATACCACACAACAGGTCGACTTATCTTAGTCGCCTTTTACGACACCTCAGTAAGAAATGAGGGTGGTCTATTCTACTCAGCCGGATATCACAAGGCAGACCGACTTATCTTAGTCGCCCTTTACAACACCTCGATAAGAAATGAGGGTGGACTATTCTACTCAGTCAAATACCACACGGCAGGAGGACTTACCTGAGTAGCTTTTTAAGAAACTTACCTCAGTAAGAGATGAGGGTGGTCTATTCTACTCAACCGGATAACACACGGTGGGTTAACTTACCTTAATCGCCTTTTACGACACCTCGGTGAGAAATGACGGTGGTCTATTCTACTCTGCCGGATAACGGTATCGGAATTTTTACTAATTAAATTTAATAGATAGTTATATTCCGTATAAATTAATTGACATATAATAGTAATAATTTCAATTTGACATATGTACATTATTAAAATTGCGACATTGTTAATATAACTATTTTTCCTGATTATGTTAACATTGATATGATAAAATTAAATTTTTGTATAATGTTAAACATGTGTATACTATATTTTGCAACGCCCTAACTGGGCAAATCCTTACTAATATTATAAATGGGAAAGTCTGTCTGTCTGTCTGTCTGTCTGTCTGTCTGTCTGTCGATTTCGTTTTCACGGCCAATCCGCTGAATCAATATCGATGAAATTTGGCATAATTAATGTTTATTTACCGGGTACCGGGTACCGGGATAATGAAATAAATGACTAATAATTGACATGTTGGGAAGTTTTATTTAATTTAATCCCATAGAGATTAAACCATAGGGCTAATGAAAAAAAAAATATTATTTCTAAAGACCATTTTTAATATTTGAAAAGTCATTACAGTTAATAAAGTGAAGCTGTTATATTTTCCGATACCGATACCGATACGATATTTTAAAATATTATGTTAACAAAAATATAATTTAAATTTAATTTTTCGTATTTATACTAAAAATGTTGGAACCCAGCGCCGTACGTATCGGTAGTTTTAAAAAAAACAATTTGACATTTGATACGTTACGTATAAATGTTATTATTAAATAAGTTTTCTAACACGTTCCCATTAAAAGTTTATAATATTTATTAAGATATTTAATACCAGAAAAACATAATGAATTTTTTGATGTACATGAAGTTTTTGTACTCCTTTTACTGAGTTATTTTAATATATATTTTATGTAAGTACGGGTTATTTACGGGTTATTAAAATTATCAAATTATGCTCTAGATAAAACGATAAATCTCTCTGATTCTTCCCAGATCGATCTGAATTTTGTGATAGAGATATTTGCAGGGTTGGAGAGTGACAAAAGCTACTTTTAATTTCAAGACTACTAAGTCGCGCGGGTAAAAGCTAGTATAAAATAAATGAATAATATTTACCACAGTGTCTGATCTAGTTATCTAGATGTTTTTATATCAGTAACAAAGTTCTATTGTTGGAACTCGGATATCAAGACTTAGAACTTTGTAAGTTGCAAAGCGTGTAGGCTTGTATTGTAACAATGTGCCTAAGTCTAATACAAGCATTCAGACAATATCCTCGAAGATGTATTATCTTGCACGAACTTTCGAATAACTTTGTCGTGTAGGATAAAATCAACAGATGCCGAGCATTAGTGTACAATGTGCTACTAATGGATCTTGGATTATCGTTAATTCTTGTTTTGTTTGATGTTATAGTAGTGATTATTACGTTAAATTAAACCCCAGCTCTTAGTTTAAGTACATATTACTTCTTATTATTATTATAAATGCGAAAGTCTATCTGTCTGTTGCGTTTTCACGGCGAATCCGCTAAACCAATATCTTCCTGCCCTTACACAAGCGGCACAACATGTTATAAACATGCTGTCACATGATTTGGCTACATATTTTACGATCTGCCGCCTGCCTGACATCAACTTATCTTAGTCGTATTTTACGACACCTCGATAAGAAAGAGGGTGGTCTATTCTACTAAACCGGATACCACACGGTGGGTCAATTTACCTTTGTCGTCTTTTACGACACCTCGGTAAGAAATGAGTTTGGTCTATTCTACTCAACCGGATACCACGCGGCGGGTCGAACTTACCTTAGTCGCCTTTTACGACACCTCGGTAAGAAATGAGTTTGGTCTATTCTACTCAACCGGATACCACGCGGCGGGTCGAACTTACCTTAGTCGCCTTTTACGACACCTCGGTAAGAAATGAGTTTGGTCTATTCTACTCAACTGGATACCACGCGGCGGGTCGAACTTACCTTAGTCGCCTTTTACGACACCTCGGTAAGATATGAGTTTGGTCTATTCTACTCAACCGGATACCACGCGGCGGGTCGAACTTACCTTAGTCTCCTTTTACGACACCTCGGTAAGAAAAGAGGGTGTTACTATTCTATTCAGCCGGATACCACACAGCGGGAATCCGCTAAACCAATATCGATGAAATTATGCACGATTAATGCTTATACATTGGGGTAACATATTATTATTACTATCTTGCTTTATGGCCTGTACAGCGCAAATTTGGCGCAAATCACTGCCAGTGTCACGTAAAATAAAAATAGGCATATAAAAACATTATTTATGTACATTCTTCTGAAATCAAGTTTTTTTTTTTGAAACGGGGTAACATACAGGCTATAAAAATCTTGTAAATACATAGAATGACATTAAAAACGATTCACGATGTGTCAAAGTCATGTCAAATCTGTTTTAAAGAATACGTTCTATATCGCGTTGTTTGTCTTACGTCAAAAGAGTTATAGAAAGTTTTTATATATTTTGTATCTATTTATGGATAAATTTAACTAAGTTATTACCAGGTATAATTTTGTAAGTAAAACAAGCTATTTACTAAAAGTAATTAAAATTATTGAATTTATTTACTAAGATTTATGTCATGGAGATATTTGTAGGATTGGTGAGTGACAGAAGCTACTGTTTATCTGAAGTCAACGGAATGTAATCGCGGGTAAAAATATTATATATTTGAAAGTTCATTTTTGAAAGGAGCAATGAATTGATATACTTTTTGTTGTATAAATATATGAGTCAGTAGGTGCGACAGAGAGCGTAACAGAGGGCGTGCTGTTTCCACATTTTAGTATCCCGTGGGCAGGGGCTCTTTGATACTACTGCTTAGTAAATAAACATTTTATGTTGTTAGATAAATCTTAGACTTTGATTACTATTCTTTTCTTAATGTATGTCGTGACTATAAAGAATAATTTGATGTTGTTTTCGGCGTTAGATAGTGTTCTCTGTTCTTACCTCAGTCCCATATTTATATTAGATAATTTCGGAGATTTGTGTAATCTACCAATTAGCGCAAAAGCAGCGTGGTGGGTTAAGCTATCGTCTTATGCAAAAGGAAAGAGAAGGGAATCTTTTCACAAAATGAGATACTAACGGTACTTTTAATCTACTTTATAGAAAATTCATCAATATAACTTTTAAGCGTTTTTTTCTTTGTTCCATTGTTATAAGCCGACTAATTAAAAGCGCTCACAGAAAGTTCTCGTGAAGGATACCCAAATTTAATTTAATTTCGAAAGTTTAAATTGACTTTTTCTTTGTGTTACATTATTCGTCCGGATTACCTGTGGCTGTGGCTATTTGTGAGATACAATTGAGGCAAATTGAAATTTTGATGAGTTGAAAGCAGATATTACTTCCAAATTAGAATTTGTTTTGTACAAATAACTTTTATAATCTGAAAACAATTTTTTTGAAAGACAAAAAACCATTGAGATTGAATTTCAAAAGTTAATTAACATTTTGATGTATCTTATATCAGATGATAAAATAAAATTACTTTAGGATGTAATAAGTGGCTTATTATATAAAATACTCGTATTAAAATTTTAATGATACCTGATCTGTTTGTTTTATAGCTAAAAGAATAACTTTGTGACGTAGAAGAGTAGAGAGAGAGAGCAGCAATTTTAATTTAAAAATACATTGAATTAAAAAACAAATGTAAGTAACGGCCTATTAAATAAAGCTAGTTTTTCTATATAAGAGCAACATTGGAAAAAGTAATAACTTCATTAAATCTAATTGATATTTGACGATTCAAAAGTGCTTGCAAAAGCTTACTTTAATAACGATTATTTAATTTCATTTGATATATTCTACGGCTGGGCATTAGCTCTCCATTTTTGGAGAGAAGGGTTGAATTAAAAACGTAATTAAATTAAAGAAAGTGCGAGGTCGCCATACCACGCCAATACCTTGAGACCCCAACGTCCATCGGTTCTTCGCGACGCATTGAGCTATATCGATGGTTATTCTACGGATATCCTCATTTATGGCTTGATCACGCAAAGACACTCCAAGCACAGCCCGCTTCGTCGCCCGCTGTGTGACTCTATGCTTTCTAATGAGGCCCATAGTCAGCAACCATGTTTCAGATCCGTATGTCATCACTGGCCACACGCGCTGTTCGAAGACTGGTCTTCAGAGACTAAGATATTTTGGACGAAACGATCTCGCGTAGCTTCTGGAATATATTCACTAAAATAGATTTAGAATAGAATAAAAATATACTTTATTGTACACCATAATCCTAATATACAAAAAAAAAAATTAACATAAAACATTTTTTAAACATGATTAAGACATACAATTTAATTAAATCGATTCATACTTGATTTGTTCTGAATTTGTACATCGTAACGTGACATTTGGTGAATATAGCTATGCTCTTGGAAACTTCGCCATTGCTAAGTAATGATTAATTGTACGGAGTAGGGTGAAATTATAAAGTCACGCCATTGTTAACGTTGTTCACGCCTTGAGAACTTCGCACTTAGGGATGTGAAAAGGAAAGTTTCAACACGTAATCCAGACGACACCGTTTTTTGTATACCGCCAATGTTTTCTATTTAGTTGTATGAAGAATCTTTAACATGTAATAGATATACATATTACATGACAGCCTGAATTATATGAATTAAAACTGACTTGTATCTGACTAGAATAGACTACTATCATTTCTTAACGAGGTGTCGTAAAAGGCGACTAAAGTAAGTTGACCCACCGTGTGGTACCAGGTTAAGTATAATAGACAACCCTACGATAACGCTGTACTCGCCTTAAAAAGTGTTTTACCAAGAACTTGCCTTATGAAAAAGTGTATTAACAAGTACCTTTGTGTAAAATGCTTGTCATAATAAATAAATAAAACCCTCTTTCTTACCGAGGGGTCGTAAAATACGACTATGGTAAGTTGAAATCAGGCAAGCCGCGGCTGTAAAATAACTAGTCAAATCATGTGACAACATGTTTACAACATGTTGTCCCGACCCCACTTAAGAGTGGGATAAGGGCAGTCGTGTGGTATCCGGCTGAGTAGAATAGACCACACTATTTCTTACCGAGGCGTCGTATAAGACGACTTAGGTAAGTTGACGTCAGGCAGGTGGCTGGACGTATAAAAATAGTCAAATCATGTTACAACGAGTTTAAAAATGTTTGGGCCGACCCCACTTAGAGTAGTATAAGGGCAGCAGAATAATGAGAGAGATAATATGTTATAATAACAATATATGGGACAATTACTTTCAACTTTTATTAAGCGCATGCAAGGAAAGCTTTAAATTTTGCCATTTTCGCAATGTTTTTAATTGCTGTTCCTCTTCTATTCGTCTTAGCGTGATGTTATATAGTTTGTTCTTCGATAAATGGGCTATCTTACACTCAAAGGTCCAGTAGTTCCTGAGATTAGCTTCATCAATCAAAGAAACAAACAAACTCTTCAGCTTTATATATTAGTAAAGATATTATAATATGTTCTTGTACTATTTTAACATTATAATATATACAAAAGTAATAATAAAATTATTTTGCTATAATCCGCGATGAAGTAAAATAGAAAATATATATAATGCTAAATGTAGAGTGGATAATCGGTTATCATACCTGATACATGCAGGAGTCGTAAAAAACACACATGCACAAACCTCCACCACCGCCACCACGATACACAAGCACTATATACGTTCACTATCACAAACTCAACAATCGTTTCGCCCCGCAACCGAAGCATCTTCAGGAGATAGACTCCACGACCAAAATCGCAAAGCTATGCATGTGTGTTTATTACGACTCCTGCATGTATCAGGTATGATAACCGATTATCCACTCTACATTTAGCATTATATACATATATTTTCTATTTTACTTCATCGCGGATTATAGCAAAATAATTTTATTATTACTTTTGTATTATGGATCTCCGCAAAGTAACGCCTAATTCTATAAATTATTATAATATATGTTTATGAAACTATCATTTACTTAGGAACTACTTGTTCCTGAGATTAGCGCGTTTAAACAAACAAATAACAAACTCTTCAGCTTTATATATTAGTATATAGATATTTATTAGATACAGGGAAAGTTCTATCTCATTATAACGTCTAAAGTTTCATTAATAAATTCTTATTAGCAACTTCGTGCAAATATCTCATAACGACAAGTTCGTTTAAAACGCTTTTATTAGTTCGGCGCGATTAAAAACTGGAAGCGCAAAGTTTTTCACGTAATTTAACATTCGCTATGCAAATCGTATAATTCAAACGACTCATAATTTGCATAGGAAATGTTAAATTTTCTTCATAACCGTAACAATTTCAATATTAATTTACAAGGTTTAATGATTCTCAGAATAATTGAGCAAATTGCTTGAGTTATATCCATATAATACAAAATCATCATCCTCCTGCCCTTATCCCACTCTAAGTGGGGTCGGCACAACATGTTACAAACATGTTGTCATATGATTTGGCTACGTATTTTACGACCGGCCGCCTGCCTGACGTCAACATACCTTAGTCGTATTTTACGACTCCTCTGTAAGAAAGAGGATGGTCTATTTTTACTCAACCGGATACCACACGGTGGGTCAACTTACCTTAGTCGCCTTTTACGACACCTTGGTAAGAAATGAGGGTGGTCTATTCTACTCAGCCGGATACCACACGGCGGGTCGACTTACCTTAGTCGCCTTTTACGACACCTCGGTAAGAAATGAGGGTGGTACTATTCTATTCAGCCGGATACCACACGGCGTATCCATATAATACAAAATAAATGAAAATATTATTTTGTTATAAAAAGTAAAGTAACGGCCTGTTACAATCCCACTGCTGGGCATAGGCCTCCTCTCTCCGTTTCTGGAGAGAAGGGTTGGAGTTAAGACCTACCACGCGGCTCCAATGCGGATTGGTAGGTTACACATTTCCCCAGATTTCTCTAGAGATATGCAGGTTTCCTCACGATGTTTTCCTTCACCGAAATGCGTGCGATAAATAGGAATTATCAATTAGACCATAAGTTTTTAATACAAAAACTCATTGGCGCCTGCCGGGGTGTGAACTCGTGATCCTTTAGAAAGAGTCGCACGGTCACACCGCTGGGCTATCACAGCATATTTTGTTATAATGCGCGATAATAGAAAATATATGTAATGCTCAATGTAGAGTGTAGTATTCGTTCTCATACCTGATACATGCCGAATTTGTAAAAACTCATGCACTTCCCGCCACCAATAACACAACAATACACAAGCACTGCACACATTCATCACCACAATCTCAATTATTTCGCCCCGTAACCGAAGTATCATCAGGAAATAGACTCCACGACAAAATTGCAAAGCTTCGCAAAATAATCGCAAATGACTTTGCAATTTTTGAGACAACATCTTATATACATACTTCAACATATACATCATAATTCTCTTACCCTTATCCCACTGTAAGTGGGGTCGGCACAATATGTCTTCTTTTTCCATTCTGCTTTATCATTCGTCAACTCTGGTGCTACTCCTTTAACATATACATATACTCCTTTAACTTCAACATATAAATATCTATTCGTATGTATTAGTAACCATTTATCTACCTATCTATTTGTACCTTTACCTATATATGTACCTATCTATTCATACGGAAAAATATCCATATGTATAAGATTAAATCTATATATATAAAAGAAAGTTGGTCTTAGTTACACTATTTATAACTCAAGAACGGATGAACCAATTCGGCTGAAAATTGGTGGAGAGGTTGCTTAAAACCAGGAGACGGACATAGGATACTTTTTATCCCGTTCGACCGCATTTATTTTATCCCGTCAAGTCGCTATAAAACGTGGTATAACAAAAACGACTATGACATGGAATAACAAAACATAAATGACAGCTATACGTAATTTTATCTTTGGTTAAGTATGGTAAAAAATTTGACAATTATCAAAATAATAGCTAAACTTCACTACATAGTTTAGTAATAAAAAAGCTGTGAATGTTGTATATAAAGACATTCTGTAATTAATTGTAAAAATAAATTACATAGGGAAAATATAAAAGTAAAAGAATAAAATGTAGTATATGAATTGAAATATTGCGAAGTTAGCAGGGAATCTTAATGGTATAGAAAAAGAGGAATTGTTTTATTCCAAAACTAGCGGCCTACCCTGCTTCGCACGGGTATAAAATATATAGCCTATGTCACCCAGTGAAAAAAATGATTAAAATCGATCCAGTAGTTTTAATTGAGGTATTCATTACTGCCTGTGGCCCGCACGCGTTAAATTTGAAGAAAAACAATTCCCCTCTCCCTATACCAAGAAGATTTCCTGCTATATCAAATATCTAAATTCATGTACTACATATTTACATTTTACATTTTTCCCTATATATTTTATGTTTATAATTAATTACAGAATGTCTTTATATACAACATTGATAGCTTTGTTATCATTAGACAATACAAAAATGTTTCTCGTAGGGTTTTAGGTAACCTGTGTTTGCAATGTAAGCGGAAAAAAAGTAATTATTTACGACATCACATTAGAAACCTCAAAAATTACAGTATTTCTCTACTCCATATTGAATGTTGTTATACATATAAACCTTCCCCTTGAATCACTCTATCTATTAAAAAAACCGCATCAAAATCTGTTGCGTAGTTTTAAAGATTTAAGTATACATAGGGATATAAGGGACAAACAAAGAATGTGACTTTGTTTTATACTATGTAGTGATAATCCTTATAGCATGATTCAGTATTCACGCGCGATGGCTTATTATTAGCGTATTTCATGTATAACTTTGGTGTTTCTATACCGATTTCAATTATTCTTTTTTTATATAATGGTTAATACTATTCACTTTTTTATTTAGGGATGACTGAGAGTGATATAAATGTAGGAGTAGACAAATATAACCAGAAAGCTTCGAACTGCTAAGCTATCGGGAGTTACACGTGTTATTGTGAGTCAACAATAAAAGATAGACTTATGCTGTCGTGGGATAGTTTTTATATAATTTTAAGGAGAACATTTCCGTCATACATGATTTCTGTGTAGCTTTAACCATCAAGGTTGCACACGCGACGGAAGCTTAAAAAATGGAGTAACTTCTCCCGTTTTCCCAACATTTCCCTTCACTGCTCTGCTCCTATTGATTGCAACGTGATGAAAAGTATACTATAACCAGCCCAGGAGTATGAAAAAAAATTGTACCGAGTTTCGTTAAAATCCGTCGAGTAGTTTTTGTTTCTATAACGGTTATACAGACAGACAGACAGACAGACAGACAGACAGACAGACAGACAGACAAAAAATTTACTGATTGCATTTTTGACATCAGTATCGATCCCTAATCACCCCCTGATACTTATTTTGGAAATATATTTCAGTTACAGAATTGACCTTTCTACAGATTTATTATAAGTATAGATTTAAGGCGTGCGGGTCACGGGCAGTAATGAATAAACCAAAACGACTGGATAGATTTTAATCTTTTTTTTTTACTGAGTGACATAGGCTATACATTTTATACCCGTGCGAAGCCGGAGTGGGCCACTAGTTTGTTATATATTATAGACATACGAGAGGTCACAAAAAACATGTGATACCAGTGTCGCGACTCAGCAGAGTTAGCAACTCATTCGATGGTCTCGGTATTCGCTTCTACAATAAAATTCTGCAATCCATACTACACCACAGAAAGGTTTAAATAAGAGATATGCGATATTATACGTAACACATATTATAAATTTGAATGATAAAAATGCCTGGATTTGAAAATACTTTCAGCTTCATACAAGACTGCGGTTTAATAATGTAAAATTAAAAATGTTTAAAAGATTGACCGCCGAGTTTATTTCTGGTTCTTCTCGGTAAGAGCAACATTCCAAACCAGTTAGCTTCATTAATCATATTGATCCTTGACGATTCAAAAGTGCTTGAAAGAACTTATTTCAATAAAGATTAATTTGATTAAGCTGTGGTAGCCCAGCGGTAACACCGTGCGACTCTTTCGAGGAAGTCACGGGGCAGACACCAATGAGTTTTTCTATTAAAACTTATGTGACTAATTGATATTTGCAATTTATCACACGCTTTTCGGTGAAGGAAATCATCGTGAGGAAACCTGCATATCTCTAGAGAATTCTGGAGATATGTGTAAATTACCAGTCCGCATTGGAGCAGCGTGGTAGGTCTTAGCTCCAATCCTTCTCTCCAATAACGGAGAGAAGAGGCCTATGCCCAGCAGTGGGAGAGTAACAGGCCGCCACTTACTTACTTTTTTTACTTCAATTTGATTTAGATTTAATTAGATATTTTAATCAAACGGGGATTAAAGCAATATAATTATATCATAAATTTTGGTTTGTATCTATATTTGATTTGTGTCCACGGAAAGTTCAATCAAGTAAAAAGGTATACAAGAGAACTAAGCCGAAAATAATTTCATAGAGAGCTTACAAAAGCCAGAACCCTTTTACGTGGCAACGGATAATGAAAATACAATACGATCCAGTATACAAAGGGAAACAGTTCATGGCGCACTATTTTTCGGAATTCAATTTCTTTTGTGTAAAAAATTCCAACAGAAACATTACAAATTGAAACACAATCCCTATACCGAACCACGGTTTTAGTTTTAGATATATTGCAAAATAAAACAATACAACAAAGAATTTTATCACTGATTGTTTTTATGATGGGTTAAAAAAAATTAACTCGAGCAGAACACGTGACTTGATCAAAAATTTGTAAAGCGGAGGGAGAGTAGACCGCCGGCGTGGCGTAGGAGAGGATGTGTCTCTCTTTCTATAACGCGGCAATAATAAATAAATAAAATAATAAATAAATATATGGGACACTTACACACACGGTCGTCCGTCCCCAAAGTAAGTAACTTAATACTTGTGTTATGGTAGACAGACAACTGGTGAATATATACTTATATATTTTTTAAATACATACTTAAATACAAATATACACCCAGACTCGAAGACCAACAAATTCATTTATAGAAAATGTTGGCCCTCGGCGGGAATCGAACCCGCGACCCGCGGAGCTGAAGGCAGGGTCACTACCAACTGCGCCAACGGGCCAGTCAAATAATGTATGTCTGTACATACCTGCGTGTTTGGGTTCTTATATTAGGCAGATTACATTAAATAATAATTAATTTAATTTATTCAAAGTCTTAGTTTATTGATAGGTATCACGCCATAATAAAATGGCGTAAATAAAATCTATAATTTTAAATACTTTAAAAAAATAATTAAAAATTACAAAAATAATCTTGCTATTTCAATTAACATTAATGTACTATTGACTATAACCTTCCTAAAAATTTTCTTTATTGCAATAAAAAGAAAACAAATATCCCTTAAGTATATTTAGTGAAAATCAATCACTTACAAATTAATTAATAGATTAAATAGTTAAATTTATATAAACTTTTTCTCTTTCTCTATTTTACCCGTATTCTCTTTCTTCTTAAATTCTTGTCCTTTACCTTCTGTTACTCAAAGAGTCCCTTTGAGTAACAGAAGGTAAGGTATGGAAGAGATCCCTTTTAGGGATAGGTCCGCCTTTGTGCTTTTTTACTTTTTCTTTCTCTTTTCTAATTATATTTATAAAAAGAAATAAATAAATATATATAACGATATTGTTTGGGTAAAGACAACAACATTTTAATAGATATTAACGCTTAAGTTAACACGAACGAAGTCGCGGGCAAAGCTTGTAAAATATATCTAATTGTAGCGTTACGATTATGAGCCACATTTATTAATTACAAGCATTCGCTAGCGGCTCCACCCGCGCGGAAAGATTAAAAGCATAATATAGTCTTTTATAACCATAAAAATAGAGTGGGTTAACCTTAAAAGCTAGACATATCCAATCGCGGACTTTTATTTAGAACTTTTAGAGAGGAACAATTTTGTAATACATAGTTTTTGAATAACTATTACCGTTTACTCAGCGCACGCAAGGAAAGCTTTAATTTTTTTCGTTTTTATACAATTTTTATTGCTGCTCCTCTCCTATTCTTTTCAGCTTAATGTTATATAGGCTATAACTTTGCTCGATAAATGGAATATCTTACATTAAGCATTTTTCAAATCAGTCCAGTAGTTCCTGAGATAAGCGCGTTCAAACAAACAAATAAAAAACAATACTCTTCAGCTTTATATATTAGTATAGATATTCCTTTTCAAAGGAACGAAAATCTAGCAGTCCACTCGTTTCAATGTTCCGTGAACTGGAAGGGATCTAGGCGACCTCAATTTTAGTCTGAACTTTAGTCAAACGGTGTTTTCGAAGAATTGAGTAGCTTCAACCACAAAACATTGCATGGATATGGGATATTTTTAGTTTAACATATCACAAAACAAATTTCGGTTGGAAAAACAAATAATGGAATAGTATAAATGATTATTTTGTTGTACAACACAGAATAATATAAAGCAACTACCATAATAAAATAAAAATAATGTCGTACAAGTGGGGATAATTACTACATAGAGAATATTTCTACACAACCAGATCAGTAAAAGGAACTATGGATACAAAATAAGTATGGCGTAATCGGAGGGCGAATAAACACCGGATTTGACCTAAGACCCTGTACAAGACAGTAGTAACTAACATAACTAGTTATAAGAATTATATTTTTAAAAGAGCAACAGCCGAGCTGCTCTTCTAGGTAGGAACAGCTTTCCGAACCAGCAGTAGAGTTGACAATTCAAAAGCACATGTTTACAAGTTTATTTGAATAAAGAAAATTTTGAATTTGAATTTTAATTTGATGATTGCGGCGATTACAGATGATTACACGATCAACGATCATCGTCGATAGTAAAAAGCAGACTTAGCGTGCTAGGTTTGCGTTTCATATAATTCTCTCTTAAGAGAAGAGGCAATAGCCTACTGTGAAACAATATACAGGAGGTTACTTAATTACTTTATGTAAAGTATAACTTCAAGATATGTTCAATACCGCAGAGCATAATGAGTAGGGTTGCCATATCTCTCAATATAAGAGGATTTAGTGTCATGTACTGACGATTCAATATAAGACAAAAAAAATATTTTAAGACTGTCGTAAGTTGTGTTCATATTTACTTATATAAACAAGCTCTATATTAGAGTCCTTGATATCGTTCATCACATCATTCTCCTGTTATGGGTAGGATCCCACCTAGAGTGGCATAAGGTCCCACTGTAGGTCGGCACAACATGTTATACACATGTAACATGATTTGGCCGCGTATTTTACGACCGGCCACCTGCCTGACGTCAACTTACCTTTGTCGTATTTTACGACACCTCGGTAAGAAAGAGGGTGGTCTATTCTACTAAACCGGATATCTCATGGCGAGTCGATTTTCCTTAGTCGCCTTTTACGACACCTCGGTAAGAAATGAGGGTAGTCCATTCTACTCAGCCGGATATCTTATGGCAAGTCCATTTTCCTCAGTCGCCTTTTACGACACCTCGTTAAAAATGAGGTTGGTCTATTCAACTCAGCCGGATACCTCATGTAATCCTATCCTACTATCATAATATTATAAATGCGAAAGTTTGTGAGCATTGATGTATGTTTGTTACTCTCGCACCGCCAACCCGCTGAACCAGTATCGATGAAAATTGACACAGCTAGAAATCTTGTTAATTCTACAGAAATAGGAAGACTTTGAAAGCGCCATCTATTATCAAACTATTGCGCGGCAACAATTCCCGCAAACAAAGCTGCCGGTAAAAGCTAGCCGGTGAAGCTACATTCATTTATATTTATTCATACACTCACGCCGTGTGGTATCGCGACTGAATAGTTCCACCGTCATTTCTTACCGAGGTGTCGTAAAAGGCGACTAAGGTAAGTTGACCCGCCTCGTGCTATCCAAGAAGAATAGACCACCCTCATTTCTTACCGAGATGTCATAAAAGGTGACTAAGGTAAGTCGACACTGTGTAGTGTTCGGTTGAGTAAACCACCCTAATTTCTTACCGAGGTGTCGTAAAATATGACAAAGGTAAGTTAACGAAAAATACGTAGCCAAATCATGTGACAACATGTTTATAACATGTTGTGCGACCCCACTTAGAATGGGATAAGGGAAGGAGGATGATAATTTATTTATACACTCATCCGAAAGCAAGACTTTATATTGTAAGTATGGTTACCCCAATGATGGGGAAACATTTAATTCTTCAGTAAAGTTGCTCAAAACATTATGGACGGGCACATTGTTTACTTTGCGTGAAGTTGATCGAGTGCTGTTGTGATGCGATGGGCGGGAAATGAAATATTGTTCCAGCCAATGTTTTGATACCGCGGGACCAGTGTTAAGCAATGGGATATATTCAAATTCAAGTTCAAAATATTCTTTATTCAAATAAAATTATAAACAAGTGCTTTTGAATCAACTCTACTTCTAATGCACAGTATACAGTAAACAATTTCGCAACTACTTTAGTATTGAACTAAATGCTACTAACTTTATTTTAAACTAGTAATATCCCGCGGTTTCACCCGCGTAAACACCGATCTCATGGCAGTGGAAAGTCTACTAAGTCGGACTATATATTTATTTTTGCTAAATCATCAATAATTTCCGCAACGCAAGCGATGACAGATTTTTATGACTAATTTTTTACATCTAATAATATAGTATAATATAGCCTATGTTGCTGAGTAAAGATGCAGCTTTCCAATGGTATTTTTGAAATCGGTCCAGTAGTTTTTGTGTGAAAACATTACAAACATACATACAAATTTTTCCTCTTTATAATATTAGTATAGACAATCTGTATCGTTCATTAAATCCTTACATTCTAAAAAATAAAATTAAGTAAAAAAACGAGATTTTTAAAAAGATAAAACCTAGCTATATCGATTTGCCAAAAGTCCCTATATGCTGAATTTCATGAAAATCGTTGGAGCCGCTTCCGTTTCAGACTATATATTTATACATACATACAAGATTAACTCGATTAAATATTAAAGATATAGCAAATGAAATAAGTTAGGTATCTATTTACAATAGGCGACCTAATGTCTCGTCGTATGGCGTCACTTATAATGAAAAGGAAAGAGATTTGATGTGTTGAGACACTAGAAAATACCTATGATAAGCAATTCGCATTTACAGATCGTAAAAATGTTACAATCAAAAAGATAAGAAGTAATAGTTTTATGGAATATTTTCGCAAATATTTGCTAAGCTTTTTCGATGTTATAGAAAAGGATGTTCAGCTTTAGTATTATAAATTTTTCCTATCTATCGTGTCATTTAGGTTCAATTAAATTATATTTTTATTACACAACAAAGGCCTGAAAAGTAGTATGTGTATGTGAGCGATTATCTCAAAATCTAATAAACGGATTTTCGTACAATTTTTACTAAAAGATAGAGTAATTCTGATCTAGCTAGGTTTTATTTAGAAAAAAAACACGTTTGGCCCTGTTTTTTGGGCACTAAAAAAAGCTACTAAAATAGGAAAAGAAGCCAATAGATATTTGAGCTGTCAAATTCAAAGCTGTGACAGCCTAATGGTAACGTGCGAACCAATAAAGTTCAAAACCTGGGATGGAATCGATCCCAGGTCACTTAATCACTTCACTTGTAACTTGTCACCCGCCGATTTTTTTCATTTTTTATTGATTTTTTATATCTTTTTAAAAATTATCGAGCAAGGTTCGGTCACCTAGGTACTTATATTATTATGTGTATTATACTTGTGTAGTGTATTGGACCAAATAAAATAATTTTTCTTTCTTTCTTTCTATTCCACTCAGCCGGTTACCACACAGCTTAATTACGGTAAAAATGTATAAAATGAAAATATTTTTACTACTACTTTTACTAGTCAATCAACAAAAAATACTCCGCCGTCAATATAACATCGCAAAACTAAACCAAGCAAACATAAGATGGAAAATAAATACGTACAATCGAGGAGAAAATCATTTTTACGTTCCCTTGGGGTGGAAGTTCATTTCAACATCGATCTGTTTGTTCATAAACAAACAAACAAAGTATAGTTCTATTACTTTCTGAAGCAATCTGTAAAGCAAATACACGAGCTATGCAAAGAACTCAAAACTTTGAGTTTTTTTATAAGTAAACTTATGTGATGTTTTCTAAAGCTTGATTCTTAACATAGGCATCAGGATTTAGAAGCCCTTTGACTAAGAATAAAAGAAGATTCAGCGTGCCGAGAGTGTGGAGAGTAAAAAATACAAAATGCAAAAATATTTTTTTCTTTACCATTCAAACATCATTATCCACCTGCCCTTATTTCACTCTTAGTAGGGTCGGCACAACATGTTATAAACATGTTGTCACATAATTTCGGAACATATTTTACGACCGGCCGCCTGCCTGACATCAACTTACTTTAGTCGTATTTTACCTCTGTAAGAAAGAGGGTGATTTATTCTACTCAACCAGATACCACACGGCGGGTCAACTTACGTTAGTCGCCATTTATGACACCTCGGTAAAAATGAGGATGGTCTGTTCTACTCAACCAGATACCACACGACGGATCAACTTACGTTAGTTGCCATAACGACACCTCGGTAAAAATGAGGATGGTCTATTCTACTCAACCAGATACCACACGGCAGGTCGACTTATCTTAGTCGCCTTTTACGACACCTCGGTAAGAAATGACGGTGGTCTATTATACTCTGTCGTATAACATTTACCACAGTGTCTGATCTAGTATGTTTTTATATCAGTAACAAAGTTCTAGAACTCTGAACTAAGAAGAGTAAACTTATATTAGTCAACTTTTAATACACCTCGGTAAGAAGTCAGAATGGTCTATTCTACTTAGCCGGATCCCATACGGAGTTGTTTAATAAGTTAATAGTTATGATGATGAATATCATCCTATATTAGGCATCAAGATTCTAGAAGATTCAAAATTCAAAGCAGGAAGATTTAGACGCCTTTTGGCTAAGAATAAATAAATATAACGGACACTTACACACACAGCCGTCCGTCCACAAAGTAAGCAACTTAATACTTGTGTTATGGTAGACAGACAACTGGTGAACATATACTGTAATTTTTAAATACATACTTCAATACAAATATACACCCAGGCTCGAAGACCAACAAATTCATTCATGTTTTTTTATTCCTTTATTTGCAAGAATATGAGTTATATACAGAGATGTTGTCATTTTAATTAAAAGGCACAAACATATTCTACTGTTACACAGCATGCAAATTTTGATTTCAATTAAATTTAAGATTTTAGTTACATAATGTCAATAAAATAAAGCTCACAATAAAATTATCTAATTACATGTCAAAATTAAATTCAAAAAATAGTTATAAAATAGGTATGTCAATGATATATAATGTATGCTGGTTATAAAGAATAATAAATTTAAGAAATGATTTATAAGTAGCAATACAATAAAATTCAGGTTGTGGTGGTAGGTGTGCTATGTGTTGTGATACTTGTGGCAACTTTATAATAATATTAAATTAGATATTCTTTAATATCATAATAAATTTTGTCCAACAGCCATACCTTAAGTTTTTTCTTTAACACTTTTGAAGTTAGCTTTCGAAGGTCTGTTGGTAACTTATTATATATTTGTATGGCCATGTAATATGCATTTTTTTTGTATAAAGCACTACAACACTTGTTTATCAATATCTTGTCAGGATAACGAATTGACCTATTAGTATCACACTTACGTTGAAAGTATTTAGGGTATGTTTTGACAAATATACATATGTCTCTTATGTACATGCATGGTAGGGGTAATATACCCAACTTTTTAAATAGTGGTTTACAGCTGTCTAAAGGTCCTACATTACAAATAGCCCGAATGCATTTCTTTTGAAGTCGGAAAGCTCTAGGCGGCAACGAGCCCGCGACCCGCGTAGTTGAAGGCAGGGTCACTACCCTACACTACACTACCTAAAGGAAGATTTAGCATGCCCAGACTATGGAGAGTAAGAAATAAGACTTACCTTATAGCTGAACGCCTATGAACTCGTTGCAGATTTTGTTCATATAGATAACATTCCAACTATATATTCGTACATACAAATGACTCGGCACTTTACGATTGAACCTTGAACTTTGTTCCTGATTACTAAAGGCCTTATCTGTCATTGATAAATGGTTTTTATAATGTGGGAACGGGAAAGTCAGGGTTGGATGCGCCATTTAAGAATTTCCTTTTATCCAATAATTTATTGTGAATATTACTGCAGTAATATAATACTATTGAAACTGAAGTTTTTTGAACTATGCAATGACCATGTCTCATTTCCCCGAGAAAGTGGCTAAAATGTAGACATCCTTACTAATATAATTAATTCGAAAGTCTCTGTTTTCAAGACGAATCCGCTGAACCTATATCGATCAAATTTGGCACAATTATTCCTTATCCACCGGTGTAACATATAGGCTACAGAAATCCTGTTAATTCTACATGGATAGGCAATTGACATTGAAAAACTCCATCTATTAGTAGCGACCTGTTACTATCCCACTGCTGAGAATAGGCCTCTTCTCTACGTTTTTGGAGAAAAGGATTGGAGCTAAGACCTACCACGCTGGTCCAATGCGGATTAGTAGGTTATACATAACTCCAGACTCTAGAGATATGCAGGTTTCCTCACGATGTTTTCCTTCACCGAAAAGCGTGTGATAAATTACAATTATCAATTAGACACTTAAGTTTTAACAGAAAAACTCATTGGTGTCTGCCCGGGTTTGAACCCGTGACCTTCTCGAAAGAGTCGCACGGTGTTACCGCTGGGCTACCACAACCACAGCTACAGCAGCCATCTATTATCGAAAGAGTTATTTTAAGAAATTTTGATATATTTTGGTTTCTGTTTACTGGATACATACAATAGAGCTGTTACAATGTATAATTAATAGTACCTGGTTGGCCTTGCTCGGTAATTTTTAAAATGATGCGAAACGAAGTAGCGGGTAAAAGATAGTATGTATACAAGATTAGCTCATTTAAAGAAAATAAACCAATCAAAAACAAAATCAAAAGCAAAATCAATGGATATTTTGTGTCTGGAAACGATAAATCCATCTTTTACATAGTCAATCCCGATTTTTAGAATACGTTCTCAACATCTATCTCGGTGATAGCTGAACTTAATACGGCGATCTATCTATCAATCCCTCACTAACAGGCCATATAGGCTCAGCTCAATAAAATATAGGTTCATTTTAGAGAGCGGCGAAAGAAATGGGCGCCATTAATATTCGTCTTGAAATTCCGGCGATCATCCAACCGAATGGTTTGGAGGTCGCATTGAAAATGGCAGGAACGATGGACTTTTTATGGACGATTTCAGTCTAATATTAGTTCTGTTCTATTATTACTTGCCGTTCAACCATTGAATCATACAACCACTTTTTGTCAGGAAACAAAAAATAAATAAATTTGAGCATACCGACGTCCGTCCTCAAAGAGCTTAAATACTTGTGTTTGAGTCACATACAACCACAAAACACAAGTATTAAGTTAATTTAGAGAGCACTGTGACTTTATTTGTCCCATATATTTTTATAACATTTTTTAAAACATTAAAACTATGAAAAATGTCCAAAAATGTCCAATCCATGTCCAAAAAATATCCAAAGAAAGCGCAGAAAGGACCCAAGCTCCAGGCAGTTAGGACTACAGAGTATCCTGTATCCTGCACTTGAGCCAACAACTAAGCCAGATCCTCTTAAGGTGTTGGTCGAGTCTCTTTGATATCTTAAATTCAAATTCAAATTCAAAATATTCTTTATTCAAATAAACTTGTAAACAAGTGCTTTTGAATCGTCAACTCTACTGCTGGTTCGGAAAGCTGTTCCTACCGAGAAGAGCCAGCAAGAAACTCGGCGGTTGCTCTTTTAAAAATATAATTCTTAATACTATTTACATTAAGTCGTTACTGTCTTGTACAGGTTCAAAGAGAGCTATATCCACACATTCTTATCTTACAAATAATCTTCAAGAGTATAGTAGGCTTTCTGTATCAGCCTCTTTTTAACAATGTTTTTAAACTAATGTAATGGCAAAGCTGAAATTGATTGCGGAATTTTATTATAGAATCTTATACCAAAATCTTATACCCACAAACGAATTACGTACTTTTGCAAGGCGCAAAGCAGGAGCCGCAAGCTTATGTCGGTTCCTGCCTTGTCTATTGTATAATATATAAAACTATGTGTCTTAATATATAAAACTAGCAATTGCCAGCGGTTCCGGCCGCGTGGAAAGATTAAAACCGTAATATAGTATTTTGATAACCATAAAAATGATTAAAGTGGGTTAACATTAAAAGCTAAACATATGCTGTCGCAGACTGTTATTTAGAATTTTAGAGGGGAACAATTTTTTAATATATGATTTTTTAATAACTTTCACCGTTTACTTACGCACGCAAGAAAAGCTTTAAATTTTACCGTTATCGTAATATTTTTTATAGCTGCTCCTGTTTTATACATGTTAGCGAGATGTTATAGCCTATAAGCCTTCCTCGATAAATGGACTATCTTACACTTAAAGAAATTTTCAAATCGGTCCAATAGTTCCTGAGATTAGCGCGTTCAAACAATCAAACAAACAAACTCTTCAGCTTTATATATTAGTATAGATACTCGTCTTATATATAAAAATCTTTTATCGCTATGTTAGTTACCATACTCCTCCGAAACGGCTTGACTAATTTCTACCAAATTTTATATGCATTTAGGTCTGAGAATCGACTACTCTGTCTTTCATTCTGTTGGCATCTATTTTTCACATCCTAACTAATAAGGGTTGTACACCTAACATTTTTTTATAAAGTACACTACAAATTTCCTAGACATAATTTATGTGGCAAAACAATCTTATTTGTGAACTGTCATTATGCTAAATCTAAAACTCTCCCATACGCGTAACGGATTTGAAAAGAGGTAGAATGTTTTTCTACACATGTTAACATTTAATATAATTAAAAATGAAATTACTGCTATATTATAGTATTAGGAATCCAGATTTCTAAGCTGTGACAGCTTATATAAGTCATTTGCTCTCATTTTGCGTATGGCATTCGTAGGAGGTAGACGTGTTTGGGTGACCTCTTTTGTATCACGTGTTAATAGAATCTAACCTCAAATATTTGCTATTCATGGTAAGAGCGACCACTGAGTTTCTGGCCAGTTCTTCTCAAGTGGATTAGTGTTCCGAACTGGTGGTAGAATAATTTTGTCGTTGGATTTTGTAGTAATAAGTGTCGGTGCACAGTAAGGTGCCCGGCGAGATTTAATACGCCTTCGTTTATTTTTTGTTATTAATTTTAAATTGAATTTAGACTTAATTTCTAACATTAGAGATTTCATGCTTGTAAAGGTGGGCCCAAATCTGCGCATTACAGATTTAAGCTAATCCCCATAATTCTGTGTAACCCTTGATACTATGGCGCTGACGTTTACATAAGTCCGTAGAGTACGGTCGCATTTCCAAACGGTAACAAAAGCTTTTCTTCGCTCCTCTGACTTGCAATTTGTAGATAATATATAGTCCCAAGTTTAGTATGATTTATGTATTTTATTCTCAATATTATTCTATCTATTTGCACCCGTTTTCACATCTCACCATACTGTCCTAAATAAACTAAATCTAGGTCGTTTTGTATTTCGCTAAAAAGAAAAACCGAAATTTATTAATTGTTGCAATTAATATAACTTATATTAACAAATCATCATTCTCCTACCCTTATCCCACTCTAAGTAGGGTCGGTAAAACATATTATACAGGTGTTGTTACATAATTTAGCAATGTATTTTAAGACCGGCCGCCTGCTTGACGTCAATTTACGAGTACCTTAGTTGAATTTCATAAACCCTCGATCAGAAAGGAACCATCCTTTCTTCTATTCTAATTAGCCAATTTCAACTTCTACTTAGTCAACTTACCTCAGTTGCCCTTTACGACACCTCGGTAAGAAATCAGGGTGGTCTATTTTACTCAGCCGAATACCACATGGCGGGTCAACGTACGTTAGTCACCTTGGATGGCACCTCGATAAGAAATGAGGGTGGTCTATTTGCTTCAGCACAATACACACGGCAACTTACCTTACTTGCATTTTACGACACCAGTAGAGGGTGGTCTATTCTACTTAGCCGGATATGCAGCGGCAAGTACTTATCGCATACATAATTAATAAAATATACCCTCGTTATACATTGCGTCACTTTCTTTGAACACCGACGGTTCCATTGCGTATCTAAAACGCAATATAGATAGTTCACATTGCCAAGATATAAATATTTCGAAATTTTCCATGTATAGTGCACATTTGTCAAATTTTCATATCCGTTTGTCATCGTGTACGACCAATAAATTTACTTTATTGCGTCACGCGATTTTTGTTTTGGTTTTTTGTTAGAGCTCCGTCAATTTGATGTGTGGCTTGAATTTCATATTATTTACGACATATGCACAAGTATTTGTATTGTTTGACGGAACACTAACAATTTCCTTTCTGGAAAATTACGTATTTCAAACTTAACTACCTTTCAGCACACATTCAAAAAGATTTTAATTAAATTTTCAAAAGAAGTAATAAGCGTCTTTCTGTAATCCTGCTTGTATCTATGTAAATACTTCTTTACATTCATATTATATATTTTTTTGTTTGCTTTATCGTGAATTATAGCAACTAATATTATGGATCTCCGCAAAGTAACGCTTAATTATTAAAAACTATTCAACTTGCAATGTATGTGAAGGTGGAATCTTGCAAGTTAAATTTGACCTATTCCCTGAGTCCGATTGTGCTAAAATTTTATATATGTGTCCATTTCTGATGACAATACATGTTTATGAAAAGTACGATCTGATGCTACACCCAGGATTGGCTCCAGACGAGGGAACTGCTCAACGGTTAATAGTAGAGACATGAAATTTTGATAAAAGCTTTTTTAAAAGCATTTCTAACTTGACTTGTACTATAAATTAGGTTAAATCTGGTTTACGCAGTTTCACTTTCTATCCCTTATACCTATATCATATTTTGGCTGGTTGACTGGCCCGTTGGAGCAGTAGGTAGGGTAGCCTTTAGATCCGCGTGTCGCGGGTTCGATTCTCGACGAGGACCAACATTTTCTATAAATGAATTTGTTGGTCTTTGAACCTGGGTGTATATTTGTATTTAAGTATGTATTTAAAAAGTATATAAGTATATATTCACCAGTTGTCTGTCAACCATAACACAAGTATTACTTACTTTGGGGTCGGACGACCGTCTGTGTAAGTGTCCCATATATTTATATTTATTATATTTATTTTTACCACATACTACATACAAAAAATACAAAATTATCTACTCCAGAAATGATTCCTTTTACTAAAAAGACGACGTCATTAAGGGTCGAGTACGCTCTTGTCATATTCAAATCTTACCCTTAATAGAAATATGCACGAATTTTTACAGTATAATATAATAAGCGTGAAATGTTCCTTTATTTACTGTTATGCACAACAAGATAAATCAAATTAAGCCAAAGAGTATATATAAAATTCGAATATTATATTTTTAAGTACAAAATATTAAGTTCTCAATTGAAATTGGTTTTCATAAAACCTTATTGCTAAAAACACTTATTAAGTTGACACCAAAGTATTAATAAGAAAATTGTATGCCTTATTCACATTCAAATTCAAAATATTCTTTATTCAAATAAACTTGTAAACAAATGCTTTTGAATCGTCAACTCTACTGCTGGTTCGGAGAGCTGTTCCTACCGAGAAGAACCAGCAAGAATCTCGGTGGTTGCTCTTTTAAAAATATAATTCTTATTACTAGTTACATTAGTTATTACTGTCTTGTATCGAAGAGTAGCTACATCCACGCATTTTTATCATCCAAGTATTCCTCAATAGTATAGTAGGCTTTCTGTATTAGCCTTTTATTAATAGTGTTTTGAAACTGCAATGGCAAAGCTAAAATTGATTGCGGAATTTAATTATAGCATCTTATACCCAAATCCACAAACAACTTACGTATTTTTGCAAGGCGCAAAGCAGGAGCCGCTAGCTTATGACGATTCCTACTTTGTCTATTATATACATCGCCAATTTTTTCACAAAAATTAAATTGCTAAAAATATTATATTATATTATAAATATTATATTATAAATTAACTTCAATTTTCACTACACATGGGTTTGCATAGGTACACTAAGGGTTGCCTTATAGTGTACAAAGTTAAGCGAACAGGCAGGGTGGCGGTGGACGTATCCAATCGCGGAAGCCACCACCCTTGACCTAGATGAGTTTGGCCAAATGGGGCGATTCTCAGCAGTGGGCCGAATAAAAAATAAGTAGCGACCCACTTAAAATCGGAAAAAAAACATAAGGGTTGCCTGGAAGAGATCGCTGCGTAGCGATAAAGCCGCCCAATTTACCTCTAAGTTATATGTATTTTGTTATTTTTAAATTTTTGTGTACAGTAAAGTATGTTTTTATTCTATCTTATCCCATAACTATACAATAAAAACTAAAAATAATCGATGATATTTTTATTACTCTAAGTGATAAGTCTATGGTCAGCTTCTATTATTTTAATAAGAGGTCTTTTATAGCACATCAGATAGATGGACGAAACATGTTCGCTGCCAGGACGTGATAAAATACCCAACTACGATACTGCGATGAAAGCGAATGACCGAAATGATACCTCGACCGTATAAAAAGGATTTATTTTTTTATCTCTCACAATGGCTTAGGGTATTTTGAGCGGTTGTTAAATACACTGGGGATCTTAGAATACAATAAAAAAAGAACATATAGCTTTTTAACTTTATTTTCGCGTTGTTGCAATTTTATTAACCACTAGCTTTTACCCGTGACTTCGTTCGCGTGGACTGTTGTGGTGTAAATAGGTCGATAATAGATAGCGCTTTTCAATGACATTCTATTCCTGTATAATTATCAGGATTACTATAGTTTATATATTATTCCGGTGTATAAGGAAATATTGTGCCAAATTTCATCGATATTAGTTCACCGGATTCGCCGTTAAAGAGTAACAAACATTCTGACAAACTTTTGCATTAATAATATTAGTAGGACTAACTGTACTTGCGGTTTCGCGCGCGTAGATCTATAACAGATAGAGAAATGCTGTCACGGACCTTTTTGCAGTATTTTTGTAGATCTACAATTCTCTAGTACATTATTTTAGTGTATTTCTGTTGGTTTACGCAGCGCACGTGACTTAAGCTCCCAGTAGGCGAGTTTTTTTACTACCGCGCGACCTCTTCAAGTTATGTACTAATTAAACTAAACCTATCGGAAGAAAAGCACTATCTTTTAGTAAAAACTGTACATAAATCCGTTCAGTACATTGTGAGATCGATCACATACAGACAGACAGCTTTTGGAGACTTTTGGGAGCTTTTGTTTTACTACAACTATAGATACGCAATAAAAAAGCTGTGATGGCCTAGCGGTGCGACCGTGTGAATCTCTAGAGACGATCATGGGTTCAAACCCGGGCAGACACCAATGAGTTTTTCTATTAAAACTTATGTGTCTAATTGATAATTGCAATTTATCACACGCTTTTCGGTGAAGGAAAACATCGTGAGGAAACCTGCATATCTCTAGAGAATTCTGGAGATATGTGTAACCTACCAATCCGCATTGGAGCAGCGTGGTAGGTTTTAGCTCCAATCCTTCTCTCCAATAACGGAGAGAAGAGGCCTATGCCCAGCAGTGGGATAGTAACAGGCCGCTACTACTATAGATACGCAAGGTCTTAAAATAACATTTTCTTAAGCACATCAAAGTACATTAATAGAACGCCGGTTCTCGTTTTTCAAATACTCTCTCGCAATTCACATACCTGGCGCGCACATCGCTCCTCAAGTATTATAGCAAAGCCCATTCCTCTTACACAATACGCCCGGGTATACAAAAGCGCTACTCGAGCGAGCGACTTAGTACCGACGCAATATCAAAACATTTGTAGGAATAATATTTTACGTCGATCTCACCGCCGGCAGTCGATCAATTTATCTAAAATAAACCGTGCGTTATCCACGCCATGTATCCGGCTGAATAGAATAGTATCACCCTCATTTCTTACCGCGGTGTCGTAAAAGACGACTAAGGTAAGTCGACCCGCCGTGTGGTATCCTCCTGCCCTTATTCCACTCTAAGTGGGGTCGGCACAATATTTTATAAACATGTTGTCACATGATTTGGCTACGTATTTTAGAATCGACCGCCTGCCTGACGTCAACTTACCTTAGTCGTTTTTTACGACATCTAAGTAAGGAAGAGGATCTATTCCACTCAACCGGATACCAAACGGCTAGTCAACCTACGTTAGTCGCCTTTTACGACACATCGGTAAAAATAAGGGTGGTCTATTCCACTCGCCGGATACCAAACGGCTAGTCAATTAACCTTAGTCGCCTTTTATGACACCTCGGTAAAAACCGCCTGGTCTATTCTACTCGGCCGGATACAACACGGCTTATATACCGATATATACCTTCCATCTAAGATAAAGAAATCCCATTTTGACTGATGCAAGTGCTGTCGCCATTGACTTCCGCTTTGTATTTTATAGCAACACAGTCATGAAACAAGAGTATCGCGCCCTTTTTGATTAAAATGGTACCAACACTGTGACGTGTTGTTTCCGATTGAGTCTTCCTATTGATAAAACGTTTCAGTGACAGTCAGTCTTTGTTCGTCATTCAAGTGAAGTGCATCTCGGAACGGGAATTGTGGTATTCCTATTATATCGTGTTATTGTATATAGTGTGCGCTAACACAAGCGAAGTCACGAGAACCCCTAGTTTAAAGCTTCCATTGTATAATTGATAGGTCGACAGATTTGTATTTACCTATAAAAACTTTATAGAATATCATTTTACGCGACAATTACACCACCAGTATTCGATCAACTTCACCCAAAGTAAACAGCGGTACGTCGGCGAAAGTAGGTTGAGAAACTATGTTCAATAGCACACGGTATAATGTCTCGCTCAAGAATATCATGACTAAATAATTTATAGAAGCAGGCGTTACTTTGCTTATTCCATAGTATGGAATTCCATTTAGACTATCATAGCTCATAAATAGGTTAAATCTTTATCTTTATACCTAGGATCGAGCCCCACCTGCCCTATTATTTTTTCGTTTTTATTAAGATTTCTTTTTTTGTAAAAAATCGAGCAAGGTTCGTTCAACCAAGTACTTTATTTTTAAATACCTAACATTTTAGATCTTTTTTTATTCATTTAAAGTATGCAGTATGGATCGTAATTTCATTTATTTAAAATAGTAATTATATATTGAAATTTGTTCTGGACGAAACACATAGTTGCTTAACTCATTAGTGGCGTTGGGAAGTGGCGTGCACTTTGTGTGAAATTGATAAATTTCCGCGGTTGGATAGACGCGGCGTGATATAATTACGGAATTTTATTATACTCACAAACTTTCGCATTTATAATATTGGTAGTATAGGATAGGATACGGAACGTGTATATTGCAATATACGGAACGTTTATATACGAGTATAGCCGACAAGAAATATGGTTTCGCACTTCAACACCGCAGCGTCCGTAGAAATGATGCCTAAGGCGTAACATATACATGCATGGAATCATTGACTGGGGTTCAAATCGCATTTACTCGATTACTGCGATCAATAACAGCTACCCTTTATAATATTCGATGCAACTTTTAAGCGTTAACAAAACAAGTGACAAACAATTGTTTTGTCAAATAATTAAATTAAGTCGTTACTTTTTTTTACATTTACGTAAAAGTTGCATGGCTATTCGGTTTCAAGCGACACAGAGTCCAGTTAAAAATCTTGTAAAGACCTATTACCAGCAGTGCATGTCAATCGAGTCACTAAATTAAAATCAAATTAAAATCAAAAAAAAGAAGGAAAAGGTGTGGCTAAATTAAAATATGAAATTAATTATAGAGATCAACCTATACTGTTTGGCGACATACCTGTTAAATACTACGTTAAATACTAAAGATTTTTCAAATTCAAATTCAAAATATTCTTTATTCAATTGGACTGTTTACTGTATTTTAGAATCGTCAAATGTTTATAGAAGCTATCTTTGATTCGGAAGTATGCTCCTACCGAGAAAAACCAGCAAGAAACTCGGCGGATTATCTTTTCAACAAAAATAATTACAATTTGATGGTTACAAGATAATCGTTGCAGCTTAGTGCGTAGCTGAGTGCAGTTAAGATATGCTACTATCACTCAAATAACCCTTGATTGTATAGTATGCTTAATGTAGCAGCATCGTTTTAAATTAATTTCTACACTTGTGTAAAATAACATCTATGTTCTAATCATCACCATCTTCCTGCCCTTATCCCACTCTAAGTGGGGTCGGTACAACAAGTTATAAACATGCTGTCATATGATTTGGCTGCGTTTCTACGACCGGCCGCGTGCCTGACGTCAAATTACCTCTGTCGTATTTTACGATACCTCAGTAAGAAAGAGGGTGGTCTATGCTACTAAACCGGATACCAGACTGTGGGTCAACTTACCTTAGGCGCCTTTTACGACACCTCGGTAAGAAATGAGGTTGGTCTATTCTACTCAGCCGGATACCATACGGCGGGTCGACTTACCTTAGTCGCCTTTTACGACACCTCGGTAAGAAATGAGGGTGGTACTATTCTATTCAGCCGGATACCACACGGCGTAACATCTATGTTCTAATATCGAATCGAATATTATGCTTAATCCTTTAATTGCTGAATAGGTAATCCAATTCCAATGTTATATTAGGTCGGGCAGGTCGGGTTCATTTACGAAATAATCTCGTTTGAATAGAGTTTGGGCGATTACACTATACCAGCGTTTAGTTAACTAACCTACCGAAAAAGTTGATAACCCTAAGTAATTTAGTATATTAAGTTTACAAAAGCTTATCTATACTTATAATAAATCTGTAGAGAGGTCAATTCTGTAACTGGAATATATTTCCAAAATAACTATCAGGGGGTGATTAGGGATCGATACTGATGACAAAAATGCAATCAGTAAAATTTTTGTCTGTCTGTCTGTCTGTCTGTCTGTCTGTCTGTCTGTCTGTATAACCGTTATAGAAACAAAAACTACTCGACGGATTTTAACGAAACTCAGTACAATTTTTTTTCATACTCCTGAGCTGGTTATAGTATACTTTTTATCACGCTACAATCAATAGGTGCAGAGCAGTGAACGGAAATGTCGGGAAAACGGGAGAAGTTACTCCATTTTTTAAGCTTCCGTCGCGTGTGCAACCTTGATGGTTAAAGCTACACAGAAATCATGTATGACGGAAATGTTCTCCTTAAAATTATATTCTTCAAATTTAACGCGCGCGGGCCACAGGTAGTAATGAATAAATTAAAACTACTGGATCGATTTAAATCATTTTTTTCACTGAGTGACATAGGCTATATATTTTATACCCGTGCGAAGCAGGGTAGGCCGCTAGTATAAAATAAAGTCTTAAAGACTTTGTAAAACTAACTTATTAATTTTGTCAGTGAAAAATTTTGTTGTCTTAAAATTGTTTTAAAATTTAGCGCATATTAAGTCTTAGTAAATGGATGACCGAGCTTTGCTCGTATTTTTTTATAATATATAAAAAAGACGCAATATGAAAAAAAGGGATTTTCATATCTGGAATTTTTTGATCTGGGAGATTTTACTTTTTAAGTCATTCCGTTCTCAACTAAGCTATTAGAACTTTGCAAGTAGCCTTTTGTTTTCTAATAATAAACACAGGTATTAATAAACATTTTTTTAAATGAAACCTAGCTAGATCGATTTATCGACTCTGAAATCTGAATTACGGAATATTAAAGTTATATATAAAAATTAAATTATAATTAAAATCGGAATATTTAAGATATAAAAGACTCGTATACAGGTAATATAAAAATTTTCATTTTTTTTTCTTCGAGAAAACATAATAGAGTTAGTTTTAATTTTAAGTTGACGTAAACAGTCGGTTCAGTTTGTTCTCAATAATTGCAGTTAATATACAAAATGCCCAGGTTAGAGCCGGTTTTGAATAAATTAAAATTTTATTTGAAATCCGCGTAAATTATTCCGGAAACAAAAGAATTAACAAACTACAATTTCCAAACTTTATTTAAAATCCGCCAAAATTGGTCCGCAAACAAAAAACTAACACGAGAATTTCAATGGGTTTCATTTGCATCATATACGATTCTGGGATTTTGTAAAACTAATTGGATTTCGCAATCCATGCGATTGCATAAATATTATGAATACGATATCGCTTCAATACAGTCGATTTGGGCGGCCATTTAAAGTTTTAAAGGCGGGAAATGCAATGCCCTTTTATCTGTGGCTTAATGAATAATTGTATCAGACAGGAAACAAAAGTTTGAACATAAAAAAATGTAAGAAAAAGTGTCGTTTTATACATGTTCTCAGGCACTGAAACTGCTCAATATTCATCATTCTCCTGCCCTTATCCCACTTTAAGTGGGGTCGGCACAACATGTTACAAACATGCCGTCATATGATTTGGCTTCGTATTTTACGACCGGCTGCCTGCCTGACGTCAACTTATCTTAGTCGCCTTTTACGACACCTCGGTAAGAAATGAGGTTGGTCTATTCTACTCAGCCGGGTACCACACGGCGGATGAGTTAATCTTGTATATAGGTATATATTTTCTGCTCCAACGACTCCCAAATTAGGGTTTTGGGGGAGAAAAAAAAGTTTTATCCCTGTTTTTAGGCATTAAAAAAATGGTAAAATGCAGAATTGAAAGCAAAGGACTTTTTAGTTTTCAAACGTTATGTTGCGATACCCGATGGGTAATGGGTCGAACCAAAACCTTCTAAGTCCGGGTTCGAAACCCACATGTCATCGGCGCCTACTGTCTTTTTTATTATTATTTTTTTTTATATCTTTTTAAAAATTACCCAGGTACTAACGTAAATGTGAAAAAATGTTCTAGTAAAGTAAGTAAGTAACGGCCTGTTACTATCCCACTGCTGGGCATAGGCCTCTTCTCTCCGTTTTTTTTTTTTTGGAGAGAAGGATTGGAGCTAAGACCTACCACGCTGCTCCAATGCGGGTTGGTAGGTTACACATATCCCCAGAATTCTCTAGAGATATGCAGGTTTCCTCACGATGTTTTCCTTCACCGAAAAGCGTGTGATAAATTGCAATTATCAATTAGACACATAAGTTTTATACTAGAAAACTCATTGGTGCCTGCCCGGGGTTTGAACCCTAGACCTCCTTGAAAGAGGCGCACGGTGTTACCGCTGGACTACCACAGCTCAGAAAAAATGTTCACTCTTTAGAAATTCAAATCTCAGTTATCTAAAGGGATCATATTCAATCACGCTCTCGTTTAAATGTGAAAGCCAGTAAATTTTCGATAATGGAAGCATTTTAACCGACATAAGCATCATCTCATTGATATTCCATTATGAGATTTGGTTCGCTTTAATAATTGATATTTGATTCCGAAATTACGTGCCAACGAACGTGTATGATCCAGACATTGTTGTAGTGACATTTTAAATGGATTTAAATCATTTTGTTTCCATCCATACTAGCATTAAAATCCATTTTTATATAACTAACTAAGTTGTAATACTAATAACTACTAATCTAATACTATATCATAAATTCCTAATTATGTTAGTTCAAAGGTACAATGAGTAAAATAAACCACCCTCATTTCTTACAGAGGTGTCGTAAGAGGAGATTAAGTAAGTTTACTCGACGTATGGTATCCGGCTGAGTAGAATAGACCAACCCCATCTCTTACCGAGGTGTCGTAAAAGGCGACTAAGCTAAGTTGACCCGCCGTGTGGTATCCGGCTGAATAAAAGGAGTAAAAAGAGACTAAGGTAAATTGTTGTCAGGTAAAATAAGGCCAGGCCGGTCGTAAAATAACTTAATAACAGGTAACAACATGTTTAAAACATGTTTTGCCGACCCACTTAGAGTGGAATAAGGGCAGGATAATGATGGTATTAGTTCAGAGATGTTATGAAAGAATGGGGTTTTCTGATACAGGTTTTACTAAGTTAAAAAAGAAGTGACCAGTGGATGCAACTCTGCCGAAACGTCGAATCTTATACAAAGGTAACTCGAGTTTAACGCGATGTGACCCGTATGTTTATATACTCGTCATTACATAACATAAATAACTGTAAAAGTAAAGTCAAGTGACGGCCTGTTACAATCACACTGCTGGGCATAGGCCTCCTCTCTCCGTTCCAGGAGAGAAGGGTTGGAACTAGGACCTACCACGCGGCTCCAATGCGGTTTGGTAGGTTACACATATCCCCAGATTTCTCTAGAGATATGCAGGTTTCCTCACGATGTTATCCTTCACCGAAAAGCAATTATCTATTAGACACATAAGTTTTAATAGAAAAACTCATTGGTGCCGGGGTTTGAACTCGTGACCCTCTCGAAAGAGTCGCACGGTCACACCGCTGGGCTATCACAGCTTATAAAATAACAGTATGAATCGCGAAAGTTAAAAATCTACCAAGTTTAAAGAAGTCCAACAAAGTTGGGAAATGTCGTTAGTAAGTGATATTAGGAGTTAGTAAGTGCATTGTTTTTCATTTTCATCAGTGAAGTGCACCTTTAAAGGTTTGCTAAAATGCTTTATAATTTTTAGGGGAAACTGTCAATCCAGACTTTATCGACTTTTCAGACTGAAATCGGGTCGCAAGCCAAGCCTTTCCGGTTCACGGAACACGCGAGCAAATGGGTTGCTTAGAATCGGTTTACTATAGCTTTAGCGTATAACTGCAAGAATATATAGTTGTTTTAATATTTAAAGTAAAAAGTTGTCATGTTTACTATTGATTCTAGATTCATTATAAATATCTTGAATGTAATAAGTTGTAGCTTCTACCTACAATCCTGTTAGGTCGACTCACCGAAAATATATCACTTATACCACTCTAAGTTGGGTTGGTTTTTTAAACATGTTGTAACATGATTTGGCTAATTATTTTACGTCCGGCTGTCTGCCTGACGTCTACTTACCTTAGCCGCCTTTTACGACACCTCAGTAAGGACTAGTGAGGTCTATTCTACTCAACCGTATAAAATACGGCGGAACGATTTACCATAGTCGCCTTTTACAACTCGTTAAAAAATGAGGATGGTCTATTCAACTCAGCCGGATACCACACAGCGCTCACTTTTAAACTCAATGTGCTATAAAAGCGTGTTTCTTAGGTTTTTTTAACTATATTTATTTTTCACTTAGTGCCATTGATTGTTAAAAACATTTTTTCAACCTTTGTATCGTCTTCGGCTCATGACAAAATCGTTCGATCGTAGAGATTGTCGTAGTGAGTGTGTAAAGTGCTTGTGTGGTGTGATGTTTGTGGCGCTGTTTCTTGATGTGTGTGGTAACTAATCCTTCATGTATGAGGTATGTGAATGTTGCCTGCATCCTACACTGAGCATTACATAGATTCTCTTAACAAACGCGGATTATCACAATGTAATTTTATCATAACTCCTACTTAAAAATAATGTCAGTGTAATGGGAGAAAAAAAATGTTTCATATAGCAATCAATTTTACTATCATAAAATGTTTATTTCAATCTCAAAATGAAATAGCCTATAACGGTAAGCTGATTTAATTATTGTAATCGTCAGAACTTTGAGAAACATTCTCTTTGGCGGTCTTAACGAAGTAATTTGGCGGCGGATGTTAATAACTGCCAGTTTTCACCTTCATTCGTAAATTATCGAAGTATAAGTCCGACAAACTTTGTAATGAGGGAATTTGGGACTTACCTTAGCAACTCTAAAGTGCGTTAGCGTTAATATATTGTAACAAGATGATATCTATGACTTCGCTTGTCTGTTAACTATATTTATTTAGAACTAGCTAAACCAAAATAAAAGTTATAAATTTGTTCAACTGTTATGTTTTAGTATAGGAAATATTTAGAACTTAATTATTTTGTACACCCCGACCGCTGATATTTTATTAATTGCTCTACCCTAAGGTGGCCTGGAAGAGATCGCTTTGAGCGATAAGGCCGCCTATTGTACTAATACTTTTTTTTGCTAATTTCATGTACTGTTATGGTGTGCAATAGAATACACTTTATTCTATTCTATTCTACTCTATTATAACCCGCAAACGTCTTGTCATATAAATTATTGCTGCTCCTGTCCTATTCTTAGCGTGATGTTATAGCCTTCTAATCTATAGCCTTCTTAGATAAATGGAGTGTTTTACACTCAAATAATTTTTCAAATAGGTCCACTAGTTCCTGAGATTAGCGCGTTCAAACAATCAAACTTTAGAACGACGTTCCCCGACGCTAGTAGAGCTTCTACGATCTATTCTCCGCATTTAACAACTTCGACGATGCTTCTGCGCTCGCCCGTCCCGCTCGGTACCGCTGTAAAAGCCGTTAGATTTAACAGCATATAGTCAATTCGAAAAAAAAAACAATCAAAGGTGAGATGACGTAAGGCAGGCGGCAAGACGTAGAATAACTAGCTAAAACATGTTGTACCAACTCCACTTACGATAAGAGCAGGAGAATGGTTATCGACCAAAAGTGACAAATAGTTTTCATAAATGAAATATATATAATGTTTTTTATAGCTATTTATTATGGGATATGGAGAACAGTAAAACTCTAACTTGGATTGAGTTGCTCTGAAAGAGGTTTTTAGATTTATTACATAAAACTTTTACATCACTGTGCTTTATGTTAGTCAAAAACTCACCTGAAAAGTGAAACATCATTCAAAGCTATTGCTTTGCTAAAATTATTATTTAATCAATTACAATTTTATCACTCAACCGTTTAAGTTTGATGTGTTTACTTCAATCTGACAGCCCGCCCCATAGATCCACGAGTCTAGGCAAATCAACGTCAAAGACAACGGCAAATTTGAATACTTAAATGAAATGTCACGCATTTCGTTCGTACATATATGTATGTTTCAAACAAAAATAAAAAGAAGTCTGACCTGAACTTGCCGTTTTGAATACAAATGACTTGCTCTACCTTATTAGGGTGTAGATTTGCCATGTGATATGGCACACCGTATAAAGTACATCTTATTACTTGTCTCATCAACTTTTATGCATATCATGATATAAAAGGACATGTCAACTTTTATTTAAATATTTGTCTTATCTCATCGTACTTCATCGCGGATTATAGCAAAATAATATAATTATTACTTTTGTACAGACTAACTACTTTTGAGGACTTTGTTTTATAATAATAATAAGTAAAAGGCGACTAAGGTAAGTTGACCCGCTATGTGGTATCCGGCTGAGTAGAATAGACCGCCATCATTTCTTCCCGAAGTATCGTAAAAGGTGACTAAGGTAAGTTGACCCACTGTGTGGTATCCTATTAAGTAGAATAAACCACTCTCATTTCTTACCGAGGTGTCGTAAAAAGCGACTAAGGTAAGTTGACCCACTGTGTGGTATCCGATTACGTAGAATAGACCACCCTTTTTTTACTGAAGTGTCTTAAAATGGGAATAAGGTAAGTTTACGTCACGCAGGCGACCGGTCGTAAAATACGTAGCCAAATCATGCGACAACATGTTTATAACATGTTGTGCCGACCTCACTTAGAGCAGGATAAGGGCAGGAGAATGAAGATGAATGAATCTTCATATAATTTTCATGAATCCAATTTAAGACCAGTCCAGAATACCTATAGCCTTAAGACATTCAATAATCATATTCGAGAGCTCAATTGAAATGGCGCTTGAGATGGTATACAGAGTGATACTACAACTCCGGAATTCAATTACGTCCAATTACAACCGTCAGAATTCCTGGAAATTCCTGGAATTAATTATTTTAAAGGACACGTCAGCATCGTCCTCAAATTCGTCGCAAATTCTGTATTCTTTTACATAAAAATGCTTGTCATATTTCATTATCATTTGTATACTTCTATCGGTCATCTAGAAGTCTAAAGATCTAAAGAAAAAATAATTGGGTAAGTAGGGCTCGATCCTAGTTGTAGTGTATGCGGATTGACGTGTGTAACGTACTTTGTACATTTATATACAAGACACATATATGTAACACATACATGAACATAGTCACACTAACTCACACTAGTCTCATGATGCACCACGACAGTGACACGAGAGCCCTTGGTGAGAGTGGTCGTGAATCGAGAAATAGTCATTTTGAATTTAATAAATTACAAACTTAAAAGGAAAGTAAACAACTATCTGTCAAAATGTTATGTTTGAAGAACAACACTTGTTAATAATATAATACTTATTCCTTAGGACTAAGCCATTAGTATAATAATAATACTGTCTTATAATTTATTGCTGCACTACATTTTAATTAAATGTTTTAAAGGTTTGAATTATTAATTACGTACACTGTAAACTTTTGACACTTCACTTTTAACACTTAAAAGTTTTAGGTTAAATGTCGTCTTTTGTTCGGAAGCAATATGGCGTTGCGTTCCGAATTATTTATTATACTCACAGTGACATTTTTGATTTTATGTTAGGATACGTTGACGCAGGTTGACCGTTGAAATTATTTCAGTTATAGAACCGAAAATGCTGGCTGATTATAATTTCAGCTTCCATTATCCCGTAAAACAGGAATTGTATGGCGCGTATAGCACGCCATTGTTGCCGCCGCCTCGCCGCACAGGGATTCGCCGAGACGCACATTATATGTCTCATTTCTTCGACTTTCACTGAATTTAATTTGTGGCAAATAACAAATAGTGCTAGGATCGTAAGGACCATGAAGAAAACAGCAAAAGGGGAAACTTGGCGAAGAAATTAAATGAGTTAAAAGAAAGACGTGCGCTCGGTGCGTGGCGTAGAAAGGAAGGGACGTTTTTATTGAGTGTTGCCAACATTGTTTTATGTGTCTTTAACAGTGACATGTTGTTACTTGTTAGTGCGTGTTTGAGCCTGTGCTACATTCATACAACATTAGTTTATAAACACTACACTAGTTATTTTAATACCGCCCTTTCCCCGAATAAGCTACGCTGACTTGATAATTCATTGCAAAAATTGTGGTATATATTCAATGTAAATTTTAGATATTTCTAATGCTCAAAAACAGGGATAATACTATTTTCTTATCTTCGCAAAGTAACGCCTAATTTTATTAATTACTATGAATGAATGAATGAATGAATACTTTATTGCACTATAATAATAACATACAAATAACACTACTACTACTACTTCTAAACAAATAAGAAACAAAACAAATAACATTAAACGAAAAATATTGTGCAATTGGCGGCCTTATCGCTAAGACAGCGATCTCTTCCAGGCAACCATTTTTATACATTGGACATAAGTAAACTTACAAAGTAGGCAGTAGGTGCGTACGGAAAATAAAATACATATAAATATAAATGAAATAGTATATAAAAATAAAATTATAATATAAAACATTGTAGTATAAGATACATAAATCAATATATACTATAATATACACGTTAATATAATACATACACATACATACATATAATATAGGTACTGAAAGAATCAAGACAACAAATACATGTGACAGTAGACATAAATAACAGATTAGGTATCACTATTAAACAAATGCCGTTTTAATCTAGTTTTAAAAATCGCAAGAGTCTGCGACTGTTTAATATGTAAGGGAAGGGAGTTCCAGAGTAGGACTGCTCGGAGAGTAAAGGATTTGGAATAAAAGGAAGAAGAGTGGGAAGGAATTTTTAATCGAAGATTGCTGCTGGAACGTAAAGAAAAGCTATGTGTGTCACAGACATAGGCAAATCGTTCTTTTAAATAAGGAGGGGTAGCGGGATCAAACAGTATACAGTAAAGAAGATGAAGTATATGAGTATTCCTGCGAAGACGAATTGGGAGCCACTTGAGCTTTTGGCGGAAGTCGGAAACATGGTCATATTTACGTAACCCAAATATGAACCTTATACAAAGATTTTGAAGCCGCTCAAGTTTGTTTAGTTGCTCCTCCGTGATATTGACATAACATGTATCAGCATAATCAAGAATCGGTAGAAGGAGGGACTGCGCCAATGCAACTTTGGTGGGTATGGGGAGAAAGTTTCGCAGTCGACGCAATGACCCAATAGCACTAAACATCTTCCAACTCATCTCACTTATCTGCGGTGACCATGACAGGTGCTGATCGAAAATAACCCCAAGATTTTTTACCCTTTCACTATATGGTATTTGCACATTTTCGATCAACACTGAAGGAAGAGTTTATAAATTTAGTCTCGACACTAGTTTTGGGCTACCAATAATAATTGCTTTACTTTTACTAGGATTTACTTGCAAACCAAAAGATTTTCCCCATTCAGAAATCCGAACCAAGTCATCATTAATATGGCTAATAGTTCTAGGTAAATCAACCAGTTTCGAAAGGGAGTATATTTGTAAATCGTCTGCATACAGATGATAGAGAGAAGTAATAGATTTACTGATGGTATTAATGAAAATTGAAAACAGGAGGGGAGACAACACGCCACCTTGCGGGACGCCAGCAGCGACTGAAGACCAGTCTGAATAGGAATCTTGACAGCGAATACGCTGCCGACGTCCATGCAAGTAACTGTGAAACCAATCAATTACTTTTGGAGATATGTTAAGAGAACTTAAGACAGCAAGCAGGATGTCAAAGTCCACTGTATTAAAGGCATTGCTAAAATCTAGTAATGTCAATACTGTAACTTTTTGATTATCCATGCCTGACCGGATATCATCGGCAATTTTAACCAAAGCAGTAGTCGTACTATGACCAGGACGGAAACCAGATTGCAAAGGATCCAGGAGATTTTGTTGAGAAAGGAAAAAGCTCAGTTGACGATGTACAAGACGCTCAAATACTTTTGAGAGAAAAGGAAGGATGGAGATGGGCCGATAATCAGCAAAAGAAGTAGGATTGATTTTTTTAGGTAGGGGAATAATATTTGCGTCTTTCCAGACCAAGGGAAATGCATCCATATCAATACAAGAATTAAAAATGGTCGTTATAATGGGAGTAAGGACATCAATGATAGGAATGATCATTTTACGACTAATGCTATCGGAACCGACAGCATCCGAATGAATGGCTAAAATATTCTTCTTAACATCACAACAAGTAAATTGATTAAAGGAAAAACTAGGGATATGAGGAGTAGGTAAAGCAGAAAGTTGGGAAATCGTGTCAAATTTGATGTTACTGTCCACTGTAACATTAGAGCAAAAGTGTTGATTAAGAAGATTTAAATTTAAGTTCTGAGATGCAATATTTATGTGCGCTTTACCAACTCCTATAGATTTTAGGAAAGACCAGACTTTAGCTGAGTCTTTTTCCTCGATAACAGAATTGTAGATATAGCGTCGTTGTTTATCTCTACATTCTCTGTTGCAGCGATTTCTGGCTTTTAAATATTTCTCCCTATTTGCATCAGTCGGATTCAACCTATACTTATTCTTAGCAGTGTTTTTCTTAACTTGAAGTTTCCTGATATCCGCAGTAAGCCAGGGAGCAGGTAGGTGTTTCATTCGAACTGGCCGAACAGGTGCATGAATATCATACAGCTGCGTCAGTAGAGAATTAAAGACAGTAATCTGTCTATCAACTGATTCTGCGTTTATAGCAGCTGTCCAATCGATTTTTGCAGCATCTGCCTGCAATCGATTTAAATCCATACCACCAAAGTTACGTTGGAGAAGAATTCTTGATTTTGCTTTCGGTGGCTTAAGTTTGTAAGATAAATATAAGAGATCATGGTACGAGAAAGCTATAGCAGCACATTGACCATACTTTTGAACATGATCAACGGAAGAGACAAAAATTAGATCGAGAAGAGAGGGCAAACAGTTAGGAAAAGTGTGAGTAGCAGTAAGGGGTAGTATTTGCATATTAGCACCATGAACAAGGGATTTTAATTGAGTGGAGCGATTGTCATTTTTAAGGAGGCAGGTGTTGAAATCGCCCATGATTACAGTATGCTCATATAAAGGTGATAGCTGCTCTAAGAGGGTTTCCAATGATGCAAAGTAATCGATCGTAAGACTAGGATTATAATAGACTCCAAGTAAGAGTTTTGTATGACCAAAAATGACCTCTAAAAATAGATGCTCTGGGCCAGTTGTTGTAGGGCTGTGTGGCTGCGATAAACTTATTATGGAGTAAGGAATGTGTGAGCGTAAGTAAATCGCAACACCACCACCAATGCGGCCTATACGATCGTTACGTATGAGATGGAAACCGGGAAGAGACTTTTTTTGGTGGGTAGGTGTCAAAGTGATAACACATTTCAACTTTTTGCAAATTTTTATATTATTTTATTGTAGTAAAAAGTAGTAAATTTATATAGAATATGTGTCAATAGTGTCCCTAGCCCATCAGCTTATCCTTTGAAATAATAATTGTGCTGAGTTTTTCAATAATTTACATTTTCATAGATTTTGTCACATCACTGCATAGTTTATTAATTTTTTTGTTTCTCAAAAAGACTAAAATAAATATTAATGGATTCATTGAAGAAGTCTTTGGAAGAACTTACAGAACACTTCAATACAAGAATGGCAGATTTTCAAAAAGATCTTAAGTGTTCTATTCCAGCAGCAAATCCAACCTCAAACATTAATTCACAATTTCTCACATTCCGAACATTTGTGCTGAATTCTCTGGAAAGTTTGCAGTTACAGTTACAGCTGTTGTCCAGGCAGCAAGATGAGATGGAGATGAGATCCAGACGAAAAATGCTTTTAGTGCACGGTGTGTCGGAGCTTATCAAAGATGATCTATCCAATAACATATCTAAGTTTCTATCTGATCATCTCAATATCTCTGTACCGGTGGATTCAATTACACAGTGTCATTATCTGGGCCCTATCAGATCTAATAAACATAGATCTTTAATTATGAAGTTCAAGGATGTGGCTCTAAGAAATAAAATTTGGTTCGCCAAGACCAATTTAAAAGGTAGTGGAGTGACACTGTCTGAATTTTTAACTCGAGGCAGGCATGAAGCGTTCATAGCTGCACGGAAGCGTTTTGGAGTATCAAAGTGCTGGACTAGGGATGGGTGTGTTATGGTGCTCAGTCCTGATGGAAAACGGCACCGCATAGTCTCATTGTCTGAGCTGAATGCAATTCCTGATTCGGCTATTGTTTCTCCAGTGACAGCGAATTCAAGCGGCGCATCGGTAGAAAAAGACAGTAGGGTGACAGTAAGGCAGAAAAAAACATTCAGGAAGTAGTGTTCCTTCTATCTAGAATTCTTAAATGCTCCATCTATATAAATATACATATTTATAATGTAATTCAAAACCTAGTATTTGATGAATTTATACTTTTGCTAACCTTTTTATTTATTTTTAAATTTTTCTTTTTCTAATTTTTTTTTTTCTCTCTCAATGTTATTTTTTCAATGTTATTTAGTTATAAATTTTAGTTATAAATTTGCTTTACATTTGTATAGCCAAATCTTATGTCAATACAATATGTAGTTAATTATAATATTTGTTTTTTCAAACATATTTCACAACCTTCTTTAAAAGTTTATTTTCTTATTCTTTTCTTATTTTTATTTTTTTAGGTATGTATTTTTTACAAATAATTAATTTTGTTTTAGTCAAACTGACATTGTCACTAGGCTAATAACATAACATTATGTTATGCGACTCTGGATTCTTGGAATTTTGTCTGCCATAAACTTTTAATTCCTGAGTGTACCGGAAATATTCAGATCCACGGAAATTACGTTTAAAATTCTTTTTATTTAAAATTTATTTGTACATTTATTACTCTTATACTTACGCCATTTCATAAATTATGTAATTTTTATACAACATTCAGCGATTACTTTGTATGGTAGTCTCTTTTGCTGTTGTTATTTTAGTGAGATTTTTACATATTTGTTATGTTGTGATACCTCAGAATAATTATTGTGTAACCATTTCAATGTTTCTCTTCCATACAGCTGGTGGGTGTTGGACATAGTTGTTTGATATTATATTAGTTGGTAGTTTATATTATATACAAAATTTTATTATATTTAATTTTATAATATTGTTATTTTTAGTTTATATATTTTATTAATATTTCAATGTCGTCCCCAAATATTAGTATAAATAGTGACCTGTTTATGTCTCTGTCATCCAGCAGCGAGACTCTCAGTGAGAGCAGTTACCACAGTACATCTTCTCCATCCCTAAATATTGCCTTAGATTCTTATTTCTCAGATTGTGTGAAGAATTTCAACATAGTTCACATTAACGCCCAAAGCATTCCGGCTCATTTCACTGATATGCTCGTGTCGTTTGAGTCACAGAATATCCACGCCATTCTCATTTCAGAATCTTGGCTTAAACCTTGCCTACCATCCGTTTCGTATTCTCTTCCTGGGTTTCACCTCATACGCAATGATCGCGCTTCAAGGGTCGGAGGAGGTGTGGCGATCTATCTAAGATCCTATATTCCATTCAAAATAATTAGCTCGTCTGGTCAACCACCGCCTGATGATGCCTGTGAGCACTTGCTTATTGAGGTGACGCTATCCCAGTCCCGAGTCCTACTTGGAGTTTTTTATAACCCATCACTCCTTAATAATTATTTCCTCTCCTTTGAAAAACTTCTTGAAAATTTTGTTCCCTCTTATAGCCATACAATTATAATGGGTGATTTCAATACATGTCTACTTAAAAAAGATTACCGTTCTCGAAAATTGTTATCTGTTACAGAGGCCTGTAATATCCACATTTTATCTTCCACAGCCACCCATTATTTTCCTAACTGTGCTCCTTCTCTTCTTGACCTTATAATGGTATCTTCCACTGATTCTGTTTTCAAGCACGGACAGTGTTCTGCCGATGCATTTTCTCATCATGATCTTGTATATATTTCGTATAAACTGCGACCTCCAAGAAATAAACCTAAAATTCTTCTGCGACGTAATTTTGGTGGGATGGTTGTCGATAATTTGCGCAACGATGCTCGGCAAATTGACTGGTCGATTGTTGAAACGAACAACTCTGTCGATCAAAAGGTGAATATTTTCAACTCCTTACTCACACAACTCTTTGACCTACATGCACCGACCAAAACTGTGAAGATTAAACATCTACCTGCACCCTGGCTAACCGATGATCTTAAAGATAGGATTCATGAGAAGAACTTAGCAAAATCCAAGCTGAAGTCTAATTCTACTGAGACAAACCGACGCAATTACAACAAGGCTAGGAATCGTTGCAATACACTGTGTAGAGATGCACAAAGACGCCACATTCACACATCGGTCGAGAACGGCGACGCATCCAAAGTTTGGAAATTTCTTGAAACTGTAGGAGTTGGTAAAACCAAAAAAAAATCTGCAATACATAATATTGATATTGACTCACTGAATCAGTATTTCTCAACTTCTCATAACAAATTTAATCCTTTAAATAAAACGACTACCCTACAATCTCTTTCAACGAAACCAACTCCTAACTACCCACCGTTCTATTTCAACCAATTCTCTGAATGTGATGTTAAGAAGAACATTCTGGCTATTTCCTCGAATGCCGTCGGTGCTGATAGCATTAGTCGTAATATGATCATCCCGATCCTTGATATTGTTGCTCCTGTGTTGACCCATATTTTAAATGCATCCATATCCTCTTCTACGTTTCCTGAAACATGGAAGTCCGCTCAAATTGTTCCTTTACCTAAAAAAAATAATCCTGTAGACTCATCCGATTTTCGTCCAATTTCCATTCTACCCTTCTTATCCAAAGTCCTTGAAAAGATGGTTCATCAACAATTAAATGTATTCTTAAACAATCATAAAATACTTAATGCCCATCAATCAGGCTTCCGGCCTGGACATAGTACGGCTACTGCTCTTATCAAAGTTACTGACGACATTCGATGGGGTATGGACAGCAAGCAACTTACTGTATTGACGTTGCTGGATTTTAGCAATGCGTTTAATACAGTTGACTTTGATGTGCTGTTAAGTCTGTTACGTTCTCTTCACATATCTCCATCAGTGATTGACTGGTTTCGAAGCTATCTCATAGGCCGACGGCAGCGCATCCGGGTGGAAGACAGTTTTTCAGCCTGGTGCGATGTTACGTCTGGAGTGCCCCAAGGCGGCGTGCTATCACCCTTACTTTTTTCCATTTTCATAAACTCAATAACTCATAACATATCTTCTCTCTATCACATGTATGCAGACGACGTTCAAATTTATGCGCAGTCCACGGTTGATAATCTTACCACAGCTATCTTTAAAATAAATCATGATCTGGATAAAATATCGCAATGGAGCCAGTCCTATGGTCTTGATGTAAATCCCCTGAAATCTCAGGCTATTATCATCGGTAGTCCTGGCCAGATTTCTAAAGTTGATTGGACCTGTCTTCCGTCGGTTAAATTTAATGGAGTCACGATACCCTACAGCGATGTAGTTAAGAACTTAGGTATTTATATGGACAATACTTTGAGTTGGTCGCATCACTTGAAAGAAGTGAGTAGGAGATCATTCGCTGCTTTGAGTTCTTTACGACGATTACGCTATCTTCTTCCTATTCCTACCAAAATTATGCTCGCACAAACTTTGCTTCTTCCTATTCTTGATTATGCTGACACGAGCTATATAAATTTAACCCAAGACCAATTAAATAAACTTGAGAGGCTCCAAAACATTAGCATTAGATTCATATTTAATTTACGTAAATATGATCATATTTCCGAATTTCGTAATCGTCTCAAGTGGTTGCCAATCCGTTTTCGCCGGAATTTACATTGTCTTTCTCTTCTGTACTGTGTGTTATTTAACCCCACAACTCCGTACTATTTAAAGAGTTCTTTTAAATTTTTGGCATCCTATTATCGTAGACCCGTTCGCCAAACAACCATGCTCAATTTAAAGATGCCTGCGCACAGAAGCAAGTTCTACGACAAGTCTTTTGCAGTTCAGACCATTAAGCTTTGGAACTCTTTGCCATTGCCTATAAGGCAATCGGAAAGCTTATTTTTGTTTAAAAAGCGGGTTAAACAGCATTTCTTGACTCTTGGTGGGTTACTGTGATGCGTGACGATTTTTATATATTATGTACTCTAAATAAATTATATTTATATATGTATTAGTATATTGTATGTATCTATGTATATATTTATGTTTATGTATGTATTCGTATGTATATCTTAATTAATATTCTTTATTCTTTGTATATACACACCACCTACTATATATCTGTAGCTTTGTCCTTTCATCAACCTGGTTGGCTGGAAGAAATCGCTATTTAGCGATAAGTCCGCCAGATTGTAGCACTACTTTTCAATATGTATTTATTATTGTTATTTTTAGTTTTTACTGTTTTTAATGTGGTGTTCAATAAAAGTGTTCATTCATTCATTCATTCATTCATTCATTCATTCAAGAGAATATGATGTGGACGGTAAAGACGGTTTTAACCATGACTCTGACACTAGAATAGCATGAGTGCTCTTAACATCAAAAGAAGATAACATATCCGAATAATGTGCTGGAATACTCTGAGCATTTATGTGAATGACGTTGAAATTTTTCAGAACATCTGAGAAGTATGAAGTTAGATTATCATTGATAGACGAAATATTGTGAAAACTGTCGATACTGCTTAATCTCTCAGAGGAAGAGGTACGTGAAAATAAGGTGTTGTCTAAACTTTCATTATTTGAAAGCATAATAAATGAAAATAATAGTATATATGTATCTATAAAAATATTAAAAAAATAAATAAAAGGTATATAAAATACTTTAAATATATACTGCACACGCCAGCCGCCTGAATAAATGATGCTTACACAGTATATTTTTAAGATATATCTTTCACATAAATACTTTACATAATTACTATGATAATAATAAAAACACAATTATTATTGAAAAGAAAAAGGTAATATAAAAGTACACAGAACTTAACGCTAATAGTTAGTTGTAACATATTTTGTTCAATGATAATTATCCCGGGTAAACAAAAAAGCAAGAACCCAGCATCGTAATCACAGCTGACAACTGTCAATGACATTTGTCAATCTTGCTTTATGACCTGTACAGTGACATTTGTCACTAGTCACTACTTGTTAAATCAATTTATTGTCATAACATACTACTGTTTACAAAAACAAAATTATAATGCCAAATTATTAATAATTTTTAGAGGTAGCATGCAAAATATTGATTACCTTCAACAAGGAGGAAAAGAAGAAAAAAAAAAAATATGTATGGGTTCATGAAATACAAATAATATAATAAGTATCTGATAAAAAAAGAAGAAATATACGAACATCAAAAAAAATAAGAGAAAAAGAACATTTAACAATCAACAAAATTGAAAACAAAATTAGTAAAAGGGCAAACTCTAATTATTTTTTATTGGCCCTTTTGGACCGAAAATGAGGGTTAGTTACTTTTGTCCTTGGAACTGTACCAGAAGGATTACTGCTTGCTGCTGATGTAGAAGGCACCTGGGCAGTATCTGCTGGCAGTGTAATAGAGTTGACTTCCGATACAGTTAATATACGATGACGTTTACCCAGTGAATCAATAATAAAAACAAATCCATCTCGCGTCCAACACTTGCCAATGCCAAATTTTTGCCTCGCAGCCATGAAGGCACTATGCCTGTCTCTTGTCAAAAATTCAGATAATGTAATCCCAGTGTTTTTTAGGGAAGATTTAGCAAACCATACTCGATTTCTCAAAGCTGAATCACAGAATTTCATTAATATAGCACGAGGCATGCCTTCCTTTAGTTGACCGAGACGATGACAACGATTTAAAGCACTTTCTTGAAGTTCTGGAATCTTCAGATGCTTGGACAATATGTAACATACGGTGGTAGAAGTATTTTCACTGTCTTCAGGGATACCATGCACTAATAATATCTTTCTCCGGTGATACATCTCAATTCCATCAACTTGCTTTGATAGAAGTGCCACCTGTTTCTGCAGGCCTTCCAGTGCAGATAGGACGAAGACTCTGAAAGCACTGAACTGTGCCGCAATATTAGATGTAGGGCTTGTTGCAGGAATAGAATTTTGCAGGTTTCTTTGAAATTCAGACATCTGAGCATTGAAATGATTTGTTAAGGCTTGGATTGAATGTTGGATGGATTCCATTGTTTGAAAATATAAATCTCAATAGTAACAGTTCTTTATATTATCACTGTGTAACTTATTAAGGATTTCTTCAATGGAGTTTAAGCTGGCAGGTACATAAATACTAATACATATGTAATTATATTATAAAATTAATTTTAATATGAAAAATAAACAAGAGCATATAAAAACACGTGTTTCACTTTTTGCCTACCCACCAAAATTACCCACCCACTATATATACTATTAATTAATATTATTAATTCTTATAATTTCATTGGCATTCTCCTGTCTTTATCCCACTTTAATTCGAGTCGGCACAACATGTTTTAAACACAACTGATTGACGTCAACTTTTTTTTTTAACAGGAAAGACCCCTTATGGGTACTGCCGCCCGACGGGGACAGGCGACGGTTATGTCGGACTCGCACCGACTAAAATAACCTTTGTGCTCCACTACGCTGCTGGTGACGGGGATAGGGTACCTATGAAGACAATGCCCTCCGTCCCCGCCAGCAGCAACTCTGTACCCCAGAGTGCGCCACCTCTGGGTCGGGGCCTCTCTGAAAGTGGCCCCTGCCTCCGCTTGACGATGCATCGGGAGCACCAGATGCATCGAACGCCTCGGGGACCTAACTCCAGCGAGCGTCCGATAAACCCCGTTCGGATCGCACGGAGGTCAACGTTAGGGCGGCATGCCACGGACTTCGGCGAGTCGTCTGCACCCCGCTCGCCTGCGGCGGATTGGATCTAAGAACTCGACTTCCCGGATCCGCCCAGCCGCCTTGACGTCAACTTACCTTAGCCACCTTTTACGACTTCCCGGTAAGAAATGAGGGAGGTCAATTCTACTCAACCAAATACCACACGGCGGGTCAAATTACCTTACTTGCCTTTTACGACAATTCGGTAAGAAATGTCGTAAAAGGCAATGTCAAGTTGGGTCGGCAAAACATGTTATAAACATGATGTCACATGATTTAGCTGCGTTTTTACGACCGGCCGCCTGCCTGACGTCAACTTACCTCAGTCGTATTTTACGACACCTCGGTAAGAAATGAGGGAAGTCAATTCTACTCTGATACCATACAACTCAACACAGGTCAACTTACCTTAGTCGCCTTTTACGACTCCCCGGTAAGAAATGAGGGAGGTCAATTCTACTCAGCCAGATACCACACGGCGGGTCAAATTACCTTACTTGCCTTTTACGACAATTAGGTAAGAAATGTCGTAAAAGGCAATATCAAGTTGTGTCGGCACAACATGTTATAAACATGCTGTAACATGATTTGGCTGCGTTTTTACGACCGGCCGCCTGGCTGACGTCAACTTACCTTAGTCGTATTTTTCGACACCTCGGTAAGAAAGAGGGTGGTCTATTCTACTAAACCATATACCACACGGTGGGTCAACTTACTTAGTCACCTTTTACGACAATTCGGTAAGAAATGAGTGTGTTCCATTCTACTCGGAAACCACATTGTGAATTCTGATCTATGTAAACACATTTAAAACCAATTAGTACATTATTGGATTTATAATTTCACTTCATGCAGAAACGAACGTATTTCCTTCAGTTTAAGTAGCTCTCAAGGTTGGATGATGCTTCAACCTCTTACCGGATCCGGTTACGTCTGGCGCCTGTATTGTACTGAAATGATATTAAAATAACTTACTAACAAACGTTAATACTATTATAAGGTTACTAATTACAATTTTATATTTCAATTTATTTAATTTAAATTATATTTCAAAATTACAATTACTTAATTTCAATTTGACATATTTAAAATTACGACATTATGAATATAATTAAACACTATTTTCTTACAAAAGTAATAATAAAATTATTTTGCTATAATCCGCGAAGAATTCTTCGCGGATTATAGCAAATTAATTTTATTATTACTTTTGTATTATGGATCTCCGCAAAGTAACGCCTAATTCTATAAATTACTATTTTCTTACTAAATTGAAATTGATTATTTAAATATTGACATGTTAAAATTAGATTTTTGTATAATGTTAGACGTGTGTACAATATTTTGCAACGCCCTAACCGGGCAAATATGTAACATATTTGAATGCAAATAAATGAATAAATAAATAAATAAATAAATACGCAGCTACTATTATATTATTGCGGCTAATTTATTATACTATTACTTTATACTTTATTATACTATTGTAGCTGTGGTAGCCCAGCGGTATCACCGTGCGCCTCTTTCGAGAAGGTCTATGGTTCAAACCCCGGGCAGGCACCAATGAGTTTTCTAGTAAAACTTATGTGTTTAATTAATAATTGCAATTTATTACACGCTTTTCGGTGTGATAAATTGCATTCTCTAGAGAATTCTGGGGATATGTGTAACCTACCAATCCGCATTGGAGCAGCGTGGTAGGTCTTAGCTCCAATCCTTCTCTCCAAAAAAGAAATGGAGAGAAGAGGCCTATGCCCAGCAGTGGGATAGTAAGAGGCCGTTTTTACTTTACTACTTACTATTATACTATTGTAAGGTTTGATGTAGAGAAGTTTAAGAAAATAAGTATTCTAACGTTACTTTTACAGTATATTGTTACATGTTATTAATACTTCTATATATTTTATATAAACATATATTCGTATGTTTAAAGAATTTTCAGATATACTTTATTTAACCTACATGGGGTAAAGTGGTGAGTGTAAGCTCCATATTCTGTGTCATAAAGAGTTGTATTTTATTCATCGGTGTAAAACTAACTATATTTCACTTTTTATGTTAAGAATATTATTTCCCTTTTGTATAACATACTAGCAAACGCCAGCGGCTCTGCCCGCGTGGAAGATTAAAACCGTAATATAGTCTTTTGATAACCATAAAATGCTTAAAGTGGGTTAACTTTAAGAGCTAGATATATGCTGTCGCGGACTTTTATTTAGAACTTTTAGAGGAGAACAATTTTGTAATACATGATTTATAACTATTACCGTTTACTCTGCTTACGCAAGGAAAGCTATAAATTTTGCCGTTTGCGTAAAAAAAATTCTGCTGCTTCTCACCTGCGTGATATTATATAGCCTATAGCCTTTGTCAATAATAGACTATTTTACACTATAAGAATTTTTCAAATAGGTCCTGTAGTTTCTGAAATTAGCACATTCAAACAATGAAATAAACAAACTCTTCGGCTTTATATAATAAATAAATAGTATACATGTAACTTAAATAAACCCTTTACACGCCTCTTTTAGTGTGTCCTAGTGTGGATCCACCTTAATCTTTGTTATTCAATATTTTATTATTCAACACCGGCTTCATCAAAGTAGATGGAACAAATATTATGTTTTGCTCAAAGTTGGTGTGATTCACATATTAATTACTTGCCCTGTTTAAATTCTGTAACTTGGTTTTATATTTTTGTAAATAATGATATCCTTTTATTCTCGCGAAGTAGATGGAAGACGCTATAAATAACAATAATAAGTGACAACATGTTTGTAACATGTTGTGCCGACCCCACTTAGAGTGGGATAAGGGCAGGAAGATGATGATGATAACTTACATTTTTGATATAGGATAATAAAAAACACATAAAACTTGCGACGTCAATGTGACATTTGTGCGTGTTTTTGGTTGGCGTTGTTTTTTTTTTAATTAACCAATTGCACGGTTGCATTAACGGACCTTAGTTTACTTGTACCATACACACTTTTCTCTAAGCCGTGGTCCGGCCTCACAGGAGGCACACTTAGGACGACGTTCCTCGACGCTAGTAGAGCTTCTGCGCTCTACTTTCCGCATTTCGCAACCTCAGCTATGCATCTGCGCTCGCCCGTCCCGCCCGGTGACGCTGTGAAAGCCGTTAGGGCTAACAGCATCATCATCTTCCTGCCCTTATCTCACTCTAAGTGGGATCGGCACAATATGTTATAAACATGCTGTCACATGATTTGGTTGCGTTTTTACGACCGGCCTGACGTAAACTTACCTCAGTCGTATCGTACGACACCTCGATAAGAAAGAGGGTTGTCTATTCTACTAAACCTGATACCACACGGTGGTATGCTGATAGCGTGTAATGGCTGTCAAAATAACAAAAATTAACAAAGTATAGCAGAGATTTGCGATTATACAAAATTTAAAAATACACTTCATAAATTCCTCGTTAACTTAAAAGTCGAATTTGAATTTTGATAAATATAGTAATTTAATAGCTAAAAATAAATATCTTTGTAAAATAATAAAAGATAACATTATATAAAATTATACAATGTATTATTTGCATGCTTATAATAGGCAGAATGTGTTGTTCTAGATTATATTTATGTAACATCACTGTGTACCACATTAAGCAATAAATAAATTTGAATTTGAATTTGAATTTTATCTTGGCCAAAATAATTTGCGCCGTGGCCACAAAATTGTTCCGTGCGTTACAATACTATTTACTCGTAAAACCGTCATAAATCACGAGCAGTAATTACTCAGACATCTACGCCTATTCAAACAATGCCGTCTCACTAAATAAACGTATTGTTGTGTTAACAATAGATTCGGTTTGGTTGTTCGTTTCACCCGAAACTGAAAGCTTCATACCCAACATTCATTGAGCTTTCGAAAATGTTATCTTGTGTTAAATTTAGCACCTGGTTGACCGCGCCTTGCTCAGTAATTTTTTACGAAAAAAAATAAACTTGAAAAAAAGAAAAATTTATAGGGTAGGTGGGGCTCGATTTTAGGTATTTTAATGTCTTTGTTGCGGCCTATAATCATCTGTGGACATACGGATGATATGGGCCAATCATGGACGTGTGGGTGACACGTCTGTGCTGCACGCATACGTCACATACGACGTTGTACATTCAAAATCTATTGTCATTATACATTCAAATTTTGTAACGCAACTCATGTACTCCTTTTAACTTACAATCAATTATAACAAGTTCACAGTATTGTCTAGTGTTTTAATTAACCAAACGAAGCCTCCTATAAAGGCTAAACGCAAGAGCAAACAGTCTTGAGACCGCCCGTTCCCCGAATAAGCTACGCTGAATTGACAATTTACGGCAAAAATAGTGTTTTATACATTGAATAAATTAAAAATATGTTTTAGTATTTTTTTTAATGCCCAAAAACAGGGATAAAACGTTTTTTTTTAAATAAAATCTAGCTAGATCGATTTTTGTGCCACAAAAACGCCTACATGCTGAAAAAAAATTTGCGAAGTTAACATGCAAAGATTTTTATAAGGGGTGTAATAATGTACACAAAATAAATTTAAAAATAAATAACAAAAAATAAAAATGTGGGGTTGAACTATTTTTATACGCGCTTGCTAGGGTTATGCCACGCTTTGTGTTTTTGTCGTGCAGTCTATCTCCTGCGGATGCTTCGGCTACGGCTGAAACGATCGTTGATATTGTCTTAGTGATTATGTATAGTGCTTGCGTAGTGTTAGTGGTGGTGTCGACACGTGTGCTAACTCTGCATGTATAAGGTATGACAACGGTAGTCCTAACACTTAGCATTACATTTTCTTAATAAACGTGGATTCATCATCCCCCTGCCCTTATCCCACTCTAATTGGGGTCGGCACAACATTTGTAACATGCTGTCATATGATTTTGGCTACGTATTTTACGACCGGCCGCCTGCCTGACGCCAAGAAAGAGGGTGGTTTATTTTACTCAACAGAATACCACACGGTGGATCAACTTACCTTAGTCGCATTTTATGACACCTCGGTAAGAAATGAGGTTGGTCCATTCTACTCAGCCGGATACCACACGGCGGGTCCGCTTACCTTAGTCGCCTTTTACGACGCCTCGGTAAGAAATGAGGGTGGTACTATTCTATTGAGCCGGATAGCACACTGCGTCTTAATAAACATGGATTATAGCAAAATAATTCTATCATAACTTTTGAATTAAAAAATTTTTGGAATAAAGAAAATTTAGAAAATTTAGACTGGCTCGTTGGAGCAGTGGGTAGTGACCCTGCCTTCAGCTCCGCGGGTCGGGGGTTCGATTCCCGCCGAGGGCAAACATTTTCTTTCAATGAATTTGTTGGTCTTTGAGCCTGGGTGTATATTTGTATTTAAGTATGTATTTAACAATTATATATGTATATATTCACCAGTTGTCTGTCACCCATAACACAATTATTAAGTTACTTACTTTGGGGACGGACGACCGTGTGTGTAAGTGTCCCATATATTTATATTTATATTTAATTTGATTTTGATTTACAGAATTTTTAAATCTACTGTTTGCATACTGTATATTTAGAAGGGTTCATATTACAACTTCATTGTACTTGGCGAAGTCTTATTACTTTGTTACTAACACCTATACAGAACTTGACTCGTTGAATAAACTACACTTTCGTATACTCACTACTTCCAAAGTTTCTCAAAGTCTACTTCATTAAATTAATTACTACCTTAATTATTTCTGTAAGTTTCTTAACATCTAGTATTTACCCGCGGTTCCATTCGTAAGAGATATTAAAAAATTCCTGTTACTATCCCAGTGCTGAGAATAGGCCTCTTCTCTCCGTTTTTGGAGGGAAGTTTTGAAGCTAAGACCTAATACGCTGCTCCAATGCGGATTGGTGGGTTACGTATATCTCCAGAATTCTCTAGAGATATACAGGTTTCCTCATGATGTTTTCATTTACCGAAAAGCGTGTGATAAATTGCAATTATCAATTAGACACATAAGTTTTAACAGGAAAACTCATCGGTGTCTGCCCGGGTTTGAACCCTTGACCTCCTTGAACGACTCGCACGGTGTTACCGCTGGGCTACCACAACTAAGAGATATTATAAGATAAAAAACTTGTTTCACAATTTCTTTACTGGTATTATAATATCATCATCATCATCCTAGAATCATCATCATGGCTAGAACTTTTACGAGCGACCGCATGCCTGACGTAAACTTACCTTAGTCTCTTTTACGACACCTTGGCAAGAAACAAGGGTGGTATATTCTACTCAGATAGATACCAACGGCGGGCCAACTTACCTAAGTCGCTTTTTACGACACCTTGGTAAAAAATGAGAACAGATTTTTTTTTAAATACATTAAAATTTTGCAAGTAAAAATTAAAAAAAAATAGATTTTATATGGTATTCAGAATTCAAGACCGCCCGTTACCCGATTGAGCCTACCCGACTATCATGACTTTGCAACTGACAGCGAAATTATCCTTTGCTTTCTCATAAAACTATAGCAGTTTTTTATATGTACAGAGACAGGGATAAAACGACATTTGTTTTTAAATAAAACCGGGCTAGATCGGTTCCCCCCTTAACTTAACTTAATACTTGTGTTATGGTAGACAAACAACTGGTAAATAAATACATATATATTTTTTAAATACATACTAAAATACAAATATACACCCAGACTCGAAGATCAACAAATTCGTTATAGAAAATGTTGGCCCTCGGCGGGAATCAAACCCGCGACCCGCGTAGCTGAAGGCAGGGTTATCCACTGCACCAATGGGCCAGTCGCGATCTATTACGTAATAATTTTGTACTAGATTTTAAATAAATAGGAACCGGTTTAATAGTTATAGTTATATAGTTTTTCAGGCTAGTCTATATCATCAATCACCATTAGATGGTATCGGACAAAAAGGAACACTCCGCTGCTAAAAATTCCCATTTGCCAAAAGAAAAATTAGTTTGCATCAGTTCAAAGCAACCGTAAACCTTTTACCCTAAATTCTCCATTTAACTCAGGCTTAAAGGAGTAATGGAAAGAGGACAATTAAAAAAACAGTCCTTGACTCCCATTAAGGGCAATGGATTGGATCTAAATTGTTTTGCACACAGACTAAAAATTAAAAATATATCGTGCGGTAGTCGAATTCTTTTATATTCTAATATTATAGAGAGGAAAAACTTGTATATATGTTTGTAATGTTTTCACACAAAAACTATTGGACCGATTTCAACAATTCTTTCACCATTGGAAAGCTGCATCTTTACTGAGCAACATAGTCTATATAATATTTAAAAAAAGGGTTCGGTCATAAAAAAACTATCATCGCGTGCGCTGCGAAATCTATTGATGATAGAACTAAAAAATGTTCTACAGTATTATAGAACGTACCAATATCTATAAAAAAAGCCATACCATTTATCCGATTAATCCATATTATAGTTATGCCAATATACCTAACTACTTTTAGTGGCCTTTCCATTGCCATGAGACCGGTATGTACGCGGGTGAAACCGCGGTATATTACTAGTGTGTAAATATAATAGTTAACAACCTGGGCTTGCGGCTTCGCCCGTATTATAATCAGTGAAATATGCTGTCGTGCACTTTCTTGTAGCATTTCTGTAGATCTACAATTCTCTAGTACATTACTTTAGTATATCTCTGTTGGTTTAAGTAGCTCCAAGCTAACGAGTGATTTACAACTGCGCAACCACTTTTTAATACAATTTACATAAAAACGTAATGTACTTTTTACCTAAACACTCCATAAAAATTGCGCTACCTTTTAGTACAAAACAGTAGATTTAGAGAAAATCTATCACATACAGACAGTTTGGGGATTTTGTTTAATAATAGATATAGATAGAAGTTATTATAAGTAAGACAAAGCAATAGTAAAAGTGTGTCGTAAAAGGTGACTAATATAAGTTGACCCGCCATGTGGTATTCGGCTGGGCAGAATAGATCACCCTCTTTCTTACCGAGATTAAAGGCGACTGAGATAATTTGACCCGCCGTGTGGTATCTGGCTGAGTAGAATATACCACCCTCATGTCCTACCGAGGTATCGTAAAAGGCGACTAGGGTAAGTTGACGTCAGGCAGGCGGCCGTAAAATACCCAGCCAAGTCATGTTTCAATATATTTATAACATGTTATGTCGACCCCAGTTAGAGTGGGATAAGGGCAGGAGAATGATGAAAGGTAAAAGTATAGCAGAAACAAATTGTATGGAAATGCGTAAACAGCGAGTCGAAATTTTTTGTCAACAGAACCTTATAAAATTTGATTCGAATAAATATTTCACCGAAAAAAGTATAATATCATATATTACGTTTATCTCCTCTCAAGAGCGAGGGATGAGTGAGAATTTTTATTTATAGATACAATGTTTACTTTCAGTTAACAGCGGCTACTTGTACAAATAACAAACCTCATCATATTAAGTATTTATTCACATTTATGGTATTTTTCCAATATCGGAGTAAAACGTGTTGAAATAATCTCATAGAATTTTTCTATTTTTTAACTTTTATTAGGAAAAGGAAATCAATAATCAATTTCGTTTTCTGTTTATTGTATAAGAACTAAATGCTGTGTGGTATCCGGCTGAATAGAATAGTACCACCCTCATTTTAAGAAATGTCGCCTTTTACGACTCCTCGGTAAGCCGAAGAGTCGTAAAAGGCGACTAGGGTAAGTCGACCCGCCGTATGGTATCCGACTGAATCGAATAGACCACCCTCATTCCTTACCGAGGAGTCGTAAAAGGCGACTAGGGTAAGTTGACCCACAGTGTGGTATCCGGTTGAGTAGAATAGACCACTTTCTTACTGAGGTGTCTTAAATAACGACTAAGGTAAGTTAACGTCAGGCAGGCGGCCGATCATAAAATACGTAGCCAAATCTTGTTACAAGATGCTTATAGCATGTGGTGCCGACCCCACTTAGAGTGGGATAAGGGCATGACGATGATGAAGTCAATATGAAATTGCTATTTCTCTTTCATCCATCCGAAAAATTGACAGATTGACGTAATATTTGAAAATTAAAATAAATATTTTTTCGTCTATAATTTGCATATCCATCTAACTCTTAACCTAACCTTTGAAAGTTAAACCTAACCTATAAGTAACGCAGCTAGTAGGTACTTATGATAAAAAGTTTTATTAATTAAGGGTAGGTATTGAAATATTTATAGAATTAGGTGTTACTTTGCGGAGATCCAAACTACAAAAGTAATAAATTTATTTTATTTATAATAAAGTAAATTTAATAATAAATTTATTTTATTTATAATAAAATTAATTTATATAATAAAATTATATAATAAAATTAATTAAATTTTATTTAATTTATAATAAAATTATTTTAGCTATAATAAAAATAGAACACAAAAAGCTTTTTTTTTGTTAGATATACATCTATCTTGAATTAATTCGCTCAGTAGTACAGAAAGTGTTCAATGTTACGCTTGACTCATATATAAATATTGAACGTATTCGTTTGTGGAGAAATAAACATAAATGATTTGCACAATCTCACCAGTCACCCGCGGTATTAAATGCGCTTACAGAAACGAAAAGAATGAGGTCTTTGCTTTTCAGACGTCATTGTTAGGTTTTCATTCGGTCGTGCTAATATCAAATGTTGCTGTGCACTTTATCTTAGTTTACTTTGTAATTAATTTATTTTTGTTTTCTTACTTTTTGTTGGAATAACAATTATGAATCTTTTATTTGAAAACAAGCAGCTTCGCCAGCGTGAAAAGTGGATTTTCTTGAAATTTTGAACATAAAAGTAGGTATTGTTAGTATGTATGGTTAATACATGAGAGATACATACTGTTGCGGACTTTTTTGTAGATCTACAATTCTCTAGTACATTACTTTCTCGTGTTATTTCTCGTGTTCTCATTAGCGTGTATCTCTGGTGAATTCCGCGGCGCATGCGGGTAAAGATCCCAGTATGCGAGTTTTTTTTTTAAACTACGCGACCTTTCAAACACAATTTACAAAAAAAAACACAATTAGGTTAATGATTATGTTAATTATTAACCTAAACCTTTTGGAAGAATTGCACTAACTTTTAGATAAAAAACCGTAAAAAATTTGTTTAGTACATTTTTCGAAAATGCGACAGATAGCTTTTGGGGATTTTGTTTTATAAAAAGTATATAGTTAGATGATAATAAAGACGATTTAATATTTTTTTAAGAATAACGATACACAGATATTTTCAACTATATTCGTAATCCAAATTTAACTGAGTAGCTGATATAAATTTATTGGACTAGCTCGTTGGCGCAAGTGGCAAAAGTGCTCAAGATCCGTTGGTCGCGGGATCGAATCCCGCCGAGGGCAAACATTAAAAAAACTTGTTGATTCTTCGAGTCTGGGTTTCTATATGTATTTAAGTATATATTTCAATTATATATGTATATTTACCAGTTGTCTGTCACCCATGACACAAGTATTAAGTTACCTACTTTGGGCAAAGACGACCGTGTGTGTAAATTGACCCATATATTTATTTATTTTATAACTTTATCCTCCTCATCCTCCTGCCCATATCCCACTCAAAGGGGGGTCGGCACAATATGTTATAAACATGCTGTCACATGATTTGGCTGCGTTTTTACGACCGGCCGCCTGCCTGACGTCAACTTACCTCGGTCGTATTTTACGACACCTTGATAAGGAAGAGGGTGGTCCATTCTACTAAATCGGATACCACTCGGTGGGTCAACTTCCCTTAGTCGCCTTTTACGACACCTCGGTAAGTAAATGAGATTGGTCAATTCTACTCAGTCGGATACCACACGGCGGGTCGACTTACCTTAGTCGCCTTTTACGACACCTCAGTAAGAATTGAGGATGGTACTATTCCATTCAGCCGGATACCGCAAGGCGTATTTTATAACTTTATCCGTGATCCAAATTTTAATATATTGTTACAACATGTTTTTAATACAACCTCCTTTATAGAGTTGGCGATTAATATGAAAAAGCATTGTGGCTGTCATATTTTTATGTGTCATTCATTGAGTCGTTGCGAAAGAGTAAATGAGTTGACTTCGGGAAAATTGCATTTTATTTATTGAATAAGAATAAAGGAGAAATATCATCTTTTATTATATTCAGAAGGGGATGTAACCTAAACTCACAAATAGAGTGGACAAAAGGAATATCTGGAAATTTAAAGAGTTCAAAGAAAAGACAAATGACGATCAATATCTTGAGACGACACGGAGAGTGCGAATTTCGTATAATTTGAGAGATAGTTGGGATATGCGATGCTATGGAATATAAAATGGAGTTTTTATTGGAGAGATTAATGATGGTAATTGGTATTCGGTTAATTAATTCTGTGAGATCAACGTGACGATGTGCTATGTGAGGCCTTAGACGCGCCCGTGACTTTTGTTCGATGGAACTGTCAGCTAGAATGACGATTGTTTTCTGGATCTTTCCAGTTGTAACGATTGTTTTCTAGACTGTGGACATCTGCAACGACTGTCAGCTAGGCTTTGCCTAGAAGTGGTGATTGTTCTTTGAGCGTTATCATTTGCGAGTCTGTTTACGTGTGTATCTGCTGAGTTGGTTGCCACTAATTGAGCTGTGTTATGCCATGACAGTGATTGAGGGTGAGCTTGAGGTGCGAAATGCTTATGGTGCGAAAAGCTTAAGGAGTTGAGGAGTTGAGCTTAAAGAGTTGAGCATAAAGCGTGAGCTTAGAGTTGAGCATAAAGCGTGAGCGTAGTCCTGTCATGTCATGGCATGTGCGGTTTTCTTTTACAGATTAAAAGAGCAAGTACTGAGTTTCTTGCCGATTCTTCTCAGTACAATCAGCATTCCAAATCGGTGGTAGATTTTCCCAGAAGTCAGCTTATGAGATTTGCGGGGTCGCAAATGTTGTCAGGATGGTCGACTGTTACAACATGTTTTTAATACAACCTCCTTTATAGAGTTGGCGATTAATATGAAAAAGCATTGTGGCTGTCATATTTTTATGTGTCATTCATTGAGTCGTTGCGAAAGAGTAAATGAGTTGACTTCGGGAAAATTGCATTTTATTTATTGAATAAGAATAAAGGAGAAATATCATCTTTTATTATAATATTTAGGTTGAAAGGAGGTCCCAAACATCCGGTAATAAATATGTTACATATTTCAAAATGACGGTAGTCATAAAACGACATTTAATATAGGAACATTCAACTTGATGTGCCGGTAGCCCAGATTAGAGGTTTGGGTTTCGTGACATAACGCTGTAAGCTTTAAAGTTTATCGATATTCACAAATCCCATGACCAGTTTATGAGACACATCAGTTATTACGACGTCAATATCGTTCTCTAGCAAACTGAATTCAAAGTAAGTATATATGAAAGACGATATTATGTATAAGTTATATATAATACTAGCTTTCGCCAACGGCTCCGCCCGCGTTGAAAGATTTAAACCGTAATATAGTCTTTTGATAACCATAAAAATGGTTTAAGTGGGTCAACCTTAAAAGCTAGATATATGCTGTCGCGGACTTTTTTTGCACTTATAATAGGGAATAATTTTGTACTACATGATTTTTGAATAAATTGAAATTTGCCCACGCAAGGAAAGCTTAAAATTTTGCTGTTTTCGTACTATTTTTTATTGCTGCTCCTTTCCTATTCATCTTAGCTTATAGCCTTCCTCGAAAAATGGACTATCTTACATTCAAAGAATTTTCAGATCGGTTCAGAAGTTCCTGAGATTTATATATTAGTACAGATAGCCGGACGATAAGCTTAACCCTTAGTATCCCAGGATTTACTATTAGGAGAATAGATCACCCTCATTTCTTACCGAGGTAATAGATCACCTCATTTCTTCGTAAAAGGTGGCTCGGATAAGTTGATATCAGCTAGCATTCCGTTCGTAAGATACGTAGCCAAATCAGGTGACATGTTTATGACATGTTGTGCCTATCCCACTTAGAGTGGAATAAGGGCAGGAGGAAGATAATTTAAAAAAATTATAAATCGATTTAAAAAATCTATTATATTAAAAAACTTTTTCTCTTTTTCCTCTTTTTTGTTTATTGTATACATTGTTAAATGACACCAATGTAGTCAAACTACAATTAAAGCCGTGTGGTATCCGGCTGAATAGAATAGTACCACCCTCATTTCTTACCGAGGTGTCGTAAAAGGCGACTAAGGTAAGTGGACCCGCCGTGTGGTATCCGGCCGAGTAGAATAGACCAACCTCATTTCTTACCGAGGTGTCGTAAAAGGCGACTAAGGTAAGTTGACCCACCGTGTGGTATCCGGTTTAGTAGAATAGACCACCCTCTTTCTTACCGAGGTGTCGTAAAATACGACAGAGGTAAGTTGACGTCAGGCAGGCGGCCGGTCGTAAAAACGCAGCCAAATCATGTGACAGCATGTTTATAACATGTTGTGCCGACCCCACGTAGAGTGGGATAAGGGCAGGAAGATGATGATGGTAGTCAAACTACAATTAATCAAATTTTGCTATCAGCGCAACAAAACGCAATTTTTATTCGTACTAGTCCATTTTAATTAGTCTTTATTCTTATTAAGTATTAAGTATCTGGGTGACCGAGCCTTGCCTGGTAATTTTTAAAATTATGTAAAAAAAAATTGAAAAAAATAATAGGGCTGGTGTGGCTTGAACCTAGAATTTTCACCTCTCTAGACCGCCCGTTCCTCAAATGAACTACCATGACTTTACGTTTGACAGCGAAAAATTGTGATTGTATTTAACGTAAATTGTAAAAAAATTTAGAGCCCAATATTCAAATTCAAAAATTCAAAATATTCTTTATTCAAATAAACTTGTAAACAAGTGCTTTTGAGTCGTCAACTCTACTGCTGGTTCGGAAAGCTGTTCCTACCGAGAAGAGCCAGCAAGAAACTCGGCGGTTGCTCTTTTAAAAAAATATAATTCTTAATATTATTTACATTAAGTCGTTACTGTCTTGTACAGGTTCAAAGAGAGCTATATCCACACATTCTTATCTTCTAAATAATCATCAAGAGTATAGTAGGCTTTCTGTATCAGCCTCTTTACAGGGATAACAGGGATAAAACCACCAAAACCCATTCATGCTGAATTTCAGGAAAATTGTTGGAGCCGTTTCCAAAATTCTGAAAATATATACAAGATTAAATCATTTTAATATTAAAGATATGTCTAATTTAGTACCCGCTGTTTTAGCGCCTTAGAAATCGGCGTTACACTAACGCGGTCGAGTAGGGTAAAAAAAGTCGCACTAAGCACAGTTGTTTATTTTCTACCTTTTATTTTCCCGTACAACAACTGTAATCTTAAAACAAACGTTCCTCGTACGTAGTTGTTTATTTTATTTTTCCTGCAGAACAACTGAAAAGTAAACTGCGACAGTGCAAGGAAAACTTTTGTGAGTTATTATATTAATATTTGCCGATGGGAATGCGTTCTATTAAGTACACAAACACTTATTGCATTGATGATAAATCTTAGGAGAAAATATTGAAGTAGCGGTCTGTTACTATCCCACTGCTGGGCATAGGCCTCCTCTCTCCGTTTTTGGAGAGAATGATTGGAGCCAAGACCTACCACGCTGCTCCTATGCGGATTGGTAGTTTACACATATCCCTAGAATTCCTTAGAGATATGAAGGTTTCCTCACCATGTTTTCCTTGTGATAAATTGCAATTATCAATTAGACATATAAGTTTTAATAGAAAAACTCATTGGTGCCTGCTGGGGTTTGAACCCATGGTCGTCTCTAGAGTCTCAAGGTCTCACCACCGGGCTATCACTGCACAGTGGAAAATATTAAATCAGGAAAATTACTGGCTGGCTCTTTTTTCGCACAAAGAATACGCTTAGCGATTTAACACAGAAACGCTGTCAGTATTCTTGTTACCATTCCACGTGGGCATGATTTGTAAAGTCCTAGCGTGTAAATTTAGGATAGACATAACGTGTATATTTTTGTTGTAGAGAAAATAACGATGCACAGACTCGTAGGTAGCACCAACTCCCTCCTCAGCACATTTGTTTGTAAATGGGATAGTCCTCTCTGGAGGACATTTAATAATTTACAATTTAATAAATTATGTAAATTTCCATTTTAAATACTAACCTAGAATATAAGTAATCTTGTAACTAACACTATGGACACAATGTCTGAATTAAAAAAAAAAAAAAAAAAAAAAAAAAAAAAAAAAAAAAAAAAAAAAAAAAAAAAAAAAAAAAAAATATTATAAAAGTTATAATTATAATTTAATGAAGCTACAACTGGTACGGAATGTTGCTCTTACTGAAAAGAACCAACATAACACTCGGCGATCAATCTTTTAAACATTTTCAATTTTACATTATTAAACCGCAGTCCTGTATGAAACTGAAAGGATTTTCAAATCAAGCATGTGAATCATCCAAATATTTTACAATTATTGTGTATTTTGCTTTACGTATAAGCATATTTCTCATCTTTAATATTGAAATGACTTAATCTTGTATGTATATATATATTTTATATATATATATATATATTTTTTTTCGGAATCTCGGAAACGGCTCCAACGATTTTCCTGAAATTCGGCATATAGGGGGTTTTGGGGAAAAAGTTTTATCAAAAAAATGTCGTTTTATCCCTGTTTTCGGGCTCTAAAGTTTTTTTGAAATTTACGTTGAATACAATCACAGTTTTTCGCTGTCAAACGTATAGTTATGGTGGTTCATTTGGGGAACGGGTGGTCTAGAGAGGTAAAAATATCTAGGATCGAGAAACCTGCCCTATTATTTTTTTAATTTTTCTTTTATTTTTTTTTTTACATCTTAAAAATTACCGAGCAAGGTTCGGTCACCCAGGTACTACTTAACTTAAACCTTGTTGACTGGTCTAGTATGGACCGAACCTTAATGGGTTTGAACCCGAGACCGTTGTCTAAAACTAGGAAGGCTTAAATAATTTTACTTTTTACACTTTACATCGCGGATGAAAATCATATGCAAAAATAATTTTAAAATTAAACGTTTGAAACATGCCAAAAAAAAATGATCCCTAGTTAATAGTAAAGGTTACCGCATATGACAGCGTACGATAGGTATTTGGTTAGCCGCAAACAAGCGTTATTAATTATAGTTGCTAATTTTAGTGGTTACCAAATTTATTACGGGACGCTTGCGAAGCCTAAATATACATTTACATATATAATATCTCACATCAAAATAACTTTAAAAATTAACATGTTATATTTCACTTATAGTAAGCTTGTAGTAGTTTATAGTTCATATTAAGTAGAAATTTAAAACTGAAATATAGTTTTGAAGAAAGTGTAAATGCAAAATTCTTGATTTACTTATCTGATTCTACTAGATTTTAGTATTAAATTAAATGTTTATAATACAAGCGATCAAAAATCACAGTTACAGTTTCTCCTACTAATATTATAAATGCGAAAGTTTATGATTATGGATGTATGTTTGTTACTGTTTCACGGCAAATCCGCTGAACTAGTAACGATGAAATTTGCCTCTATTATTCCTTATACACCGGGATATAGGCTGTAGAAATCCTGTTAATTTACAGGAATAAAATGACATTGAAAAGCGCCATCTATTATCAACCTATCACGGGACAACAGTCCAAATTAAGTTACGAGTAAAAGCTAGTATATTATATAATACATAAGCCAGACCCCGCTATATCACTCACATTATAAAGGCGACGAACAAGTAAAAAGTTCATCGTTAGAAATAACTAAACCAAATTCAAGAAAGATGGTTTTTTTAATTTCTCTGGGATAAAGGATTTAAAGCGGTACAAACACACATACACTCACAAATCTTCACCTACATCAGTATACAACACGTAAACTCTTTTATAGAATTAGGCGTTACTTTGCGGAGATCCATAATACAAAAGTAATAATAAAATTATTTTGCTATAATCCGCGATGAAGTAAAATAGAAAATATATATAATGCTAAATGTAGAGTGGACAATCGGTTATCATACCTGATACATGCAGGAGTCGTAAAAAACACATGCATATACCTCCACCACCGCCAGCGTGATACACAAGCACTATATACGTTCACTATCACAAACTCAACAATCAAACGACAACAATCAAACAACTCAACAATTCACGACCAAAATCGCTTTGCGATTTTGGTCGTGGAGTCTATCTCCTGACGATGCTTCGGTTGCGGGGCGAAACGATTGTTGAGTTTGTGATAGTGAACGTATATAGTGCTTGTGTATCACGGTGGCGGTGGTGGAGGTTTGAGCATGTGTTTTTTACGACTCCTGCATGTATCAGGTATGATAACCGATTGTCCACTCTACATTTAGCATTATATATATTTTCTATTTTACTTCATCGCGGATTATAGCAAAATAATTTTATTATTACTTTTGTACGTAAACTCTTGTTGCGTTGCTATTATCTAATGTTAAATCTTAAAGCAAACTGGCATCTATAAAATCAGACCCAATAAATATGACTTTAAAACCGCAATAAATTAAACTAACTTGAGGTTTCAGAACTAATAAATACCCTCTAAATCGAATGAAATTGAAAACAACACAACATATTTTCAATAATATGACGAAGCTAAGAAAATAAAATTAATTTATAGAATGAAATTGAACACTTTTTGTATCATTAGAAAGACCAAAATCCCATGGCACTGAATCACAGGACTTTGTCTCAATTTGCATGATAATATCGTAAACAAATTCGATCATTCCACGAGGTTGAGACTTTTTGATTGTTTAACATAATTCGAATTGATTGACATTGTTACCTTCTGAGATGGAAATTTTGCTGAGGATACAGGGGCTAATTGCGTCAGACATTCGTTATAGTAATTAAAATATATATTTGCTACCTACGCATAGAACACAACCAATTTCTAAATTTTCCTTTTATAAGTCCACAGAAAGAACCGCGATACTGTATATCTAACTATTAAGGATAGCTTTCTAAACCCTTTCTAAGTTCTGAAGAATAGAGATGTGCAATATGGTATGTAAGTGAAAAAATATTTATATGAATACAGTATTAACTTACTTCCTCCTGCCCTTATCCCACTCGTAAGTGGGGTCGGCACATGTTAGAAACATATTGTCACATGATATAGCTACGACCGGCCGCCTGCTTGACGTCAACTTACCTGAGTCACCTTTTATTCAAAAAATGACGGTGGTCTAATCTACTCAGCCGAATACCACACGGTGGGTCGACTTACCTTAGTCGCTTTTTACGACACCTCGGTAAGAAACGAGGGTGTTCTATTCTACTCTGCCGGATACCACACGGCGGATATGAATACAGTATAAAAAAGTTTGACATTATGATAATCTCTTACATTTATAATTGAAATTAATATGTTAAGTGATATCCCAAAATAGAAACTAAACTCTCTTCTACTCGTGCAAAGCCGGGACGAGTGGCTAGTAATTATATCAAATAATTTATGAATGAAATTTAAATCATTTTGCATGTAAATCTGAAAAATAGATTACCAATTATAAAAAGGTAACATATCTAAGTATTTTTAAAATAACGTTGCAAAAATCTGAGTTATAAATGCTTAAAATTACCTTCGTTACCATTTTTGAAGCTTTACATTCATTTCATATTGCAATTTTGCTTCATGCGTGAATTTTAATACCTTTAAAAAGCTTTTCGAATGATAAATTGCATTCTCATACAGCTAGTGTTAAATTTACGAACGGATTTACTACTGGTTTTTGAATAAATTAATATTCTTTAATGTATGACATGATATAAAGGAATTAACATTATCATCATCCTCCTGTCCTTATCCCACTCAAAGTGGGGTCGGCACATATTAACCATGATGTAACATGATCTGGCTAGGTATTTTATGATCGGGCTGACGTCATCTTACTTTAGTCGCCTTCTACGACACCTTGGTAAGAAATGAGGTTTGTCTATTCTACTCAGCCGGATACAACACGGCGGGTCAACTCACCTTTGTCGCCTTTTACGCCATCTCGGTAAGAAATACAAAACGGCGGATTACTAGTAATCGATTTTTCGTGATTCGTTTTCCTAATCTATTTTTTTACAAATCGATTTATTTTGAAGGAGTATAAATCGATTTAATATTCCATTTTTTAATAATCCACTTCAATTCATAACCATAGTAAGTATCCTAAAAGAGTGAATTTACTAAAATTTCTAATAGATGACATTTGTCGAAGTATACATTTTCAAAGATATTAAGTTAATCTATCTGCAAGAGTCATAACTTGTTTAGTTCAAAAACATTCTGAATACAAGTAACCCGCCAATTTCCAACAATAACACTGTGAAAAGTTTGTTGCAAAACAAGCATATTTGTTATCTAAAATCAAATACGACCATAAATTTCTAAATGCTGCGGTTTGATCCACTTTAATAGTTCAGTAAATTCTAATGCACAAAATGTTTGTCCTAATTTTACGTTACAATACTGGTCTATAAAATTGTAGGCTTTGCACTGCAGAATCATAAATGTTTATATCAAATTATTAACAAACTCAGTTGCAGACATTATTCGACATGTTTCAAACTTATTAAGTGTTTAGCATTCTTATTTCTTCATTATTATTTTTTCTTTTACTATCGCGAATTTCATTTGCAAATCTTCATATATCATTTCATTCTCCTGTCCTTATCCCACTCTCGGGTGGCACAACATGTTTTTCTCTTCCATTCTCTGCTATGTCTTCAACTTGGGCGTTACTTCTTTTATAATATATGCAAGTCATACTTTACACAATCCAACTATCTCTTTTTACTCCTCCCTTTAGTATTAATATTTAACAGTCCTTTGGCTCATGACTATCTCCTCTCCATTATATGTCCATACCATCTTAATCTTCCTTAAAACTAATACGTTATATGTTTATTTAAACATCTTATTTCTGATACATTTCATCAGCATATTTTGTATCTATCTAAATACAATTTCTCATATTTTATATAGTTTTAAAATGCACTTATGTGGTGAACACGCAAATCTTATCCTGTATATTTCTTCTTTCTACTTCCTTCTACTTCTTCCTTTTTTCTGATTTTCCTTGATTTCACTTTTGTGCCTGTTATCTATATCAATTTATCGTTTTTTCTTATTGCGTGCCTTTTTAATTAACCTTATTGTTTTTTTTTGCCTTCCTTTAAATTAGTTTGCATTCCTTACTTATAAAGTCTTGGAATCTTTGGCGATCCTGGTAAAACAATTCAGACAAATCCAATATTTAAAACGTGAGTATAGCTGGTCTTTATGAATAAAATATAACCCATAGAATTGCAATATACATAATTGTTAATCACATCGCTCTCGAGTGAATTTGTTTCCAAACCCCCGGGCGCCTTTAAGTTCACAGTTCATTCATCTCACAACACTCTCGATTCAATACTTCGATGCCTCTAGCGTTAATATAAACTATACAACTTTATCAAAATATTACGTGTATTTAATTAAAGTCTACTAAAGCACTTTAAACAAATATGAGAAATTACTATTCTAATTTATAGAGAAGCGTTACTTCGAGATTCATTCTTTCACTTTTAAGGTTTGATATCTTCCACGGACCAATAGAGCCTATAAGCCACAGTCCTTATAGATAATGCTAGCCTATATAAATAAGACCAGACTGCATGATTACGTATGACATTAAAACCCCTCCAGTAAATACATACATATACACCCCTTAAACATGAAAGCCGTGTTATTTCAATTTGATTTCCTTGTAATTTCACATTACTTTTACATCATCATATATTAAAAAATAGTATCAAATATTAATAGTTCAAAAGTGTTAAATTTATAGTATAATATAAATTGTCATGTTTGTGTACGATAGCGTAAATGAACATTGTATTTCACCACATAAATAATAGTACTTTTATACTGATTATTAAAGCAATTCCGGAAATATTATTCCCTAACCATTCCAAAATATTAAAAACGACAATTAATATTTAGGCTCTTTACATCTGCCGGCATTTTTTGAGTGCAACCCGTTGATTTTTTTCCTACGTAGAAAATAACGTGATTTGACAGACATTGCAAAGCTTATCTTCAGATTTATTAGTTATCCACAAAAATCAAAAATATTTTCTTCCAAATGAATTCGGTCATTTTGTGGTGTTGTTTGAGGTTTAGACCTTTGTGGTATCCGGCTGAATAGAATAGTACCACCCTCTTTTCTTACCAAGGTTTCGTAAAAGGCGACAAAGGTAAGTCGACCCGCTGTGTGGTATCCGGCTGAGTAGAATAGACCAACCTCATTTCTTACCGAGGTGTCGTAAAAGGCGACTAAGATAAGTTGACCCACCGTGTGGTATCCGGTTTAGTAGAATAGACCACCCTCTTTCTTACCGAGGTGTCGTAAAATACGACAAAGGTAAGTTGACGTCAGGCAGGTGGCCGGTCTTAAAAACGCAGCCAAATCATGTGACAGCATGTTTATAACATGTTGTGCCGACCCCACTTAGAGTGGGATAAGGGCAGGAAGATGATGATGAGTTTGAGGTTTAGACCTTCCAGTACACAATGTCGTGCAAATCTGTTAGGCTGTTCGAGTGTTTCTGTGGTACAAACAAATAGACAGATATTCTGTTTTTCATAATAAGTAGATTCAGTACTCTATACAGCATCAATGTACGCTATGAATTTAACATTCGGTCCGTGTTAATTACTCACTACATTTCCCAATGGTACTTAATACAGCTTTTGTAGTGGAGCGTGCAAACAACGACACGTGTCGTCCAATAACGTGGTGGCAATTATGCAAAACATGATATGTAGACAATTTGAGAGTTCAATTTACAATTACAATAAACAAATATGCAATATACGTGATCAACAAAGTAACCAGAATGATTGGTTGTTCAAATATCAAAAGTTGTTTATTTCGCTTACTTTAAGACTATTATGTCTTATGGAATACTGTTATGGGGTAAAGCGCGGATCTTCTTCTTCTTCCTGCCCTTATCCCACTCTAAGTGGGGTCGGCAAAACATGTTACAAACATGCTGTCACATGATTTGGCTGCGTTTTTACAACCGGCCGCCTGCTTGACGTCAACTTACCTCTGTCGTATTTTACGACACCTCGGTAAGAAAGAGGGTGGTCTATTCTACTAAACCGGATACCGCACGGTGGGTCAACTTACCTTAGTCGCCTTTTACGACAACTCGGTAAGAAATGTGGTTGGTCTATTTTACTCAGCCGGATACCACACGGCGGGTCGACTTACCTTAGTCGCCTTTTACGACACCTCGGTAAGAAATGAGGGTGGTACTATTCTATTCAGCCGGATACCACACGGCGTGGGGTAAGCGCGGATATTAGAAACATGTTTGTATCGCAAAAAAGACAGCCGATATAGCCCAGTGGTAAAGACTGTGCTACTCTTTTCAGCTCACAGGTTCAAACCGGGCAGGAACCAATGAGTTTTCTCTTAAAACTTCCATGTCTTATTGATAAGCAAAATTTGTTACACGCTTTTAGGTAAAGGATAAGATTCGAGGGGAATTCGAAACCAGACTGAATCACAGCAACGTGTGGCCGGACAGCCAGTATATTGATAATAGTCCTAGCAATAATTGGCGACATAAAAGTACTTAGCACGAGTTATTGGAAAGACTATATGGAGTAAAGAAATCTTTGTATAGATTTAGACTGTATATTATTAACTGAAGCCATACAAGATCTAGGTAAGAAATATTTATTCAGTTCACGGTAAAAACCAATAGCGTGTACTACGTATTACGTATAATTAACTTGTATTAGAAGCTAAAAATAAATATATATAAATAAGTCACTTAAAACTAAAGGATTAAATAAATGTTGTTATCATAAATTAAAACAAATATAATAGAAGTTTCGCCACAAAATTGAAGAAATATTACAAAATCAATAAAAAAGTATAATAGTGTGATAAATTAAATGATATTTAACCTTTTTGAAGTAGAAAAGGCAGTGTCAAAGATAACAAAAAATATTCATTATTGTGTTAAAATATTTCCGAAAAGAAATATACGAAACGTTACAGTGTAAATAAAATTGTGATTAATATAGTTATTTCTTATTTATAGAAGAAAAAAACTTATAATTGATAAGCCTTATTAATGGAAGTGAATAAATCCAATTAAATAACGCCCTTGTTGCGTTAAGTTAAAAATGTATTTTCCAATGTTAGGGAAATGGCGTTTACTGAAAAGAATGTTCTTCGTTGTAATAGCTTTGTTAATCTCTGTGTATTTATTAGTATCATCTATTCTACTGCAAATAGTGAGTAGCAAAACGAACCGCATTGTTATTAAAGAAACAGCTCTAAATCTACCAAATGTTTTGATGCATTTAGATTTGAAAGGCGCTCCGCCAAAACTTAGTTATCTAGAGAGTTTGTTACCAAAACTAAAAGATCTTGGTGTCACAGGATTTTTAATTGAGTATGAGGATATGTTTCCGTTCGAAGGTTCGTTAATGAAATTAAGAGCAAAGAACGCTTATGGAAAATATGAGGTAAGCACATACACATATAATGTCTTTATGAAAAGTAAATATAAATACAAAATATATGGACACTTACACACACGGTCGTCCGTCCCATCCGTCCGTCGTCAAAAATAAGTAACTTAATACTTGTGTTATGGATGACAGACAACTGGTTAATATATACTTATATATTTTTAAATACATACATAAATACAAATATACACCCAGGCTCAAAGACAAACAAATTCATTTATAGAATCTGTTTGCCCTCGGCGGGAATCGAACCCGCGACCCGCGGAGCTGAAGGTAGGGTCACTACCCACTGCACCAACGGGTCAGTCAAAGTGATATACATTTTTACATAATGGAATCGCGGGTCCAATTTCCGCCGAAGGCCAACATTTTCTATAAATGAATTTGTTGGTCTTCGAGCCTGGGTGTATATTTGTATTTAAGTATGTATTTAAAAAATATATAAGTATATATATTTATCGGTTGTCATAACACAAGTATTAAGTTACTTTGGTTACGGACAACCGTGAGTGTAAGTGTCCCATGTATTTATTTATTTATTTATTTTTACATACATTTTTTAGTTACATATTTTAAGTACAAACATCCGCTGCATGGTATTCGGATGAGTAGAATAGACCATCCTTATTTCTAGCCGAGATGTTGTAAGAGGCGACTAAAGTAAGTTGACCCACCGCGTGGTATCCGGTTGAGTAGAATAGACCACTCTCTTTCTGAGGTGTCGAAAAATACGACTAAGGTAAGTTAACGTCAGGCAGGCGGCCGGTCGTAAAATATGTAGCAAAATCACGTGACAACATGTGTATAACATGATAGATAGATAAAACTTTATTGCACAAACACATAAAAATACATGCGAACTTAAACACTACACACGGGCCAGTCATTTACTATATTTTTGTTATTCCCGAAAGAAAAACGTGACCTTTTGCGTCATATATTAGCCTATACGCTTCAATTGTACCAAATTTCATCAATATATTAAGCAATAGATGCTGTGACAACGTAACAAACAGCAGACTTTCTTATATATAATATTAATATGGACAAAGGACGCAATTTGAAAGCTAATACAATTTTATTTTCTTCCAGTTAAAACCATTTTTAAAAATGGCTGTTAAAGTTGGATTCGATATCGTGCCATTGGTTCAAACCTTTGGTCATATGGAGTATGTATTAAAGGTGAAAGACTTTCAACATTTGAGAGAAGTTCCAATTTATCCAGATACTATTTGCCCTAGTAAAGCAGAAAGTCAAAGTTTGATCAAGAGTATGTTGAAACAGGTAAGTATCCTTTTTATCAAAGTAGAATCGGTGTTGCAAAACGATAATAATTTGATATAAACTTAGAACACTAAGTTGAGAACTAAGAAAACTTTATACATAATTTTACAATGACAATCTTCATCTATAGTAATTTGTATAGTAAAGTAAAGTAGTAAGTAAGTAAAGTAACGGCCTGTTACTATCCCACTGCTCGGCATAGGCCTCTTCTCTCCGTTTTTGGAGAGAAGGATTGGAGCTAAGGCCTACCACGCCGCTCCAATGCGGATTGGTAGGTTACACATATCCCCAGAATGTTATACCGCACGGTGTCATACCGCTGGACTATCACAGCGTACTTAGTAATTTGTATACCTACATATGTTTTATTTAATCATTTTTAACTTAACAGTAATTATTATGTATAATCTTAAATTAAATATTCCAATTTCCGTATTTGAAACGGATTTATACCTTTCTTTTCTTTTCTACTTCTGCGTTAAATCACAAATAACCCACTTACTCTACATGGTATTAAGATCCGTTACAGTGCTTAAATCATTTGTTCGACAAGAATTAGTTATAGCAAGCATTAGTCTGATAAGAATTTTAATGATTGGAATGGTAGCCCCACTCCAGAAAAAGCAGCGTCGGTAGACTCCCTATAAAGTGGACAGACGATCTTAACAAAAAATTGCTAGAACTGTTGGATTCAAGTAGCACAAGACAGTGTGGTGTAGAGATCTTGTGAAGAGACCTATATCCAGCAGTAGAACTCAGTTGATGATAATGATGATGATGAAGAAATTAAATCATAAATTGTTACAGGTTATAAAATTTCATCAAAATATATGCCCTATAAAGTATTTTCACATCGGAGCCGATGAAGTGTACCATATAAATGAATGCAAGCAATGTTTGAAACGCAATGAAACGAATAGGTAAGTAAATTTAAAATAATTATATACAAATGTACCGTACGATAGTCTAATTTATTGTAATCCCTAAATATATCCATTGGATATTTCGATAAACAATATTTGTACACGCTTATTTGGCAAATCCTTAGACTTATTAGCTTGCCAGGTATATCTGTACAAGATGAGTAACCAAATAATTTATAGAATTAGGTGTTACTTTGCGGAGATCCATAATACAAAAGTAATAATAAAATTATTTTGCTATAATCCGCGATGAAGTAAAATTGAAAATATATATAATGCTTAATATAGAGTGGACAATCCGTTTTCAAACCTGATATCGTGGAGTCTTATCTCCTGATGATGCTTCAGTTGCGGGGCGAAACGATTGTTGAGTTCGTGATAGTGAGCGTATGTAGTGCTTGTATATTGTGGTGGCGGTGGTGGAGGTTTGTGCATGTGTTTTTATGAATGCTGCATGTATCAGGTATGAAAACGGATGGTCCACTCTACATTTAGCATTAAATATATTTTCTAAAAATTTATAAAATAAATTTATAATTACTTTGGTATGAGTAATCAACTCAAATACTTTATTGGGCGTCTCATCTATACTCTAACCTATATAGGGGTGAAAGCTACCTTACTAGCGAACATACATTGCAGTGATGCATAACATTTCTTCACTATGACCAGTTTATTACACCACCATTTCGCAATATAAAATATATCAAACAAAATCTCATAAAAATATTAAAGCCTTCAATGGAATTTGGCCTTAGGCAAAACGGGTAAAATCAGGTCCGTCCTAAAAATAACAAGCCCAAAGTAAACAATGTTATTCAATTATTAAATATCTATACTAATATATAAAGCTGAAGAGTTTGTTTATTTGTTTGATTGATTGATTGTTTGAACGCGCTAATCTCAGAAGCTACTAAACTGATTTGAAAAATTCTTTGAGCGTAAGATAGTCCATTTATTGAGGAAGGCTATAAAGCTAAAAAATAAGAGAGGAGTAGCAATAAAAAAATATTACCAAACCGGCTAAATTTAAAGCTTTGCTTGCTAGCGCTGAGTAAACGGTGCAAGTTATTAAAAAATCATGTATTACAAAATTATTCCCCAGTAAAAGTTCTGTATAAAAGTCTCCGACAGCATATATCTAGCTTTTAAGGTTGACCCACTTTAACCATTTTTATGGTTATGAAAAGATTTTATTACGGTTTTAATCATTCCACGCGGGCGGAGCCGATGGCGATTGCTAATATATGATATTAGCGAAAAAACTAAATGAAATTGAGGTCACCTCACAATCTCAAAAACGAGTTGTTAAAACGAACTCAAAGGTTGAAGATACAGAGAAAGACAGGGACATAAATTAAATTTAAGTTAATTCTCTATTAAGTAGTAATATTTATTTCAGAAGAATTTTTTTTAATCATGTGAAAACCGTCACGGATATAGTCAAAAGCATGAGTCCTACGACAACGGTATTAATATGGGAAGACATGTTTCGTGGTTTTTCGATGGACGAATGGGAGACTGTGAAAAATCTTAATGTAGAACCAGTGTATTGGGAGTATCGGATTTATCCAAAAGTATCGCACACATTGTTGTTGAAGTACCACAAAAAATTCAATAATATATGGATAGCATCAGCATTCAAAGGTGCAGATGGTGTCAATGCAACGTTTCCAAATATAAAATACCGTTTTTTGAATCACTTGAATTGGATGGAACTTATTCACGGTTACAAATTTGGTGGTGAACAAGAGGTTTATAGTTTTAAAGGTATTATATTAACAGGATGGTCAAGGTACAGTCACACGGAGCCTCTTTGTGAATTATTACCTGTTTCCATTCCTAGTTTGTTCCTCAATTTATTGCTGATACAAAAATTAAAAAATGGCATAAACTGGCTCGCTAGTAGCGATTTAAATGACTTCTTTAATAAGAACCTAAATGATGATTTCACCGCACATTTGCATTGTAGTGATTTAGTCAATATTGACAACTTTGATACGAGTCATTGCTATTTCGATGGGAACGATATTTATAAGATATTACAATATTTCGATCATTTCGCTGCTGATGTAAGAAAATTCATCAAAGAAGAATCAAATATTCAAAGTAATATAAATTTGACTCAAGTAAGAGAAAACGTTAAGTGGTGCAACAACATTCGCAATGATTTGTGGTCTTTAGAAAATGAAATTGAAATAATATTGTCACGGTATTATGACAATCGTTCTCGCAGTGAATACGTTAATCAAACTGTGCACAATTTAAAAGAAATGATAAATGAGTTTTGTGCAAATAGAAATCTTATGAATGTTCTAAATTTAATATACGATTAATTGAATTAGTAATCATTTCTTTTTTATGTACTAATATTATAGTGTTATTATTATTACGGAAGCTAGACTATTGTTTATTTTTCATACTTAAATTAATTACAGGGTATTGAGACCTTCTAGTAAGCATAACATTGCCTCATCAGAAGAATCTCGCTCTTCCATAACAATAATTATAAGCTTACATGGTTGTTATTACTATTCATATAACATTTATATTTATATATCAATCTATACTTATGGTTGTGTTTTGTTTTTGTGCGTGTGTGTGAGTTTATTTAAAATTTGCCATATTACAATAGAGACAAATAAAGAGAAAGCAAATGATGTATTTATCGGTCTCTCTTTTTTATCTGTGATTAGACAAAGATTAAGTATATGAGTTTTATCTTCCCTCTCATTATTTACTTGCTCGCCTGCTTTAAATTGTTAAGTTTCAGTAATAGTTTTTACCAAAATTTCCTGTAAGTATAAGAAAATTTGTTACGTTTTAGTAATACCTATAAATAATTTTGTAACTTCTTACGATAACGCTGTTAAAAAGTGTTTTACCTACAACTTGACTTATGAAAAAGTGTATTAATAAGTATGTGTAAAATGCTATTGGCTGGTCATAATAGATATATAAACAAATAAATTGATTGTTAAACTCTACACGCCTGTCTATGGCTCCCCTACTCTATAATAACTCTATGAAACCAAAACGTTATGTACCATACGTTATGAACTCATACAATTAAGTATATTTAAGTTAATTATTTGTAACTACTATTTGTTTGTTACATTGATCAATAATAATATACATAATTAATATAACTAATAAACTAAACTTCATTCTTTAAATGATTTTTTTTTTCATAAATTAGATTTATAATGCACATCTTTGGCTTAGACTATGTTTGTGTAAGTAGTAAAAAAATTTAATGACTTAAAAGCTTGATATCCGAATAGTAAAGTCACATGGCCCTTACAAAGAGGTCATAAGTACTAACCCCAGGTACTGTCAGTGAAGAATCCGCGACCCGCGGAGTTGAAAGCAGGTTCAACTACGCCAACGCCAGTAAAAAAAGGATACAAAGTATTCATCATCCTCGTGCCCTTATCCCACTCTAAGTGGGGTCGGCACATGTTATAAACATGTTGTCACATGATTTGGCTACGTATTTTACGACCGGCCGCCTGCCTGACGTCAACTTACCATAGTCGTATTTTACGACTCCTCGGTAAGAATGAGGGTGGTCTATTTTACTCAAACGGATACCACACGGTAGGTCAACTTACCTTAGTCTCCTTTTACGACACCTCGGTAAGAATGAGGGTGGTCTATTTTACTCAAACGGATACCACACGGTAGGTCAACTTACCTTAGTCTCCTTTTACGACACCTCGGTAAGAATGAGGGTGGTCTATTTTATTCAGCCGGATACAACACGGTGGGTCAACTTACCTTAGTCGCCTCTTACGACACCTCGGTAAGAAATGAGGGTGATACTTTTCTATTCAGCCGGATACCACACGTCTTAAAGGATACAAAGTATTATAATCTTAATATCTCTCTTCTCTCACTCGTTATTGTTAATCTCTATTCTTCATATTTCAGCTAACTGAACACTTATGTTACATTAAACGTCCATTCGGAAAAAAGTCATACAAAATAACATTCCAAAGGCATATTCGCTCTAATAATGGAGCGACTAAATAAGAATTTCCTCTCTTTGTGATTACAAAAAGCTCTTATCCTATTAGCGATATAACGTTTTTATTGCTCCGCGAATAAACTAAATTTCTCCATCATTTGTTGAAGATTCGCAATAATGCACCTTATGCTTTGTAGAGATTTAAAATATCAGATTAAATCTAATTTCCCTTTAGCGTAAACGGAAAAATTGTACATTTCAAGTATTTATACACGAAATACATTACAGATTACAGAACTATAAGAAATATGAATAAACTCTAAAACTGACATTTATTTAACCGTTCTAATATGAAAAACAAGTAGTTAAAGTAGAGTAACGGCCTGGAGCAATCCCACTGTTGAGTATAGGTCTCCTCTCTCCGTTTTTGGAGAGAAGGCTTGGAGCTAAGACCTTCTATGCTGCTCCAATGCGGATTGGTAGGTTACACATATCCCTAGAATTCACTAGAGATATGCAGGTTTTTTCTCGATGTTTCCTTCACCAAACAGAGTGTGCAATAAATTGCAATTATAAATTATTAATTACTATAAACATAAGTTTTAACAGAAAAACTCATTGGTGCCTGCCCGGATTTGATTCCGTGACCTCTCGAAAAAGTGGCACATTTTCACCGCTGGTCTATCACAGCTCGTTAAAAACAAGGCAAGTTAAAAAATTACATGTGCCTACTGTTTACCATTGAGGAGTTCCCTCGTCTAGAGCCAATCCTGGCAGCAGCATCAGATCATGCTTATCATAAACATGCATTGTCATTAACTCTAGGAAGTGGATCAAATTGAACTTGCAAGAATCCACCTTCACATACATACAAGGCATTTAACTTACCTTTAATGTAAAGCTCGGTAGATAGAAAAACCTAGTTAGATCGATTTTCTTCCTTAACCTCTTGCATGCCTGACTTTTAGGAAAATCCTTTGAGTCGTTTCTAAGATTCCAAAAATATACAAGATTTACTCATTTAAATATTAAAGATAGATTTGATAGATTCAATCTGAGCATAAAAATTGTTGGTTGCAACTGTCTCTTATACTTCGTGAGCGTTGTATAGACCATAGACCGCAAATTTTAAGTATAATCGATCAATGCATAATCCCCTGTAGAGAAAACGAGGCACGCCACTACTGCGAATGAAAAAAGACGTTGAAACATTGGTAAATATATTTAACTTAGGTTGATTACACATGTCGCGGTTTGAAAGTATCTATAGGTATATATAGTTTTCGGGCTTCCAAGGCAAAGTAAAACACCGTAGCTCGTAATAAATTAATATCTGGGTGAACGAGCCTTGCTCGGTAATTTTTTACAAAAAAAAGAAACTGAAGAAAAAAGAAAAAAATGATTATTTAGTTGGGATTTTAATTGGGGATCCTAGGAATTTACATTTCTCGAGACTGCCCGTTTCCCAAATAAGCTACGCTGGCTTGATAGTTTTGTGGCAAACATTCAATTCAATATAAATTTTAATATTTTTTAATACCCAAAAACAGGGAAAAAACGTCATTTTTTAAAATAAAACTTATCTAGATCGATTTGTCTCCCCCAAAACCCCCTACATGCTGAATTTCAGGAAAATCGTTGGAGCCGTTTCCGAGATTCTGAAAATATATCTATACATACAAGATTACCTCATTTAAATATTAAAGATTTTATATGCCGCTTCACACTTTTCTTTTCATCCTAGTTCAACGTCCTTCCTTTCTCCTGGCTCCCTTCCTCCTGTCATGCCCTCTCACACACACTCACCTGCATTCCGTTCCATGCATTCACGTTACGTTTCATTCCCACATATATTATACTAGCTGTGTCAGCAACTTCGCCTGCATGGAAATCAATGTCACAATGTTTTTCCGAATTTTAATTTTGAACATTAAAGTAGTTATCCTGAGTTAATTAAAAGAGACTTTTGAAAAATTTTCACCGTTTACTCACGCATGCAAAGAAAGCTTTAAATTTTGGCGTTTTCGCAATATAAACCTGCCAATAGTAATTTACGGATCCAGTCAAAAGTAATAATAAAATTATTTTGCTATAATCTGCGATTAATTAAAATAGAAATAATATATAACGCTAAATGTAGAGTGGACAATCCGTTTTCATACCTGATACATGCAGGATTCGTAAAAACACATGCACAAACCTTCACCACCGCCACCTCAATACACAAGCGCTACATACGTTCACTATCACAAACTCAACAATCGTTTCGTTCGATCCAGTCATGCTCCACTGCACCGTGATTATTTCCTAGAACTGAATAAAGTCCTATGGTATGGGTACTTCATAATCCACCAGAACATGTCGAGGAACAAGTTGATGGTTTATCTACTTCGCTAGCTACTTAGCTACTTCGTTATGTCGGTGTAAAATATGATTATTATTATAAGCTTTACTCACTTAGTTATTTTTAAGATGCATCAGTAAATCAGAACGTAACTGAAATTTGAAAACGATACCGACTTAGTGTTGTTAATTTTAGTTACTCCTATATTCAATTACCTTATTTAACTCTACTCCTTGCTTTACGCGGACTAGAGAAGTGTGGTTGGTGTAAGCTCTAATCCTTCTCAGATAAAATGGAGAAAGGCCTTTGTCAAGGGGTAGTAATAGGCTGTTACTTATTATATATCGGACGTCTGGCTTACTGGTCCCCGAGGCTGTCGGTGCATCTGGTGCTCCCGATGCATCGGCTAGCGGAGGGAGCTTCTCTTTCGAAGGGTCCCTAGCTGGAGGAGGTGTTCTCTGTGATCAGAGCTGTCGGCGGGGATGGGGGCAATTTGTACAACGATACCCTGTCCTTGCCATCGGTAGCGTGGTGGGGCACACAGGTCGTTTTAGTCGGTGCGAGACCGACATAACCGCCGCCTGTCCCCGTCGGGCGGCGGTACCCAAAAGGGGTTTTTCCTGTATAAAAGAAGGCTGTCTGACTAAAAGACTTATTTACCATTCAAAATGCGAATAAATCTTTTCATTTAACTGCTCTATTCTTTGTTTGGGCATTTTACTTCGAATATTAAACTAATTGTCATAACAGCTAGAGAAAACCGCTAGTGTGTAAATGGCCTTATCAAAAAACAAACGTATACTGCGTCCATCATATTATCAGTCTTTTGACAGCTCACGCTCATTAAGTTTTGTATTGCTTACGTACAAATATCATACAAATAATATTTGTACTTTATGGATGGGTACCGCCCACTTAGTGATGTCACACATAATGGTTACTATAACGATTATGCCACAGATTAAAAATAATCGGTAGAAATCGATGTTACGAGTATTAAAAGACATTTAATAACATTATATAAAGTTTTACTTTCTTCTTAGTTAATACATGAATACAAATAAAACAATCAGGATATTTTAATTTATTTTATTAGCACGAGTCGTCAGAATGATAATCAACACTAGACTCCTCCGATGAGGAGTCTTCAGTAGCAGTTATTATTAGCTCTTGTGTAGATAATATATTATCAAACGCAATATCACGTTCCCAATCAGAGAATATTACTCTTTTAGTTCTTTCCACCACACTTGCCCAGTTCTCGGCCGTTACGTGGGTGCAAGCATTTTTTAGCAATTGCAACATTTTATTCGCTGTGAATGGGGGGCTTGTATTGCATCTCGCAGCATGCCCTTTTACTTGTGCCCATATAAGTTCTATTGCGTTGTACTGGCAGTGGTATGGAGGAATCCGAAGAACAGTATGGCCATATTCTGCTGCCATTTCATTGATTACATAGCGTTTTGCTCTCTTTTTGGTTTTTAATATTTTTATTAATTCAACTTTTAACATTGAGTCGTCCACATTTTCTCCATTGTCCCGAAGCCAATTAATTATTTCATGCTTTTTATTAGCCTGTGTTGGCATTTTGTCAATTTGACGGGAGTGGTAGGGCGCATTATCAATAAAAATTATTGATGGTTCTTCCAATGAAATGAGCATTTTTTTGAACCACTCTTCATACACATTTGCATTCATCTCTTCGTGGTAGTCATTTGATTTCTTCGATTTAAATGCCAACAGTGCGTCTTGTACAAATCCTTTTGCTGTACCTGCATGGCAAATGATTAGGCGCTCACCTTTTCCCATTGGTACTGAGGAAGTGGAATCAGCAGTATCATCAGTCCAGAAACGAGATAGTGTGTGGTTAGCGTTGAGCCATGTTTCATCCGTGAAAACAATATTTGCCCAATCTTGTATTTTCTTTGCCTCTCTTAAAAAATCACAACGTGCTATAGCTATATCTGTGCGTTCCATTAATAATTTTCTTTTATTTAACTTTTTATATGAAAAGCCAATTGTGTTCAAAACTTTGACCAAAGAAGATTTTTCACCATGAAATAGACCACTTCTTTTCAAAGAAACAATAAGTTTTCTCAAAGTTGGAATTTCTTTTCTCAAGTAGTAATCTAGTTTACGTAGGTTATCATTAATCGAATTACTTAGGTACGTAATTCGATTAATGATAGTAGGTACTATAATCGGAATGGTATCGCATACGAGAATCTTTAGGACATCACTATCGTCAATCTGTCAAAAGATGGTTAATATAATGGACAGTGTATAGACAGTTTCGCTCAAACCGGCGGCAGGATTACAGGTGCCATAATTAATTTTTCCAAAGCTTCCCTTTGAACTGAATGATATATACCACGTTCGTTTACCGACAACGTATTTTGTAGCGACGAGATGTTACCTTTAAATTGCTGCTGAAATTAAATTTGGTATTGCTTATGTTTTATTTTTAAGCCGCCGTAACAGTATTTGTGTTTCAAGACCTTATATGAAGTTACTGATGTCAGTTTACAAGTTTGAATTCATACAAGTATTTCTAAAAATAGATGAACGTATTATTTCCTTAAAATCCGTTTAGTTTAGTTTAAGGGATTTAATCGTAATAGTATAAGGGAAAAAATTTGTCAAAGATAATAAGATAAATAAAGCTACCCATAATAAAATAATATATATGATAAGATTGATTTGTTGTTTCGATTTGTATTCAAAATTGGTCTAACACAAAGCATTATTAGCAATGAATTAAATGAATGATGATGAACAAAATATTTTATTAAGAACATAATTTAAAATTCAAGACTTAACCAGAAAATAAAGAATGTTTGTAGGGTGTAACGAAAATAGCTTTTCAGCATTAATCTAAGAAATCTATGTTTAGGAGTCCAGTTAGAATCAAATAGAAATTCTTGTCAAATCATCATAAGGAGCAATGATACAGCGTAAAACACGCAATTATAGAGCTCTTGACTAACCACGTATAGGCTCGAAACTAGTCCAGAAATCTCTTGCATATAAATATTCAAAACATATAAAATAAAACGTAAAAATCTTTATTTACACACACATTAACAAACATCAATATATTTTTTGTAAATATCTATCAAAATCGTATAACGGTATCACTTACGATATTATCTAATGAAACATTACCTATTAACAACCAAATTCACAACTATTTTATCAACTCTTAGCATCATTTTCTTTAGTTTCTTTACTTTTACTATCGTCAACGTCAGTTTTTGGTTTGTGAATAGCTGGTACCTCTATTGGCGGTGGTGTTATTGGCACTAAGCTACCATCTTCTTCAGCTACCTTTAAACCAATTGTAGCGCCAAGCTTAGCGCTCGCTTGCTTGAAAGTATCAGATAGTTTTACTTGTACTACGTTGATACACATGGATGTTAGCGCAAGTCCAAAAACTAGGTACAAAATCGACGCCATCATGAACATTGGATGATCTGGGACTAAATCTCCTAAACCAATTGTCGACATTGATATAAAAACGAAATAGAAAGATTCAAAGAAGCTCCAATTCTCCCACGAGTGGTATCCTACTGCTCCAATAATAATGTAAACAACTAATATGAATATAGCTACAGATATTGGCAAATTAAATTCATCGTCTATTTCAAAAACAGATGGAGCTGGTGTTTCTGGTTCTGTTTCCATCTCAATGTCTCTTGGAAGTGTTCCGGGCTTAGGTGGCAATGGAGGCGGAACGTCGCTCGGTTTCCTTTGAAGTGGCGGAGGGTTCGCTCCTTCGAGTACCGTTGCTCCTTCTATGTCTTCCTCGGAGAATATTTGTGAAGGTCGACGCACGACGTCATATACTATATTTAGGCCCTTCATTACTTCCTGGAATTGAAATAGTTTCACATAAGAGATAGTTGACAGAAATATATTAATTCGTATATAAAAAGGCTATAATAGACAGCTCGAACTGTCACCAACATCGATAGTTCAATGTATTTATAAGATATTAGAGAAAAGCAAATGGCAAACTTATTAGAAAATAGACCATATGTGCGTCCATACAGTTACATGTATCACCAATGCATTGTTCATGCTATGAAGTTATATTTGCAGTTAAAACTGAGCCGCATCATAATTATCCCACTATTAAATTTTTAAAAATAAAGACTTTGCTAGGGATAAACATTAAAAATGAGCTTACCTGCATAGGTGCTGTTCTTCTAACCCTTCTACAACTTCGTGTATAGTAGAAGCGACGTATAAAAGCCCAGAAGAACTTAATGATTCTCGTAAACAACTTGCCGAAGTCAGCCAAAACGATCAGGAATAACGGTATACCAATTATAGCGTATACAATAGTTGCCACCCGGCCGTACGTTGTTTTAGGTGCTATATGACCGTAACCTGAAATAGCAAAATATCATATTGGTATCAAAATCATTCAAGTTTGTATGCCTTTAAATCGAAACAAATAGAAACTAAAAATAAAAGACACTCACTAAATAAAGATGATTTAATAGAATATAATTTTTTGTTCCAAATGAAAAAAAAACGTTGGATACATATTCCAAATAACTAAAATAACAAAAATTAACAAATGTGGCGTGTGAGGTGGTGTGCGTAATAAAAATATCTTACCAATAGTTGTTACTAGCGTCAAACAGTAGACAAACGAATTCATAAAATTCCATGATCTTTGTCCACTGTAAGACGAAACGCCAGCCTCATGAGCTGTATGCAGTTGGTCCTCAAATTCATATAGTTTTTTCCTTGCTAGAGACTTCCAATCCTCCTCCCTGAGATAATGACTTCCACGCCAGAGGCTTTCAATAAAATCTCTTTTCACATTTCTTGTACCGCATTTATAAGCATTTTCGAATGATCCCTCAAAACTTTTAAACATCATTCCACCCAAACCACATAATATAATTAGTAAAAATAAATTGCATACACATCTGTTTCTTAATGAAATTATTTTATTGTAATCTGCTCTGTATTCTTTCTTGAATAGTTGCCAATTTGTAATAAGTTGCCATCGCGATCGCACGATACTTTTATTTTTTACATCCTTATCTTTGGATATTTTTTTGGCATCAATTTCTTCCTTTACTGGCTTTTTTGTTATGGTTTTATCCACAATAGATCTTTTTCTAAGAACCGATTTTGGTTCAGTTTCAGGTTTTGGTTCAATACCCTCAGTTAATATAACATCAGGTTTCTTCTCTACTATATTGTCTCCTTGGCTTAGCATATTTAGTTTCCGTGTTAGCTCTGCTGTTCTTTCAAGTAAATCAAACTCGTATTCATTTTCACTGGGTGAAGATGAATAGCAGCTAGACGTGTACTCTGATTGGCTCGCATCGGCATATCCCGAACTGTGTCTGCTTCCCTTTTTTTGATCATTGTTTTGTTTTGCCTTTGTTGTCAATCCATACAAAATTTCCTTATCACTAATAATCTGTATGGTTTTGGGGCACGATATGCCTCTATTATGTCGCAAATTTACAGGGGTTTTATTGGGAGTTTGCAATGTCCTATTATATTGTTTATATTCCAGAGGTAGTCTTGGATCGTCTTTGGGTATCGATAAACTACGAGCTCTAGCTTTTTGCAGTAATTCTATTATTTCTCGACTTGTTTGACTCATTCCTGTTCCTGTCTTATCGAGTGTTCGTGTATCTTCAACTCTATGAACCGATTGAGATCGATTTACTTTTGGTGATCTATTTTTCATGAATCGACGTGGTGTTGGTACAACCTTACGCCGATTTCCATTTATATTAGTATCTTGTTGATATATTTGATCTTCACTCATTTCACTTTCACTAGTTTTACTCTGGAAATATTATTATTAATAGCTAATTAGTGTACGTTGATTATATTTTATGACTTATGAAATATCGAAAAATGAGTATGTTTTATTTATACATATTTTATGGAGCCAATTGGAAATACAATCCTATTATTAAAGCAATAAATATTACCACAAACAATTTTAAATAAAAACTGACCACAAATCTTGAAGATGATTTGTTTCTTGCGGGCTTTACAGGTGGTACTTTACTTTGCGATTCGGTTGTTGGTTTAATAGGACTTTGTTTTATGAGCGCTGGTTTGGTGTCTGTTTTTCTGCTTGGAGTTCGGACGATTCTCTCTCTAATTTCTACAACTGGTTTTTGATCCTGGGTCAGTTTTTTACTAGGTGTTCGTTCTACTTGTATAATTTTAGTTACTAGCTCTCCAGGCACAGTAGTAGATTCTGACTCTTTGCTTGTTATCAATTTGTTCACCTGCTTTATTTCTTTTTCCATTACATTAGGGTCGTCTTTCTTAATAATTTTGGATTTTTTAGGTTTTTCTATTGTTTCTTCTTTAACTTCATCAGGATAAATTAATTCTTCTAATTTTTTTGCTGGAGTTGGTAAAATCTGAGGTGGATCTTTATTTGTTGGCGAAAGCGGAGGAGATAACGAATTTCTACAATCTTGAATATCAGAAGCTTCGGTTGTTATAGGAGTTATTCGATTTTCTTCATCTTTTCTACTTAAGCAGTAGTTTGTACTCAAATATTTATTTTCCGGATCAATAAAACTTCCTTTTCGTTCCAATTTGCACTGTTCTTCTTTATCAGGTAAAGCAAAAGGTGAAATACTCCTTCGTCTTCTATCAGTAGCAGCTTGTGCTCTCGCCTCCAGAATTTCATCTGTATTTAAATCATACACAGGGTCCTTGACATTGGCCTGTTCTTGAACTAAGCGTTTCATCTCTTCATATGTATTATCAGCTTCAATTTCTCTCGATGTACGCTGCGGTGGTGGTTCTTCATCCTCAGATGTAGTATCTTCATGAGGAATACCAGCTCTTCCCGGTTCAGGTGTTTTTTCTCGTTGCCTTGTAGCTTGACCTCGATTTTTTGATAAAGTTCTTCTTTTTCGCAGAGACATTGACTGTACTTGAGGCTCATTCTCCATTTCGTTAAATGTATTTCGCACTACTGCTGTTGAAAATGTTTGGGTTCCAGAGTCTATTCGATCAGGAACCTTTATTGACATCACAATTTCAGATTCACTATCTCTCTCACTCATCCTGGAAAATATAAAGAGAATACTAAATGTAAAGATTATAAGATCACGAACTTTACAGTTCAATTAACAGATATCGAATAGATATAATTCGACACGATATTATAACTGTTTCATATTTGGCAATGGTAAGTGTATCACATGCCAATAAAATTAGTGATGACAAGTAGGGTTGAGAACAATAAACAAATATAGTGAAAAAAATTAAACTTACCATTAGAAAATGTTTTAATTACGGTCGGTCAAAAGCAATCTATAATAAGAATCTATTTTTGGCACTTGGTTGCACGAAATGTAAACAGAGATTCAATGTTAAACGGAGGAGTAAGCGTGTTGTCTTCAATTTCCCATTTTCATCACTTTATAAGCCTTTACGGATATTTTAATCAATTTCTGTATTGCAAAAGTGGGTTTTCTTTATAAACGTTTTGAATTTGTGACGGCCGAGCCGAAGTGCGCCGAGCTCTGGGCAGTGTTCCAAATTTAAAAACAACTACTACATTTATACTGTTTGTGTGAGTAAAAATATGAACATCAATGACCAGTTCAATATGACCCCTGCGTAAGAAAGCAAAGTATTCTCATATACGATAACCAGAGTTCTTTCATTAATTCTATTCTATGGATTACCTCTTAGTTTATTTATAAAAAGCGATTTCTACTTTTTAGACTTGTTACCGATGTACGGTTTCAAATCTTGTTTATGAATCGTTATAAGTTTTGACATATAACGAACTCTATTAAAAGTTACTTTTAACTTAAGTGACTATTGTTAACAGAGATAAGATAGTAATGTTTTTTTCTTCAGTTTTAATTGTAGCTAATTTTTAGTTTTAGATTTCGGATACTAAGTTTAAAATTTAATTTAAAAAAAGAATTGTCGAAGATGAGATTGAAGAGTTGAAGAAATAATATAATAAATAAATTAAGGGTATTCTAAGGACATAAAATATTTTTAGCTTTATTTTTACAATTATTTATTTAAATAATTTTCGACTAAGGTAAGATGACTCACCGTGTGGTATCCGGTTGAGTAAAATAGACCATCCTCTTTCTTACCGAGGTGTCGTAAAATACGTACCTATCCAAATCATGAGATAACATGTTTGTAACATGTTGACCCACCCCACTTAGAGTGGATAGGGCAGGAAGATGATGATAGTTGAGAAATAGATTATTTTCTCTTATATATAAAAATGAATGTTTGTCTATATGTCCTTTTTGGACTCCGTAATGGCTGGACCGATTTTAATGAAATTTTCAGGCAATCTTTAAAATGACCCAGCGGATGAACCTGTTAAGTTTGGTGGCGATCGGAGCATTTTTTGAGTTCTATTTCAAACGAAATTTTAAATCAGACTGAGCCACAGTAACGTGTGGCCGGACAATTATTTATCTAATTAAAAACTTACAAATCCAGTACATAAGTACTGCATTTCTATAAATCTAAAAAATATATATTAGTGTTATTATTTATTTTTTATCGAGAAAGATACTCATAATTCTCTTGCCCTTATCCCACTCTAAGTGGAGTTGGCACAGTATGTTATTAACATGTTGTCACAAGATTTGGCTACGTATTTTACGACCGTCCGCCTGCCTAACGTCAACTTACCTTAGTCGTTTTTTACGACACCTCGGTAAGAAACGATGGAAATTAGTATCAAGAAAGATTATATTATATTGTTGTACGGTTTACAACCTAAATATTTGTACGTATTTGAACTAGTTCCTCCTAAAACATGTTTAAATCACTGAAACGTATAAAACAGTAACATAAAACGATTGTCGTCTATCGGTGCGTTCTAAAACAGAGAAATAACATTCCTATATTTTCTTTGAGCTCTCGAAATGAATGCAATAAAAAATATCTGCAAATGGTTATAAGGTGTTTGCTAAATTAAACAGCTTTGCTTATTCATAACGCCTGACGCTATTAAAAATGCAAATTATATTGAGACGCTTATAATAAATATTGCTCTTCATTTTATTTCAGGCGCCGAGAATTTGTAACATTATATATACTTAATTTAATAATAGTTTTTTACATGTTTCAAATTCAACCTCTTTCATTTATTTTTTATTTTATTCATTTATAGAACATGCACATTTCAAAAATAAAATAGAATAAAGTAAAAACGAGAAACAAAATAGCGATTTCTATCATGACATAGATTATACGGGTCGATTTTATATCATAATTGAGTTATCAAAAATCAAAAAGCTGTGAAAGCCCAGCGGTAACACCGTGCGACTCTTTCGAGGAGGTCACGGATTCAAACCCGGGAAGACACCAATGAGTTTTCTTGTTAAACTTATGTGTCTCATTGATAATTGCAATTTATCACACGCTTTTCGGTGAAGGACAACATCGTGAGGAAACCTGCATATCTCTAGAGAATTCCGAAGATATGTGTAACCTATCAAGCAGCGTGGTAGGTGTTAGTTCCAATCCTTCTCTCCAAAAACGGAGAGAAGAGGCCTATTCCCAGCTGTGAAAGAGTAACAGACCGCTACTTAAGACATAGATAATATATTATATAGGATAATTTAAGACGTGCAAAGGTGGCCTTATTGCTATGAGCAATCTCTTACAGCTTAAGCTGTTCTTACATATATATATATATATATATATATATATATATATATATATATATATATATATATATATATATATATATATATATATATCTCATCAACCATTTTTCATATAGTTAGTTAATATTATAAAAAAAACATCGCCGTCAATATAACATCGAGTGTTTGAAAAAGAATAAATGGGTTGACTTTTGAGATTGTTGCTTCTTATTCATTGAATAAATATAAACGGAAAATGTTTTTGTTACTTGTACAATCATATTTATAACACCGAAATGTTTTGTAACTCAATTTTATTTCTCTGAATAAACTTTTTTTTTTTTTTCAAAAGTAAATATGTGTAATGCTAAATATAGAGTGTATTCGTTCTCATACCTGATACATGCAGAATTTGTAAGAACTCGTGCATTACCCGACACCGATGGCACAACAATACACAAGCACTGTACACATTCACCACCACAATCTCAACAATTGTTTCGCCCTGTAACCGAAGCATCGTCAGGAGATAGACTCCACGACAAAATCGTAAAGCTTTACGATTTTCTTTCTTTCTTTTATCGCGGATTATAGCAAAATAATATTCTCATTACATTTGTATTATGGACCTCCGCGAAGTAACGCCTAATTCTATAAATTATTTATTTTTTATTTATTTATATATTATTATTATTAGTCTTCTTACCGAGGTGTCGTAAAAGGCGACTAAGGTAAGTTGACCCACCGTGTGGTATCCGGTTTAGTAGAATAGACCACCCTCTTTCTTACCGAGGTGTCGTAAAATACAACTGAGGTAAGGTGATGTCAGGCAGGCGGTCGGTCGTAAAAAAGCAGCCAAATCATGTGACAGCATGTTTATAACATGTTGTGCCGACCCCACTTAGAGTGGGATAAGGGCAGGAAGATGATTATTATTATTATTATTAGTCTGACACTCACTTAGAGACCAGTGTGCGTAGTGCGAGTTTTTTCAACCCACTCGATCGCGTTAGCGTAACGCAATTTGTATGGCGAAATTTGTAATATGTATAGCAATCACTAGATGTCGCTATTGCAGCGTCATACAAATTGGCGTTACGCTAACGCGATCGAGTAGGTTGAAAAAACTCGCACTACGCACATAGTCTATGGTTAGGGGTAACTGTAAGGGGTTAACACTCTAATATAATAAGTCTATGATCCTGTTACGTGCACTTATTCGACCGGTTAATTCATCCGATCAAGTTACAAACAAATCTGAATAATATCAATAATTTTCCATCAGGAAATTGGACTTTGTTGAGAAATTTTGAAATCACTAGCCAAGAAAGGGAAAAAGTTTTGATCCTTTGTTTGTTTTTAATTACGTGACGGGTTAATAAAAGATAACAGAAAAGGTCATGTACCGTACTTTTGGTTATCATAAAATTTAAATACTTTAGTTGTATTTTCATAGGCACGGGAAGGTGCCTATAAGTTTTTTATAATAATTATGTAATTGCTATTTACAAATCATCGAGCACTTTACCACCACCGTCCATCATCGAGCACCACAGGGCGGGTCGACTTATCTTAGTCGCCTTTTAAGGGTGGTCTATCTATTCAGCCGGATACCACACAGCAGGTCAACTTACCCTAGTCACCTTTTATGACACCTCGTTAAGAACTGAGGGTTGTCTATTCTACTCAGCCGGAAACCGACGCCGGGTTAACTTACCCTAGTCGCCTTTTACGACTTCTTAGTAAGAAATGAGGGTGGTCTATTCTATTCAGTCGGATACCATACGGCGGCTCTTTTCATATGATTTTATAATATAACTAGCTGTAGCCAGCAGCTTCGCCCACATGATAATCAGTGTGTCACAATTTTATTCCTTATTATAATTTTAAACATAAACATAGTAACCTTATGTAAATTATAAGAGATTTTTGAATAACTTTCACCGTTTACTTAGCGTATGCAAGGAAAGCTTTAAATTTAGCAACATTTTTTATTGCTGTTCCTCTCCTATTCATTTTAGCGCGATATTATATAGCATATAGTCTTCCTCGATAAATGAATTATCGTACACTAAAAGAATTTTTCAAATCGGTCCAGTAGTTCCTGAGATTAGCGCGATCATACAATAAATCAATCAAACAAACTCTTCAGCTTTATATATTAATATAGATTTTTAAAAAAACTTATAGGCGCCTTCCCGGGGCTATGAAAATACAACTAAAGTATTAAAATTTTATGATAACCAAAAGTACGGTACATGATAAATGGACTAGCTTACACTCAAAGAATTTTTCAAATCGGTCCAGTAGTTCCTGAGATTAGCGCGTTCAATCAAACAATCAAACAAACAAAATCTTCAGCTTTATATATTAGTATATATTAATATATATTAGTATATATTAGTAGATATTAGTAGATATTACCTATCGTAGTGTATATGGTGCCAGCATAAAACATTGAGTTCCAGAAAGACCACGTTTTCTTCTTTGTATCATTGTTGTTTACATGCTTCATATATTCTTTAAAGCTCTCCTCATATTCGGCCAGATCTTTCTCTATGAATGGCAGAATATCTGGATTATCCTGTAAAAAAAGTAATTTGTATTAATTAAACTGACAAACAATACAAGCTGTGATGGCCTAGCGGTGCGACCGTGTGAATCTCTAGAGACGATCATGGGTTCAAACCCGGGCAGACACCAATGAGTTTTTCTATTGAAACTTATGTGTCTAATTGATAATTGCAATTTATCACACGCTTTTCGGTGAAGGAAAACATCGTGAGGAAACCTGCATATCTCTATACTGCGTCCATCATATTATCAGTCTTTTGACAGCTCACGCTCATTAAGTTTTGTATTGCTTACGTACAAATATCATACAAATAATATTTGTACTTTATGGATGGGTACCGCCCACTTAGTGATGTCACACATAATGGGTTACTACGATTATGCCACAGATTAAAAATAATCGGTAGAAATCGATGTTACGAGTATTAAAAGACATTTAATAACATTATATAAAGTTTTACTTTCTTCTTAGTTAATACATGAATACAAATAAAACAATCAGGATATTTTAATTTATTTTATTAGCACGAGTCGTCGGAATGATAATCAACACTAGACTCCTCCGATGAGGAGTCTTCAGTAGCAGTTATTATTAGCTCTTGTGTAGATAATATATTATCAAACGCAATATCACGTTCTCAATCAGAGAATATTACTCTTTTAGTTCTTTCCACCACACTTGCCCAGTTCTCGGCCGTTACGTGGGTGCAAGCATTTTTTAGCAATTGCAACATTTTATTCGCTGTGAATGGGGGGCTTGTATTGCATCTCGCAGCATGCCCTTTTACTTGTGCCCATATAAGTTCTATTGCGTTGTACTGGCAGTGGTATGGAGTGATCCGAAGAACAGTATGGCCATATTCTGCTTCCATTTCATTGATTACATAGCGTTTTGCTCTCTTTTTGGTTTTTAATATTTTTATTAATTCAACTTTTAACATTGAGTCGTCCACATTTTCTCCATTGTCCCGAAGCCAATTAATTATTTCATGCTTTTTATTAGCCTGTGTTGGCATTTTGTCAATTTGACGGGAGTGGTAGGGCGCATTATCAATAAAAATTATTGATGGTTCTTCCAATGAAATGAGCATTTTTTTGAACCACTCTTCATACACATTTGCATTCATCTCTGCGTGGTAGTCATTTGATTTCTTCGATTTAAATGCCAACAGTGCGTCTTGTACAAATCCTTTTGCTGTACCTGCATGGCAAATGATTAGGCGCTCACCTTTTCCCATTGGTACTGAGGAAGTGGAATCAGCAGTATCATCAGTCCAGAAACGAGATAGTGTGTGGTTAGCGTTGAGCCATGTTTCATCCGTGAAAACAATATTTGCCCAATCTTGTATTTTCTTTGCCTCTCTTAAAAAATCACAACGTGCTATAGCTATATCTGTGCGTTCCATTAATAATTTTCTTTTATTTAACTTTTTATATGAAAAGCCAATTGTGTTCAAAACTTTGACCAAAGAAGATTTTTCACCATGAAAAAGACCACTTCTTTTCAAAGAAACAATAAGTTTTCTCAAAGTTGGAATTTCTTTTCTCAAGTAGTAATCTAGTTTACGTAGGTTATCATTAATCGAATTACTTAGGTACGTAATTCGATTAATGATAGTAGGTACTATAATCGGAATGGTATCGCATACGAGAATCTTTAGGACATCACTATCGTCAATCTGTCAAAAGATGGTTAATATAATGGACAGTGTATAGAGAATTCCGGGGTTATGTGTAACCTACCAATCCGCATTGGAGCAGCGTGGTAGGTCTTAGCTCCAACCCTTCTCTCCAAAAATGGAGAGAGGAGGCCTATGCCCAGCAGTGGGATAGTAACAGGCCGTTACTTACTTTTTACTTACTTAAGCGACTTAAGACAGTATAATTCATTTTTAAATCAGGTTAATTACCTGACAAAAAAGACTAAAGAATAATGGTTAAAGAAGTTGGGAAGTAATGTATATATCGTCATGAGATAGACTTCACAACTAAATCGCAAAGCAATTCTATCTCCTGACGATGCTTCGGTTACGGGGAGAAAACATTATTGAGTTCGTGGTGGTGAATTTGTGCAGTGCTTGTGTATTGTTGTGTTATCGGTGGCAAGTAGTGCACGAGTTTTTAGAAATTCTGCATGTATCAGATATAAGAATGAATAGTACACTCTACATTTAGTATTACATATATTTTGATTTATTGCGCATTATAGCAAAATAATATTTTTATTACTTTTGCATTACGTATCTCTTGAGCAATCAAGCTCTACCTTAAACAAAATTATCACTCGCTTCTTTTACAAATAAAAACTTTAATTAAAACTAAGTGTGCATATAAAAACATGCTTGTAACCGTCCTTAATAAAAAGTTATTAGTCCGTACCTCCGTAGAATATTGATGTGCTATAACATTTTGTATTCTCGCCGCGACCTCTCTTCGTACATCGGTGAGATTTTTGTCATATTTCTCTTCGTGTGGACCTGAAAAATATTAATGGCATTCTTAAGAAACTAATTATGTACATAGTGAACACATATGTACTGTGTTACTTATTTCATAAGTTGAAATTTTCATCCAACTAATTTGTGTGTATATATACACTTATACATACCTATATAATAATATTACAATATAACTAGTAATCGCCAGCGGTTCCGCCTGCGCGGAAAGATTGTAATATAGTCTTTTGATAACCATAAGAAATGGTTAAATTGGGTTAAACATAAAAGCATATGCTGTCGCGGACTTTTATATAGAACTTTTAGAGGGGAATAATCGTTAACTCAGCGCACGTAAGGAAAGCTTTAAATTTTGCTGTTTTCGTAATATTTTTTATTGCTGCTCCTCTCCTATTCATCTTAGTGTGATGTTATATACAAATGGACTATCTTACACTGAAAGAATATTTCAAATCGGTCTAGTAGTTCCTGAGATTAGCGCGTTCAAACAAACAAACAAACAAACAAACAAACTCTTCAGAGTTATATATTAGTATAGATATTATTTCCGTACATTGTTATCATCTATGTTATCCTCTACAATATTGGAGGCTTTCTGTATCAGCCACCCTTCAACAGTTTTATGAAATTGCTGTAATGGCAAAGTTAAAAGCCTTACTTCCTATGCTTTTCCACTTCCTTTTCGTGGGTAGAGCCGCGGGACAGAGCTCGTCATTTTTAAAAAATCAGTGCTTCTAGATGCTTAAATAAAAAGTCCGAGTCAATTTATGCACCGTATATCCGGTTAAACTACAAACCGGAACCGGACGTCCGGTGATTTTTGTTCTAAATGTTACTAACCAAAATAGACTAACTTTTTCACCGGATGCACGGGAAGCTTGATAAATAATTTAAAAGTTGCAAAGTTTTACTTGTTCGTGATATAGATTCATGAGTAAAGGCAAATTAGACCACTGTAAAAGAAGTTTTTGTCCTTTTGTAGAAAATAATAAGAGTTTAGACCCACCAAACTGTTTCAATGAGGATCGGTAGATTGCGTCTCATGTTTATTTATTTATTATGACAAGCCAATAGCATTTTACACATACTTATTAATACACTTTTTTAAAGGCAAGTTCTAGGTAAAACACTTTTTAAGGCGAGTACAGCGTTAACGTAGGTAGTTGGTACAAAATTATTTATATTAGTAAAAGGATATAAGTTAACTTATACTCACAGGAAATTTTGATAAAAACTATTATTTAAACTTAATAACTTAAAGCAGACGAGCACGCTTATATTTATATTTTGCCTATACAAATTAAGCGAATCTGGGTGTTCGTTTATATTATAAAATTCTGCGAAATATACTAAACTTGCCTAAAAGTTTAAATTAAGTGTAAAGAATGCACTTATTTGTAGGTATATTATATTACAATTGAAGACTATATCAATGTTAAAACTGCTTGGACTTAAAAATTCTTCCAGCTTGGTAAAAGACTGCAGCTTAATTACATAACTTTATAATTTTTATAATGTTTAAAATATTGACGATGCTTCTGCGTTCGCCGGCCGATGACGGTGCAAAAGCCGTTAGGGCTAACAGCATATAGACAGTTCGAAAAAATTCTAAAGACATAGAGATCAAATGATACAGGTTACTTTTAAAAGTTTATTAACTCTTTAAATATATCATCATTCTCCTGCCCTTATCCCACTCTAAGTGGGGTCGGCACTAAATGTTTTAAACACATCGGCCGCCTGCCTGACGTCAATTTACCATAGTCGCCTTTTACGACACCTCGGTAAGGAATGAGTAGGTCTTTAAATATAGGCTTAAAAATATACACGTTAAAATTATATAACATTAGTTCCGATAATATTATATTTGTCGAGGTTCAAATAATTATAAGAATAAATCGCACGCTTCCTCTTTAGTCAAGATATTGTCTTAAATAAAAGATACTGTTAATCTTAAAAATATTTCAGACACGTTTCCAATGTACCTTTCACATAAAATTAATGTACATTAATGTTACAACATGTTTCAAATACAACCTCCTTTAAATAGTTTGGTCAATAGTAGAAAAACATTGTCGCCGTCAATATGTGACAAGTTGTTGAAAAAGAAATAAATTGGTTGATTTTTGAGAAAATTGCGTCTTATTTTATTGATTAAATGTAAACAAATATCGTTGTTATAATTTTTTTCACAAAATGTATAGGTAATGTTTAGATTACTGAGGATATTACCAATCGCGGATAATAATAATAAATCTTTAATATTTAAATGAGTTAATCTTGTATGTATATACCTATATATATTTTCTGAATCTCGGAAACGGCTCCAACGAATTTCCTGAAATGCAGCATGTAGAGGTTTTGGGGGAGAAAATCGATCTAGCTAGGTTTTATTTAAAAAAAAATCGTTTTATCCCTGTTTTTGGGCATTAACACAACACACAGAAAATTATCAGTGATATCTAACATTTGATCCAACTCAGAGATATCAATGGAAACAGTCTCTTTACTCATCCGTCTCACGTCATGGTTATATTTCCACTGAAAAATCCTCGTAAAGCCGCGCGGAAAGGGATTTTAAACCCCTCCAGTGTTGATAATAAATGGAACACATCTTACTTGCTTTACTTGAAACGCTTCTGTGATTTCAACGTGCTTTTCAAAATGTGACGTAATAAAAAAGTGGCGATGGGTGTAGCACATGGTGCAGAGAACCGATCAGCGTTAGGGTCTCAAGGTGTTAGAGTGGCGACCTCGCACCGGAGAGCGCAGTGTCCGTAGACCCTCTACAAGATGGACTGACGACCTCTAAAAGGTCGTGGGGAGCCGCTGGATACAAGCGGCACAAGATCTTGTGGTGTGGAGATCCCATGAAGAGACCTATGTCCAGCAGTGGACTTCCATTGGTTGAAGAAGAAAAAGAATAAGAATTCTATCATAACTTTGCCAATCTTTAATATTTAAGTTAATCTTGTATATGTATATATATTTCCGAATCTCAGAAACGGCTTAAACGATTTTACTGACATTTAGCATGTACGGTTTGGGGTTTTGGGGAAGAGGAATCGATCTAGATAACTTTTATTTTAAAAAAAATGTTGTTTTATCCCTGATTACGGGCTCTAAAATTTTTTTTAAATTTACGTTGAATACAATCACAAGTTTTCGCTGTCAAACGTAAAGTCATGGTAGTTCATTTGGGGAAAGGGCGATCTAGAGAGGTGAAAATACTTAGGATCGAGCCCCACCTGGCCTATTTTTTTTTTTTTTAATTTTTTTTTTTTACATCATTTTAAAATTACCGAGCAAGGCTCGGTCACCCAGGTACTTTTTATAATATTTGATATTTTTATGCACATAAAGTACATTGCGTTATTATATATGTCCTGTTTTTGTGCACTGTAACTACTTGAGAAATTCAGGAACATTCGCATAGACGCAAAATGTAATTAACGTGTTAGCATAAATGTACTCGCCTCGTTCTCGTGTAGCGAAAATTATTCCCGAAGCGTGTATAAGTACACGATTATACTTTTCACATTGCTCTTAGCATTATTGCAACGTCATAACATAATGTAATGTTAGAAATTAATTCTAAATTCAATTTAAAATGAATAATAAATAACAAACGAATGCGTTTACAGAATCACGTCAAGCGTCTTATTGTGCACTCTTATAACACTCTTCATTACAAAATCAACGGAAAAATGATTCTACCACCAGTTCGGAACACTAATCCGTTTGAGAAGAACTGGGAAGAAACTCAGTGGTTGCTCTTACCAAGAGCAATTATTTAAGGTTAGATTCTAATAACACCAAATACAAAAGAGGTCTCCCAAACACGTCTACCTCCTACGAAAGCCGCACGCCAAAAGAGAATGATTTTTTTTTGGACTCTAACTAATGCTGTTAGCCCTAGAGGCTTTGACAGCGTCACCAAGAGAGTGGGCGAGCGCAGAAGCATCGCCGGAGTAAAAACTGGGAGAGCTAGTCTCGAGCGAGACTCGCAGCATCCTGGAGCGTCGCTTTAAGGGTGCCTCCTGTGAGGCCGGACCTCGGCTTAAGACGACGAGTTGTGGAGGACTGTATCGGACTTGTGCAAAAGAGAATGACGTCAGCCGTGGTCTTATATAGGCTATCACAGCTTAGACATGTGGATTCCTAACAGTATGATACTCTAAGTAATATCATTTTACTGTAAAGTTGTATGGGCCTAGAGAAACGATTAATTAATTTTGGTAAAATAAATAGATGAAAAGATGCTACTAATATATAATTACTCTTTTTCGACACCTCGGTAAGAAATGAGGGTAGTCTTCTCTACTCAACCGAATACTCCACACGGCGCGTCAATTTACCGTATTCACCTTTAAAGACACCCCGGTAAAAATGAGGGTGGTCTATTCTACTAAGCCAGATACCGTTGGCCCAGTTGTGGGCAATAATAGACTTTGAAATATACATTTATTTGCACTTGACCATGATCTCTTAATAAAATAAGATTAAACTGAACACGTGGCGCGATTTTGTGATTGTGATGTCTATAAATAAGTAGAAAAAATATATTTACAATCTGTGAAGCACGTAGTTAACGCTGAAACTAGGCCACTTAACTATTAGCACCCAGTTTACATACTGAATAATGTAATAGACTCCATAAACAACATTTTAGTGCCGAAACGCACAGACATTATCGTGTAGAGATCTTTCAGCTAATAGTTAACACAGTTTTTTTGTTAATATATATATACATACAAAAGTATAATATATATATACAAAAATACTTATTTCATTACCAGTACCTGGTTGACCCTTGCTCGGTTATTTTTTTCAAAATAAAAAAGAAACAAACAAAAAAGAAAAAAAAAATAGGATAGTTGGGGCTCGATCCTAGGTATTTTCATTTATAGAGACCACCCGTTCCCCGAATAAGTTTCGCTGCCTTGACAATTAATGGTAAATTCAAATTCAAAATATTCTTTATTCAAATAAACTTGTATACAACTGCTTTTGAATCGTCAACTCTACTGTTGGTTCGGAAAGCTGTTCCTACCGAGCAGAGCCAGCAAGAAACTCGGCGGTTGCTCTTTTAAAAATATAATTCTTATTACTAGTTACATTAGTTATTACTGTCTTGTACAGGTTCAAAGAGAGTTATATCCACACATTCTTATCTTCTAAATAATCTTCAAGAGTATAGTAGGCTTTCTGTATCAGCCTCTTTTTAACAGTGTTTTTAAACTGTTGTAATGGCAATGCTGAAATTAATTAAGGAATTTTATTATAGAATCTTATACCAAAACCCACAAACGACTTACGCACTTTTGCAAATTTCTGAAATTGGTACCTATTAATGTAATTTACGCTGTGTGCTCTCTAATAACAGGACTCCATTTTACGATCGGCAGTCGAATTTATAACCCTGCAGAATGTCAGCTGTTCGCATGTCACTGATGAAAAATTTTATTGGAATTCCAAGATTAATTCAAAAATATTTACGTATTGTTAAAGTGTTTGCCGTTTGGTAACCGGGTGAGTAGAATAGACCACCCTTATTTCTTACCGAAGTGTCTTAAAAGGTGACTAAGGCAAGTTGACCTGCAGTGTGATATGCGGCTGAGTAGACTAGACCACACTCATTTCTTCCCGAGGTGCCGTAAAAGGCGTCTAAGGTAAGTCGACCCGTTGTGTGGTATCCGTTTGAGTAGAATAGATCACCCGCTTTCTTACTGAGGTGTAATAGGCGACTAAGGTAAGTTGACCTGCCATATAGTATCCGGCTGAGTAGAATAGACCACTCTCATTTTTAGTGAAGTGTCGTAAAAGGCGACTAAGGTAAGTCGACCCGTCGCGTGGTATCCGTTTGAGTAGAATAGACCATTCTCATTTTTCAGTGAGGTGTCGTAAAATACGACTAGATAAGTTGACATCAGGCAGGCGGCCGGTCGTAAAATACGTAGCTAAATCATGTGACATGTTAATAACATGTTGTGCCGACCCCACTTAGAGTGGGATAAGGGCAGGATGATGGAGGATATACTACACACATATGTATATAGTGTAACATATTTATTTTATTTATTTCTTTTTATACATATATTCAGAAAAAAGTAAGAAATAGTAAAAAAGCTCATGTATAAAGGCAGACTTATCCCTAAAAGGGATCTCTTCCAGACAACCTTTCAGTAACAGAAGGAAAGGACAAGAATTGAAGAAGAAAGAGAGTACGGGTCATATATAAGTTATTATAATTATAATATATAAAAGTTGTGTTTATTTTTATCCTCAATGTTATTTTTATTTTCCACCGAATTCTTACGCAAAGAATGAAGCAACAAGAAATATAAAAGATGTTGAAAGAAAAATACTTCAATTAGAACTGTAAATAAGGAGCCGAGCGGTATTTTTTATACAATTCTCGTAACAACTTCGCTTCGAAGCCACAAATCAAATTTCGGAATTTCGGTGTGCCCGTTGGAAACTTAAGTAAGCAATTAAGTTAAAGAAATTTGTAAAAGTATAATTGTGCTAAACTGAATTAGATATAAATTCAAATTTGAAACGAATAAAATTGTATTGTTCGTGGAGCCTATCCTCCTAATGATGCTTCGATTTCGGAGCGAAAAGACCATATAGGTTGTGGTAGCGTATGTGTGTAGTGCTTGTGTTGGCGGTGTCTTGTGATACGTGTGGTGACTTGTCCTGCATGAATGGGGTATGCGATTGTTGCCTGTTTCATACACTTAGCATTACATATATTCTCTTAACAAACGCGGATTACAGCAAAATAATTTTATTGTAACTTCTGTAGTATGGAATTTCGCAAAGTACCGCCTGCTTCTATAAATCATATAAATTTAAAATTATTGTAGTTTTGTATATTCACATCGACTTAAGTGTTAAATCACTCACAACTATATACTATTTTTATAGTATTATTACCTATTTCTGTAAGAAAACGATTTTTTTACATTATATATGCGGCCCTATCAAATTTTTTTTCGGACTCTAATGCTGTTAGCCCTAGAGGGTTTGACAGCATCAGAGAGAGAGTGGGCGAGCGCAGAAGCATCGCCGGAGTGATAAAACTGAGAGAGCGAGACTCGCAGCATCCTGGGAGCGTCGCCTTAAGAGTGCCTCCTGTGAGGTCGGACTTCGGCTTAAGACGACGCGTCGTGGAGGACTGTATGGGACTTGTGGACCCAGTTGGCCGAGCTTTAACCAAATATCATCCATATCGGCACATCACTCCAGTGGATTGGCGATGAAAGAGTGACAGACAGACAGAAAGTCAGACAGACAGATGGATCTTAGCATTAATATAAGTGTTTAACCTCAATTGATCAATAAATAATAATATAATTTAAATGATTAGATTGATGAAATTTGGAACTAGGGTAGTTAGTATATCGGAAAAAAAAATCCATTTTTTTCATTATTCAAGGAAAATCGCGCGTACCGCTAGTATAAACTAAAAATAAATTTTTTAATATAACCTTATTGATTACTCGTAAAAGAGTTTCGGATCCTGTTACAACTGAGCAAGAAATATCCCAGACTACAAACGTAATTTAAATTTCTAAATGTCGGTGATTCGATATTCCGTTTCGGTTGTCAGTATTTTTGTAATTCAATATAAAGTTCGATTTCGTCCTTGTCTACACGACTTAAGTCACGGTCGAATAATGAATATATACCAATACACCTATTTATCGAAATTCTCTACATTTCATTCTAAAATTAGATGTCTTATTATAGCGCTAGACAGACACATATTCATATTAGCAGCTGTCTCTTTAAAAGCTGGCGCTTCTAAAATCTTTTATAATACACTACGTTTTACGTAGACTGTTGTCGTGTGATAAGTCGATAATAGATGGCGCTTTTCAATGTCATCCTATTCCTGTAGAATTAGCAGGATTTTTATAGTCTATATGATATCCCGGTGTATAAGGAATAACTGTGCCAAATTTAATCGATATTGGTTCAGCGGATTCGCCGTGAAAGAGTAACTAACATAAATCCCTACTCACAAACTTTCGCATTTATAATATTAGTAGGATAGGATTGAATAAAAGTAGCGACCTATTACTCTCTCACTGCTGGGAATAGGCCTCTTCTCTCCGTTTTTAAAGAGAAGGACTGGATCTAAGACCTACCACGCTGCTTAACTGCGAATTGGTAGGTTACACATATCTCCAGAAATCTCTAGAGATATGCAGGTTTCCTCACGATGTTTTCCTTTACCGAAAAGCGTGTGATAAATTGCAATTATGAATTAGATACAAGTTTTTACAGAAAAACTCATTGGTGTCTGCCCGGGTTCAAGCCAGTGACATCCTCGAAAGAGTCGCACGATGTTACCGCTGGACTACCACAGCTTCTATAGGATTAAGCGTCACGTTCCAATTTATTTACATGTGATAACTCATTATGGGTCATTGCCGCCTGACGGGGATGGGCGGTGGGTATGTTGGATTCACAACCGACTAAGAACTTGATGGTGCTCCACCATACTGACGAGGAAGAGGTAACAGCAGCAGCTCTCTTATTCAAAAAGAACCAATATTCGGGAACTTTCTAAAACTACGCCCTCCGTCCTTCCACTTATAATAGCATCGAGAGTACCAGATGCATCGACCGCCTCGATTACCTCCCGCGGGCACAATTCCCCGTTCGGATTCCTGGAGGTTTCCGTAAAGGCGGCGTTCGACGGACTACGGCGAGTCGCTTGCGCCCTATTCGCCTGCTGTGAATAGGATCCATGGACTTATCTTTCCAGATTCAATCAGTCATTCTTCCACAAAATAATATCCTCGTAGAGGAGGTGATTGCTATCCACAATTTCTCCCTGTCTACATTGGCTTTCAAGATGGACAGTCCGCGAACGTGTGCAGTGCCGAGTCGAATTTGGCTCGCAATCGTTGCACTCATTAGACCCCTTGCGCCGAGCCACCTTCCACAGATGTGCCTGGAAACAATTGTATTCCGAGAGCACCTGTGTCAGGTGAAAGATTAGTACCGCATGCCTCCTGACAACCCAGCTTTTGATAATGGGCTGGAAGGCTGAAATCATCCAAAATCCCACACTCAAGGATTTCAGTCGCCGCGTCTATTGGTGTAGGAGCTCCGCTTGCTGCTTTCTGTCAATCCACTTCTCTTACTGCTGTAGAACTGTCTCCCGATGAACGACCAACTCTACGAAGGAAGGTCTTGTATTAAATACATCTAAATGAAAGAAATGTTACTAACTGAACTGATCATGCCAATCCAATATAGGATAAGGCAACTACGCAATACATAACAATTTCAGTTGTAACAAAAAAACATTTCACTCTTTCCCAACTTCGACGTATATTTTACCACGGGGAGTGCTGTGAGTTACGGTGATAGCGTCAAGTAGATAAAAGTAATCTTAGAACTTTATAAATCAAATTAATCACTTCGCGTCGGGGGCTAATGGGCAATTCATGTTCAGGCTTTTTAGCTTTTAAACATAAAGATTCTATCGGTCTTCAATTAAATTCCCTTCAATCATACAAAAGTTTTCAAGATATTAATCTTAATTGGATGGAAATTGGTTAGGATATTTCCATATCTATATTATAACAACTATATTTTCCAATTCAATAAATAAGAAAAGATATTCTCGAAAGTCAATCAATTTGTTTTTTTTCGACGCACTGCACCTCTTCGCCCGTCACCACACCTCGCCACAGCTTCACGTCTGCTAAAACTTTCGCTCACCTCCTTTTCCTTCCGTTATATATTTTTGTCAGTATTGCTCGATATATGAGCAAGAATTTGATTGCGATTCCTGGTTAAATATAAATTATTATAACGGATATCACAACTCATTTTACTCTCCTATCAATTTCTCAAACATTGACTTGAAGAGATTCCTTTATGGGATAAGTCGCTTTTTTATATACGTAGTAGTCATATTGTTTTTTCTATTTTGTAATAATTGTTTGTAAAATTGTGTACAATAAAGTGATACAACAACTTTTTTAGATAAAATATAAGGCCAAAAATACTCTTACTATGTCGTAAGATTAAATAGCGGACGTCACTAATGGGTTTCTATTAATACTTGTAGGCCTTATTGATACTAACAATTTTTCACGCAATTATTGATCCAGGAAAATGTCGTGAAGGAACCTTATTTAGGTTCCTTCTCTGGATTGTTCCCGAGATATGATTTATAATTAATGTATAGAAACCGGCTATACTCACGTGTTATTTTATTGGATGAGCTGACTAATTTGAATCCCATACGAGGCTCTTATTCATGAGCTCTTTACGCGGCGTTATCGCGGCTTGAAACTAGTCAAGCTCATCCGATAAAATAACACGTGAATATAGCCGGTTTCTATACATTAATTATGAATAAAACTCATGATAATTTATATATGTGTTATTGATTGATTAAACATGTTACAATTTTATTCTTAATCTAGTATAAGTTAAAGACTATGGTAGTGTATATTTTAATACAAATATTTGATTATATATCCTCCTGCCCTTATTCCACTTTAATTGGGGTCGGCACAACATGTTACAAACATGCTGTAACATGATTTGGCTGCGTTTTTACGACCGGCCGCCTGCCTGACGTCAACGTACCTTAGTCGTATTTTAGGACACCTCGGTAAGAAAGAGGATGGTCTATTCTACTAAACCGGATACGACACGGTGGATCAACTTACCTTAGTCGCTTTTTACGACACCTCGGTAAGAAATGAGGATGGTCTATTCTACTCAGCCGGATACCACACGGTGGGTAGACTTACCTTAGTCGCCTTTTACGAGACCTCGGTAAGAGATTAGGGTGGTACTTTTCTACTTAGCCGGATACCACACGGCTATAATATTTGATTGAGGAGGTATGAAACGAAGGTATAATATTATCTCAATGCGCGTTTCGTCGATAAACAACCTTTTTGTATTTTAATGGAGCGTCGAGGCGTGAAAAGGGCGCGAGTTAGCTCATTATTCAATGTTATTACTTGCATTATTCAAAATTAGTACAGCTACTAGTCATATTGAAGCATATATTCTATCAAGTATCTTTAATATTTAAATGAAAGAAAGAAAGAAGATATTTATTCGAAATAATGCATCACTTACAGGCTAACATTCTCAAAACTATACTAAACATGCCTTAACTAATAACGAAATAACTATCTTAATTGCTTAAAATGAGTTAATCTTGTATATATATATATATATATATATATATATATATATATATATATATATATATATGTATATATTTTAGAATCTCGGAAACTGGTCCAACGGGATTTTTGGGGAGAAAAATCGATCTAGATAAGTTTTTATTTTTATAAAATGTCGTTTTATCCCTGTTTTCGGGCTCTAAATTTTTTTGAAATTTACCTTGGATACAATCACAATTTTTCGCTGTCAAACGTAAAGTCATGGTAGTTCATTTGGGTAACGGGCGGTCTAGAGAGGTGAAAATACCTAGGATCGAGCCCTAACCGCCCTATCATTTTTCTTTTCATTTTTTATTGATTTATAGAATTAGGCGTTTTTTGGCGGAGGTCCATAATACAAAAATTAATAAAAATATTATTTGGCTATAATCCGCGATGAAAGAAAATATATGTAATGCTAAATGTAGAGTGTAGCGCCGTGTGGTATCCGGCTGAATAGAATAGTACCACCCTCATTTCTTACCGAGGTGTTGTAAAAGGCGACTAAGGTAAGTTGATCGACCGTGTGGTATCCGGTTTAGTAGAATAGACCACCCTCATTTTTACCGAGGTGTCGTAAAATACGACAGAGGTAAGTTGACGTCAGGTAGACGGCCGGTCGTAAAACCGCAGTGAAATCATGTGACAGCATGTTTATAATATATTGTGCCGACCCCACTTAGAGTCGGATAAGGGCAGGAAGATGATGAAATTCTAAATTACTTTTGGGTTTTCTATAAAGTACACACGATAAGTTCAGATTTACACAATCATTATAAATCATTTACTCATTTACATAATCGATAAGTCTATAAAAAAAATAGTATTCCATTATTCAATTTATAGAATTCAAATTCAAATTCAAATTCAAAATATTCTTTATTCAAGTGGAGTGTTTACAGTACTTTTGAATCGTCAAATGTTTTAAGGAAGCTACCACTGATTCGGAAGTTTGCTCCTACCGAGAAGAATCAGCAAGAAACTCGGCGGCTAATCTTTTAAAACATTATTACAATTTGATGGTTACAAGATAATCGTTGCAGCTGGATGCGTAGCTGACTGCAGTTAGGCGTTAATTAGGCGTTACTTTGTGGAGGTCCATAATACAAAAGTAATGAGAATATTATTTTGCTATAATCCGCGATAAATTTATCGCTATATTTATCGCTATAATGGAATACAAAAGTAATGAGAATATATCGCTATATATTGTCATTACTTTTGTATTCCATTATTTTTCACGCCCTTTCTTTTTCCACGTGTTAATTTGGAAGCGTTAATTGTTTCGCTCATAAATTCAGTTGCCAATGAACACGCTCAATTAACTTGTTAAAGAATAAAAACAAACTGAGTTTTTCATTTATACGATATTGCGGTGAATACGGACGTTTGAATTTTAATTTCATTTTGTTTGGTCAAAGAAGTTAATTTTTCACATGCCTACGTTGGTTATGAAAGGTCATTTTGTTATTTCTATATTTTTTAATGTTACGTAAGTAAATACGATTTTGTCGTGGAGTCTATCTCCTGAAGATGCTTCGGTTACGGGGCGAAACAATTGTTGAGATTGTGGTGGTGTATGTGTGCAGTGCTCGTGTATTGTTGTGCCATCGGTGTCAGGTAGTGCATGAGTACTTATAAATTCTTTCCGTATCAGGTATGAGAACGAATAGTACACTGTACATTTAGCATTACATATATTTTTTTTATCGCGGAATATAGCAAAATTATATTCTCATTACTTTTGTATCACATAAGTAAGAAAAGTAAAGTAGCGGCTTGTTACTACAAGATACAAATCAATTTCCAAAATAGTGAATTAAAAAATAAAGTTTCCTTTATAGTTAACTTCTAAATGAACAAATATACTGAAACCAATTTCCAAAATACTTGATTAGAAAATAAACCTACTTCGCTCTACTACTGCTCTTGCCTTTCCGACTCTAAGTGGGGTCGGCACGACATGTTATAAACATGTTGTCACACCATTAAGCTACATATTTTGCGACTGACCGCCACCTGACATAAACTTAGCTTAGTTGTATTTTACGTCACCTCGTAAGATATGAGGATGGTCGGTTCTACTCAGCCGGATGCCATACGCCCGGTCAACTTCCCTTAGTCCCTTTTTATGACACTGTGGGAAGCAATGAGGGTGGTCTATTCTACTCAGCCGGATACCCCAATAAACCAAAAGGTCCGAAAATCATTTGTCGGTTTCGGTACACGTTTTTATAACAAAATTCCTCAACATCATCTAGACTTGCCTTTACACAAGTTCAGAAATTATCTCAAAACGATGTTGCTACATAAAGCTTACTATACAATTGAGGATTATTTGAGTGATAGTAGCATATCTTAACTGCAGTCAACTACGCATCCAGCTGCAACGATTATCTTGTAACCATAAAATTGTAATAATGTTTTAAAAGATTAGCCGCCGAGTTTCTTGCTGATTCTTCTCGGTAGGAGCAAACTTCCGAATCAGTGGTAGCTTCTTTAAAACATTTGACGATTCAAAAGTACTGTAAACAGTCCACTTGAATAAAGAATATTTTGAATTTGAAACCAACTTCCTAAATAGTTATCTAAGTCGAATCGAATCTAATCGAATCGCAAACAAAAACTTTCTGCTAGTACGGGGAACGCATTTCTGATTCCAAAAAACCATTAATTTTTTATCATAAAACTATGACAATAAACTTATCATGTATCAGTATACCATAATCCAGTATAATGGGGTATTAACGAGAATTTTTACGACGTTTCTCACTTTATTGGTCGTAACTAACCGACAGTTAAATATTCTCATAATACAGGACATAAGTCATATACGCATTTATAAACATTTTCGTAGATTTTCCCTTTCGCCTTTCTCGTTATTTTTAAACAGTATGTCAATTTCTTTTGTATGTAAAAATAGATCATCATCCTCCTGCCCTTATCCCACTATAAGTGGGGTGGCACAACATGTTATAAACACGCTATCACATGATTTGGCTGCGTTTTTACGACCGGCCGCCTACCTGACGCCAACTTACCTTAGTCATATTTTACGACATCTCGTTAAGAATGGGGGTGACCTATTTTACCTAAACCGTAATCTAAACCGGATACCACACGGTGGGTCAACTTACTCTAGTCGCCTTTTACGACACCTCGGTAAGAAATGAGGTTGGTCAATTCTACTAAGCCGGATACCATACGGCGGTTGTATGTTAAAATAGATGTTTTGTGATAATAACTTAATAAGAATCGTATTAAATAATAATAAATATTTAGTTAATTTTTCTTATTCGGCTTTTATGAGATTATCGTCATGTGGAATGTTGACTCAACAATAATTGTTCCTATTGTTGTGTCGGTTAACGGTCTGATTGCGAAGAGCCTCAACCAACATCTTCAGAGGCTTTCGCTTAACAGTTGGATCAAGTGTCGGATGCAGAAGGCAGTATTGCATTGGCAGTAAGGGAGATCACTCCATAAAATGGTGGTGCGCGGAATGAAATTATTTGAAAAACGCACTGTAGTGGATCGTCAAGCATCCAGATGGTGAGGTTGATATTTTAACCTGTGACGTACAGTGCGGTTATGGAATTTAGCGGCAGGAATCAGGTCATGAGTTCGATGGAACACTCTCCTTGAAAGATGCGGTAGAAAACGCACAGTGATGCTACGTTTCTACTCATCGCAAAACAGTCTAGTTGTTTGCTAATCGCCTTATGCCCAATAATACGAGCTGCTCTGTGCTGTATGCGATCGAATGGCTTAAGTTGGTATTGGGATGCACCAGCCCAGAGATGACAATAGTAGTCCATGTGAGGCCGGACTTGTGCTTTATACAGCGCTAGTCTATAAACCGGCTTGAAGTACTGTCTGGCTCTATTGATAACACCCAATTTTTTGGAGGCCAACCTTGCCTTCCTTTCTAGGTGATCGCGATACTTGCAGCTATTGGAGATACTACTCGAACCACTTAAGACGGTATTCTCGAAAGACGGTGACGCGACAAATGGTGTTTTTTTTGCGGTTTACGCGCAAACTTATAATCAAATAATAAAACGACTATGTACCAAAAATTAAAATGACATGACCAGATTAACTAACAGGCTACAGGCCTTCGCAGGCGAGAACCGGCCGTAAAAAAGTGTTCTTTAAATGACCTGATCACTTTTTTACCCCTTGATGGGAGAGAATTGCGAAGTTGCTAGCAGCAATAAATTGAAACACTGATTGAAATTTGTTACTGTCTACAATATATATAATACAGACAGACATACGAGAAGGTATCAGGCTGAGTAGAATAGAACATCTTCACTTCTTAAAGAATTGTCGTAAAAGGCGACCGAAGTAAGTTGACGACAAGCGACGATACGGTCAGTCGTAAAATATCTAGCCAAACCATGTGACGACATGTTGTGCCCACTTAAAATGGGATAAGGGCAGAAGAGCGATGATGATGATCATGATCTGGAAAATTCTATAAAAAATAGAAAAAAAATTGATGGAAGAAAAATATATTTGAAACCTTAATTTCCGTATTTCAGTAGCGTGGTGGCTCTAATAATCCGTTATCGAACTGCAACTCTTTTGTCCAACTGTGGGATAGTAACAGGGGTGTTACAGCAGTACAACAAAATAATTCTATAAATAGAAATAGAAATAATTTTTATTTGACCAAAATATAGATAAAAGAAATACAAAAATAAAAAATAACAAATAGAATGATGGTCAAATATAGGTCCGCCCTCAGCGCAAAGATTGCAGCGAAGCTGCAAAGCTAGTTTTCAGGGTGAACCTAATGTGACGTAATGGACATGATTACGAATTCTTAATATTTATCAACTAGAAAACTATTCAACATATTCTATAACTAAATTCTATTTCTAATTCTAAATTCTATAACTATAACTCGGTTTGTTTTCTGGTAACTGACAAGTTAATTAAAAATACATCCCAATTTAAACGACTTTATTCGTATTCAATAGTTAATACCATAAATCAGTAGTCAGGAACAGAAAACAAAGCAGCATAGGCTCTGGCAAATAATGTATGATAGTCCCAAACAGAGGTAGCAAAGGAGGGGTAGGCTTCGGAAAATGCAAAAGCACAAGTATGTCGCCGCTATGACCAACATTTCCCGGATCGAGAAAGACTTTTTGGCCCGTTTTCCGGTACAGATGTCATATTCTTGGTAAGCTGAAAAAGTCTTTATCATTCACAGCATATTGTAAGTTGGAAAAGTTAAGGGATTTCGAATATGTATCCCTATCCAAGCTTCTTCTAATCCTGATAATATTCCTATGTAGAAAAGATAATGTCCAAAAATCATTCTCCCGCGCTTAACCCTCTCTAAGTGGGGTCGGCATAACATGTTTTCAACAAATTGTAACAACATTTCGCTATGTTACGACCGCCGCCTGCCTAACATCAACTTATCTTAGTCGCCTTTAACGACACCTTGGTAAGAAATGAGGATAGTCTATTCTACTCAGCCAGATATCACACGGCGGTTCAACTTACCTTAGTCGCCTTTTACGACACCTCGGTAAGAAATGAGGATGGTCTATTATACTCAGCCAGATACCACACGGCGGTTCAACTTACCTTAGTCGCCTTTACGACAGCTCGATAAGAAATGAGGATGGTCTATACTACTCAGCCGGATATTAACACTTGGCGGGTCAACTTACCTTAGTCGCCTTTACGACACCTCGGTAAGAAAAGAGGGTTGTCTATTCTATTCAGCCGGATACCACACGGCGTAGGAAAGATAATGTCAAATCATATATCATATATTAATTAGGGAAAATTACTTACTGGGCATTATAACTGTTGTTTTGGAAATACAATATCAAGATTTTTTTAACGCAAGAACATATTCTCTTTTTTATATTTTTTTATAATTTTAATTCAAATGCGAGTTATATTGAGGAAATGACATAATGACATTACTCTTTTTTATTATTATTATTATCTTGTTTATGGCCTGTACAGCGCAAAATGAGCGCAAATCACTCTGCCAGTGTCACGTAAAATGGCAAATACACGAGTAATGGAATTTAGAATTTGCCTCGAAGAGAATGCACCAAATGAACTAACTACCTAAAATATTACAAAATATATATGATTAATGTACTCTTTTTTCTGTTAGTGATTTCATAAGTGTGTTATAACTCTTTGCTGTTTTTTTATAATTATACCATAGATAATACACTATATAGGATAATTATACTTTATTCAGACACGCGATACGTGTAAGCTAATTTATAGAATTAGGCGATACTTTGCGGTGATCCAAAATACAGGATTAATTTATTTTTCTTGCAAATAAATGTGCATGTGAATGAGATGAGAATGTTAAGGTGGATGTGTCGTGTTACAAAACTTGATAGAATACGCAATGAGTATATTAGGGGAAGTCTGAAAGTTGCGCCCATTACAGAAAAGATGAGAAGTGCGAGACTAAGTTGGTATGTAATGAGGAGGGATGAAAATCATGTGGCCAAAAGAGTTTTAAATATGAATGTGGATGGATGTATGGCTAGGGGAAGGCCGAAAAAAAGATGGATGGATTGTGTGAAAAATGATATGCATGTTAGAGGAGTGGCACCAGAGTAGACGAATGATAGAGGAGAATGGAAGAAGAAGACATATTGTGCCGACCCCACTTAGAGTGGGATAAGGGTAGGAGAATGATGAATTTTATTAAGCTATGTAGTTAAACGCTAGGAAGAACACTACATTAATCATAAAATAATAAGGAAGACTATATTTTTAATAAAATTTATAGTATATTTTTATTATATAGGTATTCACCATTTGTCTGTCACCCATAACACAAGTATTGAGTTACTTACTTTGGGGACGGACGACCGTGTGTGTAGGTGTCCCATATATTTATTTATTTACGGGCACAGGTGGGGTCGGCAAAACATATTGTAACTAGATTCGGCTAGGTATTTTACGACGGCTGCCTATCTGACGTCAACTTACCTTAGTCGCCTTTTACGACACCTCTGTAAGAAATGAGGGTGGTCTATTCTACTCAGCAGGACACCACGCGTATTGTCAACTTACCTTAGACGTCTTTAACGACACCTCAGTAAGAAATGAGGGTGGTCTATTCTATTCAGCCGGATACCACACGGCGTAGAAAAGATTACGTATGTCTAATTATAAATTATAATATCAATATTTTAGTCAGACCTACGAGTATATTACTATTAGATCAGGCGTCAGAAAACTAAAATCTTCAAATAAACTTCACCTTAACAGTTATTTCGATATTCCACTTGTATAAAAATTACTCTAAATTCAATTCACACTAACATTAAACATATAAACATTTTAATTTTATGTACTGAATGCCTCGATATATAACTTTTCGGAATGAGTAGGCGAAGCAAAAATAAGTTCACAAGGCCAGATAGAAAGTGTATTAACTAACATTAGTGAAGAGGTTGCGTTAAACTAATATCACATTTCGTTATTAATTAGCTGTCTGGCCACGTGTTGCTGTGGCTCAGCCTCGAATTTCTACAGTTTAAAATAATGTTCCGATCGTCACCAAACTGTACAATACCATCCGCTGAGTCATTCTAAATATTGTCTGAAAATTTCATTTAAATCAGTCCAGCCGTTTAAGAGTCTATAAAGGACATACAGACAAACATTCGTTTTTTTATATAAACACTAGCTTTTACCCGCAACTTTGTTTGCGTGGACTGTAGTTTTGGAATAAACCAGTAGCTTTTGTCACGCTCCAGCCCTGCATTTTTAACAAAACTATATGATAGGTTGATAATAGATGGCGCTCTTTAATGTCATCCTATTCCTGTAGTATTAACAGGATTTCTATAAACTATATGATATTTCGGTGTATAAGGAATAATTGTGCTGAATTTCATTGATATTGGTTTAGCGGATTCGCCCTGAAAGAGTAACAAACATTCATCCATAGTCACAAACTTTTGCTTTTATAATATTAGTAGGAAGTGGGATGTAATAAAAGGTATTACGTTTTGTACTAAAAAACTTGAAGTCTTTTAGTACAAAACGTAGGAATATATTCATCTATATAATGTTGAGGATATGTATTCGTGTCAGTATAAAAGTTCGTAAGTGTTATTGCTAGAAGCACGTAAATAAACTTTGGATACAGTAAATAAATGTCAGATATAAAACTAAACGCGATCCAAGATTTATTTGACAAGGACCATGCATGTCTGTTTATTCATTTCTTTCAATACGTCCAGGGTTGCCAGTGAAAAGAGATGGATCAAATATAAGTTTAGTTGCAAATAGAAAACCGGATTAAAATTAGAAGTCAAATTTTTGTATCCGAATAGAGGGAGCCGTTTCGCAAATAGTTACGTCTTCAGACACCCTTCTATCCCAATTATTTTCCATTCTCGAATGTTAACAACTGTTAATTTCATTGGATACTAAGCCAAAATCTATTTATACTAATATATAAAGCTGAAGATTTTGTTTGTTTTATTATTTGCATGCGTTAATCTCAGGAACTACTGGACCGATTTGAAAAACTTTTTTAATGTAAGATAGTCCATTTATTAAAGAAGGCTACTATAAAATCACGCTAATATGAATAGGAGTAATTTTTATACTATTTTTGAATTCCTAATTCAAAAATAATTTCGCCCTATAGCACTTCGAATTTAGCAGCTATATGTCGCTCTTTCAAGAGTTTGTTTAATGACACGAAAGCTATGAATGTTGTATATAAAGACATTCTGTAATTAATTGTAAAAAAAATTTACTTGAATAGAATAGCAACAAAAAGGATTACTACAGTGGTTTAAAATTGACACAGTAATGCAGGAAGACTCCGATATCTCTGGAATTTGTTTTGCAGGCGAATGTTTGTATGTCTATTTTTACATGGCGGTCCAGAAATGTGGTGCACATAAAAATAAACCGTCAGTCGTTTAACGAGTTGACATTTGGTTACGGTGTCACATTCAATACCTAATAGTTTCAACTATTTATTTATTAATTGTAATATTTTTTGCTACTTCCTCTAGCTTGACTTTAGAAGCATATGTCACTCTACAGTCCTGTAACTATACTAATAAATAGTAATAAATCATTATAACCATCAATTATTAACTAAGTTAATTCCCACCATAAGCATCACCTCATTATGGAGATACACTTACACTCGCACTCGTTCACACACACACACACACACACACACACACACACACACTCACACACACACACACACACAACACACACATACAAACACACACACCACAAATAGATATATACAATAATGTACCTAAAATAAAAATAAAAAATAACAGATACTAACCTATTTTAAAATTACTGTCACTAAATTAAATAACAATACTGTAAATTGATCTATTATTAAGGGAGGGCACTGGCTCCTGAAATACAGTTTATTCTAGTTTAGGGGCCAGGGTTCCAATATATTGTGTTCACTTTGTTTTTATGCACCAATAAAGATTATTATTATTATTATTATTATCCTACTCTTATCCTCCTCTAAGTGGAGTCGTAAACACAGTTACAAATACAGTTACAGTTATAAATAAACAGTCGTCTCATAATTTGGCGATGTATTTTACGACCGGCCGCCTGCCTGACTTCAACTTACCCTAGTCGTATTTTACGACACCTCAGTAATAAAGAGGGGTGGTCTATTCTACACAGCCGGATCTCACACGTTGGGTCCACTTACCTTAGTCGCCTTTTACGACACCTCGGTAAGAAATGAGGATGGTCTATTCTACACAGCCGGATACCACACGGCAGATCAACGTACCTTAGTCGCCTTTTATGACATCTCGTTAAGAAAGAGGGTGGTCTATTCTACTCAGCCAAGTACCACACGGCGGGACAATTTACCTTAGTCACCTTTTACGACACCTCGGTAAGTAAGACGTTAGTCTATTCTATTTAACCGGATACCACACGATGGGTCGACTTACCTTAATCGCCTTTTACGACATCTCGTTAAGAAATGAGGGTGGTCTATTCTACTCAGCCAAATACCACACGGCGAGACAATTTACCTTAGTCACCTTTTATGACACCTCGGTAAGAAATGAGGATGGTCTATTCTACACAGCCGGATACCACACGGCCGATCAACTTACCTTAGTCGCCTTTTACGACATCTTGGTAACAATGAAGTGGGTCTATTCTACTAAGCCGAATACCACACGGCGGGTCGTCTTACCTTAGTCGCCTTTTACGACACCTCGGTTAGGATTTTAGAAATGCACCCTCATTTCTACTGCTCTACTCAGTCTGCTCTACTCAGTCGAATACCACGCGGTAGAAGATGATATGGTTAGCCAATTAATTATATACCTCAGACAACCTTTAAATAATATTTCACATATAGATACAATATCATAAAATTCGACTAAATTCTAGTGACTCAACATTTCTTGAAACACTTTATTATGATGAATAACACTTTCAATTTACTCGGCGGAAGATATTTTAATTTTAGAGTAACATTCAACCTGTCAAAATATTATTGTTTCTTTTCATGATAAATTTGTTTATCAAGGTTTGTTTTAGCGACCACTTCAAAACTTAATAAATTTCTGCCTTTTGTTTCTGTGATGATATGAATGAACTATGATAACCTTAAACATTTCCGACTGCATTTATAAGATTAAATGCAGTAAAGCAGTCGCGCACCTCTTTAACGCTTTCGACGGTGCAACGTTATTACACGTCAAATTTGATAATCGCTAATCGATACGTTTATATACGTCGACAAATGTCTTTCTTTAATTACGTGCAAAAACGGCTGAAACTTGTACCAAATCATTCATGCTACGTCTATGCGCCGTATTGCTTTAAAATTTGGACTGATGGGCCGCTCCACGTTAGTTTTTTGCATCATAAGTAGAACGTCATCGTTAATCGTTATTTATTTCAGATGTTACAATAAAATAATTTTATTGTTACATCTGTACTATGGAATTCCGCAAAGTAACGCCTGCTTCTATAATCGTTATTTATTTTGTACGAGTATAAGAAAATGTGATGCCGTACAACAAACATTTCAAAACCTAAATGGGCCACTCGAGGTGTTAAGGCTAATAAACGTCCCTTAGTAGTTTTAGCACGTTTATTTGATTTTTATATTCCGGGGTTTCTTCCAAGAACTTTCCGGGCTCCTGTTTGGTTTCTACGGAAGTTCCTGCTGAACATAGGTCTCTTCTCGGGATCTACACACCATACAATCTTGTGCTGCTTGGATTCAGTGGTTCCCGCGCCCTGTTTGAGTTTGTCAGTCCACCTCGTAAGATGTCCACCAACGCTGTACTTTACGCAAATCTATCACGCACAGATATTGTGTTACGATGACAGTTATAAAGAGTAGCCTTCACGAAATAAAGTCGTACGGAGACCAATTTTAAATTAAACCTTACATCAAAGTAATCGTTACATCAGGAAATGATTATTCAGTAAATAAATGTTCACAAGATATTTTACCTTTAACGAACCTTATGTAGTTTGTTTTTTTTATTTTTTTATGGTATAGGATGGCAAACGAGCATGCGGTTTATCTTAAAGTAATCACCGCCGCCCACGACCTCTCGCAGAGCGAGTGCGTTGCCGTCCTTTAAAAAAGTGGAAAACACGTTTTTTGAAGGTACTTATGTCGTACCGATCTGGAAACACTGCCAAAGGGAGATCGTTCCATAAAATGGTGGTGCGCGGAATAAAATTATTTGAAAAACGCACTGTGGTGGATCTCCAAGCATCCAGATGGTGAGGATGGTATTTTAACCTGTGACGTACAGTGCGGTTATGGAATTTAGTGGCAGGAATCAGGTCATGCAGTTCGGTGGAACACTCTCCGTGGAAGATGCGGTAGAAAACGCATAGTGATGAGACGTTTCTACGCATCGCCAAACAGTCCAGTTGTTTGCTAACCGCCTTATCCCCAATAATACGAGCTGCTCTGTGCTGTATGCGATCGAATGGCTTAAGTTGGTACTGGGGTGCACCAGCCCAGAGATGAGAACAGTACTCCATGTGAGGCCGGACTTGTGCTTTATACAGCGCTAGTCTATCGACCGGCTTGAAGTACTGTCTGGCTCTATTGATAACACCCAATTTTTTGGAGGCCAACTTAGCCTTCCTTTCCAGGTGGTCGCGATACTTGCAGCTATTGGAGATGTCGAGACCCAGTATTTCAATACTACTCGAATCACTTAAGACGGTATTCTCAAAAGAGGGTGACGCGACAAATGGAGCTGTTTTTGCAGTTAACGCGCAAACTTGTGTCTTCTGGGGGTTGAATTGAACCAAATTTAATTTACCCCATTCAGAGATCCTCTGTAAGGTGGCTTCAACAGAAGACACAAGATTTTTCCGGCACTCATCAACTTTTTCCGAAGAGAGTCCTGCACTACCGGTGTATGTGGCATCCACCGTACTGTCATCTGCATAACAGTGAATGTTAGGATCATCTAACATGTCATTGATATGCAGAAGAAACAGTGTAGGGGATATCACGCAACCTTGGGGAACTCCAGCATTCACAGACTTAGGACTTTAGAAAGTCTTATTGCAAAATGAGCTTTAGCTTTAGAGCTTTTTTAACCTCTTCATATTTTCTTATATTTCTGAGATTTGTTTGACCTGCTAATCCGCTTTGGGACAGTGTGATGAGTCTAAACTCAATCTTCTCCCCAAAAAAGGAGAAATTAGGCCTTTATCTATGATTATATTTTAAGAAATATGTAATATTCAGACACCATTCTCACTAATCTATCTACTTATGTCTAACACTTTCTGTCATCTGGCTCTCAAACACGCGCGGTTCGCCAAAAGTTCCGGTGTAAATATCCGTTTTGGCTAAACCGCAAACGAGGGGCCATTTTCTTGGAAGTTATTTTATGATTTAGTGCGACTGAGATTCTACGATATACATATTCGCGGTAAACCATCTATACTTATAATAAATCTGTAGAAAGGTCAATTCTGTAACTGGAATATATTTCCAAAATAACTATCAGGGGGTGATTAGGGATCGATACTGATGCCAAAAATGCAATCAGTAAAATTTTTGTCTGTCTGTCTGTCTGTCTGTCTGTCTGTATAACCGTTATAGAAACAAAAACTACTCGACGGATTTTAACGAAACTCGGAACAATTTTTTTTCATACTCCTGGGCTGGTTATAGTATACTTTTCATCACGTTGCAATCAATAGGAGCAGAGCAGTGAAGGGAAATGTTGGGAAAACGGGAGAAGTTACTCCATTTTTTAAGCTTCCGTCGCGTGTGCAACCTTGATGGTTAAAGCTACACAGAAATCATGTATGACGGAAATGTTCTCCTTAAAATTATATAAAAACTATCCCACGACAGCATATGTCTATCTTTTATTGTTGACTCACAATAACACGTGTAACTCCCGATAGCTTAGCAGTTCGAAGCTTTCTGGTTATATTTGTCTACTCCTACATATATATTACTCTCAGTCATCCCTAAATAAAAAAGTGAATAGTTTTAACCATTGTATAAAAAAAGAATCATTGAAATCGGTATAGAAACACCAAAGTTATACATGAAATACGCTAATAATAAGCCATCGCGCGTGAATACTGAATCATGCTATAAGGATTATCACTACATAGTATAAAACAAAGTCACATTCTTTGTTTGTCCCTATATCCCTATGACTGCTTAAATCTTTAAAACTACGCAACAGATTTTGATGCGGTTTTTTTAATAGATAGAGTGATTCAAGAGGAATGTATAATAACATTCAATACGGAGTAGAGAAATACTGTAATTTTTGAGGTTTCTAATGTGATGTCGTAAATAATTACTTTTTTTCCCGCTTACATTGCAAACGCAGGCTAAACCCTACGAGATTTATCAAAATGATGTACTAAGTAAAGTCCGCGATGGTATATGTCTAGGGCTTCGCCCTATTGCACTTCGAATTTAGCAGCGATCGGACGCGCAACTAAATGTCGCTATTTTAAGAGTAACCTCTAAAGAAAACATTTTTGTATTGTCTAATGATAACAAAGCTATGAATGTTGTATATAAAGACATTCTGTAATTAATTTTAAACATAAAATATATAGGGAAAAATGTAAATATGTAGTATATGAATTTAGATATTAGATATAGCAGGAAATCTTCTTGGTATAGGGAGAGGGGAATTGTTTTTCTTCAAATTTAACGCGTGCGGGCCACGGGCAGTAATGAATACCTAAATTAAAACTACTGGATCGATTTTAATCATTTTTTTCACTGGGTGACATAGGCTATATATTTTATACCCGTGCGAAGCAGGGTAGGCCGCTAGTAGAAAATAAAACTTTGTTTATTCTGGACCTTTTTTAAACCTCTTACTTTATCACTTACTAGTTGTGCCAGTAGCTTCACCCGCATGGAAATCAGTTAATCATAAATTTTTTCCCGAATTGAAATTTTGAACATTAAAGTAGTTATCGTGAGTTAATTATACCACATTTTTGTATAACTTTCACCGTTTACTTAGCGTACTCAAGGAAAGCTTTAAATTTTGCCGTTTTCGCAATATTTATTATTGATGCTCCCTTCTATGATGACGTGACGTTACGTCGTGTTATATAACCTATAGCCTACCTTAGATAAATGGACTATCTTACACTCAAAGAATTTTTCAAATCAGTAGAGTAGTTCCTGAGATTAACACGTTCAAACAATCAAACAACTCTTCAGCTTTATATATTATCACGTATACCTACAAACTCGGGTTTAGCAAGAGTGTTAACGCATTGTAAGGTATATATTTTGTGTTGGCAACGATGATGAAGGTGGAAAAGATGACGGTTTGCGGGGAGTATTTCCATGAAAATGACGGTCGGAGGAGAAAGGTTCTCTTGCGTGTTCTGGGCTTGGAAGTGAACGCTGAACATGGAGACTGAATATATTATTGATAACGGTATTGGAGTGTCTTACAGCATCTTTTCCTTTTTCGCTTTGATATTGTATTGGCGTCATTTAAGCTATTAATGAAAGCATTTTTATGCTCTATTTGAATGAATGTTCAATGTATTCTCTATATATACATAACCATGACAAACATCTAAGAAATTAATAAGATCTGCGGCGACCAGGCGGTTCTATCTAATGATAATTCATCCATTAACATTCTTTTCGGAGGCTACGGTAAGTCCCGGTTATTATCGTAAATATCGGACAATAATCGTTAACCTTAAGTCGAATTTATTCTGTCTCCGTGCTATTGAGAAATAAAGGACACGAAGGCTATTGCGCTGTGTCAAAAAAATATACATATTTGCTATAAAGATTTTTCCATACGTAATAACCATAGTCTATTATGAAAATAATACTAGAATCACTCAAAAAAATTTTTATTGGTATTGGTTGATCCAACTTATATTTTGCCAATTTTTGAAGTCTATAAGGCCGTTTGTTGTAGGAAGGCAACTGCCAGATGATATTATTATATAAATCTGATTATTTTTGTTCCGCCGTCATAACGCTGTGTAAAGTAAAGGGCTTTAAACTAGTCGGGTTAAAAGGGTTATAATAAATCTACGATACGAATACGATACGAATGATACTAATAACAGAAACGTCATCTCACGGCAGAAAATCGGGCAAACATTGCATGTTGCAAGGCAAAGCCTCTTTAAACTTGGGCAGGTTTCTCAACTTGTTAAAGGAGCTTGGCTGGATGATTAAACCAGCCACTTTACCCTTACTCCTAGTGGTCGCCTAACAAAGACTATATGGAAAAAATAGGCAGAAAGAAGAAGAAAACGGCTGAAGGTTTGAAATGCTGTTATCCACTTGGAAGAACTGGCCAGAATCTTTAGTTCGCAACTGCAAGTTTACCCTTTTTTTTGGGACAAAATCAGACCTTACAACTATCACACTGTTCATAAACTGATCAGTAGTTCACATGTTCTAGGAATCGTTTTGGGATATGCAACTTTCCTCACAATATTTCCCTACACCGTAAAGCACACGACTTTGCCGTAATATAATGCATACTAAAGTTTTATTATGACCTTCCCCAGTACAAGTTAACCTACATTTGTAGGAAAAATAATTCATGTTTATTGATGTTGGGACTAGATTATCCGTTGCGTCTCTGGAAAATATTTTATTGATGCTTTAATTACAATCTTTGTTTTCTACAGGAAAACCTTGTTTTAATTCTTGGTCAGCGTTGCTATAAAGACGCTGTTTTATGATCGCTTATTTTTCTTCCTTTTCATTGAAGTACTCCGATGACCGTAAGCTCACTAGTACATTAAAAATTAAAGCGGCTAGTAACCAATATGTCACCTTCAACGTCATCCCAATAAGAGATCTCTTTGTGTCCACATTACTAGAGAAATATTTTATTGGTAATTGTCTTTGTTTATAGGCTCTGCCGTGTGGTATCCGGTTGAGTACAATAGACCACCCTCTTTCTTACCAAAGTGGCATTAAATTCGACTAAGATAAGTTGACGTCAGGTAGGCGGCCGGTCGTAAAATACGTAGCCAAATGTGTGACAACATGTTCATACCTTATACCTTACCTTACCTTATACATTAGTCGCCTTTTACGACACCTCGTTAACTCATAAGTTATTTTTTTTTACTTTTGCCGCGACAAAGAAATAATATAGGCAGCCATGTTTATGTTTACATAAGATTTACGAGTATGTATTAAACCTTTGCGTTTGTGGAACTGAAATATTTATATCTCTTGTCCGTGACTTAGTTAAAATGAATTTAAATATATAAATATAATTTTAGTCACACAGTATATTTTATGAACAGTTTATGTTGATTGACAAAAAATATATTTGGATACTGAAAGGGTGATAAAAGCATAGAGTTATTACAATAGAGTAATGCAGCCATACGCAGGTCTGTTAGTAAGAGTTTAGCAACAAATAATAGGAGTGGGATTATCCCTATCCACACTGTAGCAGCGTAGTGGGTTTTGGCCCAACCCATCTCACCAAATATGGAGAGAGCATTCCACTGCCCAGGTATGGGGTGCTAAGAAGCCGATAGCTAATTTTTTTTACTTTTATTTTGCACGAGCCTGTGAGATTGTTTGGACCTATAGATCTTGAATTTCCTACTAGAACGAAAATTTGCAACCCTTTCTTATAAGGCAATAAATAAAAGTAAGGAAAGAAAAGCAAATAGCAAGCAATGCTAGGTGCTAATAGAAAACTACGAGACTTATTAAACGTATTAAGGGCTGACTGGCCCGTTGGCGCAGTGGATAGTGACCCTGCCTTCAGCTCCGCGGGTCGCGAGTTCGATTCGCGCCGAGGGCCAACATTTTCTATAAATGAATTTGTTGGTCTTCGAGTCTGGGTGTATATTTGTATTTAAGTATGTATTAAAAAAAAATATATTCAACAGTTGCTGTCACCCATAACACAAGTATTAAGTTACTTTGGGGACGGACTACCGTGTGTGTAAGTGTCCCATATATTTATTTATTTATATTTATTATTAAGGGCTGCTGGGAACAAAGATTATATATTACAACTTAAGCCCAACATCACGAGTGTAAATGAAAATTTAAAAACTTTTCGTTCCACTTACAAATCAGTTAACGCTTTGTAAAACTAAAATAACTACAGCCCTAATGACTGTTAAAAATATATATGAGCAATATAATATTTAAAATGACATCACTCACTTTAACATTTTCTATGATTAGCATATAAAAATTTGTTTGTTGCTTCGTGCGCGTGGAAATCACTGTATTTAACTAAAGTTTTAATCATAAAAGTAGTTATTGTGAGTCAACCATAAGAGATAGACACATGCTATCACAGACTTTTTTGTAGTATTTTTGTAGATCTGCAATTCTCTACTACATTACTTTAATGTATCTTCGTTGGTATGCGCGACGCACGCGATTTTAACTTCCACAAGGCGTTGTTTTAATAACTGTCCAACCTTTTTAACACGGTTTTTTGTAAATTTACATAAAACCGTAATGTTATAGTAACCTTAACTTTCCGGAAGTATTGCACTACTTTATATAATGATGACAAAAACAGATGAGATAAAAAAATAAAAAAACCATCATCATCATCATCTTCCTGTCCTTATCCCACTCTAAGTGGGGTCGGCACAACATGTTATAAACATGTTGTAACATGATTTGGCTACGTATTTTACGACCGGCCGCCTGCCTGACATCAACTTACCTTAGTCGTATTTTACGACACTTCGGTAAGAAAGAGGGTGGTCTAATCTACTTAACCGGATACCACACGGTGGCTCAACTTACCTAAGTCGCCTTCTACGACACCTCGGTAAGAAATGAGGGTGGTCTATTCTACTCTGCCGGATACCACACGGTGTAAAAAAATGAGGTGAAAATACAATGTAGTAGTAATAGTTCATTCATCTTTGCAATTCAATGACATTATATTATTTTTCCTGAAGTTAATTGACGAACGTTAACGATTAAATGCCTCATAACAATAAAGACTTATTTTATTTATAGATAAGTTAACAATAACAAGCTTTACTTTGTAATATTATAATTAATTATATATAATCTACATTTGAATATTATTTTTATTTATTTATTGTTCATACATATTGTTAGAACACAGATAGAAAAGTAAAATAACATATGTACAAAAGCGGACTTATCCCTAAAAGAGATGTCTTCCAGTCAACCTTTGAGAAACAGATAGAAAACAGAGACTTTTAGACAAAAGATAAAAAAGATGCAATATAGAGAAAATTGATCATTTCAATTTACGAGTATATAAATTTAAATATTTTTATCTATAAATAAAAGCTATTATAAACACTCTTTAAGGGCTAATAGGTACATTCCTAGGTAATATTTGTCTTGATTGTTGGTCAGCACTGACGCCTTGTGGTATCCGGCTGAATAGAATAGTACCACCCTCATTTCTAGCCGAGGTGTCGTAAAAGGCGACTAAGGTAAGTCGACCCGCCGTGTGGTATCCGGCTGAGTAGAATCATATTGTCCTTTGAAGTTTCAAAAGAGCTTAGTAAAATAAAGATTATTTTAATTTGTTTTGATTTTTGACCTCAAAAAGGTCATGGGGAGCTTTTTACAAGCGGATATGTTAACGCAGAAACAAAACAATGTCTAGCGTGGCGGGGGTCGCGGGCGACAGGAAGTTTGGACGCCATCGGTCTTCCTCTTACAAATTGTTACAACTATACAAGATAAAATACAAGATTTATAATTCAAGAGGCTTTCATTTTCAACAGGATGTGTCTGGAAAATGTTTACTGGACTCTTATGCATGTCCGAGAAATAGATGAATAGCAGATTCAATATTCGTGGTTTTGCCGCGACACAATCGTTATTCGACTCGACAAAGATTAAAATTTCTAGTTCATAAAGCGAAGCGGAATCGTAGCACCGAACTCGTGAAACCATCAAAGTCTAACAATTCAGCAAACGACGCTTGATAACACAACGGCCGCATAACCGTAAAAAACCCACCATTGTCATTGCCGTATCAAAAAAGTATCTGTTTATTTCCCGTCCTACAACCTCTATGAAGTAAATTTTTTTATACCTATCATCCGAATATTGTATTATAAACCCTAACACTTACATTTAAGATTGATTTTGTTTTCTCGCTTCATCAATATTTATTTCGGGTAACCGTTTGTGGTAATAATAAAAGGAGCTATTTTATTGATATTCTGAAGAAGTCGACCATTCTAAAATGCTATATAAATAAAGGAAGCTTTGATGATGTTATTTGATACTATAATGTTACCGTAGATTTATAATAGTCGTTAATAGACATAACTTTTTTTTCTTAACACAATATAAATTCCATTATTTATCGTTCAGTTATAGTCATTAGTTATCACGGATTGGTAGGTTACACATATTTCCAGAATTATCTAAAGATATGCAGGCTTCTTCACCATGTTTTCTTTCACCGAAAAGCTTGTGCAAATTGCAAGTATCAATTAGACAAATAAGTTTTAACAGAAAAACTCGTTGAACCCGTGACCTCCTAGAAAGAGTCGCACGGTGTTACCACTGGGCTATCACAGCTTTCTGGGCTATCACAGCTTAATAAAGGTCGTCTATCTACCCAGTGTGAGTCTGTTACACGTTTTCCGGTGCGAGGTCGCTACTCTACCATTTCGAGACCCCAACGTCGATCGGTTCTTCGAACTATGTGCCCCGCCCATTGCCACTTCAGCTTTGCAATCCGTTAAGCTATGTCCGTCCCTTTGGTCTTTCTAAGGATCTCCTCATTTTTGATTTGATCACGCAGAGATGCTCCGATCATAGAAAGCTCTTTTCATAGCCTACTGAGCGACTCTGAGCTTTCTTTTGAGGCTTATAACGACCACGTTTCAGGGCCACATATTATCAATGGCAAAACGCACTGTTCGAAGCCTTTTAATCTCAGTTATTGACAGCATTTTATTATTCTAACTAATCTATGGTAAATTTTAGATTAAGCAGAGTGACATTAGTATAAGGATTTAAATAAAACAAAGACTAAAAAGAAGAAAAGGCAGATTAAAAATACTTCGTAACCACAGATAACGTAATAACCGTTCGAATTTACTAGAACATGAATATCGTTAATAATTTAATTTAATTAATATTGACTTTTGATAAATATAACCTTGGAAAAATAAGAAGCAATATTTCTGGAAAATTCTATAAAAGGATATCGAACCGATTATTTCGCAAACGGCTCTTGACAGCGTGATATCCTTACCATGAAAACTCCTGATTTTATTCCCGAGCGCGTATTTAGAGACCCCGTTTGTTTTCTCCTTCCTTATATATCCCGATTGTAAAACTTTATACCTTTGTTACCACAAACTGAAGTATTCTATCAAGTTTATTACCTAGGGAGCTCGGACATAAAAAAGAAAGATGTACGGAAAGAAAACAAGTAGCATTATTTCGGCTTAGTATTCGTTGTATATAATACTTGTGTCACATTATGTAAAGTTACTAGCTGGTGCCACGCGTTGCTGTGGCTCCGCCTGGTTTCTAATTCCCCTCGAAACAGAACTAACTCGACAGTTAAAAAAATGCTCTGATTGCCATCAAACTTAAAGGACAACCTGCTAGGTCAATATAAAGATATCTGAAAATGTCATTAAAATTTCTCCAACCGTTTCGGAGTTTATATTCGGAGATATACCTATATGTGGTATAAAGATATCACCCTCTTTCTTACCGAGTTGTCGTAAAATACGACTAAGATAAGATCACGGCAGGTGACTGCTCGTAAAATACGTACCCAAATCATATTACAACATGTTTATAACATGTTGTACCGACCTCACTTAGAGCGGGATTAGGGCAGGAGAATAATAATAGACACACACATTTGTGTGTGTGCGTGTATGTGTGTGTGTAAAAAAAAATCGTTTAGTAGGTTTTTTAGAAAATCGATCACATGCATCGCAACAGCTAACTGAGATACACTAAAATAATGTTCTAGATAATTGTAGATATACAGAAATACTATAAACAAGTCCGAGATAGCATGTGTCTATATCTTATGTTTATCTCTCTTATGGTTAAGCCAGCCACTGCAAATTATGTTGTTTTTTTTTAATTTGAATTCAAGCAATAAAGAGATTACAAACAAACTGCTTTTATGTTAAGATGTTGAGATTTTTGTCTAACAAAAAAAAAAAAAAGAAAGCATTGCATGTTGTGTTTACCTTAATATAGTTAAGTAATTAGCATTAATTTAGTATATATTATTATAAGTATGTAAGATTATATTAACTGCTGGTAAGCCTAATAAAGAGAAAAAAAAAAAAAAAAAAGATTTCAATACGGTATCAATTTTCACTGATTTCCTCACGGGCGAAACTTGTCGCAGCTATTGTGTGATATATGTGCCACTTGATATTGCTTATCATCAATTACATAAAAGCTTGTCATTTTGAAAGCTTTAATATCAGGGAGTTTTTACGACCGCACCGTATCAGCGAGATTAAATGTTGAATATACATATGTACTTGTGAGATTTTTATGATATAAGATATTATAATAAATATATGGGACACTTACACACACGGTCGTCCGTCCCCAAAGTAACTTAATATTTGTGTTATGGGTGACAGATAACTGGTGAATATATACTTATATATTTTTTAAATACATACTTAAATACGAATATGTATATTCGTATTTACGAATATGTGTATTCGTATTTAAGTATGTATTTCAGGCTCAAAGACCAACAAATTCATTTATAGAAAATATTGGCCCTCGGCGGGAATCGAACCCGCGACCCGCGAAGCTGATGGCAGGGTCACTCGCCACTGCGCCAAGTTAAAACGACTTTTAACAAAGCTTTTCACAACATTGTCTCTACTGTGAACCGACAGTTGCAGTCTAACTACAAAGGTACTCGTATTTGTAACTGAAAGAAAATAAGATAAAAACCGCTTTTCCTAAAAAAAAAGTTTAAAAAGTTGCCTAACCACATATTAACCATATGTAATGTAACGCTCTATTACTATTATCCCACTAGGGCAAAGGTTTCATTGCACCGTTTTTGGAGAGAATGATTAGACCATGCGGATTGCTAGGTTATACATATCCCCAGAACTTTCTAGAGATATGCAGGATTCCTCACTATATTTTCCTTCACCGAAAAGCGTGTGATAAATTGCAATTATCAATAAATTTATCAAATCAAAAAATAACGCATCATTCTGTAATAATTCGCGATTAGTTATTTTGTAATCTTATCCCTAATTATATTATGCAACTATGCAAAATAACGCCTAATTTTATAAGTGACTTAAATTTATCATACTTAAAAATTTCACTTACCTTCTAAAGCCATAAATATAGCAGCGCCCATAATGCTGTACAACACCAAACATATTGTCAAAAAGAAATGCGTAAACCACTTTTTCGAGAGTAACTTTAACTTATTGTAAAACCAAAATGCACTTTTCTCGCCCGCACTTAGTCCGCTTTTAGCCGTGTTCATGGTGAAATCTTTGAAGCCTTCAAATTGTTTGAAAACGAAATCGGAGGCTTTATTCTGATACATATGAAGGAAAGGGTTGAAGTAAGGACTCGCTTGTGGGTCGGATATATGAGAAGCCGGAGTCTGGACTTTTCCATAATATTTGGTAGCGGTTGGACCCCAGTAAATTGTTGATGCAGTGTTCGGCGATTTAGGTAGGGGTTGATTTGGTGTTGGTATTTGAAGGGTTATTTTGGGTTTTTCTGGTCTTTTCGGTGGTGGTGGAGGTGGATAATTTGGCGGTACTTCTAACGTATCCATTATTTAATAAATTATATATATACTGCAAGTTTTTGATTTAATTTCGTGGCGAAGATATAGCGCCGGCGCTTTTGTCTATTATCACTTTCAGAACAATATTACTCGAGTTATGCAGAATATAAATATGTTTCCAGTAGACGTCCGCGTGAGCTCGTCGTGGATGGACACTGGGATTATAAATAAAACTGGGTTCAGCAAGACTCCCACGTGTCATCGGTCCCTATCTATGCGTTACGCGTTTTTCACTTTACGTGTAATTCACAATTTTCAGAATCTGCGTACGACCTTTCCGATGTTTCAAACTTTTCCCGTTCCTCTTGAGTATTAAAAAAAATATAAATAATGATACAGTCGTTACGAAAATTGAACGAACTTTCGCGAATTTCTAACTTAGGTGAAAACTTTTTATGGGACAATTGAGTTAAGAAATTTGTAGCAACTTTTTCAATTTACCGTATTGTTCCTTTTTATTTCACATATAGCAATCTTTAAATGAAGTGATCTGTAAACTAGATAACAGTTTATCAATGGCATTGGATTATTGAATATTATCTCTTTCGAGATTATGCACTGATTTTGTAATATTTGCATCAAAACCTCAACATCAGATTTGTTGTTTTTTTAGAAACTTTTTTTTAGAAAGAAAATGACTTATCTAAATCGAAAACAAGTTAATTTATGTAAGCGTTTTAGCACGCGTCACTTTAAGCTGGGTTTGAATATTGCAGCGCAGCAGTTTAACGCATTTTTCTCATTAAGCATGACTTTTTAACATGTCAGTTCTCGTTACAAGTAAACTAAATAAAATTACAAATATTGAAAGCATGACTACATTTATGATTTACCACTGGATATTATTATATATCGTTAAATTATAAATGTCATTCAAAATTTCTTAATTAATGTTAGTCTCTCTATCTGTTACATATTCAACGATAGTCCAGTGGAGCAATAATCATAAATTTGCCACGATTATAGCTATATACACCGGGCTAACATTAAGGTTTAAAAAAACGTTTTTTTTCTACGGGCATCATAATTCCAAGTTCTATTTTTTCTCTTTTATTAATTCGTAAAACTAGACAAATTATACTCGTTTTATATTATTTAAATAACCTTAGTAATTTGTAAACTACTCATGCCGACGTAGAATTCCTAGTTCCATAGATAAAAACGGGAATATTTTATTTTTTTATTTAACCCCTCCGATTTTTTGTAGCTCTTTTAAATTAGAAAATTTCGTTAATTACTTTACGGAACTTTAATTTCATGTTAGCAAGCCCTATTCCTACGATAATAAACAGCAAAGACCAATAAGAGTAATGGCTAAGAAATCGCCCTCGACGTGTCAACCCACAAGAATAATTGAAGACCTATTAAGCCAGGGGTTCAAAATTGAAAACGCAGTGAATAAATTAAGATGATACAGTAAAGAGTCACTTAACATGTTCACTTTCACATTTAATAATGACGAAAATGTTACCAAAATTTACAACATAAAACACATTTTAGGATGAAAAGTTGAAATACATTCTATGAAATCATCAAAACTGGTACCCCAGTGTAAGAAATGTCAGGCCTATGGTCACATACAAAAATATTGCTCCAGAGACTGTATGTATGTACTCCGGTGAATGTACTGGAAAACATTTAGCTCAAGACGGCGATAAGCCTTCTGATGAGAAACCTAACAGCGTACACTGTGGTGATGCACATCCTGCCAATTATAGTTTTGTAGTTGCTAAACAAATTCAAAATTTAAAAATTAAAAACGTCAATAAACTATCAACAATGTAACGTCCAGTAATCTCTAAAAAAGATACTAATGGTTTGGGTAAAAATACAGAAAAGGTAAATACTTTCTCTCATATAAATAACTTTACGCCATATGCACAGACAATTGCGGAAAATTTGCCTCAATCATCTCAGTCGAATGTTGAGAAAAAAATTAGACGAGATTCTTAGGTGCGTTCAAAAGTACTTGAAAGTGGCGCTAAAGTTGCTGCAAGCAAAATTAAAAAATGAATAATAAGCTTAGAATCATGGCATGGAATTGTAATGGACTGCTAAAACACAAAAATGAATTACAAGTAGTCCTAGATATAGAAATAATAGGAGAAAAAAAATGTTAGCAAGCCTTGAACCTAGGATTGCCAACCTTAAAACCCTTCATATAAATAAATATAAATCATACCGTTCGCGAAAGCGTAGTATGTAAAGTAAGTAGCGGCCTGTTACTCTCCCACTGCTGGGAATAGTCCTCTTTTCTCCGTTTTTTTTTTTTGGAGAGAAGGATTGGAGCTTAAGACCTACAACGCTGCTCCAATGCGGATTGTTAGGTTACACATATCTCCAGAACTCTAGAGATATGCAGGTTTCCTCACGATGTTTTCCTTCACTTCAGCGTGTGATAAATTGCAATTATCAATTAGAAACATAAGTTTAAACAGAAAAACTCATTGGTGTCTGCCCGGGTTGGAACTCGTGATCTCCTCGAAAGAGTCGCAGTGTTACTGCCGGGCTACCACAGCTTTTTTGCGAAAGCATATAAGCTTAAAAAAGTGCTTATGTATTATGTGATAAACATATAATACATAAGCACTTTTGTATTTGGTATTACTCGACTTCTTTCACGTTTGTTTCAAAATTAATTGGGCCGTGAAAATATATTGGGACGAGTGAACGAACGGCGACAGTTTTCGTACTCGGTTTCGTCATCATCAAAATACAATCCTCAGACATGACTAAGTGGCGCTTGGATGAATCAAAACACTCGATTAGGGAATGACGCGATACTAAATATTACTTAATTCAAATAACATATTAATTCAAATTCACAGAATTAACTCAGAGTTCATAAAATTACAAACCATTGTTGATTGAAACAACAAGGTACACTTTCTTTTTTTTCACCTCAGTCATGTGGAGGGTGGAAATTAAAAACTAAATCACAAACATTTTTATATTGCTAATCTGTGTGGTATCTGGCTGAGTGGAATTCATCCTCATTTCTTACCGAGGTGTCGTTAAAGGCGACCAAGGTAAGTTGACCCGCCATGTATTATCAGGCTAAATAGAATAGACCACGCTCATTCTTTACCGAGGTGTCGTTAAAGGCGACTAAGGTAAGTTTACGTCAGGCGGCGGACGTAAAATACGTAGCCAAATCATGTGACATCATGTTTATAACATGTTGTGTCAATGCCTCTTAGAGTGGGATATAGGCAGGAGGATCTCCTATGGTTACCTCACAATAAATATTTGTATGTTAAAAATTTAATAAATACACCGATTTCCACGCAAGCGCAGCTGCAAGGACATCTAGTGATAAGGTAACGCAGAAATTATTTTCAGAATGGATTTGAAAATTATATTTCTTGTCATACCTGACTGACCCGTTGGCGCAGTGGGTAGTGATACTGTCTTAAACTCCACGGTACGCGGGTTCGATTCCCGCCGAGGGCCAACATTATCTATAAACGATTTGTTGGTTTTTCGAGCCTGGGTTTATATTTATATTTAAGTATGCATTTAAAAACTATATATGTATATATTCACCAGTTGTCTGTCACCATAACACAAGTATTAAGTTACTCGCTTTGGGGACGCCCGACCTTGTGTGTTAATCTCCTATTTATGTATTTATTATATCGGCTAATCGGCTGGATTAACATTGATAAAATTCGTTTCAATTGAAGAATAATAAATCATCATCCTCCTGCCCTTATCCCACTCTAAGTGGGGTCGGCACAACATGTTATAAACATGCTGTAACATGATTTGGCTGCGTTTTTACGAACGGCCTCCTGCCTGACGTCAACTTAGCTTAGTCGTATTTTACGACACCTCGGTAAGAAGGAATTGAAGATTAATAAATATGATAAAAAAAATTAACAAAAATATAAACATTTCTTCGCTTCATAAACATGATATATTTTCTGAAACTAATTATATTCAGGAAGTAGCGCGAAGCTGTCAGAGTCGTGATTTCATTTTCGGCAGAAGTCACCAACGGTAATAATTTTTGGAAGGGCGTTTTCTTAGAAATTATATTAACGGGAATTTTAAGCCGCGATTGCCGAATGGTGACACTGCGATATTTATTTAGGGATCGTCTGTTCTAACTATAGCAGATAGGAGTTTTCTAAATAAAGTATGTATGTCTAATAAATATATAGGACAATTACACACACGGCCATCCGTCCCCAAATTAAGAAACTTAATACTTGTGTTTATTTTATAATTATTTTTATTGTGTTATGAGTGACAGATAACTAATAAATACATACATTCCAGCGGCTTGGCCCAAGTGGAAATCAGTGTTTCACAAAATTTTGTATATACTGTTATTTTGAATATAAAAATAATTATTGGGAGTTAACCATAAGAAATAGAGATATGCTGTCCCGGACTTTCTTGTTGTGGTTTTGTAGATCTACAATGCTCTAGTACATTGTTTTAGTGTATCTCTGTTAGTTTACGCAACGCACGCGTCTAAAGCTCACTTCAACACAATTTACATAAATCAGTAATGTACTATTAATCAGCCGTGTGGTATCCGGCTGAATAGAATAATACCACCCTCGTTTCTTACCGAGATGTCATTAAAGACGACTAAGGTAAGTCGACCCGCCGTGTGGTATCCGGCTGAGTAGAATAGACCAACCTCATTTCTTACCGAGGTGTCGTAAAAGGCGACTAAGGTAAGTTGACCCACCGTGTGGTATCCGGTTTAGTAGAATAGACCACCCTCTTTCTAACCGAGGTTTCGTAAAATACGACTCAGGTAAGTTGACGTCAGGCAGGCGGCCGGTCGTAAAAACCCAGCTAAATCATATGACAGCATGATTATAACATGTTCTGCCGCTGCCGTACCCCACTTAGAGTAGGATAAAGGCAGGAGGATGATGATGAAGTACGTAAATGTAAACAATAAAATATATGTAACTAAGCGGCGGTAGCGGAATGGTTAGGGTAACGGATTGCGATCGGGAGGTCGTGGGTTCGAATCCCATTAAACTACCGACGTGAACCCACTCCTAACACAAGCATTTAGCTTAGCTGGAGCGGTTAACAAGTTTAAGTAATTTGTAACCCAAATGGCCAATAACCTTTTTAAACAAAAAGAAGAAATGTGTCATTTCATCCCATTTCCCGGTCCCGCTTTATCTCAATGAAAATGTGGTCACTTTACTGCTACATATAATCCGCGATAAAATCACACAAATATCTGTCTAAGTGAAAATAGCTCGCTAAACTTAACCTATAAATACATCGCGGAAATGTACATTTAGGCATTTTTATTCGTACGTGCGTACGAAAATTCCGAGTGCCGGATTGTTTATTCAGAAATAACACATGTTTTTGCATTACTGGAGTATCTTTCTGTGTATTATCATCGTGTATTTAAGTGACATCTAAATATATTGAGTTTGCTAATTTTATATTAAACTTTTCTACTATGTAGCTCAGTGGGTAGATAATGTATAGACGTAGACTATCCGTTTTCATACGTGATACAAGCAGGATTACATTTTAGCTTTGGCTTGGCTGAAAGTCATAACACTTAAATGTTCTGGTTTGGCTTTGACTATGCTTTGGCTACGGTTTGACTGTCATATGGCGAGACGTATCAATGATCGAATAATATTTAACCGACTATAAATATTTTTGTCAGTAACACCAAAATTCAAGGTTTAATCACACCATTTAAATTATGTCAGCGACGTTAATCGTAGTTTACAGTAACATCAGAGAGGACATATTTTACGACGGCCATGTGTGATTTGATGTGATCGAATCGATCTAAATGCAAATCACAACAGCTAGCTGTATGTACGATGTTTCGTTGATTAATTTACTTCCTTGCAATTAAACCTGTTTGTAAGCATCTAAATACAACTTATATAATTAAAGTAATCATCATATTTTATTTCCCAGTTGCCTAATTGATAGTACAGTAATAGTTTATTTAAATATCATTGCAGAGCGAAAACCTTGTCACTGCTACGAATAAAGTAAGAATGTATCTAAATAAGAATCAATATTTATAAAAAAAAGGCTATACAGTTTAACCATAATTTTGCTTCCTTGATTAATTAATTGTAAATAGTATTTTTTTAATGTGTAAAATTAATCATATAGATTTTAACAAATTTTGGTGCAAATAATCGAAATCTATGTTTTATTTTAGATTGGTACTATAGCCGAATGATTAGCTATACATGAACCGATGTTTAATTTCCCTTTTAATAAATTACGTACTGTAAAATCCATTATAGAACAATACGCCCCATCCGAAGAATAAAGTTCCTTAATTATGCTTAGGTATACTATAGAACATGTAACTTTATTCTGCGGATCGGGCAAATTTATAATATTATTTACTGGCTGACTTATGTATGTCGGCGGTGGACGTTACGATCTCCTTGTAATTTTGACAGGCAGCTAGCCATATTGAGAATCGAAAACTAAAGGGGGAAAAATGCATTAGAGTAAATAGATGAATCCTCTCCTGGTGCTAATTAATTAATTTAAAAAAATAATGTATTATTTTATGTATGTATATATACATATAAGTATGTCGTATAAAGAGATGCATTGAAAATATGGTAGGAATGTTAAATAACAATCTATTTTTAAAATTATCAATTATTTTTTTTAATAATTGATTTTTAAGAATCGATTATTTTAACTGTCCTCTTTTCTTCTTTACTTTTTTTTGTTTAACGAAATGCATATCTAATCTTATATATTAAAAGGAAAAAATCGATTTTTTTCTAGTTTATTTCAAATTGTTGTTCTTGTATTACCTAGTATTTTGTAACAGGTATTTGTCACAGATTTTAATGATAATTTTAGTGATATTTAGTATTTGGTTTTGCCTAGTACGACCCAACCCTACAGGATAACAACTATTTTACCAATATTATCGGTCTGAGTAAAATATTCTGATCTTATATTATAGTGTATTATCTATGATTCTGATTTGACAATTGACAATGATTGACATTAGTTGTATATTGTATTTTTTGTCTATGTTACTTGCAATCTTTCTAGTTGTTGTTTCGCAATTTTCCAATATTATATTAACTTTACTTAAAAACTGTTTTCATTAGCAAATTATGAAACGTGTTTATGTCTATAAAAATAAATTCGAAAATAATGGAAAACTTATGGCCGTGGAAGACACGATTAAAGATTTTAAAAAAGAAGTAGCTTTACTATTTGCATTAGACGAGGAAAAGCTCATGTTATATTCGTTTAACGGTTGTGAGATAAATGATGTGAGAGTCATAAGAGATGACGAGAAGATTTACTTACATGTTCAGAATGAAAATGCAACAGACTGTGATAACATTGAAACTTTTGAAAATTTACATGTTTCGGATGTCACGAAACATGGAGATTTGGATAAAAAAATTGTTTCTGATTGGATAAAGTTGAATGTTGGTGGGAAACATTTTACTACGTCCCGGTCTACTCTTCTTGTGAAGGAGCCTCTATCGATGCTCGCAAGAATGTTTGCCGAAGATAATAATGTGTATTTAATGAACCCTAGTGCTAAGGATAAAAGTGGGGCATACTTAATTGATAGGAGCCCAGAATATTTTGAACCGATCTTAAATTATTTGAGACATGGACAGGTGATATTAGATAGGCATGTCAATCCAAAAGGGGTTTTGGAAGAAGCTATTTTCTATGGTAAAGATATAGATAAAAGTTAATTTCTATATAATTTTTAATATTCTTGAGAAATACTTAATTTAGGTCCACCGCTAAGCACTTAAATGTAAATATATGGGACAGTAACACACTGCTGTCTGACAACAAAGTAAGTAACTTATTACTTGTGTTATGGGTGACAGACAACTGGTAAATATATAAATATATAATTTTAAATACATACTTAAATATAAATATACTCAGACTCAAAGAACTTACAAATCGTTTATAGAAATGAGCTCATAGTTTATAAAATTTACTTGCATTGTTGCACTTTGTTTTTTAATCAGTAAATAGCTGATGAAATTTATCATTAAGTTAGTTTTATATCTGTGTTTTATATTATTTTAATGCCAATTAATTCTAGTTCCAAAATTTTTATGATATAAAGTTGTGGTTATGTAAAAAGCATACAATTGCAGATTGTTGATAATAAATTTAATTCCCTTTTATTGAAATAAATACATGGGACACTTACAAACATGGTTGTCCGTCCCCAAAGTAAGTAACTTAATACTTGTGTTATGGATGACAGACAACTGGTAAATATACTTACATAATTTTAAATACATACTTAAATACATATATACACCCAGGTTCGAAGAACAACAATTTTTTTTTAGTAATGGGTTTTGTTGGTAATCGAACCCACAACCCACGGAGCTAAAGGCAGGATCACTACCAAATCTGCCAACACCAGTCATTAGTACATAGTATAAAACAAAGTCACATTCTTTGTTTGTCCCTATATCCCTATGTATGCTTCAATCTTTAAAACTATGCAATAGATTTTGTTGTGGTTTTTTTTAATAGATAGAGTGATTCAAGAGAAAGGAAAGGAAGGAAGAATTGTTTTTCTCCAGATTTAACACTTGCGAGCCACATGCAGTAATGAATAGATCAAAACTACTGGAACAATTTTAATCATTTTCTTTTCAATGAGTGACATGGGCTATATATTTTATACCCGTGCGAAGCAGGGGCAGGCCACTAGTTTACATATAAATTTTAATTTTTTAGGTATAGATTCAATGATACCACAACTCTATCAATTAATTCAAGAGTCAGCAAGTCATCGTGGTAAAAATCAGTCACTTAACAGGATGGATGTAATACGTTTGATAATAATGACTCCTACTATGTCGGAATTAAGGTTTCAGGGTGTTAACTTGGCTGGTGCGGACTTGAATAGACTAGATTTAAGGCATATAAATTTTAAGGTAAATATTAGTGTATATATGTGTTCCTGTAGTTTATTCCAATCATCATCTTCCTGCCCTTATCCTACTCTAAGTGGGGTTGGCACAACATGTTATAAACATGTATGTAACATATAATTTCCGATTTTTCCTTTGAAAACAATATAAAAATAATACATATCATCATCCTCATGCCCTTATCCCACTCTAAGTGGGGTCAGCACAACATGTTATAAACATGTCACATAATTTGGCTACGTATTTTACGACCGGCCGCCTGCCTGACTTCAACTGACCTTAGTCGCCTTTTACGACACCTTGGTATGAAAGAGGGTGGTCTATTCTACTCAACCGGATACCACACGGTGGTAAGAAGGATATGTAATATAACTTTAAAAAAAAATACAAATAATTTAGTCAGTTTTTTTTAATATTATATTTTTTTACAGGTCAAGTTATTGGTCTATTCTAAAATTAATAACATATATGCCAGTGAATTTATAAGAATTGATTTACATACTTTAAAAAATCTTTTATCACAGGCATTCAATTATCTCTGTAATAAAAATTTCATTGATTGGATTCCACACAGAACAAACTAACACACAAGTGTATATTTTTATTATTAGTGTGCATGTAAAAAAAAAAAATTATATTTGGCAACTTTATCCAACAGCTTACTAGCTTAAGTATGTTTAAGTAACAAAATTAAATAAAAGCATTCTGAGCAAGCAAAATAATTCTGTATAATTTTTTTTATAATAAGTGAAGAAAATTTTAAAATAAGTGAAGTTTTGGGGGAGAAAAATCAATATAGATAAGTTTTATTTTAAAAAAATGTTTTATCCCTGTTTTCGGGCTAAAATTGTTTTGAAATTTAGGTTGAATACAATCACAATTTTTCGCTGTCAAATGTAAAGTCATGGTGGTTCATTTGGGGAACGGGCGGTCTAGAGAGGTGAAAATACCTAGGATCAAGCCCCACCTGAAATATTATTTTTTTCATTTTTCTTTTCATTTTTTTATTTTATTTTTTTATATCATTTAAAAAATTAACGAGCAAAGCTCCGTCACCCAGGTACTAGAATAATAAATAGACTAGAATATTTTCCTGTAACTAATAAGTTGAATTATTATTTTCAGTATGCATGTTTGTCACGGTGTAACCTAAGTGGTGCAAATTTGTCACATTGCTGCTTGGAGAGGGCGGACTTATCACATGCCAATTTAGAGGGTGCTCAACTGTTAGGTGTTAAAGCGTTATGTGCTAATATGGAAGGTGAATATCATTTAGTAAAAAATATTATCATTCCCAGCTTTTATTAGTTTATTAGTTAACTGTAAAAGTCCTCTTGAAAGTTTCTTTACATTGTGACTTGTTCTTTAGAGTGTGACTAAATCTTACTGCTAAGCTCTGTGGTACTACTAACTATTGCACTTTAATCAGAAGGTTTTTTCTTTAATCAGAAGTTTTTTTTCCTTATTTTTCTTTACTTACCAGTTCTCAGTTGTAATTGTATGTAGTAATCATAATGGTATTAATTTTTTTTTAAACAATATATATTTTATTGATTAACAAAAAATGACCAATCGAACATATATAATCCATACTAATATTTTGAATGTTGATAATTTGTTTTATCTGTTATTTTTTCATGGCTACTAACCGGAGAAATATTAATAAAATTTGTTACAATTGAAGCTTAACCCATTAACGCCCAAAATAAAATTGAATAACTTATACAAATAGGACATTAATGAGGGTATCTTAACATGTGATTTCAAGCACAATCAATGGTACAGTTACAAATAAAGTCAACTCAATTCTCAAAAGTCGTCTTAATTTTGAAATTTAACATATATTGACTTAGTTAATGTATAGAAATCGGCTATACTCACGTCTCATTCTATCGGGTTAGTCCGACAAGTTTCGAACCCATCCGGGGCACTTATTCATGAGCTCTTTACACGACGTTATCGCGGCGTTACTGCTCATGAAAGTTTAAATTTCAAAAATATATTGACTTTTAATTTGGTAAATAACTCTATATCTTCAGGTGCTCTTCTAAAAGGATGTAACATGGAGGACCCTGCAGGTTCAAGAGCCGTAATGGAAGGTGTTAATTTGAAAGGTAGAATACAATTAATTCTTTATTTATATTCTAAATAAGATTCGTCAAATTGTAATTCAAATAAATGATATTCTTTATTCAAATAAACTTTTTAACAAGTACTGTCTTATGCTTAGTATTAAACAGATTAAATTCAAATTAAGGTTAATTTATAAATAAATAAATAATTTATTTTTTTTTTTTTTTTTATTTATTAGGATAACCAACAAGACTTACATTAATAGTACTATAAAATACTCTATAAACTATACAATTAAATGTAGTCTTAATTATAGGTTACCACTGCATGTAAAAGGGACACGTACATTATTTAAATATATTACTAAATAAAATATTATATAAAAAATAAAATTATAAAATATGAAATGTAACAATATTGTAAACTTAATTATTTCTTTTAAATTTAATTATATTGTGTCTGAAAGTATGGATGCTATCGCTAAATATGTCTACATCTAGTTCTTTTGATAAATAATTGTAGCGACGTTGTATTCTGTTCAAGGTGGCATGGTTCAAGGTGGCAATATATAGGACACTACTCATCTATGACGTCGTCAGCTGTTTTATTGCTTTTCTAAGTTATGGGTCTTTCTCTTTAATACTTACCAGTTGTGTAAGCGCTACTCTACGTTGTACTGCAATTTACCATAGAACAACTTTGGTCACTTTAATACTAAGTGTGCGTTTAGTTTTATTAAGTAACAGGTTCATTTAAGATTGTAATCTAAGGTCACTCCTAAAAGCACAAAAATCTTGTGGTTTGAATGATTCGTTATTTTGCGAAGTATCTTTCATTCAACATTCACTGTAACAATTTAGTGAATGTACTTGAAATGTATACATACATCCTCCTGCCCTTATCCCACTCTAAGTGGAGTCTGCACAACATGTTACAAACATGTTATTTAGCTACATATTTTATGACCAGCCGCCAGCCTGACGTCAACTTAGTCTATTTTACGACACCTCGGTAAGAAAGAGGGTGGTCTATTTTACTCAACCGGATACCACACGGTGGGTCGACTTAACTTAGTCGCCATTTACAACACCTCGGTAAGAAATGAGGGCGGCACTATTCTATTCAGCCGGATACCACACGGCGTCGTTCTTGAAATGCATGTTGTAGAATACAGTTCTTTTTATCATATTTTTATTTTTTTTTAAATGAATATATGGGACACTTACACACACGATCGTCCGTCCCCAAAGTAAGTAACTAATACTTGTGTTATGGTAGACAGACAACTGGTGAATATATACTTATATATTTTTTAAATACATACTTAAATACAAATATACACCCAGGCTCAAAGACCAACAAATAGATTTATAGAAAATGTTTGTCCTCGGCGGGAATCGAACCCACGACCCGCGGAGCTAAAGGCAAGGTCACCCACTGCGCCAACGGGCCAGTCAAAGTTATTATTTAATTGTTCTATATTATTTAATTATTTATTTAACTTGATAATTCTCATTATCATAAGCCATTAACCTTATCTTTTTAAACTTTGATAATCTCAAAATTCCATATACAACAAAGTTTAATATTATTTCAGGTGCAGACTTAGAAGGTAGTAACATGGCGGGCGTTAATTTACGTGTGGCAACATTGAAAAATGCCAACCTTCAAAATTGTGATCTCCGCACAGCTGTATTGGCTGGTGCTGATTTGGAGGTAATTTGTGAATATATTTAAAAAAGAAATAATAAAATTATTTTGTAATACTCCGCGCTAAAGTAAATAGAAAATATATATAATGCTATATTTTATTAATGAAAAAATGTTTCTGTTGTGGGGCAACATGATTGTTGAGTTTGTCGTAATGAACGTGTGTAGTGCTTGTATATGTGGTGGCGTTGTGTAGGTTTTTACATTTAGCATTATATATATTTTCTATTTACTTTATTGCCGATGATAATAATAATTTAAAAAAAAATACTTTTGTATTATGGATTTCCGCAAAGTAACTCCTGATTCTATGAATTGTTTATTTATATATTAACATATGAAATATTATAACAGAAACAGAACTGTCTCTATGAATGTCTGTTACAATTTAAACGTTTAATCCTCTGAACAAATATTGATGAAATTTCTTCTTTGCTATTTTTCGACGATGTTTTTTTTATCATTCTCAAAATTATATGTTTTTTTTAGAGTTGCGACTTATCGGGCAGTGATCTTCACGAGGCGAATCTGCGTGGAGCGAACTTAAAAGATGCCGCGTTCGAACTTATGCTGACACCACTTCACATGTCACAGACTATACGTTAATTTATTATTGTTAAGATTTAAAATGTACTCAAATTAAATGAAATTTTATTTGGGCTGTTTTTACTAAGTTATAAATATAAAAGTTACAGTGAACTGTTGTATAATTTATTCCTATTGTTGATATCACTTGGTCAGCTTTCTTTTTTCTTCTTTCGGTTTTCTTAAGAATAAGTAGATTTTCTCTTTTACGTCCATATTCAAATTCAAAATATTCTTTATTCAAATCAACTTGTAAACAAGTGCTTTTGAATCGTCAACTCTACTGCTGGTTCGGAAAGCTGTTCCTACCGAGAAGAGTCAGCAAGAAACTCGGCGGGAACTCTTTTAAAAATATAATTCTTAATACTAGTTACATGTAATCGTTTTTATCCTGTACAGTGTCGAACAATATCTACATCCACGCATTCTTATCGTCTAAATAATCCTCAACAGTATAGTAGGCTTTCTGTATCAGCCTTTCCTTAATAGTGTTTTTAAACTGCTGTAATGGCAGCTAAAATTGATTATGGAATTGTATTATAGAATCTTATACCCAAACCCACAAACGACTTACGTACTTTTTCAAGGCGCAAAATATTCTTTATTCAAATAAACTTGTAAACAAGTGCTTTTGAAACGTAAACCCAACTGCTGGTTCGGAAAGCTGTTCCTACCGAGAAGAGTCAGCAAGAAACTCAGCGGTTGCGCTTTTAAAAATATAATTCTTATATTACCTATTATAAGAATCATCATAGCGTAATAAGTAAACCTACTTATCGTCTCAGCGGGCGATGAGGCGAGCTATGCTTGGAGTATCCCTATATGATTAAATAATAAATTAGGAGATCCATAAAAAAATCGAAGTTACTTATTATTGCTTAGCGTGTGGCAAAGCTGAAGTGGCGATGGGTGATGCTCATAGTATGTATTAGGTTTGGGGTCCAAAAGAAAGAGACCGGTATCCAGCAGTGGACGTTAATCTATTGATGATAAAGAAAATCTGGTAATCTATAGGTAATTGAATTATGGGGCATTGTAACTTATTATTTCTTAAATTTTGAATTCTGTAACAATTTTAGTGTCTCAGTTACAATTCCCATACTTTTATAGGTTCGTACCTAACAAATTTACGAGCATATTTTCACTACATGCAAGTAAAAGAAAAAAATAACTCTAAACTAAATAATTTATAGAATTAGGCGTTACTTTGCGGAGATCCATAATACAAAAGTAATAATAAAATTATTTTGCTATAATCCGCGATGAAGTAAAATAGAAAATATATATAATGCTAAATGTAGAGTGCACAATCGGTTATCATACCTGATACATGCAGGAGTCGTAAAAAACACATGCACAAACCTCCACTTACTTTTGTAACTCTAAACTTTTATTTCCGCAACCGCAACCAAAAGGAGTATACTTGTTGGTTAATTATAAATATTAGTCTTTTTTAGATATATTAGTAGTAATTTTATAGAATATTAGTGGTTTTTATAAATATAAATATATGGGACAATTACACACATGGTCGTCCGTCCCCAAAGTAAGTAACTTAATACTTGTGTTATGGTAGACAGACAACTGGTGAATATATACTTATATATTTTTAAATACATACTTAAATACAAATATACACCCAGGCTCAAAGACCAACAAATTCATTTATAGAAAATGTTTGCCCTCGGCGGGAATCGAACCCGCGACCCGTGAAGCTGAAGGCAGGGTCACTACCCACTGCTCCAATGGGCCAGTCAAAAAGGGTTTTATCTCTAAGTATAATATTTCCATCAAACCAGTTAACACTTCGGATTTATACATATAAAGTAAGAATTAAATTGTGAAATTTTGCCATATTTAATGTGCCAATTGATACCAAGCTTTTCGATGAAAGAAAACATCATGAGGAACTGTAATAAAAATACTTAACACATGGAGTATTCCATGGGTTAAGTATTTAACTAAATGTAAACATGTCAAAACAGGTACTTTATAGTAAGCATTATCTGCCTACTATAAAGTACCTTTTTTATTACAACACATTATACTAACATTAAATATAATTTTTCATTCTTTTAAAGAATTAAAAATTATTGATAGTATTCGCACCACTTTATTATGGCGTGATTGCTATCTATAATTTTTACAAACTTTGAAACAAATCAATAAGAATATTATTTAATATCCACTTTTAAGAACCCAAACATAAAGGTATTATAAATTTTTTAAAGAAAACGATGGATAATATTAAATACACTAAATTACTACACATTTAAGTATCACAGAGTGAAGCTCGTAGAATATTGATATTATGTTACGTTGGTTAATCTAATGCAATTACCATTTTAGGTAGTTTACTTGGCTAATTTGTATCTGCTGAATTTTATTAAATTATATATTGCTGTTTTGCTATACTAAAGGTATAAATATTTAATTTTAGAAAATAACAATCAATTTATGAAAATTACATTTATAAATATTAGAGATATTCTTTTGACAACTGCAGTTGAATCCCAATTTTTTCATTTGTTAATAATATTATTGTAATGCCATATTTGTCACTCCTGAATCACATGGTTTTTGTTTGTTTACATCTTGTTATGTTTCTATACTTATGGAGTATGTATAGTAAAATAATAAAAAATTTGAATCACTTTTTAAATGTTAATAATAGTAATATTAGTTAGTTACTTTTACCTCATGTATCATAGTTCTATAACTTTACTTGCGATAAAATTTTCCATTTCCATTATCGTTTTCCAAGTATCTGTAGTACTGTGAATTCTCCTTAATTAATACACCATTGTCTAACTCGCATTATGATTACGATTATGCAAAAAACTTTTAACAAATCATATTTATGATTAACGCAAGTTAACCAAGAATTATAGTTTTTTAAGTTATATACATTTTTGACTAATTAACACTTTACATGCCATATAATGCCATTCCAAAGTTTTTGTGATGGATAATATAATTTTAACTAGATCAAATCTTTCAGTTTTATTAGACAATAGCGTAATTATAAAAATTTCACAATTTAAATAATACTGTTTTGAAAATATATTACTCCCAGGATTGCTCAGGTTTTTAGTTTTGCTACACAAGTAAAAACACGTGTTTTGAATAGGAATAAACGGTGTTAATTTTAAAATACACAATTTTTAGCAGCAATACAGGCAGAACTCTTAATTCATTATAAGCCCGTCGTTTAAGCAAACTAGCAATTAAACTAGCAACTAAGCAATTGTTATTCATTTTCCTTAGTAATGAAAATTTTAAATCCATTCATCGCAAAATATGAGTTTTTGAGTTGTACCGCTATTGCTGCACATGACCGATATATCAATATACTGAACCGGTAATATGATATGGCTTGGGTCTGGAAAATATTTCTGATGGAATACAAGGTACCTACTATAACTATCAAACAATAATATTAACCAATAATGTTTTAAACAATGAAACCAAATTATGATCCGTTCTAGTGTGCTAGAGCCCCCTTATCCACGGATTTGAGAAAAAATCCATTGGGTCCTACTTAAGAAGTTTCAAACTTCATAATGTTTGTCAATTATACTAATATGAATACTATTTTGAAGACACAACCTTCTCTTGAGTCTCTAGCATTGAAGCAGACTTTTACAGCCTTATTCCAAAATTCCCAATGGTTCAGGCGGCAAAATAAATTGTTAGTGAATAAAAGCATTCGCGCTGTGAAAATGTTATTACTAATGTCAATAAATGAGGCTAAATAATTATGATTCGACTAAAGCTCTTCATATATGTTCATCTGCATCATCGGGCTCGTGGACACTTCCCGGCGGAAGAGTTCGCAGCATATTTAACCTGTAATAAATAAGTTATTCTTTAATAATGTATAGATAGAACATTAGTTTGCAAAGGTAGTCTTACAGACAATCTTGGCATTGATATCCCCTGAGTAGAATAGACCACCCTCATTTCTTACCTTATTAGGTAAGTTGACGTCGGGCAGGCGGCCGGTCGTAAGATACCAAATCATGTGATAACATGTTTAAAACATGTTGTGCCTACCCCATTTAGAGTGGGATAAGGGTAGGAGAATGATGCATTGACAAATAACAGAGATTTTAAATTTTAAAAATATATTTTTAGCTTCTACTGGTCTTAAATAGTGTCTGGAAAATATTTTTTACAGTTATATTTTAAGTATAGAATAGAGACTATAATTATAAATAATATTTATTTTTTAATAATAAAATATAAGGGGTATCTGTGACAATCTTTGTGTTATGTTAAATATCTTTGATTTTGTACTGTTAGCAGTACCAGGCTAAAAATATTATGCTTTCCAAATACTGAATTGTATGTGACAATTAAGAAGCATATGTGACAAAGTTCCAATGATCATCACTAATATGTCTTTTAAGCTATTCTTATATCACACACTTTTTTGCATCACTATAATAGAGGAAAAATTGTACCAAACATTTTTTGTTATATCTCAAACGGATTAGGCAGTTAGCCCATTGGACATATAAGCTTCAGTTTTAATTGAAAGTGAAATGGACAGACTGACATACTTTACATCAAATATTTACTTGCCTTCATCTAGTCAAATCAATTGACCTAATCATGTGCTTCATCCCATAAAGCATCAACAGCATATAGCCCTTAGACGTCATCCCAATGAGTACTCTCTTTGGCAAGGACCAGGTTTATCTGAAAATTATTGCAAAAACATTTTAATAAATATGGAACAAGCTGTGATAGCTCAGCGGTGAGGCCGTGCGACTCTGTAAAGACGATCATGGGTTTATACCCCGCGCAGGCACATGTCTAATTGACAATTGCAATTTATGACACGCTTTTCGGTGAAGGAAAATATGGTAAGGAAATCCGCATACTTCTAGCGAATTCTAGGGATATGCGTAACCTACCAATCCGCATTGGAGCAACGCGATGGTAGGTCTTTGCTACAATACTTCTCTCCAAAAAACGGATAGAGGAAGCTTATGGTTCCCACTGCTGGGGTGGATAACAGGCCGTTACTTTAAACATACACATGCCAATTTTTGTGTTTACAAACAAAAATGATTTATATTTGAAACATTTTAACTCACTTGAAGAATATCAGCCATTGTATCAGATATTAATGAATTCATTGCAACAACAGTAGCAGTGCCTTGACCAGACACAGTTACTCAGACAAAAAATCCAGTTGAAATGTGCATAACTAAATGGTATAGTATGTTAAAGTATCCTGAACAAATAACTTTCTGTTAAATAATTAAAGTATGTCTATAATCCCATATAAGAATAAAAACCATTCAGAAATAACCACTTAAAACATAGAATAAAACTGATATTGGGTATGACATATGATATACAACACTTCAATAAAGCATACACAATAAATATTACTATAGAAGGAAAAGTTTTATTTTTATTATTTTAGTTTTATTTTTACTTATATTTTAAAATTAAAAAATAAAACTTCCCAATATTATTACAGTTCAATAAAAACACTAAGGATATACTATAATGCTATATGCTTCGAGGTCCCTGCTTTATATAGTCCGTCAAGAAAGTCGTGAAAAAAAAGGAAGGCGCCACTGTTTTTTACATGGTATCTCTATATACTTCGATTAATAAATTTTGATACTTCATTTGAAAAAAAAAACAAAAGTAATAATAAAATTATTTTGCTGTAATCCGCGATGAAGTAAAATAGAAAATATATATAAAGCTAAATGTAGAGTGGACAATCGGTTTTCATACCTGATACATGCAGGATTCGTAAAAAACACATGCACAAACCTCCACCACCGCCACCACGATACACAAGCACTATATACGTTCACTTTCACAAACTCAACAATCGTTTCGCCCCGCAACCGATAGGAGGAGATAGAAATCGCAAAGCCTTTGCTTTGCGATTTTGTGCATGTATTTTTTACGAATCCTGCATGTATCAGGTATGATAACCGATTGTCCACTCTACATTTAGCATTATATATATTAGGTCCTTACAAATGAAATTGGCGTTTTCTATGGGAGGAACATAAGGTCGTTTTTTTAATGAAATATATTTATTTAATCAAAGTATGTACCATTGCTATGTATGCACTTTTGCCATCTCATAGGTAGTTCATTGATCCCCTTACTAAAAAAACCATTCGGGTGGGAATCAATAAAATCTTTGAAGGTGGTTTGGACTGCCCCATCGGAGTTGAATTTTTTTCCTTGCAAGTAGTTATCCAAATTGCGAAAAAAATGGTAATCTGTTGGAGCAAGGTCCGGAGAGTCCGGTGGATGTCTAAGACATTCTAATTGAAGCTTCTCTGATTTGGTAGCCGTCTGTTGTGCAGTGTGTGGTCTAGCGTTGTCCTGAAGCAGCAGTGGCCTAGAGCGATTGACCAGCCTCGGTTGTTTAGCAGCTAGCTTTTCCATCATGGTTTGCAGTTGCTGACAATAGATATCTGCCGTAATCGTCTGACCAGATTTAAGATTAAAGCTGTAGTGAACGACACCGGCACTAGTCCACCAAACACTTACAAGCAACTTTTTTTTAGTCAATTTTCGCTTAGGGCAGGATTTGGCTGGTTCGCCAGGGTTCAGCCATTGCGATGAGCGCTTCCGATTATCGTAGAGGATCCACTTTTCATCACAGGTAATGATTCGATTTAAAATTCCTTCATTATTGTGCCGGTTGAGTAACGTAACGCAGCAGTCGACGCGCGTTTGTCGGTTTGCTTTACTCAATTCATGAGGTACCCACCTTTCAAGCTTTTTCACCTTCCCAATTTGCTTCAAGTGGATTAGAATAGTTTTATCACTAACACCGGAGCCTGCAGCTCACTCGGACGTGGTTTGCGATGGATCCGCTTCCACGATAGCCTTCAATTCTTCATTATCAACTTTGGTCTCCGGCCGTCCACGAGGCTTGTTCTGCAGGTCGAAATTTCCAGAACGAAAACGTTGGAACCAAAAACGCACTGTTTTCTTTTGCGACACCGTCACCATACACATCATTAATCCTTCGAGCCGTTTCTGCAGCACTGGTGCCACGGTGGAACTCATACCTACTCCTAAAAAACGCGATATTTCATGTTTTCCATTTTGTAAACAGAGTGACACAAATAAAAAACAAAAGAAGAAAAAACAAATGAATTAGAGGGTTTGAAACACAAATGGATGAGTAAATAGCTGTATGAATTTGAATTTGGAATTCCTAACCATAAAGGTAATATTTGAGATCAAAGTGGCCAGTACGACAAAACGCCAATTTCATATGTAAGGACCTAATATTTTCTATTTTACTTCATCGCGGATTATAGCAAAATAATTTTATATTACTTTTGTATTATAGATCTCCGCAAAGTAACGCCTAATTCTATAAAAAAAAAACAGTTTATGATAATATTATTTAATTAATCATAGTCAAAATCAGAATCAAGGTATTCAACTCCTGAAAGATCCAGCACAAGGAAGTTGCTCCATTTCTGCATCTTCAGATTCACTGGAACTGTCGCCTACTGTTATGATCTGTTGGTCTATATCATTATACAGAGTCCCACCTCGAGCATAATATTCATTTTCAATTTTAATGACATGGTCAGTACAATTTTTCCATTCTTGTGGGGTAACTGATTAGAATGCTTCTTCTGCCAACTTTATAATATTTTGACCACCAACATTTTTTTGGGCAATACGCTTTTTTAAGATGGCCCAAACCAGTTCAATGGGGTTGAGATCACAATGATAAGGTGGCAGTCTTATCACTGTATGCCCATGTTCCCCTAAAAGCTCATCAATGTGGTACACCGGTTCAGGTTTATGTTTTTTTACTAACATTAATAAGGACGGTTTTCTTAATGTGGCATCAAATAAAATATTGTTTTCACGTAACCACATTTTGATCTCTTCAACACGTGAACTAGATGTCGGAGCCTGGTGAAAAGGTTCAATTTAGTAATCAAATTTCAGATTGTACATGAAGCATACATAATGATAAAGAATGTGACAATAAGAAACATAATATGTAAAAAATAGTACCTTGTTCATTACAACTGAATGATATGGGGCATTATCCATAACAATTATTGATGCTTCAGTTAAATTAGGTATTAACTTTTCAGTTACCCATTTTGTAAAATTATGTGCATTCATTTCAGAATGGTAATCTTCAGTCTTGTTTTTACCACTAAATATTAACAATGCATTATTCACAAAACCTTTTTCACTACCAGCATGCAAAATTATCCACCTTTTCCCTTTAGATACATTTTGTTGAACGCCAGAAATATTTATAGACTGCCAACATTTAGTTACTTTGTAGGAGTCATGAATATAACTTTCATCTAAATAAATTATGTTTTTTTGAAGCTCTTCTGGCAATCTTCTATTTTCTAGAATTTGCTTCAAATAATATTCACGTTTTGAAGCTATTTGGCTTTTGGCTTTTCTATAAGCGCCAGTCTATTTGTTTTGCATTTTTTGAACTTAAATCCAATTGAATGTAATATCTGTCTGAGAAGTTCATGGCTGCCATCAAAATCTAAGTCTTGTTTCACCACAGCTAATAGTTTACTTAGCGTAGGTACTTCTTTTTTGACTATGTAGAAAAATTGAACTTTTTGACGAATGGCACATAGACTGAAATCATCAATCGGTTTACTAGGTCGGCCCTTCCTTTTTTTTCCAGGCGTTACAAATTTGCCTCCATTTTTCATACCCTCGTCCACTATACGTCGAACGGTGCTTTCAGAAACACCTGGAAGAAAAAAAAAATTCAAACATTGTAATAAAAATACGAAAGTATCAAAATTTTCTAAGCGTGGTAATATATGAAAGCTATACCTACAATAACATAACCTTTTAAAATTCGTAAACAATATTATCACAAAGCTAAAATATCACTTGAAAATGTACAATTTCATTTCTGTTACAGTGTCTAACATTAAAATACGAGTACATACCTGTTATTTTAGCTGTTCGACCGTAAACATCTCCCAAATCAGAAAATAACTTTCCCGTTTGAAATTCACTCATAAATTCTTGAAAAACCTTAAATATGATCTGTCTCGTATTACTTTTATAAACAGTGCGATTCATTTTAACCACAAAACGGTTAAACGATAAGAAATATTCGCAGTAATTAATAAAAATCCAGTAAGCTAACCACAATAACCTCTGATATGACAATTGATGTACTCAGTTAGACAGGAATACAGTGTTGCCATAACATGTAAAAGCTTTAGTTCTCAAAAAATTCTTTTCATGACTTTCTTGACGGACTAAAATATAAAATAGGTTGAGATATACAAATAAATATATATATAAATTGAAAAACACTAGCTTAAACTGTACTATATATTATAGAAAAAGAATATAGCACGAAAAATACTATATTTTTATCGCTAATTGCAATTGTCGTGCTTTTTTTAATTAACTTTGAATGGAACGCACCCGCAGCACTGCATAGGGAATGTTTGAACGAAACTCATTCATGTATTTACGGGGCTTAGTTAGTTAGTAACTCAAACTCCGTGTCATTATCCAGCGAAAAGTAATAAAAAATAATCATGGAAAAATAAATAATGATTGAAAATAGATGTGTACTATTTTTTTTTTCCGTGGATTTCCTAAAAGTACTATATTTTTTTGATTTAAAAAGAAAAATACTATTTTTCTTCAAAAAAAAGGTGGCAACCCTAATCGCGCCCTTTTTGATTAAATAGGGGCAACACTGTGCCGTTATTGTTTCCGGTGGAGTCTTACTATATATACCGATAAAACGTTTCAGTGACATTCAGTCTTTGTTCGTCATTCAAGAGAAGTGCATCTCGAAACGGGAATTGTGGTATTCCTATTATATCGTGTTATTGTATATAGTGTGCGTTAACAAGAAGTTTATGGAATTGTCTAATTTTAATTAAAAATCATTTGTTGGTTTGTATATTTTTGCGTAAGTAAAAAGTGATTACAGTTATATATTACGTATAACGAACGTTACAGGTGAGTCAGTACGTTTCAATTTTCTTCGTATTAAATAGTGCAAAAGTATAGTTTATTTGTTATTAAGTTTTGGATAACTATTCACATTTTATCCGAGAATGTTTGTTGAAATTCAAACATTTGAGTTGTTGAGTTTGTGATAGTGAATATATATATTGCTTGTGTATGGTGGAGGTTTGTGCATGTGTTTTTACGAATCCTGCATGTATCAGGTATGATAACCGATTGTCCACTCTACATTTAGCATTATATATATTTTCTATTTTACTTCATCGCCGATTATAGCAAAATAATTTTATTATTACTTTTGCATAATTACTCGGTTTTAATCATAGCTTAGGTAAATATAAACATTGTAATCTTTAATATTTAATGACTAGCGGCGTCTGACTGCCCTCCTGTAAAAGCTACAGGGCTTTTTCTTCTCATTTAACAGTATAGTTGAGGTGGACACTGCAGTGTTCTTTCTTCCCATACTGTGTAGGCGTTTTGTTGGTAATGTTCGTTTTCTGTATCGTCGAACATTAGCTTCAAAAGCGCGGCAGCTTTGTTAGACGTTTTAATAACGGGCTAGCCATTATAAAGTTGTCGTACTGATTTCTGAAATTGCGCAGTTTTGCTAATTCGTACGTCATTAACTTTAACATTTTTTTTGGAATGGTTATGTGTTGCGGTTGGCAAAGAACCGGTATTTGGCACCTGCAATACATGTAAAACCTTAATTATTTTCCCAGTCGCTTTTGGCTACTGATGTATGAGTGCACGCTTACATCTGTGGCTGAAATTACGGGAATCTAACTTAGCTTCATAAATTCAGACTTCACTTGAGTATTAGTTACCTCAAATGCATTTTCTCAAATTACAGAGGTCGAAAACTGCGATGCAGGGTCTGCACTGTGTAGCTGGGAGAGACATGGCACCACTAGGTGATGAAGCGGTCGAGGACGTCTCGCCATACGCTACCGCGGAACGTAGCCGAACGTGAAGACGCGTACGACGTCTTCGGTCCTGTTCCTGGTGGTTTGTATATTTTTGCGTAAGTAAAAAGTGATTACAGTTATATATTACGTATAACGAACGTTTCTGGTGAGTAAGTACGTTTCAATTTTCTTCGTATTAAATAGTGCAAAAGTATAGTTTATTTGTTATTAAGTTTTGGATAACTACTCACATTTTATCCGAGAATGTTTGTCGAAATTAAAACATTTGAGTTGTTGAGTTTGTGATAGTGAATGTATATAGTGCTTGTGTATGGTGGTGGCGGTGGTGGAGGTTTGTGCATGTGTTTTTTACGAATCCTGCATGTATCAGGTATGATAACCGATTGTCCACTCTATATTTAGCAATATATATATTTTCTATTTTACTTCATCGCCGATTATAGCAAAATAATTTAATTATTACTTTTGCATAATTACTCTGTTTTAATCATAGCTTAGGTAAATATAAACATTGTAATCTTTAATATTTAATGACTAGCAGCGTCTGACTGCCCTCCTGTGAAAGCTGCTGGGCTTTTTCTTCTCATTTAACAGTATGGATGAGGTGGACACTGCAGTGTTCTTTCTTCCCATACTGTGTAGGCGTTTTGTTGGTAATGTTCGTTTTCTGTATCGTCGAACATTAGCTTCAAAAGCGCGCTACTTTGTTACACGTTTTATTAACGGGCTAGCCATTATAAAGGTGTCGTACTGATTTCTGAAATTGCGCAGGTTTGGTTATTCGTACGTCATTAACTTTTACATTTTTTTTGTAATGGTTATGTGTTGCGGTTGGCAAAGAGCCGGTATTTGGCACCTGCAATACATGTAAAACCTTAATTATTTTCCCAGTCGCTTTTGGCTACTGATGTTTGAGTGCACGCTTACATCTGTGGCTGAAATTACGGGAATCTAACTTAGCTTCATAAATTCAGACTTCACTTGAGTATTAGTTACTTCAAATGCATTTTCTCAAATTACAGAGGTCGAAAACTGTGATGCAGGGTCTGTACTGTGAAGCTGGGAGAGACATGGCACCACTAGGTGATGAAGCGGTCGAGGACGTCCCGCCATACGTCTACCGCGGAACGTAGCCGAACGCGAAGACGCGTATGACGTCTTCGGTCCTGTTCCTGGTGGTTTGTATATTTTTGCGTAAGTAAAAAGTGATTACAGTTATATATTACGTATAACGAACGTTTCTGGTGAGTAAGTACGTTTCAATTTTCTTCGTATTAAATAGTGCAAAAGTATAGTTTATTTGTTATTAAGTTTTGGATAACTACTCACATTTTATCCGAGAATGTTTGTTGAAATTCAAACATTTGAGTTGTTGAGTTTGTGATAGTGAATGTATATAGTGCTTGTGTATGGTGGAGGTTTGTGCATGTGTTTTTTACGAATCCTGCATGTATCAGGTATGAGAACCGATTGTCCACTCTATATTTAGCAATATATATATTTTCTATTTTACTTCATCGCCGATTATAGCAAAATAATTTTATTATTACTTTTGCATAATTACTCTGTTTTAATCATAGCTTAGGTAAATATAAACATTGTAATCTTTAATATTTAATGACTAGCAGCGTCTGACTGCCCTCCTGTGAAAGCTGCTGGGCTTTTTCTTCTCATTTAACAGTATGGATGAGGTGGACACTGCAGTGTTCTTTCTTCCCATACTGTGTAGGCGTTTTGTTGGTAATGTTCGTTTTCTGTATCGTCGAACATTAGCTTCAAAAGCGCGCTACTTTGTTACACGTTTTATTAACGGGCTAGCCATTATAAAGGTGTCGTACTGATTTCTGAAATTGCGCAGTTTTGGTAATTCGTACGTCATTAACTTTAATATTTTTTTTGTAATGGTTATGTGTTGCGGTTGGCAAAGAGCCGGTATTTGGCACCTGCAATACATGTAAAACCTTAATTATTTTCCCAATCGCTTTTGGCTACTGATGTATGAGTGCACGCTTACATCTGTGGCTGAAATTACGGGAATCTATTTTAGCTTCATAAATTCAGACTTCACTTGAGTATTAGTTACCTCAAATGCATTTTCTCAAATTACAGAGGTCGAAAACTGCGATGCAGGGTCTGTACTGTGTAGCTGGGAGAGACATGGCACCACTAGGTGATGAAGCGACGACGTCTTCGGTCCTGTTCCTGGTGGTTTGTATATTTTTGCGTAAGTAAAAAGTGATTACAGTTATATATTACGTATAACAAACGTTTCTGGTGAGTAAGTACGTTTCAATTTTCTTCGTATTAAATAGTGCAAAAGTATAGTTTATTTGTTATCAAGTTTTGGATAACTACTCACAATTTATCCGAGAATGTTTGTTGAAATTCAAACATTTGAGTTGTTGAGTTTGTGATAGTGAATGTATATAGTGCTTGTGTATGGTGGAGGTTTGTGCATGTGTTTTTTACGAATCCTGCATGTATCAGGTATGAGAACCGATTGTCCACTCTATATTTAGCATTATATATATTTTCTATTTTACTTCATCGCCGATTATAGCAAAATAATTTTATTATTACTTTTGCATAGTTACTCTGTTTTAATCATAGCTTAGGTAAATATAAACATTGTAATCTTTAATATTTAATGACTAGCAGCGTCTGACTGCCCTCCTGTAAAAGCTGCTGGGCTTTTTCTTCTCATTTAACAGTATGGATGAGGTGGACACTGCAGTGTTCTTTCTTCCCATACTGTGTAGGCGTTTTGTTGGTAATGTTCGTTTTCTGTATCGTCAAACATTAGCTTCAAAAGCGCGCTACTTTGTTACACGTTTTATTAACGGGCTAGCCATTATAAAGGTGTCGTACTGATTTCTGAAATTGCGCGGTTTTGGTAATTCGTACGTCATTTACTTTTACATTTTTTTTTGTAATGGTTATGTGTTGCGGTTGGCAAAGAGCCGGTATTTGGCACCTGCAATACATGTAAAACCTTAATTCTTTTCCCAGTCGCTTTTGGCTACTGATGTATGAGTGCACGCTTACATCTGTGGCTGAAATTACGGGAATCTATTTTAGCTTCATAAATTCAGACTTCACTTGAGTATTAGTTACCTCAAATGCATTTTCTCAAATTACAGAGGTCGAAAACTGTGATGCAGGGTCTGTACTGTGTAGCTGGGAGAGACATGGCACCACTAGGTGATGAAGCGGTCGAGGACGTCCCGCCATACGTCTACCGCGGAACGTAGCCGAACGCGAAGACGCGTACGACGTCTTCGGTCCTGTTCCTGGTGGTTTGTATATTTTTGCGTAAGTAAAAAGTGATTACAGTTATATATTACGTATAACGAACGTTTCTGGTGAGTAAGTACGTTTCAATTTTCTTCGTATTAAATAGTGCAAAAGTATAGTTTATTTGTTATTAAGTTTTGGATAACTACTCACATTTTATCCGAGAATGTTTGTTGAAATTCAAACATTTGAGTTGTTGAGTTTGTGATAGTGAATGTATATAGTGCTTGTGTATGGTGGTGGCGGTGGTGGAGGTTTGTGCATGTGTTTTTTCGAATCCTGCATGTATCAGGTATGAGAACCGATTGTCCACTCTACATTTAGCAATATATATATTTTCTATTTTACTTCATCGCCGATTATAGCAAAATAATTTTATTATTACTTTTGCATAATTACTCTGTTTTAATCATAGCTTAGGTAAATATAAACATTGTAATCTTTAATATTTAATGACTAGCAGCGTCTGACTGCCCTCCTGTAAAAGCTGCTGGGCTTTTTCTTCCCATTTAACAGTATGGATGAGGTTGACACTGCAGTGTTCTTTCTTCCCATACTGTGTAGGCGTTTTGTTGGTAATGTTCGTTTTCTGTATCGTCGAACATTAGCTTCAAAAGCGCGCTACTTTGTTACACGTTTTATTAACGGGCTAGCCATTATAAAGGTGTCGTACTGATTTCTGAAATTGCGCAGGTTTGGTTATTCGTACGTCATTAACTTTTACATTTTTTTTGTAATGGTTATGTGTTGCGGTTGGCAAAGAGCCGGTATTTGGCACCTGCAATACATGTAAAACCTTAATTATTTTCCCAGTCGCTTTTGGCTACTGATGTTTGAGTGCACGCTTACATCTGTGGCTGAAATTACGGGAATCTAACTTAGCTTCATAAATTCAGACTTCACTTGAGTATTAGTTACCTCAAATGCATTTTCTCAAATTACAGAGGTCGAAAACTGCGATGCAGGGTCTGTACTATGTAGCTGGGAGAGACATGGCACCACTAGGTGATGAAGCGGTCGAGGACGTCCCGCCATACGTCTACCGCGGAACGTAGCCGAACGCGAAGACGCGTACGACGTCTTCGGTCCTGTTCCTGGTGGTTTGTATATTTTTGCGTAAGTAAAAAGTGATTACAGTTATATATTACGTATAACGAACGTTTCTGGTGAGTAAGTACGTTTCAATTTTCTTCGTATTAAATAGTGCAAAAGTATAGTTTATTTGTTATTAAGTTTTGGATAACTACTCACATTTTATCCGAGAATGTTTGTTGAAATTCAAACATTTGAGTTGTTGAGTTTGTGATAGTGAATGTATATAGTGCTTGTGTATGGTGGTGGCGGTGGTGGAGGTTTGTGCATGTGTTTTTTCGAATCCTGCATGTATCAGGTATGAGAACCGATTGTCCACTCTACATTTAGAAATATATATATTTTCTATTTTACTTCATCGCCGATTATAGCAAAATAATTTAATTATTACTTTTGCATAATTACTCTGTTTTAATCATAGCTTAGGTAAATATAAACATTGTAATCTTTAATATTTAATGACTAGCAGCGTCTGACTGCCCTCCTGTAAAAGCTGCTGGGCTTTTTCTTCTCATTTAACAGTATGGATGAGGTGGACACTGCAGTGTTCTTTCTTCCCATACTGTGTAGGCGTTTTGTTGGTAATGTTCGTTTTCTGTATCGTCGAACATTAGCTTCAAAAGCGCGCTACTTTGTTACAAGTTTTATTAACGGGCTAGCCATTATAAAGGTGTCGTACTGATTTCTGAAATTGCGCAGTTTTGGTAATTCGTACGTCATTAACTTTAATATTTTTTTTGTAATGGTTATGTGTTGCGGTTGGCAAAGAGCCGGTATTTGGCACCTGCAATACATGTAAAACCTTAATTCTTTTCCCAGTCGCTTTTGGCTACTGATGTATGAGTGCACGCTTACATCTGTGGCTGAAATTACGGGAATCTAACTTAGCTTCATAAATTCAGACTTCACTTGAGTATTAGTTACCTCAAATGCATTTTCTCAAATTACAGAGGTCGAAAACTGCGATGCAGGGTCTGTACTATGTAGCTGGGAGAGACATGGCACCACTAGGTGATGAAGCGACGACGTCTTCGGTCCTGTTCCTGGTGGTTTGTATATTTTTGCGTAAGTAAAAAGTGATTACAGTTATATATTACGTATAACGAACGTTTCTGGTGAGTAAGTACGTTTCAATTTTCTTCGTATTAAATAGTGCAAAAGTATAGTTTATTTGTTATTAAGTTTTGGATAACTACTCACAATTTATCCGTGAATGTTTGTTGAAATTCAAACATTTGAGTTGTTGAGTTTGTGATAGTGAATGTATATAGTGCTTGTGTATGGTGGTGGCGGTGGTGGAGGTTTGTGCATGTGTTTTTTCGAATCCTGCATGTATCAGGTATGAGAACAGATTGTCCACTCTACATTTAGCAATATATATATTTTCTATTTTACTTCATCGCCGATTATAGCAAAATAATTTTATTATTACTTTTGCATAATTACTCTGTTTTAATCATAGCTTAGGTAAATATAAACATTGTAATCTTTAATATTTAATGACTAGCAGCGTCTGACTGCCCTCCTGTAAAAGCTGCTGGGCTTTTTCTTCTCATTTAACAGTATGGATGAGGTGGACACTGCAGTGTTCTTTCTTCCCATACTGTGTAGGCGTTTTGTTGGTAATGTTCGTTTTCTGTATCGTCGAACATTAGCTTCAAAAGCGCGCTACTTTGTTACACGTTTTATTAACGGGCTAGCCATTATAAAGGTGTCGTACTGATTTCTGAAATTGCGCAGTTTTGGTAATTCGTACGTCATTTACTTTTACATTTTTTTTTGTAATGGTTATGTGTTGCGGTTGGCAAAGAGCCGGTATTTGGCACCTGCAATACATGTAAAACCTTAATTCTTTTCCCAGTCGCTTTTGGCTACTGATGTATGAGTGCACGCTTACATCTGTGGCTGAAATTACGGGAATCTAACTTAGCTTCATAAATTCAGACTTCACTTGAGTATTAGTTACCTCAAATGCATTTTCTCAAATTACAGAGGTCGAAAGATGCGTACGACGTCTTCGGTCCTGTTCCTGGTGGTTGACGCTACTGTTCGGCCTGGCGCTGTTCGAGCGCTCGAGGCGACGGCGGAGCGACAGCAGTAATCTATTCATATAGATTCAAATACAACCTCTTATGAAAGAGGTTGTATTTGAATCTATATGAATAGTTGTTCTATAATATAAAAAAAATGTTGTCTGTGTCATTATGCATTGATTTGTTAAGAAAGAGTAAATGGGTTCACTTTTAGAAAAATTGCTTTTTATTATTGCATAAGTATGAAGGAGAAATGTTGTTTGTTATTTAATTTCTGTTAGATATAATAAACAGTTGCACATTTTAAGTGATTTATAAATTACATAAATATTTACTTTCAGTTTTATAGAACAGTCTTTTAATATTGCTGTTATTCTTTCATTCATTACACATACTATTATATCTTTTATTAGCACTGTAAATGTAAAGATATCTCGAATCATAACTATAAATAACATCATGTGACAATCATATTAAAATAAATTACTCTTAATCTTGGATCTGAGGATTCTTGAATCTGCAATTAATCAATCAATCGTTTAATCAATCGTAAATTTAAATTTTGCTTTTTAATTAAAAATCAACAATAGTGTTATGTAAAGCCTATATATATCCTATATTGCTTTATACAGAATAAACTTGCTCTCTTTCGCTATTTACTCCCTTTTCATCCGAGTCTCATTATAAAAAACTTGACAGTCATTTTTAAAGTTCTAATATAATACAATGAAGTATAGAACTTCAATTGAAAATACTTCTAAAAAGAAATATTAAGTACACCATTTAAGTTATGTCCAAATTATTCATAACTAAGATACACACTTATGATCAATTAGAACAACTTCTAAAAAACTTTAACTTTAATGTTCCATTATTAATCATTCATTGCACTACAAGACACTAGAAGTTATATAAAATCGCAAGACATATCCTTAATATAATAATGAATATAGCTAATTCATCAATCGAAATTAATGTACATATCATAATTTTTATATAACGATAACTAAGTCAAATAGGAAATAAAAATTATACTGCATGTTAAAAGTTTTAGGTTAACCATGCAAGGTTAGGTTATTATATTTAGAATGTGCCAATGTAAATTTTAAGAAAGCTCTTACTATTATTGAGATGCATAGAATTCATTAAAACTCAACACTTACTTACATTTATATAATGATTAAGTAAATCCTCTTCTTATTGTTTTATGACTGCACGTTTCTTCGTTGTTATATTTCTCATTTTAAGAAATATCTCAACAGCTACTGGTGAAATAAGACTTTATACATTTAATTTGCTTCTAGTAATATTTTTTCAAGAATTATGCTAACTAAATTAAAACAAAATTATACATTTTAGTAAAAATTAAAGTACTAGAACTTTACAACGGGAAATTTAAAAATTTAATACACCGCCCATTCCTTAATAAAATCAACTTGTTGTGTTGTTATATGATAGACAGTCAAAATGAGAATGAGTGCGTAAAAATATGTATGAAGGAGTGGAGCGAGATGCAGCTGAGACTTTTTTCAGACGATTCATTCATAAATACGTACATGTGCAAGAGGGATGCGAGATAGCATGTGTTGGCGCCTGTAGTAAAACCGCCCTGATATACACTGAAGTGTATAATGAAAAATAACAGGTATAGGTATCAGTAAACTGTTAGGTATCTATTAAAAAAAAGTCGTTCTCTAATAATTTGCTTCAATAATTTTTGGGATCTATAATTTGATATGTAGGTAATAGAAAATGAAAAAAAAAAATCTTGGGTAATTTAGTTACGAAATAGAATAGACGCACGCATACACATCATATAAAAAATCGTCAGGAGTCCTTAATTAAATGCAATACCAATATAGGCGATATTATATTGCAAGCTTTTTAAGAAGTAGGTAACAAAATATAGACGAAACTATATACTTTAAAAAAAAATGATAAAAAATACTAACAATAACAATTATTGATATAAAACTTTAAATATAATTTTATTTTCAATATAAACATGGAAAAACATTAACGAGATGATAAATTTTGATTTATATTGTTATTATGTCATGAATTTTGCAACAAATACTAATGCATATAAAGGAACGTAGTCTATTATTTTAGTAATGTTTGTAGCCCTGCGTTATGGGTCGCGATGTTGGTTGCATTTGTTTTTTATTAGCGTTCTATTTTTGTGTGTGACGGTTCTGTCGGGAATAGGTTTTTAATTTCCAAAAAATTAATAAATTGATGATATTTATTTAGGTCATCTTTAATTCTATATTTTCCTCCCGATTGCAAATCGAAACAATGCAGAACGGAGAAGAAACGCCGGTGCCGGCGGTAGAAACAGGTATGTTTTGTATTTGTTGTCGTAAATATTAGAAAAACAATATAATATGCAATGTTTTCTTGCGGAATAAGCTGCAAACGGCTTCGAAAACCGCACAAAAATATCATTAAATAATGCGAAACACGTGGTATATATATATTTTTGTAATACCCACATATTGTGTATATTTTTCCAGGAAATAGGCTTGTTATCTAGAAATCACTGCCATACATTGCAATTAATTACGCGTTTAAATCATATTTTCACTTAGCTTGTTTCGTGCATGGATTTACTACGTTTTCGGTAGTTTCGCTTGTAATTATTTGTACTGTTGGTGGCTTAATTGGAGTGTGAAATATGACTCACATTCCTTCGTTTTCTGCCCACTTATTGTAAAAACGTTATTTATTAATCTGTTGAATAATGTCTGCTATCATTTCGTATCTATGTAATTATTAGCGCGAATAAATATTAATCGCGTGCGCGATTTTTTGGAAGAAATGGTCGATTTTTTTTCTAACTACCTACTGAAACAACATATTATGAATGCTTAATTATGGCGTGCTGTCATGTTTTAACATTATTACTACCTATTAAACAAATCTTCTTTAATCTTCAATTGGAAAAATTAATAAATATATTCTATACATATTTTATTAAGCTTATTTGTTATGTCTCATGTTTAAAGCTCTATTTTAAGTTTACAATGGACAATGGTATATATTTTTGTAAATAATCATCATGTATTACAAAAGTCTTTCTGCCATTTCTTTTGTGTTTTGAGAAAATAATGGTCTAGTGTCATACAGTTAAAAATTAAAGAATAAGACATTTATTACCACAGGCTGCATCATCCTTCAGTATAGCCCAGTCTATTAAATACATATTATAATATTCTATATTGTAATTAAGGTAAATTCAGACAAATGGTTAAAAAAGTTTGTAACATGTAACATACATTGACTTTTATCGATTATACAGTGAGAAAAAATCGTATCTTATCTTATTAAATCATCATTAACAGATGTAAATTGTTGAATAAGAAAAGACAATTTGATATACATATAGTCTAATAGTAGTAGAAAGTATTTTGATAATAATTAGTGGAATATTTTTTGTTCAACACACAACTTATATAAAAAAAAAATTGGAATTAAGTCAATTTAAATATTATTGTTTAAAATGTTATTTGATTTAATTTTATTTGTTTTTATATCTCAATGTAACAATAATGTGGTGGTGTTAATAAGTTTTTGTTGTAAATTATTTTTCTCACAATTGCAATGGGGTATATTTAATTTATGTCAATGGCAATGGAAAATCTGTGTTTAATTTAATAGACAGGTGCCACGCGGTGTGGTATCCGGCGGCATAGAATAATACCACCATCATTTCTTACCAAGATGTAGTTAAAGGCGACTAAGGTAAGTCGACCCACCTAGTGGTATCTGGCTGAGTAGAATAGACCAATCTCATTTCTTACAGAGGTGTCGTAAAAGGCGACTAAGGTAAGTTGATACAGTGTGTGGTATCCGGTTTAGTAGAATAGACCACCCTCTTTCTTACCGAGGTGTCGTAAAATACGACTGAGGTAAGTTGAGGTCAGGCAGGCGGTCGTAAAAACTCAGCCAAATCATGTGACAGCATGTTTATACCATGTGCTATCCCCACTTAGAGTGGGATAAGGGCAGGAAGATGATGAATTTAATAGACAGGTGCTGTTGTTATTATAGAGGTGATTGCAGAATACTCATTTGAAGTCTTACCTGAGAACCTACACCATCTAACATTCTGTAATAAGTTATAGCTCAAATGAACTAACCATCTCCTAACATTCTGTAATAAATTATAACACACATGCTTAATTCATTGATTATGCATATCATAGGACAATTCCTATATGTTTAACTTACATATTCTATAAATAAATTTGTTGGTCTTTGAGCCTGGATGTATATTTGTATTTTGGTATGTATTTAAAAAATATATAAGTATATATCCACCAGTTGTCTGTTAACTATAACACAAGTATTAAGTTACTTTGGGGACTGACAAACTGTGTGTGTAAGTGTCCCATATATTTAAATTATAGAATTAGGTGTTACTTTGCAGAGTCCCATAATACAAAAGTAATGAGAATATTATTTTGCTATATTCAGCGATAAAAGAAAATATATATAATGCAAAGGCTTTGCGATTTTGTCGTGGAGTCTATCTCCTGACGATGCTTCGGTTACGGGGCGAAACAATTGTTGAGATTGTGGTGGTGAATATGTGCAGTATGTTGTTGTGTCATCGGTGTCGGGTAGCGCATGAGTTCTTACTAATTCTGCATGTATCAAATATGAGAACTTATAGTACACTCTACATTTAGCATTACATATATTTTCTTTTATTGCGGTTTATAGCAAAATAATATTCTCATTACTTTTGTCCCACATATTAATTTATTTATTATTTAACCATTGGAGTCTTGTCTTGTCTTAGATGTAAGGTTCAATCTTTTCGAGATAATGTAGAGAGTGGTGTTAGCCTGGTAGCCACATAGTTGGATAGTAACAGGCTGCTATTTTATTTATGCGAGAGTTGTTAATTGTTTGTAATATGTATGTTCATATATGACCTACCTACTTATTGACCTTTCAACTCTTATCTTCTTTGTCTTGCAAGGTTCAGCTTAATATTAATTAATATTTTTGTGATCTTAACATTATCGATTTATAAATAATAATATTATTTTGTATTTAATATGTATATTGCATTTATTAAAAATTAGCATTGATCAAATCAAATCAAAATAATCTTTATTCAAATAAGCTTTTTACGAGCACTTTTGAATTGCAAAGGATCAATTAGTTTTAATGAAGCTACAACTGTTTGTTATTTCTGAGAAGAACCAGGAAGGAGCTAGGCGGACAATCTTTGGTAATTGATGTAGATATAACACTAGTTCATATTACAGGTTATGATTGAATTATTTTGCTATAATCTGCTTTTTCTACAATGGAATTCTGCAAAATATTGCCTATATAATATAAATATTCAATAAATTATTATTACATATAATGTATTAAAGTGTTTGACTTCATCACTATCATCACTATCACTATCACTATCACTACATATTATAAAACAAAGTCCCTATATCCCTATGTACGCATAAAACTTTAAAACTACGCAACAGATTTTGATGCGGTTTTTTTAATAGATAGAGTGATTCCAGAGGAAGGTTTATACGTTGAATGTTATACGTACGTACGTATAACATTCAATACGGAGTAGAGAAATACTGTAATTTTTGAGGTTTATGTAAATAATTACATTTTTTTCAGCTTACATTGCAAACGCAGGCTAAACCCTACGAGATTTATCAAAATAATGTACTAAGTATTTGTACATCTTGAAAAGGTCTACAGAAAAGTCCGCGATGGTATATGTCTATCTCTTATGGATAACCCACTATAGCATTTTTGTCATTTACTTTTTACGAAAAATAATGCCATATTTTTGAAGCAATTTTTATACAATACAGCATTAATCCTTATCACAGCTTAATAGGCCATCATAGCTTCCCAGCAATACATAGGTACTTAAATAGAAACATACACCTAGACTCGAAGACCAACAAATTCAATTATAGAAAGTGTTAGCCCTCGGCGAGAATCGAATCGGCGACCCGCGGAGCTGAAGGCAGGGTCACTACCCACTGCGCCAACGGGCCAGTCAAATGAGTTAATCTTGTATATATATATATGTACCTATATATTTTCTGAATATCGGAAATGGCTCCAACGATTTTTTGAAATTCAGCATGTATGGGGTTTTGGGGGGAGGAAAATCGACCTAGCCAGGTTTTATTTAAAAAAAATTAGTATTATCCTTGTTATTGGGCATTAAAAAAAATGCTAAAATTTAGTATTGAAAGCATAATTCTTAATCATTGTCAAGTCCCCTCCCCAATAGACAATCCCCACCCCCCTATATGGCGATGGCCCCACGTTGGGAAGCACTGCTTCAAACTGTAAAATAATGATTTCTTAATGAAAAGAAGCTTTAAAATAATGATATAATAGAATAATATTCACCCTTCACATTTTTATTTGAGGTTATCTCACAGATTACGTATATACTAATTATGTAAATATTCATACAAATTGCACAATATATTATGTACTCAGGTGTTGTTAGACAGTAGAAATGATGTTCGCGACCTTGGGCGTGTAGTTAAGGAGGAACTAGTAAGTAAATTTACAAAAGAAATAATAAAATTATTTTTCTATAATCCGCGATGAAGTAAAATAGAAAATATATGTATAGTGGACAATCCGTTTTCATACCTGATACATGCAGGATTCGTAAAAACACATGCACAAACCTCCACCGCCGCCACCGGTGGCAGGTGGTGGAGGTGAAAACGGATTGTCCACTATACATTTAGCATTATATATATTTTCCATTTTACTTCATCGCGGATTATAGCGAAATAATTTTATTATTTCTTTTGTATTATGGATCTCCGCAAAGTAACGCCTAACTCTATAATTTACGTAAATTTTACTTAACTTGATATTTTTATAACTACTGTGTTTATTAGTAACTAACGGTCAGGCTACGCGTTGCTATGGCGCAGTCTGGTTTCGACTTCCTCTGAAATCAAAACTTTTGTTTTCGCTGACAGTTAAATAAATGTTCCGATCGCCTCAAAAATTTACAGGATTATACGTTGGATCAATCTAAGATTGAGAATTTCATTAAAATCGGTCAAGCTGTTTCGGAGTCTTTACATTGATTGACCCGTAGGTGCAGGTGGCAGAGACTACCTTGAGCTTCAGGGATCACTGCTTCGATTCCGGCCGAGGAACAATTTTCTAAAAACAATGTTTTGATTTTTCGAACGCGGGTGTATAAATGTATTTGCCGTGTGAGTATCCAGCTGAGTAGAACAGACCGCCCTCATTCAATTCACCCAGGCGACCGGTCGTAAAATACCTAGCCAAATCACATAACAACATACAAAAGTAATAATGAAATTATTTTGTTATAATCCGCGATGAAGTGAACTTACTTCATTGCGGCTTATAGCAAAATAATTTCATTATTACTTTTTCTATTATGGATCTCCGCAAAGTAACACCTAATTCTATAAATCACATAACAACATGTTTAAAACATGTGCCGACTCCACTTAGAGTGGAATAAAGAGAGGAGAATGGTGACTATGTATATATTTATTCATATATAATTTTTGTATATATTTATGTCTGTCACCCATAACACAAGCATTAGATACAGTAAAATGGTCGACCGTTTGTGTATTGGTCCCATATATATTTATCTATTTTATTTTCGCAGCTAAACTACCGGAGGAGGTAACTAAGCACTCCTTCAGGACTAAGGTATGGCGTCATTTGGAGAACAACGGCCTCGCAATGTTCCCGCGTCCCGTCTACAATAGAATCCCGAACTTCAAAGGTTCAGCCGAAGCAGCAGCTAAACTGGCGGAATTGGACGTGTTCAAGAACGCAGACACCGTGAAAGTCAATCCTGATAAACCACAGGAGCCCGTGAGGTTTGTACTAGTTAATTTAAACTGTTTTAAAATAATATTGATTAGCGAACCGGCCGTCTACGCGCGGTTTAGGCATATTATGATTTGACTAAAACCCGCTCTTGATTGAATTTCACGCTCGTTAGTTTTTATTTTTTTGTAACTCTAGCACAAGTGCCCTAACGCACTAGCAGTAGACCGCCTAGGCGGCTCGTTTTAGCGGCTAGCAGCCGTTTTAGCGATAAAACCGCTTAAAGTGGTTGGACCGCTCAAAAACGTGTTAGCTCCATTAGCAAAATGGACGCCATATAAGTAGCTTTTTATACAGGAAAAAACGCCTTATGGGTACCACCGCCCGACGGGGACAGGCGGTGGTTATATCGGACTCGCACCGACTAAAACGACCTGTGTGCTCCACCACGCTGCTGATGGCAAGGACAGGGTATCGTTGTACACATTGCCCCCATCCCAGCCTACATCCGCTCTGATCCCAGAGACCACCTCCGGGAAGTGATCTCTAAAAAGAGAAGTCTCCCTCCGCTAACCTTTGCATCGGGAGCACCAGATGCATCGACCGCTTCGGGGACCTGTAAGCCGGGCGACCGATTTACCTCGTTCGGAACACCCGAAGGTCCCCAGTTTGGGCGGCAGATGGGCTTGGGCAAGTCGCTAACACCTGACCTTACTAGCAGCAGATTGGATCCAGAACAAGAGTTTCCGGAACCGCTCCGCCGCCTCCCTCCGCAGAAGGAGGCCATCACTGCCCACGATCGCTCCCTGCTCACCGTGTTTGTTACATCACGATCGAGTGAGAGACCGCGCCCCAAGTAAGGGCCCCAGCGCCTTGGTGGGCGTTTCCGCTCATCTACATTCAATCGCCGCGGTGAAAATTTATGGCATTCACAGGCGGTTACATATTAATCTGAAAAGCGGCTAGCTCCGCGGCTAACCGCTAGTGTGTAAAAAATCGCACTAAGCACACAGGTCGTTGTAGTCGGTAACTGTCTGATATACCCGTAAAGCGGCGGATATAAAGTTTTGCCTTCACGTATTAATATGAACAGTGTTTACTATACAGGGCCTGTTTCCCAAGTTACTGATAAAGTGTCGGATAGTTAACAAATAAACTAAGTAACAGATAAATGTCTTCTAAAAAGAAACTCTAAAAAGTGAAAAATTAAAAAAAAATAACATCGCGGCCATTTTTAAATAGGTATTTGCTATCCAGCAGATAAACAAAATAACAGCCACATGATCTACCTGTTAACTTATTAGGGACTTTAAGTGCTGAACAAGCCTATCAGAAACCTGAGAAACGCATAATTCCGACATATGTGTCAGATATGTTACGCCGTGTGGTATCCGACTGAATAGAATAGCCCACCCTCATTTCTTACCGAGGTGTCATAAAAGGCGACTAAGGTAAGTTGACCCACCGTGTGGTATCTGGCTGAATCCTCATTTCTTACCGAGGTGTCGTAACAGACGACTAAAGTAAGTTGACCCACCGTGTGGTATCCGGTTGAGTAAAATAGACCACCCTCTTTCTTACCGAGGAGTCGTAAAATACGACTAAGGTAAGTTGACGTCAGGTAGACGACCGGTCGTAAAATACGTAGCCAAATCATGTGACAACATGTTTGTAACAAGTTGTGCCGACCCCACTTAGAGTGGGATATGGGCAGGAGGATGAGGAGAAGGATGATATATGTGTCAGATATGTTCTGAATAAGCTAACTGACAGTTTATTGGTAACTTGTAAAACAGACCCTCAGTATAGTAAAGTAGTTTGTAAGTTAATGTTACGCTTAGTACATTACTGACGGTTACGCAAAACGAGCGATATAATAGCTGACTATTCACATCCTGTATTTTACAATTTCCTTATGTAATTTAATAAGTGCATTGTACCGTAACTTTGGATATTATTTTGTTCGATAGGATTTGGTTCGTGCCAATTATAGTGCAAATAATACAACATACCAATTATTTAAGCAATGTGTGTTCAATAAAATAAATATATGGGACACTTACACACACGGTCGTCCCTCCCCAAAGTAACTTAATACTTGTGTTATGGGTGAGAGACAACTGGTGAATATGTATACTTATATATTTTTTTAAATACATACTCAAATACCCAGACTCGAAGACCAACAAATTCATTCATAGAAAATGTTGGCCCTCGACGGGAATCGAACCCGCGACCCGCGAAGCTGAAGGCAGGGTCACTGCTCAACACTCACTGCTCCAACGGGCCATTCAAACGGGACTGATGCAAGTTTATACGCTTTGGTTTGTAAATATTTGAAACTATATTTAGCTTGTGCTACTTTCCTTTTTTAATTTTTATAATTAGCATTGATTATGGCATCTTTATTCTTTGTTAATTAAGAATTAAAGCATATAGACATATGTATAATTGCTTTCAGCAATTACGCTCGTATAATAATAAAAAAATATATCATTATTCTCTGCTCTTTAATCTTTATTTTAATATATAAATGAGTTAAAAATTGTGATGGTATTAACGTAAATTTTGAAAAAAATTTAGAGCCCGGAAACAGGGATAAAACGACATTTTTTTTAAATAAAACTTATCTAGATCGATTTTTCTCCCCCAAAACCCCCTACATACTTAATATCAGGAAAATCGTTGGAGCCGTTTCCGAGATTCCAAAAAAAATATTTATTTCCTTCAAAATTCTTACATAATCATTAACAGAATCTGGGACCATCCTAGTAAGTTACTAGTATTTCTACTAGTACTTGTGACAGGAGGCCCCGCTCTTCCATAACATTACATACATAATGGGAAATAGAACGTGCGTGTAATTTGTGTGTGTGTGAGTGAACTGTGTGTGAGTGTAGTGTGTATGTGTTCGTGCGTTTGTTGCGAATGTTTTTTTTGTGTGCGAGAGTGTGTGCATGCATGTGTATGTATGAATGGTTGCGAATCTGAGTTTATATCAATGCTTCTGTCTCATCATAATTTAAACCAAGTAGCCATTTTGACAAGAGTTCTTTACATTTATAGTAGTTTACAGGATATATATATAATAAATATATACATACAAGATTAACTCATTTAAATATTAAAGATTTTTTAATAAGCTATTTGATGTATTGATTACGTATTCTTTTTGATGATATCATTATATGTCATCATAAGTGCGGTTAAGGATTGCTACCTACATAGGATATGCACGTGGTGTTAACATAATATAATACCACTAAATGAGAATTTGAACCAGCATTCGCATACCCTTATTCCACTCTAAGTGGGGTCAACATGATTCGGCTTCGTATTTTTACGACCGGCCGCCCGACGCCAACTTACCTTATTCGCCTTTTATGACACCTTGGTAAGAAATAAGCAGGATACTACACGGCGGGTCAACTTACCTTAGTCGTCTTAAACGACACCTCGGTAAGAAATCAAAATCGGTAAGAAAACAGTATAGTTGCAACCCTAAGATTTAAGTTAAGTTGTTGCTAAGTTAGCATTATTATCTTTAATATTTAAATGAGTTAATCTGTATATATATTTTTTCGGAATCTCGGAAACGATTCTCAACGATTGTCCTGAAATTCAGCATGTAGGTGTTTTTGGGGTGAGAAAAATCGATTTAGCTAGGTTTTATTAAAAAAAATCGATTTGTCCCTGTTTTTGGGTATTAAAAAAAAGTACTATAATTTATATTGAATTCAATTTTTGCTACAAACTGTCAAGTCAGCGTAGTTTATTCGAGGAACGAGCGTTTACGATAAATGTAAACGTTCGATCGATCCCCAGTACATAATTTTTTTTTTGAAGTGTCTTTTTTATTTTGTAAAAAATTACCGAGCAACGCTCGGTTAACCAGATACTTATTATTAGACGAGATTGTAGTGTCTGTTCTTTTTTTAAACTACATTTATAATAAGCGTATTAAAATGTATGTTACAAATGATCAATAAAGATAAACATTGTTTATAATTGCATTTTGACCTAGAAGTATGTCTGGGGGCCACATTACGTAACATACTAGATAGTGAGTGCATTATGTGTTCATTATAATCGCAATTAATGATTTAAAACTAACATAAGACCTGTCGTAATATATGGATCAGAAGGTAATGAAAAACACGGATGAGAGTAGAATGCATGCAAATGAGATTTTATATTCAATGTAATTTTTTTTTAATGCCCAAAAACAGTTTTAAAACAATTATTTTTCAATAAAACCTAGCTAAATCGATTTTTCTCCCCCAAAACCCCCTACATGCATATATGTACAAAATTAACTCATTTAAATATTAAAGATTACACGTTGATTGATTCTATTAACACGAACCACTTGAATGCAAGTAGGCATGTAGATAAATCCAGTATACGTAGCGAATATATTAAAACAACAATGATATATTTACAAAGTCACTGTTCTAGAGTATTACACACTCAAAAACTTATAGTTGCGACAATATTTACGGGCGGATGGCATGTCTGAATTGACCCAGGTTTTGAATCCCACTTTTTTAATGCCCGAAAACAGGTATAAAACGAAATTTTTTTTATATGAAACCTAGCCAGATCGACCCTCTCCCACTAAACCGCCTATATGCTGAATTTCATGAACATCGTCGGAGCCGTTTCCGAGATTCAGAATATATATGATTAACTCATTTAAATATTAAAGATGCCTAAGGGATGCTTCATCTATTTAACGCATGACAATGTAAGATTCAATAAAGATTTTTTTACACTTTTTATAGTGGTGAAGGTTCTTTAAGGTCCTATCACTAACCAATCGTTGATCGTCTTAAACATCTATTCCTCGTATCTAGTCAACGTTCAAAATGGGATTAACTGCAATATTCTAACCACGCCACTATCCTACTCAGAATCCCCCACATTTTTAAAGAACTTCGTCCCATCCGAAAAATAAAGTTATATATATACGACATCATCTTCTGCCCTAATCCCACTCTAAGTGGTGGTTCAACATGTTGTCACATGATTTGGCTACGTATTTTACGTACGTATTAAGTTATATACATAGGACTTTATTCTTCGGATGGGACGAAGTTTCAGTCTAGTATAAGCCCACTCCTGGTAAAAATCTGGTGCTATCTTTGGCAATCACGTTTCCTTTTAATAATCATATTAGATACTTATTCGAGTAATAAGCAAAGTATCAAGTAAGCAAAGAATCGCTGCAGGAAAACCTTCATTATAATGCCGTATTTCTATTATGGTGGGTGTTCGTGAGTCAACATTAAAAGGTCGCATAAGAAAGTAAATGATTAGTCACTAATACATATTTATATTTCATGGTTTGCTTACGCTTGACCACTGTTCTATTTGACGTCAGTTAAAGGCCTTAGTGCGATAACGCCATGTAATGGGCTAATGAATAAGGGCTCGAAACTAGGCATCGACAATATCACCAATCACTTAGTGATCATGATATGAAAATATTTTCATATAGTTACTATCTGCTATTGAGCGTTACAGTAACTGCTACTGCTAAAATTATTAGTGATTTAATACAGTGTGCACGAAAAATTCATAACAAAAATATACAAATTTATGGATATTCTATGTAAAAGAGAAATAATAAATATATTTTTCCTTTACGCTTATTCAATAAATACGAAGCAATTTTCTCAAAAGTCCCCATTTATTCCTTTACAACAATTTGTCCCATCTTGACGGCGACAATTTTTTTAAAATAAATATAAATAAATAAATGTAAATACATATATAAATACAAATATAAATAAATGTAAACAAATAAATATTTTGGACCGACTGTGTGCAGGAGGTTGTATTCGAAACATATTGTTAGAAATATAATATATCAATTCAAAAAATGTATTCCTAGAAATGTAAGACTTAATGACACATCATTTGCACAATATTATATACGAGATAATGATTACATTTGTTTGTATTAACAATAACGTAGCAGGTTGAATCACTGAAAACAACTGATAATATCATAGATCATTATTATTAAATAGCAATCTCATCTAAGGTTACTCGAAACTAGTCGAACTAACCCGATTAAATAAGGCGTGAGTACACTCGTTTTCTATGCATAAACTAAGATTGACTTAAAACAAGATGAGTTGAATAATTGCGTAGACATAACTGGACGCTCCTACATCAATAACTATTTACAATCGAGGTCAACAATCTGATTAGTCCGTCTTTGAACTGCTAAGACGATCCGTCCTTACAAACTTCTATTTGGCTACACATATGCAACTCGTATACACCCACGGACGATGTCTGTTATTTTGTATGCAGATGGCATGTCCACAATTATAGTCAGTAAATTACGTCATTACACAATCATATGCTACAATATCGTGTTATTTGTATGTTATGTTGCGTTACGAAGTTAATGTGACGATAGGCAGTACAATATTGTGATACATATATGCAATTAAACACGCGCTTTTCGGTGAAGGAAAACATCGTAAAGAGCAGCGTGGTGGGTTAAAGCTTGAACCCTTATGTCTAAAAAAGGAGGAGGGGTATTCCATATCAGCAGTTAGATAGTATCGATTCATTTTTTATTTCAACAAAACAAAGGACGGTCTCCTTAACTTGCAATGTTAATGAGGAAAGTAACAAATTACATTTGTTTTTTAAATTGCGATCACATCTTCTTTCTCTTGCCCTTATCGCGCTCTAAGTGGGGTCGGCACAACATATTGTCTCTTCCATTTTCTCCTATCATTCGTCTACTCCTTTTATATGCATCTCATACTTAACGCAATGGAACCATTTCTTTTTTGGGCCTTCTTAGTCACGAATCGATCCACATTCATACTTAAAACTCTTTTGGCCATTTTCGTTCCTTCTCATTATATGGTTATACCATCTTAATCTTGCACTTTTCTGTAATAGGCACAAACTTTCAGACTACCCCTTATATGCTCATTTCGTAGTTTATGCAATCTTCTTCTCACACCACCTACTCATTCTTATCTTAGCAGCAAAGATTATCTTGTAACCATCAATCTAATTGTTATTATTATTTTTGATAAAAAGATTATCCGCCGAGTTTCTTGCTGGTTCTTCTCGGTAGGAGCGAACTTCTGAATCAGTGGTAGCTTCTTTAAAAACATTTGATGATTTTAAAGTACTGTAAACAGTCCACTTGAATATATTTGAATTTGAATTTTGAGATATAAAAAAACGATGTATGGTAAAAATATACCTCTTTAATATCGCTATAAATAGGCCAGGATTACATATATCTTGGATAACTTACTAGTACCTAGGAGTTACCGAGGCCTTCTCGGTATTTAAAAAAATATAAATGCAATTTAAAAAAATTAGAAAAAGAAGGTAAAGGGTAGATATTTGGATATTCGGGATATTTTCACTTTATTCTGCCCGTACTCAACTAAGCTATTACAACTCACAAATGATCTTTTTATTCTATTTGTATTTTATATATATATAAAATTAGCTTATTTAAATTTAATTTTTTTGATTAAATTAATTGATTTACTGTCCGTACTTTTACATTCATACTGTAAATTATTTTATGCGTTAGTTACTTTATGACAACGATGCTTAACTTTATGCTCCTTCATACCCTATAATTTAAATGGGAACAAATTAAAACTAACGCGTTCCATCTAATGAACTAAAAGGCGACTAAGGTAAGTTTACCCACCGTGTGGTATCCGGTTAATTAAAATAGACCCTCTTTCTTCTCTTCAGACCGAGGTGTCGTCAAATACGACTTAGGGAAGTTGATGTCAGGCAGCAAATGCGTAGCCAAATCATGTGACATGACATTATAACATGTTATGCCGACTCCACTTGGAGTGGGATAAGGGCAGGAAAATGATGATGCGCTCCATCCATTGAGCTAACTAGTGGTTAAGACTGATCTAAAGTTAAATATGGCCGATTCTGCTAGTAATATGTATAAATAAAGAAAAATGGCCTCGTAGTTTCATATTCAGATACATTTGAATATTTTATGAATATTCACAGTTTGATTCTTAAAAATTGACCTTGTACTTTCAATTTCAATGCAAAGCAAATGAAATAGGTGTAAAAAGTTTTTCTGTAATTGTGACTAAGTCAAGAGCTGGTGTCGATTATAAATAAAAACTATAATACGCGATGACACATCTATAGTCTATACTAATATTACAAATGCGAAAGTCTGTCTGTCTGTTACACTTTGCCGGTGCTTTAGTACACCTAAGCATTCGTATGCGACAGCGAATCTGAGAAAATATTGCGGTAGCGAAACATCGGAACTTTAGTACACTGCAGATATTTCGCAAAGAATTGTTGTTGTAATATTCATGGAACGCGGGTTCAACCCTCTTTTTTGTATTTTTATAATCTACATACCTAATTACGTGTAATACGGGATACTCTAGAATTTAATTTATTTTTTTTAATTCTGACATTGTCATATTGTTATTTACAAAATTACTTAACCAAGGTTAGTACTTAAAATCGAAATTTATAAAACTAACAACAACATCATCATCCTCCTGCCCTCATCCCACTCTAAGTGGGGTCGGCACAACATGTTATAAACATGTTGTCACATGATTTGGCTGCGTTTTTACGACCGGCCGCCTACCTGACCTCAACTTACCTTAGTCGTATTTTACTACACCTCGGTAAGAAAGAGGGTAGTCTATTCTACTAAACCGGATACCACACGGCGGGTCGACTTACCTTAGTCGCCTTTTACGCCAGATCGAAAAAAAAAGTTATTATATCAGTCAAATATATGTTCAGTCATATATTTGACTTCAATAACTTTGATATCATAAAAATATCAGTCAAATTACATTTATTTGGAATAATTAGTAAAAAAAAACGGTTACCTGTAATGTCGGTTTTACGGGCAAAGATTTTACGTGACAACGTCTTTTTAAATGTGATGGATTGGAGTGGGAGAGAGACGCAAGGCATTCGCCAGTCCGGCGGGCCTCTCTTTCGTTCGGTGACTCATCATAACAGACGTGAGCTGGCGTTACACTTTTTCATGAGTGACTCCAAGCCGCAACCTAATTTAAGACGTTGTCACGTCAAAAGTCAAATTAACTGAATAAATAAGATGTTTACAGTTACAGTTTTTTCGTTGTTTCGCTGCCGCGTTCGAATGCGTAGGTGTACTAACGGCGTTATGGTTTTTGTTCGCAGGACGTTATGCCTCGAACAACACAAAACCTTGTTCGTGCCGGTACCGCGTCTGCAAAGCGGTTTCCTGAATCGCATGGTGTTACCAGCAGGCGAGGCTAGGCCGGGCACCATCAGGAAGGCTGTCTCACGGAACGGAATGGAGACTTATGGAAAACCATTGAGTAAGTTGAAAGTGTGTGTGTCTAGCTGTGGTAGCCCAGCGCTAACACCGTGCGCCTCTTTCGAGCAGGTCTAGGATTAAAACCACGGGCAGGCACCAATGAGTTTTCTAGTAAAACTTACCTATGTGTCTAATTGATAATTGCAATATATCACACGCTTTTCGATGAAGGAAAACATCGTGAGGAAACCTGCATATCTCTAGAGAATTCTGGAGATATGTGTAACCTACCAATCCGCATTGGAGCAGCGTGGTAGGTTTTCTCCAATCCTTAGCTTAATCTTAGCTCCAATCTTTCTCTCAAAAAAAAAAAAAACAGAGAATAGAGGTCTATGCCCAACATTGGGATAGTAACAGGCCGTTACTTACTTTTTTTTTCAAGTTGAAAGTAATTCGCAGTTTTCTACAACCCTATAACTGATTTTTGGATTTAAACTATCGCTAGCGGTATTTATAGTTTGTTTTCAAGCGATGTATGTACGTACAAAGCTAGACATAGATTTCTTCATTTAAAATCAGAGAGAGGAGGACTATGCCCAGCAATGGGATAGTAACAGGTCGTTACTTTACATGTTTATGTTACAAATAAAAAAAGTTTGAAATTTTGTATCTTTCCAGGCATTGAAGACTTGGTGTCCCTAGATCTGGTTGTCATGGGGTCCGTAGCTGTCTCCAAAGAGGGGTATCGCATTGGAAAGGGAAAAGGTGAGGTTATATATACAATTCAGTAGTCGCTTACTTTGATAAGCATTTCTTAAAGTGAAAGTTCCAGAATAATGACGTCATGCGAATTGGAAATACGATACATTTAAAAAAAAAATAGCCTAGAAAAATTGGATTTGCTTATATTATCTTTAATATTTAAGTGAGTTAATCTTGTATGTATATATATTTTTTCTGAATCACAAAAACGGCTCCAACGATTTTCCTGAAATTTAGCATGTAGCGGGTTTTAGGGGAGAAAAATCGATCAAGGTTTTATGTAGAAAAATTCGTCTTATACCTGTTTTTGGGCAATAAATTTATATTGAATATTATTTTTGCCATAAACTTTCAAGTCACCGTAGCTTATTCGAGGAACGGGCAGTCTCGAGGAATGTAAATACCTAGGAACGATACCCAACTAAATAATTTTTTTTTTCTTTTTTTTGTTTTTTTTTTGTTATGAATTACTGAGCAAGGCTGGCTCACCCAGATATTTAATAAAAATATACTCTTGTTTGTCTTCAGGCTACGGCGATCTAGAGTTTGGCCTAATGATGCATATGAAAGCTATCAAACCCACCACTTTGGTTGTGACCACCGTTCACGACTGTCAGGTGAGTTTAATTTAATTTTTTCTTGAAAGAGCAAGAAAACACTAGCTTTTTTAATAGTTGCTAACGTGATGGCTTTTAAATGAATATTATAATGTATATAATAAGATAAACATTTGAACATCTATCCCCTAATAAAAGGTGCAGCCGAAGATAAAATTATATCTTGGTTACAGCAACTCAACTATCATAAACAGAAGATTTAATGCTTAATACCTGAAAATAATTCCACAAATCAACACATACAATTCCACACAATAGCCACACTCAATCACCCACCTCGCGCACTATCATTTTATAATATTTATTTAATAGTAGTAGTAGTAGTATTTTCTTTTACTTATTTTAAATATATATTATACTAGCGACCTGCCCCTGCTTCGCACGGGTATAAAATATATATCCCATGTCAGTCAGTGTAAAAAAAATGATTAAAATCGATCGAGTAGTTTTGATATATTCATTACTGCCCGTGGCCCGCAAGCGTTAAATTTGGAGAAAAACAATTTCCTTTCCCTATACCAAGAAGATTTCCTGCTATCTTTGGAATATCCAAATTCATATAGTACATTTTTACTTATTTACTTTTACATTTTCCCTATGTATTTTATTTTTACAATTAATTACAGAATGTCTTTAAACAAACTCTTGAAAGAGCGACATCGCTGCTAAAGTCGAATTGTTATAGGGCGAAGCGCGGCGTCCCCACGGCATTTTAAATCTGTAATAACTCCGAAAATGTTCACTTAAATAACATGACAAAAACTAAATAACTTAAATAAAATAACTTAAATAAAATAACAAAAATTACAGTATTTCTTTACTCCGTATTGAATGTTATTATACGTACAAACCTTCCTCTGGAATCTCTCTATCTATTAAAAAAAACCGCATCAAAATCTGTTGCGTAGTTTTAAAGTTTTATGCGTACATACGGAGAATGCGACTTTGTTTTATAATATGTAGTGATAATTTTTTAAAATTGATATCTTATGTTCTTTTAATAATTTTGACTGTAAGGATGGCATATGCACACAGTTTTATACTATCGCAATGCCATCCTTGCAAATGTAGCATATATGTATATATATATAAATAAATCTAACTCATTTCACCAAATTTTGAGTTAGGTCACTTTAATACTAAGCGTGCAATATATATTTATTGTTTCATTTTTTTTATCGTTTCAGGTGTTCGATACTTTGCCAGCGGAACTGTTTGGGCCCCATGATGTTCCTATTGATATCATCGTTACTCCGACTCAGGTAAACAATTACGTCACACATATCATCCTCCTGCCCTTATCCCACTCTAAGTGGGGTCGGAACATGTCACATGATTTGGCTACGTATTTAACGAACGTCCGCCTGCCTGACGTTACTTAAATAAATATATGGGACACTTACACACACGGTCGTCCATCCCCAAAGTAAGTAACTTAATACTTGTGTTATGGTAGACAGACAACTGGTGAATATATACTTATATATTTTTTAAATACATACTTAAATACAAATATACATCCAGACTTGAAGACCAAAAAATTGAATTACAGAAAATGTTGGCCCTCAGCGGGAATTGAACCCGCGACCCGCGGTGTTTAATGCAGGGTTACTATCCACTGTGTCAACGGGCAAGTCTTACATTAGTCGCCTTTTACGACGCCTCGATAAGAAAGAGGGTGGTCTATTCTACTCAGTCAAATATCACACGGCATAATTACGTCACACAATACTAAATAAAAGCTGTGATAGCTAAAAAGTGAGAGCGTGTGATCCTTTCCAGGTTATCATGGGTTGGAACCCAATTAGTTTTTCTGCTAAAAACTTTTGTCTAATTGATATTTGCAATTTATCACACGCTTCTCGGTGACTGAAAACATTGTGAGAAAACCTGCATATTTCGAGAGAATTCCGGAGATATGTGTAGTTCTGTTGCTTATGCATTTTGGAAATTAAGTTAAGAAGCTGTTGAAATAATAAATACTTTTTGTATTGGTATTTTCATAGCTGTCATGGTTCCTGCTTCGGAAATATAATTAATTATAAGACTGCTTTGTACAAAGAGTATGTATATATATATATATATATATATATATATATATATATATATATATTCAGAATCTCGGAAACGGCTCCAACGATTTTCCTGAAATACAGCATGTTTTGGTTTTGGGGCAGAAAAATCGATCTAGATAAGTTTTATTTACTAGTTACAATTTTAAAGTATAGTTTTATTTTTCGCTGTCAAACGTAAAGTCATGGTAGTTCATTTGGGAAACGGGCGGTCTAGAGGTGAAAACACCTAGGATCGAGCCCCACCTGCCTATTATTTTTTAGGGTTTCTTTTCAATTATTTTTATGTGGAATGACATGCTTACATTCTCATAACAATAGTATTGTGTCATATGAAATCATGTTGTGAGATAAAGCGATTGATTTAACAATTTTTGATGTTTTAGGTTATTGAAACCCAACGTATGAGTCAAAGGCCGGTGGGTATCCTGTGGAACTTGCTCTCCAACCGTCGTCTTGAGCTGATGCCGGTTCTGGGACAACTTCGTGAGATTGAGATGCTGTGAGTGATGTGTATTATCTATACTAATATATAAAGTGGAAGAGTTTGTTTTATTGTTTGAATGCGCCAATCTCAGGAACTCATGGACCGATTTGAAAATTTTTTTGAGTGTAAGATAGTCTATGGAAGAAACAAGTCTTCACCTTATGGCTGAGTGCCTTATGTTCTCGCTGGTAATATGGGAGATACTAGGTAACAATAAAATTGAAGTTGAGGACCTGACAAATATCCCCTTCAGATATTATCATGTTCGTAAGAGGTACGGGTAGATTAGAGCAGGTGACACTGCCGGGACAGCAGTAAAACCCTTGTCCCAAACATGGGAAATGGATGGAATAGTCCAAAATAGGAGCTGACCACCAACCCTGCACCGTCAGGCGTCCCCGAAATTAGATAGTCCATTTATCGAGGATGGCTATAAACTATATAACATCACGCTAAGATGAATAGGAGAGGAGCAACAATAAAAAATATTGCGAAAACGGCAACATTTTACAGCTTTACTTGCGTGCGATAAGTAAACGGTAAAAGTTATTCAAAAATCTCTTATAATTAACTCACGATAATTACTTTTATGTTCAATATTTCAATTCGGGAAAAAAATTGTGATTATGATTTCCATGCGGTCGAAGCTAGTACTTCTATACATAAAAAAACAAAGTCCCCAAAAGCTCTCTGTAATTATCTTATCTGTAATAAATTTTATTTTTTATTTCTTAATCTGTATGTGATCGATTTTCTCAAAATCTATTTAACGGACTTTTGTAGGATTTTACTAAAAGATAGTGCAATTCAACAGAGATGCACTAATGTAATATATTAGAGAATTGTAGACCTATAAAAGTACTACAAATAAGTAAGCGACAGCATGTATCTTTCTCTTATGGTTAACTCACAATACTACTTTTACGTTTCAAATTTCAATTGTATACACTAATATCCACGTAGGCGCAATCTCAAGCGCAGCTATACTGCGTCCATCATATTATCAGTCTTTTGACAGCTCACGCTCATTAAGTTTTGTATTGCTTACGTACAAATATCATACAAATAATATTTGTACTTTATGGATGGGTACCGCCCACTTAGTGATGTCACACATAATGGGTTACTACGATTATGCCACAGATTAAAAATAATCGGTAGAAATCGATGTTACGAGTATTAAAAAACATTTAATAACATTATATAAAGTTTTACTTTCTTCTTAGTTAATACATGAATACAAATAAAACAATCAGGATATTTTAATTTATTTTATTAGCACGAGTCGTCGGAATGATAATCAACACTAGACTCCTCCGATGAGGAGTCTTCAGTAGCAGTTATTATTAGCTCTTGTGTAGATAATATATTATCAAACGCAATATCACGTTCCCAATCAGAGAATATTACTCTTTTAGTTCTTTCCACCACACTTGCCCAGTTCTCGACCGTTACGTGGGTGCAAGCATTTTTTAGCAATTGCAACATTTTATTCGCTGTGAATGGGGGGCTTGTATTGCATCTCGCAGCATGCCCTTTTACTTGTGCCCATATAAGTTCTATTGCGTTGTACTGGCAGTGGTATGGAGGAATCCGAAGAACAGTATGGCCATATTCTGCTGCCATTTCATTGATTACATAGCGTTTTGCTCTCTTTTTGGTTTTTAATATTTTTATTAATTCAACTTTTAACATTGAGTCGTCCACATTTTCTCCATTGTCCCGAAGCCAATTAATTATTTCATGCTTTTTATTAGCCTGTGTTGGCATTTTGTCAATTTGACGGGAGTGGTAGGGCGCATTATCAATAAAAATTATTGATGGTTCTTCCAATGAAATGAGCATTTTTTTGAACCACTCTTCATACACATTTGCATTCATCTCTTCGTGGTAGTCATTTGATTTCTTCGATTTAAATGCCAACAGTGCGTCTTGTACAAATCCTTTTGCTGTACCTGCATGGCAAATGATTAGGCGCTCACCTTTTCCCATTGGTACTGAGGAAGTGGAATCAGCAGTATCATCAGTCCAAAAACGAGATAGTGTGTGGTTAGCGTTGAGCCATGTTTCATCCGTGAAAACAATATTTGCCCAATCTTGTATTTTCTTTGCCTCTCTTAAAAAATCACAACGTGCTATAGCTATATCTGTGCGTTCCATTAATAATTTTCTTTTATTTAACTTTTTATATGAAAAGCCAATTGTGTTCAAAACTTTGACCAAAGAAGATTTTTCACCATGAAATAGACCACTTCTTTTCAAAGAAACAATAAGTTTTCTCAAAGTTGGAATTTCTTTTCTCAAGTAGTAATCTAGTTTACGTAGGTTATCATTAATCGAATTACTTAGGTACGTAATTCGATTAATGATAGTAGGTACTATAATCGGAATGGTATCGCATACGAGAATCTTTAGGACATCACTATCGTCAATCTGTCAAAAGATGGTTAATATAATGGACAGTGTATAGTGATAAGACATGGCAGAAATTATTTCTAAAATGGATTTAAAGTTATATTTCTTGCCATAGTCGTCTCGATGCTTACCCTTACGCTTTCGCAGCTTATAGGCTGGGTTAATATTGATGAAAGTCGTTTCAACTTAACTATTTAACTTAACTTAACTTAAAATTAAGTACTATAGAATTTTTTGATCTACAAAAATACTACAAAGAAATCAGCCACCGCATTTGCTTATCTCTTTCTTATGGATAACTCACAATAACTGTTTTTATGTTCAAAATTTAAATTAAATACACTAAAACGTGGGCGAAGTTTCAGCACAGCTAGCGATTGGCGATTTGTTTAATATACTAATAAAAACAGACAACATCATCATCGTCATCCTCTTGCTCTTATCTCACTCTAAGTGGGGTCGGCACAACATGTTATAAACGGCGTGCTTAATAATAACAACCAGAAGAATAAATAAGTAAATATATGATTTTAGGCTGCGACAATAGCTAAAAATGTTATATACTTATACAAAACAACCACGAGGCGGGTCGACTTACTTTAGTCGCCTTTTACGAAACCTCGGTAAGAGATGACGGTGGTACTATTCCATTCAGCCGAATACCACACGGCGTAACACATTAAAATAGAATATTAAACACATTGAATAGAATATTATTGTTATTTGTTTGGAACCATTTAAAATTATTGATAGCATTTGCGCAATAAAACAATATATACTTTTATTATTTTCTGTGATACGAACCACGTACCTTTTACCCTTTTACCCATAGCTACTCGTATGTCCTTTCTCCGACCTGGTTGTCTGGGAGAGATCGCTATGTAGCGATAAGACCGCTAGATTGTACATTTTTAAATATGTATTAAGCCCTTTTATTTGTATATATATTTTTGTACAATTAAAGTATAATTCAATTCATTCCTTCATACTTCAGCGCTGGTAGAATGTGTGTCGTCAAAGAAGAGGATACGGATATCGAGGAGCGTGCGGCTCAGCGCACCGCGCAGCGCGTACGCCGGCATCGCAGACGCACTCGCTCAAACAAAAGCCAGAGTGAAGGAGAGGTGAGAGTACATATATGTCCCTTTTATTTGCCATCTGGTACAAGTAAAAGTATCTCATCGTTAAGGATAGGATGATCCCTTTCTCTTTTATTAGGAGAGGTTTGGGTCTCCATCCCTTTGGGGACCGAGATGTAGATTGGAGTGGCAAAATAATATTATTAAATAATCGATTTTTCTTCATATAAAATAAATCGAATAATTCGTATCGTAAAAATAGATTATTAATAAACGATTTTTTTACCGTTTCAACGTTGTTTCTTTTTAATATTAATAAAAAAATCCTGTTTTTGTTGCGCTTGTAGGGTAGGATTAGACATAAGTATGGATCTCTCATCTTTCCTTATTATTTTTTTGTACACTCGCACTGTCAGGCCTGCCTATAGCTCCCACGCTCTATGTATAATAACTCTATGGCAGAACTAATAAAAACTTCCTTTATAACAGGGCAACACAACTGAAGGCGAGGAAGGCAAGTCTAACAAGCCCCGTCGCAAGCCGCGCAGTTTTAATTATAAAAACCAAAAGTCAGAGAGCAAGGAGGGCAAAAAGGAGAGACAACGTCGCCCGAAACGACCCAAACCAGACATTGAGTTCACTCTGAAGGTAGTGTATCATTGTGGTTTAAATTTTAGTTTTTGATTGTGTGCACGTGCGTGAGTGCGTACAGTTAGTGCGTGCGTGGGTACGTACAGTTAGTGCATCCGTGCATGCGTAGGTACGTTCAGTTAGTGCATCCGTGCGTGCGTAGGTGCGTACAGTTAGTGAATCCATGCATGCGTGGGTGCGTACAGTTAGTGCGCACGTTTAGTTAGTTTATATGCGCGTTCAGTTAGAGCGTGCGCGGGTACGTAAAGTTAGTGCATATGTGCGTACAGTTAGTGCATATGTGCGTAACAGTTAGTGCATATGTGCGTACAGTTAGTGCATCCGTGTATGCGTAGGTGCGTACAGTTAGTGCATCCGTGTGTGCGGTGCGTACAGTTAGTGCGTCCTTGCGTGCGGTACGTACAGTATGTGCGTGGGTACGTAAATTTAGTGCATATGTGCGTACATTTAGTACATATGTGCGTACAGTTAGTGCGTCCGTGCGTGCGGTACGTACAGTTAGTGCGTCCTTGCGTGCGGTACGTACAGTTAGTGCGTCCTTGCGTGCGGTACGTACAGTTGTGCGTCCGTGCGTGCGGTACGTACAGTTAGTGCGTCCGTGCGTGCGGTACGTACAGTTAGTGCGTCCTTGCGTGCGGTACGTACAGTTAGTGCGTCCTTGCGTGCGGTACGTACAGTTGTGCGTCCGTGCGTGCGGTACGTACAGTTAGTGCGTCCGTGCGTGCGGTACGTACAGCTAATGCGTCCGTGCATGCGTGGGTGCGTACAGTTAGTGCATCCGTGCATGTGTGGGTGCGCACCGTTTGTGCATTAGTGCCTTCGTTCGTTTTATTTCATCATTCATATATAATCTTCAATTGAGCTTTACGTATAAGCGTATTCCTAACACTTAATTTAATACTTTCTGTAGACAAACCTAATATGTAATGTTAATTTATTTGTACAATTTTATTGTCGCAGACAGACGCAACTTATTTTGAACTCTCATATATCTATGATGTACACTAAATTTTGTTTTGTACATATGAATATTTTCCGCACGAAGAGAATATATATTTAATTATATTGGCTAAAGTTAGTATAGAATAATAAATTTTGTCGTATAATTTAACCAGATTTCGAACATCAGCCCGAGTACAAGAGTGCGCGATTTGAAGCGAGCCCTTTCAGAGCGCGGCGTGAAACCTCAGATGATGGTGTGGAAGGTATGTTTAAACATGTTTGAATATGTCAAAACTATAAATGTATCCCTCATCTGTTTTTCTGTAACTGTTCAAATAAATTGCTCGTTAATTTTTACCAAAATAAAAAAAAATAAAAATAGAGTAGGTGGGGCTCGATCCTAGGTATTTTCATTTCCCGAAACCGCCCGTTCCCCAAATAAGCTACGCTGACTTGACTATTTACGGCAAGAAATAGTGTTTTATATTAAATTGAAATATTAGTATTTTTTAATGTCCATAAAACGATTTTTTTTATATAAAACCTAGCTAGATCGATTTTTCTCGCCCAAAACCCGTTTTTCGAACCGTTTCCGAGATTCCTCGTCGAAAATATTTCGAGAGATATTTTCGGTATCTCAAAAACGGCTTTTACGATTTTCCTGAATGGCAGCATGTAGGGGGTTTTGGGGGAGAAAAATCCCTGTTTTTTTGCGCATTGAAAAATACTAAAATTTATATTGATTTGAATTTTTACCATTAACTGTCAAGTCAGCGTAGCTTTTTCGGGTAATGGGCAGTCTCGAGAAATGTAAATACCTAGGTTTGATCCCCAACTACCTCATTATTATTATTTTTTAATTTGGAAAAATTAACGAGCAAGGCTCTGTCAACCAGGTACAAATTATATATGTATATATTACTTATATATTTTTTTAATACATACTTAAATATAAATATCTGGGTGACCGAGCTACGCTCCGTAATTTTTTACAAAAAAAAAACTTAAAAAAAAAGAAAAAACAATTATTTAGTTGGGATCGATCTTTGGCATTCACGTTTCTCGAGGCTGCCCGTTAACCGAATAAGCTACGTCGACTTGACAGATAATGGCGAAAATTCAATTCAATATAAATGTTAGTGTTATTTAATGCCCAAAAATAGGGATGAAACAATATTTTTTTTTACATAAAACCTAGCTAGATCAATTTTTATCCCCCAAAACCTCCTACATGCTAAATTTCAGGAAAATCGTTGGAGCCGTTTCCGAGATTCGGAAAATATATATATATACAAGATAAAATGTTGGCCCTCGGCGAGAATCGAACCCGCCACCCGCGGAGCTGAAGGCAGGGTCACTACCCACTGTTCCAACGGGCCAGTCAATTTATTACTACACAGTTATGAAATCAAAATAGTCACTATTCGAATAAGCTTTTTCAAGCATTTTTTAATTTTCAATCAGTCAATCAGTGAAGCTACTTTTGGTTTTGAATGTTGCTCTTACTCAATTAAGTTTTACGAATTTGTATGGAATATCCAAGCATTTTGTGGCGTTTGTAAAAATCTTAAGTCTATTTTGCATTAATTGATATCGGGCCATTTTATTATTTGCAGGGTTTCCGTGGATTCGCCTACATACATTTCTTGAAACCTAGCCCTCCTAAGGTATGTCTGTGTATTATTATTCTCCATTTTCATTAAGTTAATCGCGCTAATCTCAGGAACTACTGGACCGATTTTTAAAATTCTTTCAGTGTATTATAGTCCTTTATTGATAAAGGCTATAGGCTATATAACATCACGCTAAGCTAAAAGCTGAGGAGCAGCAATAAAAAATACTACGAAAACGGCAAAATTTACAGCTTTTACTTGAATGCGCTGAGTAAACGGTAATAGTTATTCAAAAATCATGTATTACAAAATTGTTCCACTCTGAAAGTTTTAAATAAAAGTCCACGACAGCATATGTCTAGCTTTTAAGGTTAACTCACTTTAACCATTTTCATGGTTATCAAGAGACTGTACCTATATACTACGGTTTTAATCTTTTCACGCGGGCGGAGCCGCTGGCGATTGCTAGTATTAAATAATCCAACAAATATCCTATATAGTTTTTAATTAATTATGTAGTCCCAATTATAGTAATCCCTTCTCTCCAAAAAAAAAACAAACTGAGAGAAGAGGCCTATGCCCAGCAGTGGGATAGTAACAGGCCGTTACTTACTTTTACTTTTACTTTTTACTAATTATAGTAACAATGTTGCTTTTGTAAACCTAAAAATAAACACAAGATAATAAAATAAACAGAGAGAAATTCTGAAGTTGAAATTTTAATACATTTTTTGCGTAAATAATGAAACGCCCATCGAATTCCTTTTGACTGTAGATGCAATAATTTCTTCCAGGACGGCGAAGGAGATATCGTACCAGGGCCAGACATGGACGACGTGATCCAGAAGCTTTCAGAGATGTATGTGGGAGGGACAGCAGACCCTGAGGTGGCTGGAGACGAGCAGCTTGAGGATCTGAAGCCGCGTCTCCTGCAAGTTGAGCAGGCTCCTCCGAAAATACCGCGTCAGCCGCGCGCTGCGGCCGCGCCCGTGCAAGCGGAGACCGCGCCCGCACCGCCAGCGTCCGTACCCGCACCACTCGTACCCGAGGTGAGTTTTACCTAGGGACGCCCACTGTTGGGCATAGCCACTCATACCCAACATGAGCTTCCTTATGTAGCGGTTTATTTTTTTGTAAAAGGGGGGGAATATTGTAGGTGTTTTAAATGTATGTTCTCACGGAATGTAAGACAGTGATACTCGCACCGCGGCGTCCGTAAGACGCGCCGCGAATAAATATAGAAATTACCATGTTGTAGTTTCCTTTAAGTATCACTCTATCAGTTCACGTCTATCCTGGCCCCAAGACCAGCCAGGCACAGAGGAAACGTGACACTTATAAGTCTGTGGATGGTTACTGCTGGGCATAGGCACTCGTACCCGAGGTGAGTTTTCCTAGGGACGCCCACTGCTGGGCATAGCATACAGCGTAGAATCTCAATTTATTGGGGACAAGGTGATCAGCAAACAGCTTGACTCGTTGGCAATGCGTAGAGACGTATTTTATTTATCTATTTCTTTTTATACTTTTTATACATCATCTTCCTGCCCTTATCCTACTCTAAGTGGGGTCGTACCCACTTAGAGTAGGATAAGTCGTGTCACATGATTTGACTACCTGGCCGCCTGCCTGACATCAACTTACCTTAGTCGTATTTTACGACACTTCGGTAAGAAAGAAGGTGATCTATTCTACTTAACCGGTTACCACACGGCAGGTCGATTTATCTTAGTCACATTTTACGACACTTCGGTAAGAAATGAGGGTGGTCGATTCTACTTAACTGGTTGCCACAATCAATCTAATTTTGGTGGTATCAATCTAATTTTCAATATAAAAAATTTTTTATCGCTGTTTTCGGGCACTGAATAAATGCTGAAATTTTGATTAGAATGTAAATGATATTTTAGCTGTCATTTGTAAAGTTGTGATAACGCATTGGGTTACGGGCGGACTAAAGAAGTAAAAATATCGGGGTATCAAGCCCCTGTTAGTACCAACTTTTTACTTTTTTTTATAATTTAAAAAAAATTACCAAGCATGACTCAATCACCCAGTTACTATATTTAATATGAACAATCCATTATTATTAATTTATCTTTCCAGGTCCATTAATTTTTCGAGCCGAAACAAGACAACACCCTTTAATATATTTTTTAATTATATCTAAAACACGCATATATACGAAAAGTTTTTCGCTTTGTTTTGCACGCGGACTGACTTGACATCTGTCGCATTCCGATACTAATTGTTTTAGTGATAAGGTTGATTTTACATTGTGCCGGGCTTACATTACATGCGTCTTATTTTAAAAGTACATATAAAACTTTGATTACATTAATAATGTAAATATATATTTGACCTTTTTTAATAACTTTTATTCATTATGTATGGATAATTGGGTTTATTTATATAATAGGAAAACAAACAGCACTTAAATTTATTTAAAAAAAAAAATAAGTGGGTTTTGTAAAAGGATTTTTTTTAAATAATTTTGTATATTCAGAAACCAGTTTACGTTATAAATATGATTTATTATTCTGTAAAAATCTTATTTTCCACACTTCAGTTTGTTTAATAAAAATAAAAAATATTTTTTCAAAATTGACACGTCAGCGCCATTTACAAATTTTAGTACATTTATGTTTAGTTTGTTGTTTCGGAGAAAGCCAAAACTAATAACGTGAAAGTTGGAAATTTGGAAATTTGCAATATTTATCATAATAATTAATGAAATAATTCGGACAAAAGCAAGTTTCATATTAAATTTGTTTAATACTATATCGTATTAATCCATTTTTTTTCCTATTAATTTAAATTTAATTTATTTTGTCACGGTTTTTATGTACCTATAAAGTAAAGACGTCTTTACACCGCAGGGAGGTCCGTTTTTAGTTTAGCCAATAATTAGAAGGGTGATTATTTTTTGTTTCTTTTACTCGTACAGCCCGGCACATTGGTTAGAAAGAGTGAGCTATATTTACAAAAGAAAATATATCTTTATGAATGTCTTAGTTGTTCTCTAGTCTTAAAAATAGATTATTATATACCTTTGAATCTTTGTTATAAATGCAAAAATATTTTAAGCATTCTTACATAAATATAAAAGATGCTATATTTATTAGTATAAAGTAGATTTCACTTTTAAATAACGTTAAGGTGCTTTTGTTAACGGGACTCCGAACTGGTTTTGAAATTTTGTTTAACGGATTTGATTAGTTTTTAAGAGTATTTATTTTTTATTAAGAAGTTACAAAGTTTGGACTCCCGTTATCTTTCTTGTATTTGTGCCAACTTGGAATTATTGCGAATATTTTAAATAGATCCTTTTTTGTGTAGAGATATATTTCAATATACTAAAGTTAGTGTTCCATGACATGCGATGCGATAGCTAACGAATAAATTTATATAAAATATATTTCTGCGATGTGTTATTTAGCTGTAATTACTCATTAAATACTCATGGATATAATATATATGAAACATCGCACATTCACTAAGTATATGAAAGTGTATATGGGTAGTGTAACAAATTATATTAGTGCGATATTAGTGTAACAAAAATATTTTTTTGAACTGCTAACGTGGTCCTTTGTAATTTATTTATTTTTACAAATAATTTTTAACAAATAATAATAAAAAACCATGTTTTTGGAACTAAAGCCGAAGCTCTTGAAAAATTCAAAAAACAGTAAATTAATATATCTTGTTAGTATATTAATATTTAAATATTTTAGTATCGCTTCGCAATTGTAATGGACATCTACCCTATTACCTACATATCGATACATAGGAAGTTGGTATAAATATTTTTTTAAACTAATGTATAAAATAATACTTTGTTTCAGTATTAGTTTATTTGTAATTTAAGACGCGAGAAGAATATACGTCATAATAATATATTTAAATAATTTAATATTCTAGCTTAAGGCGAATCCTCACAGTGGCTCCACTATAAGATTTTAATATAAATAAATATTTTAAATATTTTTTGTATCTATATATTACACGTTAGATTAAATCAGTGTGCTTAAGTTTTTTTAATCTACTCGATCGCGTTATTGTAGTGGCAATTTGTATGACGATGGAAAAGCGACATCTAGTGACCGCTGTTCCTGCGCCATACAATTTAGCGTTACGCAAACGTTATCGAGTACGTTGAACACACAGATAAATCTCGAAATACTAACCATGAATAAGTAGTTAACCATTCATTCATTAAAATGCAGCTGTTAAGTAAACAAGGCATTTACGATTATATGAAAAAAACTTATTATATATTAAGAAATGAACTATATTTATAGAAAGTATTCTATAATAGAACAAAACAAATTTTTAATGCTGAATAAAGTAAAGTAGCGGCCTTTTACTCTCCCACTGCTGGGAATAGGACTGTTCTCTCCGTTCTTGGAAAGAAGGATTGGAGCTAAGACCTACCACGCTGCTCCAATGCGGATTGGTAGGTTACACATATCCCCAGAATTCTCTAGAGATATGCAGGTTTCCTCACGATGTTTTCCTTCACCGAAAAGCGTGTTATTGTAGCATGTGATTGTATTTATCAATTAGACATAAGTTTTTACAGAAAAACTCATTGGTGTCTGCCCGGGTTCGAACTCGTGACCTCCTCAAAGAGTTGCACGGTGTTACCGCTATCATAGTTCCAATCTAATGTTGAATATTATTTTAAAATAACGATATTCTTTTACATGTTTGTATAACGTTATTTTAACGCACTACGACGATTCGCCTTAATACGAACGCGTTCGTTCACTTGTCCTATATGGTCTCTTATTAGTGTTATATAGAGATGATATTTTATATAGAAGTTGGATTTATATAGATTTATCTTGTAAATTTTTTTGTTATAAAAACGTCGCTGCAGCTCACGAGACTTTATTCTTGTACGCATTTTTTTTGCATAATTAAGTAGCTAATATTTGTTAAAATATATACGTACTTGTGCGTTTTTTTTCTTGTTTATTTTTAATCGTTAAAAAGACATCTCTTCTTTTTTAAAACAAATAAAAATAATCTTTATTCAAATAAGCTCTTTCAAGCACATTTGAATCGTCAAGGAGTCTTAAATTAATTATGTAGTACCAATTATAGGAAATCACATCGTTCTTAGTAACAATTTTACAATTATAAACCTAAAAATAAACAGGAAAAACAAAGAAAACATAAAAAATACAACATTAATCAAACTCTAAACTTAAAATTTTAGTACATTTTATTATAAATGATGAAAGCCCATCACCATTATCCGCTGTTAATTCGTCCATTATACAGCTATTATATAAGCGCGAGATTCATGATATTGAGGTATTCTGCCTCAGTTTCGTAGCAAACTTTGTTTTAAGGAACGGACATGGATATATTTTTCTACGGATCTCCTCATTCCTGATTTGATCTCGTAGAGATACACCAAGTGTAGCTCGCTCTATCGCGCGCTGAGTGACTTAGCTTAGAAGACATCAGTAACTTATATTTAGCTGGATTTATTTACTTTACGATTTGTTTAATAGCGTCAAAACGTTCTTAAATCTTTTAGTACATCGCAGTCATATTTCTTTTTATTATTTTTTTTATTGATGTCACTTTTTGTGACTTTTATTTATCTCAATTACATTATTTAAAAAGCAAAAAGAAAACGTAATTTAGTTTATTCCTCGTTCGCTTGGCGATAGTAAGTGTTAGGAAAAGATAAAAATTAATAATACGTTAGGAGTTTTTATTGCAATAAATAGTAATTTCAATGGTAAATGGTTTTAATTTAGCCAATTAAAATTATTTTATACTTAAACACAGCACCACAACAACTCTAACTGCTATAGAGGCGTTTTTTTCTATTAAAAAACGCATATCTATGGGAGTTCATTAATTTTTACATCACCATAATATACACTACTATCATAGGAATGTTACTTTGTTTAGATTTTAACATAGCTTGTCTAATCGGACTCCATTTTTTTCGAATTTCATTAATTAATTCCTTTATTTAAATTCTACCAAAATTAAGATTTTTTTGAGTTAAATTAATCCTGAAAGTAGTAAATAAGGTTTAATAACTCAGTGTTAACAGAATTTTCGACTTTGATATTAATATCGATTAGAAGAATCGATTATAAAAATAAATGTTTTAGAAGTTTTACCAGTAATATAATTTTGTTAAATGCAGAATAAAGCGCACAAGTATGTATTTAAATCGTCACGAATTGTACGTCATTAAAAAAAATCTTTTTCTGATATAATTGGTTGTATGCAATTTTTTTAAGGTTAATTTTGTATCGTTTTATGGTTGTACGTTATAAAGCTTATTCCATATTTAATAAATGATCACAATTATATTAAACAGATAGCTTTTGCTCGCGACCATACCTTTGCAGAATTAGCACTGTTTAAATATACTGTTTCATTTTGCAAAATCATACCAAAAAACATGTCGATCTTTTTATATGCACATAGAAGAAGAAATAAAAACACTCAAACAGAAATGTAAATGTCTGTTTGTTTGTCCTAAAACCTCTTTATTTGGGGTAGTTAAAGAGTTATGTAACATTTGGTCACTACAATAAAATTGGCAAAGTCGCGAGGCAAAAGTATTCATTGATATTATTTAAAAAAAAGTATACTAAAAAATTAAAAATTTCATCTGCATATTAAAATTAATATTAATTTAAACAGCGTAAATAATTAGAAAGAGATTTTTTAAATATCTGTGACGATTTTTCCCAGTTTTTTTTCCGCCATCTCAAGCACGTGTATATACTAATTTGTTAACACGAAAGTATATTTGTTTTGTAATATTTAGTAGCGAGCGTGGATGGTATTTTGTTTTGTATTTTTTTTTAATAAATTTATTTAACACTTTCCAGTTTCTTTATTTAATACTTTGAAATTTGAAACTACATGTTGTGATGTAAAGCTGATTAGAGCTGAAAGTTATTATATTATATTTTTCTAGCTAAATGTTGTTTCATTAATGAATCTCGTGTAAATATAAACTTTTTTTTATAAAGAAAGGCTACAAAAGTAATGAGAATATTATTTTGCTATAATCCGCGATAAAAGAAAATATATGTAATGCTAATTGTAGAGTGTACTATTCGTTCTCATACCTGATACATGCAGAATTTGTAAGAACTCATGCACTACCCGACACCGATGGCACAACAATACACAAGCACTGCACACATTCACCACCACAATCTCAACAATTGTTTCGCCCCGTAACCGAAGCATCGTCAGGAGATAGACTCCACGACAAAATCGCAAAGCAAAGCAAAGCGTCTATCTCCTGACGATGCTTAGCATTACATATATTTTCTTTTATCGCGGATTATAGCAAAATAATATTCTCATTACTTTTGTATTACGGACCTCCTCAAAGTAACGCCTAATTCTATAAATTAAAGAAAGGCTAGTTACGATCTCACCTGATGGAAAGCGAAAGATGCAGTCTAAGATCGACTGCGTTTGCCACTATAGATAGCCTATTCAGTCTTTTTTTTGAAATTTTGAACATCGTATTACTACTTTTAGCCGTAATCCAATACTGGGGTATTCTTTATTGACAAAATAATTAGCTTAAAAGACAAATCAATTGCGAATTGGTGGTTCATACTTTCAAAAATAATAAAATTATTTTGCTATAATCCACGATGAAGTAAAATAGAAATTATATATTATGCTAAATGTAGAGTGGACAATCGGTTATCATACCTGATACATGCAGGATTCGTAAAAAATAACACAAACCTCCACCACCGCCACCACAATACACAAGCACTATATACGTTCACTATCACAAACTCAGCAATCGTTTTGCCCCCCAACCGAAGCATCATCAGGAGATAGACTCCACGACCAAAAAAAATTGCAAAGCTTTGCGATTGAACGTATATAGTGCTTGTGTATTGTGGTGGCGGTGGTGGAGGTTTGTGTTATTTTTTACGAATCCTGCATGTATCAGGTATGATAACCGATTGTCCACTCTACATTTAGCATTATATACACTTTCTATTTTACTTCAGCGCTGATTATAGCAAAATAATTTTATTATTACTTTTGTATTATGGATCTCCGCAAAGTAACGACTAATTTTATAAATGGTTCATACTTTGTAAAAAAATAACTACCATGTAGATACATATCGACTTCCCTTAGTCGTTTTTAACGATATCGGTAAAAAAGAGGGTGGTCTATTCTACTCAGCCGAATACCACATGGCTTATATAAAACAGACCATATCATGAAATAGCGTGACTAATAACTATTTATCATGCTTACTTGTAGTTGAAACATGTGCAACAAACAACTGTGTAGATTTCAATCTGTATTGACACTATGTTATTATAACACAATGCTATCGAATAGTACACGGTATTCCGTTACAAATAAATATGATATATTTACCGGTAAAAACTTATTCGTTTTGAAACTTCAAGATGGCTTTAGTATTGTTTGTGATAATGGCGTCCACTTTAATAAATGGACAGGTGAGATGCGATATTTTGTTAAAAATATATAACACGCATCCAAAAGTAATAATAAAATAATTTTGCTATAATCCGCGATGAAATTATTTATCATTCATCATCATATATATTATTCATCTCGGATTATAGCAAAATAATTTTATTATTACTTTTGTATTATGGATTTAAAAGACGACTAAGTTAAGTTGACCCGCCGCGTGGCATCCGGTTGAGTAGAATAGACCATCCTCATTTCTTATTTTGTGTCCATGGCATGTTTATACCATGTTGTGCCGACCCCATTTATAGTAGGATAAGGGCAGGAGGATGATATATTAATTCAGGCAATATTAGGCAGAGGTATAAAAATTTTACTAAAACAAGAATAAATTTTAACAGAAAAACTGCCCGAGATTTGAACCTATGATCCCCTCTTTTATAATATACATAGCTAAATTTCAGTTAAGAGATCCAGATTACACCCTCAACTTCGATTCCCCAATATACGTGTGTGCGGATCAAAAAAGCCAGGAATTTCTGGACACATCTGAAGTGGAAGTGGGGAGGTACAACGAGACAACCGCTGTCATGTCTGGAACCATCAAATTTCTAAAGAGATTTGAGCCAGAAACCATGGTAAGTTCAACCATCGAGGGTATTTTAGTGGGTAGGAATCCCACATAACCAGATCTCATCTCTCCTCCATTTTTTATTTCATTTACAACAAAAATGTACAAGTTATATCTATTTTAAATTACTTACACGCTAGGACTATACAAATCATGCCCACGTGGAATGGTCCCAAGAATGCTGGCAGCGTTTCCGCGCTGAATCGCTAAGCTAATTCTTTGTGCGTAAAAGGAGCCAGCCCTCTTGTCACCTGAAGAGGCAAATGACCAGGGTGTTAAAATGGATAAAAAAAAATTCGCACTTTGAGTCCATGGCCATTTCCGCCGCAGCTCCAGGTCTTGACGCTGAGCTCCAATATCTTTTAGTTTTCCCCCGTAAAAAAAATTTTGGAACCTCAAAACTAATTTTTAATTGGTGATTTGAATTAATTGTTTTTAAATTGCGTAAAATACAGTCAGGAACGTAGGACGAAGTAAAATATATTCACGAACATCCTAGTTAATTTTTTGTGTTTTTAGATTTTTAAACTATTTATTAACAACCGTTTAATGCAATTGTTTTTTAAAAATATATTGTTTCGTTATTTATTTGCTTGTATTGTCCGATTCTAGACAAAGTTAGAATTAATTATGTTCGCTCAAAATGAGTCAAAATTAAATTCAAAAGTCGGTTACAAACATACAGGTGATACTAATATAACGCGTGTAAGAAATTGGTAATTTTTCAGATAAATATAATAATAGAGAAAGACAACGATGGGGATTTGGAAATGGTAACCTCCCATCAAATATGCGACGTGTGCGGAGAACTTGGAAATAGTGACAGCATTTACAAAGATTACTTAATGTTTTTAGGTATTCCGGACAAATGCCCATTTGACGCTGTAAGTTGAGAATAAAAATCTTTATTTAAATATACTCCTTCAAGCACTTTGAATCGTCATGGATCAATATGATTAACGAAGCTAAAACTGGTTCGGAATGTTGCTCTTACTGAGAAGAACCAACAAGAAACTCGACAGTCAATCTCTTAAACATTTTCAACTTTGAACGCGCGATTGTTTGAACGCGCTAATCTCAAGACCGATTTGAATTTTTTTTTCAGTGTAAGATAGTCCATTTACCGAGAAAGGCTATAGACTATATAACATCATGCTAAGATAAATAGGAGAGGAGCATCATTAAAAGTATTGCAAAAACGGCAAAATTTAAACCTTTCTTTGCGTGCGCTAAGTAAACGGTGGGAGTTATTAAAAAATCACGTATCACAAAATTGTTCCTCTCTAAAAGTTCTAAATAAAAGTTCGGTACAGCATATGTCTAGCTTTTAAGGTTAACCCAGTTTAACCATTTTTATGGTTATCACAATACCTAATATATTACGGTTTTAATCTTTCCACACAGGCGGAGCCGCTGTCAATTGCTATTAAATAAATATTTTTTAATAATTACAGGGAAATTACTTAGTCCACGATCTTTTATCGGACACAAAAGGTCTTCCTATCAACAGAGCGACAGCAGGTCGGTACCAAGTTACTATGAACGTGTACAAGACATCAGATACAAAGTGTACAACAGAGAAAATATTTATAGCGTGTCTGAAGCTCGATTTGCTGGTCGAGCCATTGTAAATTATTGGATATTAACCATTCTACTATTCTCTACTTAATATTGTTTCATTTATAGTATGTATAAATAGCTTTTTCCTTTATTCGCTTTAACTTAATTCTTGGAACACATTCAATTATGAAGTAAGGTTTTCTTTTTTGTAAAAAGTGCACGTTAATATCATGTTAATACTTCAATTAGAATACAGATAATAGCCGTGTGGTATCCGGCTGAGTAGAATAGACCAACCTCATTTCTTACCGAGGTGTCGTAAAAGGCGTCTAAGGTAAGTCGACCCGTCGTGTGGTATCCGGCTGAGTAGAATAGACCAACCTCATCTCTTACCGAGGTGTCGTAAAAGGCGACTAAGTTAAGTCGACCCGCCGTGTGGTATCCGGCTGAGTAGAATAGACCAACCTCATTTCTTACCGAGGTGTCGTAAAAGGTGTCTAAAGTAAGTCGACCCGTCGTGTGGTATCCGGCTGAGTAGAATAGACCAACCTCATCTTTTACCGAGGTGTCGTAAAAGGCGACTAAGTTAGGTCGACCCGCCGTGTGGTATCCGGCTGAGTAGAATAGACCAACCTCATTTCTTACCGAGGTGTCGTAAAAGGCGACTAAGGTAAATTGATCCACCGTGTGGTATCTGGTTTAATAGAATAGACCACCCTCTTTCTTATCGAGGTGTCGTAAAATACGACTGAGGTAAGTTGACGTCAGGCAGGCGGCCGGTCGTAAAATACGTAGCCAAATCATATGACAGCATGTTTGTAACATGCTGTGTCGACCCCACTTAGAATGGGATAAGGGCAGGAAGATGATGAAGAAGATTTGCTTATAGCTTACTTTTTAGGAAAAGTTATGTTTGTTGGCAACTTAGAACAACGTAGAATCTACTGTATATTATTAAAAAGTATTTTCTTCTTACATTGGAATCCAAACCATTTCTTAATTTGATAACTTACGCTAAATAATATAAGCTGTTTAAAATATTATTTATTCGTCACAAAAATTGTAGTTTATGTGAACAGTTGTAAATTTCTATTCGTCGTCCGGTTCATTGACATTTTCGTCGCGGCTCGACTGGTAGAAGACGTCGTCGACGCCTCTTAAGTTAGGTTTCAAGCCTTTTTTAACCTTCTTTGCAACATCGTCTTTAGCATGTCTCTTGGTTTTTGACTTATGCCTGTTAGATTTGTCTTTGTGCTCCCTTTTTTGTTTCTTCTCTTTCTTTTTGTTTTCCTTGCTGTCACTTTCAGAACTGTCAGAACTCTTCTCTTTAGATTTTTTCCTGTAAATAAAGAATAACAGTTTATTTAGTTTATTCATGGTTTTTATTAATCTATTATACATATATTTATTTTAATTGTTATGTTCTATTATTTTTTTAAATCCTACGGGATTAATATTTATGAGTTATGGAACACATTATTTTTTTCTTTAATTTATTTATGCAATTTAGGTTTTAATACCCTAAGCTGTTAGGGAATCAACTTTATCAAAAAACAAAAAAACATAAATATGGCAATGCGCATTTTTATAGGTTGTACTCACTTTTTTCTTAACAACTCTTCGTGCTCCACATCGCTAGAAAGCATACATTGGTATCAAAATTTACTTACTTTGTATAGCGAACAGTTAAGTATGAAGTTAAATGTAGTGCCCTGTAATGTAGTTTTGGACCATATATTAGTAAATAATGATATTATAGCCCAGTGGTGAGACAGTGTGCCTCTTTCGAGGTGATCAGGGGTTCAAGACAAATTCACTAATGAATTTTTCTGTATCAACGTATGTGCCTCATAGATGTTTACAATTAATCCCACGTTTGGGAAACATCTTGAGGAAACCTGCATCGCTAGATAATTCTGGCGATATGTGTAATCTACCAATCCGCATTGAAGCAGCGTGGTGGGTTTGATCACCAACCCTTCTATGCCCAGCAGTGGGATAAAATAAGAGGCCGTTACTTTAAATTAATGGTCACATGAAGTCGATGTGAATAAACTATAGAGACAAAAATCTTATCAAGGGTTCGAAGGTTTCATACCCAGCACCTTCATGCTTAAGAAAAAAGATTAAAACGTTAGAGTAAACTATATTTCATACCTATCGTCAACCTTTTCAATTTTTTCTACACTGAAACTGGTAAAAAATTAGATATCATTAAAAATTAATCCAAAAAAGTCATAAAACGCAGTGCAAAGATAATTTAAACAGTAATAAAGTTATAATAACATACTTAATGCAAAATAGTTTTATTTTCTTTTTGTGGGAGAATAGATCTTACTGGAATATATAAAAGTTTAGATAAAATTGCTTTTAAAAAAGCTTTCAAAACAACAACAAAAGTTCATGTCTCTGCTGTTAACCACGTAGAAGCTCCCTCGGACATTGACATCAGTTTTTGACTGATTGTCACGTCACATCTCCGCTACGCACAGTTAACATCTCCTTTTCACTACGCATCTCCTCTCCGCTTCAGTGGAAACAAACTGACTTAGCAGCACATCTACTCTCTTTTCATCTCCTGTCCACAAAAACAATAATGTAAAAATCGAACCTGTCCACTTTATCCTTTGCGTCGTCATCTCTGAAAACCAGACGAGTTTTACATTTACGAAAAACAATTCAAATTAAATTCAAAATATTCTTTATTCAAATAAACTGCTTTTGAATCGTCAACTGCTGGATTAGAAAACGGTTCCTACCGAGACGAGATAGCTAGAAACTCGACGGTTGCTCTTTTTAAAATATAATTCTTATCATTAGTTAAATTTAGTCAGTACTGTCTCGTACAGGGTCGAAGAGGAGCGAAGAGTAGCATTCTTATCTTCTAAATAATTCTCAATAGTCATCATCATCATCTTCCTGCCCTTATCCCACTCTAAGTGGGGTCGGCACAACATGCTATAAACATGCTGTCATATGATTTGGCTGCGTTTTTACGACCTGCCGCCTGCCTGACGTCAACTTACCTCTGTCGTATTTTACGACACCTCGGTAAGAAAGAGGGTGGTCTATTCTACTAAACCGGATACCACACGGTGGGTCAACTTACCTTAGTCGCCTTTTACGACACCTCGGTAAGAAATGAGGTTGGTCTATTCTATTCAGCCGGATACCACACGGCGGGTCGACTTACCTTAGTCGCCTCTTACGACACCTCGGTAAGAAATGAGGGTGGTACTATTCTATTCTGCCGGATACCACACGGCGGAAATAATTCTCAATAGTATAGTAGAATTTCTGTATTAGCCTTTTAATAATAGTGGTTTTAAATTGCTGTAATGTGATATTTATTAAACACTCACTCTTCAACTTTATCCCATTTCACCGACCATTCTTCATGCGTGATGCCAGTCCGGAAAACTCTTCTGCAGTTTTCTCTGAAAAATATGTATAATTTACACAACACTAATGTATGTTGCGCAATGTCGTCAAAATCTTATCACAAATTAAATTACCGTATTGTTACGAAAAAGAGTATTTGGAACTTTCTATAATGCTTGCTGCGACGATAAAAATTAAAAAAATAACCGACCTTATATTTAAATTGACCCAGAACTAACCCTAATTTTTAGATCTTAAGTGCTGACAGCTGTTCTTAGAAAATGTTTACTCCTCTTTCTATAAGAAGCTGAATTAATTCAACGATTTAGCAGTTTTGAATCAAAACGGTGACATAAAAGTACTTTTAGTAAAGGACTTTTGACCCGTACAATTAGTATATAGTACATGTCAACATTTTGAGATTATTTTTTGCGTCATTTAACATCAATTTCTAGTATGTCCCTTTGTAATATGGAGCTTATTGTTATTGTTATCTATGACAGACCAAATGTATGTATGTGGAAATAGTAACAGACAACGTTAAAGAATAATCAAGCAACAAACTAACTTACTCAACATCTTTGTTAATAGCGCAGGATATAAACTGTCGGTTCTTGAAGACGCTGGTGTAGAGGAAAGGTCCGTGACAGCTGTGGGTCTTGGGGTCGATTTTACAAGCTGATATTACACCAATAACCCTCTCTTTGCCCTGATACTTGACTATGAGCGGTCCACCATGATCATTCTAAAATTTTCAAAAAAATGTACAAGTTATGTCTACAAGAAATTACTAACACGCTAGTACTAAACCATACTAAATCATTCCTTCGTAGAAGGGTCCCAAGAAAGATGGCATGCAGCGTTTCCGCGTTGAATCGTTAAGCTGATTCTTTGTGTAAAAAAGGAACCAACTTTCTTATGACCTGAAGCTGTAGTTGTACCCAAAATCGTATATAATTTAAAAGAAAAGTTATATACTCCAATCCTTCCTTGGTACATTGTTAAAGTCAAGCGTGCCAAATTTCAAATGAAATAAAATTAAAATATATTTTTTTAAATAAGCGCTTTCAAGCACTTTTCAATCGTAAAGGATCAATTTGATAAATACAGCTACAGGTGGTTTGGAATGTTTTAGTTCATAGTAGCAATTAGTGCAAAATTGAATGGATTTTAAAAGAGCTTCACTTTTTCCTTCCATAAAACAATCTCGGGATTCGAAGTATTCACATGCGTATTGCCTCTTACCTCACAAAAACCCCCTTGTTTACTTGATCGCCTAGCGGTATAGTCATCAGGATCTTGTAAATGTCTTCCTAGATCAATCCTGTATTGTTTTGTGTTATTATCTTCTTGGTGTCGTCTGCTTTCAACGTCCGTACAGTTGGCGTATTTTTTCTGGGAACAAATATTATTATCAATTGTAAACTTAATATTTTTGGAGGCTTTACTTTTTTTGTTATAAAGGACTTTACTGTAGACAGTGCTAGTTAGTTCATCAGTCCGACATCCTGCAGTTTTGTTATGGAATATATTCCCAGGTAAAGAATGATGACCTACTTATTGTTACAGTATGTACGGTGTATAAATCCTATATCAACAAAGTTAGAAAGTGGAAAAGGTGAAGCGCTTTATTTTATAGTTTTAATTGCGAATTGTAGCAACATTACTTTGTAATTCCTGTAGATGATTCTGAAGGATTGAGAAAAGCATGGCTAGGTTTCATGTAACTAAACACAGATGATGCGGCAAACCATATCGTATCCATAAAGTTAACTATAAATGGGAAAGGAAAACTGAAAACAGAATTTCGTGGACTACTCAATATTTCGACTTAAGAAGCTCTCTTCTTCATTAACAATTATTAAAAACAAAATTTATGAATTAATTAGGACTGTTCTAGATAACGTGTTATAGATATATTATAGAAATAGAGAATATAGAGAATTATAGATATAGATTGAAATAGATAGATCTATAAATTATTTAAAGATTAGAAACTTACATCGCATACTTCGCTGAGCCGTTTCATCACGTCCTTGGTGCAGATCATATACTGAGTAATGATGTTCCTAAATCTTTGCGCCCATTTCTTAGCACACTGCTCGTTGTCCATTACACACACCTTTGCCTCTTGAAGGAATTTTGAGTTCAGCGGGATATGGACTTTTTGTCGGCGGTACACGCCCTGGTTAAAAATAAAAATCCAACAATTTTTTAAGCCTCCTTTTTGTGACATTTCTCTTCATAGATGTAAATTATTTGATCTTACCTCTCGAAAATTACTACCACTTCCCCAACCAGCTATATATCCCTTCGTTCCAGCTTTTTCTAACTCTCTACTGACGTTGTTGTAGCAAACAAGATCAGTTGCAAATTCGCAACCTTTCTCCGTAACTCCAAGTTTAAAGGGTTTCTCGACTTTTACAATTGCTATATCGTTTGATGACCATTTTATGCTATCTTGGAAGTCAAATTTGTAGTCTAAAAAAATAATGTAAAGGTACAATATAAAAGAAAGTCCTTCAAACTATGTATATTTAAATTTACTATCGATGGGCCGTTGGTCGTAAAATGACCAAATATGCGTTTCCCAAGATGATTTCATTAATTTGTATAAATACTCTTCATAAAGGACATACTTAAGTGTTTGATAAAGAAAGGGGAAATGTAATATATGTTATATTAAAAAGACCTGAAATAAAATAGTTAAAAATATTTATTATTTACATTTCCCCTCTTACTTACGTGGGCTTTAAAAAAAAATCGTAATTCTGAACTGAATTGAACTTTTCTTCCAAATAAAATCAATTTTGCAGTACTGGTCTTCATATTGTTTTAAAAAATTCTAGAATAATCTGTGCATTAAAACACACATTTCCTCGACTATAAAATATATTTATTTCTAGTTTTCATGTACTTACTCTTAGGAATACATTTCCATACAACTCGACGGCGGTGTTTGCAAACGCAATCATCACTTTTGTAATCAAAACTGTCCACGAATTTAGTAGTACCGGACACGATGTAGAAATGATCTGCATCTTCTACACAAGCGGCAGAAGTCAGGACATAATAAGGGTCGACAATGACACCTCCGCAAAGCCAGCCACGATACTTATGCGCCTTTGCCGAATCTTTGGTCAGTTGTAGGTATACCTATTTATGAAATTCTTTATGTATGAATCATTTATTTGTTTTTTGTGTATACAGAGTTTTTTTGTAACAAAATTTATAGTATGAAAAATGTTTTAGATAGTATCCGAATTTTTTAAATGTTTGATTTAACATTTTAGAAATATTAGTTCTGGCTATAACGCATTTTTAAGGCAGCGTGTAACCATGTTGTTTCTGGAGTCACTCATTTGTTAATCGTAAAGTCTTTATGTAATGTAATGTAACGGCCTGTTACTATCCCACTGCTGGGCATAGCCCTCTTCTCTTCGTTTTTTTTTTGGAGAGAAGGATTGTAGCTAAGACCTACCACGCTGCTCCAATGCGGATTGGTAGGTTACACATATCCCCAGAATTCTCTAGAGATATGCAGGTTTCCTCACGATGTTTTCCTTCACCGAAAAGCGTGTGATAAATTGCAATTATCAATTAGACACATAAGTTTTACTAGAAAACTCATTGGTGCCTGCCCGGGGTTTGAACCCTAGACCTCCTCGAAAGAGGCGCACGGTGTTACCGCTGGGCTACCACAGCTCACAAAGTCTTTATAATAAATAAAGGAAAGTCTTTATAATAACATAGTAACGGCGCGTTCCATGGTAAAAACCACATACAGTATATTACGTATAACACGTATAAAGTCCACAAAGTGGAAACCCATCGAGATGGCAAACATGTTGCAAAGCAACTTGATTAGTTATAATATATACACCATATAGGTGTGTGTCCACCGAAGTGGATAGTGTGTGTCCACCGAAGTGGAATATGTGTATTGCAGAGCATTACATGAATGCCAATCACCCCCTATTCACCCAATACCATATAATGGAGTCACACATAGTGCACTCGCTTACGATATGCGCCAAGCTCAACACGCCACCTTATACAACAAAAAGTAATTTATGTTTAACGCGGCAAACCACGTAAGATGTAAAATAAAGGGATATGCAGGCCACACTGTCTAAAGCTAGTCCGCAGTCTTGTTAATAAAGACCCGACCAGCCGCTCTTATGCAATAATGCCATGCTATAATGGTCATTGGTGGTATCATTAACTAAGCTAAGGGGACGTCCTAAAAAGGACGAAACACCACACCCATCCGTTACTATGAACAGAGTCCATAGCATTCCATCACTGCCTTTCCAAAGATCGACACGATCTTGCATCTTGAATCATTATACGAGAGCGGGCCTAGATGTGTATTTATTATCAATTCTTAAAAATAGTCGAGTTAAAACTCAATTAATATCTTGTATCGCCCCAGTACACATCTACAATATCATTATAACAACATTTTATAAGCGACCTAACAGATCACTTCTACGCTCCGCGCTCCGCCCGCTCTCTCCATACTGTAGTACGGCGGATAACGTGACATTCGGTCAATATGACGAAAATTATACTTTTCTGAATTTGATGTTTTATGAATAGAGCATCAATTATAGATGCGAAAAAACATTACTGCGTGACAAACAAACATTTATTTTTTATACTTATAGATTTTCCTAAAATATTGAAATTTTAATAATTATTTATTTTTAAAACTCGAATGTAGGGATGAGACTGTTACAAAGAGCAGCTACGGCCACGCATTCTTATCATCTAAGTAATCCTTAATAGCATAGTAGGCTTTGTATATTAGCCTTTTATTATAGTGTTTTGATAAACTGCTGTAATGACAAAGCTAAAATTGATTGCGGAATTTTATTCTAGAATCTTATAGCCAAACCCACAAACGACTTAAGTTCTTTTGCAAGGCGCAAATCAGGAGCCGCAAGCTTATGTCGGTCCCTACTTATGTAAATACATCGATATTTTTATAATTATGTATATTCATCACCGAAAGAGATAAGAGTGGCGAAACATCGAGTGCTAATAGCATCAAAAAATATTATTGTAACTGCTATCGTTGTCCAGAGTATTTTCGAACGCGTGTGCGCCATTTAGAATTTATTTTTAGAAAACGTTACAAGACTGCTTACCATATATGGCCTTTTTCCTATACCGACTCTTTTGCTATATAATATTCTTCTTGTGTCGATGACTGAGTTGTTTTCGTATTCCCATCCTTCATCTGCAATCTCTTGTATTTCTGTATCGGTTTTATTGGCCACTTTAGAGTTGGAAGTAGTTTGTTTTTCTTCATTTGTCGGAATTGTTGAAACTATACCTGATTTAGAAATTAATTTAGTGTTAAAATCATGGTTGTTAATATTAATATATAGTTATTATAATATGTCTTACCTAAAACTATAAGAAACGAGACCAGTGAAAGCCCTATGTTCGCCATTATGGCAGAAATATCAAATCACTAAAGGAAATGGCTTTTTTTCATTAATTGTTTTGTACAGAAAATTAATTATTTGGTCAATTTCAAATTTGTTATGAACATTGATTTAAATAAGTCGTCAAAAATTTCTCATTGAATTTTCAATATAAATTTTTATGATAATAAATGGCTATGGACATGTGTTTTTGTTTTATTGACCTATGTATTATTAATGATTTATGTACTGGTACAATTGTAGCCGTGTGGTATCAGAATTGAGTAGAATAGATAACCCTCATTTCAAAACTAAGGTAAATCGATCTGCCGTGTGTTGTCCAGCTGAGTAGAATAGACCACCCTCTTTCTTACCGAGATGTCGTTAAAGGCGACTAAGGTAAGTCAACCCGCCGTGTGGTATCCGGCTGGGTAGAATAGTACCACCCTCATTTCTTACCGAGATGTCCTAAAAGGCGACTAAGGCAAATTGACGTCAGGCAGACGGCCGGTCGTACAAATACCCAGCCAAATTGACATTAACATAATATGACATGTTGTAAACATGTTGTCACACGAGGATGGTGTACTGGTTTAATCGGCTTTTTGAAATCCTAAGTACTTAAGTGTTGGTAGCTTGAACCTTATTTCATCACTTGTTCTTTGCAGATTTATAAAGCTTTGCTGTTTCGGCAAGTTTTTTGTTTTTTAACTTAAGTTTTTGATTTATTATTTTATTAATCCAAAATAAATTATAATTTTCACATTTATTTATGAACATCATCATTTTTCTCTAATCGTACTGTAAGTGGGGTCGGAACAAAATATTTTTCGCTTCCATTATCTACTATCATTCGTCAACTGGCGCTACTCCTTTTATATGCATACTAGCTGTGCCGGCGGGTCACCTGCGAGGAAATAAGTGTATTTAATTGATAATTTTGACATAAAATTTGCTATTATGTGTGAATCATAAGCGATAGAGACATGCTGTCGCGAACTTTCTTGTAGGATTTTCATACATCTACAATTCTTTTGTACATTTTTTAGTGTCTCTGTTAGTTTACGCAGCTCACGCGACTAAAGCTCGCACTCTTCAACGCAATATTCATAAAACCGTAATATTAACTTAAACCTTCCAGAACAATCGCACTACCTTTAAATAAAAACCGTACAAAAATCCGTTTAGTAGATTTTGAGAAAATTAAATACATACAGACAGACAGCTTTTGGGGACTTTATTTTATAATAACTATAGATCATTCATCCCAACCATATGTTTTTCGGCCTCTCTCTAAGCACATATTCTGATCCTGACATATCCATCCACATTTATATTTAACACTCGTTTGGTCGCTAGATTGGTTGGTGTTAGATGTTCATTGCTCCTCCATTATATGTCCATATCATCCTACCTTGCACTTCTCGTCTTTTCTATAATGGATGCAACTTTCAGTTTTCCCCTTATATACTCATTTCATATTTTATCCAGCCTTGTCACACCACATTCTCATCTCATTTGCATGCAGGTTTATTTACTTATCATTTTAATTTTTTTATTTGTTTGAACTGAAACTCTTTTTTGAAGCGAATCAATTTATTTAAAACATGAAGTTTTAAGCTTTATTTGTAGTATTTAGATTTAATACAGTTTTAGCGTCCGGTCTAACAATGAATCCACTGCCCGAATATACTTTGTCGCCTGCTGTTTCTACTGAAACGTCTTTAGCTCGATGCATTACTTCTTGACCTGTTTTAGAATCTACTTCATTGTTAGCTGGTCTGAAACATCGTACAAATTTTCTTAAAGGATAAAAATTTATTGTATACTTATATGACAAACTTATACCATATATATTTACTTACATTCGTAACATTTGTTACGAAGACATAATTTCTGATTGGTTTAAATATGTTGAGCTATCATAGCCCAGCGGTAGTCTTACCGTTTACCGTAATTCGACTCTCTCGAGAGGGTCACGGGTTCAAACTCGTGCAGGCACCAATGAATTTTTCTGTTGAATCTAATGTGTCTGATTGATAATTGAATTTATCACGCGCTTTTCGGTGAAGGAAAACATAGTGATGAAACTTACATAACCCAAAAGGATTCTGGGGATATGTGTAAGCTACCAATTCGTATTCGAGCTGCGTAGTGGGACTTAGATCCAACCCTCCAAGTCTCCAAAATATCAAGTACCTAACAATAAATAAATTTGTAGTACTCGGTTTTGCCTGCGTGGAAAGATTAAACCGTAATATAGTATAACCAAAAAATGGTTACAGTTGATTAAAAGCTAAACATATGCTGGCAAGCTTTAAATTTTGCTTTTATCGAAATCTTTTTTATTGCTGCTTCTCTCCTATTCACCTTAACTTAACGTGATGTTATATAGCCTATAGCCTTGCTCGATAAATGGACTATCTTACACTCAAAGGATTTTTAAAATCAATACTGTAGTTCCTGAGATTAGCTCGTTCAAACGATCAACAAACTCTTCAGCTTTATATATAAGTACAGATAAAAAATCCATAGTCACTATAACGGGATTTCAGCCAGCGAGTCTTTCTAGACTTTTATTGTTCGGTTGACGGCTATTTTAAAATTCGAAAGAATGTAATAAACAATTCTCAATTAAAAAAAAATAAGAGTTGAGCAAATACCCATCAGGATGATTCTTCCATGAAAGCACTTTTTCGATATGTGTTACTCCAGACCTGAATTGGCGCCTACATTTGGGTCTGAAATATAACTTGTTAATTTAATACTCGTTACTAAAGTAAAATAAAGCTTTCAAAAGCTTTTACCCTCGACTTTGTTCGCATGAACTGTTGTCGCGTGATAGGTTGATTGTTGGCGAATGTTTGTGAGTATCCATGTATGTTTGTTACTCTTTCACGGCGAATCCGCTGAACGAATATCGATGAAATTTGGCACAGTTAATCCTTATATACCGAGGTAACATATAGGCTATAGACATCCTGTTAATTCTACACGACAGGGTGAGATTGAAAAGCGCCATCTGTTATCAACCTAGCATGCGACTACGGTCCACACGAACGAAGTTGCGGGTAAAAGCTAGTATAGTATAAAATTTACATTTTCCTTCAGGAACAGGACTGAAATACAGTATATAATTGAGAGTATTTACAAGGTTTTAGAAAGATTTTAACTTCTAGTATAAAATATTTCCGTACTCACTCAACATCCTTGTATATAGCGCAAGAAATAAATTGTCTGTTTTTATAAACGCTGGTGTATAGAAATGGTCCGTAGCATTTATTTGTCCTTTCCTTAACGAGGCATGCTGAAATAACCCCTAATACTATGGAGTTCACTCCGCTGCCATATACGAGAGGACCTCCGTGATCATTCTGTCAAATTAAAATTAAGACATTCTTTATTTAGGTCCACTCAAGTCCACGGCTGGACATAGGCCTCTCCAATTATACGCCATTTAGCCCGATCCTTGGCTTTACAAGGCAGTTGAAGGAAGATGGATGATCGACGGTGATGATGATAGTAAGAACGTATATCGTCACTCCAACGAGTCTCAGGGTGTCCTACACTACGTCTCCACTCCAGAATACATCTACCCCAACGATCATCGGTTCTGCGACAGATATGGCCGGCCTATTGCCGCTTCAGCTTGCTTATGCGCTGAGCTATGTCGGTGACCCTATTTCTCTGACGGATCACTTTGTTACGTATACGATCCCTCAGAAAAATCCCGAGCATAGCTCTTTCCATAGCCCGCTGAGTGACTTTAAGCTTGTGGATGGCCTTGCCTTTTAGTGATAACGTTTCGACACCGTAAGTCATGGCAGGTAGGACACACTGGTTGAATACTTTAGTCTTTAGACTCTGTGGGATGGGTGATAAGAAGACTCGACGTAGTTTGCCGAAGTAAACTTGTTAACAAGTTTTTTTAAACCATCAACTCTACTGCTGGCTCAGAAAGCTGTTTCTACCGAGAAGAGCCAACCTCAATTTCATAATTGCAGCAAATAATTGTAGGTTTTTCGTTAATAAGGAAATTTAATGGGACAATTACACACACGGTCGTCTATCTCCCAAGTAATTTAATACTTTTCGGAGCGGAGCTGAAAGCAGGGTCACGAACCACTGCGTCAACGAGCTAGTCAAGTCAAGTCAGTACTTTATTTTTTCGTTGTGTATTCAAAATAATAAAAATTCTTGGTTAAATTAGCACAATAAAATTTTTAAAAATCACTTTTCTATCTATCACTTACCTCACAAAAGCCTCCATCAGCTTGAGATGAGTATCGTCTACTATTATTATGGTGTGAATGCATTACCAAATTAGTAGGTATTCGTTCGGATTTGTTTATAACTTTAATGTCCCGACGCATGTCTTCTTCATCAGAATAGTCGATATCTTGACAGTCAACATATTTCTCCTGGAAATGAAAACATATATTATAAACTAGCTTTTATCCGCAACTTCGTTTACGTGGACTGTTGTTGCGTGAAAGGTTGATAATAGATGGCGCTTTTTAGTGTCAGCTTTTTCCTGTAGAATTAACAAAATTTCTATAGTCTATTTGTTATTCCGCTATAGCATATAACTTTGCTAAATTTCATCGATATTGGTTCAGCGAATTCGCCGCGAATGAGTGACAAACATATATATATCCATACTACAAACTTTCGCATTTATAATATTAGTAGGAAGGATTAGTAGGATTTACATATTTATTAATATCTGATAAACTCTGTTGACTTCTCCATATACTGGAAACCTGATATCTACCGATCGATCTTTCTTAACTTAAAGATTAATCTTTATTATTTTAACTTAAGTTAGCTGAAAAATAAACAATTGTAGATATTTTGAAACTGCTAAGGATGAATGTCGCCGTATCCTTAAATTATTACTTTACTTTACTCAAATTTAAAAGAATATTTATTCAAGCAGACTATATCCAATACTTTTGAATCATCAAATGTTTTTAAAGCAAGAAATTAGGCGGATGCTGTTAAAAAAATAAACAATTTGATTGATAACATGTTAATTATTGCAGTTTTTGTAGTTAGTGCTATTAATATAATTACTATCACTAAAAAAATCTTAATCAAGATAAAATTAGATTTAGATATTCTTGAGGAATAAAGGAAACAGATTTATTGCATACGTTACAAATCTCAGACATAGTTTGTCCGATGTCCTTGGTACAGATCATGTAGTTGTCAATAATGTTATGGTATCTGGATCCCCAACGGCGTTTGCATCTGTTCTTGGGAATGACTTCTACGTGCGATTCCAGAAGGTCCTGTTGATTGTCTTTCCTTCGATTGACCCACTAAAATGTATGATAGGTTATATAATGTATAAAAATACGTTGCCAAGTAAAGTTGCTATCCCACAGCTAGGGTTAGACCATTCTGTTTTTTGGAAATAAGATTTGGTTCTAAGACCTACCACGCTGCTCATGGCACTTTTTTTATACAGATTACCTCACGATGTTTTTCTTTAACGAAAAGCGTGTAATAAATTGCAATTATTAATTAGACACGTAAGTTTTAAAAGAAAAACTCATTAATCTACCTGAGGTTTGTACCCAGTCCTGTTTCAAGAGAGCCACAAGGTTCCTCTACTGGCCTATCACAGGTAGTATTACAATTTACTAAAAAAAAGTCATCTTCGAATCTTTTAATAGTGAATGAGCTTCGCTAGCCAATATTTTGGGATAAAAATGCTTTAACTATATGATATATAAGGTGTATAAGATCCTTTAAGATCAGAATAATAGTAATAAGCCCAACAGTAACTAACGCAGTACCGGCGGGGTGGCGGTAGACGGTAGGCGATAGCGGAAGTCGCAACACTGGCCTTAGTTGAGTTACACGTTTGAAGTTTCTCAGCAGTGTTTCAACCACGTTGAGAAACCCTCAATAAACTAAAAAAAATATCTTGTTTTAGCAAATATAAGACTAGAAGCAGTGGCGTAACGAAGGGCTACACAGTGCGCCCTAGGACCCCAATCTCTGGAGGCCCATCTGAGTTTGACCCTAACCCCTTATTAGAGTACGTCGAATCCCGAACACGAACAATGGGAAACAAATAATTTTAAATAGATTAAATGGGGCCCTATTTTTTCCCAAGGCCTTTCACTCCCTAGCTACACCACCGACTAGACGAATGGACATTAAAGGATACCTACATCGTTATATCTTGATGTAGTGCCCCAACCGGCTATAGTAACAACGGTGCCAGGATTCTCCAACGTTTGACTCTGATTGTTGTAGCAAATAGGTTTAGGTACAAAGTCACATCCTCTGATTCTTCTGTTGAAATCAAATCCATCCTCAATTTTAATGACAGCTATATCGTTATTCATCCACCGGATGTTGTCATTCTCGTGACCGTCAAAGACGTAATCTGTGAATTATAATTAGTTTTAAATCTGTAGATTGATAATGAGTAGCCACATAAGTTAATTCCCTAGTGAAGATAATGACTAAAGGCACATAAATTAATTCTCCAGTGATGATAATAGCTTAAAGCACATAAATTGATTCACGAACCTACTTCAAAACTAACACAAGTCATCAATTACAAGTTGCAGAATTCAAAAGCAATTTAAAACTAGATTGGAGACATCAGTGGAAAAGTATATTAAGTTAAAAATGGAAGACGGATTAAAAAAGAACATAGATTAGAAGAAGATAAGAAATATATTTGACTGCTTGCATTTTTCATCACAACATTTATTGAATCATCATCTTATTTTTATATTTGGACTTGCCTCATGACTGGATGTTGAACCATAAAAGTCAATAATACTTTTCCGTCATGCAATGCTATTTATAATGCAATACCTACTTTTCGGAACACATTTCCAAATGGCTTTCTTTGCTCCATTCTTAATACAGGGATTTGTATAGCGATCGTCTTCATCCGAATACCTATGTAAAAACATATTGTATATTACATATTACATATTTATGTTGTAAACATATTGTATATTTTATTTAAATTTGAAAATGATAATTTAGAGGAAAGTTTAAATATTTACTAAGTATATCTTTATGTGTAAAATTATCATTTCATCAGTTCATTTATTCATCGTTAATTAAATATACAGTCAGGTTTTGGCTTCTCAGTATAGATTTGCTTTTTTTATCGTGCAGCCTTTCGGACCGAAGCATCAACATGAGATCATGCTTGGGTTACGGGGCGAAACGATCATTGAGATTGTCGTAGTAAATGTGTATAGTGCTTGTGTAGTGTGTTGGTGGTTGTGTTATGTGGTACGTGCGGTTATTGATCCTGCATGTATGAGAACGGATTATGCATCCTACACTTAGATTATTAGAGATTACATAAATTGTCTTAGCGAAGTAATTCTGTTATTTTTGTACTATTGAATTCCGCAAAATAACTCCTGCTTCTATAAATTAAATAAAATTTCTTGTAAACTCTGAATTTAAAGTATTGTGAGTAGTATTCATATACAAAAAGTGGATACAATCACGTCTTAATCTATCGGGTTAACCCGACTAGTTTCGAGCCCGTCCAGGGCCCTTATTCATGAGCTCGATACGGCATTACCGCGGTGGGAAGCTAGTCGGGCTAACCCGATAGAACAAGACGTGACTATACCTGATTTCCTGTTAAAACTTATGTGTCTAATTGATAATTGCAATTTATCACACGCTTTTCGATGAAGGAAAACGTCGTGAGGAAACCTGTATATTTCCAGAGAATTCTGGAGATATGTGTAACCTACCAATCCGCATTGGAGCAGCGTGGTAGGTCTTAGCTCCAATCCTTTTCTCCAAAAACGGGGAGAAGAGGCCTATTCACAGCAGTGCGATACTAACAGGCCGCTACTTGCTTAATTTATACCTGGTTTCTATAGATAAATTCTGTAAAAATATTCTAAATCCTTAATATATGTAACACTGTCGCTGACGTTCTGGGTGTATTATTAGGTAGTAAGAGGTCGCCACTGAAAACCAATGTTGAGGTACCCCCTCAAATTACGCTGAGTGGTGTTCCTTTTTACAGGGTCACATTTCTCTGCGTATTTTTATTAATTTTTTTCTTTATTGTTTCTGTATAACTTATTTTTTTATAATGCTTTATGTACGTTTTATGTATTGTTTTATTCTCCCTGTATGTAGTTAAATGTGATTTTTCTGTAAATAAAAGATTTTTGATTTGATTTGATTTGATAAACTGTAACTTACTTGTATGTGCCAGAGACTACATAAAAATGTTCAACATCTTCAATACAAGCAGCTGAAGTCAGTATGTACTCCTCGTGAATAATTACCCCTCCACATAACCAAGTGCGATAGTTTGGCTTCTTTTTGCTACTCCTCGGCAACTTCAGATACACCTAAGGATCATTTGAATTTGATTGAATTGATGAAAATTTCAGTTAATACAACGATAAAAATAATAACCAAATCCTTTTTTTATCTACGTATTATATATCATGCTACCAGCATTACATTACTCTTGACGTTTAGAATTACATAAAGGTAATGTAAAAACAACTATAATAAGCTTAATTTAGTTATTTTGATGACGGAACCCAAAAATTTATAATACCACTAAATTTACCCATTTATTTACAAGATTTACTCATACAAAAATATGTTACAAACTCAGTAAATGAACAACAAATTAAATTGACCATCAATTCAATTACCTGTTATCCGAACTCATCATTCTGCCTTTAAACCACTCTTAGTGGGGTCGGCACAACATATTTTGAAACATAGTTTTTACGGCTGGCCGCCTGCCTGTCGTCAGCTTGCCTTAACCTTTTATATTTCGTTATGAAGTGAGGGTGGTTTATTGTACTCAGCCAGCTACCCACGGCGGGCCAACTTACCTCAGTCGCCTTTTACGACACTTCGGTAAGCAATGAGGGTAGTCTATTCTACTCAGTCGGATACTATACGGCAGGTCAATTTACTTTACTGTAAACAGCCGAATACCATACGGCGGGTCAACTTACCTTAGTCGCCTTTTACGACACCTCAGTAAGCAATGAGGGTGGTATATTCTACTCAGCCGGATACCACTCGGCTTATATACATTATGCAATGCAATAAATTTCATACATTACCATATAAGGTCTACCATCAGTGACTTCCTGTCCATTGATTATACGTCGCGTTTCGTTCACAAGTTTATCGACTTCCTCGGGTAAATGTGTTGCCACTTCAATGCCATCAACATCTGTAACTAAAACTGATATATTAATCTATAAACCTATATATAATTTTATTTTATTTGATTACTAGCAATCGCTAGCAGCTCCGCTCACGTGGAAAGATTAAAACCGTAATATAGTCTTTTGATAACCATAAAAATGGTTAAAATGGGTCAACCTTAAAAGCTAGACATATGCTGTCGCGTACTTTTATTTCGAACATTTAGAGGGGAACAATCTTGTGATACAGGATTTTTGAATAACTATTACCGTTTACTCAGCGCACGCAAAGAAAGCTTTAAATTTTGCTGTTTTCTTACTATTTTTTATTGCTATTTTTTACCACAAAAACAAACCAAAAACGAATGAACAGAAATTATTATCCATGCGCATTGAACTTACTAAAAATATATAGAAGAATTGTTAAATAACAAAAAACGGTCTTCATTTCTCTATCAAAACGTTTAAAGCAAAAGAAATGATTAACATTACAATTCTCAATTATTTGCATTATTGCATTTACGTTCTATGTCAGTGAAAATATTTAAGCGGGAAATTATAATCAATAAATGTTTTATCACAAAACTAGCTTCATTGGATTTATAGAAATTCCTTAAAATAAAAAAATATACAAATTCATGCCGTGTGGTATCCGGCTGAGTAGAATAGACCTCCCTCATTTCTTACCGAGGTCTCGTAAAATGCGACTAAGGTAAGTTTCCGCCATGTTGTATTCGGCTAAGTAGAATAGACTACCCCCATTTCATAATTTTAAGTTTGGCTTAGCCATTTAAAATAAATATTAGAAGGAGAGCTGATTCATAAAATCTATTGGAGGATTACAATAACGGTAAGACCTTCGGCGTCGATTAAGCTACTCTTCGGATCATGCACAAGAAAGCAATGACGTAATAGTTTCACTATTTTGTAACAACGATATTTTCCCATATAATAAATAAGAAGCTATTTTCTAAAAATTCAACCAATTTATTCGTTTTTAATATGTTGTAACAATTAATATGAATTATATAAATCTGAAAGAACTCTCACTGAGTTTTTTGATGCCTCTTCTTGATAGGGCCAATTTTTCGAACCAGCTACTGCTGGTTCGAAAAATTACCTCTACTAAGTTGATGTTCTAGGACCACTTGTTTACAAGTTTACTTGCATAAATATTGTTTTGGATTGTGTTGCAAAAAAGTGTAGTCATTTTCATGAATTCTTTATTACATTAATCAGTTGAATTCTTAATTTTAATTCGCATTTCTGCGTGATCTTCGAATGTTCTCAAAACGATACCTCCGTGTTTCATCACATTATCCAATGGTAATGGTGATTTTGGGTAATTTAATTGTTCAGTTTTATTTCCTGTAATCTTCTCTTTGGTTCTTCTAATTTTGGACACTTCGCTCTTAGCTGGCCTGGAAGGTTAATTCATTTTATAATTAACTATCTATGTGATGTCAACTTTTATGACATGAAAATTAACAATTAATATTTCATGTTATTTAAGTTTATTACCCATCTGGATGATTGATCCACGACATTTCTTCTTCTCTATGCGTTTCACTGGATCTAAATAGTTTAGTGCAGTCACCGCTGAAAAATTAAAATATTAGTTTATTGGTGTTAAATTATTCGATAGTGAAAAATGATTATGATCACTTCATGATAGTGTAAGGTTTTACATAAAAAGAAAAAAAAATCAAGCATTTGACATGAATTTTCGAAAAAAAGACAAAACCGTAAAAATAAGGGTTATATCGCGAAAAAGTTGGATAATTGGAATTTATGATTTTATTTCCAAATATTTCTCATATGTGGAAAAAGAGAGTTCTGTGGGTTGATAGAGTAAGCGTCTGGTTGGATCAAATTTTAATTATGGCTGAGATGTAAAAGAGAATATTTAAATCAAACGAAAATACATACAATTTAAAGTGTGGTACTTTGTTGTGAATTAACCATTGAAATATTGTTTAGTAACATTTAGTTATATATTAGGTACTAGTTAAACTAAGTGGCTTGTTGGCACGTTGAATTTGTGGGCTTTATTCTCCGGCAGTCCTTAAATTTTGAACAGAAAGCAACTAAAAGATAGCAGCAATGGGGCTGATCTTTTTAGGAGTACTTTTGTGAATCTTATTATAAAAGATAACCTTTTATTTCTGTTAAATAGATCATCTAAATGGATTTATATTTCCTTTGGTCATCAGCACGCGTCAACAGATGGAACAAATTCGCTGATTGTTATGTATGTTGTTATTAAAGAATTGTATTATAAGTTTATCGAACATTAGTAAATTTAAAAAAACTTGACGTTACTCCATAACTTATTTTTAAATCCATCTTACTCTTATTGCCTATTAGCTACGGATACTACCAAAGGCACTATACAGAATAAAATAAATAAAGAAAACATACGCAATGTTTTTATAAATGGCACAATTGATGAGGATCCGGTTCTTATAGACACTAGTATAGAGGAAGGGGCCGTAACATTTGTTAGTGCGCTCTTTGACGAGACAGGCCGAAATTATGCCAATAACAACAGCATCAGAACCGCCTCCGTAGATTAATGGACCACCATGATCGTTCTGAAACATTACAAAGATTAATTAAACATAAAGTTTAGTCTAGTATAATGGATACTATAGCTGTAGATAAAGTCAATTTATTTTCCTTTCTTATTTATTATTTTAGAAAGAGTATATTACCTCGGATTATAGCTACTTCGTAGTAATTCAACATTAGGTGTAAGATTACTAAAAAAATAAATTTCTTTTAACTTGTTTTTGGATTTAAACCAGATTTTAAGAGTTTGCGTTGTCAGAGCAAAGTAAACAAATGGATCCTTTTCAAACTAAGTCATGTATGAGTTAATTTTTTTTTGAATAGCTTCCAGTTTAATAAGGTTGATGCACTCAAAATTGACATTTTACAATTTTGATTTTAGTTTTAAAGCTTTTGCTTTAGTTAACTGTTTTTGTATACATTCATCATACTCTTACCCTTATCCTACTCTTAGTGGGGTCGGCACAATATATCTTCTTCTTCCATTCTCCTCCCTCTATCATTCGTCAACTCTGGTGCCACTCCTTTAACATGCATATCATTTTTCACACAATCCATCCATCTTTTTTTCGGCCTCCCCCTACCCATACATCCATCCACATTCATATTGTAATAAAAAAATATATATTTGAAGTTTTATATAGACCCATTACTTATAAAAGGAATAAAAGGATACCTACTAAAGTACTTCAAATTGTACATTCACCTCACAAAACCCTCCACTGCCAAGTTGTTGCCTCCTTCCAGATTCGTTATGATATGCAGAATGTAAAGTCAGATTCTTTGGGCTAAGTACTCGTCTCGCTCCCTCATCTTCACCGGAGTACATAATGTCTTTGCATTCCACGTATTTTTCCTGAAATCAATTCCTTTATGATTCCTTTTTGCTATCGCTAACGGCTTCCGCTTTGTATTTTATAGCAACACAGTCAAAAAACAAGAATATCGCGCCCTTTTTTAAAATGGTGGTACCACTGTGCCGTTGTTGTTTTCAGTTGAGTCTTCGTATTGATAAAAAGTTTCAGTGACATTCATTCTTTGTTCGTTATTTAAGAGAAGGGTATCTCGGAGCGGGAATTGTGGTACGTCTATTACATCGTGTTATTGTAGACAGGTGCGCTAACATTTTTAATTTTCTACTTTTTGAACTAAGTAGTAGAGCCGCTTGCCATCGGATTTTATTCCTTTAAACCAATCAAGAGTATTTTAAAAATTCCCGATGGCAATCCTTCCAATAGTGTTCGAATATATTATTATTATTTACATAATATACTTCGGCGTATGTGCCACAAATCTGTTTATTTATAAAACATCTAAGAAGCGGAAGATAATGAAAAAACTATGATAGCCCGGTGAAACTCTTTCGATGGGGTCACGTATTCAAACCAATATTATTGTCTATTGCAAACTATACGTCTCATTGATGATTATAAGTAATAACACGCATTTGGATGAAGCAAAAATTATAAGAAAAGCGGCCTATATCTAGAGAATTCTGGGGATATGTGTAACCTACCAATCCGTATTGTAGCATCGCGGTAGGTCAAACCCTTCTCTCCAAAAACAAAGAAAGGTAGCCTATGCCCAACTGTGGGATACTAACAAGCCATTTATACCTTATATAAACATAATCAAAGGGAAACCTATCTATTCAGTAGTAACTCTTGAATAAAGTATTCTGAAGATTTCTTACGTGACATGGTTCGCTTAGATCAGGAATGATATCTCTGGAGCAAATCATGTAGTTATCGATTATATTATGATAGCGAGGGCCCCAGCGCCTTTTGCAATTAGTTTTAGATATTATGCGAACACTAGTCTCTAATAGATTTTGAGTGGTTGGCTGAGATCTCGTTTTTATCCACTGTGAAAATAAACAAAAGGATTAATATGGCAGAAGTTATAATATAATTATTTATTTTTTATTATATTATTTTGCTGTAATCCGCTTTTGTTAAGAGAATATATGTAATGTTAAGTATATGAAGCAGGCAACAATCACATACCCGCAGGACAAGCCAAAGCGCGAAAACGTTGCCAGCATTCTTGGGACCATTACACGTGGGCATGATCTGTATAGTCCTAGCGTGTAAGTAATTTAAGGTAGAATATATGGGTGACCGACCTTAACTCGGTAATTTTTTACAAAAAAAAATAATAGGGTAGGTGGGGATCGATCCTAGGTATTTTCATTTCTCGCGACCACCAGTTCCCCGAATAAGCCACGCTGACGTGACAGTTAAGCAAAAATTCAATTTAATATAAATTTTAGTATTTTATAATGCCCAAAAACAGGGATAAAATGGTTTAAAAAAAAACCTAGCTAGATCGATTTTTTTCCCATAAAACCCCCTACATGCTGAATTTCAGGAAAATCGTTGGAGCCGTTTCAAAGATTCCGTAAATATATACATACAAGTTTAACTCATTTAAATATTAATATATAACTTATACAAAACTAAATGTTATACGTCGTTATATTTTTCAGTGCTTCCCCATCCAGCAATCATGGCCATATTCCCTGGATCCTCATACCGACTGCTCTGGTTATTATAGCAGATTGGTTTAGGTATGAAATCGCAGCCTCTTATACGACGAGTAAAGTCGAATTCATCTTCAACTTTCACTATTGCTATATCATTATTCATCCACCTTATATTATCGTTTTCATGTCCATCAAATACGTAATCTAAAATTAAATTTAATATTTGTTTTATTTACTGCTCAAATACGATCACAATTATTCAAGTAATCAAGGGTTTTTGTGGTGTACGAATGTAGCTTAAATACGCACTAATAGTATGTCACTACACGTCCGCTCTCGCGTACGGCTTTGATGCTACTGACGTGGTGCGCTTGAGACTGTGTATAGATATTGATATATGTATGATATGTTTGTGTCTCTATGTAAATATACAAAGAATTATCGCACTTAACCCATATACACTAACCATTACCTTTTTCTATCCTATATGTCATAGCCGTGAAAGCACGTCAGACTTTCGCATTTATAATATAAGTTGTATAACACCATCAAATTAAAAAAGGCATGCAGATAAAATTTGTAGTACAAAATTAAAATATTTAAAGGAAATCCTCTAAGCTAAGTATTTGGCGGTAGTAGATTAATATGGATTAACAAAAAATACTTCATATTATCGAAAAAATTGCAATGCAACTAATGTAGTATGACTACATAAATTGAGCAGTGATTCAAAAGTCTATAAAGGAAATTAAGTTATCTTGGTCTTTAAAATTACTTACTCCTAGGTATACATTTCCAAACTGCCTTTTTCGCTCCGTTTTTTATACACGCGTTGCTAAATCGATCATCTTCTTCATTATGTCTGTTAAAAATATATCAAATAGTCATGAAGTATATCTACTTTATTCGAACTATATCTACTTTAAACGGTCGCCGTGTGGTATCTGGCTGAATAGAATAGTACCTCCCTCATTTCTTACCAAGGTCTCGTAAAAGGCGACTAAGGTAAGACGTCCCGCCGTGTGGTATCCGGCTCATATCTTACCGAGGTGTCGTAAAAGACAACTAAGGTAAGTTGACCCACCGTTTGGTATCCGGTTGAAAGGAATAGACCACCCTCTTTCTTACCGAGATGTCGTAAAATACGTTTAAGGTAAGTTAACGTCAGGGAGGCGACTGTTCGTAAAAAACGAAGCCAAATAATGTCAACATGTTTATAGCATGTTGTGCCGACCCCACTTATAGTGGAATAAGGGAACAATGATGAGCTGTTTTATTAAGCTTTTGAAATCGTTAACGGAAATATACCCATAAATAGTTAATACCAACTTGTAAGTGCCCGAAACTATGTAAAAATGTTGAGCGTCTTCAATACAGGCGGCTGATGTGAGTATATATTCCTCGTGGACTATAACACCGCCGCAAAGCCATCGACGGTAGTTTGTATACTTCGGATCGTTTGAAGGTAGTTTCAAGTAAACCTGGAAGGCAAAATTCAAATTCAAAATATTGTTATTTATAAAATTAGGCGTTACTTTGCGGAGATCCATAATACAAAACTAATTAGAATATTACTTTGCTATAATCTGCGATAAAAGAAAATATATATAACGCTAAATGAAAAATGTACTATTCGTTCTTATACCTGATACATGCAGAATTTGTAAGAACTCATGCACTACCCGACACCGATAACACAACAATACACATATTCAAAAAAAAATTAAAAAGAGAAATGAAAATCTAATAGGGAAGGTGGGGCTCCATCCTAGGTATTTTCACCTCTCTCCCGTTCCCCAAATGGACTACCGTGATTTTACGTTTGACAGCGGAAAATTGTGATGTTAGAGCCCGAAAACAGGGATAAAATGACATTTATTAAAATAAAAGTTATCTAGATCGATTTTTCTCTTCCAAAACCCCTTATGTGCTGAAATTCAGGAAATCGTTCAAAATTCAAATTCAAAATATTCTTTATTCAAATAACCTTGTAAACAAGTGCTTTTGAATCGTCAACTCTACTGCTGGTTCGGAAAGCTGTTCCTACCGAGATGAGCCAGCAAGAAACTCGGCGGTTGAAAAATATAAATCTTAATATTATTTACATTATGTCGTTACTGTCTTGTACAGGTTCAAAGAGAGCTATATCCACACATTCTTATCTTTTAAATAATCTTCAAGAGTATAGTAGGCTTTCTGTATCAGCCTCTTTTTAACAATGTTTTTAAATTACTATAATGGCAGTGCTGAAATTGATTGCGGAATTTGATTATAGAATCTTATACCAAAACCCACAAACGAGTTACGCACTTTTGCAAGGCGCAAAGCAGGAGCGTTGGAATTACTATATATATACATATTTATAATCGTATATAAAGCAATATTACAAATAAACACTAAGATTATCCCAATAGTTCTAGTATTGTTAAATATTTCGATTTTCTTTTGTATTGCGTCGAAGTGAACAATGCTGGTCGTAAATATAAATGCTGATCTATTACTATACTGATCTCTAGATCAATATTTAAAAGATTAATCGTTCACCATGCTCGTTTTTGTAGAAAATAGTTGTTGCAATCAAGCCAAACATATTATTGTCTTATTAAAAATAATAGTATAATTTTGAACATAGTCTTATATACTTACCATATACGGTCTACTACTATGAGACTCTTCAGCGTTTATAATTCTTCTTGATCCATTTAGAATATTTCTAACTTTACTTATATTAGTCTGTTGTAATATATTATTGACATATGGAGGTAATGTTGTCGCTATATCAATAGAACCTGTAACTGATTGTATATACTTAAACATATATATAAAACAACTATCTGTCTGGCCACGAATTGCTGTGGTTTGGTCTGGTTTCAAATTCCCATCAAAACAGAACTCAAACATAAAAAAATAATTCGATCCCCACCAAAGTTTACAGGATCATCCGCTAGGCAAAAAAATGTCTTAAAAAATCATAAAAATCTGTCCAGCTGTTTCGGAGTCTAAAAGGGACATACAGACATACATTTTTGTATATTAAAACGAAGATAAACTATTATAGTTTATCTTCTAAACTATTATAAGTATATTAAAACGAAGATTTTGTATATTAAAACAACTGCCATTATTTAAAAATGAAACAAATGTCTAAAATTAAACGAAATATGCAGGACAATTCAGTTAAAGCGAAGTTTTATAACAAAAATTTCATTATTAAGAGAATTCATTTAGTAAAAAATATATATGAATCTCTTTAACACTATTCTACTAATAATCCATAATTGTGGTAGGTAATCTAATACTAATACACTTGTATATATCTGAAGAGTTTGTTTGATTGTTTGCATGCGCTAATCTCAGGAACTATTGGACCAATTTGAAAAATTCTTTCAATGTAAGATAGTCCATTTATTGAGGAAGGCTATCACGCTAAGATGAATACGAGAGGAGCAGCAATAAAACATGCGCTGAGTAAACGGTAATAGTTATTCAAGAATCATGTATAAGAAAATTGTTCCCTTCTAAAAGTTCTAAATATAAGTCCCGGACAGCATATGTCTAGCTTTTAAGGTTGACCCACTTTAACCATTTTTATGGTTATCAAAAGACTATATTACGGTTATCAAAAGACTATATTATATTACGCTGGCAATTTCTAGTGATTAAACAAAATAACCAACCAACACTGGTCACAGTTAAAAGAGATATCTTTTGTTATACAAACCAAAAACAAAGCTTTGAAATACCACTATAATGCTGCAAGTATATCGATAAATTTTGTATAACGTCATGCTTCTAAAAACTTAGACGATTACAATAATGTATGAAGTAATGAATTTCGATCTTTAAGATTTAAGGTTTTATTTATTGTTAACTTTATTGCTTTCTTCAATCATACGCTTCAAGTTTTGTCGATTTGGTTTATTTACATACTAGTAATATCCCGTGGTTTCACCCGTGTACATACCGATCTCATGGCAGTGGATAGTCTGCTAAGTCGGACTATTGATTTATATATCCTCCTGCCCTTATCCCACTCTAAGTGGGGTCGGCACAACATGTTATAAACATGCTGTAACATGATTTGGCTGCGTTTTTACGACCGGCCGCCTGCCTGACGTCAACTCACCTCAGTCGTATTTTACGACACCTCGGTAAGAAGGAGGGTGGTCTATTCTACTAAACCGGATACCACACGGTGGGTCAACTTACCTTAGTCGCCTTTTACGACACCTCGGTAAGAAATGAGGGTGGTACTATTCTACTCAGCCGGATACCACACGGCGGGTCGACTTACCTTAGTCGCCTTTTACGACACCTCGGTAAGAAATGAGAGTGGTACTATTCTATTCAGCCGGATACCACACGGCGTAAGTCGGACTATTGATTTATTTTTGTTAAATACATTATCAATAGTTTCCGCAGCGCATGCTATGACAGATTTTTATGAATAATTTTTGACACGTGACAACGTGAAGACGTGACAACGTCTTAAATTAAGTTGCGGCTTGGAGTCACTCATGAAAAAGTGTAACGCCCGCTCACGTCTGTTACGATGAGTCACCGAACGAAAGAGAGGCCCGCCGGACTGGCGAATGCCTCGCATCTCTCTCCCACTCCAATCCATCACATTTAAAAAGACGTTGTCACGTAAAATCTTTGCCCGTGAAGCCGACTTTACAGGCAACCGTTTTTTTACACCTTATTACATTTGTATAACGGATCCCTATTTTTTTCATATAATATAACCCATGTTGCTCAGTAAAGATGCAGTATTCCAATGGCGAAAGAATTTTTGAAATCGGTTCAGTAGTTTTTGTGTGAAAACATTACAAACATACATACAAATTTTTCCTCTTAATAATATTAGTGAAGATGACGAATAAATTATCTTTTTTGGATTATTTAAAATTCTATACGAGTTTACGGGGCGTGTTAATAAAACTAAATTGTTTGTTTTATATTTTTATTTGCCTCTATGATATTTTGTTTGTTTGTTTATCGTTGTGGGCCTTCGAAGTTTTATTTTTGCGTTACGTTCTGACGAAATTTTAACTTTTGTCTGACTTGGTCTGTAATCAAAATTATCCACATAAAAAATCGTTCTTATATATACATTTTTTTGCAATAGTATGTATATAGTGAAAGTATAGAAACCGGCTATACTCACGTCTTATTCTATCGGGTTAGCCCGACTAGTTTCGAACCCATCCGGGGCACTTATTCATGAGCTCTGTACACGACGTTTTCGCGGCGGAAACCGAAAAGAGTTCGAAACTAGTCGGTCTAACCTGTAGAATAAGACGTGAGCATAGCCTGTTTCTATACATTAACTATGAATACTATGAATACTAGTTTAAATTTAAAGTATGAATATAGTTATACTACCTAAGTATTAGGTCAATTACAAACTGACTTTTGACGCTGAGAAAAACTGAAATCGTATCATTTGAATTAAATGTACTTTAACTTCAAAGAAATCACTCAATTTTATTAGAAACTAGTACAATATTTCTAGCGATAAAACCAAATATTTATTACCCAGCACGAAGATTTGGCCAATTAAATGTCGTTTCAATCATACGTGTCCTTAATGATCTTAACAGTTTTCTACACGAAGCTCTATAACGGAAAACAAAAAATTAGTGTACAGAAGTCATAGTTCAAAAGATTTAAAGTCATTACCACGTATCGCACGCTCAGTATTAAAGTGCCCTTATTTGAAAATAGTTGTTTTGCGGCAGGTTAGGTTGGTTTTCCATAATTATTTGTGCGGTGATACCGTAAGCCCTTTCTTTCTTTGATTCTCTATTATGTATAACTTCATAGTCTTTAACACTTCTGTAACTGTCAGTCACTGTAGTTTTTACTGTCGTTAGATTAAGTTTTAGTTTTAAGTAAATATGGTCGCCATTGAAAACCAGCGTTGAGGTACTCCTCAACTTAAGCTGAATGGTGGTCCAATTTGTAACGTCACATTTCTGTATATCTGTCTTAATTTTATTTAATAATACTTCTTTCTATTACTGTTATTTACTTTGTTAATTTACTGTGACGTTATAAACAAAAGGTTTTTTGATTTTGATATGATTTGATTTGTAAGCAAATTTTATGTTTGTCTCGTAGATTATGTTTAATCATTGACTCGCATAGCAAGGATAATTATATAAAAATGAAAGGTATAAAAAATTACCCTCTCTCCTTATCAACGGCACAACTTATAACGTGTCGATTGCGCCAAACGCTGGTATATAGGAAAGGCCCGTAGCATTTCTGTGTGATGTTGGCTGTCATGCAGGCGGATATCACACCAATAACGATTGAACTTTTGCCATGACCCACTACTAATGGTCCACCGTGGTCGTTCTGTAATACATACTGATACTATAGAAAGTCTGTATGTCTGTAACGCTCAGTTAAGCTACTTGACTATTGATGGCATTTGGCCAGTGGCGTAGCTAGGGGGTGGCGGAGGCGCCACAGGCAAGAGGGGCACCAAACTTGATAATATTTTTTTTTTGATGAATAATGAAATCATTTCAGAAAAAATTGAATAAGACTCTTATTCAACTTTTTGCACATTGATTTTGTATGATTATATTGTCTACAATAAACACAAAAAAGTTTCTTAGCTGTAGAGCTCGATGAAGAAACTACGGACTTTGCCACTCAAAAAGCGAGAAAAGTTCGTTTTTAAATTTTCTAAATAAATTTTATCATAATCTAATGTTATTTTATATATAGTTATTATCATTTTGAACGAATTTAAATTTATATATTAAAGTCATTGCGTTCTGAAATCTAAAATTATTTAGACTCTTTAGAAGGGGGGGGGGAGGCACCAGGTGACAATTGGCCCCGGGCCCCAAACATTAGTATGTTTGGGGCCGGGGGCTACGCCACTGCATTTGGCACAATTAAGGCTTGATTGACCTAGCCTTGCTCGGTAATTATTTGTAAAATAAAAAATAAAAAAATACTTAGGTAGTAGGAATTGATCCTAGGTATTTACAATTCTCGAGACTGCCCGAATAAGCTACGCTGACTTGACAGTTTATGGCAAAAATTGTGTATTAAATCATCATCTTCCTGCCCTTATCCCACTATAAGTGGGGTCGGCACAACATTTTATAAACATACTGTCACATGATTTGGCTGCGTTTTTACGACCGGTCGCCTGTCTGACGTCAACTTACCTCAGTCGTATTTTACGACACCTCGGTAAGAAATGAGGTTGGTCTATTCTACTATACCGGATACCACACTACCTTAGTCACCTTTCACGACACCTCGGTAAGAAATGAGGTTGGTCTATTCTACTCAGCCGGATACCACAAGGCGGGTCGACTTACCGTAGTCGCCTTTTACGACACCTCGGTAAGAAATGAGGTTGGTCTATTCTACTCAGCCGGATACCACACGGCGGGTCGACTTACCCTAGTCGCCTTTTACGACATCTCTGTAAGAAATGAAGGTGGTACTATTATATTCAGCCGGATACCAAGCGGCGGTTCGACTTACCCTAGTCGCCTTTTACGACACCTCGGTAAGAAATGAGGTTGATCTATTATTTTTATTTTTTATTTAATTTTTAATATCAGATACATGATCCATAATAATGTTAGTAAATATTTCTTAAAACTATGTTAGTAATATTAAAATTTCAAAAAATTCGTATTACAAAAACATTAAAAAACACACAAACTAAAAGCACTAGTTTGATTTTACATGAGCACCATTCCAGTGGCTCAGAAGGGGGTTGTCAAACTTACAACAAAATGTTTTGAGGAGGGTGTTGGCAGTGTTCGCAAGCCTGTACATCAGTGAAGCAGTACGCTTGCGCAAGATCGCGTAAAAATCATCCACGCGAACTTCCGCAAACATAGCCGATGCACTACAGTATCGGGGCCTCTTCAACACCGCCCTCAAGACATTATTGTACTGGACGCGTAAGTCGCTGTAAGCTCGTCGTGTATAGTCTGTCCACAGACCGCACGTGTAGAAGGATTGGCAATATGCTCTAAACAAAGTTAGCCTAACCCCAACTGTACAACGTGCAAATCTGCGGGCCAGCATGTTGCCGCGAACTGACAGCGCCCTGCGCTCCCTTTCCAAGTCCCTGTCATCCTCCAGTGTGTCCGTTACTACGTGGCCAAGGTACTTAAATTCCTTAACTTGATTCAGGGGAAATCCGCACAGCTGTATATTGGGAATATAGTTGTTCGGTTTATTATGTCCCCTGAAAACAAGAAATTCACTCTTGTTGGAGTTATATTTAAGTCCATTGGCCTCCGCATACCTTTCACAAATTTCGAGCAGCTTTCGTAAACCCCTGACTGAGGGACTCAGTAAAACCATGTCGTCGGCATAGCTAATGTTATTTATTGGTGTGCCATCTATTGAACATCCAACGCCGGCTTCACTGAGCTCCCCAATCAGCTGATTTACGTACAGATTAAAAAGCTTCGGTGAGGTCAGACCTCCCTGGCGCACACCACATTCCAATCTGTATGTTTCACTATAGGCATCTCCCCATTTGACCACATTCGATTGGTTGCCGTACCAATATTCAAACAGAGCTATGATTTCGGGCCGCAAGCTGGACTCATTTCTCAGTTTATGCCATAGCATCGGATAAGAAACCAGGTCGAAGGCTTTGGACAGATCTAAAAAACAAGCATAGACGGGAGTTTTTCTATCCGTATAATACCTGACTGTCTGCTTGAGACACAACACGGCGCATTCCGTAGATAAGTCTGGTTTAAAACCAAACTGTGCGTCGTGTATTTTAATCGAATGCCTTAACTGTGCATCAAGCAGAGAGTCTAGTACTTTAGCTATGATTGTAGCCAGAGATATCGGCCGGTAGTTAGACCTGTCTGCTGCGTCGCCCGTTCTGTTTTTAATTATTGGTACGACCAAAGTCTTTGTCATGGCATCTGGTAAGTAGCTATGGTTTATACACTTATTTAACAGTACCCTAAGTACCCCGGAAAGGTGCTCTCCAGCATAGCGTAGGTGCTCTACGCTCAGACCATCATGCCCCGGCGATTTTCCACGCTTCATGCTTTTGATCGCTTGAATAATATCACCTTCAGTGAATTGCAAAGGTTTACCTATGATTGTCTGAGCGCAGTCATCCATTCGGAGATCATTGTTGATAGGACTAACTTTAAAATCCCCTTTGAACATGTTGGCAATGTTCCTACCACCGCTCACGCCACCTATTTCAGCAGGAAGACTCATCGCTGCATTCAATTGCCTGGTGTTTCTCCAGAATTGACCAAAACTTTTTGCTCCGTGCAATGATGCCAAGATATCTATTTTTATTTGTTCTTGGTGGTCTTGACACCACTTCAATTTCTTTTTAAAAGTTTTGCGCGACTCCGTCATTCTAACAAAATCATCTCCTCTAGTAGGCCTCCCGGACAAAACCCAAGCCTGAAAGCAGCGACGAGCCTCCAAATGCGCCTGTTTGACATATTTATTCCAGCCTGTTATATAGCCCTTCCGACGACGTCGGCGAGCATTATAACTGGACGCGGACGCATACTGAAGAATTTTTACAACCTCGATATAAACTTCATCTATAATTAATTTGTGCTCTGCCTTATTACACAATTTATCACAACACTCTATGAGTTCTACAGGAAAATCTATTGAACTTAACTTATCGTTACATAATTTAGTGTAGAAATTTAGCTGATCACTATCCCTATGTCCCCAAATTATTTCGTTTACAGTCTGAGGTGTTGTTACATTTATATCCAATATACTAAAGTTACAATATATCTCAACTGAAAAATGATCAGACCACGATACGCTATACATTATGTTAACCCTCTCAACATAGCTTCTAGCCATCTTAGTTACGAGGCAATGGTCTAACCAACGCTTACAACCATGTACGTCACTAATATAGGTATACACATCATTGTTACCCCCTAAAAGCTCATAATCGACGCATACCCAATCCTGATCTATACAAAATAATTGCATCTCATTAAAAAATAGTTCATCAGGATGCGCATTAAAATCACCTAACATATAAACCATATTAACACCGGTGTCCTCAATAACAGCATTAATTTCACTCAAACAGTCTGTAAATTCAGGAAGATTAGCAGCACAGTCTGTCGGCATATAGACGGAAAAAAATTATACTCAGCCGGATACCACAAGGCGAAAAAAAAAATAGTGAATTAAATACTCAAAGTAATTTTTTTATTATTTTTTCAATGCCCAAAAACAGGGATAGGTAATACTTATTTTCTAAACAAAACCTACCTAGATTTTCCTCCAAAAACCTGCATGCTGAATTTCAGGAAAATCGTTGGAGCCACTTTAGAGATTCCGAAAATATATATATCTATAAATTAACTCATTTAAATATTAAAGATTTCCTTATTTCTCACTACCCCGGGATGCGCACTTTGATTTACAGCTCCTCACAGTGAGGGTGTTATTTAGGTTTAAATTATTTATTCTCAAAAAAAGCCAATGGCCACTTACATGAGAACATAAACTCTTAACTAACTTAGGCGGTCACCAAAAGACCTGCTCGTTAAACGGTTTTAATTATCGTTTGACTGTAAATTATTTTAGTTATACTAAATTTTTCATTAAATTTCTAAAGTTTCTTGTATAAATACCTCACAGAACCCTCCTGATATTAGTTTGGACCTTCTAGTGTCGTTTTTGTGATCAGACGAATGTATTTGTGATGTGTTAGCATCTAACATATATCTTCGAGCTCTATATTTATCATCTTCCTCAACGTCTGAGTAAATTAATTCTTTGCAATTAATTTCGTGTTCCTGTTAACACACAAAAATAGTGTAAACGGTTAACAAAAGCAATGTAACGGTTTCTTACTGTCACAAAACACATATAACAAAACGCCACCAACAACGCACTACACGCACTCACTACGACAATATCTACGATCGTTTCACCCCGTAACTGTAGCATGATAATAAGGATAGGCTCCACGAGAAAATTGTAATGCTTATGTTACATTGATGGTAAAAATGCGTGGATGTAGTTATTCTTCGACTTTGCACAAGACAGTAATGAGTAAATGTAACTAGTTATAAGAATTATATTCTGAAAAGAGCAACCGCTGAGTTTCTTGCTGATTGTTCTCAGAACAGCTTGCCAAATCAGCAGTAGAGTTAACAATTTAGAAACAATTGTTTACAAGGTTACTTGAATAAAGAGTGAGGGAGCCTTGCTTGGAAATTTAAAAAAAAATGTAAAAAATAGAATTAAAAAAAAATTAAAAAGAAACAAAGTTCGGATGACAAGTGGGCATCAATCCCAAGTTATAAAACTTTTTGTTCCATCCGTTACCATTAGGCTATCACAGCTTTGCATTTGACAGCTGAAATATCATTTGCTTTCAATTCTACATTTTAGTGTTTTTTAATGCCCGGAAACAGGTATAAAATGATTTTATTTAAAATGAAACCTAGCTAGATTGGTTTTTCTCCAAAACCCCCTACATGCTGAATTTCATGAAAATCGTTTCGAAAAACTTCATATATTCAAAAAAATATACACATACATATGTATATATACATACATATAAATATATTAACTTTCTATTACAAGTCTATAATATTATTAAGGGAGGGCACTGGCTCCTGAAATACAGTTTAATCTAGTTTGGGGGTCAGGGTCAATAAATTATGTAAACATTTGATATAAATAAAGATTATTATTATTATTTTGAACTCACTCACTCGCCCGAGTTATATATACATATTATTTTAAAAATATATATAATTTAAATAAAATATAGATAAAAATAAACTTAAATATTTGACATAAATAGATAAAAGATGGGCGGAGGACAATACTCCGGCAGGGGATTATTATTATTATTAAAAAAAATACTTGAATTAAACATACCTGACAAAGCACATTTATAGAGTCGCTGTCAACGCCATCTTTTGCGCAAATCATATTCTCTTCAATGATATAATGATATCTTTCTGGCCATTGCCGCTTGCATTTTTTCTTGGAGATCAATATTACATCTGTTTCTAAAAGTTCCGGTGAATTCATAGTAGAACGTGCGAACATCTTGAAAATTCAATAATATAGTTTAATAATAGGTATATCATCTTCCATCATTCTCCTGCCCTCTTAACACTCTAAATAGGGTCAGCAGAACATGTTTTAAACATGTTTTGTCTAATTATTACCTTAGTCGCCTTTTACGACACCTCGGCAAGAAATGAGGGTTGGTCTATTCTACTCAGCAGGATACCACACGGCAGGTCAACATAGCTTAGTCGCCTATTGCGACATCTCGGTAAGAAATAAGGTTGGTCTATTCTAGTCAGCCGGATACCACACGGCAGGTCAACTAACTTAGTCGTCTTTTACGACGCCTCAGTAAGAAATTGAGTGTGATCGATTCTACTCAGCCGGATACCACACGGTGGGTTAACTTACCTTAGTCGCCTTTTACGACACCTCGGTAAGAAAAGAGGGTGGTACTATTCTATTAAGCTGTATACCACACGGCGTTTGAATTTAAACTGTGTTGTAGAAATAAATTATTCTTATTTAGAAATAATTTAAAATTCATATCTTACATCACCGAATCTATCGACGGAGCCCCAACCGGCAATCGAACCCACTGTTCCAGGACCTTCTAAGCTTTCAGATTGGTTATTGTAAGCTATCGATTTTGGTATAAAATCGCAACCACGTATCCTTTTTTCGAAATTAAATTCTTCGTCCACTTTAACAACAGCTATATCGTTTACCATCCAGCGTATATTGTCAAAGTCCTTTCCATCGAAAACGTAATCTGCAGATAAAACACATTTTAGGTTTTTATTTATTTACATAAAAATGTACAAAGTCTGTGTCGTAAAAACGTAGCCAAATCATGTGACAGCATGTTTATTACATATTGTGCCGACCCCACTTGGAGTGGGATAAGGGCAGGAAGATGATAGATGATGATTTACATAAAAATGTACAAGTTATATCTTAAATTACTAACACGCTAGGACTATACAAATCATGCCCACGTGGAATGGTCGCAAGAATGCTGGCAGCGTTTCCGCGATGAATCGCTAAGCTGATTCTTTCTGCGAAAAAGGAGCCAGCCCTCTTGTCACCTGAAGAGACAATTAACCGTGGTGTTAAAACGGATAATTTTTTTTTTGCACTTTGACTCCATGGCCCTAGGGTCTCAACTGTAAACGGCACAAATAGGTATATAACTTTCGATGAGAGATGCCTACTTCCGCCGTTTGCCGGATTCGGCCATTATTTTATTTCCAAGAATCAGACCTAAGTACAGTTAACTTTGACAGGTTTAATTAACGCGTTTTAGCAATATAGAAAGAAAGAAATGATTAATTAGAACACAATTTACAAAAAACCATAGTTTACGCCAATGTACGTCTAAGTTATACAATGTCTATTGTTATTTTAATATTTTGGTGTACAATAAAGTAATTTTCATTCATTCATTCATTCATTCATTCATTCATTCATTCATTCATTCATAAATTCATTCATTCATAGTTATATGTTATTTATTTAAATTTGTTTTTGTGATCGAATGTCGCTTCCTATTCCTACTAATCCTATCCTTCCAACTAATATTATAAATGCAAAAGTTTGTGAGTATGGATGTATGTTGTTCACGGCGAATACTCTGAACTAATATCGATGAAATTTAGCACAATTATTTCTTATACCCTGGGGTAGCATATAGGCTATAGAAATCCTGTTATCTATATAATCTATATCGGAAATACGTCAAATAATTTTGTTTTAGAAATTGTTGTAAGGATATTAAATTCAATTTATAATTAGATGTTATTTTGCGGTAGTCGTATATTATATAAGTAAACATAATATTTATCGCTATAATCAAATAATAAAATAATAGTAATAGCAAAACAATTTATAAAAATAATAAGATTTATCAAGTAATTCATGTCTGTTCATATTTATAGACATTAGGTATTGGGATATTGTTTAATTTTAATTTGAACTTCACCTTTTGGTACACACTTCCAAATTGCTTTTTTCGCACCATTCTTTATACATTCATCTTCTTCTCCAAAAGGCAGCCACCTACGAATATTACATAAGTACTTTATACTGGTTTGAGATTGCAAAATATACGTTCTTAGTTAAAAATAAGTTTTATTAATAACTTTCATATATAAAAGTTTTTAACAAAATTTTATATCCCTACTGTTAACTGTTGAGGAGTTCCCTCGTCTGAAGCCATCCTGTTATGCTTATACGCACTGGACCAGTATGTAAAATTCCACCCCAATCGGTAACAGGGAAGTGGGTCAAATTTAACTTGCAAGATTCCACCTTCACATACAAACATACATACAAGTCAAGTTAAATAAAAGCTTTAAAAATACGAATAGATTAATACTAGTAACACTACTTCAAGTTCAAGACCAAAATCTTCAAAGAGCGCGTGTTACCAGTGATGACATAACATGACAGGATAAGATAAGAAAGCTCAAAGTTACTCAGCGGGCTATAGAACGAGCTATATAGTGCAAGCAAATAAGAAGCGATGACGAGAAGCAAGCATCTGGTCCATTGTTCTATACGGGTGCAAAGCTTGGACTATCATAGAAGATCTTAGGAAACAAATAGAAGCATTCGAGATGAGGGCATACAGGTGCATGATGGCTATAAGCTGGACCCAGAAAATCTCTAATATTGAAGTTCTGCGACGCGGCCATCAAAACCGGGAACTGTTGCAGAACGATATGATGAGAAAGTCGCATTTTATATGCGACTTTCTCTGTCGCATACGACAGATATGGACTTCTGCAACTCATCTTAATGGGAAAGGTTGTAAAAAGAAGTGTGTAATGCAGAAAGGAATCCTGACTTCGAAACGGAAGGGAGTAAACGGGGATCGCGAGCGCAGATGAGCAGTTTTGGATGGCGAGGAATATGGATGAATTTACAATGCTGACTGAAGGAGAAGTTAAAGCAAAGACATTGTATGATTTAAGAAAACTGTAGTACCTGTGTGTTCCTGAAACAATGTAAAAATGCTGAACATCCTCAATGCAGGCTGCTGAAGTAAGTATATATTGGGAATGTATAATGACGCCTCCACAAAGCCAGTTGGACAGCTTGAGCTTGCTAGTAGTGGAATGTGCAGGTCGGAGGTATACCTTTAGAATTTAAAAAAATAGCATTTTAGCAAGTATCACTACATAGTATAAAACAAAGTCGCTCTCCCTGTCTGTCCCTATGTCCATATATACCTATATCTCTTTGTATGCTTAAATCTTTAAAATCACGTAACTGATTTTGATGCTTTTTTGCGGTTAATAAATATAGTGATTCAAGAGGAAGGTTTATATGTATAATAACATTCAATATGGAATAGAGAAATACTGTAGTTTTTGAGGTTTCTAATGTGATGTCGTACATTGCAAACGCAGGCTGAACCCTACGAGATTTATCAAAATAATGTTCTACCTATTTGTACACCTAGAAAAGGTCTACAGAAAAGTCCACGATGGTATATGTCTAACTCTTATGGATAAGCCACAATAGCATTTTTTGGCATTTTCTTTTTACGAAAAATATTACTTTATTTTCGAAGCAATTTTAAATATTACAGCATTAATCCTTATCCAATTAAGTACCTTAAATACATTGTTGATTTAATATAGATCAATATGGCCGTTTACAGCATGTAATTTAAGTGAACATTTTCGGAGATATTACAGATTTAAAATGCCATGAGGAGGCCGCGCTTCACCCTATAGCACTTCGAATCCAGCAGCTATATCGTTCATTCCAGAGTTTGTTTAACGACAAGGAAGCTGTGAATGTTGTATATAAAGACATTCTGTAATTAGTTGTAAAAAACATATTTAAATGAATATTTTCGAACATATCACAGATTTAAAATCCCGCTAGAAGGCCGCGCTTCGCCCTATAGCACTTCGAATTTAGCAGCGATCGGACGCGTTTGATGACCAACTATATGTCGCTCTTTCAAGAGTAACCTCTAAAGAAAACATGTTTGTATTGTGTAATGACAATAAATCTGTGAATGTCGTACATAAAGACATTCTGTAATCAATTGTAAAAATAAAATACATAGGGAAAATAACTACTTTTATATTTCATAATTTTGTACGTTCAAAGGTTTCCTTGCAGGTGAAGCCCCTGACGCGAGTAAGGTAAGTGCACTAGTAATTGACCATGCACTAGTAGTTGACCGTTTTGTATGAAATTTTAAATAATAAGCGTTTTGTTTGTTGTAGGTAGGTAAGGTAGGTAGGTAGGTAACGGCCTGTTACTATCCCACTGCTGGGCATAGGCCTCTTCTCTCCGTTTTTTTTGGAGAGAAGGATTGGAGCTAAGACCTACCACGCTGCTCCAATGCGGATTGGTAGGTTACACATATCCCCAGAATTCTCTAGAGATATGTAGGTTTCCTCACGATGTTTTCCTTCACCGAAAAGCGTGTGATAAATTGCAATTATCAATTAGACACATAAGTTTTACTAGAAAACTCATTGGTGCCTGCCCGGGGTTTGAACCCTAGACCTTCTCGAAAGAGGCGCACGGTGATACCGCTGGGCTACCACAGCTTGTTATAGGTAATAAAAAATATTAATATTAAATTTTAAGTATTAAACAATGGGCTACAGTTCTGAGGTTTTGGGCAGTTGTTAATAGATGGCAACAGGTAAATATAAATTTACTTTTTATTGGCCAATTAGTAGTGCACTTACCTTATATAGTGCTGTTTGTGTTATACTGAATTAACCCAAGTTTTACCATGTACGGTCTAGTATCATCAACTTGGCTGCCCCTCAATATTCTTCTAGTTTGGTTAAGCACTAACGTCGTTTGTGAAAGCTCGCTTGTTTCAGCCAATACTGAAATTAAATACCAATTTATTAGAGACCAGACGGCTTGACGCTGGGTCCTTGGGAACGGGAACGGGCCCTAATGTGGGATGCAACATGCGTTGATACGTTAAACCTCATCCCATATCAGGGAAACAGCGTCAAGACCTGGAGCTGCGGTGGACTAGCCCGCTAGAGCAACATTGATGAAATTTTTGAAAAATTGAGCTAACAACTAAATACCGAGGAAAAAAAATCCCCGGTGTGGTATTGTGGTGTGGGCTGAGTACAATAGACCAGCCTCGTTTCTTACCGAGGTATCGTAAAAGCCGACTAAGGTAAGCTGACCCACCGTGTGGTATCCGGCTGAGTAGAATAGACCACCATCCTTACTTACAGAGATGTATTAAGGCCGACTAAGGCCTACCTTAGTCGGCCTTAATACATCTCTGTAAGTTAGGCAAGCGGCCGGTCGTAAAATGAATAGCCAAAACATGTAACAACATGTTTAAAACATGTTTTCGCTGAACCCAATTACAGTGGGATAATGAGAATGATGATGAACGAAGTTGCGAGTTTCAGCTTGTATATTATAAGTAGGTACATAATGATTTACCTCTTTGAATATAAATGAAACCAAATATTAAACTGAGCAACATATCTAAACGTATTTATTGACTATTGTTATGAAATATAATGAAAACAAATGAACTGTTACCCCGCCATAGCAAGTTATTTCATGCTTGTCTTCACATGATTGCGTTCGTTAAATTGATATTCTATGTGAAATTTCTTGCCTCATACATTCATTTATGTTGTATAACGATTCGTTACTTTCAAATATAACGTTTAAAATGCGTTTACGTAATATGATAGATTCATTCTAAAAGCCTTCGCTGCTTAATTCTTGTTAATCAGTCACGAAAGATAATAAGGCATAGTTTTTTTTACTTTGTCTATTCAACCCTAGATGTCGCTGCAAAGATGACACAACATTAAAATAAGATTAACATAAAATAACTTAAATTGTGCTATATTATTATTGTATTAATAGTGTATCATTTTATACCTTTAAGGTAATAAAAGAAAGAAGTACATAACCTTGCAACATAAACTATTTAAAATTAATCGTCATTTTAATTAGCTATTCGATACTAGATGTCGCTGTAAACGTGAAAGAAAAGTAGCATTACATTTACTACAGTCAAATTGGGTAACTTTGAATTTACGGGTAACATTGAATAAAACGACTAAAATAATTATTAATTTTTTTTTCAATATCTGTAACCTGATTTAAAACTGATAACTGAGTGAAATGAAAATACTAAATGTTCTAGTTGTCAAATGTCATTTAAAATTTATAGTTTTGAAACAAATTTTGACACTTTTTCAAAATTTTCTGTTCGCTGTCTTTTAGCAGTGAAAAGTATGTGAGTTACATTTCCGATTTAATTACAGAAAAGGTGTGTAAAACACATGAGATTCGGTTTCTAATGATCAATTGTACGTTGAAATTATACTTATTCACATAATTTCATGAGTTTGCATCGTTTTATATCCATTGACAGGGAAATTTGTGGACTACCCCTATTTTTAGTTAAATATGGGTAACTTTGAACGATTCAAAGATACCCAATTGCATTATCTTAGTTTATGGGTAACATTGACAAAGAGTTATTGATTTCTAAAAATATTTTTAATTACATACAGTAATTACAATAGAATTATTTTGCTATATAGTCCGCGTTTATTAAAAGAATCTATGTATTGCTAAACGTATAAAGCAGGCAACATTCACATACCTTATACCTACATGCAGAACGAGTCACCACACGTATCGTAATAAAATCCAATCCGGTGCTTTAACAAGGGTGAAAGCTTAGCTGTATAGCTGTGAGCCCAGCGGTAACAACGTCGGACTCTTTCGAAGAGGTCGCAGGTTCAAACCCAGGGCAGGCATCAATGAGTTTCTATTAAAACTTATGTGTCTAATTGTGAATTACAATTTATCACACGTTTTTCGGTGAAGGAAAACATTGCGAGGAAACCTACGTATCTCTAGAGAATTATGGGGATATGTGTAACCTACTAATCCGCATTGAGCAGCGAGGTAGATCTTAGCTCCAATCCTTCTCTCCAAAGACGGAGAGAGGAGGCCTATGGTCAGAAGTGGGATAGTAAGAGGTCGTTACTCGCGGTCATGGTTTCCAAAAAAGGAATTTACTATTATTAAAAAAGAAAACATCGTTTTCATCTTAAAAGAGCATCAAATAACAAAAAATAAAGATAAAATGTACATTGAAGATGACATCTCATTCATAGAATGGGGTGAATTATTTTTCAAATTCTCTTGCCAACCATTAATGTTTTGATCTCATTTGAATGGTAATTGATTATAGAATTTGTTATTTAGGTTTGATTTTTAATAAATATTTACAATTACAACTAAATATGTATTCGTTACAAAAAAAAATCTACCCATATGTTGCTAATATTTAGTAAATGGCAATTTTAAGTAAACGGTTGGCTGTTAAGTATGACAAGTTGACTTTATTTGATAGATCTATCTTTCATTCACACAGAACATAAGTAAAAATTTTTACCCATGATACGAAAATTCTGTGAATTCAAGGATTTTTAGTTTTCGAAATAATTCGGTTCAAAGTTACCCAAAACTCAAGGTAACTTTGAACACGCACAATAGCATATTTTTTTCCCATTTCCTTTCTAGTTACTTAGTAATACAGTTAGTTATTCTAAAACTCGGTATAAAAGAACACTCATTATTCATCAAAACCTTAAATAAGGTCATCCTATTTTTTTATATTTTGAAAAATCTGAAAAAGTCATTCAAAGTTACCCAATTTGACTGTATATATCTATACTTTAATAAATCACGATCATTCATTGATTAAATTGAATACCCTTAGTATATACATTGTTTAAAATCAATCATATTATCTTGCTATATGATACTAGATGTCGCTGTAATATTATAATTATTTTAACTGTTGTTTATATGTATTGACCACAAACTTGACGTGTCAATCATTTTTTATTGAAAAATATAACTTGATAAGAAAAATTCAAATGAAATCAAAATAATCTTTATTCAAATAAGCTCTTTCAGGCACATTTGAATCGTCAGGATCAATATGATTAATGAAGCTACAACTGGTTCGGAATGTTGCGCTTACCGAGAAGAACCAGAAAGAAACCCGGCGGTCGATTTTTGAAAAATTTTCAATTTTACATTCCGCAGTCTTGTATGAGACTGTAAGGATTTTCAAATCCAGGCTTTTTGTCATCCAAATAATCTTCAATTTTGTAATATGCTTTACGTGTAAGAATATCCCTTATAATTAATTTAAACCTTTCTGTAGACTGGTCGAGTATGGATTGGAGAATTTTATTGTAGAAGCGAATACCGAGACCATCGAATGAGTTGCTAACTCTGCTGAGTCGCGACACAGGCATCACAAGCTTTTTGTGACCTCTCGTATGTCAATGATATACATTGAATTTCGTCTTTTACATATGGATATTTTCCGTACGAATAGCATATTACTATATATATTGTGATGCTACAGTAAGTATGCCTATTTCTTTGAACTTTTCGCTTTTTTAGGTTTTTTTATATTATAGATAGCCCGTATGGCTCTTTTTTGAGCAACAAAAATCTTTTTTATATCGGCTGCGTTGCCCCATAGCATTATTCCATATGATATAATGCTGTGAAAATAAGCAAAATATATAAGTCGCGCTGTTTCATCATCGGTTAGATGCCTTAATTTTCTAACAGCGTAAGTGCCGTAAGCGATTTTGAAAGTTACTATTTTCAAACAAAGACCGAGTACACTCTCGACGCTGAATCGGTGCAGTTTAACCGACTAAATAATTTCATGAAACTTACTTATGTATCCATTAAGCATCATAGCAGTTTTAAGTATCTACTTATACTCCTATCCCTTATCCCACTCTAAGTGGGGTCGGCACAATATGTTTTAAACATGTCACATGATTTGGCTACGTTTTTTACGACCGGCCGCCTCCCTAATATTACCTTACCTTAGTCGTATTTTATCACACCTTGGCAAGAAAGAGGGTAGTCTATTCTACTTAACCGGATACCACACGGTGGGTCCACTTACCTTAGTCACCTGCGACACCTCGGTAAGAAATGAGGGTGGTACTATTCTGTTCAGCCGGATACCACACGGCGTAACACATTACAATACCATTGAATATTATTTTTATTTGTTTCGAAGCATTTATAATTATTGATAGCGTTTGCGCCACTTTATTATAGCGCGGTTGCTATCAATAATTATAAAAATTAAAACAAATAAATAAGAATAATATAAAATGTTATCTGTTGTATTATAAACCTTTTCAATTAATGGTTGGAAAATATTAAAGACTAGCAATTGACAGCGGCTCCGCCCGTGTGGAAAGATTAAAACCGCAATATAGTATTTTGATAAACATAGAAATGGTTAAAGTGGGTTAACCTTAAAAGTTAGACATATGTTGTGTCGGACTTTTATTTAGAACTTTTAGAGGGGCACAATTTTATTATACATGATTTTTGAATTACAATCGCCGTTTGCTTAACGCATGCAAGAAAAGCTTTAAATTTTGCCGTTTTTGTACTATTTTTTATATTTTTTTATTTACTCTCCTATTCATCTTAGCGTGATGTTATATTATTGTAAATGATCGTGATGTTATTAGCTTATAGTCTTCCTCGGTAAATGGACTATCTTACATTCAAAGAATTTTTCAAATTGGTCCAGTAGTTCCTGAGATTAGCGTGTTCAAACAATCAAACAAACTCTTTAGCTTTATATATTAGTATAGATTAGTTTAACTTTAGGTAGGTAGCCTGTAAGAGATTGCTATTAGTGATTAGGCCGCCTTTGCACATCTTTCTGTTTAATTTTAAGTTTCATGTACCGAGTTTGTTTTATGTGGAATAAAGTATTTTATTATTATTATTAGTATAGATTAATATTACATTAAATTGGCTAATCTAATTTAATTGCTGTTGTTAGAAATACATAGAATAATAGTATAATTAGCTCTAATGTGTACCTAATAAATGCATTTTCTAAAATAAATATTTAATTAAATAAATCAATTTGAGAAATGCAGTTTTCTTTTTTTTTTAAGCAATTTAATTTTCGTGTATAAGAATATTATGTATTATACACAATTTAAAAAAATTGGCGATGTATATAATAGACAAAGTAGGAACCGACATAAGCTTGCGGCTCCTGCTTTGCGCCTTGAAAAAGTACGTAAGTCGTTTGTGGATTTGGGTATAAGATTCTATAATAATATTCCGCAATAAATTTTATCTTTGCCATTACAGCAGTTTAAAAACACTATTTATAAAAAGTCAATACTGTAACCCTACTATAGTATTGAGGATTACTTAGATGATAAGAACGTATGATGGACGTAGCTACTCTTCGACTCAGTACAAGACAGTAATATCTAAATGTAACTAGTAATACGATTTACATTTTTAAAAGAGCAACCGCCGAGTTTCTAGCTGGCTCTTCTCAGTAGGAACTGCTTTTCGAACCAGCAGTAGAGTTGACGATTCAAAAGCACTTGTTTACAAGTTTATTTGAATATTTTGAATTTGAATTTAATTTCTTTGTGTTAACATTAATGTTATACAATGTTTGCCACACACATATGTATAGATATTAAACATAATAACTTAATTTATAAAATTCTAATTTAAAATTAAGATCAATAAGTTAAAGTATTAAATAAGTTATTGCAAATTAATGCTTAGTTATTGTAGATGCTACTTCTATACTTTGACTGGCCCGTTGGCTCAGTGAGTGACCCTGCCTTCAGCTCCGCGGAGTCGTGCGTTCGATTCCCTCCGAGGGCCAACATTTTCTATAAATGAATTTGTTGGTCTTTGAACCTGGGTGTATATTTTTATTTAAGTATGTATTTAAAAATTATATATGTATATATTCACCAGTTGTCAGTCTATCATAACATAAGTATAAAGTTACTTACTTTGGGGACGGACGACCGTGTGTGTAAGTGTCCCATATATTTTAATATTTATTTTTTATTTATACATTTATTGCGGATTATAGCAGAATAATTATATTATTACTTTTGTGTTATGGATCTCCTCAAAGTAACGCCTAATTCTATAAATTATCTACTTACTTTCCCCGGCTATAACAAAATATATAAATCTTTAATTGGAACAGTATACAACAGACATTTGTATTCATAATCTATACTTATTATAAAACAAAGTCTGTCTGTCTGTATGTGATAGATTTTCTCAAAATCTACTGAACAGATTTTTATACGGTTTTTACTAAAAGGTAGTACAATTCTTTCGAAAATTAGATTATTACTTTAAGGTTTTACATAAATGTTCAAAAGGTTGCGTAGTTAGTAAAAACTTGCCTGTAATAAGCTTTAGTCGAATTTGCAGCGTAAACCAAGATATATAGGTACACTAAAGTAATGTACTAGAGAATTGTAGATCTACAAAAATACTACAAAAGAGTCCGTGACAGCATGTCTCTATCTCTTATGGTTAATTAGCAATAACTAGTTTTATGTTCAAAATTTCAATTCAGGAATAACTTTGTGACATACGATTTCCACGGGCGAAGTCGGTAGCACAGCGAGTTAAAAATAAAAAGAAGTAAGTGACTTTAGCCGTGTGGTATCCGGCTGAGTAGAAGAGACCACTCTCATTTCTTACCGAGGTATCGTAAAAGGCGAATAAGGTAAGTCGACCTGCCGTGTGGTATCCGGCTGAATAGAATAGACCACCCTCTTTCTTACCGATGCGTCGTAAAAGGTGAATATGGTAAGTTGACATCAAGTAGACAGCCGGTCGTAAAAAACGTAGCCAAATCATGTGAGAACATGTCTAATGTTGTACCGACCTCATTTAGAGTGGGATAAGGATGATGTAAGAGAATTAAGTGACTTCAATATCAATAAGTTAGAGTATAATAAATGTATACAAAAATATATATTTGGTTCATTGATAACTAAATTCAGTTAATAAATTCAATAATTATTCAATACAGTCACGTCTAATCCAAATCCAATTCCAACGAAACCGCTTATCGTAAAAGCATAACCATTTTCAGCTTATCATCCTACCCTATACCCAAATCCTTTACTTCTCTAGCTGTCTCAACCAATAGCATAAACAAGCTATCTCCGACGATACATTATTCCATTATCTATGACCATAACACGAAACTGGGGTCTATTTTATTATAAAGTGCATTGTATGGAGCGGTAGACCGGCTCTAAATAATTTAAATGTCTTAAAAGATTCAAAAATAGTTTCCTAACATTGCCCCCCCTAATATGTACACCATTTGTCAGGCCATAACTGGATTTAAACGGAGCGTTACAGTATAATGAGGAACGCCCATCGACAAAATAGAGGTTGTCTCTTTCTTATACGAACGATGGAGTAATCAATGTTGATAGAGCTCTCGCTTCAACTGATAGTCCTTGGTTTGCTTACGTCACTTATACTTATAGAAAAAGGTGATAAGTTAACCCATTTAACAATCTAAATTGTTATGTATTGTTGATATAAACACGGTTGAATTTCGAGTGTGAGATTATTGAAATGGGGGAACCGTTGAAGCGGGACGTAAGTAGAAAGAGACGAAGCGAGCCATTCTGGCGAAGTTAGTGAGTCCAAACGAGTTTTTATGTTTGGAAATCGTATTAAGCTTTTGTCGGAAACTGTACCACTCAACGGGCATAGTTGAAGCGTTTGTGTGGTCAAACTATCACGTTCGCAGTGGGGTAGCTGATTGGCTCGTTTTCGCTACATAGTCTGTGGATACGGACGCGTGCGGTCGAGCGCGGGAATTTCGGCACAGATTATAATTGAATTGAGGTGTTCGATTTTTGAAAAATGATACGTTCTTAAACTTAGTGGTTGATTTAAAATGTCGTCAGTGCATTCAGATGACGATCAAGAGGAAATTAATGTGGACTCTGACAGTAGGCTTTCTGGACAATATGATAGGAGTATCGCTTCAGAAGATAGAGATTCCGATTGTTTTAACGGATATAGGGATTCCCCTAACGAACATATGACTGAGACGCAGCAAAGAGTGAACTTACCGTTTAGTATATCGCGGTTGTTAGGTAAACAGTTCGAGGATATAGATAAGCGGAGGAATTCCGGGGAGAGTGATGACAGAAGTGACCAGGACACTGAGTCAGAGAGTGCTAAAGATGAGGCGAAAGATTCGGGTTTGTCGTTGAACTTTTCGCACAATCCGGGACTATATCCAAACTCTGGTTTGCTGTTGCGGCCGGGGTTGGGTTTAGGGGGTGGTTATTTTCCTGGGAATCCTGGGGTTGTGAGGGTGCCGGCGCATAGGGCGCTTGGGGCTTTGGGCGCATGGGGCGTAGCCCTGGATCCTATGAGGCAGGCGGCCGCTGCAGCGTTTGCACATCAAGTTGTTAAGGACAGATTAAATGGTAAGTGATTTAAATACTCATTCATCTATCTTTATGATTTAAATGAGTTAATCTTGTATGTATAGTTATACCTATATATGTATATTTACGGAATCACGGAAACAGCTGCAACGATTTTCCTGAAATTCAGCATATAGAGTTTTGGGGAGAAAATCGTTTTTTTTACATAATGTTTTATGTAAAAAAAAAGTTTTATCCCTTTTTTTGGGCATTAAAAAATACTAAAATTTATATTGCATTGAATTATTGCCATAAACTGTCAAGTCAGCGGAGTATCCGGGGAAGGGCAGTATCGAGAAATTTAAATACCTAGGATCGATCCCAACAACATTTTAGAATTAGAATTTGCAAAAACTCATGCACTACCCGCCACCGATAACACGACAATACACAAGCACTGCACACATACACCAATCTCAACAATTGTTTCGCTCCGTAACCGAAGCATCGGCAGGATAGACTCCACGACAAAATCGCAAAACCTTTTGTGATTTGCGATTTTGTCGTGCAATCTGTTTGTTTTGTTTGTCCTTTTTTTTTAAATTCTACATGTATCAGGTATGAAAACGAATAGTACACTACATTTAGAATTACATATATTTTCTTTTATTGCAGATTATATCAAAATAATATTTTCATTAGTTTTGTATTATGGACCTCCGCAAAGTAACGCCTAATTCTGTAAATTAATATATTTACGTATCAATATAATATTCAAATTCAAAAAAATTCTTTATTCAAGTAAACTAGTGAACAAGTAATTTTAATTCGTCAAATCTACTCTACTGCTATTTCAGAAACTGGGTGGCAGCTCTTTATTACTTACTTATAACTAGTTACATTAAGTCATTACAATCTTGTACAGGGTGGAACAGTAGCTATAAACACGCATTCTTATCATCTAAATAATTCTCAATAGTAAAGTAGGCTTTTTGTATCAGCCTCTCTTTAATAGTGTTTTTAAACTGCTGTAATGGTAAAGCTAAATTGAGGAATTTTATTATAGAATCTTATCTTATACCCAAACCCACAAACGACTTTCGTATCTTTGCAAGGTACGTAAATACGCAAAGCAGGAGCCGCAAGCTTATGTCGGTTCCTACTTTGTCTATTATATACATCACCTATCGTTTTATAATTCTTTATATTTTTATGTACAAAACTTTAATTACTTAAAATATACTCTGAAGGAAATGTAAGAAAACTCATTTCCTTAAACATATCTCGCAGGGAATTACGTGAACTGAATTTGTATTATGCCAAATCAAATCCTTGTCCTAATGCTAATATTTAAGAAAAATTTACCCACCCGAGAATCGAATTTGAAATCTTCAAAATAAGTGGTAAAAAATTTTTGCGTCTTAAACAGGAACTTAAAACTTAGCATGTTATGTCAAAAACCCATAAATCTTTTTAAGTAGTATGTAAATCGTATCTTTACTCAGCGGAAAGACAAAAAACTTAAAAAAAAGTATTTTAAATTTTATCTCCGTTTATTTATTATCTGTAATGCGTTTTGTGAAATCTGTGACAACCACACAAAAGAGGTGACATTTGAGGTGATGTCCTTTCAAATATAGAATGGTTTGGGCCAAAATTTATCGATTCTTCGTTAAGTCAGGAAGAGATAGAAATATTTACTTAACCTTTTAATAATTATTATTTTGAAGTATTTAGTAAATATCTTCTTACTGCAATGAATCACAAATTTAGTTTGAACTAAAACATATTTTGATTTTGATTTGATTAATTAGGTTTTTACGTAATACCAATTATGTGACTGGCTCGTTGGAGCAGTGGGTAGTGACCCTGCCTTCAGCTTCGCGGGTCGCGGGTTCGATTCCCGTCGAGGGCCAACATTTTCTATAAATGAATTTGTTGGTCTTTGAGCCTGGGTGTGTGTTTGTATTTATGTATGTATTTAATTTAACAATTATATATGCATATATTCACCAGTTGTCTGTCACCCATAACACAAGTATAAAGTTACTTACTTTGGGGACGGACGACCGTGTGTGTAAGTGTCCCATATATTTATTTATTGTGATTTGTCATTAATGCATTTTGTGCAATAAAAGTTGTGACATTTGAGGTGATGTCCTTTAATATATAGAATGGTTTAGAAAAAAAAATATCGATTAATTGTTCGAAGAGAGAAAGTTATTCTCAACTTGTGGGGAAATTAAAAAAGAAAGGGGAATTCATTTTGGCGGCATTATGGTTTGTCGAAAATTATTATAATTGTAATTAGGTGTTTTAATAATTGTTTTGATATTTATTGGAAACCTTTTTAAGTATTTAAATACTTTGTTGAATAATAGTTTAAAAATCGCATGGAAAATTCGGCTTAGTCTATATTTAAAAAAAAAACAAACTTAAGATAGGTAGAGCAGGTGGGGCTCGATCCTAGGTATTTTCATATCTCTAGACCACCCGTTCTTCGAATAAGCTACGCCGACTTGACAATTTACGGCAAAAATAGTGTTTTATATTCAGTGACAACTTTAGTATTGTTTATTAAAGACTCTATTTATTTTTAATTTCTCTGTAAGTGACTTTTAAAGTCTCCCTTTTAGAACTAAGGTAAAATATTGCTTTATATCTTAGCTTTATGCTGCTCATCGGACAAACTATGATCTGAGAACTATCTAAAGAATGTTGATACTCGTAATATATTATAAATATTGTTTTTATCTGTTCAGTAATTAGTGTCATTAAAATATAAATTAAGTAAAGAATTTAGGCCACGTATGTTAATAGGCAAACATTAGTTATTTTAACTTATGACAACTTATGCGCGAGATAATTAAAATATTCCTTACATTACATCGTCCGTGAGTATTTGTAAATCAGGGTATCATCATCCTGCTGCTCTTATCCCACTCTAAGTGGGGTCGGCACAACATGTTATAAACATGTTGTCACATGATTTGGATTCGTTTTTACGACCGGTCGCCTGCCTGACGTCGACTTACCTTAGTCGTATTTTACGACACCTCGGTAACAAAGAGGGTGGTCTATTTTATTCAACCGGATACCACACAGCGCGTCAACTTACCTTAGTCGCCTTTTACGACACCTCGGTAAGAAATGAGGGTGGTCTATTCTACTCCGCCGGATACCACACGGCGGGTCGACTTACCTTAGTCGCCTTTTACGACACCTCGGTAAGAAATGAGGGTTGTACTATTCTATTCAGCCGGATACCACACGGCATAACGTGTAAATCAGGGTATAACACTTCTTATTCTCTACTAGCAATCGCCAGCGGCTCCGCCCGCATTTAAAGATTAAAATCGTAATAGTATTTTGATAACCATAAAAATGGCTAAAGTGGGTAACATTAAAAGCTAGACATGTGCTGTCGCGGACTTTTATTTAGAAGGGTAACAATTTTGTAATACATGATTTTTGAATAACTATCACCGTTTACTCAGCGCACGCAAGGAAAGCTGTAGATTTTGCCGTTTTCATTATAATAGTTTTTTTTGTGCACCAACGAATTTAAGAAACTTCTATTCTTGAGGAAGATGACTCATGAATAAACCTTAAACGAACCATATTTAACGATTATAAATTCGAAAGTCATAGTTGCCCCTATATTACATATAGGGGCAGCATATAGAAAACAAAATTCCCGTTTTTCCTTCGGAATAAAATACGGCACGTAATTGAGGGTATTTTAAAATAAAATTTAACGCGAAGGATGCTACGGCTACAGCGAATTAATTATTACCAAAAAAAGCTTTAATACTTCTATATAATATTTGCTGATCTTTATAACAAATTTTGTATTCTGAATTTTTTTATTTCAAATAACGTAAACTGTATTATTATTCTTTTTTTTTTAACTTTTAAGTATTAAAAATAAAATGAACGCACCGACAATATTATAGGCACACTGGTTTTGAGCAATTATATCGTAGCTTTGCAAATCTTTTTTGTATTTTGTATAGTATACATTTTGTATTCTTTACATAAAGGCAGATATTTTTATTTAAAATGACGTAAAATGTTATTTCTCTTTTGTATATTTATATATTTTAAGTATTAAAAATAAAATGAACGCACCATCTATGTTATAGGTAGGCATAGTGATTTCTAGCAATTACATCGTAGCGTGACACATCTTTTTTTTAAAAGTCTTTTTGTCTCTGGTCGAGATTGGAGGCGCCGCGTCCACTGTAATTTGTCGCGCCGATCGTCGCCCGCCATCGGCTAATTTATTTGTTTGTACTATAAAAAACCTTTTTCGGGACTATTGAGCAATCTATTACCGGAGATAACTACTGGGATACATTTGATTTTCTTAATTTGCTTTTTTTATTTTGTTTTTTCAACAACAAACTTTTTTCTTATGATAAATTTTAATGCAGTTTATACTATAAATAGATAAGGTAATTGGTAATAGATATTGCTGTTTAAGGGTAAGCAATACGTACAGTTAAGAGTTAAATGAGTGTTACTTAGTGACTTTTGAGTAATAGTTAGTTAGCTAGACTAATAGAGTTATTATACTTAAAAGTAGGGAAGCCGGCTTAAAATGTGAAATGTGCTACGAGTATATTACAATAAAGAAAAAGCAAATGAGGGGGTGATCTTTCTGTCTCTCTTTTTTATGTGTGATTAGACAAAGATAAAGTATGTTTTGCATCTTCCCTCTCAATATTTATTGTGTCACTATCAGTTACAGGCCTGTCTATGGCTCCTCTACTCCAAGTGTAATAACTCTATGATCAGATTTAATTTATTTCATTGTCACTGTTACTGTCAATGTCACTTACTTGACTAGTATCTAAATCTTACTTAATAAGTTCACTTTATAATATCCTTTGTGTGTTCTCTACCTTACGTGACATTGGCGAAGTATTCTGTGCAAATAATGCACCCCTGCAAGCCATTCATTGAAAATTGAATTGAATACTTAATAAGTAACTTAAAAAAAATTGGAACGATATTTCTTTAAAAAAATATACATCTCGATATAATAACATACGATGTCTTCAAATTCCTATCAATCACGTATTATAGTACCCAATCACGATGTGTTAGTATTTAAATGTCATGATGTGTATTATAGAATAGGAAAACAAGTTTTTCCCTATTTTACCATATGTTATTAAAGATAAAATTGCAAAGAATTGAATATTTTTCAAACAAGTTTCTCTTAGTGACTGCATTATTAAATCGTAAGGTACCTATGTTTGTTATTATATAATTTATTTCGCAGAAATACAACCGCATCATAAGATTTTATCGTATTTTTGCGACAGTATATATGTAGCTTAGTTATTCATATTAAACCATAAAGCAATAAAAAAATAAGTCCTTTTTTGCTAAGTAACGTCTATTCTTATTATAAAACAAGCTCCGAAAAAACCTGTCTGTCTGTATGTGATCGATTTTCTCAAAATCTACTGAACCGATGTTTGTACGTTTTTGACTAAAAGGTAGTGAACTTTTACCGGGAACTTTAGGTGGTGATAGTGCATTACGGTTTTATGTAAATTGTGTTAAGGTTGCGCCATTGTAAAAAATCTCGCCTGCTGGGAGCTTTATTAGCGTGCGCCGCGTAAATCAACAGAGATACACTAAAGTAATGTACTAGAGAATTGTAGATCTACAAAAGTACTACAAAAAAGTCTTTAGAAGCATGTCTCTATCTTTTATGGTTAACTAACAATAACTACTTTTATGCCAAACATTTCAATTAAATACATATTACAATCAATTAAATAAAATTCAATACACATTACATTACATGCCGTAGTAACCTAAAATTAAGACTATATTTAATGGAATAGTTTGTAGAATATTTTATAGTATTAATAATGTAAGTCTTTTTGGTTATCCCAATAAAACGCTGACTTGACAGTTAAAATTAAAATTTTTAGTATTTTTCAATGCCCAAAAACAGAGGGATAAAATGGCTTTTTTTAAAATAAAACCCAGCTACTTCAATTTTTCTCTCCCTCCCCCCCTACATGCTGAATTTTAGGAAAATCGTTGGAGCCGATTCCGAAAATATATATATACATACTAGATTAACTCATTTAGATATTAAAGATAACTGTGAATTCACTTATAAAATAGCATTAAAGTAAAATATAACGCCGTTTCTTTTTACAAAACCCTTAAAGTGTTTAATGTTTACCCAATTTGGACTTTTTTGCGACCACCCAGTTCTGAGGAAGTGCGGACGTGCGCCCTATAATTGAGACGGTAGGTAGCGTGTGTCGAAAGGAAATACCTTGCTCCTTTTGCGTCAATAAAAGTAATTTGACAGCTTTTTTATTGTCTCTGGCAAATATTTACGCGCTATATTTTTTTTTCGTTTTAACGAATGAAACAGCAAAATGTTGTAATCAAAATTTACTTTATTCTATATGGTATAAGATGAATGGATTGTGTGAAAAACGATATGCATGTTAAAGGAGTGGCACCAGAGTTGACGAATGATAGAGGAGAATGGAAGAAGAAGACATATTGTGCCGACCCCACTTAGAGTGGGGTAAGAGTAAGAGAATGATGATTTATTGAATAGACGGAATTTTCTTACCGAGGTGTCGTAAAAGGCGATTAAGGTAAGTTAATGTCAGGCAGGCGGCCAGTCGTAAAATATGTAGCCAAATCATGTGACAACATGTTTATAACATGTTGTGCCGACCCCACTTAGAGTGGGATATGGGCAAGAAGGTGATGCCATACAAGACTAACTCATTTAAATATTAAAGAATTAAAGTCACACTGTTTTACGACACCTCAGTAAGAAATTAGGGTGCTCTATTCTGCTCAGTCGGATATCACACGGCGGATCAACTTACCTTAGTCGCCTTTTACGACACGGTGGTAAGAAATGAGAGTGGTCTATTTTACTCAGCCGGATATCACACGGCGACCTCTTTGTATAATATATCTGTTACAAACACTTAAAGATATTCTGAAAAAATAACACCTATGAAATAATTGTGTAAAGAAGGTCGCCTTTATAATAATTTCATTTAAAGAGGTTTTGCATAATTCACAATCTTTTGAACATTAATAAAATATATTCTATCTAAATATAGCGTATTTTTATACTCAGCCAAGCTTGTATAAAGTTTAGTTTGCAAATCATTGCGCAATTTTATTAATGCCATAAATATATTCTAGGAATTTCTTTACTCGCGAATCAGAAATGACAAGCTTATCGTGGTTTTTAGTACGTTATTTGTATTCATCACCTTATGAATAGGATTATAAAATGTATAATATATATGTATATGAATGTATATCATAATATAAAAATGCAGATTAAATATAAATTTTAATTAAATTAGAACTTTTTAAAATGCTTAATTAATTTTTTTAGAATTCGTAAAATACGACTAAGGTAAGTTGATGTCAGGCAGGCGGCCATTTGTAAAGTACGTAGCCAAATCATGTGACAACATTTTTATAACATGTTGTACCGACTTAGATAAGGGCAGGAAGATGATAAAGATGATGATTGAAAAAAAAACTAAAAAAAAAGAAAAAATAATTGTGTAGGTGGGGCTCGATCCTAGGTATTTTAATTTCTAGAGACCACCCGTTCCTCGAATAAGCTACGCTGACTTGACAGTTTTCGGCAAAAATAGTGTTTTATATATTCAATGTAAATTTTTGTATTTTTTAATGCCCAAAAATAGGGATAAAACGATTTTTTTTAAATAAAAAAAATACCTACCTAGATTGATTTTTCCCCCCCAAAACATCCTGCATGCTGAATTTCAGGAAAATCGTTGGAGGCGTTTCCGAGATCCCGAATATATACAAGAATAACTTATATAAATATTATAGATTCTATTTATTTTTAAAGTCTCTGGGACTTTTAAAGTCTCCTTTTCAGAACGTTAACTCATAGAAATGCTTGCGAGTTATATTTGATAAATTAAAACGAATGAAAACAAGCAAAAATAAAAACAAAAAAAATGGTTACTAATATAATTTTTCTGCGGAAATACTAAAGTCTACACTATAATTGAGTCGGTAGGTAGCGTGCGTCGGAAATACAGATGTGATGACATTAAAAAACCTCAGTCATTTTAGCGGGAATAATTTGACAGATTTTTTAAATTGGGAATGGGTATAAATTTTTGCAACTTAGGTAATTCATTTTATTTAATATTTTGCGTTGCATGTCTATGAATATTTATTTTGTATTAATCTGTTTATGTATAATACAAAGAAATTTAGTACACGTTTATACACAAACAATAAAAATTTGGTTTGAAGTAAAAATTACATTACAGTGTCAGAGTCCAGACACACATATACACGCGTGGACAAATGAAGACATCAATTTCTAACGCATAGACAAGTTTGGGTAGCGAAATGCATGTGACAACATATTTGTAACATGTTGTGCCGACACCAAGTGGGATAAGGGCAGGGGGATACGGATGCTCTACTAAATTCTTCAAATTGTTATCTATACTCTATACTTATATATAAAGTTTGAAAGCGCTAATCTTAGGAACTACTAGACTGATTTGAAAAATTCCTTTAGTGTAAGATGGTCTATTTATCGAAAATGGCTATAGGCTATATAACATCACGCTAAGATGAATAGGAGAGGAGCAGCAATAAAAAATAGTACGAAAACGGAAAAATTTAAAGCTTTCCTTGCGGTGATAGTTACTCAAAAATCATGTATTACAAAATTGTTCCCCTCTTCAAGTTCTAAATTAAAGTCCACGATAGCATATATTTAGCTTTTAATGTTAACCCACTATAACCATTGTTATGGTTATCAAAAGACTATATTACAAAAGTAATAATAAAATTATTTTGCTGTAATCCGCGAAGAAGTAAAATAGAAAATATATATAATGCTAAATGTAAGTGGACAATCGGTTATCATACCTGATACATGCAGGATTCGTAAAAAAAACATGCACAAATCTCCACCACCGCCACCACAATACACAAGCACTATATACGTTCACTATCACAAACTCAACAATCGTTTCGCCCCGCAACCGAAGCATCATCAGAAGATAGATTCCACGACCAAAATCTATAAATTATTTAGACTATATTACGTTTTTAAGCTTTCCATTGCTTGCTAGTCTATTATAAAAAATGACAAAATCAAATTCAATAGAAAGTACTGAAAGAAATCTTCAATCATTTGTGGAGCGTATCTGGATGGTACAACTTCCCAACTTCCGCCGATTTGCGGTTAGTGTTGTCACTTAGCGGCTTTTAGTAAGCAGAAAGTCGTTAATGAGGCATTGTTGCAAAAATAGATTGTTTAAGCCAGAACAAGCTTAACTCTACAGATATTTATTATTATAACAATAATAAAAATAAATATATGGCACACTTACATACACGGTCGCCCGTCCCCAAAGTAACTTAATACTTGTGTTATGGTAGACAGACAACTGGTGAATATATACTTATATATTTTTTAAATTCATACTTAAATACAAATATACAACCAGGCTCAAATATTATCGCTTGGTAACCCTATTTCTAATGAAATAAAAAACCATGAAAATCTTACTAATATTATAAATGCGAAAGTTTGTGAGTCTGGATATGTTTGTTACCCTTTCACGGCGAATCCGCTGAACCGATATCGATGAAATTAAGCACAATTATTCCTTATACACCGGGGTAACATATAGGCTATAGAAATCCTATTAATTGTACAGAAATAGGATGACATTGAAAAGTGCCATCTATTATCAACATCATTACTTTCACGGGACAGCAATCCACGCGAACGATGTTGCGGGTAAAAGCTTGTAATATATAAAGCTAAAGAGTTTGTTTGTTTGATTGTTTGAACGCGCTAATCTCAGGAACTACTGGACCGATTTAAAAAGTTCTTTGAGTGTAAGACAGTCCTTTTTTCGAGAAAGGCTATGATAGACTATATAACACGCTTAGATGAATAGGAGAGGAGAAGCAATGAAAAATATTGCGAAAACGCCAAAATTGACTCTACAAGAATAGGACGACATTCAAAAGCGCAATCAATCTATCACGCGACAACAGTCTCGAGAGACAGACGGTCAGACATACAAAAAGACTGGCAATTATAATATTAGTATGAATATGGATAATAGTATAGACCTTTGCTTGCTGGTTATTCGATCTTTTAAAAAAACAATCTTTTACGGCAGAGACCACGACAGAATGTAATTGGCATGCTCTAGAAATGCCTTTACCACTTCCGGTCGACCGCCATTAGGGACCGCACAGTTTAACTTAAAGCTCATTTGAAAAAAAAAAAATATTGCAATAACATAGGTACATAATAAGATCATCATCCCCCTGCCCTTATCCCACTCTAAGTGGGGCCGGCACAACATGTTATAAACATGCTCTCACATGATTTGGCTGCGTTTTAACGACCGGCCGCCTGCCTGACGTCGACTTACCATTGTCGTATTTTACAACACCTCGGTAAGAAATGAGGGTGGTCTATTCTACTCAGCCGGATACCACACAGCGAGTCGACTTACCTTAGTCGCCTTTTACGACACCTCGGTAAGAAATGAGGGTGTACTATTCTATTCAGCCGGATACCACACGACGTATTGGTACATAATAAGATGTAGTTAATAAAAATTAATTCCATATATAATTTATAGAGTAAGGCGTTACTTTGCGGAGATCCATAATACAATAGTAATTATAAAATTATTTTGCTATAATTCGCGATGAAGTAAAGTAGAAAATATATATAATCCTAAATGTAGATTGGACAATCCGTTTTTATTTCAGGATTCGAAAAAATGTAGGTTTGTTGCACATATGTTCTACCGATATCTTACCATGCAAATAATAACTTATTTATTTATTCGGATCTCCAACAGCATTACATAATATTATATATACCTAATCTAACAAATATCCTATATAGTCACAAATTAATTATGTAGTACCAATTATTCACATGATTCTTAGTTACACGCCGTGTGGTATCTGGCTGAATAGAATAGTAACACCCTCATTTCTTACCGAGGTGTCGTAAAAGGCAACTAAGATAAGTCGACCCGCCGTGTGGTATCCGGTTGAGTAGAATAGACCAACCTCATTTCTTACCGAGGTGTCGTAAAAGGCAACTAAGATAAGTCGACCCGCCGTGTGGTATCCGGTTGAGTAGAAAAGACTCTTTTTTACCGAGGTGTCGTAAAATACGACTAAGGTAAGTTAACGTCAGGCAAGCGGCCGGTCGGATAAGGGCAGGAATATGATGACATCATACGTAGTTACGATGTTACAATTATAAACCTAAAAATAAACACAAGAGAATAATGAAAACATAAAAAAAACAACAGAGTTGTCAGTTATCAATATTTGAGCCTTAAGCTCAAATATTACAACTCTTGAGTTATAATTTTAGTAAATTATTCATTTAATATAAGCTAAATTGTAATATAATAAATACAGATTAAAATAACGAAACAAATTGCAAATTAAGAAATACGGAATAAAAATCCAAAAATAATAATAGGTATTACATAATCAATCTTTTGTACAAAAAAAATCATTCACTGATTTTTATACTGATAATTGATTTTTAAATGTTCTATATGGCAACTCTTTTAAAGTGTTAGGAATATGATTATATTATATCCGTCCAAAAATCCCTTTTTGTACATTTTAAAAAATTCGATCACATACAAACAGACAGCATTTGGGAGCTTTTTTATAATAATTTATTTTATATTTAATGGGAGGGAAACGAATACTTCGCAAATACGTTGAATATGGCGAAACATAGTTATAAATATATATTTTACGTCTTTATAATGAAAATTAATATTCAAAGGAATTCCAACCAATAGAAAAACAATAAAATAAAAATAACCGCCTTCATAAAACTTTAAACATTCTATTTTAAAAAGCATATTATTACAAAAAACCCAGAATGTCACAGTTTTATGATAACTTAATGCGACTTTGAAGAATCATTTACAAACTTAAGTTCACGGACGATTGATTTCAAGATAAATTTTTTTGATAAAAGATAAAACGATATAAATGCTAATTAGCGGCCATTTATCACTGGAATACGGGCAAGAGATTTTCTTATCAGATATGATAAAGTTAAACAACTTAGCTATTAGCATAACATATAAATGCCAATCTATTTTGGGCGCATTCTGTAGTCTTTTTGGGTTTGAAATTCGACACTTCTGTTAGCAGGATTTGCTACAACTACTTTAATTCTGTAATATTTAAATGAGTTATTCTAGTATGTCATCATCCTCCTGCCCTTATCCCACTCTAAGTGGGGTCGGCACAACATGTTATAAACATGTTGTCACATGATTTGGCTTTTTTACGACCGGCCGCCTGTTTGTCGTCAACTTACCTTAGTAGTATTTTACGACACCTCGGTAAGAAACGAGGATGGTCTATTCTGCTCAACTGGATAACCACACGGTGGATCAACTTACCTTAGTCGCCTTTTAAGACATCACGGTAAGAAATGAGCGTGGTGTATTCTACTGAGCCGGATACCACACGACGGGTCAACTTACCTGGTCGCCTTTTATGACACCTCGGTAAGAAATGCGGGTGGTCTATTTTACTTAGAATAGGTGGTACAATGTATCTAACCCAATCTTAATTTTGAAATCGGTCACTTTAATTCAAATTCAAATTCAAAGGATCAATATGATTAATGAAGCTACAACTGGTTCGAAATGTTGCTGTTACCGAGAAGAACCAAAATAATAACTAATTATCGTCATTACATAAGTACAATAAAAATAACAGTCTTTTATTATCTCGTTAGAGATAGGGATGTACACGTCTTTCAGCAGGGGTCGCCATTTAAACACTTTGCAACATTACTATATAGGTACTTTGAATAATGTGCCCCGCCCATCACTATTTGAGCTTTTTATTTTCTTTATACCTAACTTACCTGATCTAAAATGTTTTATGCAGAATAAATTTCAATAATAATCCATATCTATACTAATATATAAAGCTGAAGAGTTTGTTTGTTTGATTGTTTTAACGCGCTAATCTCAGGAACTACTAGACCGATTTGAAAAATTATTTGGGTCTAACATAGTCCATTAATCGAGGATGGCTATAGGCTAATAACATCACGCTAAGATGAATAGAAGAGGAGCAGCAAAAAAAATAAAACCGCAAAATTGAAGCTTTCGTTGCGGTGAAAGTTATTCAAGACATGTATTACAAAATTGCTCCCCTCTAAAAGCATCTTCTTATTCAAGTCTAGCTTATATGGTTAACCATTCCATTTTTATGGTTATAAAAATATTATATTACAGTTTTAATCTTTCCACGCGGAGCCGTTGGCGATTGCTAGTAAAATATATATGCATACTATCGGATCGAATCGCATTTCTGCTGCACACAAACGGGCGATTCTTCAGATAAGAATCTATTAGATATATATCTGTCAACGCCTTATTTATAAACGAGAACAAATTTACATGCTTATCGCACTATCTTTAAGATTATCTTATCTTAATTAAATCATCGAACAGTCCACGGATCGGCTTATCTATCTACAAAGATATCGGATTCTGCAATAAAATTTAAAAAGTTTCATTTTGTTTCTAGTATTGACATATTTTTATGTTTCGAAATCGAAAACGCATTTACCGTTTTGTACACAGTTTGTTAAGCTTTGACAGATAAACAGATGTATTTAAAAAAAAACAAATGTTGTATAATGTTGTGAAAATACCGCCCTTTTTCTTACCGAGGTGACGTAGAAAAATAAGAATTTTGTTATCCTACATATCAGGTCATTATATTCGCCGTGTGGTTTTCGGCTGAACAAAATAGATCACTCTCATTTTTTACCGAGGTGTCGTAAAAGGCGACTAAGGAAAATTGACCCGCCGTGTGGTATCTGGCTGAGTAGAATGGACCACCCTCATTTTTTACCTAGGTGTCGTAAAAGGAAGCTAAGTTAGTTGACGTCAGGCAGGCGACCGGTCCTAAAATACCTAAAGGAATCATGCGATAGCATGTTTATAACATGTTGTACCGACCCCACTTAGAGTGCAATGTGGTGGAGCACACAGGTTGTTTTGGTAGGTGCGAGTCAGACATAACCGTCGCTTGTCCCCTTCGGGCGACGCTACCCATAAGGGGTTTTTTCCTATATAAAAAGAGATATCACCTGCCGGATCATAAAAAACTTGTTTAAAAAAATAAATAAATGTACCTACATGTCATTTGAAACCGACTTTATTCAAAATCCAATTCTCAGTAATTCCCTTCAATTCTCGGCCGGCACGATTTGCATCATTCCATTATTTTTCTTAATGAACCCTGTACGTCTATAATTTATATAATTTAGGTCATAACGGCCTTTGAGCGTAAACACGAATCTCGAATAAAACGATTAAGTTTGTATTGTTTTCCTTTATTTGTTAAAAAAAAATAAACTTTATGTCGATTGTGTAAGTTATTTATTGCAATGCTTCATCTCAGCGGAAAGACCAATGTATATATATATATATATATATATATATATATCTTACATTGGATATATATATATATATTCATACAAGAATAACTCGTATAAATATTAAAGAAAACCATATTTATGTTTAAAATTTCAATTCGGTAAAAAATTATAACAGACTGATTTCCACCGCTAGTGCGTTATGAAGTTAAATTTTTGATACGTGGGTAATTTGCTTAAAGAATACTTCATAAAATAAATACGAGTATCTTGAATGAATCGGTAATTTTTTGAATAACCGGAAAGACTTTTACGGTTAATAGACGTAAATCTGATTTTATTTTACCTCTCTGTATATTATTCCGAGATTGGCGCGACTAAAATGGCGTATTTACTGTCGCAAATGGCGGTAAGTAATAAAAGTTTAAAACGTCAATTATACAGCTATTAATCATGCCATTAAGTGATTGGGCGGCTGGCATCAAAGGCGGATATAAAATACAGGATGTTTGGTTGACTTTGCATCATCATCCTCCTGCCCTTATTCCACTCTAAGTGGGCACAACTTGTTATGAACATGCAGTCATATGATTTGGCTGCGTTTTTACGACCGGCCGCCTGCCTTACGTCAACTTACCATAGTCGTATTTTACGACACCCCGGTAAGAAAGAGGGTGGTCTATTCCACTAAACCGGATACCACACGGTGGGTCGACTTACCTCGGTCGCCTTTTACAACATCTCGGTAAGAAATGAGGGTGGCACTATTCTATTCAGCCGGATACCACACCGCAGTTTACTTGACGTTACATATAAAGAGAAAGAAGTAGGTATATTTGAAAACGGTTGCGTTAAAAATATTAACTCTACTTAATATTGATTATATACTATTGAGGATTACTTAGATAATAAGAATGCGCGGACATCTCTTGGACCCTGTACAAGACAGTAATAACTAAATGTAACTAGTTATAAGAATTATATTTTTAAAAGCAACCGCCGAGCGGGCTCTTCTCGGTACGGAATTTTTAAAAAAGCAACCGCCGATTTTCTTGCTGGCTCTTCCCGGTAGGATCAGCTTTTCGAACCAGGAGTAGAGTTGATTTAGAAGCACTTTACAAGTTTACTTGAATAAAGAATATTCTGAATTTGAATTTGAATATTATAAATGCGGAACACTTACCGCTAGAATTCTTTAGAGATATGCAGATTCCTCACGATGTTTTCTGTCACCGAAAAACGTGAGAAATTGCAAATATTAGATACGTAAGATTTTAATAGACAAACTCATTGGTGCCTACCCAGGGTTCAAACCTATGACCGAAACGGTCGCACGGTCTCACCGCTGGGCTATCACAGCTTATCTATACTATAGAATAAAGAGGAATAATTTGTATATATCTTTGTAAAGTTTTCACAAAAACTACTGAACCGATTTCAAAAATTCTTTAACCATTGGAAAGCTGCATCTTTACTGACCAACATAGGCAATATTACATTTAAAAAATAGAGATCCATACTAAAAATGTAATGAGGTGTAGAAAATTAGTCATAAAAATCGGTCATCGCATGCGCTGCGGAAACTATTGATGATATATTTAACAAAAATAAATCTATAGCCCGACTTAGTAGACTTTCCACTGCCATGAGATCGGTATGTACGCGGCTGTAACCGCGGGATATTAGTATTTCATTGCTAAACTGAATAAAAAAGGCAGTAAACAAATTAAGCAATACATGAATGCATAAACGATCTCACAGGTGTAAAGGCGGGTTTATCAATTGCATTGATCTCGTGAACGGCTTATACTGATAAGAATCTTATTGAGACGATCTAATCTTTAATATCGGCCCAAAACACAGAGCTTTATTTTAAAAGGAATATTACGAAATTTTACTTTTAACAATACGCGATGATAAGCGTTGGATAACATATTGGATAATGTAATTGTTGACATTTAAATATTATACTTTGTATTATATATAGTGTGTATGTATATATATTTATTTATATATAAATAAATTATATATTTATTTATTTATTTTGTTAAATTAGGAAATTATTAGTAGGTGATTCTAATTCATAATGTTTGATATTTGCGTACCTTTTTCTTTAATATAAATTGTCTCACCTCGTAGGTTAGCTGGCAGCGATCTCTGTCATAGGGATAAGTTGACCTTTGTACACTTTTTTTACCAATTATGTTTTTTTTTTCCAACATTTTTATGGTACATAAATAAATAAAATAAAATAAATAAATAAATATGAATATTTTTACTATTCTTTACTTATAAACTGAGTCTTTTATTATTATGACTTATGTAAATAGGACATTAATTATTATTATAATAATAAATTTCAGGATGACCGAGCGTTGTTCGGTAATTTTTTACAAAATAAAGAAAGGAACAAAAAAAAAGAAAAAATAATAGGGTAGGTTGGACTCGATCTAAGGTATTTTAATTTCTCGCGATCACCCGTTCCCCGAATAAGCTATTTAACTTGACAGTTAATGGCAAAAATTCAATTCAATTTAAATTTTAGTATTTTTTAATGCCTAAAAACAGGGATAAAATGTTATTTTTTTAAATAAAACCTAGCTAGATCGATTTTTCTCTCTCAAAATCCCCTACATGCTGAATTTCAAGAAAATCGTTGGAGCCGTTTCCGTGATTCCGAAAAAATATATATATACATACAAGATTAACTCATTTAAATATTAAAGAGATAAATATATATTAGGTAAATGCACTAGTAATTGACCATGTACTAGTAGTTGACCGTTTTGTATGAAATTTTAAATAATAAGCGTTTTGTTTGTTGTAGCTCATAAAAAATATTATTAATGTTAAATTTTAAATATTAAACAATAGACTACAATTCTACATCTATCAGGTATGAGAACGAATCGTACACTCTACATTTAGCATTACATATATTTTTTTTTATCGCGGTTTATAGCAAAATAATATTTTCATCAGTTTTGTATGCTAAAAAATATGTCATTCAAAAATCAGCTCACTTTTATAACCTCACTTTTTCTAACTTTTATTACTCTGCTATTAGATTGACAATATCAGCTAAACTTTGAGTAATAGTCAAACTAATAGTAAAGCTATTCATTGGCCCCATTTTCGTCTGTTTATATCTTAGGCCCAAAATTATATGTAAGTATATCAGTTTCCTTTTTCAGCAAAATTGAACCTGTCATATCGCTCCACAAAATCATTGATACACTATAATATAGGTGTAATATAAGGTAACTCTCCCCGCATTTCCCGAGGGAGGCTATGAAAATTTGACGCGAGCAATACGCGATGATACGCCTTGGTTCACATATGGTGTGAATATCTCACCTCTCCCTAACGTTATTTGGTTATTAAATTTGGTATCTCGTGGCTTAATATATATATATATATATATATATATATATATATAAGACTATTTCTGCGACTATTTTAGCATGAATATTCATTTTTAACATTCTTTTAATTGTGTACTGTTTTTTCTGTTCCCGAAGGTAAAACGGGATTTTTAAAATTTTATAAGATAGCCCGGTATATCAGCTGCAATTTATACTAAATTTCATCAGTATTTGTACAGCGGATTAGCTGAAATTAAATATACTAAATACTTTTTATGTTGGATTCAGAAATAATCAAATGGTTAATGTATAGAACCGGCTATACTCACGTCTTATTTTATCGGGTTAGCCTTACTAGTGCTAATCATGAATAAGTGCCCCGGATGGGTTCGAAACTAGTCGAGCTAACCCGATAAAATAAGACGTGAGTATAGCCGGTTCTATACATTAACTATGAATACTACTCACGATAGTTTAAATTTAAAAAAATAATCAAATGGTAAATAATCAATTGTTTTTGTTTCTGAAGTACAAAAAACCAAAATTTCAAAAATATTAATTTTGATTTCCATAAATATTACAAGTAATACAGATTGAGACAGTGTGGTAATCATTAAAATTTATTTTGTCAAAGGGTCTAGTTTTTCCATGACAAAGAAGTTAAGTATTATATTTATAGCGTAAAGTTACATCAAAATATTCTAAATAACAAAGCTACGTATATCCATAGATTTTTTTATAAATAACCAGCTTTCTTGAAGATATTTCCTTCACCGAATCAATTAGGCACATAAGTTTTAATAGAAAAACTCAATGATGTTTGCCCGGGATCAAAATCCGTTATTCCTTCAAAAGAGTCGCCCGATCCCACCGCTGAGTTATCACAGCTTTATAACACTAATTTATACCAAAATAATGTCTTTTTTATCAACTTTATGACATTAATTTATTATATTAACTAAGTCTTATCTGCTAACATTTTTATCGATAGATATCAAGCATATCGATATAGTTTTTTACATATTCATAAAGCAGCAGAAGTTCGATGTATTTTATCGCCAATCCATAAAGTGAGAGATCATAAAAGCCGCCATATTTCAAATGTGTTAATATACGAGAAAGCAGCCGCCGGGAGACACGGACCGACATACATAAAATATTATATTGCTATTTATATTCGTCTTAGCGAGATTAAATAATTCTAGAGGGTGAGGTTAATACGGGTGTACGCCGTGTGATATCCGTCTGAATAGAATCACCCTCATTTCTTACCGAGGTGTCGTGAAAGGCGACTAAGGTAAGTCGACCCGCCGTGTGGTATCCGGTTTAGTAGAATAGACCACCCACTTTCTTACCGAGGTGTCTTAAAATACGACTGAGTTAAGTTGACGTCAGGCAGGCGGTCGGTCGTGAAAACGCAGCCAAATCATGTGACCAGCATGTTTATAGCATGTTGTGCCGAGCCCATTTAGAGTGGGATAAGGGCAGGAAGATGATGATAAGGGTGTATTGAGACTGCATTTATAAAATAACGATTGGTTTATTCAGAAGGCTTAGAGACGCCAAAGAAAATAAGAAATCTATTCTACTCAGCCGGATACCACACGGCGGGTCGACTTACCTTATTTGCCTTTTTACGACACCTCGGTAAGAAATGAGGTTGGTCTATTCTAATCAGCCGGATATCACACAGTAAATCAACTTATCTTAGTCGCTTTTTACGACACCTCAGTAAGAAATGACGGTAGTCTATTCTACTCAGCAGTGATAAATGCAATATATCAAATAAATCAAAATTTGTATGAATAAAATAAAATTAATTCATCATCTTCCTACCCTTACCCCACTCTAAGTGGGTCGGCACAACATGTTACAAACTCGCCGTCACATGATTTGGCTGCGTTTTTACGACCGGCCGTCTGCCTTGCATCAACTTACCTCAGTCGTATTTTACGACTCCTCGGTAAGAAAGAGGGTGGTCCATTCTACTAAACCGGATACCACACGGTGGGTCAACTTACCTTAGTCGCCTTTTACGACACCTTGGTAAGAAATGAGAGTAATACTATTCTATTCAGCCGGATACCACACGGCGAGAATAAAATAAAATAAAATTAATTCCTGTAATAATATGTCTAATTCTCTTTTGTTTATTACAAATGCTATTTCCAGTACTAGTGTTTGTTTATTAGTTAACAAAAGACTTCCAAGTTTTTCCTCTTATCCGATTATAGTTTCAAGCTAACAAACACGCAAAGCACTGCCTTGTACCATTTCAAATAGTAATCGTGTATTTGCTTTTTTGATTCGTTCACTTATAATATTTGAATAAACTACACAAAACATCCGGTTACATATTAATAAAAAATTTAAAATAATTTATAAAGGAAACTTATCCATATAATGGAAAATTAAACTGTGATAAGAAAGCTTGTATTGGACTAGATTGTATAATATGATATGATATAAATTTATTACTTAGTTTTTAGAAGATGTTACTACTTTTTAAATTTTTACTTTTTAAATTTAAGTTCAAATAAATCAAAAGTAATAATAAAATTATTTTGCTATAATCCGCTAAGAAGTAAAATAGAAAATATATATAATGCTAAATGTAGAGTGGACAATCGGTTATCATGCTGATACATGCAGGATTCGTAAAAAACACATGCACAAACCTCCACCACCGCCACCACAATACACAAGCACTACATACGTTCAAACTCAACAATCGTTTCAAGAGATAGACTCCACGACCAAAATCGCAAAGCTTGTTTTTTACGAATCCTGCATGTATCAGGTATGATAACGGATTGTCCACTCTACATTTAGTATTATAATTTTCTATTTTACTTCATCGCAGATTATAGCAAAATAATTTTATTACTACATTTGTATTATGGATCTCCGCAAAGTAACGCCTAATTCTATAAATTTAATTTGTGCAATTAATTTACCACAAATACGTATTGAATGCGTGTTATGTAATGCTTATGTTAAGAAACAATGTACCAAAATGCAACCTAAGCTCGTATACCGATTGCATGCCGCTTTCATCCGATGAATATTCCATGAGACTCGGCAGTGCTACAGCATCCGACGCTATAACTACCGGGGATTGGCATCGTTTGTACAATGCAATATGTATGAGATTTTTGTCCGTTCATTTTTTCATTCGCACCGCTGTCCGGGTTAATTGGGAAAAATGTTCCGTCGCGCTACCGTATTTTTGATTTCGATTGTGATTCAGTATTTACGAGCAATAAAGCAATTCGTATACAAGACGTAGTATGCATAAAGCGACACTTTTTGCGTTGTTGATGTAGAGAAATTGAAGTTCACATTACACCTAGTGACATTTATTTTATTTATTTATTCCTTAGAACTACCAACAGAATTACATGTGTAACTAAAGTAACATGGTAATATTATATTTCCTAGGGTTGCTAATGACATATGAATCTAATTAAAGGTAGTCACAGAGTGCTTAAAAGGTAACAAACATACAATAACTATTATAACTAACATTCTTAACAGTCTAACAAACTTAGGGAAAATATGGAAAATAGCTTTACATTGAGAAAGGACGTATAAATTACGTCCTTACTCAATGCAAAGCTTTGTATAAGTGTTTCTTGAATAAATTTAATTAATCACTGATATCTATTGAGGTATTCTTACTGATATCATTATAATAATATTGAATATTTGTTTCTAAAAATATTTATTTATTTATTATACAACAATGCACATGAATAATTATTGTGTCCATGGCTCCCGAACTTGTTTAAACTGTATTTTGGGAACCAGTGCTTACCTGAACTTGGTTCAACTTACATATATACATGAGGAAAAGTAAGTAAAAAAGGGAATTTCAATTAAACTGAAAAGGTTATTGAGTTTAGGTTATTGAGTAAAACAAAAATAAAAAACTAAAACTAAAATCACAGCCGTGCGTGCATGTGGATGTGTGTATTTGAGAGTGTTTTAAATAAGAATTATTGTCAGTTCTTCTGATATAGTTTCAGTTCTTCTTGAGAAGTTCAATATTCTTCTGCCCTTATCTCACTCTAAGTGGAGTCGGCACAACATGTAATAAACAAGTGCTACTGTATTTTTGATTTCGATTGTGATTCAGTATTTACGAGCAATAAAGCAATTCGTATACAAGACGTAATATGTATAAAGCGACACTTTTTACGTTGCTGATGTGGAAAAATTAAAGATCACCTTATACTAGTGTCATCATTCTCCTGCCCTTATCCCACTCTAAGTGGGGTCAGCACATGTTATAAACAAGCGATACCGTATTTTTAATTTCGATTGTGACTCAGTATTTACGAGCAATAAAGCAATTCGTATACAAGACGTAATATGTATAAAGCGACACTTTTTACGTTGCTGATGTGGAAAAATTAAAGATCACCTTATACTAGTGTCATCATTCTCCTGCCCTTATCCCACTCTAAGTGGGGTCAGCACATGTTATAAACAAGCGATACCGTATTTTTAATTTCGATTGTGACTCAGTATTTACGAGCAATAAAGCAATTCGTATACAAGTTTTTTCGTTGCTGATGCGGAAAAATGAAAGACCACCTTATACTAGTGTCATCATTTACCTGCAATTATCCCACTCTAAGTAGGGTCGGCACATATTATAAAGATACATGTTTTGCTAGTTATTTTACAACCGGTCGCCTGCTTGACGTCAACTTATCTTTATCGAAAGAAACGAAGGTGTTTTATTCTACTGAGTCGGATAACACGACAGTAAAACCTCAGTCGCTTCTGACGACATCTATGTAAGAAATGAGGGTGGTTTATTCTGTATTTTAATGTGTGTTATTAGAAAAGAACACATAAATGTGTGAATTCATTTTCATATATATAAGCTTGTACCCGCAACTTCGTTTGCGTGGACTGTTGTCGCGTGATAGTAGATGGCGCTTTTCAATGTCTATTCCTGTAGAATTAACAGGATTTCTCTAGCCTGTATGTTATTCCGGTATATAATATATATATAAAGTATAATTTCACCAAATTTCATCGATATTGGTTCAACGGATTTGCCATTAAAGAGTAACTAATATACATACATCCATATACCACACAACTTTTTACAAACTCTCCCATTTATAATATTAGTAGACTAGCTCTTCGGCCACGCGTTGCTGTGACTCAGTCTGGTTTCGAATTACCAATCAAATATTGTAAAGGTTGTGTGACAATTTAATTAATTAAAGGTTTATAGAACCAGTCTCGCCGTTTCAGTCTATAAATGACATACAGACAAAAAACATTTTTATAATATTGCAATTTTTTTTGGCATCAATAAACTTATTTTTATTATTAACCATCCGCACAGTTATAATTTGCAATTCAACTTGACAAGTAACCAGAAGGTGTTAAAATCATATAACATAGAGAAAGGAGCGGCAGGAGTACAAAAGTGATTGAGCGACTGCCTCTAATCCCAAGTGACGTCTGAGTCCAATTAGACGTCAGGCATTCGTCTTCCCACCCCCGACCTCCTCCATACTGGCATATAAATATGAGTGCGAATTTCCCGCTTTTAAATTTGAAATATGGAACGCTTTGCGGCGTAACAAGGATGCTATTGAGCTGTCTTATTAAAAAAAATCTTTTGTTTTTAAACTTCAATCAAATCAAATCGAATCAAATCAAAGGAAACGGGGACTTTTGGGTCCATATGTAATAGGTTGAAAAAAGCGGTTTGTGTTCTAAAATATTTAAAAAATTGCGCTATTTGCAAATCTAGAAATTGGAAAATCTTAAAAAAATGTGTTTAGCACAAGTAAAATAAGTTATCGATTACAATCTTTTATATTTAAATGAATTAATCTTGTATGTACATATATAAATATATTTTCCGAATCTCGGAAGCGGCTCCAACGGTTTTCATGAAATTCGGCATGTAGGGGGAGAAATTCGATCTAGCTAGGTTTTATTTTAAGAAAATGTCTTTTTATTCCTATTTTCTGGAGAATGCTAAAATTTACGTTGAATTTAAAAGACAATTTACGCAAACGTAAAATGGTAGCTCATTTGGGGAACGGGCGGTCTAGAGAGGTGATAATACCTAGATTCGAGCCCTGCCTGCCCAACTACTTTTTATATTTTTATTTTTTACATTTTTTTATATATTACAAAAAAATACCGAGCAAAGTTCGGTCACATAGGTACTAGTCGATTAAAGAATGATTGCTTTTATTACATAACTATATAAACTATAATTTTTTTTACAGGTTGTATTAATTTTCTTTTTTATTCATTCTTTATTCATTCTTTCTTTTTTTTTAAAACTTTATGATTATATAAAATTACTATAGTTAAATTATGTCTCTCAGTTGTCGTAACTTAGTTTGAAAGTTGTTATTACCTTTAATTAAAATACCACTTATTTTAAGTTGTTCAATGTATTAGAGTAATGTGAAGTGTGTGTTTTGTTGGTGATCTATAAATAAATAAATAAATAAATAAATAAATAAATAAATAAAATAATTTAACAGTTTAAATGTTTTATTGTTGAATATTTGTTGTAAACGCAACAGAGATGATATATATATTCTGAATCTCCAATGATTTTCATTCAATTCAGCATGTAGGAAGGAGGCTTTGGGGGAGAAAAATCGAACTACCTAAGTTTCATTTAAAAAAAAATTCGTTTGATCCCTGTTTTCGGGCATTGAATATTGCTAAAATGTAGAATTGATTGCAAAATGATATTTTCGCTGTCAATTGTAATGCATAGCCCAATGGGTAAAGGGCGTACCAATAAAGTTCAAAATTGGGATCGATTCCCATTCGTACCGACACTTTCTTTCTTCTTTTTAATTTTTTTATTACATTTTTTATATTTTAAAAAATTAACTAAGTTATTAAATTAATTAATTTTTCATTTTCATTTTTTAAAGTAATAATTCAAATACGATTTTCCAAATTGGTTTTGAGTGGGCAAATCCAAGACAAAGGGTGAAAGGGATTCGGCCCTAAGGGATAATAATATCATAAAGGGTCTACCCTCGAGTCGGTTAAACCCTTTCAATGTTAATTTGTTTGTTAATTCTTCATCGCGTTTAACTTAGTGTTATTGCGTTTCACTTAACATTATTGTTTTAGTGTCAGGTTTAACCTTAATTTCATCTGTTGATAAATGATGATATCAATATAACGAACTTTAAATAACGTTAAATATATACACCTAGACTCGAAGATACAACTTACTTCCTCGTGCCCTTATCCCACTCTAAGTGGGGTCGGCACAACATGTTATAAACATGTTGTCACATGATTTGGCTACGTATTTTTCGACTGGCCGCCTGCCTGACGTCAACTTACCTTAGTCGCCTTTTACGACACATCGGAAATGAGGATTGTCTATTCTACTCAGCCGGATACCACACAGCACTCGAAGATACAACATATTTTTAAAAATCAGGTCTTTGGCGGGAATTGAACCCGTGTCTCCCGGATCGGAAGGTCTACCTGCGCCAACGGACCAGTCCCAAAGAAAAGGCCATACATAGATTGAATTTTTGTTTACACATTGCAAATAAATAAATAAATAATAAATAAATATTTGGGACACTTCCACACACGGTCGTCCGTCCCCAAAATAACTTAATACTTGCGTTATGGGTGACAGACAACTGGTGAATATATACTTATATATTTTTTAAATATATACTTGTAGTAGATTATGATACTGTTGCATAATAAGAGTTCTTATAACACGAGTGTGTTTTGGCGAGTTTTTTTTGTAGTATCACACGAGTGTTATAAGACCAAGTTATGTACAGTGTCATACACTACTTTATCTACTCTCATACTATAATACGTAAAACAATATAATAAAAACCAAACTTTGTTTAAATATTGAAAAGATTTTTTAAATGTCAAATATTAGCGCCAAGGCGCAAACATCGATTGCGCATGCGTATTGCGTCGGCCGCGGACCCGTTCATTGAAATATTTTTTTAAGGTTGAGGTTCAACCTCCTTGGTCCAGCTGGAGGTTGTATAGGTGTATCGTTATATTATGATACAGGTGTCCATACAAGACCTGTATGGTAATAAAACTTTTTAATTTTTTATTTTTGGCATGTACGTAATGTTTGTCATAAGAATTTTGTAATCTTTGTATTATAGTATCAGAGTAGATAAAATACAAATATACACCCAATACCATGAAATAATAGGTACGTACAATAATAAAAGGTTGTCTGCTGAGAAGGGTGGCCTAACAAGGTTTGCTGGCCGTAATCCGTTTACGAGGTATGATTCATGCGAGAGCGTGGTTTGTGTTACATTACAAACACACGTTTTTACTGCTTGTGTACATTTATTAGAAAAGTAATGAGAATATTATTTTGCTATAATCCGCGATAAAAGATAATATGTGTAATGCTAAATGTAGAGTGTACTATTCGTTCTCATACCTGACACATGCAGAATTTGTAAGAACTCATGCACTACCCGACACCGATGGCACAACAATACACAAGCACTGCACACATTCACCACCACAATCTCAACAATTGTTTCGCCCCGTAACCGAAGCATCGTCAGGAGATAGACTCCACGATAAAATCGTAAATCTTTACGATGAGAACGAATAGTACACTCTACATTTAGCATTACATATATATCGCGGATTATAGCAAAATAATATTCTCATTACTTTTGTATTATGGACCACCGCAAAGTAACGCCTAATTCTATAAATTACATTTATTAGATAAATATATGCTTCATATCGATACTATACACTGTCCATTATATTAACCATCTTTTGACAGATTGACGATAGTGATGTCCTAAAGATTCTCGTATGCGATACCATTCCGATTATAGTACCTACTATCATTAATCGAATTACGTACCTAAGTAATTCGATTAATGATAACCTACGTAAACTAGATTACTACTTGAGAAAAGAAATTCCAACTTTGAGAAAACTTATTGTTTCTTTGAAAAGAAGTGGTCTATTTCATGGTGAAAAATCTTCTTTGGTCAAAGTTTTGAACACAATTGGCTTTTCATATAAAAAGTTAAATAAAAGAAAATTATTAATGGAACGCACATATATAGCTATAGCACGTTGTGATTTTTTAAGAGAGGCAAAGAAAATACAAGATTGGGCAAATATTGTTTTCACGGATGAAACATGGCTCAACGCTAACCACACACTATCTCGTTTCTGGACTGATGATACTGCTGATTCCACTTCCTCAGTACCAATGGGAAAAGGTGAGCGCCTAATCATTTGCCATGCAGGTACAGCAAAAGGATTTGTACAAGACGCACTGTTGGCATTTAAATCGAAGAAATCAAATGACTACCACGAAGAGATGAATGCAAATGTGTATGAAGAGTGGTTCAAAAAAATGCTCATTTCATTGGAAGAACCATCAATAATTTTTATTGATAATGCGCCCTACCACTCCCGTCAAATTGACAAAATGCCAACACAGGCTAATAAAAAGCATGAAATAATTAATTGGCTTCGGGACAATGGAGAAAATGTGGACGACTCAATGTTAAAAGTTGAATTAATAAAAATATTAAAAACCAAAAAGAGAGCAAAACGCTATGTAATCAATGAAATGGCAGCAGAATATGGCCATACTGTTCTTCGGATTCCTCCATACCACTGCCAGTACAACGCAATAGAACTTATATGGGCACAAGTAAAAGGGCATGCTGCGAGATGCAATACAAGCCCCCCATTCACAGCGCATAAAATGTTGCAATTGCTAAGAAATGCTTGCACCCACGTAACGGCCGAGAACTGGGCAAGTGTGGTGGAAAGAACTAAAAGAGTAATATTCTCTGATTGGGAACGTGATATTGCGTTTGATAATATATTATCTACACAAGAGCTAATAATAACTGCTACTGAAGACTCCTCATCGGAGGAGTCTAGTGTTGATTATCATTCCGACGACTCGTGCTAATAAAATAAATTAAAATATCCTGATTGTTTTATTTGTATTCATGTATTAACTAAGAAGAAAGTAAAACTTTATATAATGTTATTAAATGTCTTTTAATACTCGTAACATCGATTTCTACCGATTATTTTTAATCTGTGGCATAATCGTAGTAACCCATTATGTGTGACATCACTAAGTGGGCGGTACCCATCCATAAAGTACAAATATTATTTGTATGATATTTGTACGTAAGCAATACAAAACCTAATGAGCGTGAGCTGTCAAAAGACTGATAATATGATGGATGCAGTATAAATAGCAAAGATTCAAACCATAATATAGTCTTTTGATAACCAAAAGAAATGGTTAAAGTGGCTTAACATTTAAAGCTAGACATATGCTGTCGCAGATATTGAACACTTTTAGAGGGGAACAATTGAGTAGTACATGATTTTTGAACAACTATCACTATTTACTCAGCGTACACAAGGAAAGCTTTAAATTTTGCCGTTTTCGTAACAATTTTTATTGCTGCTCCTCTCCTATTCATCTTAACGTGATGGTGTATAGCCTATAGTCTTCCTCATTAAATGGACTATCTAACATTGATAGAAATTTTTAAATCAGTCCAGTAGTGAGATTAGCGCGTTCAAACAATCAAACAAACAAACTCTTCAACTTTATATATTAGTATACATATACAGGAACTATTGGACCAATTTGAAAAATTCTTTGAGGTTAAGACAGTCCATTTATTTAGGAAAACTATAGACTATATAAAATCACTCTAAAATTAATAACAGAGGAGCTGCATTAAAAAATATTGCGAAAACGGCAAAATATTAAGCTTTTCTTGCGTGCGCTAAGCAAACGGTGAAATTTATTCAAAAAACTCTTAAAACTAACTCACGATAGCTAATTTTATATTCAAAATGACGTGTTATATAGACTATCCTTCCTTGATAAATAGACTTCTTACACTCAAGAATTTTTCAAATCGGTTCAGCAGTTCTTGAGATAAGCGCGTTCAAACAATAAAACAAACAAACTCTTCACCTTTATATATTAGTATAGATAATAGCCCCGCCGTTTGATATCCAGCTGAGTAGAATATACCACCCGCATTTCTTACCAAGGTGGACTAGAGTATGTGACTAGGTATGGAATTAACCTAATAATTTTACTTAAGTGAATCGAAAGTAATTTTCTTAAATTATGAATGTTCACGACAATTAAACTCAAACATTATTTGCATAAAAATAATGCCTATATTTATCCTAATATACTTAAATATCTTAACCTTTCGTTAATAGTTTTTTATGTCATCGCGTATTCAAATTGTTTCAGAATAGATTTTAATAGCCGTAATATATAAAATGTCATCTAATCTACAGCTAAAAATATTGCTGTGAATATTTAGGAATGTAGTTTATGAGGAATTCTGAGTACTTCATTGAAGGTTCTCTATTTTAACTAATACTAAACTAATAGTTCTGAGGTGTGTAAAGGGCTTAATACTTTTTTACATGTTGAGAATATTCTATGATTCTTAAGCGGGACAAAGTTGAGTAGGCCTGATTTAAAGCCAATCAACTAAAGTACAAAAGTACTTATTTCGCTTTAATCCGCTAAATCTTAATTGCCTCTTCAGGTGACAAGAGGGCTGGCTCCTTTTTCGCACAAAGAATCAGCTTATCGATTCAGCGCGGAAACGCTGCCAGTATTCTTAGGACCATTCCACGTGGGCATGATTTGTATAGTCCTAGCGTATAAGTAGTTTAAGATAGATATAACTTGTAGATTTTTTCCGTAAATAATAAATAAAAAACATCAATTATATCGCATGTCTACTGTATTCAAATTAATTAAATAAAAGTACTTTAAATTTCTGGTTCTAACTGATGTTATATTCTTGAATTGAGTAAACGCGGTGTATGAGATTGTCTTTGAACTGAGTTTGTCAATTTCCAAAGTAGGCTGACCGTACCTTTACCAAATTGATCAATAAATAATACTTATTCAAACGTAAACGTTGATTATCGTTTATGATGAGCCGATATTGTAGGATCGAACGATCAAAACAAAACGAGACTAAATACAAATTGTATGCCTCAATAGCGAAGCAATATCCTAGTTAATATCGACATGATCTCATCTCACGGGCCATTTAATGCAAATCGATCTATTACGGAAAACACTGGTCATTACAAACCGCTCAGCCAATCGCAGCTCGTTCCAATGTAATTTATAGTTTCGAATTTTAAAAACGTAATCACTCCGCCATCTTGAAAGTGGTTTGAAAACAGAACATAACTAGCACTTAAGGGTGGTTTTATATTATAGACTTATTCGCAGAATTAAAAGAATTAAACAACGTTGCTTAAATACTTGGTAATCAGTGGCGTAGCTATCGGAGGGCTAGACGCTAGTAACATATAGGCTATAGAAATCCTATTAATTCAACAGGAATTAAATTCAGGAGGAATAAAATAGGATGACATTCAAAACGCCATCTACAATAAGCCTATGGAACTAATATTTATTCACGACGTGTCAAAATCAAGGCAAATCTGTATTTACAGAAGAATTTAGATTTCAAGTTTTTCCAGCAATAAGTACCTTTATTTATATTGTGAGCATTACATATTGAATATAAAGTAAAAAATATAATTTTTATTAATTTTAAGAAAGTTTTATATTTATAATTCTAATCTACTTATTCACTCAAAAAATTGGCATTTACACTATAATCAATTATATAAACCGTATTTATATGGTTGTATATATTTTAAATTTTCAAGTGACATATTTATTTGCGTAAATAATGGAATAAAAAGAATCATATGAATGAATTTAGATAAACGAATTGCATTACAAGTAATTAAAAATTTCAAACATTATTTATTTAAAATCTCTGCTATATTTAATCGTTTTTAGATAAGCAAGCAATTAAGTTGTTTTGACAGTCATTAAATATCAGTGCTTAGTTATATTGAGTCTAATTTATATATCTGGTCATGAATGCATGTGCATTTGTTCTAAAACGATTATTGACAATTATACCTTCCTTTTTCAAATTGCCTTTTCGGGGTTCACATCTTGCGGTCAGCACTCAGCCAAGTTAAGCCCACGGCCATGTAATTTCACGTTTATTAAGGATGAACAATTTTTGATTACACCGTTCGTGTATTACAATACCAATGGCAATTCATACCGAATGCGGAGTTTAATGAGTTTTTTATTTATTCATGCCATTTTCTGTAATACCCGTATGTTATTCAAGTCGATTAAATCGTGATTTCAATTACAAAGATAAGATTTAAATGTAGCTACGTTGAGCTTGTAATTTATGTAATAGCCCAGATGCCATTTTCTGATAAGTTGCCCGGTTGAAATTTAAATAATTCTTACTCTTGGAAATTAAATATGGTAATAATATTTTTGAAAGTTTTCTATATGAAGCAGTGTTGCCATTGTAAATATCCCTTAATAATGACTTTTCGTTGCCTTGTCAATCAACATTTTTTAAATCATTCTTTATTTAAACGCCGTTTTAATTAATAACATTCGGCTATTTTTATACTAATGTTTGCAGTCGTTTTCATTGTGCATTTTGCTTCTATTCTTATTAATAGAATTGTTATTTTACTTGGTCTCTTTTTTGTATAATTCCACTGACCCATTACACTATGTTTATGTATAAGATTATTTCGTTTAAAAATCACTAATCAGTAATAAGAACGCCTTTGCTACGTTATAGTTAATTTTTAAGTGTTCTTTAATTGTTTTATTTATAATGTAATTTCGTGCAATAAACATGTTCATCTATCTATCCTATTATACAAGAATCCATACTTTTCTTTAGTTATACAAAGATTTCTTAACAAACATAGATTATAGCAAAACAATTATATCATTAGTAATAATAATAAATATATGGGATACACACGGTGAGCCGTCACCAAATTAAGTAACTTAATATTTATGTTTTGAGTGACAGACAAATGGCAAAAATACACTTATATAATTTAAAATAAATACACAAATATCTGCCGTGTGGCTACGTAGAATTGACCACCCTCTCTCTTACCGAGGTGTCGTAAAAGGCGAATAAGGTAAGTTCACTCGCAGTGTAGTATCCGGCCGAGTAGAATAGACCACCGTCTTTCTGACTGAGGTGTCGTAAAAGGCGACTAAGGTAAGTTGACGTCAGGCAGGCGGCTGATCGTAAATTACGTAGAACTTGAAGAATAAACAGTTTGTATTTTGAAAATATTGGCTCTTGGCGAGAATCGAACCCGCAATTCAGCCGGTTACTGTCACCTTCATGAACGGCCAGTCAAACAATTTTTACTTTTATAAATAACGAATAGACAAATTAATCTACATTGATTATATATATTTTTTTGCAGCATCGTTTCCAATAACGAGGCGAATCGGTCATCCTTACCAGAACAGAACACCGCCGAAGCGCAAGAAACCCCGAACATCTTTTACCAGAATGCAAATAGCAGAATTGGAGAAACGTTTCCACAAACAGAAGTACTTAGCATCAGCTGAGAGAGCGTCGCTGGCGAAGACTCTCAAAATGACAGACGCTCAAGTCAAGACGTGGTTCCAGAATCGAAGAACGAAATGGAGGTACGTTTAAAAACACTTCTAAATAATCTTTATACACATAAGCTCTTTCAAACACTTTTGAATCGTCAAGGATACATATGATTAATGAAGCTACAACTGGTTCGGAATGTTGCTCTTACCGCGAAGAACCAGAAAGAAACTCGGCGGTCAATCTTTTAAACATTTTTACGTTAGAAAGCCGCAGTCTTGTAGGAAGCTGAATGGATTTTCAAATCCAGGCTTTTTTATCATCCAACTAACCTTCAATTTTGATTTGAATTTTGATTGAGAATTTTTCCTCCCCGGAAAAAAACAGTGTTGACACTGCTAATACTATATATTTTCTCGGCAACGGCTTCAACGATTTTCATGAAATTCAGCATGCAGGTTTTGGGGGAGAAAAATCAATCTAGCTAGGTTTTATTTAAAAAAAAATTGTTTTATCCCTGTTTTTGGTATCCATTAAAACGATACTAAAATTTACATTGAATATATAAAACGCTATTCTTGCCGTTGATTGTTTAGTCAGCGTAGATTATTCGGGGAACGGATGGTGGCGAGAAATGAAAATACCTAGGATCGACCCTAACCTATCCTATTATTTTTTTTGAAGTTTATTTTTTTATTTTGTAAAAAATTCGGCTAGGTCAATTAAGTACTATTAATAATATAAATATGTACTCGTAGCCCAGCTGTGGTAGCCCAGCGGTAACACCGTGCGACTCTTTCGAGGAGGTCACGGGTTCAAACCCGGGCAGACACCAATAAGTTTTTCTGTTTAAACTTATGTGTCTAATTGATAATTGCAATTTATCACACGCTTTTCAGTGAAGGAAAACATCGTGAGGAAACCTGCATATCTCTAGAGAAAACTGGAGATATTACACATATCTCCAGTTTTCTCTAGAGATATGCCAATCCGCTATATATCTACCAATCCGCACTGGAGCAGCGTGGTAGCTCCAAACCTTCTCTCCAAAAACGGAGAAGAGGAGAAGAGGCCTATTCTCAGCAGTGGGATAGTAACAGGCCGCTACTTACTTACTCGTAGCAGGTCTACCGACACTGCGTTTTCCTGTGCCTGGGCTTTTGAAAAAATACACCAAGTAACTTTAATGCGGATTGATTATATGCATTTCAAAATCCCATAAACAACATCGATTCGTTTAGCCGCGAAACAATAACAAACAAATTAACACACTTCCGTAATTATAAAATAAATACGAATATCATTATAATCAATAATGTAGAAAACATGTCTATGTCGGCAATTCATAACCATAACATTTTATGACTGAATAATATTATATTATAAAGCACATATATTCCACAGACTAAATCTATTATCTATTATCTATGCCTGTAATAAAAACTTGCGATAAGGCCTACTCTATAAGTTGAAGATATATAGCGAAAATATTTTAAGGGGACTATATTATAGCTCAAAATATATATATTATTTAATGTCTATCTATTTTTATGTCTATCTGTCTAATTTGTAGAAGCAGGCGTAACTTTGCGGATTTTCACAATACAGAAATTATGATGGAATTATTTTGCTATAATCCACGTATGATAAGAAAATCAATGTAATGCTGAGGGAGCAGACAATGTTTACATACCTTCATCATCTTCCTGCCCTTATCCCACTCTAAGTGGGGTCGGCACAACATGTTATAAACATGTTGTCACATGATTTGGCTACGTACTCTACGACCGGCCGCCAGCCTGACATCAATTTAACTTAGTCGTATTTTATTACACTTCGGTAAGAAATGAGGGTGGTACTATTCTATTCAGCCAATGTTCATACCTTATACACGCTATAAAAAAATATAACGCCACCACCAAGAACACACCACGCACTACACACATTTAATACGACAAACTCTACTATCGTTTCGCCCCATAACAGAAGCAACCGAAGCCACGGGTACCGATAGTAACTTATAATATCAGATTTTTACCCATAACCTATCAAATGAAGTTCATTCATCATCTTCCTGCTCTTATCCCACTGTAAGTGGGGTCGGCGCAACATGTTATAAACATGCTGTCACATGATTTGGCTGCGTTCTTACGACCGTCCGCCTGCCTGACCTCAACTTACCTCTGTCGTATTTTACGACACCTCGGTAAGTGGGTGGTCTATTCTACTAAACCGGATACCACACGGTGGGTCAACTTACCTTAGTCGCCTTTTACGACACCTCGGTAAGAAAAAGGGTGGTCTATTCTACTAAACCAGATACCACACGGTGGGTCAACTTACCTTAGTCTTTTACGACACCTCGGTAAGAAATGAGGGTGGTACTATTCTATTCAGCCGGATACCACATGGCGTATCGAATAAAGTTCATTATGACAAAATTAATGGACATCGTTAAATATTTTTTTATATTTAACATATACGCCATTAAGTTTTTACCTGTGACCTATTGAATGAAATTATGTCGAATTAATGCACATCGTAAAATATTTTTTCTATATTTATTATATTATCATTATATTAGCTTTACTATGGTTTGCATTATGTTTAATTTTTTTTTTGCTTATCACCTATTAAACAAAAACAAGTTATGTGAAATTAATGCACATCATAAAAAATTAATTGTATTTATAATGTGTGAAACTGTTTTACATTATAGTATCTGAAATTTGAGTTAATGCAAATCGTAAAATTTTACTGCAATGTTCAAATGAGTTATTATTTTTTTTTTATTCATTGACACACACACGGTCGTCCGTCCCCAAAGTAAGAAACTAAATACTTGTGTTATAGTAGACAGACAACTGGTGAATATATCACTACATATTATAAAACAAAGTCGCATTCTTTCTATGTACGCATAAAACTTTAAAACTACGCAACAGATTTTGATGCGGGTTTTTTTAAATAAATAGAGTTATTCAAGAGGAAGGTTTGTACGTATAATAACATTCAATACGGAGTAGAGAAATACTGTAATTTTTGAGGTTTCTGTAAATAATTACATTTTTTTCTGCGCTTACATTGCAAACGCAGGCTAAACCCTACGAGATTTATCAAAATGATGTACTAAGTATTTGTACACCTTGAAAAGGTCTACAGAAAAGTCCGCGATGGTATATGTCTATCTCTTATGGATAACCCACAATAGCATTTTTTTTACTAAAAATAATGCCTTATTTTCGAAGCAATTTTAAACAATATAGCATTAATTCTTATCCAATTAAGTACCTTAAATAAATTGTTGATTTAATATAGATCAATATCTCCATTTACAGCATGTAATTTAAGTGAACATTTTCGGAGATATTACAGATTTAAAATGCCGTGAGGACGCCGCGCTTCACCCTATAGCACTTCGAATCCAGCAGCTATATCGTTCTTTCAAGAGTTTGTTTAACGACAAGGAAGCTGTGAATGTTGTATATAAAGACATTCTGTAATTAATTGTAAAAATTAAATACATAGGGAAAATGTAAAAGTAAATAAGTAAAAATGTACTATATGAATTTAGATATTCCAAAGATAGCAGGAAATCTTCTTGGTATAGGGAAAGGAAATTGTTTTTCTCCAAATTTAACGCTTGCGGGCCACGGGCAGTAATGAATAAATCAAAACTACTGGATCGATTTTAATCATGTTTTTACACTGAATGAAATGGGATATATATTTTATACCCGTGCGAAGCAGGGGCAGGCCGCTAGTTATGTATAAAGTCTTGGTTCTGCGTGAACACGTCAATTAAAGACATGTACAGTATTCAATATTTGTCATTACAATTAATTACAGAAGTGATTGATGGTATAAAAATAATTACAGTACAGAATTATAATATTGCTTAAAATAGAAATAGAAATAATTTTTATTTGACCAAAATACAAATAAAAGAAATACAAAAGAAAAGATAACAAATAGAATGATGGTCAAATATAGGTCCGCCCTCAACGCAAAGATTTGAAGACTGGTTTTTAGGGTGAACCTAAAATAACCAAAGTACGTTTTTATATCAATTGTCAAAATGTCAAAGAATTAAAAATTAAATGTAATATATTCTATTCAACAAAGATAATTATATAAATATTTTCCATTCCAAGCAGGTATCCTAGAGGGACGCGGAAATTATTCTGGGAGAATGTCGCTAGGAAGAATCTAGGGCATCACTCTCCTCTTAACAGGATTGTGCGTAGCTATAACCGATTATCAAGTAATCTGTCTATAGATATTATGGGTGATTCAGAGTACTTTTTTAGAAACAAAATTATTCAGTATTTCCTCCTAGACAAGGAGGAGAGATCTTGAAATACTATTTTAAAATTACAGTCATAGCTCCTATATTTATATTTATAGTTTTCAATTGTTCTTTTTTGCCGCTTTATTGAATTTATATTTATATTTAGATCTTCTTTTTTCTCAAATTTATTACGTAGTTTATGTTCATTGTCACTCTATATAGTTGTTGTCAATCTGCGCATGCTGTTGCCATCTATAATTAATATAGCACTTAATTATAATAATCGTTGTACATTGTGTAGTTGTATCTATGTATGGTGTTTATATTGTTGATGGCCTTTTTAAATAAATAAATAAATATAAAAGTATAATTTTTTATTGATAATTTTTTATGACAAATAATTCAGATTGACTTTAATTTTTATTAGGTATTTGATAATAAGCGTTGTTTTGTCAAAATTTATAATAGATATAGGTGAACGTATTTTTTAAAATAGAATTGAAGGATAGCTACTAATCTTCCTTGACAGATTTATATCGCTTCTTTAATATTAAACGTATATTCCATTAATAAATCTAGATAAAAGAGTCTATAATGAAACATTAAATATACATAGATATAAAAATTTAGACGAAGTGCTCTTCTTATCACCCATATTATGTATATTTCAAATAAAAATGCTAATATAATTCTGGATTTATTATTTCGCCTTATCTTTGAAGTGTCTTAATGGCATTCTAGAATACATGTCTATAGTTATTCTAAAACATAGTCCCTAAACGCTGTCTGTATGTGATCGATTTTTTGAAAATTTCCTTAACGAATTTTACAAAACTAATGAAAATATTAGTATTCTATAATCCACGATAAAATCCGCGCTTTATCGCGGATTAAAGCAAAATAATTTTTTCATTAGTTTCGTATTATGGACCGCAAAGTAATTCTATAAATTATTTGAACGTATTTTTGTATTTTTACTAAAAGGTTCTTTTTCAGAGGTACAGAGGTAGACTAAAGTAATGTACTCATCAAATTATAGTACTTTAGAGTTTTTGACCTACAAAAATACTTCAAAAAATTCGCAACTGCATGTCTCTATCTCTTCAGGTTAACATACAGTAACTACTTTTATGATCAAAATTTCAATTAACAATATTACGTTATATTTCCATACACTGATTTTCACGCGGGCGAAGCTGTAGGAACAACTAGTTATCTATATAAATAAGATGACACAGTTCTGTCATTAAATAACGGAAATAGTAAGTGACAGAGAACTAGTAACTGGTATATACATAATAATTTGAAATAAATAGTTAAAAACATATAAACAACCAGACTCGAAGAAGCAAGAAATTATTTTAGAAAACATGGGAAAAAGAAAGGACTTGTTACTATCCCACTGCTGGCCATAGGCCTCTTCTCTCCGTTCTTGGGGAGAATGATTTGAAGCTTAGACCTACCAATGCGGATTCGTAGACTACACCATATCCCTATAAATGCAAGTGTTCTAGAGATATGCAAGTTTTCTTACGATATTTTCCTTCAATATTCAATTATCAATTATCAATTAGACAGATAAGCTTTAACAGAAAAACTTATTGGTGTCTGACCGGGGTTTGAATCTGTGACCTCGTCTAAAGAGTCGCACGGTGTTACCACTGGGCTGCCATAGATTAGAATATATGCTTCATATCTATACAAATATATTAAGCTGAAGAGTTTGTTTGATTGTTTGAACGCGCTTATCTCAGGAACTATTTTAGCGATTTGAAAAGTTCTTTGAGTATAAGATAGTCCATTTATCGAGGAAGGCTCTAGATAGGCAAGAGTCACATGTTCTCAGCGCTGCAGCTTTGCAGCAGCAAACTGATGGTAAAAAAAATAAAAGTCAAATTAAAAAATGCTTTTAACAAAATTTCTAGTCCCTACTGTTAACCATTTAAGAATTCAATCGCCTGGAGCCAATCCTGGTAGCAGCATTAGATCATGCTTATCATAAGCATGCATTGTCATCAAGACTCGACCAGTATGTAAAATTTCATCTTAATCAGAAACCAGGAAGTGGGTCAAATTTAATTTGCACGATTCCACCTTCAATAAAAGCTTTTAAAAAAGTCACTCACCTTTAAATATATTTGCTTTTATCACGGATTATAACAAAATAACATTATCATTACTTAGGTTTTATCTGTCGTTCTATTTTTGGGTATATCTTTATCGCACTATGAATTAAATACAAAATATTTTGATTTCAATTTAGTAGCAGAGCGTGGGAATTTATTTTTTGAATTTTTATTCGTGATACATATCTCGCTATTCATCTACAAAGCGAAAATTAACTGTTTTGATGTCTGTATTGTAAAAGGCGACTAAGGTAAGTGCCATGTGGTATCCAGCTGAGAAGAAGAGACCGCCCTCACTTCTTACCGAGGTGCGACTAAGGTAAGTTGACGTCAGACGGCTGATAGCAAAATAACTAGCCAAATCACATGACAACATGGTTTAAAAATGTTGTGCTGACCCCCTGTGCTGAGGGATAAAGGCAGGAGAATGATGAACTCTGGTGCTCCCGATGCACCGGTTAGCGGAGGGGGGCTTCTCTTTCGAGGGGCCCCTACCCGAAGAAGGTGTTTGTGCTCTGGGATCAGAGCTGTCGGCGGAGATGGTGGCAATATGTACAATGATACCCTGTCCTTGCCATCGGCAGCGTGTTGGAGCACACAGGTCGTTTTAGTCGGTGCGAGTCCGACATAACCGCCGCCTGTCCCCGTCGGGCGGCGGTACCCATAAGGGGTTTTTTCCTGTATTAAAAAAAAAGAAGAGAATGATGAACTGAGATCTGGGTTTGTCAGTAGTGGTTGACTGACCTACGAAGCGCGCTTGTTCAAAAAACAGAGGTTAACAATACATGTTGTTTTCTCTCCCTCGCACCAGTACTATTTAATTTTTGGGTCAAGGCTCCGTTCCGTTTGTGTTTCTTAATAGGGTACGGTCGTTGATCTCTTTAAATCGTTTTTTAACTTTAAATAATTCCTGTGGCTAAAATACATAAAAAATACATGCTAAATTAACTTATTTTATATGTAGGGTGCTGAGGTTTATAGGTCACTAAAATTAAAATTAATGATCATGCGATATTAATTTTAATTATAATTACAGGATATAAGAGATTAAGTATTTTTCTTATCACTAAATACATTAATATAAAACAATATATGTAGATATATTGATGTCCTTAAATTTTAGTGTCATATAAAGATATATATTTTAACGATTAAGTGATCTATATAATATAATTAGAACACGTGTTTATGGTCAGAAGTGAAAGTCATATGTGCGCATTGATTGGTAAAATCATCATCCTCCTGCCCTTATCCTACTCTAAGTGGGGTTGGCACAACATGTTCAAACATGTTGTCACATGATTTGGCTACGTATTTTACGACCGGCCGCCTGCCTAACGTCAACTTACCTTAGTCGTATTTTACGACACCTTGGTAAGACATGAGGTTGGTCTATTCTACTCAGCCGGATGCCACACGGCGGGTCAACTTACCTTAGTCGCATTTTACGACACCTCGGTAAGAAATGAGGGTGGTACTATTATAGTAACACCTAATTCTATAAATTACAAAAATACAGGTGTCTTTTAGGTTCAGGTTTGAACCCGTAACACTGTTGAGAGAGTCGCACGGTCTTTCCATTAAGCTATCGCAGCTTAGTACAACAAGCACTTAATAAGGACTACAAAACAACTTATAGATAAGGAGCCATTAACACCGCTCCTTAATGCGAAGAGACGTCTGATAAATCGTCTCTGTTTAATAGATTTCTTAAGATGGAGCCTGTTTAACCATTCTTTACTAAATCGTCGTAATACTCAATTGGCTTCACAGTATATTGTTAGCAATTTAATTTTTGTGCATAAGAATATAGATAATTATAAAAAGATTGGCGATGTATATAATAATAGTATTAAGCAAGGCTCGGTCACCGGTAATTTTTAAAAAGAGGAAAAAAAAAATTAAAAAAAAAAAATTAAAAAAAAATTTCAAAGAAAAATGAAAAATAATAGGGCAGATGGGGCTCGATTCTAGGTTTTTCACGTCTCTAGACCGCCCGTTCCCCTAATGAACTACCATGACCTTACGTTTGACAGCGAAAAATTGTAATTGTATTCAACGTAAATTTAAAAAAAAATTTAGAGCCCAAAAACAGGGTCAAAACGACATTTTTTTTAAACAAAACTAGATCGATTCTTCTCCCCCAACACCCCCTACATGCTGTATTTCAAGAAAATCGTTGGAGCCGTTTCCGAGATTCCTCAAATATATGTATATATATACATACAAGATTAACTCATTTAAATATTAAAGATAAAAAGAATTAAACGACATAATTGCGGCTTAAGATTCTATAATAAAATTCCGGAATCAATTTCGATAGATTTGCCATTACAGCAGTTTAAAAACACTATTAATAAAAGGCTAATACGGAAACCTAATGAGTATTACTTAGATGATAAGAATGCGTGGACGTAGCTACTCTTCGACCCTGTACAAGACAGTAATAACTAAATGTAACTGGTAATAAGAATTATATTTTTAAAAGAGCAACCGCTGAGTTTCTTGCTGGGTCTTCTCGGTAGGAACAGCTTACCAGTAGTAGAGTTGACGATTCAAAAACACTTGATAAAGTTTAGTTTAATATAAAGTACCTAGTTACTTAAAAAGAGAAAAGTAATTGGCTTACGCTGACGACAGTATCGGCAAAAATAGTGTTCTATATATTCAATTGTATTTTTTTAATGCCCAAACACAGGATTTTTTTTTTGTAATAAATCTTAGCGAGATCGATTTTCCCCCACAAAACGTCCTGCATGCTGTAATTTCCGTTTTCGAGATCCCGTATACATACATATATGGGATCTCGAAAACGGAATATTTAAATTATATTAACTCATTTAAATTAAAAATTAAAAATTGTTTATTTCCATTAAATCTTATGACTATAACACAGGGTTTTGAGATCTTCTTGTATGATAACACTTGTGTTAAAAGATCTCGCTCTTCCATAACACTACTAATAATATATATTTACAAAGTTTACACAAACAATAATATTAAAAGTAACAGTAAAAATATTAAAAAAATATATATATTTTAATATATATAAAAAGATTATTTTAAATTTGAATTAGAGTAAAGTCAACGCAAACTAACATTAAGCGCGAAGAACAACTAGTAGTAAATTAGTAAATTACAAAGTACATCTGAAACCACCATATCTTCTCCCGATCTGTATCTTGATCCGAGATCCCGTGTTAATGGAGGTTCACAACTTCTGAGCCGCGAAGGTCTATATTCAGACCCATTCGCGGTCTAGCCAGCGATCTGGACAATATCGGGCCGCATCACATATTTCCGTAGCCGGTGGCGCCGCGCGTATCAGCCCCTTATCGGCGACGAACACAAACATCGCTTGTCCATTAGGTAATCGGCGATGCCACCAACGCGTATTGTCTCACAGGGATTTGGAATTTTGTATTGCCTTTTTGAAACTCGCTTGTACACAATAGGGCAGGGCTGGCGAACCTTTACGACGTGCTATTTTTTATAAGCAAATGTTTAATGCGGCGTGCCATGAAACTTAAATTTAAATTATTCTTTATAAATGTTATATATTTCTTACGCCGTGTGGTATTCGGCTAAGTAGAATAGACCAACCTCATTTCTTACCGCTTAAAGGCGACTAAAGTAATTCCGACCCGCCATGTTTATAACATGTTGTGCCGACCCCACTTGGAGTGGGATAAGGGCAGGAGGATGATGATGTGTCGTAAAAGGAGACTAAGATAAGTTAAGTGGTCGTTAAAATAACAAGCCAAAACATGTAACAACATGTTTTAAACATGTTGTGCTTAAGGGCAGTCACTCATTAAATACACCACTTACGGTTGTACATCGGACGCCTGGCTTAGGTCCCCGAGGCGGTCGGTGCATCTGGTGCTCCCGATGCACCGGTTAGCGGAGGGGGGCTTCTCTTTCGAGGGGCCCCTACCTGGAGGTGTTTATTCTCTGGGATCAGAGCTGTCGGCGGGATGGGGGCAATATGTACAATGATACCCTGTCCTTGCCATCGGCAGCGTGGTGGAGCACACAGGTCGTTTTAGTCGGTGCGAGTCCGACATAACCGCCGCCTGTCCCCGTCGGGCGGCGGTACCCATAAGGGGTTTTTTCCTGTATAAAAAAAAAAAAAAAAAAAAAAAAAAAAACCACTTACGGTTACTCTTTTCTAAAATAATTATTTCAATTTCATCATCATCATTCTCCTGCCCTCATCCCATTCTAAGTGGGGTCGGCACATGTTGTTGTATGTTTTGTCTAGTTATTTTACGACTGGACTGGACGCCCACCTGACGTCAACTTACCTTAGTCGCCTTTTACGACACCTCGGTAAGAAATGAAGGTTGTAAATTCTACTCAGTCGGATACCATACGGTGGGTCAACTGACCTTTGTCGCCTTTTACGACACTTCGGTAAGAAAGTAGAAGTAATCTGAATAATATATAATTATTCAATAAATCAAAAAGCTTATAAACTAAACTAGTGTTTACAACTAACTGTTTACAATAGTGCGTAGCTGTTTACAACTAAAATTTTACCATTTTTACTGATTATCTTCCAATAAAATTAACAGGATTATTATTAGAATCAACATGATTTCTATAGCCTATATGTTAACCCGGTGGAATAATTGTGCCAAATTTCATCGATATCGGTTCAGCGGATTCGCCGTGAAAGAGTAACATACTTCCATACTCACAAACTTTCGATTATATTATTGAAGATTGTCTGCAATAATTTAAATAAGCTTTGTTGATAAGTGTCTTTTTAATTATTTTTTTGGATTTATGAAATAGAAACTCCAAAACTGTGCAATTTTAGTATGTTTTTATAATAAAATTCCACACTCCCATATACCAGTATACCGAAGCTCATAAACAATCTTCGAACTTTCCGAAGCCGTAGCCTTGGTATTATAATATTATTTCGGTTCCTGGTTCACCTATTATTAATATCTCTGTTTTTATTAAAAAGATGAATATTTTGTGTCACAAATACTATTATATTATTATAAATGTATTGTCATGCTATAGTAAAAATACCTATTTCTTAAATTTGTCACGAAGCGAGTCACGTGGTTTCTTATTATAAATATCACCTACAAAATTCGTTGACTACGCGATTGCTAAAATAATGAAAATAATAATAATGAAAAAAAAATAGTATTATAATAATAATTTATTATAGCCGTGTGGTATCCGGCTGTATATAGAATAGACCACCCTCATTTCTTACCGAGGTGTCGTAAGAGGCGACTGAGGTAAGTCGACCCACCGTGTGGTATCCCGTTTAGTAGAATAGACCACCCTTTTTCTTACCGAGGTTTCGTAAAATACGACTAAGGTAAGTGTTACGTCAAGCAGGCGGCCGGTCGTAAAAACGCAGCTAAATCATGTGACAGCATGTTTATAACATGTTGTGCCGACCCCACTTAGAGTGAGATAAGGCCAAGAAGATGATAGACACAGTGTTCGCTCTTCAAAAATACTTTCTTAAATTTTTTCTTTCAATTAATTCAATGTGAGACGCACCCAAAAAAATTGTACCATATATATGATAAAATATATACCATAATTAAAAATAAAAAATATTGTACCATAGGTTCGCCATCCCTGCCATAGGGGATATGGGTACTATAATCTACATTTCTTGTACATTAAAAACAACAAAAAAGTGAATGTTGCGAGTCAACGTGCGAGTTATTCTATTATTTTACACATGAAAAAATAACATTCCGGTTAAGTAAATTAATATTTTCTTTCATTTATTTATTTTGTTAAATATATTTTAAAATAATAATAAAAAATATATAACTTATGATTATCGTGGCTCACACATGATTGTGATATTAGACCGTGGGTACCACCAAAAATCTAGATAGTCCATCCATCCATCCATCCATCAGCCTTTCGCAGTCCACTGCTGGACATAGGCCTCCCCATGTCTGCGCCAGACATCCCGGTTCTCCGCAATGCGCATCCACCTGCCCCAACAACTAGATTGTCCAGTAACTAGATAAAATTGCTATATCGTTGAAAATTATAAATGTTTAAAAAAATAACATGTTTTCGGGCCCGTCCGATAGAGCGAAAAGCATTTGGCGCTACCGCCTATAAGCGTAAAGCACGTATCAAAGCTCTGGCGTGAACTTATTAAAGAAAGACATATTTTTTGCCGACATGTAATACACATTTGACGAGTAATAACGTTGCTCCGTACAAATTTTCAAATCTGCAAAAGTATTTAAAACAATTCAAGCATACGCTTTTCTTAAAAACCTAGAAACTAAAACGTATAAAGAGCGCCTATGTTGTCACATCTTTACCAAACTCGTTTAGTTTTAAGTTGATTTAAGTAAAATGTTGAGCCATTAAATTGATTTAGATTTTCTATCGCCTCTATCTTTATACGCATAATTGAAAGTGTAATACGAGACGAGGTCTTATCGATAGTAATCTATGGTGTATCAAATAACTGTAGATAAAAATCTTAACAACATGGAAATCAACTCGCTTTCCGTATACGATGCGCCCGGGTCTTGACCCGATAGATCTTAATGATAAATATTGTCAAAATGTACACGGTTTGGTTTCTAATCAAAATTAATTGACTACTGTATTTAGTTGTATCCGTTCTAAAAGAACTAAGAATAATTAGGTGATATAATAAATAAATAAATAAATATATGGGACAATTACACACACGGTCGTCCGTCCCCAAAGTAAGTGACTTAATACTTGTGTTATGGTAGACAGACAACTGGTGAATATATACTTATATATTTTTAAATACATACTTAAATACAAATATACACCCAGGCTCAAAGACCAACAAATTCATTTATAGAAAATTTTTGCCCTCGGCGGGAATCGAACCCGCGACCCTTGGAGCTGAAGGCAGGGTCACTACCCACTGCTCCAACGGGCCAGTCATAATAAAGAAGGTGTAGCTGTGGTAGCCCAGCGGTATCACCGTGCGCCCCTTTCGAGAAGGTCTAGGGTTCAAACCCCGGGCAGGCGCCAATGAGTTTTCTAGTAAAACTTATGTGTCTAATAATTGCAATTTATCACACGCTTTTCGGTGAAGGAAAACATCGTGAGAAAACCTGCATATCTCTAGAGAATTCTGGGGATATGTGTAACCTAACAATCCGCATTGGAGCAGCGTGGTAGGTCTTAGCTCCAATCCTTCTCTCCAAAAAAAAAAACGGAGAGAAGAGGCCTATGCCCAGCAGTGGGATAGTAACAGGCCGTTACTTACTTTTTTTATAATAAAGAATTAGGTGTTACTTTGTGGAGATCCATAATACAAAATTAATAATAAAATTATTTTGCTATAATCCGCGATGAAGTAAAATAGAAAATATATATATCTATTCTATAAGTTTTCGTGTTCATGTAGGGTAAGTGTGACAGTTGTCAATAAAATGTTTTTAATTTGTTTCGATTTTCATTATTCTCTTTGTTTTTTTGTTTATTTTAAGGTTCATAATTGTAAAATTGTTACTAAGCATTATATTATCTTCTTATATATATAAAAGAAAGTTGGTCTTAGTTACACTATTTATAACTCAAGAACGGATGAACCAAGTCGGCTGAAAATTGGTGAAGAGGTTGCTTAGAACCAGGAAAGGGACATAGGATACTTTTTATCCTGTTCGACCGCATTTATTTTATCCCGTCAAGTCACTATAAAACGTGGTATAACAAAAACGACTATGACATGGAATAACAAAACATAAATGACCGCTATACACCTATGCGATATTTTTAATAGTAGAGTGATCGAAGATAAAGGTTTATATGTATAATAACATTCAATATGGAGTAGACAAATACTGTAATTTTTGAGGTTTCTAATGTGATATCATAAATAATTACATTTTTTTCCGCTTACATTTCAAACGCAGGCTAAAAATGTAGTATATGAGTTTAGATATTTCAAAGATAGCAGGGAATCTTCATGGTATAAGGTAAGGGGAATTGTTTTACTTCAAATTTAATGCGAGCGGGGCACGGAAAGTAATGAATAAAATAAAACTACTGGATAGATTTTAATCATTTTTTTCACTGAGTGACATAGGCTATATATTTTATACCCGTGCGAAGCTGGAGCGAGCCACTAGTTTCCTATAATTGGTACTACATATTTAATTTTGGATATTTCTGGGTTAAATAATATGTTATGCTGTTGGAGATCCGTATAAATAAATAAAGAGGGTGACGCGATTTTATATCTACTAAGTCGTTGCACATCAACATGTATGTGATAAAGTTGAATCATTTGTCATAGATCAACTACCAATTCATTTGCGTCGTCTAATCTCTATTCGGTGACATAAGAAATAATAAACAACATCCTAATAAGACAATGATTGAATGCTGTTTAGAATATCAAAGGTCCCATGGTTTTGAAAACAGGTAGTCGATACAATAATCGATTATTATATTCTTTAGTAGCTGTACTAACGTGGAAATCAGTGTATGTAATTGAAATTTTGAATATATTAGTTTTTACCCGCAACTTGACTTTTGTGGACCGTTGTCGCGTGATAGATTGATAATAGATTTGGCTCTTCAATGTCATCCTATACCTGTAGAATTAACAGGTTTTCTATAGCTTTATGTATATATGGTGTATAAGGAATGATTGTGTCAAATTTCATAGATATTGGTTCAGAGGATTCGCCGTGAAAGAGTAACAAATATACATCAATACTCACATACTTTCGCATATATATTTAGTAGTAGAAAACGATATAAAAAAAACTGTCAATACCTTATCCTTCTTCCCTTTTCATGTGAGGTACAAAATGTTTTAAAGTAGTTGTTACATGTTTTGGTTAGTTATTTTACTACTTTCCGCCTGCCTAATGTCAAATTACCTTAATCCCCTTTTGCGACACCTCGGTAAAAAATTATTGTGGTCTATTCTACTCAGCCGGAAACCACACGGCGGCTAATAACTATATATTATATATGTGCTAATGCGCTTGCAACAAAGTGTAAATCTATCTCACATAATCCTTAAGTAGGATTGATGTTAAATGTTCAAAAAGTGGCTTATTATCTGTGCTTAATGTAGTAACAAATCCGTCCATATGACCCATGTATCATAATGTTGGGACACTGGTGTATCTTTATCGATATCTCATTTATAATGCTACTTGAACAATGATCTTACGTGCAGACTTGAGAACTTTTGGCAGAATAATAAATATTAAATGCTGATAAAGTTTTGCTAAGGAGCTTCGCAATGAGATGGTTACGTTCTATTTCAAATAAAAAAGACGTTTTTTGTATCCCAAAAAAGAGCCATACATTCCATTTGTAATTTAACAAATTTAATATATGGCATTTACAGTTAAAGTCCGCATGATTTCCTGCGAGAGAAGTTTAAGGAAATAGGTATTCTTACATTGAATAAATATTTTTAAGGAATTTCATTTTTGTGTATAAGAATATAAATAATTATAAAAAGATTGGCGATGCATATAATAGACTAAGTAGGAACCGATATAAGCTTGCGACTTGCTTTGCGCCTTGCAAAATTACGTAAGTCGTTTGTGGGTTTGGCTATAAGATTCTATAATAAAATTCCGCAATCACTTTTAGCTTTGCCATTACAGCAGTTTAAAAACACTATAAATAAAAGGCTTATACAGAAAGCCTACAGACCGTCATTCAGTTTAGTGTAATCATCACCCTCTTGCCCTTATCCTACTCTAAGTGGGGTCGGCACATGTTATAAACATGCTGTCACATGATTTGGCTACGTATTTTACGACCGGCTGCCTGCCTGACGTCAACTTGTCTTAGTCGTATTTCACGACACCTCAGTAAATAAAAAGAGGGTTATCTATTCTACTCGACCGGATACCACAGGGTCGTCTATCCTACTTACCACATTATACGTCTATACCACACAGCGGGGCTATTATAGCTTACTTGAAACATATTTATCTAATGAATGTACAAAACCCGGATATCACACGGTCGACTAACCTAAGTCGCCTTTTACTATCCCTCGGTAAGAATTGAAGGTGGTCTATTCTACTCAGCCGGATACCACACGGTATACAGATAGGCGTATAAAAAACAAACATTACTACGCTAAAGAATAGCAAAACGCTATGCATCTAAACGCCTTATACCAGACGCTCACGTAGACGCATAAAATAACCTCAACGGGTACTAGATGTAACAGCAACGGGCAATAAAACTGCGAACAATGCATGTAAAAAGGCGTGGGTTCTTCACCGCGGTAAATAATTGATTTACCCAAACTGCCGAGTTGTGTTCCTCATACAATATTTATCCCCCCCAGTTACCCCTTGTTACCGCCTGCTGCGCGTTTGGTATATAAATAGGTGAATAGACGTTACGACGAGATGTGACTTTATTTTTTTATTGGTGACAGGTTTTTTTAACCGACGATATGCTTTTATAGGCGTATTACACTACAGTGAATGACGGACTCTAAAAATTTTGATAAGTCAAATCAAATTGAAATAATCTTAATTCAAATAAGCACTTTCAAGCACTTTTGAATCGTCAATTATCAATATGATTTATGAAGCTACAACTGATTCGGAATGTTGCTCTTACCGAGAAGAACCAGCAAAAATATGGTCGGTCAAGCTTTTAAACATTTTCAATTTCACATCTTCGCAGTCTTGTATGAAGCTGAAAACATTTTCAAATCTAGGCATTTTTATTAAATAATTTTCACTTCTGTAATATGCTTTATACCGAAGATATCCCGGACGTCAGCCTATACGAGATTAGTATGGCTCTCAAACAACTCAACAACAACAAGGCACCAGGTGATGACGGAATCACAACAGAACTCCTGAAGGCGGGTGGCAAACCCATACTAAAAGTCCTTCAGCGATTGTTCAATTCCGTCATTCACGAAGGTACTACGCCGGAAGCGTGGCACAGGAGCGTGGTGGTTCTTTTCTTCAAGAAGGGTGATAACACCTTATTGAAGAATTATAGACCCATCGCGCTGCTGAGTCAGGTTTATAAGTTGTTTTCGAGAGTCATTACGAATCGTCTCGCTCGTAGGTTCGACGACTTCCAGCCCCCCGAACAAGCCGGTTTCCGCAAAGGCTATAGTACCATAGACCACATATTCACGCTGCGGCAGGTTATACAGAAGACCGAGGAGTATAACCAGCCACTTTGCTTGGCGTTTGTGGACTATGAGAAGGCCTTTGATTCGGTGGAAACATGGGCCGTGTTAAGATCGCTCCAGAGATGCCGAATCGACTATCGGTACGTCCAAGTGTTGAAGTGTTTGTATGAAAACGCCACGATGTCTATCCGTATCCAAGACCGAACTACGAGACCAATCCAAATGCAGCGAGGTGTGCGACAGGGAGATGTCATCTCCCCAAAGCTGTTTACCGCTGCATTGGAGGACGTTTTTAAGCTTTTGGATTGGAACGGATACGGCATCAACATTAACGGCGAGTACATCACTCACCTTAGATTTGCCGACGATATAGTCCTTATGGCAGAGTCTCTGGAGGATCTTAACACAATGCTCGAAGACCTCAGCAGAGTATCTCAACAGGTGGGCCTAAAAATGAACATGAGTAAGACGAAAATCATGTCGAACTCACATGTTCCACTCCACCCGGTCATCGTTGAGAACTCTGCACTCGAAATTGTAGACGAGTATATATACCTAGGACATACAGTCCGATTAGGTAGGTCCAATTTCGAGAAAGAGGTTAGCCGCCGAATCCAACTCGGATGGGCAGCGTTTGGGAAGCTACGCGAGATCTTTTCGTCCAAAATACCTCAGTGCTTGAAGACCAAAATCTTCGAACAGTGCGTGTTGCCAGTGATGACCTACGGATCTGAAACGTGGTCGCTGACTATGGGCCTCATAAGAAGGCTCAGAGTCGCTCAGCGGGCGATGGAGCGAGCTATGCTCGGAGTATCTCTACGTGATCAAATCAGAAATGAGGAGATCCGTAGAAGAACCAGAGTTACCGACATAGCTCAGCGTGTCGCGAAGCTGAAGTGGCGATGGGCGGGGCACATAGTGCGTAGAACCGATGGACGTTGGGGTCTCAAGGTGTTGGAATGGCGACCCCGCACCGGAAAACGCAGTGTCGGTAGACCCCCCACGAGATGGACTGACGACCTTAAAAAGGTCGTGGGGAGCCGCTGGGTCCAAGCGGCACAAGATCGTGTGGTATGGAGATCCCATGAAGAGACCTATGTCCTGCAGTGGACGTCCATCGGTTGACAAAGAAGAAGAAGAAGAAGAAGAATATGCTTTAATCAAATCAAATCAAATCAAAAACCTTTTATTAACAACAGTCACACTTACCCTACATGAACATTTACACTTATAAAATAAACAATATAAAATAAAAAATTCTACCTATGCAGAGAAATGTGACGTTGCAAAAAGGAACACCACTCAGTATACGTTGAGGTGTCCCCCAACACTGGCTTTCAGTGGCGACCATACCCTAAATCTAAACTAATCCGCCACCAACGCCAGCGACAGCTTAACAATGAAATGTAACTTTGTACATCCCATTGTTCACCTATTTACATCATATATTATATTATAGTAATTAATAAAATTAAAAAATAAAAATTATATCAAGTATGTACTATAGTTATTTATTCGTTTACGTTACGTTGAAGCATATCTCTTACACTTAATTGAAACCTTTCCGTAACTTGTAAACAAGTGCATGTATTGCAATATGTCGTATTATTGCATTCCATTCAGTAGCTCCAAATCAAACTTTCCCTTATATATTCATTTCGTATTTTATCCAGTCTTGTCATACCACTCGTCCACCTTAACATTCTCATCTAATTTGCATGCACTCTTCTTTCATCCTTTCATTTCATTGCCTAAATTCTGATCCTTACAATACGACAGGTCTTATGACCGTTTTTATAAATTTTCCCTATAACTTTAAGAGGAATTCAAATTCAAATTCTAAATTTTCTTTATTCAAATAAACTTGTAAACAAGTACTATTGAATCATCAACTCTACTGCTGGTTCGGAAAGCTGTTCCTACTAAGAAGAGCTAGCAAGAAACTCGGAGGTTGCTATTTTCAATAAACAATACTTATTTACATTGTGTCATTACTATCTTGTACAGGGTCGGACAGTATCCACGCATTCTTATCATCTAAATAATCCTCAACAGTATAGCAGGCTTTCTGTATCAGTCTCTCTTTATCAGTGTTTTTAAACTGCTGTAATGGCAAAGCTAAAATTGATTGCGGATTTTATAATAGAATCTTATACCCAAATCCACAAACGCAAAGCAGGAGCCGCAAATTTATGTCGGTTCCTACTTTGTATATATCACCTATCGTTTTATAATTTTTTATATTTTTATGTACAAAAATTAAATTAGGTAAATAAAATATAGGTACTCAGAGCTGTCGCCACTTCATCCATCCTGTATTCATTCTTTCACTCACATCTCGGTCTATTTCGCCATCGTTTTGAAAGAGAGAACCAAGGTACCGCAAACCAGAGCAAATTGGCAAAACTTTTCCATCCATATTGATCGGGGAGAAATTGGAGGTCCCACTATAATACATAGATTGAAAATATACTTAAAAAAAAACACTAAATACCCTGTCATCATCGAATAAGATACTTTACAACCAATTTACACATTCTAAACGCCATAAAGTGTAGGCAACGTTCGACAAATCGAATTGCCGGCAACCACGATCTAACACGTAATGTACCAATACAGAGGGGCGTCTTTATTTATTTACTACCTATCCCTGCTTCATTTCTTGTAATTCTTTGCCTTTGTAACTGAATATTAAACTCGAATTAGGGGACTGTATATAACACACTAAAACAATCTTTCTTACTACGTTGTTAAAGCTTATAATTGCGTACAGTTTTCACTAGCTTGTAATTCCGGGTGGGTATCCTTAGTTGCTCAACTATATCTCTTATTACGTGTAGCTAAGGTATATAATGTTGTGTTACTTAGAATTTACTTACGTCGTTTCGTTTTTGTGTTACGTTGGATGTCTTTTGGATAATTGTTACTTGTACGCTGTCTCTTCCGGAATTACTGAACAAATCCTTTTACTGATTGACGTGGAAGTCAGGAGGGACCGGATAAGTTGCGTTGTCGTTAATTTTTATTGCACGTCGTTTGTCTCGAATAAGAGGGTAATCTAAGAAAAACGTGTGAGTTTCTTCTATGTATTTTTATCTAGTCACAAGCGTTATCGAGATAAGTTTATCTTTGAGTTGATGTCGTTTGACTTGGGAGGCGATGCATATAGATAATGTTGGATACCGAATATCGATTTTCGATAAACAAAATCGATTTTTTAACCATGTCGTAGATTTTGTTGACTGTAATAAAACAAAACACGGTCAAAAATTTACATATTCTCCAATATTGAGCTGTTACCAGTACTTTATAATGTTTTCAATATAAAGTAACTCGATCCAATATTGCAAGGCTTAGGCAAGATGGGTCAAATCTAGAATATACTTTAGACTGGAATATACTTGGGGTCACGAGTTCTAACCCCGGGCAGGCACCTATATTTTCTATTTTTCACAATTTCTAAAAAATGTTGTCTCACAATTTTTATGTTCAAAATTTCAATTTAATACACTGATTTTGCGGGCTGTAAATAATTTGTTGGTTCTTCGAGTCAGGGCGTATTGTATTCAAGTATTTAAAATTATATATGTATATATTTACCTGTTGTCTGTCACCAACAACACAAGTATTAAGTTACTTACTTTGGTAACGGACAGACAAGTTTTGTGTGCATTTCTTATTTATTTATTATTAACTAGTTGTGCCAGCGGCTTCGCTCGCGTGGAAATAAAAAAAAATCCCGAATTGAAGTTTCGAACATACAAATAGTTATTGTGAGTTATCCATAAGGTATAGAGACATGCTATCGTGGACTTTTCTGTAGTATTTCTGTAGATCTACAATTCTTTAGTACATCACTTTAGAGTATCTCTGCTGGTTAGGCTAGTTTTTTTACAACTGCGCGAACTCTTTAACATATTTTTTTATTAAACCTTCCGGAAGAATTGCACTACCTTTTAGTCAAAACCGTATAAAAATCGGTTAAGTAGATTTTGGAAAAATCAGTCACATACAGACAGCTTTTTAGGACTTTGTTTAATAATGAGTGTAGATAATTTATAGAATTAGGTGTTACTTTGCTGAGATCCATAATACATAAGTAATAATAAAATTATTTTGCTATAATCTCAAACTATTTCATCGCGGATTGCAAATAATTTTATTATTACTTTTGTAATAAATATTGACTACTAATAATTAACAAATGATTGTCATAGCAACAAAGTATAGACTACTAATAAAAAAACAAATAAATGGCATTGCAACAAAATAAAAACTTTATCGCCGTTCTAAGCATTAAATTAATTCGCATCTCTTTGTTTTTCGTTTTTTTTTTATCTAATGGATGTAAATAATGAACTTTAGTAAAAAAAAGTACCGTTAAAATCCAAGAAAATTCAAAGTATTAAAATGTAAGAGCTCACAAAAACAACGAAATAAAAATAAATTAAACACAAAACGTTTTCAGCGGCAATTATGGAAACCCAATAGATAAGACTGTTGAGAAAGAGCAAAGTGATTAATAAAACAGATCTTAATTACCTAACATAAATTCGTTTGAATTAACCGCCGGGTACCGCGCGCGGAAATGAATATCCTTGATATATACCATACTAGAAGTGGCAGAGTGAACACAGGTACGATAAAATGTTGCGTTATCTGTGCTCACTATATCCAATTCGTATTTTATACGCTCAATCGTAAACTATTGTATATTAAATAATCGACGTTTATATAAACTATAAAGGATTGAAAGCATTGATTTGAAAATTGAGTAGTTATTCGTAGACAAAATAGTAATGAGTAAATGTATCTAGTTATAAGAATTATATATACGAGAGGTCACAAAAAGCTTGTGATACCTGTGTCGCGACTCAGCAGAGTTAGTAACTTATTCGATTGTCGCGGTACGCCCTCGGTATTCTGCAATCCATAGTAGACCAGTCTAAAGAAAGGTTTAAATTAAGTATAAAAGATATTCTTTTATACTTAATTTAAAACTTTCTTTAATTAAAACCTGAAGTTTAATAAAGTATAAAGCAAATTTAAGATTATTAGGACGACTGAATTTGAAAATCCTTTCAGCTTCATACAAGACTGCGATTTAATAATATAAAATTGAAAATTCTTAAAAGCTAGACTGCCGAGTTTCTTTCTGCTTCTTCTCGGTAAGAGCAACATTCCGAACCAGTTGTAGCTTCATTAAATAAATTGATTCTAGACGATTCAAAAGTACTTGAAAGAGCTTATTTGAATAAAGATTATTTTGATTTGATATATTTGGAAAAGAGCTACCGCCAAGTTTCATGCTTGCTCTATTCGGTAGAAACAACTTTCTATAGTTCATGTAAAATGTTAGTCATCAGCGGGAATCAAACCTGCGACCCATGGATCTGCAGTAAGGGTCACTGCCATCTGCGTGAACAGGCTAGTCGCGCGGTAGTAGATTATTTCCTTAAAACGCTAAAATAACTAAACTCATATAATTTGATATAAGTTTAGTTATTTTACAACAATACTTGCGTATTTCCTTTAAAAAAATAATAATAATAATACAAATATACAACCGGTTAATACTGCAGTATATATTATGATGACAGTAACACTAGGTACAAACCTTTGTGGTTTTTTATAATGTTAAGTAACATTTGTTAATAAATTGTTTCAATTGCTAAATAAATAAAAATAAATAAAAAAGTGGAAATAATAAACATACAGTATACCCTGTCTCTTCTAGTTATCTCCAACATCTTTGGGCGAGTTATAAAATAATCAGGCAGAAATTACTAATTGCCGGGTGCTTGGCTTATTTAAGCGAAGTTTCATTGCGCCTCACTTATCTAATTATAGGGATGCGGAAGCCTCTGGATGTGAAATATCGATAAACTTTCCATGTTTGGATAATGAAATTATGTTAACCCTAAGCGTTAAATATTATGATGGAGTGGTAATAAATTTTGGAAAATTTTGAACATTGCCTTATTTTAATTAATAAATTATGTGCGTAAGTTTTAAGGTAGTTGTTGTTAATATGAATCCACTATTGTACTATGTGTATAAGTTATAAAAAGCAAGGTTGAAAGTGTATTAGCTATCTAAGCAATCTCGTTTTAAGTAACCTATATTACTATCCATAAAGCATTATCGCAGTCAAGTCTTAACTTCCTGAATACAGCATCTTCTTGCCCTTATCCTACTTTAAGTGGGGTCGGCACAACATGTTATAAAACATATTGTCACATGATTTGGCTACGTATTTTACGACTGGCCGCCTGCCTGACATCAACTTACCCTAGTTATATTGTACGACACGTCGGTAAGGAAGGGGGTGGTCTATTCTTCTTAACCGGATACCACGGTGGGTCAACTTACCTTAGTCGCTATTTACGACACCTCGTTAAGAAATGAGGGTAGTCTAACCTCCTAAGTCTTAACTCCCTAAATATTATTCAAAATAATATGTCATTTATGTAGTATTTATATATTATTTTCCGTCTTCGTTATATAAAGTACTACCTATCTTATTTATCTGAATTAATTAATATAAAATAACAAGAAAGGTTGCATGGAAGAAATCGCTAGTTAGCAAGAAGGCCACTGTTGAGAACATTGGACATTGTTGTTTCTTACCTTTGTATAGTATAAATTTTATGTAGTGTAATAAAAAATATTCTATTCTATACAAATTTATTTATTTAAAATGAATATTAAAATTAAATTAAGTAAGTAACTTAAGATAACTATATAGTATATACATTCATTTGTATTAATAAATTTCGCTCACTTGAAAAGGCAAAAGCACAAAGTAGTATGCTATTTACAATTTATATGCTAAATAAATAGCTCTACAGTCGAATAGCACTATTCTTATGTTTTTTTTCTTTCATAGATATTATACTAATTTACTTTATTTGATACTCAACTGAATAGAAATGTTATTTAAAAAAAAATAAACAGAAGTATAATGTTTGTATAGCTTGTTAGTATTCCTCTGCTTTTTAAAGGCCTCCTTTGGAAAAGGGTTCTAGCTCTGACCCAAAAGGATGTACCTACTAATGCGAATAGAAAGTTACACATATTCCGGAGATTCCCTAGATATGACGATGGTTATTTATGTATAATTGATTGTTGATAGCACAAACAACGTCATATTATAATTTCGCCTACGCAAAAACAACCAGTCAGCCATTTTACAGACTCAAATAACCATCGACAAATACGAAAACTTCACATCTCTAAGCTTACATTAACCGCTGTAATAAAGTTCCTTCGATAATAGGCTTAACGCCTTGTTCAATCATTCATTACTTGAGCCGCCCATTTTAATTACCCCCGTCTCGACTTCAAAACCAGCCTCTGTTTAGACTTCCATCTAGTCTTTGTGTGTTTAATATATCAAAACTTAATATTTTGTATCTAATGGATTATGTTGTTCATAAGTTACTGATAAAGTATCGGATAGTTAACCGACAAATAAACTAAGTAGCAGATAAATGTCTCTTAAAAGAGACTAAAAAGTAAAAAAAAAAAATCGCAGCCATTTTAAAATAGGTATCACTACATAGTATAAAACATAGTCGCATTCTCTGTCTGTCCCTATATCCCTATGTATGCTTATTTCTTTAAAACTACGCAACAGATTTTGATGCGGTTTTTTTAATAGATAGAGTGATTCAAGAGGAAGGTTTATATGTATAATACCATTCAATATGGAGTAGAGAAATACTGTAATTTTTGAGGTTTCTAATGTGATGTCGTAAATAATTACATTTTTTTCCGCTTACATTGCAAACGCAGACTAAACCCTACGAGATTTATCAAAATGATGTAATAAAAGTCCGCGATAGTATATGTCTATCTCTTATGGATAACCCACAACAGCATTTTTTGAGACAACAGACATTTTTTTGAGACAACAGACATTTTTTTTACGAAAAATAATGCCAATTAAGTACCTTAAATACATTGTTGATTTAATAAAGATCAATATGGCCATTTACAGCATGTAATTTAAATGAACATTTTCGAAGATATCACAGATTTAAAATCCCACGAGAAGGCCGCGCTTCGCCCTATAGCATTTCGAATTTAGCAGCTATATGTCGCTCTTTCAAGAGTAACCTCTAAAAACTGTTTGTATTGTCTAATGACAAGAAAGCTGTGAATGTTATATATTAAGACATTCTGTAATTAATTTCAAAAAATAAAATACATAGGGTAAAATGTAAAAAGTAAATATGTAGTATATGAATTTAGATATAAATAGCAGGAAATCTTATTGATATAGGGAGAGTTCCCCTCTCCCTGTACCTAGATATGTTTTTCTCCAAATTTAACGCGTGCGGGCCACGGGCAGTAATGAATGAATCAAAACTACCGGATCGATTTTATTCATTTTTTTCACTGAGCGACATGGGCTGTATATTTTATACCCGTGCGAAGCAGGGGCAGACCGCTAGTTTGATATATAGCACATAAACAAAATAATATCCACATGATCTACATGTTAATTTACTAGGGACTTTAAGTGCTGAATATACCTATCAGAAATTTTTAAACAAACAAAACGCTTATTATTTAAAATTTCATACAAAACGGTCAACTACTAGTACATGTTCAATGTCTAGTACACTTACCGTACATTCTATTCTTTAACTCTTTATTCGTTAAAACTCCTTATAACTTCTATACCTGTCTGATACCATTATCGCTCTTAAGCACATACATTAGTAATTTTCAAAAGCTCCATACATATAATGCCATGTATCTTGCTAATTAAGATAGTTAGTCTCACTGAGTGGTCCTTGCAATTCATTTGCATGATCACAAAATGTTTTATCACACCTTTATTGCATTTACAATAAAGATCAAATTCCAATTGTATTTAACTACTAATTCCACACGCAAATTTCCTAGTAAGTGAAATTGTATTATAAACAAACGGAATAGGGTTTACTATTGTTTGTATTCCAAATATGTCTTATAAATAAAGCTTTTAGGCTTGCAAAGATATGGCATGTTGTGACCTAAGGAGTTTCAATTACATATATTGAAAACTTTTTAACTTAATCGAAATTATTAACAAAATGTCGGTATATCTTAGGGATTAAGGTGTTCCTTTGTAATGGTACTCAAGACCTAATTGTTGCTATTTATTTTATAGATACTCGTACTTGAAGATACAGAGGTTTAAAGGAAGGTGTTAGAAATACAATTGAGTATATAAATGACAAAAAAATTATTGAATTATTGTGCTGTAATCGGCGTTTGTAAACAAAACTAATGAGAATATTATTTAGCTATAATAATAATATAATAAAATAACGTTAAACGTTACGAGTTCCAGTTTGCTATACGTGTTCAAAGATAAAGTCAGCTAAATGGTGGGAGGTTTAACTCGTTACTATATAACTCTCCTTCTTTGGGTGAAGCTTCGCTTTGGAATTTTGTCGTGGAGTCTATCTCCTGACGATGCTTCGGTTACGGGGTGAAACAATTGTTGAGATTGTGGTGGTGAATGTGCGCAGTGCTTGTGTATTGTTGTGTTATCGGTATCGGCTAGTGCATGATTTTTTGCAAATTCTGCATGTATCAGGTATGAGAACGAATAGTACACTCTACTTTAGCATTACATATATTTTCTTTTATTGCGGATTATAGAAAAATAATATTCTTATTAGTTTTGTATTATGGACCTCCGCAAAGTAACGCCTAATTCTATAAATTGTTTGCAAGCAAATAAACAAATGCGGATTAAAGCGAAATAGCTCTAATCATAACTTTTGTACTATGGAATTATGCAAAGTAACTACTTCTACAAATTACTATATAAATAAGTAAAAATGGACTTAGAAAAACGTTCAGGTTTGTTGTTCATGGACTGCAGCCTAATTATGTAAATTAAAATTGTTTAAAAGAGAGACGATTTTTGCAAACTTTTCTCGGTAAAAGCATATTCCAAACCAGTGGTATTTTCATTTATATTTCTCATTTCTGCCTATTCTAACGTCACAGAATTTATTTCGTCAAAAGTTGAAAAATAAACTTTAGTTTAAAGCGTATTTTACCGTCAAAGAAGAACAAGTAAAGTTTAAACTCTACCTCTTGTGTTTAATATTTTAAGGAAGGTGGTGCTTATACTAAAGTGTATTCACCCCTTTTAAGTAAAGGCCACGAGTTAAGATATCCTACATAAGCACACAGATGTAGTGTATGCAAGAAGAGATAACGTTATTATTGTGTTCTTTGCTTGTTATATTTCATATACAATTTTGTTCAATTTTTATACGAGACTACGACAAACAAGTCAAATTAAAAAAATTATAAACGAAATTTATCATGACATGCCCCTACTGTTAAACTTATAGGAGATCCCTCGTCTGGAGTTAATCCTGGCAGCATCATCAGTTCATGCTCTTGAGAAACATGCATTATCATACAGCATGTAAAGTTTCAGTTCAATCGGACACAAGAAAGTGGGTTGAATTTAACTTGCAAGATTCCATCTTCACATACATATATGGAGAGTTTAATAAAGGCATTTAAAAAATTATGTAATCTTTCATTATTCTATCTTTGAACAGAATCGATTTTCAAGATTTTTTTTGTGATATAACTGCAGAAACATTTTAATGTTTAATGATGGTTAGCTTTTGCAGCGTCAATTGACAGGACTTTGCAAAAGTCAAAAGCATTTTTGAGGTTGCAGAATCTGGACAAAAGTTAGCATAGCTCATTGTAGTCTGGATACTTTATGCAGTGACCGCCACATTAATTGTGGAAGTATGGATGGATACAAATGGATTGTGTTAAGTATGACATACATATAAAAGGAATAACGCCAGAGTTGACGAATGGTAGTAGAGAATGGAAGAGAAAAACATGTTGTGCCAACCTCACTTAGGATAGAATAAGAGCAGGAGAATGAATATTCATACAGTACACTAACAATTGCCAGCGGCTCCGCCCGCGTTGTAAGATTAAAACGATAATATAGTATTTTGATAACCATAAAAATGGTTAGTGGGTTAACCTTAAAAGTTAGACATATGCTGACGCGGATTTAGAACTTTTAGAGCGAAACAATTTTGTGATACATGATTTTTTAATTACTTTCACCGTTTACTTAGCGCACGCAAGGAGATTTTTTATTTTCGCCGTTTTCGTAATATTATTGCTGCTCCTCTCCTATTCATTATAGCGTGATGTTATGCAGCCTATAGTCTTCCTTGATAAATGGACCTTCCTTTAAGTGTATTAAAGAAATTTCAAATCAGTCTAATGGGTTCTGTGATTAGCGCGTTCAAACAATCAAACAAACTCTTTAGCTTTATATATTAGTGTAGATTTGTTATAGTAACGTTTTATATCGTGGCGCATCCAGTCAAACTAATTTAGATGATTGTGGAGGACGAGTTTAAATTACAATAACGATTAGTTGTGCAACTGATCCATGTTTTGATTGCGATGTTGGTTTTGCGGTGTTTTCAGACCATTACGTTATTCAAGGCTGTGTGAACGTCATTTTATTATGAGTTGAGACAATTGTTGAATAAGGTCTGTTAGATGTACAATTTTGTACATAATTGTGTGAACAAAATTTTGATATTAAAGACTAAAATTATATGTTTTGATCAACAAATAAAGACGAAAAATTGAGGGACGCATTTTACTAGTCTGCTGTGTGTGGCTGTGTGAACGTCATTTTATTATGAGTTGAGACAATTGTTGAATAAGATCTTTTAGATGTACAATTTCGTACATAATTGTGTGAACAAAATTTTGTTATTAATAACTAAAGTTATATGTTTAGATCAACAAATAAAGTCGAAAAATTGAGGGACGCATTTTACTAATCTGCTTCAGGGGCCGCTATGTAGATTTACAAATCTATTCTTCTATTCTACCTATATCTACTATACATATAATAAAATCGTTAAGATGTCAAATATTAAGCGGAAATATATCACTTTTTTTAGTTCCACACTCCATATTTATATCGCCGTGTGATATCCAGCTGAATAGAATAGAACACGCTAATTTCTGACCAAGATGTCTTAAAAGGCGACTAACCTAAATTGATACGCCATGTGGTATCCGGCTAAATAGTAGACCACCCATTTTTACCCAGGTGTCGTAAAATAAGACTAAGATAAGTAGACGTCAGAGATGCGGCCGGTCATTTGACAACATGTTTATAACATGTTGTGCACATTCCACTTAGAGTGGGATAAGGAGTGGATGGGGATGATGATTTCAATTGTTAATGTTTATTAAGAATTGAATGACCATTAAATTTGGCAGTTAAATCGTAATTTTCTGGAAGCTTATCTTTATTATGTTGTCCGATATGAACATGAAAATAATATTAAAGCAACCAATTTTCATACGTGTTTTGAACAAAATAACAACATATGAATCCATTTACATACTTATTTATAGGGTTCTTTGTATATTTTGAGGCTATATTATCTTTGCAGTAAACGCTGTGATAGCCCAGCGGTGAGACCATGCCACTCTTTCGAGGGGGGTCAGGAGTTCAAACCACGGGCAGACACCAATGAGTTTTTCTATTGAAACTTATGTGTATAATTGATAATTGCAATTTATCACACGCTTTTCGGTGAAGGAAAAAATCGTGAGGAAACCTGCATATCTTTAGAGAATTCTGAGGATATGTGCCTATAACCTACCAATCCGCATTGGAGCAGCGTGCTAGGTCTTAGCTCCAACCCTTCTCGCCTAAAACGGATAGAAGAGGTCTATGCCCAGCATTTGGATTGTAACGTTACTTTACAACAATAATAAGATAGGTTTTGTGTTTACTTGTAGTTTATATTAATATCTTATTTAAAATTGATAGAGTAGAGTTTGCTTTAGGGTATTTCATAGTATAATATTACTACTACCCTCGATATCGTCCGCGCCAACTTAAGCGTTTCAGTACCCAATATGATAAATATAAATTACTAGCCGTGACCGCGGTTTCGCCTGTGTGAATGTGTGTTACAAATATAATTTCAGGCAATTTACATAAACCGCAATGTAGTATTGACCTAAACCTTCCCCAACTATTTTTAGTTAAAACCATACAAAAATCCGTTGACCATCACATACAGACAGACAGGTTTTGAAGAATCTTTTTAATGATATATATAGATATAGATAATGCAATGTGTGGTTTTTCATGTTCCCAAAAGAAAAACGTGGTTTTTGTTTAATTTTTATGTTACCTCGAGTAAGCTTTAATTGTGGAAAACTTCATCAAAATCGATCCAGCAGATTAGCAATGAAAGCGTAACAGATACTATAACATTTATGTAGACTATAACATTTCTAATATTAGTATAAATAAATACATATTTTATATTACCATTTGTTTAAAATTGTACGGAACACATTATATAGAAGCAGATCGCCTTTAGTGTATATATATTTTTATTTTAACGGGGTCAAGAATAACATGCACTTATAGCTTGTTATTTCAAAAAGCTGTCTTAAAAACGCCTCAGAACAACACTCTTTTTTTAATCTTTTAACGATATTGAGATTTGTATGAAATTGTAAATGTATATATTTCGTGGTAAAATTTTAATTTCGTTAAATTATGCGGGAATCGTGCCCGCGACCCGCTGAGCTGAACGCAGGGTGACTGCCACCTCTGCGAACAGGCGAGTCAGACGAATTTATAATACAACATTTATAAACCCTTAAAAATCTTTGCATTTTCAAATTTAATCAGTCAGTATTAAATTGCAAATTCTTGTATAAAGTTACATTTATTTTACGTACATTTATTTTTGGAAATTTTAAACACTCGTACTAGGAGTTAGTAATGATTTATTATTTATTTTATTTTTGAGTTTATTAGTGAACTGATCACATTATTTACCTGAATACAACGAAGCGTGAAAATAAGTGTTGCTATTATTGCAGAAATAATCCTCCTGCCCTTATCCCACTCTAAGTGGGGTCGGCACAACATGTTACAAACATGTTGTCACATGATTTGGCTGCGTATTTTACGACCGGTCGCCTGCCTGACGTCAACTTATCTTTGTCGTATTTTACGACACCTCGGAAAGAGGGTGATCTATTTTACTCAACCCGATACCACACGGTAGGTCAACTTACCTTCGTCGCTTTTTACGACACCTCGGTAAGGAATGAGGGTGGTACTGTTCTATTCAGCCGGATACCACACGGCGTTGTTTGTTGCTATTATTACAGAAATGTATATTTTAAAGTATACTGTGTACAAAATTTTCCATAATCTTTTATCTTTAAAGCGACAAAGGAAATCGGGGAGGTTATAAATTATTCAGCAGCACATTTCGCTAAAAGCGCGAACTTTACAGTTTATGGAGACACCATCGTGCTTGACTTGGGATCAAACTGGTGCCGTAATTCTGTACGATACTAGTTTTTGTTTGCTACTTCGTCTTCTATTTAACTTTCCACACTTCCTATCCTATTCTATCCTACTAGTAATATGAAATCTACCACTTAACTTCTTACACTCAAAGAATTTACAAATCAGTCCAGTAGTTCCTCAAATTAACGTGTTCAAACAAACAAACAAACAAACTCTTCAGCTTTGTATATTACTATAGATTTGCAACGCAGATGAAACCGCAAGGCACAGCTAGTTAATTATATTTACGTAAAAAACTCCCAAGAATGTCCGCTTCACCGCGTTGAATTATTAAAATCCCATATATCTTATTACCAATTTATTACAGTTCATAGCGTTCGATATCCGTTTATTTTATTGTATTTTACGAGATTTTATCTTAATATCTGGCATAGTATGATAATTAATGTCGTAGATAACGAAATTTATTCTAAACGCCTACCTTATCACGGTATCTTATATCTTATCAAGATTTTAGAGATCTCACCGAACGTTTACTTGTACGAATCGCAATAAATTTCACATAGCGGTATTAATTCGACAGGTCGCCATCGGATACATTATCTTGATTTTATTAGTTACGAGTATAATGTTCATATTTAAGATAAAGTTGTCAATACGTCAGTGTTATCAAGTTTTATTGGTTATTAGTCTATTTAAGGGACTTTCCCTTTTCAATCAACTCTGGAACGGATCGCACTATGGGCACCGCTATAATTATTTTCAGTGTATTTAGTACGAGTACTTTTAACCTACTCGATCGCATTAGCGTAACGTTGATTTGTATGGCGCAAGAACAGCGGTCACTAGATGTCACTGTTATAGCGTCATACAAATTGGTGTTGCTCTAACGCGATGGACTAGGTGAAATAAAGCCGCCATTAGTATACTCAGGTGCATTTCAATTTAGACTTAGTATTAGCCAATATATTAGCGGTCCAGCCATGCGTTATTGTGGCTCAGTCTGATTTACAGTTCCACGAAAAACAAAACAGTCATTGACAGTTATAAATTCTCCGATCGCCAGCAAACTTTACAGGCCTATCCGCTAACTCAATCTGTATATTGTCTGAAAAATTCATTGAAATCGATCCAGCTGTTCCAGTGTCTATAAGGAACATATATATATATATACATACTTTCTCTTTTAAATATATTGAACTATATTTTATTATATATTTTATACATACATTTATTATTTACAAAACATGCATATAAATATATACTATATGTTCATTGCCCCCACTGGTTAAGTTGGGTTAAAAATATGTAAACTTTCTTTGTGCTTTCTATCCGGACACGAGCAATTACTCCTATTATCAAAAGTTCTTCAAGCTACAAGCTCTAAGTTCCTTACATCAGCTTAGTGTTCCGACAACAGATTCCAGAACTTTCAAATTTGAAAATTCATCCCTCAGTAAGAAATGACGATGGTCTATTCTCAGCCGGCCGACACGACGCGTCAGCTTACCTTAGTCGCTTTTTACGACACCTCGGTTAGAAAGAGGGTTGGTCTATTCTACTTAACCGGATGGCACACGGTGGGTCAACTTACCTTAGTCGTCTTTTACGACACCAAGGTAAGAAATGATGGTGGTTTTTATTTAGATACCTAAGACATGCCGGATTTGTATATCTTGTTTAGTTAATATATAGAACCGGCTATACTCACGTCTTATTCTATCGGGATAGCCCGACTAATTTCGAACCCATCCGTGGCACTTATTCATGAGTCTTTACACGACGTTACCGCGGCGGAAACTGCGTGCAGCAGCTCGCCGGGCACGACTCGTGAGTGGCAGTATACGGCAGCGGCGGTGGTCGCGCCTCCTAAACGTGTTCCATGGCGCTCTGGTGTTTGTCGTCGGATGCACGGATGAAGTTTGTGCATGCGATGCTTATGGTGTCGGGTTCAAATCGGTATTCATATGAACCCATATTGTCAAAAATCGGTTTCCAAGCTGGAGGTAGTGTCCATTCACCGTCTCTTTTAACATTCGGGTAACGGCAATTTCAATGGCTTCTTGTATTTTTCTAGGTACTAGAAATTTCTCCCTGGATGATACGGAAGCTTTGTCAAATCTTATGTAATGGTTAGTACCCGAATCGTGGACATGCTCCGCTATTGCCGATCCATTGGTGTCCATATTTTTGATACTACGTATGTGCTCCGATATCCTCGTCCTGTATATATTAATTAACAAAAACATCAAAAAGATAGAATTAACCAGTGCTATAACATTGGCCATTAGTTTCGGGCAGTGTAACGGATCGCACAATTAGGCCATACTGAAACAGAACTAATTGGCCATAATTAAATATATAGGCTTTAGGTAACGTCATGATCAAATCAATTATGTATAAGAGATAAAAATATAAATAAACTATTTCTCACTTCTGATCATAAATTTCCCAAATAGAACTTCTAGCTCCAACGTTTTTGGCTATTTTTGCTTCTTTATCTTTCATTCCACTATGCATTTGTTCACCTTTCATTCTTTATTCTTCCTCACATTCATCTTCTTTCATAATTTCATGGGTAGGCCTCCCATTTTCTAGCCAGCTAATTTTTTTTATTCACTCCCTTAATCTATGGGTAATTATTTATTAGTGTATGGGTAATCAGTATTTGACTTTCCTCTTAAACTAAACTAGTAATACCAAGGCAACGGCTTCAAAAACCTCGTAGATCGTTTGTGGGCTTCGGCCCACATTTTTATAATAAAAGTCCACAGTCTACTTTGGACTTGCCTTTACACAAGTTCAAAAATTAATTAAAAAGGAAGAGATTCATAGGAAATAATAATGATAAGAAAGCTTGGATTTAAATTGGTACCAGCTGCGTACTAAATTGTATTGTAATTTGTGATTTGTGAACAATTACAAATACATTATTGAATTTTTGAAAAGAGTGACAGCCGAGTTTCTTACTGGTTCTTCTCGGTGCCTTTCCAAACCAGTCGAAGCTTCATTGTCTTTTTGACGATGCAAATGAGTGCTTGCCAATTTAAATATCTCTTGAAATCTAGGTACAATTAGTGATGCTAGTAGTTTAGAGGGGGAACAGAGTGGAAAGCGGTGTAGTTTATCACAGAGCCTCTCTCAGACTTTATCTCCTGCCGAGATTCGAGTGACTATCAGATGCCTTGATATCTGGGTCGCTAGTGAGCTAAAGTGCGTTATGGTAATGGCGTATATCTTGCCGAGCCAAATAGATGCCGTAGGCACCGTTTTCTTGCGTTACACTGTGTACTTCCTTAAATAATATTTCTCAAAAATTAATATTTTTCACTGATTGTTACAGACGACAGACTGCCGAAGAGCGTGAAGCTGAGCGTCAAGCAGCCAACCGCTTGATGCTGTCACTTCAAGCAGAAGCACTCAGCAAAGGCTACATCCCAGAACCGCCAGGCGCCGCTCAGCTTTCAGCGCTTCATTATCAAAGCCCACCCAACACCGCGCCAGCGCCTCCAGCGAACACGGCTTTAAGCGCTTTACAAAATCTCCAGCCGTGGGCGGGGAATCAGGGGTCATTTATGAATGCACCAGGTTCTGCACCCCCGCCACATCCCCCGCCAGTCGCATCACCTATTTGTTGAGTCTAGTAAATATTTAGCACTATACTATAAATGTATCCTTAAGAAATCATGATGATCATCTCATGCCCTTATCCCACTGAGTGGGGACGATTTTTATGTTTTCCTTTTCCATTCTCTTCTATCATTTGTCATCTCTAACGCTACTCTTTTTATATGTATGCCATACTTCACACAAACCAACCATATCTTTTTAGCTCCTTCCATCCACATTCATATTTAACACTCGTTTGGTCACATGATTTTTATCCCTCCTCATTATATGACCATACCATAGTAATTTTGTATTTTATCCAGTTTTGTCACACCACACATTACATTATCATATCTTTTGAATGCAATCTTTTTTAATTTGTCTATTTCATTGCCCAACATCCTGATCCATATAATACGACAGGTTTAATTAGCGTTTTATAAATAAAGGCAGGAAATACAGGTAATAAAATATTTCCCATTTCTTGAAGCATTTTATTTTCCATGATGTCCTAACACGTTGAATATCTATTCCCTTTCCGTAGTTCATGTAAAATCTCGTTACTTTAAGCGTTTTTTACTTTCAAACCTTAGCAAGACTTCGAGACATCATCTTATCAGTACGGATTACATAGCGTCATTTTCATGTAGTTTTGCAAGAAATTTATCGCCAACTTAGTAACTCTGTGATTATGTTATTATATTATAAAATTAGTTTGTATGATTGTAAGTCAATTTATATGAATGTGAATTAAATTTGGCACACAAATAGTTTATAGCCTCAACACATATAATAGAATACTCTTTATTCCGATATGAAAATTGCCTTTTCCTTTTTTCTAATTCCTAGGAAACCCCTTTTTTAATATTTAAGTCTGATGTCAATGAAAATGATAAATGGCGTGATTCTCGATTTTATATTTTGCTGTTCTCTAAAATAACAATAATGAATAAATTACAAACAAAGTGTATTTGAAATTATATAATTTGTTATTATATAAGTTAGTAACTTTTATTGCCTTTCATAAAACTATTTGAACTGTTTCTTTATATAATTTTAACTTAATATACATAACGCATTCGATGTACGAAAAGTAAAATGATCACAAAGCTTTTATTTAATTTAACTTGTATGTATGTACTTATTTGTATGTTAAGGTGAAATCTTGCAAGTTAAATTTGACACACTTCCCGGTGTCCGATTGACCTGAAATTTTACATACTGTCCGGATGACAATGCATGTTTACGATAAACATGACCTGAAGCTGCTGTCAGGATTGGCTCCAGACGAGAGAACTCCTCAACAGTTAACAGTAGCGACAGGACATTTTGTTATAAGCTCCTTTTAACTTAACTTGTCTTATTCTTATAATAATGTTTGTAAAAAATATTTTATGTATGGGATGACGATATCCCATGGATATTATCGGCTAACTCAGTTAGTAGCTGTTCTCAGGACGTAGATTCTAATTCTACGACCTTTTATCCTATTTTAATTTGGGACGCATAGTGAATTTACTTAGTAAGTAAACAAAAACATTTGTAAATAAATCTCAATTACTTGACTTTGTAGAAATTGCTTTACTCGCATATATATTAAGATGTATCCATGTTAAATATAATAAAAACAATGTAAATAATTCAACCAGTATTACTAGTTTATTTATAAGTCGAAATATGTACTTAATATTAATTATAAAAATTACTCTATGTTCATAAGATATTAAAAACATTCTATAAACTTAAATATGATTTGTTTTATTTATTTGATGTTACATATTACATCCTCCGGTCCTTATCCCACTCTAAGTGGGGTCGGCAAATTTTATAAACATTTTGTCACATGATTTTGCTACGACTGTTCCCCTGCCTGACGTCAACTTATCTTACGACACCTCGGTAAGAAAAAGGGTGGGTCTATTTTACTCAACCGGATTACACACGGTGTGTCAAAACCTTAGTCGCCTTTTACGACACCTTGGCAAAAAATAATGAGGTCTATTCTACTTGGCCGGATACCACATAGCGGGTCGACTTACCTTAGTCACCTTTTACGACACATCGTTAAGAAATGAGTGGTCCATTCTTTTCAGACGGATATCACACGGCCGTATCCTATATTTACACAAATAAAACATTATTTCTCCAGATATTTTAAAAATATTTGTTACCGTATATAATCAATAAGTTAATATGGACCTAGTTGCATTAAATTAATTTAGTAACCAATTCTAACAATTTATAAGGCACTAGCTTTTACCCGAAACTTCAATTGCGTGGATTGTTTTCGCGTGATAGGTTGATAATAGATGGCGCTTTTCAATGTCATCCTATTCTTGTAGAATTTACAGGATTTCTAATAATATGTGCCAAATCTCATCTATATTGGTTCAGTGGATTCGCCGTGAAAGAGTAACAAACATACATCCATTCTCACAAACTTTCGCATTTATAATATTAGTAGGATAGGATAGGATAGGACAATGTCTTTGAGTCATATTGGAATGAGTAAAATCGAGTAAATATTTATATACTAATAAAGATTAATACTTGTAGCTTAGTTAATTTTTGTATTGTGATTCTTTATCTAATTATTTGTAAATAGTAATTTATAATTAAAACTAGCTTAACATAGCTTAAACCTAGAGTGGCAAAAGTGTGGAAGTATGTTAAACTCATTATGTTAAAAAGAGAGGAGAGGGAAGAACTAGAAAAAAAGGGCCTGCATGAAGTAATGCTAGAACTAGAAAAAAAGGGCCTGCATGAAGTAATGCTGAGCGGTTCCATGTTGTCCATGGATGTCGTTTAGTCCATGCAAATCGGAATAAAAAATGCAGTTGAAAAAAAATAGAAAGAAAGCGCCAGGTGACATGTGGGAATCGATCCCAGGTTTTAAACTATTTTGGTCCGCCCGTTACCATTAGGCTATCGCAGCGTTGCATTTGACAGCTCACATTGCATTTACATTCCAGTCTACATTTTATTATTTTTTTAATGCCCGAAAACAGGTATGAAACGACATTTTTTTAAAGAAAACTAGCTAGATTGATTTTACCCCCTAAAATCACCTACATGCTTATGAATATAAAAAGAGATAAGAATATCTAAATTTTTAGATCTTAAGTTTTCTTTTTGTAAACAAAAAAGTAAATTAAAGGTATTTACATGAAGCTATACTGCGGTTTTTAAAAAAAAAGTATATTAAAATCGTCAAATCGTCTTTAGTAAAACCGCATTTTAACTTCCCGTCCCGAAAACCTCAAATTACACGTAAAATGGAACGATCAAAAGGAATTGTCTCAAAACTACATTAAACGAAATCGATTTGATGTAAAAAATCTTATTTCCGTCCCCGAAAACGGTCGATTTAGTGACAATTTAGTATCTCAATTACGTTGTAATACAGTTTTAATATCTTCGAAGCAAGGAGGTCGATTGTAATTCCATAGATTATAAATGGACGTGACTACCAGCCACCATTACGAGCTTTTGTTTTTCGAATGCCGTTTAAAAATAAATGCATCGGTTTGCTTTTTTTTAATCGTTTTGAAAGGGCAGTTTTAAAAATGGTAATATTTACGTTTTTTGTCAACTTAACGTTCTGTATGATGATATTTTAGTAGCCGGGATAAGTCTATGATTTCCTGGGTGAAAAGGATAGGAACTTAGATTCTAATTACTGATTAACCGATTTAAAATTTTTCAATATCCTAGACATTTTAAGCGTTTTTATTCACCGAAATGTAACTGATCAATTATAAATATCAATTATGCAAAGGTTATAAAATTACATATACTTCAAGCACGTTTCTTTAAAATATGATTCATGAAATTAAAAGCTTTGGAATAGAACCGGATACGTCCGTAAAAAAAGTTTTTAGGACAATCTTAAAATTAATCTTATACATAAAGTTCTCGTTTTGAAATAGAAATAGAAATAATTTATATTTGACCGAAATACAAAAGAAAAGATAACAAATAGAATGATGGTCAAATATAGGTCCGCCCTCAGCGCAAAGATTGCAGCTTCGCTGCAAAGCTGGTTTTCAGGATGAACCTTAATTTTACCGTTTCACAATGTTGGTAACCATACTCCATTATATATATTTTTTTTAATTTTTACTGCAATAAAGAAATTACAAAGAAACTACTCCTATTGACCGATCATTATGAAACTTTATATGCATATTCAGTATGCGAGAATCGTTTTAACAGGAAATTCAATCCTGCCTCGCTTAATCGAGAACTTCTTGCTCTATCTTGATCTTAAGATCATTATTCTCCTGACCTTCTCCCGCTCTAAGTGGGTACGGCATTACATGACTTGGATAGGTATTCTACGACCGGCCGCCAGCCTGAACTCACTTGAGTTCAGGCTGGCGGCTTTACCTTAGTCGTCTTTTACGACCCCCCGGTAAGAAAGAGAATAGTTGTAACTTTGTAATAATATGTACAAGTTAAACCTATAAATAAATAAAACTTAATTAAATAAATTAAATAAAAATAACATTAATGAACCACTCTTTACTCTAAAACCATGGCGGTTGGGAAATATAAGGATCAAAAACCCATTGTCCTTTTATTTATAAACCCACTGTCGCCTAACGCGACATAGTCTATTCTGCTCAGCCGGATACCCACGCGGCGGGTCAAATTACCTTAGTCGCCTTATACAAGACTTCGGTGGAGAATTAGGGTGGTCTATTCTATTCAGCCGGATACCACACAGCTTAAACTCTTTCTCATAACATTAAGCCATAACAGGTTAAAATGGTATGGAATGAAAAATACCATTTTTTTAAACCGATCGCGTGCTATTCGTTCCCAATTAGTCCTCAAATAAGACAGGCGCGGGGGAACATTGATGTTTTGTAATCGGTGTAGCGTGCCTACCCTGTACGAGGCGAGTTATAGTGTAGTGAACATAGTATGGAATGGTATCTTTAATATTTAAATGAGTTAATCTTGTATGTACATATATATATTTACGGAATCTTGGAAATGGCTCCAATTATTTTCCTGAAATTCAGCATGTAGGGGGTTTTGGGGGAGAAAGATCGTTTTATCCCTGTAAAAGCTAGGTTTTAGGTTTTATTACTACATTATAGATATATTACTTATTTTTTTTTTCTGCGGTTGTGTTTGTTGTTGTGCCGTCTGCGAGTCCAGTACTCGGCGGCCACTGAAAATAAGTTTTGGGGCTTTGCTCCAATTACAGCTGAGTGGTCATCCTTTTTGGTGTCACACAACTGTACAAATCTTTACATATATACTAAATTAACTAGATAAGGTTAATTGTTAGGTTTAAGATTATTCTGTTTAGTGGTTTTTTTACTTTTTTGTTATTTGTAATTTGTATCGTGGTGTGAGAACAAATAAAGTTTTTTCTGTTCTATTCTATTCTATTCTACATAAATAAGGGATATTAAAATTTCTACCTGGGGTGAAGTATTCCTATCGCTCTGAAAAGAGTCACAGACGTTTTCACTTTAAATGTCCAATATTAACCAGCCACATTATAGCAATGCAGTTGAGTTGACACAAGCTTTTTGTCAGCGACTCGTTCGTCACGACACGTCAGAAATCTTATAGTTCATAGACAACTATCCAATTATACTATGTTTTGTTTATCACGCGATATCCAAAAATTTATCGTATACTAGACGCGCCACGTGGTTTCCCTCGTCAATGAATTTACTTCCGTGATATTTAGTTACACGCAAATGTTTCTTATTGCCGTAATATGGGAGTAAATTTGACAGAATATACATACAGTTTTAAATATTATATATATTTTTACAGTAGCCGCAACCCGCGTTTATCTGCAAGATTGAAGATATATAAATAGTAAAATACTTCTAGGTACCTAGCTATATATTATAGTATCGGCAACCTGCTTGGCATAGAGTTTTTCGCTTCGTTTTTGTATTGAAATTAAGAACCACTATACTGCTCTAATGCGGATTGGTAGGTTACACATATTCTCGAAAATATCTAGAGATATGTCAATTTTTTATAGTGTGTTCCATCATCGAAAAGCGTGTGATAGATTTCAATAGAAAACATAAATTTAATTATTATTTCTTACCGAGGTGTCGTAAAAGTTAAATAAGTTGACCCGCCGTGTGGTATCCGGTTAAGTAGAATAGACCACCCTCTTTCTTACCGAGGTTGTGCCAACCCCAATCATAGTGGATAAAAGCAGAATGATGATCTAAAGATATGTAGATTTCCTCACGGTGTTTTACATCACCGAAAATCATGTCATAAATTGCAATACAAAACACAAAAGTAATTATAAAATTATTTTGCTATAATCCGCGAAGAAGTAAAAAAAATCGCAAAGCCGCGATTTGGTCGCGATTTTGGCTTTGCGATTTTGGTCGTGGAGTCTATCTCCTGATGATGCTTCGGTTGCGGGGCGAAACGATTGTTGAGTTTGTGATAGTGAACGTATATAGTGCTTGTGTATTGTGGTGGCGGTGGTGGAGGTTTGTGCATGTGTTTTTACGAATCCTGCATGTATCAGGTATGATAACCGATTGTCCACTTACATTTAGCATTATATATATTGTCTATTTTACTTCTTCGCGGATTATAGCAAAATAATTTTATAATTACTTTTGTATTATGGATCTCCGCAAAGTAACGCCTAATTCTATAAAAATTATTTGCAATACAAAACTCAAATTTTCCCAAAAAAACTTATTGGTGCTCGGAGTTTGAACCCATAACCCTCTCGAAACTCGAAGATCTCACTTTTTTCATCTCATCAGGTGGCAGGCATTGTCTTTTCAACTGTATTTAGGTACCAGGAGTACATAGGTAGTAGGAGTCAAGTATAATTTATTAGAGGACGGCGCGGAAAGCAATTAACACGTAAGTGAGACTGATTAGCGCCGTATCAAATATAATCCAGGGTTGGCAAGCAATTTGAGGTTCGCGAAGACCTATGAAGCGGTAGATATGACTGTTTAAATTATTATAATTTATAGTACCTGGGTAATCTTTAAATGAGTTGATCTTGTATGTATATATATATTTTCGGAATCTTGGAAACTGTTACAACGGTTGTCCCGAAATTCAGCATGTAGGGGGAAAATGTCTAAAGATATAAAGGTTTCCTCATAATGTTTTCAATCACCAATAAGCATGTGATAAATTGCAATACAAAAGATAAGTTTTTAATTATCATTTCTTACCGAGGTGTAAAAGAAGCGATGTGCAAAAATAATCGCTTTTTAAAATAATCGATTATTTTTTCAACAAAAATCGATTTAAAAAATCGATTATTTTAGGTATTCCTTTTTCTTTTTTACTCTTTTTCTTGATTTTTAAGATAAGATATGCATTGTTGGATGAAACCAAGTTAGACAAACTACACATTTTAATCCAATTCCACAAAGATTATTATTTTTATTAATTATTAATATTAAAAAAGACAACTTTTGAAATAGTCAGAAAAAAATCGATTAATTTTCAATCGATTTTTTCTACTCCAAGTCACATCCCCACGTAAAAGGCGACTAAGGTAAGTTGACCCGCCGTGTGGTTTACCGGCTGAATAGAATAGACCACCCTCATTTCTTACCGAGGTGTCGTAAAAGACGACTAAGGTAAGTCGACCCACCGTTTGGTATCCGGTTTAGTAGAATAGACCACCCTTTTTCTTACCGAGGTGTCGTACAATACGACTAAGGTAAGTTAACGTCAGACAGGCGGCCTAAAAACGCAGCCAAAACATGTGACAGCATGTTTATAACCTGTTATGCCGACCCCACTTAGAGTGGGATAAAGGCAGAAGGATGATTTATTGCTTAACTTATATATTATGTGTGCTATCAGAATATACATAGGTCTATGGTCCTGAAAACGAGCCTCCGCGTTTCCCGACTCATTAAGCGACCGCAGTCGTATCAAATACGATGAGAATTACAAACATCTAGCCATCTAGTCCTGTTTGTGGGATTTAAATAACCCCACAATATAAGGGATCAAAATTCTATTCACTTGATGAATGGAAACGACACATTTAAAGCTTTTGCTCATATATCTGACGATCACTGAGGTCTTAATTTAATTTAACTTGGAAAAAACAAATTACCTACCAGATCGATTTATAGATCATGCACACAAATCAAAACCTTTTTCAAATAAGATTGGCGAGATATCGCGAGGCGAGCAACATCAGCCATCCATAGTGAGTGTTAACCACGACCACTCTGTCAAGAGTGTTACGACTGAGAAGAGCAAACAATAAGATTAATCAAATTAATGTATAGAAACCGGCTATACTCACGTGTTATTTTATCGGATGAGCCCGACTAGTTTCAAGCCCATACGGGGCTCTTATTCATGAGCTCTCCCGCCGCGATAACGCCGCGTAAAGAATGAAACTAGTCGGGCTCATCCGATAAAATAACACGTGAGTATAGCCGGTTTCTATACATTAATTATGAATTCCACTCACGATAGTTTAAATTCAAAAAAAGATTAATCAAGCTACCACTAATCACTAACATATATTTAACATTCTATATTAAGATTCTACCTACAAATCTCAAAAAGATTCCACCATCTCATACATTGCAAGTTGAATAAAACTACGCCTATAAGTCTCGGAAGCTGAAAGCTGGTGATGGGACACATAAAATGTAGAAGAACTGATGATACATGAATGGTGAACACTAATCAAATACTAAATAACTAATGTAGCCTGATTGACTAAAGAAAGGGAATGCGATCGTTGTTTGACGAACTGATAGGCGTTAGGGCTTCAAACTGAGTGTAGTGACCTCTCTTCGAGCAATGCAGTGTTGGTAGACCTGCACAAAATGCCCAGTCAACTTAATAAAATTCGCAAAGCCAGCCTTATTTAAGAAAAATAGCATCTTATTGTATTAAAATCTCTTATGACCATCAAAGAGACATATATGTCTAACGGTGTGAGTACATTGGTTGTAGACAGAGTGATCTCCCTCTCTTTCGCTCCCTTTGTCTCTTTCTTACTCTCTTCAATCAAGAGATTCGTTCTAAGCATATAAATCTACCCTCACACGTACACTTGTATCCACAAGTGAAATCCGTAGGTGTTGACGCGTTGAATATTTGAACGCAAGACGACCGGGGGTCAGAGACTAGCTGTCATCCGTCAAAGTCAATTTTAACTTAAAATTTACTCTTTATTTTTCAATTTTTTTTTCTCGCCCAAGTGGGGAACATAAAAGCGTTATCGAGTTGGGGCGTTGAAAATAATAGGGGAGAGAGAGAATTTTTAACATTGAAAAGTTGGCTCATTAAATATTAACGCTTTTCGATTTGATTGTACTGTAGGAATTTAGGTTCGTTAGGACCCTTGAAATGTAGGATTGATTGGGACTCCATTAATATACTATAGACATAAAAATAGATAATAATTAAATTACATCGACAATTACTGAGAAAAATCTTCTTTTTGGATTGTTTCCAAACGATGTTGTAATTGACCACATTGTATATTATTTAGTCTTCACATTATCAAAATAATTTGTAAATGTTTTAGCCTACACATCTTCTAAATTATTTGAATATTTTTTAGTCTACACTTTTCAAGTTAAATTGTATACTTTTTAATCCACACTTTTTCAAAATAAATTGTAAATTTTTAGTTTACACATTTTCCAAATAAATTTAATTTTTTAGTCTTCACATTTTTCAAATAAATTGTCTATTTTTAGTCTACACTTTTCCAAAAAAATTATATATTTTTTAGTCTTCACTTCTTTCAAATAAATTGTATGTTTTAGCCTACACTTTTTCCAAATAATTTGTACATTTTTTAGTCTACACTTTTTCCTAATAAATTGCATAGTTTTCAGTCTACACTTTTTCCCCATAAATTGTATATTTTTAGCTTAAATTTTCTCCAAATAAATTGTATATTTCTTAGTCTACACTTTCCCGAATAATTAGTATATTTTTTAGTCGACACTTTTTTCAAATAAATTGTAAATTCTATATGTTGTCAAGAAAAACAAAGTTAGCCGAAATTTGCTAACACATTAGCCTCTCCTCAATATTTTTGTAAAATATGCCTAAAATAAATATACATAAGAGGATTACTAATAAAAGGGTACGAACTAAACATAAATCGGCAACGCCATTACGAATTTTCTGCAAAACCATTGTCTATTACCGTGAGAGCATTTCAAATAGTTTGGCGTGATGATTTCCCGAACTTATAATTTGTCTCTAGAGAATAAACTTATGATGGGGCTAAAAACCAGTTCTCAAGACCTATGTTGCCGTATGTACCTTTTGATTTTATTATGCGCTTATATGGAGGGTTGCAGGTCATCTTAAAGTGGTCCACCCGATGTATAGTCGCACGAATATTAGATGACGCGAGTTACGGATTAGTGAAAGATGAATTTGCTGATAGAACGGGTCAGTGGGAGAATATTCAAACTATAACTTCACTCGCAAAAATAATGAAAATATTGTTATATTTTCTATATTTTATTATTTATTTATTAAAGAAAATATATGTAATGCTAAATGTATTATGTACTATCTGTTCTTATATTTGATACAAGCAGACTTTGTAAAAAATCCTTAAAAGCGGTCCGCCATGTGGTATCCGGATGCGTAGAATAGACCACCTTCATTTCTTGCAGAGGCGTCGTAAAAGGTAACTAAGATAAGTTTACCAACCGTGTGGTATTCGGTTTAGTAGAATAGACCACCCTCTTTCTTACCGGTGTGTCGTAAAAAGCGACTAAGGTGAGCTGACGTCAGGAGGCGGCCGGTCGCAAAAACGGAATCAAATCATGTAATAACATGTTGTGTCGACCCCACTTAGAGTGGGATAAGAACAAGAGAATGATAAATGATGATATTATGTTTATCGATAGGTACAATCCTATAATATCAAGTTGTACCAAGCCAATAACATATTCTTATAAGCACAAGTTAAAATATTAGATTAAAAACCCATTCAAACAGACGCCAAGCCCATTAATAAAAATATCATTAGACAATTGAATCTCAAACGCACCGCATAACACAGCGCCAATTTTCACGTTTTATTAACTCATAAAGTCCCCTCTCCTATATGATACAAATACAATAACAGTTTTTGTAATCCCCCAGAAACAAGTGCACCTTCATAAACTTCCAAAACCACCCCACAAAGCTTCGGGGTTACTGTAACCCCGAGAGATTACACGCGTTAACTCACTCGATATTGATTCTTCAAAACAATCTAATTTAAAACCTACTACACTTATAATAAAATTCAAAACAGATAAATATGTAGACAACAGTTATACTGTAACGGAAATAAGCTTTATAATTGCTACAGTTCTTAAAATATACGAATAAAAATCAACTCTATACGCAACAGAATAGAGTGAAGTTTTTAATGAAAAAGGCCAGTTGAGATATGACGTTTTGGTAGTAAAGTCGAGGCGTGATTCCCATAATCTGCAAAGCGTTGGTGCATTGAATTTTGCACTTGACTGTCCGTTCAATGGATAACATCTTGTTCAAAAGAGATATAAATTAGAAGGGGTGGTGGAGTGGTATGATCCCAACGCGACAGTAATGTCTTTATCACTTTATTCTCACGGTTGGGATGACAGTATTGTTGCGAAAAATAATGGATTTAAGGAACAAATGTTCATAGATAGATCTCCTCCATTTTCTAGTTAGAATCATATACTACTATATAAAGCTGAAGAGATTGTATGATTGTTTAATTGAACGCGCTAATCTCAGGAACTACTGGATCGATTTGAAATATTATATAACATTACGCTAAGATGAATAGGAGAGGAGCAGCACTAAAAAATATTACGAAAACGGCAAAATTTAAAGCCTTCATTGCGTGCGCTAAGTAAACGGTGAAAGTTTTTAAAAATCATGTCCGCGACATTATATGTCTAGCTTTTAAAGTTAACGCACTGTCACCATTTTTATGGTTATTAAAATACTATATTACGGTTTTAATCATCCACAATCTTCCAGATCTCTAGAGACTAGCTCTAGACTAGCTCAGAGACTAGCTCTGCTTTCAGCTCCGACCATAAAAATTAGTGTATTTAATTTAAATTTTGAACAGAAAAGTAATTATTGTGAGTTAACCGAAAACGATAGCCATGCTATCACGGACTTTTTGTAGTATTTTCGTAGATCTACAATTCTCTAGTACATTACTTAAGTGAATCTGTGTCGGTTCACGCGCTGCACGCGAATCTCCCAAAAAGCGAGTTTTTTTTAACTTTGCGACCTTTTCAACACAATTTACATAAAACCGCAATGCTTTCTTAAACGTATTCCGAAAGAATTGCACTATCATTTAGTAAATCTCTTCTAAAGATCTTACAAAAATTAGATTAGATTTTGAGAAAATCGATAACATATAGACGAACAGCTTTTGAGGACTTTGTTTTAATAAGTTTAGATAAGATAAGAAACTCTTTATTACATACATCATTCTTCTGTTATTATCCCACTCTAAGTGGGCTCGGCACAAAATGTTATAAACATGTTGTCACATGATTTGGCTAGGTATTATAGGACCGGCCTCCTGTCTGACTACTGGGTACTCTCTTTGAGTAATATTAAATAAATAATATTTAAATAAATTTTAGAATTATGATTTCGACACATTGTTTTGTAAAACATACGCATCGTTAATTCAAGTCTAAAATGGAAGTTATTGTAATCCGTTTTTAATCTAAAAATCCAAGTCATCATCATCTTCCTGCCCTTATCCCACTCTAAGTGGGGTCGGCACAACATGTTATAAACATGCTGTCACATGATTTGGCTGCGTTTTTACGACCGGCCGCCTGCCTGACGTCAACTTACCTCAGTCGTATTTTACGACACCTCGGTAAGAAAGAGGGTGGTCTATTCTACTAAACCGGATACCACACGGTGGGTCAACTTACCTTTATCGCCTTTTACGACACCTCGGTAAGAAATGAAGTTGGTCTATTCTACTCAGCCGGACACCACACGGCGGGTCGACTTACCTTAGTCGCCTTTTACGACACCTCGGTAAGAAATGAGGATGGAGACTATTCTATTCAACCGGATACCACACGGCGTAAATAACGAATATTTAAATAAATTTTGGAATTATGATTTCGACATATTGTTTCGTAAAAATACGCATCGTTAATTCAAGTCCAAAATGGAAGTTATTGTAATCCGTTTTTAATCTAAAAATCCAAGTAATTATCTAAAGTGAATAGCGGCCAGAAAGACAAATAAATAATTAAATTCGCTACCCCCAGTATAGCGATACATCAAACGATCATATCAGATGCGCATCGCATTATATTATGGGATAATTCGATCACACCCCTACGTTTTTATTGTACTGCTACTGGGTTAGCACACTTAGTAGGGTTGTCACAAAATAAATAATCTTATTTTATTTTTTTCAAATAATTTATAGAATTAGGTGTTACTTTACGGAGATCCATAACACAAAAGTAATAATAAAATTATTTTGCTATAATCCGGGATGAAGTAAAATAGAAAATATATATAATGCTAAATGTAGAGTGGAAAATCCGTTTTCATACCTAATACATACCACCACCGACGCCACCACAATACACAAACATTACATACGTTCACTATCACAAGCTCAACAATCGTTTCAATGTGACAAATGTGAAAAAATTTTCAATGTGACATGACTACGTATACACTTAGAACAAACGCCCCATGGTTCTTTGCACTAGGTTTTTTTACCTATATGTTCATATGGTCTTTGAATTACTTGCAAATATTATTTTGGGTTTACTTAGAAAAGCAAGAATAAACACAGCTTTTAAGCATACAATAGTTTATTTTAATACATTAGAAACGTTCTACTTGCTTTAGCCTACACTTTCAATCAATCAATCAATCAATTTCAGCATTGCCATTACAGCAGTTTAAAAACACTGTTAAAACGAGGATGATACAGAAAGCCTACTATACTCTTGAAGATTATTTAGAAGATAAGAATGTGTGGATATAGCTCTCTTTGAACCTGTACAAGACTGTAACGACTTAATGTAAATAGTATTAACAATTATATTTTTAAAAGAGCAACCGCCGAGTTTCTTGCTGGCTCTTCTCGGTAGAAACAGCTTTCTGAACCAGCAGTAGAGTTGACGATTCAAAAGCACTTGTTTACAAGTTTATTTGAATAAAGAATATTTTGAATTTGAATTTGAATTTCCATTCATCAGCAAATTTCAGTTTTGTGATTATTTTCGAGAACCGGAATGTCTGGCGCAGACATGGGGAGGCCTATGTCCAGCAGTGGACTGCGATAGGCTGATGGATGGATGGATGGATGGATTATTTTCGATCTTATAAATTTCTATAAAATTATAAGGCCTTTCCGTCTATCGATTTATGTAGAAGTATAATAGTTTAGGTCATTTGAGTGTTTTTTTAATATCTTGTAATTATTTTTTCGACTTATCTGCATATTCATATGAGAAATTGAACATTTAAAAAAAATTGGCAAAATATTTTGCATATGCCACGCACATTAAATAACATGCAATATTTTCACATTTATTTCTATATTTTCAGTATGATATATCTGATCTAGTTTCTCTTACAATGTGTTTGTGTAAATGAATAAAAGTTGCAAATATTCTGAATTACCTTTATTGTTACATTAATTCTGATTTTTATTATAAGTGTGTTATGCTTTCTGCTGATAGAGAAAAACTTTCCTAGCTGAGCATGAAATGTTATGTAAAAATCATATATAGATTAAATTAAATTTACCTTAACTAAGAACTCAATGCAAAAACCATGTTTATAAGGGAATTAACATAAGTGCAATTATGAATAGATTCCGATCACAGGGTTTGCAATTATGAATAAAATTATCAAAAAGGGTTTACACTTTGCTTGCGTTGTGAGTTTAACTTAGCAAAAGCCTTTGGAAGTTACTTTATAGTTTGACTAACCTCCGCTCTACTTTGAACTATATTGTTTTTCGTACGGGTTTAAATTATATGATTTTCTATTTCCGAAAGAAGAATATTAAAACCAGGACTTCTACTGTATACTATTTGTGCCAGCAGCTTTTCCCGCATGGATACGCATGTCACAATTTTATTATCAAATTGAAATTTTGAACATAAAAATAGTTATCGTGAGTTAATTATAAGATATTTTTGAATAACTTTCGCCGTTTTCACAATATTTTTTGTTACTGTTTATCTCCTTAAATCCATATTCTTCGACAAATGGACTATCTTACACTCAAAGAATTTTTCAAATCGGTCCAGTAGTTCCTGAGATTAGCGCGTTCAAACAAATAAACTCTTCAACTTTTTTATTAGTATACATTACGGATTTCTCATTCATTTTGAAAACGATTTTATAATTTATTAACTGATCTTCTTTCTGCCCTTATCCCATTCTAAATGGGGTCGGCACAATATGTTATAAACACGTCACATTATTTGGCTACGTATTTAACGACAGGCCGCCTGCATAACGTCAACTTGCCGTAGTCGTATTTTACACCGTAAGAAAGAGGCTGGTCTATTCTACTCAACCGGATCCCACACGATGGGTCAACTTACCTTAGTCGCCTTTTACGACACCTCGGTAAGAAATGAGGATGGTCTATTCTACTCAGCCGGATACCAGACGGCGGTATAATTTAATAACCGATGTTGGGTTTATTTATTTTCGCGCTATCGACAGCCCTACGGCGTTGTTTTTTAATTCGTTGTCACGGAGTGTGACAGGCAGTTCAAGTGTTTTGTTTGTTTGGACAGATTGTTTTTTCGGAGTGCTTGTAATTTTGTTTTATTGTTATATTGATATTTATTCATATTACTTATGTATTGTACGATTAATATAGCATCTGTTGGATGTTAAAGCTATTTAAAAATCTCCAAATAAATCTATACTAATATAATATAAAGCTGAAGAGTTTGTTTGATTGTTTAAACGCGCTAATCTCAGCAACTATTGGATCGATTTGAAAAATTGAGTGTAAGATAGTCCATTTATCGAGAAAGGTTATAGACTAAATGACATCACGCTAAGATGAATAGAAAAGGAGCAGCAATAAAATAATATTACGAAAACGGCAAAATTTAAATGGTGAAAATTATTCAAAAATTATGTGTTACAAAATTGTTTCCCTCTAAAAGATCTAAATAAAAATCCGCGATAGCATGTATCTAGATTTTAAGGTTAACCCACTTTAACCATTTTTATGGTTATCAAAATACTATATTACGGTTTTAATCTTTCCACGCGAGCGGAGCCGCTGGCCATTGCTAGTATCCGTGGTATCCGGCTAAATAGAATAGTGCCACCCTCATTTGTTACCGAGGTGTCGTAAAAGGCGACTTAGGTAAGTCGACCCACCGTATGGTCCTATCCGGGTGAGTAGAATAAGCCACTCACATTTCTTACCGAGGTGTCGTAAAAGGCGACTAAGGTAAGTCGATCAGCCGTGCGGTATATCCCTATAATACATATACATATATCGCGTATATCCATATAATCCGTTCATCGCGGATTATAGCAAAATAATTTTATTATTACTTTTGTATACCTACATTATTTAAGTAAAACATAGGGCATACTTCGGCTTCGATATCAAGCTAATAAAGAACTATAGTTATCTTCGAAACATTACAAATAAATACAATTATTAATTGATAATACGGCACCATTCTAATAAAGATTCCTATCACGAAACCGGATCGATTATAATTCGATCACAAACAAATAAATTTTATAGCAACACCACTATACTAAGACCCCCACCCCCTTTGTATAACCAATGACTAGTGGGGGTTGGTTGGGGCCACATTCAACTGGACTTTCTTAACCCACAAAAGCGCGTTAAAGCTCAATAGAGCGAGGGCCAATTGCTTTTGTACTCGTAATATTGGATTAATAATGTAGACATGGCAATTTTGAAATGATTTCGTGCCTAAAATTCGTATGACTCCTAACTTAACTGCTAACTTCCAATATCAAGTAGCAATGATTTTTTTTCTTTTCTCTATTCTGACATTAATTTTTCCATGCCTTAATCGATTAAATATACTGATACAAAATTTGTTTTACCAGCATTCATGTACGTATATTTATGCAATAAAGAATTATTATGATTATTATAATGTAGAACACAAAAGCATAGTAAAAGAAGCAAAGGCCTTTTCTAAAAGAACATGGAGTCTACAACCACCTCGCTGCTTCAATTTCAAATTGAAAGTATTCTTTATTGCCTTTTTAAATACTTTCGGATCAAAATAATAATTTAAGTTACTTTTGGTTAGGTACTCTTTTCCATCGTGTTGTATCCGGCTGAGTAGAATAGACCACCCTCATTTCTTACGGAGGTGTCTTAAAGGTGACTTAGGTAAGTTTACCCACTGTATGGTAACTGGCTAAGTAGAATAGACCAGCCTCATTTCCAACCGAGGTGTCGTAAAAGGCGACTAAGGTAAGTCGATCCACCGTGTGGTATTTTGCTGAGTAGAATAGAAAACCGTCATTTCTTACCAAGGTGTCATAAAACGGACTAAGGTGAGTTGACGTCAGGCAGGCGGCTGATCGTAAAATAACTAGCGAAAATATGAACCAACATGTTTATAAGATATTGTGCCGACCCCACTTAGAGTGGGATAAGGGCAGCAGATTAGGACTCTTATCCAAAAATGTTGTAAATAAATAATATAATAAGGTTTCAGAAAAATTTATGTTATAAACATGTTGTCATATGATTTGGCTCGCATTTTACGATACCTCGGTAAGAAAGATTCTACTTAGCCAGATAAAACACGGCGGGTTGACTTACATTAGTCGCCTTTTACGTCGGTAGGAAATGACGGTGGTCTATTCTACTCAGCCGGATACCACACAGCGGGTCGACTTACCTCAGTCGCCTTTTACGACACCTCGGTAAGAAATGAGGTTAGTACTATTCTATTCAGCCGGATACCACACGGCGGAATTAGAAATTTAATATTGGTTATTTACTATTTTGAAAAGTCTGGTGCAAATTAACACATAAAACGGCAGTCGTATCTGAATAACTCTTAATCTATGCCTATAACCCCTCGATGATCGCAATAAGTTAATTGTTTGCGCAGAAGGGCCCCGGTTATCGTCCATACCGTTATTGATATCGTTAAGTACGGTTTTGTTTTAGTGCCACTTATTACGGTTATAGCCAAGCGGTTAATGATTTTAGGTAGAAAATTAAGTCAAAGTGGAGGAGCTATAAGAAAATTGATAAGAGGGGTCTGCGAAACGCTGAATAAGGAATAATAAGGAAGTAAGTAAGCTGTGGTAGCCCAGCGGTAACACCGGGCGACTCTTTCGAGGACGTCACGGGTTCAAACCCGGGCATCAAATCAAGACACCAATGAGTTTTCCTGTTAAAAAACTTGATAAATTGCTATATTATCAATTAGACACATAATTGATTATATTGCAATTTATCACACGCTTTTCGGTGAAGGAAAACATCGTGAGGAATTCTGCATATCTCTAGACAATTTTGGAGATATGTGTAACCTACCAATCCGCATTGGAGCAACGTAGTAGGTCTTAGCTCTAATCCTTTACTCCAAAAAATGGAGAGAAGAAGCCGTTACTTCAGTAAGTAAAAAAGTGAGTAGCGGCCTGTTACTATCTCACTGCTGGGCATAGGCCGCCTCTTTCCTTTTTTAGAGAGAAGGATTGGAGGTAAGACCTAACACGCTGCTCCAATTCGGATTGGTAGGTTTCACATATCCCTAGGATTTTCTAGAGATATGCAGGTTTCCTCACGATATATTACGATAATTCTTCTATGAACTTCTACTAAGTTTTTTAGTTGATTTTGAGACATTTGTCTTCAATTGAACGCTCAGTAACTCAGAGTTTATGATACCTATAATCACCTACCAGGATTCAGTGCAACTTATCCTTACCTAAAATTGTTCATAAGCAAACAGAAGTCAATAAATAACACAAGGGATCAGAAAGCGGATCAGAATTGTTGTATAATTGAGTTACAAAGGGGGACCAGTTTATCAATGAACTTCGCTTGACAAATTAAAAAGAGGGTGCGCGTTAGTTCTATTGTGAGTAATAATTATTGTAACTAGTTCATTTTACCCCGGTCTACTCGTTCCTGATTAACATCAGATAACAATCTTGTACTATGTATTCTATAAATGAGTGAGACAATGATCGTATCTAGCTCGCATGTTCTTTTCACCCGATCATCATTGAGAACTCTATAATCGATTTCAGTCTTAGGATTTTAGCCTTTACAGTGTTACCAGGTGGGAAGGGCGCAATAGATTCTCCGTGAGTGCGAAACGTGCACAGTAGGTACAACGCTTTGACGTTGAAGATGTGTTAAGGGTGCCTCCTGTGAGGTTGATCCGCGGTTTGGAATGACTATGTTTAGTCATCATGCTTTCAGAAAAATGGTAAGAAGCCACGTCCATGACGTCAAAAAATTGGCTGATGAAGATTGAATAAAAAGTAGATGAATATGGAGTGTATAGTGGAATACAGAGGATGGATGGATAGAATGTTTATACTTGGCCAACCGGCATAGGGCATAGGTCAGGCATAGTTCTGCCACCGAAATCTAGCTAGGTAAGCAGTCTTTAGAAATTTAAGGGAGGCGGGAGGTTTATCTTTATATTGCAATTCACAAAACAAAGCATCGAGTGGTATTTGAAGATCAAAGTCTTTATGTGCGTGATGATGTAATGACGACTAGGAAATTCAATAATGGACTTGGAATGGTAAAAAACTTGTAAACAAGTGCTTGTGATAGTCAGTTTACTATTACTCTACTAGTAAGTAAGTTACTACTAGTTAGTTAACTATTTCTCCCTTAGTTAACTATTGCTCTACTGCTTGATCGAATAATTGATCCTATCGAGAAAATCTATGGCTCTCTTTATCTGTATTTGATGACTGAAGATGTCTTTTCAAGACAAGGTTGTTTTCATTTTATCATAGCATATTTAGCACTTATGTAATTCTCGATATAATCAGCCATTTTTCCAATAGTTATTTTATATTACTCTTATTGTTTATCGTCAAGACTCTAAATTCCATCTTATTTTATTACAACTTCCAGATACTGAAGTTGTCAACTAAATTTACCATAAGTTAAAGTTTTTTGGTTATTCCACTTATTCCAACGGTTAATCAATGTTTTTAATTTTTCCGCATTGTATCGATTAATGAGAACATGACAGCCGTATTACGAACTATAATAAAGGGAGTGTTACCGTTTAATTATTCAGACACCTCTCGCGGTCCGCTTTGTAATGATCCGGTAATGAGCTGATGAGTGTAATTAAAACTAGTTATGTGGACTACTGGTAATTAATTTTGGAATATTTCGGTTTTGTTTTGAATGGGAAATATATAGTACGTTGTCGTGCGATGTCAAAATACTTTCAGCCGATTGTCGTCGACTGTTAGGAAAAGGTCAGGCTGTGAAAATCCTTTCAGCTTCACAAAGGATTGCGGTTTAATAATGTAAAATTGAAAATGTCAAAAGATTGACCGGCGAGTTTCTTTCTGGTTCTTCTCGGTAAGCAACATTCCGAACCAGTTGTAGCTTCAAAATTCAATTCAAATTTAAAATATTCTTTATTCAAATAAACTTGTAAACAAGTGCTTTTGAATCGTCAACTCTACTGCTGGTTCGGAAAGCTGTTTCTACCGAGAATAACCAGCAAGAAACTCGGCGGTTGGTCTTTTTAAAAATATAATTCTTAATCCTATTTACATTAAGTCGTTACTGTCTTGTACAGGTTCAAAGAAAGCTTTATCCATACATTCTTATCTTCTAAGTAATCTTCCAGAGTATAGTAGGCTTTCTGTATCAGCCTTTTTAACAGTGTTTTTAAACTGCTGTAATGGCAAAGCTGAAATTGATTCCGGAATTTTATTATAGAATCTTATACCAAAACCCACAAACGACTTACGTACTTTTGCAAGGCGCAAAGCAGGAGCCGCGAGCTTATGTCGGTTCCTGCTTTGTCTATTGTATACATCACCTATCGTTTTATAATTCTTTGTATTTTTATGTACATAAATAAAATTGCTTAAAATATATAGTACGTTGTCGTGCAATTTCAAAATACTTTCAGCCAATTGACTGTTAAGAAAAGGTAAGGCTGTGAAAATCCTCTCAGCTCCATAAACGACTGCGGTTTAATAATGTAGGATTAAAAATGTTAAAAGTCAATCTTTTAACATTAACCCACTAACTTTTAGCCTACTAATCCGCTGGATCAGCGTGGTAGGTCTTAGCTCTAATCTTTCTATACATAAATGGAGACCTATGCCCCTCTATATTTTACTAATATTAAATTTCCAATTCCGCCGTGTGGTATCCGGCTGAATAGAATAATACCACCCTCATTTCTTACCGAGGTGTCGTAAAAGGCGACTAAGGTAAGTTGACCCACTGTGTGGTATCCAGTTAAGTGTAATAGACCACCCTGTTTCTTACCGAGGTGTCGTAAAAGGCGACTATACTGCGTCCATCATATTATCAGTCTTTTGACAGCTCACGCTCATTAAGTTTTGTATTGCTTACGTACAAATATCATACAAATAATATTTGTACTTTATGGATGGGTACCGCCCACTTAGTGATGTCACACATAATGGTTACCACGATTATGCCACAGATTAAAAATAATCGGTAGAAATCGATGTTACGAGTATTAAAAGACATTTAATAACATTATATAAAGTTTTACTTTCGTCTTAGTTAATACATGAATACAAATAAAACAATCAGGATATTTTAATTTATTTTATTAGCACGAGTCGTCGGAATGATAATCAACACTAGACTCGTCCGATGAGGAGTCTTCAGTAGCAGTTATTATTAGCTCTTGTGTAGATAATATATTATCAAACGCAATATCACGTTCCCAATCAGAGAATATTACTCTTTTAGTTCTTTCCACCACACTTGCCCAGTTCTCGGCCGTTACGTGGGTGCAAGCATTTTTTAGCAATTGCAACATTTTATTCGCTGTGAATGGGGGGCTTGTATTGCATCTCGCAGCATGCCCTTTTACTTGTGCCCATATAAGTTCTATTGCGTTGTACTGGCAGTGGTATGGAGGAATCCGAAGAACAGTATGGCCATATTCTGCTGCCATTTCATTGATTACATAGCGTTTTGCTCTCTTTTTGGTTTTTAATATTTTTATTAATTCAACTTTTAACATTGAGTCGTCCACATTTTCTCCATTGTCCCGAAGCCAATTAATTATTTCATGCTTTTTATTAGCCTGTGTTGGCATTTTGTCAATTTGACGGGAGTGGTAGGGCGCATTATCAATAAAAATTATTGATGGTTCTTCCAATGAAATGAGCATTTTTTTGAACCACTCTTCATACACATTTGCATTCATCTCTTCGTGGTAGTCATTTGATTTCTTCGATTTAAATGCCAACAGTGCGTCTTGTACAAATCCTTTTGCTGTACCTGCATGGCAAATGATTAGGCGCTCACCTTTTCCCATTGGTACTGAGGAAGTGGAATCAGCAGTATCATCAGTCCAGAAACGAGATAGTGTGTGGTTAGCGTTGAGCCATGTTTCATCCGTGAAAACAATATTTGCCCAATCTTGTATTTTCTTTGCCTCTCTTAAAAAATCACAACGTGCTATAGCTATATCTGTGCGTTCCATTAATAATTTTCTTTTATTTAACTTTTTATATGAAAAGCCAATTGTGTTCAAAACTTTGACCAAAGAAGATTTTTCACCATGAAATAGACCACTTCTTTTCAAAGAAACAATAAGTTTTCTCAAAGTTGGAATTTCTTTTCTCAAGTAGTAATCATATACATGACGACGAATAGCGTCAGCGTCAAAGTCATCAACAGCTGTCACCTTATGAGCCCGGCGCTTTCTTTTTGGTGTAGATGGTTTGTTTTGCTCCAAGCCGCTCCTGCCGTAGGCATCAGTAGTGATTTTAGTCACAGTTGATAGACTGATCTGGGGATCAGATCTGCACGCGGCTGCAACACGGTTTCGGACTTGCTTGATAGGTATAAGAGGTCCGCCATTTTGATTTTCTTGCTCAAAATACTCATGAAGTTTTAACACTAACTGTCTCGATTGTGCTTTCAACACACGTCCTTTCGGCATTTTCACGATCAATTAATATAAGTTTCACAAAAGTTTTTCCGAGGAATAAAGCTACTTAACTCAAGGTGTAACAGATGCGAGAGAACACTCAGCGAACGTAAATGCGTGTGACTATCACGGGCGTTTCGTTGAGAGTGACAGATCACGTCAAAATGGCGGCCGAGCGGAAGGTCTGTTGATGTTGCCAGTTGATGTATAATATATTTTTTATGATTATAATAAATACACACGGATTAACATTTATTTTCAAAAAACTAAGGCAATATTAAATCAAAATGTTGATTTCTATATCTGTTATTAGTTTACGTAGGTTATCATTAATCGAATTACTTAGGTACGTAATTCGATTAATGATAGTAGGTACTATAATCGGAATGGTATCGCATACGAGAATCTTTAGGACATCACTAAATATGTAAATCGTCAATCTGTCAAAAGATGGTTAATATAATGGACAGTGTATAAAGTAAGTTGATCCGCCGTGTGGTATCTGGCTGAGTACAATAGACCACCGTCATTTCTTACCGAGGTGTTGCAAAAGGCATCTAACGTTAGTCGACCCCTCGTGCGGTATCTTACCGAGGTGTCGTAAAAGTCGACTAAGGTAAGTTGACCCACCGTGTTGTATCCGGTTAAGTGTAATAGACCACCCTCTTTCTTACCGAGGTGTCTTAAAATACGTCTAAGGTAAGTTGATGTCAGGCAGGCGGCCGTAATATACGTAGCCAAATCATGTGACAAAACGCTTATAACATGTGCCGACCCCACTTAGAGTGGGATAAGGGAAGAAGAAAAAAATACAATTCCAACAATGAATATTAACACCACCGCAGTGATGTAAACATATCGATAAATGAACGCCTCTCACGTACAAAATCACTGCACCAGTACATCAATATTCCACACGAAGCCTTACGGCATTTATATTCCGTATATGATGCCGATTGCCAATATTTTTCTGTTCCAATATTCAATAAATTCGAGTAGATGTTTGCGGTAAATTAAATTATTTCGCTTATATTCTTGAGTAGTAGGCGTTAGTTTAAGTAATCCATACCGATACGAATACGAAAGTCTGCCTGCCTATATTACTTGACGATTTACCAAGGACTTTTTTTGCTTGTGAAAGCTTACTTCAATAAAGATTTTCAATTTTTGAATTTAAACTATCGTGAGTGGAATTCATAATTTATGTATAGAAACCGGCTATACTCACGTGTTATTTTATCGCCGCCGTTTCCAGTTCAGTTCCCGCCGCGATAACGCAGCGTAAAGAGCTCATGAATAAGAGCCCCGTATGGGCTTGAAACTAGTCGGGCTCATCCGATAAAATAACACGTGAGTATAGCCGGTTTCTATACATAAAAAAGATTTTCAACTTTTTCTTTTTCTCTATATTACCCGTATTCTCTTTCTTCTTCACTTCTTGTCCTTTTCCTTCTGTTGCTCAAAGGTTGGTTGGAAGAAATCCCTTTTAGGGATACGTCCGCCTTTATACACGTGCTTTTATACTTTTCTTTCTCTTTTCTATATGTATAAAAAGAAATATTAATAATATGTAGAGAAAAGCAACCGCCAAGTTTGTAGCTGTTTTTCTTTAAGAGCAATTTTCCAAATCAGTAGTGAAAATGACAATATACAAGATGAGATAAATTTTGGATATCATGCATACCACTTAATTCATAAATTCCTTGGATTAAATTTAAGGGTATCTGTTCACTTTGTAATCTTTTTAGTGCTGATTTTGTTGGACTAGCTCCTTTTAGGCACAAAAAATCACCTTAGCGATTCAATGAGAAATAATTCAATGCTTCGTTTGCGGGGCGAAACGATTGTTATGTGTTTTTACGAATCCTGCATGTATCAGGTATAAAAACGGATTGTCCACTCTACATTTAGCATTATATATTTTTTCTATTTCACTTCATCTGGTAAGTAAGTAACGGCCTGTTACTATCCCACTGCTGGGCATAGGCCTCCTCTCTCCATTTTTGGAGAGAAGGGTTGGAGCTAAGACCTACCACGCTGCTCCAATGCGGATTGGTAGGTTACTTCATCTGGTATTATAATAAAATAATTTTATTATTACTTTAGTATGTCGTGAATCACAAAAACTAAAATTATTTCAAGACCCTCTTGTCTTTTTTTTATACACGTATGTATATAAAAATAAAGAGTAGGTACAATAGTTTACCGCATTACCTCTGTAATCGTGTATAACTGGAAGCGTAAGCAATGGCCGCCCGCCATCGTAAATGTCCCGCCAAATAACAATGCTAGTGGCCGTTTGCAAGCCGAGCACGTTTCTGCTTTACCGCGCTCGAGTAGTTTTGATACTTGTTATTATTGCTATTTACTTGTAAAGTTAAAAAGCTGTGATAGCCCAGCGGTGTGACCGTTCGAGGCGGTCACGAGTTCAAATAAACTTGTAAACAAGTACTTTTGAATCGTCAATTCTACTGTTGGTTCCGAAAGCTGTTCCTACCGAGAAAAGCCAGAAAAAAACTCGGCGGTTGCTCTTTTCAACACAATACTTATAACTAGTTACATTAAGTCATTACTGTTGTATCTTGTCATTATCATTGACATTATCATTACATCTTGTACAGGGTCGGACAGTAGCTATATCCACGCATGCTTATCGTCCAAATAATCCTGAACAGTACAGTAGACTTTTTGTATCAGCCTCTCTGTAATATATTTTTTAAACTGCTGTAATGGCAAAGCTAAAATTGATTGCGGAATTTTATTATAGAATCTTATACCCATACCCACAAACGAATTTCGTACCTTTGCAAGGCGCAAAGCAGGAGCTGCTAGCTTATGTCAGTTCCTACTTTGTCTATTATATGCATCACCTATCGTTCTATAACTCTTTATATTTTTATGTACAAAAATTAAATTACTTAAAATGTACTGTGAACAAAGCTAAAATTGATTGCGGAATTTTATTATAGAATCTTATACCCAATCACACCACCCAACCACAGTCTCACTGTTTGTATATCTATCTATCTATCTAGGTTGGTGATAAATTCCTTTCAATTTAATTTTCACAAGTATCAAGTAGACATATTGTAACTAAAAATAGGAGATGTCATAAAAATGATATCCAAGCAAATATATTTAGGGGTCTTACCTATTCTATTATACGTCTATATTCAATATATATAATTACCTAACATGAAACGACTCATCGTCTAATAGCATACAATTATAATAGCATTAATGAAAGTAAATTGTAACAAACCATATATCGATATAAGACAATTAGAAGTAAAATTTTTTCGGTATTCGACCGAATAAAAATATAAAATAAAACTTTGATTTTCAGAGCAACACATTTTTTATTTGCCGCTCCAAAAAAAAAATTACTTTTAATTGTCTTAAAAAACGACAATTAAGTTTCTATTTTTCTTGTCGATTCCTTTTAAATATTAACTTATATATCTATTCTGTTAAAATGTTAATGTTTGCTCTTTAAAACCATTTTCCTTTTGACAGAGTCAATCAGTGCTCTTTTCTTAATTCCAATTTGAGATATGTATGTATTGAAAAATAATTTATCTTTAATATTTAAATGAGTTAATCTTGTATGTATAAATATATTCGGAATCTCGGAAAGGGCTCCAAAGATTTTCGTCAAATTCAGCATGTAGGGGGGCATGTTTTGGGGGAGAAAAATCGATATAGATAAGTTTTATTTAAAAAAAATGTCGTTGTATACCTGTTTTCGGGCTCTTAATTTTTTTTTTAAATTTACGTTGAATACAATTACAATTTTTCGCTGTCAAAACACATGGTGGTTCATTTGGGGAACGGGCGGTCTAGAGAGGTGAAAATATCTAGGATCGAGCCCCACCCGGGGCTCTATTATTTTTTCATTTTTATTTTCTATTTTTTTTTTAAGTTTTTCATTTTAATAATTACCGAGCAAGGCACGGTCAGCCAGGTACTAAACTTTATATCAATGAATTTGTTGGTCTTTGAGCCTAGGTGTATATTTGTATTTAAGTATGTATTTAAAAATATATAAATATATTCACCAGTTTTCTGTCTACCATAACACAAGTATTAATGTATTTGGGACGGACGACCGTGTGTGTAAGTGTCACATATATTTATATTTATTTACAAGTACTTTTTATTTTTATATAACATAAATTTTCTCCTTAACTGCCGAACAAAAAAAAACATTATTTCTTATACTCGTTTAGCCTTGAAATAAAAACCTTACTATGTTTTTTTGTGATACATCAATTCGAACATCCGAATGTTTAATTAGACGTAATAACAGACTCAATAATGGCCGTTAGAACACTGTACAAACATGTTTTACATAAAACGCCACATCTAAACTCATATAAAAGTAGGGGTACTAAAAAAGCTAAAAGGTATATTTAATAGAGTCAATTAATTACATTTTTATACGCCGCTATCGGCGTTCAACTCGAACTTAAAAGGTTTTAAAACATTCAATACTTCGAACGAGTACCCACAAATCACTAAAGACATTTTTGATTACGGGTAACGACTAATATTTTGTATTGGAGGGTTCATTACATCTATACAAAATCCTATCCTATATACTACTAATATTATAAATGCGAAATTTTGTAACTATGGATGTATGTTTGTTACATATAACATGAATTCTAATTAAAGATTATGAAATAGATTTACATCTTAAAAGGGGACTAAGGTAATTTGACATTAGGCAGGCGGCCAGCAGTAAAATACTTAGCCAAAACATGTAACAACAACTTTAAGACATTTTGTACTCCACATAGAGTGGAAAAAGGGCAGGAGGATAAGGTATTGACGGTTTTCTTTATATCCTATCCTATTATCCTTCTAATATTATAAATACGAAAGTTTGTTAGTATGGATGTATGTTTGTTACTCTTTCACGGCGAATCCACTGAACCAATATCTATGAGATTTTGCACTATTATTCCGTATTCACCGGGGTAACATATAGAATATAGAAACCCTGTTAATTCTACAGGAATAGATGACACTCTTATTATCTTATCTTAATTATTATATTATATTATCAACCAATCATAAACTCTAGATTTTACGTATTATAAAACAAAGTCCCCAAAATCAGTTTGTCTGTATGTGATCGTTTTACTCAAAATCTACTGAAAAGTTTTTGTAGGGTTTTACTAAAAGATTGATTATTCATGAAGGCTTCGTTATATCTGGACTGTATCTGGACTGGACTGAACTGACTCCCTCACTCTTTCTCCCTGTTTTGCTCTGTTTTCAGACAATAGACATATAATTCTCATAGATAGCTATGACAGTAAAATTTACGATTTAAAAGTCGTAAGTACCTGTGTGAAACATTTTTTTTAAAGATACAAAAAAGATGGAACTTGTAAAAAATTTAAAAATTAATCGGGCAGATGCGGCTCGATCCGGGGTATTTTTACTCCTTTAGTCTGTCCGTTATCCACTAAGCTATTACAACTTTACAAATGACATTTAAAATATCATTTGCATTTTATTCTAATTTTAGCATTTTTTCAGTGCCTGAAAACAGGGATACAAAGACATTTTTTTGAAATGAAACCTAGCTTGATCGATTTTCCCCCCAAATCCCTTACATGCTGAATTTTGAGAAAATCGTTGGAGCCGTTTCTGAGATTCAGAAAATATATATACTGAAGAATGTAAATAGAGAAGTGTTTAAGTTAGATTGAATTTCAAAACTGACAAAGGAACCCAAAAATCAGAAAATATAAACCGAGAGCACCGATAAAGAGGCAAAAAGGTAAACATTGGACACGTATTGGGCTAAATATAAATGTCTCTCGGACACATTAAGATAGCAGCTGGAATGTTAAAAGCTATTTAATATTATGTTCTGTTCAAACTTTATTACGGAGAGGGTGCGGGCGAGCGGAAGTTTTGCGAAAACGTTGTAATATAAATATAGAAGAAAGATACCCAAAATAATTGATATATGTTCCGTCCAAGATTCGCGGACTCATCTTATCATCATCATCATCCTGCTGCCCTTATCCCTCCCACTCTAAGTGGGGTCGGCACAAGATGTTACAAACATGTCACATAATTCGGCCCATAAGCAGAGACCACGCATATCAACTTCTCAATTACAAGGATATCAACACGCATGTTAACTACTAGGATTGCCACATGTGATATTGCCGTGTGGTATTCAGCTGAGTAGAATAGACCAGCCTGATTTCTCACTGAGGTGTCGTAAAAGGCGACTAAGGTAAGTTGACCCACCTTGTGGTATCCGGTTAAGTGAAATAGTTCAATCTGTTTCTTACCGAGTTACCGTTAAATATGACTGAGGTAAGTTGACGTCACGCAGGCGGCCAGTCGTAAATCATTCGACAACATGTTTTTAACATATTGTCGAATGGGGTCGGCCCCACATAGGGAATAAGGGCAGGAGGATATATAGATATATATATATATATATATATATATATATATATATATATATATATATATATATATACATATATATATAATCCTTCGAGCCGTTTCTGCAGGACTGGTGCCACGGTGGAACTCATACTTGTAAATAACGCGATATTTCATGTTTTCCATTTTGAAAACAGAGTGACACAAAGAAAAAACAAATGAATTAGGGGGTTTGAAACACAAATGCATGAGTAAATAGCTGTATGAATTTGTATTTGGAATTCCTAACCATAAAGGTAATATTTGAGATCAAAGTGGCCAGTACGACAAAACGCCAATTTCATATGTAAGGACCTAATATATATAGGATATAGGACAATACTTCCGTGCGGCGTCCAACCCGCCATCTTACAAGGCGGAGGTATTTAAATGAAACCGCGATAAACTACAGGTATTAATGAATGTACAAATGCCTCTCGTATTTCACTAGATTATATGACAGACGTCGCTATGTCAGATTGTTTAATTGTTGTCTAGAAGCGTAACCCTTTTTTCACTAGGTCCAAAATACCCCAAAAATTTCGATACTAAGTCGTAGTTGTCTAATCTTTTTTTACTTTTTCAATAAACCTTATACTTTACTAGCCAAATTCAGATATGTCTAAAGGATAAGGAACTAGATAATATTTAGAATGTAACTAAAATGTTAAGTCAAAAATTATTAACATAATCAAGAGCCCATCAAAAACACATATATGTAAAGTGATTTTTGGTGTCACGATTTATATAATTCTACCTTTTTTATATATCTTTAATATTTAAATATATAAATATAAACCAAGACTCGAGCGACTATAAGATGCTTTGACTCTATTAATACTACTACTATTATTGCTGAGCAAATTTGTGATGCGTTGATTGCGTTCTAAGCATAATCGATTCAAAACCACTTTTTTACATGTTTACTTGAACAAAGAATATTTGAAGGTTAAGTTTGAGCAATAAATAAATGTACAAATGCCTCTCGTATTTCACTAGATTATATGACAGACGTCGCTATGTCAGATTGTTTAATTGTTGTCTAGAAGCGTGACCCTTTTTTCACTAGGTCCAAAGTACCCCAAAATTTCGATACTAAGTCGAAGTTGTCTAACCTTTTTTTACTTTTTCCATAAACCTTATACTTTATTAGCCAAATTCAGATATGTCTAAGGGATAAGGAACTAGATAATATTTATAATGTAACTAAAAAATTCTAATATTGTAATCAAGAGTCCATTAAAAAACATATATGTAAAGTGATTTTTGGTGTCATGATTTATATGATTCTACCTTTTTTATATATCTTTAATATTTAAATATATATATAATTTATAAATAAATATTGCCGTGTGGTATATTTGGCTGAGTACTCGTAGAATAGACCTCATTTCTTACCGAGGTATCGTAAAAAACAACTAAGGTAAGGTGACCCGCCTTTTGGTATCCGGCTGAGTAGAATAGAACACCCTTATTTCTTACCGAGATGGAAAAGGCGACTAAAGTAATTAAACCCAGCCGTGTGGTATTCGGCTAAGTAGGAGACCATCCTCATTTCTTACCGAAGTATCGTAAATGGGGACTAAGGTCAGGCCTGTTGGTCGATCCTGCCGCTCGTAATATACCTAGCCAAATCACATCACAACATGGCCAAAACATGTTGTGCCGACACCACTAGAGTGGGATAAGGGCAGGAAAATGATAATTTTTAAATTAATACTTAAATACATATATACACCAGAAGCTGTCAGCAAAAAGCAAAAACTCGTGACAATAACACAAATTATGTAAATTAGGTTTCAGTTAAAAGTTTTAGAAGCGATTTTCTAAACATTGTTTCGGAATTTACTGCACCGATTAAAAAAAAACAACATAGACTATATTAAATTTTCAAAAAAAAATAGGGATCCGTTATAAAAATGTAATAAGGTGTAAAAAAAATAAAAATTACGCGGTTGAAACTACGGGACAAAAAATTCTTACATTATATCTAACATATAACCTTTACATAACTTAACTTACCTTTATTAACACGGAAGGTAAAAATCATATAAATTAATGTTTATACAGCATATATTTAAATAATACTGTACTTTAGTAAGTAACGGCCTGTTACTATCCCACTGCTGGGCATAGGCCTCTTCTCTCCGTTATTGGAGAGAAGGATTGGAGCTAAGACCTACCACGCTGCTCCAATGCGGATTGGTAGGTTACACATATCTCCAGAATTCTCTAGAGATATGCAGGTTTCCTCACGATGTTTTCCTTCACCGAAAAGCGTGTGATAAATTGCAATTATCAATTAGACACATAAGTTTTTAATAGAAAAACTCATTGGTGTCTGCCCGGGTTTGAACCCATGATCGTCTCTAGAGATGCACACGGTCGCACCGCTAGGCCATCACAGCTTAATATACTAATACTGTACTTTAATAAATGCAAAATAGTCATAGCTAGAATTTATAAAATAAATAAATAATTTACTAAACATTCATTAAAAATAACGTGCGTCTTAGTTTGTGATAAGAAATGGCCTTATTTATTTATTAAAAAAATACAAATACATATAAATTCACCTTAAAGATAGGTGTCAGTAATATTTTATTTTTAATTTCGTCAAAATTATGTATCAAATTTTTTTTTATAACAGGTGTTAACGTTAAAAATATATTCATGCTAGGTGTGCTTTTGATGTGATTCAAAATGACAGTATGATTTGTATATTTAAACCTTCGCTTACACTAAAGGTATAATTAATATTATATCTACTATATAAAAATAAGTCGGGTTTTCCTTCCTGACGATATAACTCCAGAACGCACGAACCGATTTCCACGGTTTTGCATTCGTTGGAAAGGTCTCGGGCTCCGTGAGGTTTATAGCAACGAAAATCTAGGAAAAATTTCAATAGAAAAGCGGGAAAATAGGGAAAATCATTTTTTAAATACAGCGCCATATCAAAACTACTGGATCAATTTTAATCATTTTTTTTACACTGACTGACATGGGATACATATTTTATACCCGTGCGAAGCAGGGGCAGGCCGCTAGTTTGTGTATAATTAATTTTAATTTACACTAATATTTGCTATAAATTATTTAATCTATAAATCTATGGTAAAGATCATGCACTCCAACTGGTTGGCAATCACCACCATGATATAACTCAAATGTCAACAACTTTCTAGCCAAGCGTTGCTGTGGCTCAGTCTGGTTTCATCTTGCCCTCGATACAAAACTGTCATTGAAAGTTCAGATAAAAATACTTTAATCGCCATCAAACGTTACACGATCATCCGCTAGTTCATTCTAGTGAATGTCTGAAAATTTTATTAAAATCGGTCCAGCCGTTTTAGAGTCTATTAAGGACATAAAGACAAACATTCATTTTTATATATAAGATGATATCGTCATTCTCCTGCCCTCATCCGCTCTAAGATGGGTCGGCACAACATGTTATAAAGATGTTGTCACATGATTTGCCTTCGTATTTTACGACCGGACGCCTGCCTGACATCAACTTACCTTAGCCCTATTTTACGACACCTCAGTAAGAAATGAGGGTGGTCTATTCTACTCAGCCGGATACCACACGATATGTCGACTTACCTTAGTCGCGTTCAGCGCACCTCGGCGGCTATTTTATGTATTTATTTATTTATTAGGAAGCCAACGTGATATACAATTTGGTTTATTTAATATTAATATAAATAAATTTCTAAATTATAGTTTTCTATTATATATCCCATTTAAAGGCTAACTCAGCATTTATAATAAAGTATATAAGAACTATATAAAAATATATAATAATTATGTTATATATAACACTATTTTATAGTACCTGGTTAACAGAGTCTTGGTCGGTAATTTTTTACATAATAAAAAAGAAACTTTAAAATGTAAATGACAAAAAATTCTATTGTGGGTTATCCATAAGAGAGACATATACCATCGCAGACTTTTCTGTTTTGTGTTTTGCCTGCGTTTGCAATGTAAGCGGAAAAAAATGTAATTATTTACGATATCACATTAGAAACCTCAAAAATTATATTTCTCCACTCCATATTGAATTATACATATAAACCTTCCTCTTCAATCACTCTATCGATTAAAAAAACCGCATCAAAATCTGTTGCGTAGTTTTAAATATTTAAGCATACATAGGGATATATGGACAAACAAAGAATGTGACTTTGTTTTATACTATGTAGTAACACAGCTAATTTATGTATAACAAGATAATTCCGCTCATATGTTATACCCCCAGTGTGTACCATCCCTTACTCTAGTCTGTACATATTAAATCCATCCTACACAATCTACGAAAGAGTTGTTACAATTCTGCCCATTGTAGTGCTTTTATCTGGAACGAATAAATCGGACTCACTTCGCGAAATACCTTTTATCTGTAAGCTTTATTGTTATAAAGTATTATATATTATATATTTAAACATTAAATAGTTAATTTAATGACATAATTGAACCTTTAAGTTTGCAGTATAAAGGAGAGTGCCAGAATTAGGCCTAACTGTTCAATAAACCACACATATATAAAAAAAATTCACCCTCATTTTTTATAGAGATGTCGTAAAAGGCGACTAAGGTAAGTCGACCGGCCGTGTGGTATCCGGCTGAGTAGAATAGACCAACCTCATTTCTTACCGAGGTGTCGTATAAGGCGACTAAGGTAAGTTGACCCACCGTGTAGTATCCGGTTTAGTAGAATAGACCACCCTCTTTCTTACCGAGGTGTCGCAAAATACGACTAAGGTAAGTTGACGTCAGGCAGGCGGCCGGTCGTAAAAACGCAGCCAAATCATGGGACAGCATTTTTATGACATGTTGTGCCGACCCCACTTAGAGTGGGTCACTGAATTTCACTAAATTTCATTGAATTTCACTGAATTTCAGTAATTTCTGTAAAATCGTTGGAACCGTTTCCGAGATTCCGAATATATATACAACATTACCTCATTTAAATATTAAATATGAGTAAACTTAATCTAACAGAAATCCTAATATTAGAAGGATAGGATAGGATTTATTATCCCTGAGTCAGAGTCCATGAAAGTTCGAAACTATTTAAAAAGGCAATGTCGTTAAACTCGAATGTATTGGAGCATCGTTATCGTTGCAAATAAATCGCGTTCGCGGAATAAAGTCGTCACGATATCATATCGGTGTCGCCCACGACACGTCGACGCCTCGCTGGTATACGACTGGCTTTGTGTTTAGGGTAGGGACATACCAATGGTAACATATACTAATATTTTAAATACGAAAGTGTCTGTTACGCTTTCACGGCTAATCGTCTGGAGCAATGAAATTTGGAAAAATTTAGATCTATAGAGAATTATGGGGATATGTGTAACCTCTCAATGGGTATTGGAGCACCGTGGTAGGTCTTAGCTCCATCTTTTCTCTCTAAAAACGGAGAGAGATGGCCCATGCCCAGCAGTGGAATAGTTAAACGGTTGATACGCACAAAATTCAGAATTCGATGTTGTCTTGCGACTGACTTTGAAGTAAAATTGTTATAAAATGAAATGTAAAAGTAAATAAGTAAATAAAATGAATGATTGTAAAATGAAATAAATTATAAAGATGTGTAAAATAAAATAATAAGTAAAATAATTCGATGTTGTCTTGCGACTGATTATGAAGTAAGATTGTTATGAAATGAAATGTAAAAGTAAAAGTAAATAAGTAAATAAAATGAATGACTGTAAAATGAAATAAATTATAAAGATGTGTAAAATAAAATTACATAAAAACGTCATTTACAATTCTTCAAATATGGTTAAGCCTTTCTATAAACGTTTCTATAAAATATGAATACAAATGTATTCATAATACCATATCATATATCAAATAAATACCTAATTCTACAACTTTGTGTCAAATTTATAATACACATAGTTACTTGTACTTTAAATGAACGCCGTGTGGTATCCGGCTGAATAGAATAGTACCACCTTCATTTCTTACCGAGGTGTCGTAAAAGGCGACTAAGGTAAGTTGACCCACCGTGTGGTATCCGGTTTAGTAGAATAGACCACCCTCCTTACCGAAATGTCATAAAATACGACTAAGATAAGTTGACGTTAGGCAGGCGGCCGGTCGTAAAACGCAGCCAAATCATGTTACAGCATGTTTATAACATGTTGTGCCGACACCACTTAGAGTGGGATAAGGGCAGGAGGATATATAAATATTGAAAATGCGAAAGTATTTCTGTCTTTCTGACTGTCCTCCTGCATTTTACGCTTTCATGGCTAATTTGGAGCAATATTTATGAAATTTGTAAAAAATTGGATCTATATATTTATGGGGATATGTCTTCTTATCAATCAGTATTAGAGCAGCGTGAAATAGCAGCTTCTGCCCAATAACGGCGATAGGTAGCTAATGCCAAGCAGTGGTATAGTTCTTTATTTATTTTTATTGGAGTATTTAAACCACTTTATTTACAGCAAAAATGTACAAGTTATATCTATCTTAAATTACTTACACGCTTACTTATACAAATCATGCCCCCGTGGAATGTTCCCAAGAATGCTGGCAGCGTTTCCGCGCTGAGTCGCTAAGCTGATTCTTTAATTAAAAGTTTTTTGAGTAAAAGAGAAAGAATTAAAAGATTTTTAAGTAAAAAGTAAATGACAAAAAATGCTATTGCGGGTTATACATAAGAGATAGACATACACCATCGCGGACTTTTCTGTAGACCTTTTCAAGATGTACAAATATTTAGTACATCATTCTGATAAATCTCGTAGGGTTTAGCGTTTACAATGTAAGCGGAAAAAAATGTAATTATTTACGACATCACATTAGAAACCTCAAAAATTACAGTATTTCTCTACTCCGTATTGAATGTTATTATACATATAAACCTTCGTCTTGAATCACTCTATTTATTAAAAAAAACCGCATCAAAATCTGTTGCGTAGTTTTAAAGATTGAAGCATACATAGGGATATATGGACAAACAAAGAATGCGACTTTGTTTTATATTATGTAGTGATAGTGATATCGGCGATTGATTGAGGTTTCCCGATTGCGTGACGATGAATCAGTCTTACCTTCAAATCTCATCGTCAGCTGGGTTCGTTGTGAAAGCCTTTTGGACTTATAGTTCTTCAGTTAAAAACAATATTCACAAACACTATATAAACTCTCAAATATGAGTCGAGTAAAAAATAACAACTTTTTACTCGACTAACACACTAACTCACTTGAAAGTAAAAGAAACAAATATAATTTACTCCCGTCAAAGTGATTAAAACACCCATCCCGTCGGCCATTTTCTTATCTACTCATTCAAAACAATTGCTTTCACGAAAATAAAAATCCCCCCGAGTTTAAAAATGGACGGAGCGAAATCAAAAGTCATTAATGTCCAATAAGTTAAAAAGTTTAGCGACGTCTGTAATAAATCATTTTTTATTTCATCTCAACGAGAATATTTTTAACATCTTTCTTCATCAATTTAACACGATTTGTAAAATGTACCGCGCGAACTGTAAACCAAGAACGCTATATTGTAGAGTGAGATAGAATGAAAATCAACATAGAGCTTAAGTGAAATGGAACGTTGAATGAAGTCAAATCAATCTATAATCAAGCACACTTTTGCAGCTTTAAAACTTTTACTTTAAGCTAAATTGTTAATGATTAGATTTACTGGTTCGAAATGTTCTTACCGAGAAGTCAGCAAGAAATTTGACGGTCAATCTTTTAAATATGTTTAATTTACATTATTAAACCGCAATTCTGTATGAAGCTGAAAGGATTTCTTGAAGCTGAAATTCAAACATTTTTAACAAATTTTTCAATTCTTATAAATAAATAAATTAAATTAATTTCAATAGTGTAGTATGCTTTAAGCATATTTATTACACTTACTTTAAATTAAGTTATAACTTAATTTTAAATTAATTAAAATAATATGGATTGCGGAATTTTATTTGTAGAATGGAATACCTAGACAAACGAATGGTTAGATAACTTAGGCGATCATAGAGTAAAACTAGAGATGGAAGTCAACTTAAAATGTACTCACACATAAAAGAGAAAGAAAATGAGACAATAAGAGAAAATAAAAATGTATCTATTTGTCTCTTTTTATGTTTGATTAGAAAAAAGTATACATAAGTTTACGTTTAGTTTAAGAAAAAGATGACTATATGTAAATTTCGTATGCGGAATTAAATATTTTTTTGTATTTTTTTTGGTTCTTTTTTTGATTATGGTTTTTTTTCCAATTTAATCACTATATGGATATGTAAGTTTCATTTTCTCTCATTATTTATTACTCTATGCCCATATCTATTTATTGTCTATAGCTCCCCTATTCTAGTAACACAATAATCACAAGCTTATTCTGACCTATCGTTGTCCCTTTCAATTTTTCTCGGTTTACATACATACAATGCACACGTTTGTACATGTTCTGTCAATGAATAGTAGAAGGAAAACTGGCACTCAATTGTAAGCTTTATGATGCAGATGTTTTTTTGTTATCGTTTTAATAATTTCGTCCAATCGGAGTCGCCGTTCGTCGGCCGCTGACGCCCTCCTGCCCCCTGGTTGGTCGGTTGCGTGGAACAGATTGTGCGATGGCGGGAAACGGATTTAAGTTAAGGGCATCTCATTCTTGCGGTTGTAGAGATGATACTGATACATCGATAAAACGTCGTATTAGAATTTATAACACATTTTCGGTGGTGGAAATCGTCAGGAAACCTGTATAACTTTAGAGAACTCAGAGATATGTGCAACCTACCAATCCGCATTGGAGCAGCTTGATGGGTCTGAGTTCACCTCAAAAAAGAAAAGAGCCCAGCAATACCTTTACTTTATACTATCATAACTTTTGTATAATGCACCTTCGCAAAGTAACAACTTATATTACAAATATTCTTCTTTTATAAATAATTTTTTTTATTTATTGTAACACTTTTTTCTTCTTTCTTTTAAAATTTTGTTGTATTTGATTTAGTGAGCAGAACATTATTTAGCTTTTTTTTATTTAATTATACATGCTGACTTAGCCTTTAAGTAAGATATATATTAGAAAACTATTATATAGAGATTTATATAAGTTTTAAATATAGCCGTGTGGTATCCGGCTGAATAGAATGGTACCACCCTCATTTCTTACCGAGGTGTCGTAAAAGGCGACTAAGGTAAGTCGACCTGCCGTGTTATATCCAGCTGAGTAGAATAGACCACCCTCTTTCTTACCGAGGTGTCGTAAAAGGCGACTAGGGTAAGTTGACCCACCATGTGGTATCCAGTTTAGTAGAATAGACCACCCTCTTTCTTACCGAGATGTCGTAAAATCCGACTGAGGTAAGTTGACGTCAGGCAGGCGGCCGGTCGTAAAAACGCAGCCAAATCATGCGACACCATGTTTACAACATGTTGTGCCTACCCCACTTAGAGTGGGATAAGGGCAGGAAGATGATTATATAAGTTTTAAATAAACCATATTGTATATCACGTTGGCTTCCTAATAAATATATAAATATAATTTATTAAAATTCATCGATATCGACAAAGTCCAAACGTCCAAACCCTAGACGATATAATTGGGACAGACCGCATGAAGTTTACTGAATGATATTGAGTGTTGGCGGTTTAAATTAGGAGTTAGAAGAGGCTTTCGTAGTAAACGATTTGATATTTCACTTAGATATATACCTACGTTCTAGAACTTGACAGAATCTTTAATATTTAAATGAATTAATCTTGTATACTTATATAGATAAGCTGTGATGGCCTAGCGGTGCGACCGTGTGAATCTCTAGAGACAATCATGGGTTCAAACCCGGGCAGACACCTATGAGTTTTTCTATTAAAAAACTTATGTGTCTAATTGATAATTGCAATTTATCACACGCTTTTCGGTGAAGGAAAACAACGTGAGGAAACCTGCATATCTCTAGAGAATTCTAGGGATATGTGTAACCTACCAATACGCATTGGAGCAGCGTGGTAGGTTTTAGCTCCAACCCTTCTCTCCAAAAATGGAGAGAGGAGGCCTATGCCCAGCAGTGGGATAGTAACAGGCCGTTACCTACTTTTACTTACTTTACTTATATAGTATACATATATTCCGAATTTGGAATACAGCTCTATTGTCATGAAATTCAGCATGTAGGGAAATCGATTTAATTAGGATTTATTAAAAAACTGTTGTGTTATCCCTGTTTTCGGGCATTGAAAAATTAGCTAAAATAAAAATAGATTGTAAAGCTTAAATTTGCTGTCATTTGTAAAGTTCTGATACCGCAATTGGAAGTTATTTGAATGATAAAAATGCCTGGATTTGAAAATCGTTTCAGCTTCATACAAGACTGCGGTTTGATAATGTAAAATTAAAAATGTTTAAAAGATTGACCGCCGAGTTATTTGCTGGTTCTTCACGGTAAGAGCAACATTCCGAACCAGTTGTAGCTTCATTAATCATATTGATCTTTGATGATTCATAAATTTTTGAAAGAGCTTATTTCAACAAAGTAAGTTATTTTAGATTTGATTTGATTTATATTTGCCAATGATATTGAATAATTTAAGAGAGGCCGTGTGGTATGCAGCTGAGTAGAATAGACCAACCTCATTTCTTATAGAAGTGTCGTAAAAAGCGACTGAGGTAAGTCGAGTCACCGTGTAGTATCCGGCTGAGTAGAATAGACCACCCTCTTTTTTATTGAGGTGACGTAAAATACGACTTGAGTAAGTTGACGTTAGACAGGCGGTCGGTCGTAAAATACGAAGCTAAATCATGTGACAACATGTTTACAACATGCCAAAGTTGTTTAAAAAGTTTAAAAAGTTGTTAAACTAGTAAAGTAAAGCAGTTTGAACTGTTTTTAAAATTATTACATGTTTTTAAAAACAGTTGAAAGAAAAAAGTTCTACTCAACCATTTTCAATTTAACGTATTTTTACCTAATGCCTAATGGCACGTCGTTAACGTGTCTAATAGCTCTCTAACGTAAGTAATTTCAACGTAAATACTCGATATGGCCCTAATTCGTTTCAAAATATACCCCTAATGGTGATTATTTGAAATGATAGATGTACCACAAATTGCCTGTTACAAACTATTGAAACGAAAAATTGATGTTAAATGTCGATATACAGTTTTTGTTTATTTTCAAGAAAAGTCTCTGAAATAATGAAACTTATAATATCCATCATTTAATGCAATGCTTATTCGTAACCTATATTGATTTAATTTTACCAAATCAATAATCTAAAGTGAAAATGTGTATTTTTTTATGGATCTAACGTAGAATTGTGTTAAAACTGTTACAATCTAATTTAGTGACGTTGAAAATGGCATAAATTAAAATTAATAAGCAATTGCCTGATTAGTGTTGCGAAATATAAACATATTTTTATATATTTGTTCATTATGTACATACATGCCTAATTTTATTAACATAAAAATACGTCAAATTGGGTAACTTTGAATTTACGGGTAACATTGAATAAAACGACTAAAATAATTAATAATTTTTTTTTCAATATCTGTAACCTGATTTAAAACTGATAACTGAGTGAAATGAAAATACTAAATGTTCTAGTTGTCAAATGTCATTTAAAATTTATAGTTTTGAAACAAATTTTGACACTTTTTCAAAATTTTCTGTTCGCTGTCTTTTAGCAGTGAAAAGTATGTGAGTTACATTTCCGATTTAATTACAGAAAAGGTGTGTAAAACACATGATTTTCGGTTTCTAATGATCAATTGTACGTTGAAATTATACTTTTTCACATAATTTCATGATTTTGCATCGGTTTATATCCATTGACAGGGAAATTTGTGGACCACCCCTATTTTTAGTTAAATATGGGTAACTTTGAACGGTTCAAAGATACCCAATTGCATTATCTTAGTTTATGGGTAACATTGACAAAGAGTTATTGATTTCTAAAAATATTTTCAAGTACATATTTTAGTACATACAGTAATTACAATAGAATTCTTTTGCTATAATCCGCGTTTATTAAAAGAATCTATGTATTGCTAAACGTATAAAGCAGGCAAAATTCACATACCTTATACCTACATGCAGGACGAGTCACCACACGTATCGTAATAAAATCCAATCCGGTGCTTTAACAAGGATGAAAGCTTAGCTGTATAGCTGTGATAGCCCAGCGGTTACAACGTCGGACTCTTTTGAAGAGGTCGCAGGTTCACACCCAGGGCAGGCATCAATGAGTTTCTATTAAAACTTATGTGTCTAATTGTGAATTACAATTTATCACACGTTTTTCGGTGAAGGAAAACATTGCGAGGAAACCTACGTATCTCTAGAGAATTATGGGGATATGTGTAACCTACTAATCCGCATTGGAGCAGCGAGGTAGGTCTTAGCTCCAATCCTTCTCTCCAAAGACGGAGAGAGGAGGCCTATGGTCAGAAGTGGGATAGTAACAGGTCGTTACTCGCGGTCATGGTTTCCAAAAAAAGGAATTTACTATTATTAAAAAAGAAAACATCGTTTTCATCTTAAAAGAGCATCAAATAACAAAAAATAAAGATAAAATGTACATTGAAGATGACATCTCATTCATGGAATGAGGTGAATTATTTTTAAAATTCTCTTGCCAATCATTAATATTTTGGTCTCATTTGAATGGTAATTGATTATAGAATTTGTTATTTAGGTTTGATTTTTAATAAATATTTACAATTACAAATAAATATGTATTTGTTACAAAAAAAAATCTACCCATATGTTGCTAATATTAAGTAAATGGCAATTTTAAGTAAACGGTTGGCTGTTAAGTATGACAAGTTGACTTTATTTGACAGATCTATCTTTCATTCATTCAGAACATAAGTATAATTTTACCCATGATACGAAAATTCTGTGAATTCAAGGATTTTTAGTTTTCGAAATAATTCGGTTCAAAGTTACCCAAAACTCAAGGTAACTTTGAACACGCACAAAAGCATATTTTTTTTCCATTTCCTTTCTAGTTACTTAGTAATACAGTTAGTTATTCTAAAACTCGGTATAAAAGAACACTCATTATTCATCAAAACCTTAAATAAGGTCATCCTATTTTTTTATATTTTGTAAAATCTGAAAAAGTCATTCAAAGTTACCCAATTTGACTGTAATCATAAGAAAATACATTTTGAATTTAGAACTGTACTAAGCGACATCTTACGTTGATTTTTTATCCTATAAACAATGTTCTACTCCTCACTAGATGGCGCATTATAATTTTTTTGGGAAGCAACGAATCTTTTCTATTATTTCATAGATGACAGTATTATAATATCAAACTCGAACCGTTTTTAACTATGTATAACAGTTAAAAATGAGTAGTCCTTCAGTCATAGAGTTTTATACATGATTAATTTACACTTCTTTTGAACCAATAAGGCTCTATTGCATTCAGTAGTAGGACGTGTACGTCCGCCATCTAGCTATAAACATACGACTGTTCTAGCTTCCCAGAAATGTATGGAGGTTTATTAATACGCCCAGAGATGGCGCTGTAATAAAATGATGAATTTGTATCGTTATTGAAGTTGCACTAGAAACATCTATTTATCCAGGGCATATGAAGGCATATGAGGGCATATGAAGGCATATGAAGGCATATGAGGGCATATGAAAACACTGGGAACGTGTACGTACCTGATAAACGACTAGCCTTGGATAAAAGCACAAACACACAAAAACACACAAGGCACTCGTGGTCACTTCAAAATTAAATTCAAAATATTCTTTATTCAAATAAACTTGTAAACAAGTGCTTTTGAATCGTCAACTATACTGCTGGTTCGGAAAGCTGTTTCTACCGAGAAGAGCCAGCAAGAAACTCGGCGGTTGCTCTTTTAAAAATATAATTCTTAATACTATTTACATTAAGTCGTAACTGTCTTGTACGGGTTCAAAGAGAGCTATATCCACACATTCTTATCTTCTAAGTAATCTTCAAGAGTATAGGAGGCTTTCTATATCAGCCTCTTTTTAACAGTAACTCTTTTTAACTTCGCTAAGTGAATAAGTAATAATCAACATTGATTTCTACCGAATACAATATTGAAGGTACTTATTTTTTATTAAGGTAGCGAGGAGTTCACTAGAAGCCTATCTGATATACTCGTGTCGTATATAATATAAATCGTTCAGAAGTATTGAAAATATTATTTTGCTACGATCCGCAATAAAATAATATATTATATAGTACCTATACTGCGTCCATCATATTATCAGTCTTTTGACAGCTCACGCTCATTAAGTTTTGTATTGCTTACGTACAAATATCATACAAATAATATTTGTACTTTATGGATGGGTACCGCCCACTTAGTGATGTCACACATAATGGTTTCTACGATTATGCCACAGATTAAAAATAATCGGTAGAAATCGATGTTACGAGTATTAAAAGACATTTAATAACATTATATAAAGTTTTACTTTCTTCTTAGTTAATACATGAATGCAAATAAAACAATCAGGATATTTTAATTTATTTTATTAGCACGAGTCGTCGGAATGATAATCAACACTAGACTCCTCCGATGAGGAGTCTTCAGTAGCAGTTATTATTAGCTCTTGTGTAGATAATATATTATCAAACGCAATATCACGTTCCCAATCAGAGAATATTACTCTTTTAGTTCTTTCCACCACACTTGCCCAGTTCTCGGCCGTTACGTGGGTGCAAGCATTTTTTAGCAATTGTATTGCATCTCGCAGCATGCCCTTTTACTTGTGCCCATATAAGTTCTATTGCGTTGTACTGGCAGTGGTATGGAGGAATCCGAAGAACAGTATGGCCATATTCTGCTGCCATTTCATTGATTACATAGCGTTTTGCTCTCTTTTTGGTTTTTAATATTTTTATTAATTCAACTTTTAACATTGAGTCGTCCACATTTTCTCCATTGTCCCGAAGCCAATTAATTATTTCATGCTTTTTATTAGCCTGTGTTGGCATTTTGTCAATTTGACGGGAGTGGTAGGGCGCATTATCAATAAAAATTATTGATGGTTCTTCCAATGAAATGAGCATTTTTTTGAACCACTCTTCATACACATTTGCATTCATCTCTTCGTGGTAGTCATTTGATTTCTTCGATTTAAATGCCAACAGTGCGTCTTGTACAAATCCTTTTGCTGTACCTGCATGGCAAATGATTAGGCGCTCACCTTTTCCCATTGGTACTGAGGAAGTGGAATCAGCAGTATCATCAGTCCAGAAACGAGATAGTGTGTGGTTAGCGTTGAGCCATGTTTCATCCGTGAAAACAATATTTGCCCAATCTTGTATTTTCTTTGCCCCTCTTAAAAAATCACAACGTGCTATAGCTATATCTGTGCGTTCCATTAATAATTTTCTTTTATTTAACTTTTTATATGAAAAGCCAATTGTGTTCAAAACTTTGACCAAAGAAGATTTTTCACCATGAAATAGACCACTTCTTTTCAAAGAAACAATAAGTTTTCTCAAAGTTGGAATTTCTTTTCTCAAGTAGTAATCTAGTTTACGTAGGTTATCATTAATCGAATTACTTAGGTACGTAATTCGATTAATGATAGTAGGTACTATAATCGGAATGGTATCGCATACGAGAATCTTTAGGACATCACTATCGTCAATCTGTCAAAAGATGGTTAATATAATGGACAGTGTATAATGCTAAATATAGTGTACTATCGACACGACAAAATCGCAAGCTTTTGGGATTTTGTTGTGGACTCTATCTTATGCCGTGTGATATCCGGCTGAGTAGAATAGACCAACCTTATTTCTTACCGAGGTGTCGTAAAAGGTGACTAAGGTAAGTCAACCCACCGTGTCGTATCCAGCTGAGTAGAATAGACTACTTTCATTTCTTACCGAGGTGTCGTGAAAGGAGACTAAGGTAAGTCAACCCGCCGTGTCGTATGCAGCTGAGTAGAATAGATTACCCTTATTTCTTAATGAAGTGTTGTAAAATACGACTATGGTAAGTTGACGTCAGAGAGGCGGCCGGTCTTAAAATACGTAGCCCAATCATGTAACAACATGTTTATAACATGTTGTGCCGACTCACTTAGAGTAGGATAAGGGCAGGAGGATGATGTAGTGGGGTATATCTTCTAACGATGCTTCGGTTATGGGGGTACAAACATGTATTTTTGTGTTATTCGTGGTAGGTAGGGTATTGCATAAGTATTAAATACGATCATATCCTCCTGCCCTTATCCCACTCTAAGTGGGGTGGGCACAGCATGTTATAAACATATTTGGCTACATATTTTACAACCGACCGCCTGCCTGACATCAACTTACCTTGTGTACGAGGTGTCGTATTTTACCACACCTCGGTAAGAACTGAGGTTGCTCTATTCTACTTAACCGGATACCACACGGCGGGTCGACTTACCTTAGTCGCCTTTTACGACACCTCGGTAAGAAATGAGTGTAGTACTATTCTATTCCGCCGAATACCATACGGCGTATTTAATACAAATACGATATTTTCTTTATTTTTTACAATAGAAATAAGAAGCGTTTATTCATAATCTATAAATTTTTTTCATATTCAGTCAAAAAATTTTTTTTACAACATAAAACTTCCGCGCATTGAAATTTTTTTTAAAAATGTTATAAAAGCTCCTCTGCGCACCTCACCTCACCTCTCCACATCACACACATCTCACCCCCATTATTATATACTTCCGTTACATAAGTTTTTACGAATCCTGCGTGTATCAAGTATATGTAAATAGGTATTGGTTTATTAAAAAAAAAACAACATTAGAGATCATTAAATTTTATTTTGCATATATAGAAATTATTATAGTACAATTAGTAGTTCTAATAATATTACCAATGAATAAATCCAGCCCGATTATACATTGGCAAAATAACAATAAGATCGTATAAGTATAGACAGACAGACGAGTACACAATATTATAATATATCACATTTCATAGAAACAGTTATTTTGAGTATAATATAAAATATCTTTAATATTTAAATATTAACACAACCATTAAAACAAAATTCACTTAATAACACAAACAGATTGTCTAATATCCTTTATATTATTAAACAACAAGAATATTCGAATAAAAAAGTCAAAATAATAAACGCTAGGAAACTGATTGCGTAAAGCAATAACAATTGATTGAAACAACAATCAATAAGAAAATGAGCAGGCATACCACATAATGCATTCCTAATTCAAATTTAAAACATTCTATACTCAAGTCAACTCTGCAATATTTTTGAATAGTTATTTTAAAGACGCTACCGCCGGTTTTTGTTAACACTGGTTTGGAAGTTTGCTGCTAACGAGAAGAACCGGCAAAAAACTTGGTGGATAATCTTTTTAAATATATATTTTTTTTAATATATGGGACACTTACACACACGGTCGTCCATCACCAAAGTAAGTAACTTAATACTTGTGTTATGGGTGAGAGACAACTGGTGAATATATACTTATATACTTTTTAAATACATACTTAAATACAAATATACACCCAGGCTCAAAGACCAACAAATTCATTTATAGAAAATGTTGGCCCTCGGCGGGAATCGAACCCGCGACCCACGAAGCTGAAGGCAGGGTCACTACCCACTGCTCCAACGGGCCAGTCGAATCTTTAATAAAAAAAAATATTGATTACATGATAATCGTTGTAGCTGACTGCAGTTATATGCATACTATTAGTTGTCATTTTCCATCAATAAATTAAATATATTTTACAAGTGGATCAATATAATCAATAAATTATATCTATAACAGATGACTTTCTTTTTTAACATATGGATTGATACAAGTTATTATTATTATCTTGTTTCCTGTACAGCGTAAATTGGGCGCAAAGATACAAGCTATATCGAGCAAACATGTTGTTAGATGAAACGCAGCCAAATCATGTAACAACATGTTTATAACATGTGCTGATCCCACTTAGAGTGGGATAAGGGCAGGAGGATGACAAGTTATATCGAACAAAATTATTTCAATTTATTTACAAGTTTGACATTGATTACGTCATTATGATCATCATTTTATGTGCGTTACGCAACCAGTAAATTACAATTAATACTAAGAGTAATGGACATATTGCAATATTAAATCTTAACGTGTACATAAAATCTCATCTTTGGCACTGTGTATATTTATTTTTTTGGTTTTTGAGCTTATTGGAAAGCGTCGAAAACGTCGTGACTTCGATCCGCTTTATACCGCTTTGGTTGTTCGATGTCATCTTCTAGATATTCGCATGGTGATAGTAACTAAAACCACAATGAAAATTTTTAAAAAAATTATTGAGTCCTGGCCAGAGAGTTATTATATTAGAACTGGCTATACTTGCGGCTTCGACCACGTGGAAATCAGTGAATTTAATGTAAATTTTGAACATGAAAATAGTTATTTTGACTTAACTTAATTATCTTGTCTCAAAACTTTAATTTAATTGTCCTAGGCTCAATTCTAGACATAAATCAACATTTATCATACCTTTCTCTAAAAGAAAATACGCAGGAAATAGGTTTATTGACAGAAGTTGCAAACAATTTAATAACTTGACTTCTGATATTGACATTTTTCATCTCTCCCTCTTAGAATTTAAATTAAATATTAGAAATTTAATAAACAAATAATATATTCGGAAAGCTTGCGCTTTGTGATTTTGAGTTTGCGAGAAACGATTGTTGAGTTTGTGATAGTGAACGTATATAGTGCTTGTGTATTGTGGTGGCGGTGGTGGAGGTTTGTGCATGTGTTTTTTTTTACGAATCCTGCATGTATCAGGTATGATAACCGATTGTCCACTCTACATTTATCATTATATATATTTTCTATTTTACTTCTTCGCGGATTATAGCAAAAAAAAATTATTATTACTTTTGAAATAAGTCAACCTTATATACTACGCGCACTAAGTTCAAAAGCCGTAGTCGTAGTCGTAAAGTCGTAGAAGATATTTAAACGATATAAGGAAATTAGTTCCTTATATCGTTTAAATATCTTCTACGACTCACAAATCGTGTGTTTTAAATCCTCGCTTGTTTTATTTATTATTGAAGTTTGTAACAAAAGAGTTATTGGCTATCAAAACTTACTCTCTCAGTTAAAGCCTTCCCCTCCAGTAAATATTTGAGCTTGTTCATCTGACACGGTGTTAGGATCTTGTCCAGGCCTATTTCTTCGCGTTTATGCCCATCCCGTTTGCCATTCGTCCATCCTCGGGAATACTGGAATGTTTGGGAGGCTACTGATGTCAAGGTGACGATGATCAGAAGTAGAGTGACGTTAGATATCATGTTGATCTGTAAATGAAGTAAATAATCCTTATTAATATAAATGAGTTAATCTTGCTCGATAATTTTTACAAAATAAAAAAAATAAACTACAAAAAAAAAGAAAAAATAATAGATAGAGGTAGACGGGGCTTGATCCTAGGTATTTTCATTTCTCGCGACCACCCGTTCACCGAATAAACTATGCCGACACTGACTTGACAGTTAATGGCAAATATTCAATTCACTTTCAAAATCAATTTTAGTATTTTTTAATGCCCAAAAACAGGGATACAATGTTTTTTTTTAAATAAAACCTAGCTAGATCGATTTTTCTCCCCTGAAACCCCCTGAATGAAACATGCTGAATTTCAGGAAAATCGTTGAAGTCGTTTCCGTGTTTTCGAAAATATATTCGGAAACGGCTCGAAAGATTTTCATGAAAATGCTTAAATAAGTATATGACAGAATAAAAAGGTTAAGTGAGCCATTATTTTTCAAGTTGTTATAGCTCAGTGGGGATAGGGGATTGCCATGGATGTAGTCCCAGATATTCCGAGCAATTAGGCATCGAGCAAGGTTAAGTCAACCAAACCAACAAAAGTCAAGAATAAAGTGACCAGCTGGATTTATCCTTAGGTTGCGATGTTGATGTAAAAATATAGCAATAGTTGCGCACAAACAATTTGTTTACAAAACTAATATTTTCATTGCCGAAAACCCTCTTAAGGTGTGCGATATTTTATCACCGATATAAAGTAAACAATGTTTACTTATTTTGCGATACCCCAAAAGAAAGTATATATTGTTTTTATGCTTTAACCCACTATAATGCTCTTTGCTATAATAACTTTAATGCTCTATACGTAAAGAATTCTAGCCTTGTTATTTCATACATTTATAATTTTGGAAATGTTTCTGTTACTAAACCTTACCACCTATCACCAAAATGAACAAAATCTTGCAAATTATTATTTTAATTTTGAATCTCAGAAACGGCCCCAACGATTTTCCTAAATTGATTTTTTAATTTACGTTGAATACAAAAACAGTTTTCCGCTGTTAAATGTCGTCATGGTAGATCATTTAGATAACGGGCGGTCTAGTGAAGAGAAAATACCGATAGGAAAATAGGATCGAGCTTCACCTGTCCAATTATTATTTTCTTTTTTTTAATTTAATTTTTTTTAATCTTAAAAAAAATTTACAATTATTACATAATTTTTATTACTAGTTGACACATTTAGTTATTACTGTCTTGTATAAGTTCGAAGAATAGTTACGTCCAGGCATTTTTATCATCTAAGTAATCCTCAATAGTATAGTAGGCTTTGTGTATTAGCCTTTTATGAATAGTGTTTTAAACTGCTGTAATGGCAAAGCTAAAATTGATTGCGGAATTTTATTATAGAATCTTATACCCAAACCCTCAAACGACTTACGTACTTTTGCAAACCGCAAAGCAGGAGCCGCAAGCTTATGTCGGTTCCTACTTTGTCTATTATATAAATCGCAATTTTTTATAATTATGTATATTCACAACATACAATATACATAACATGTATTGTCATCAGGACTGGATCAATAAAATTACAGCTCAATCGGACACCGGGAAGTGGGTCAAATTTTACTTGTAAGATTCCATTTACATACAAACCTACATAAAAATCAAGTTAAATAAAACTTTAAAAAAATAACATACTAACGTCTGAACTATCTATATTCCTACCAATAAAGTATTCAAATACTTTCACCTGAAGAGGTTATCCTTTTTATAAAATAAAGTATTTTCTGATAGAAATAACAGTTGAAATTTAATCCATTTAACAACGGGAGTCTAAACACGTCAGTAATCACTAATAATTACAGGACAGAGGTAAGGCGATAAGAAAATGCGCGCTACAGGCGCTAAAAACTTCAATTTTGTGTAACTACCTTTGTAGAGTTCGTACAAATTTCATGATAAATAAATATATGGGACACTTACACACACGGTCGTCCGTTCCCAAAGTAAGTAACTTAATACTTGTTTTATGGTAGACAGACAACTGGTGAATATATACTTCATCATCTGCTCATCATCAGCATCATCCCTTATCCCACTCTAAGTGGGTTCGGCCCAACATGTTATAAACATGCTGTCACATGATTTGGCTGCGTTTTTACGACCGGCCGCGTGCCTTTCGTCAACTTACCTCAGTCGTATTTTACGACACCTCGGTAATAAAGCGGGTGGTCTATTCTACTAAACCGGATACCACACGGTGGGTCAACTTACCTTAGTCGTCTTTTACGACACCTCGGTAAGAAATGAGGTTGATCTATTCTATTCAGCCGGATACCACACGGGACACCTCGGTAAGAAGCATCTTCTAATAATATGTATGAATATTAAAAAAACTATTATTTTTAAACTTTTAATTTTTACACCGTATTCGTTTTGTCCAGGTACGCCGTGTGGTATCCGGCTGAGTAGAATAGACAACCCTGATTTCTAACCGTGTCGTGAAAGGCGACTAAGGTAAGTTGACTGTGTGGTATCCGGTTGAGTAGAATAGACCACCCTCTTTCTTACCGAGGTGTCGTAAAATACGACTAAGTTAAGTTGACGTCAGGCAGGCGGCCGGTCGTAAAATACGTAGCCAAATCATGTGACAGCATGTTTATAACATGTTGTGCCGACCCCACTTAGAGTGGTATAAGGACGGGAGGATGATGATATTGGTTTTGTCCAGGTACTTGGTGTTTGGTGAGAAATTTTTTTATTTTGACTTTTTACTTATATTTTTGCACCGTGTCAAACCTTTGCCCTTCTGTATTCCGTATTTCTGTAACAACTTGTCACGTGATATCCAAAGATTCATCTTATATAATGCCGTAAAAGGTTAGGACGTGAAATAAATCGTGCCGGTATATCCATACTAACTACGTTTATGCTCAGAATTTCAATTAAAAATATTATATTATTAGGCGGTACTTTCCGGAGATGCATAATACAAAAGTAATAACATAAATAAATAAATATATGGAACACTTACACACACGGTCGTCCGTCCCCCAAATTAAGTAATTTTAATACTTGTGTTATGGGTGACAGACAACTGGTGAATATATACATATGTATATAATTTTTTAATACACACTTAAATACAAATATACACCCAGGCTCGAAGAGCCAACAAATTCTTTTATAGAAAATTCCCTCGGCGGGAATCGAACCGGTGACCCGCGGCGCTGAAGGCAGGATCACTACTCACTGCGCCAACGGGCCAGTCGATAAAAGAATTATTTTGAAATAATCCGCGATGAAGTAAATAGAAAATATACATAGGTAATACTAAATATAAAGTGGACTATCCGTTCTCATACTTGATACAGGCAGAATTCATTAAAACGCATGGACAAACCTCCACGACCGTCACCACAATAAGCAAGCACTACACACGTTCACTATCACAAACTCAACTATCTTTTCGCCCCGCAACCGAAGCATCATCAGGAGATAGACTCCACAACAAAATCGGAAAGCAACACCATCCACGCAAGCATAGTTATATACTAATTAGTTCAACCCCCACCATTTATTTTGCATTCGAACATCTGTTACAAGCTTGATCAGATTCTCCACTCTACTTTGAACATTATATTATATTTTCTATTTACTTTATCTGGGACTATGTCTTCCTGTCCTTATCCCACACTAAGTGGGGTCGGCACAACATGTTATAAACATGCTGTCACATGATTTGGCTGCGTTTTTATGACCGGCCGCCTGCCTGACATCAACTTACCTCTGTCGTATTTTACGACACCTCGATAAGAAAGAGGGTGGTCTATTCTACTAAAACGGATACTACATGGCCAACTTACCTTAGTCGCCTTCTACGACACCTCGGTAAGAAATGAGGGTGGTACTATTCTATTCAGCGGGATACCACACGGCGTACTTTATCTCGGACTATAGCGAAATAATTTTATTATTGCGTCTATTATGTTATATGACGATTCAATGATTTCCACGCTAGTTTATAATATGGATTGTATTATACTAACATTCTAAAATAAACATTCTCTTACGACAAAGGTAATCCAATACCTCTATCTATAATACCCCTGTACGCATCATTTCTCTATAACAACCATTTGTCACTTGAAACGTAAAAGATCACGATATTGTTAGTGTTTATACGGGGAATTGACTTCAAATACGGAATAGGGTGGTTATGTATATTGTTTCTGCTTGTTAAACTTAACAGTGTGATTTATAAAACCTTATACTCTGTAAAACAGATTGATAATAAAGAAAGGAACTGAAACGCATAATGGCGTATGATTTTTTAACATATGGCTTTTAATATATTTTACAAAAAAGGAAATTATATGTTGCTACACAACCTCTTCTATCTTCCAGCGAAAGGCGCATCGTTAAGTCGTTCCAGAGAAAGTATTATTAACCAAAACATTCACCAAGAATTCGTTCCAAAAGAATCGTGTAGAAAAATACTTTCAAAAATCCATTCAGTAATTTTTAAATTTTGAGAAAAGCAATCAAAGACAAACATCTTTTTTTATAATTTTTTTTTTAATAACATGAAGCGCACAGCAGCTAGTTCTACGACGAGTCTTGCAGCTTAGGCCATTAAGCTTTGGAACTCTTTGCCATTGCCTATAAGGCAATCAGAAAGCTTATTTTTGTTTAAAAATCGGGTTATCGCCAGTTGTGCAACAGATAATATATAGGTTTTTTTTTTATAATTATGTCTCTTTAGTACATAATGTATTATTATTAACTTTTTTTTGTTGTACAATAATATTTGATTGATTGATTGATTGATTGGTTAAACAACATTTCTTGTCTCTTGCTGTGTTACTGTGACATTTGAAGCGTGACGATTTTTATATATTATGTACTCTAAATGAATTTTATTTATATATATATTTGTATATTGTATGTATCTATGTATATATTTATGTTTATGTATGTATATCTAAATTAATATTTTTTAGTATATACACACCACCTACTATATATCTGTAACTTTGTCTTTTCATCAACCTGGTTAGCTGGAAGAAATCGCTATTTAGCGATAAGTCCGCCAGATTTTAGCACTACTTTTGTAATATGTATTTATTATTATTTTTAGTTTTTACTTATATTAATGTGGTGTTCAATAAGGGTGTTCATTCATTCATTCATGAATGTCAATGGAAAAAAAACAATAATATTTTTCAATTAATTTTTTATTCAAATAATTGCGTTTTGGTTTGTTTAATTACGTGTTTTTCTTTAGAGAAAAGCGCAACCTTTGTCAACCTAACATAAAGGGATAACTCGTATGCAAAAGCGTGACTGGGTTCTTAATGAAAAGTTTATGTGAAGAGAATACACATTAAAGTGAAATGAGTTTTTTTTTTAAATAACGCACTTGATACTCCTACTATAAATAACTAATATCTGGGTGACAGAGCCTTGCTCGGTAATTTTTTACAAAATAAAAAAAGAAACTAAAAAAAAAAGAAAAATAATAAGGTAGGTGGGACTCTCGCGACCACCCGTTCCCCGAATAAGCTACGCTGGCTTGACAGTTAATGGCAAAAATTCAATTCAATATAAATTTTAATATTTTTAACGCCCAAAAACGAAATAAAATGTTTCTTTTTTCATAAAACTTAGCTAGATCGATTTTTCTCCCCCAAAACCCTCTACATGTCGAATTTCAGGAAAATCGTTGGAGCCGTTTCCGAGATTCCGAGAATATATATACATACAAGATTAATTCATTTAAATATTAAAGATATCCTATTTGAAATATCCAAAACTAATCGCAGAAGAGTATAATTTTGTTAGTAAATTTCAATGTTAAATCGAATCTTAAGGCCTAAATTGAAAATTTTGTTCATTTCAATGCCCAATCGAATCTTAAGGTCTAAATTGAACAGTCTCCGGAATGGCTAAACCGATTTTGATGTAATTTTTAAAGCAAAATAGAGTAGGTTTTAGAGAAATATATAAGCTTTTTGTCTAAGAATTCACGCGTGGTCGAAATTTGCGCTGGCTAAAACTTAATGCCACATTAATTTACATCAAGTCTATTATAAATACAAAGTCTGTCAGCCTGTCTGTTCGTTACGTTTTCGCGGGCCTATCCACTGGGTAAAATTAAGTAGTACATTTGGTAGAATGAAAAAATTGCCAGTTTTCCTTCGGGAACAGTAAAATAGTATTATAGCTTGGGATATATCTATAGTAATTAGCGGCCTGTTACTCTCCCACTGTTGAGAATAAGTTCTCTCAGTTTTTAGAGAGATGGATTGGGACTAATACCTACCACGCTGCTCCAATGCGGATTGGTAGGTTACACATATCTCCAGAATTCTCTAGAGATATGCAGGTTTCCTCACGATGTTTTACTTCACCGAAAAGCGTGTGATAAATTGCAATTATCAATAAGACACATAAGTTTTAACAGATAAACTCATTGGTGTCTGCCCGGGTTTTAACCCGTGACCTCCTCGAAAGAGTCGCAAGGTGTTACCGCTGGACTACCACAGCTTTTTTACTAAACTTAAACTTACTAATATATAAAGCTGAAGAGTTTGTTTGTTTGATTGATCGTTTGAACGCGCTAATCTCAGGAACTACTGGACCGATTTGAAAAATTCAAAGATGAATAGGAGAGAAACAGCATTAAAAATTATTACAAAAACGGAAAAAATTTAAAAATTTCCTAGTGCGTTAGTAAACGGTGAAAGTTATTAAAAAATCATTTTTATTTTTTTTGCTATTATAAAGAACAACCAAAAGGAAGTACTTTATTGATGTTGCGATCTAGCCAAGAGGCTAATAAGCAACTTAAAGATTACCTAAACTTATAAATTAACTTATATCTAAGAATAGGTCCAGTGACTTATGTTAGTCTTTTTTGCTATGTGAGACACTTTGTTCTTGTGTTCTTTCAAGTAGCACTAGCACTACACTATCACTATATTAAACTAACTCAAAAGGTTTTGTCCTTTTAAGTTTTCTTACGAGTCCAGTGTTATCGAGAAGCTGGCTAAAAAATCATGTATTAAAAAATTGTTCCTATCTAAAAGTTCTAAATAAAAGTCCGCGTCAGCATATGTCTAGATTTTAAGGTTGACCAACTTTAACTATTTTTATGGTTATCAAAATACTATATTACGGTTTTAATCTTTTCACGCGGGCGGAACCGCTGGCGATTCCTAGTATTAACATATAAGCTTTTATTATAATCAAAAAATTACTTACAATGCGTACAACAGATCCACGCACTCCTTTAATAGTTTAAACTAATTCCAAAACAATTTGAATTTTGTTCCGATTTGTTCCCCGGTCGTCGGTTGACTACACTTGACAAACTCAACTTACCCCTTTTATATAGATCGGGCCGTTCTATAATGGTAGCAACTTGTACTTACATTGGACAGAAGTTACTATAAAAGTACTATAAAATTATTTTGCTGTATATTTACTATAATATATAACTGTTATATTAACTATAAAATTATTTTGCTGTATTCCACGTTTGTACAAACGAGGATAACAGCAAAATGAATTTATTGCTACTTCTGTACTATAGAATTCCGCAAAGTAACGCCTGCTTCTATAAATCAAGTACTAAAATTGTAAAATTTACACCCAAATCTTTAATATTTAAATGAGTTAATCTTGTATGTATATCATCTTCCTGCCCTTATCCCACTCTAAGTGGGGTCGGCACAACATGTTATAAACATGCTGTCACATGATTTGGCTGCGTTTTTACGACCGGCCGCCTGCCTGACGTCAACTTACCTTAGTTGTATTTTACAACACCTAGGTAAGAAAGAGGGTGGTCTATTCTACTAAACTCTAAGTGGGGTCGGTACAACATGTTATAAACATGCTGGCACATGATTTGCCTTAGTATTTTACGACCAGCCGGCTACCTGACGTCGACTTACCTTAGTCGTTTTTTACGATACCTCGAAAAGAAATGATGGTAGTCTATTCAACTCAACCGGTTATCACACGGTGGGTCAACTTACGAGTACATTAGTCGCCTTATATGACACCTCGGTAAGGAATGAGGATGGTCTATTCTACTCAACCGTATACAACAGAACAGAATTGATTTGATGATACAAAAAGGGATTAGTGCAAATTCACTGCAATTATTATAATTTATCTTTTGTCTATCTATCATGTTTCATAATTCAAGATACCATTGTAGAACACCCATAAGTTTTACCCTACCGTAAACGGGGAAAAATGGACGTAGACGCTGAGTAACATCGCTTTCAGTTATCGAAGATTAATTCAGTGGTATAGCATACGAGTACAATTTTAATAGTAATACAGTCATCCTCCTGCCCTTATCCCACTCTAAGTGGGGTCGGCACAACATATTATAAACATGCTGTCAAACGATTTGGCTGCGTTTTTACGACCGGCCGCCTGCCTGACGTCAACTTACCTTAGTCGCCTTTTACGACACCTCGGTTAGAAATGAGGTTGGTCTATTCTACTCAGCCGGATACCACACGGCGGGTCGACTTACCTTAGTCGCCTTTTACGACACCTCGGTAAGGAAAGAGGGTGGTACTATTCTATTCAGCCGGATACCACACGGCGCTTTAATAGTAATACAGTGTAGGCTATATTTTCTACATAGAATAAAGAAAGAAAGAAAGAAACTTTTGTTTGTGATCTAGCATTTTACAGATGACATAACTTACTACTATGCTATACTAAATAATACATCTTTAATATTTAAATGAGTTAATCTTGTATATGTATATTTTTTTTCGGAATCTCGTAAACTGCTCCAATGATTTTCCTGAAATTCAGCATCTAGGGAGTTTTGGGGGAGAAAAATCGATCTAGCTAAGTTTCATATCAAAAAAATGTCGTTTTATCACTGTTTTCGGGAAAATGCTAAAATTTATGTTGGATTAAAAAGATAATTTTCGCCACTAAACGTCAAGTTACGATAGCTAATTTGGGGAAAGGGCAGTCTAGAGAGGTGAAAATACAAGGCTCAAGGCTCAACTATATTTAATTTTTTTTTTAATTTTTTTTTATATCTTTAAAAAAATTAAAAGGATCTAATTTTTTTAATATCTGTTAAAAAATTATCGAGCGTGTCTCCACCAGGTTACTCAGGTAATATACTATTAACACACAAGTTAAACGTCAGTTATCTTTACAGTAACACTGACCCGCTCATTCATTTTCACTCTGCAATCGACATAAGTTATGGAAACATACGAACTCCTAATCTAATTTTGAAACCTTTTCAACATTTTAATTGACAGGAATGTTTCAACTAATTAACACATTAATGAGTATCAACATATAATATATTTGCTAATCAACTGAAAAAACCTTATATAGGTCGTCTTCTTTATATTCATAATCCTCCTGCCCTTATCCCACTCTAAGTGGGGTCGGCACAACATGTTACAAACATGTTGTCATATTATTTGGCTACGTATTTTACGACCGGCCGCCTGCCTGACGTCAACTTACCTTAGTCGTATTTTACGACTCCTCGGAAAGAACGAGGGTGGTCTATTTTACTTAACCGGATACCACATAAAAATGTAATAAGGTGTAAAAAATTAGTCATAAAAATCTGTCATTGCATGCGCTGCGGAAACTATTGATGATATATTTAACAAATCTATAGTCCGTCTTAGTAGATTTTCCACTGCCATGAGATCGGTATGTACGTAGGTTAAACAGCATAATATTACTAGTATAATATAAAGAAGACGACCTACACCGTGTCGTATCCGGCGGAATAGAATAGTACCACTCTCATTTCTTACCGAGGTGTCGTAAAAGGCGACTAAGGTAAGTCGACCCGCGGTGTGGTATCCGGCTGAGTAGAATAGTACCACACTCATTTCTTACCGAGGTGTCGTAAAAGGCGACTAAGGTAAGTTGATGCTAGGCAGGCGGGTGTCGTAAAATACGTAGCCAAATCATGTGACAACATGTTTGTAACATGTTGTGCCGACCCCGCGTAGAGTGGGATAAGTCCAGGAGTATGATGATGATAACTATCAATATAAAGCAATATTTATGTCAGCTAGTTTCAGTAATAGTACATTATATTAAAACAGTTAAACAAATCCTTTTTTTAAATATTCTATCTCCATCATAAAAAAAAATATATATGGGACACTTACACACACGGTCGTCCGTCCCCAAAGTAAGTAACTTAATACTTGTGTTATGTTTGACAGACAACTGGTGAATATATACTTATATATTTTTAAATACATACTTAAATACAAATATACACCCAGGCTCAAAGGCCAACAAATTCATTTATAGAAAATGTTGGCCCTCGGCGGGAATCGAACCCGCGACCCGCGGATCTGAAGGCAGGGTCACTACCCACTGCGCCAACGGGCCAGTCCCCTAAAGGACAGGTCCCTTTTTTAACACTTATCCTCATGCATACCTTCTCTCGCTTTTAACTCACACTTAAATTCTTCCTTCCCTTTCATACTATAAGGGGTGGGATACCCTTCAAGGCTTAGAGCTAAGACGCACAAACGAACAATGAATACGTTAATTACAGGCAATTATAATTATACTTTATTATAATAAGACGCCGCTAAGACGACATCAATTATAATAAATATATTTTCGTGATCTAGAGTTGCTAGATATGTCAGTAGAGATTATTATTTTTTATTTTATATCCTTACTTATATTATAAATGTGTCTGTCTGCCTGTCTGTTACGTTTTCACGGCCAATCCGCTGAACCAATATTGATGAAATTTGGCACAAGTATTCCTTATACACTGGGGTAACATATAGGCTATATAAATCCTGTTAATTCAACAGGAATTAAATTCAGGAGGAATTAAATAGGATGACATTCAAAACGATGGAAACTAAAACTAACTAAACTTATTTTTATTCACGATGTGTCAAAATCAAGTCAAATCTGTATTTACAGAAGTAGGTATTTAGATTCCAAGTTTTTCGGCCTACGTCCAAAGAGTTTAGAGACTTTAGAGAGTATTTATATTTATAAACTAATCACTACATATTATAAAACAAAGTCCATATTTCCGTATGTACGCATAAAACTTTAAAACTACGCAACCGATTTTGATGCGGTTTTTTTTAATAGATAGAGTGATTCAAAAGGAAGGTTTGTACGTATAATAACATTCAATACGAAGTAGAGAAATACTGTAATTTTTGAGGTTTCTGTAAATAATTACATTTTTTTCCGCTTACATTGCAAACGCAGGCTAAACACTACGAGATTTATCAAAATGATGTACTAAGTATTTGTACACCTTAAAAAGGTCTACAGAAAAGTCCGCGATGGTATATGTCTATCTCTTATGGATAACCCACAATAGCAGTTTTTTTCATTTACTTTTTACGAAAAATGATACCTTATGTTCAAAGCAATTTTTATACAATACTGCATTAATCCTTATCCAATTAAGTACCTTAAATAAATTGTTGATTTAATATAGATCAATATTGCCGTTTACAGCATGTAATTTAAGTGAACATTTTCGGAGATATTACAGATTTAAAATCCCGCGAGGAGGCCGCGCTTCGACCTATAAGCACTTCGAATTTAGCAGCGACCGGAGGCGCAACTTAATGTCCTTCTTTCAAGTTTATATTGTCTAATGATAAAAAAGCTATGAATGTTGTATGTAAAGACATTGTCTAATGAATTGTAAAAATAAATAATATCACTACATAGTATAAAACAAAGTCGCATTCTCTGTCTGTCCCTATATCCGTATATCCCTATGTATGCTTTAATCTTTAAAACTACACAACAGATTTTGATGCGGTTTTTTTTAATAAATAGAGTGATTCTAGAGGAAGGTTTGTACGTATAATAAAATTCAATACATAGTAGAGAAATATTGTAATTTTTGAGGTTTCTGTAAATAATTACATTTTTTTTCCGCTTACATTGCAAACGCAGGCTTAACCCTACGAGATTTATCAAAATGATGTACTAAGTATTTGTACACCTTGAAAAGGTCTACAGAAAAGTCCGCGATGGTATATGCCTATCTCTTATGAATAACCCACAATAGCAGTTTTTGTCGTTTACTTTTTACGAAAAATAATGCCTTATTTTTGAAGCAATTTTTATACACTACAGCATTAATCCTTATCCAATTAAGTACCTTAAATAAATTGTTGATTTAATATAGATCAATATCGCCGTTTACAGCATTTAATTTAAGTGAACATTTTCGGAGATATTACAGATTTAAAATGCCATGCGGAGGCCGCGCTTCACCCTATAGCACTTCGAATCCAGCAGCTATATCGTTATTTCCAGAGTTTGTTTAACGACAAGGAAGCTGTGAATGTTGTATATAAAGACATTCTGTAATTAATTGTAAAAATTAAATACATAGGGAAAATGTAAAAGTAAATAAGTAAAAATGTACTATATGAATTTAGATATTCCAAAGATAGCAGGAAATCTTCTTGGTATAGGGAAAGGAAATTGTTTTTCGCCAAATTTAACGCTTGCGGGTCACGGGCAGTAATGAATAAATCAAAACTACTGGATCGGTTTTAATTATTTTTTTACACTGAATGACATGGGATATATATTTTATACCCGTGCGAAGCATGGGCAGGCCGCTAGTAATATTATAAGTGCAAAAGTCTGTTTGTTACGTTTTCATGGCCAATTCTGTGAACCAATATACATAGATGAAATTTGGCACAATTAATGTTTATATGTTACCGGGGGAAGATTTTTATATGTTACCGGGGTAACATATAAAAATCTTCGAAAAAGTTATATTTATTTTTTTTTTAAATATTTCGGTTTTGGTCTATTTGATAAACCGGAGAAAAATATTATTAAAAAGGGGACCGCCAGAATTTCATACTTCTTTTGGCCCAGACCTTACATTAATAATTTTTGTGTTGTCAAATAGGAAAATATTTTTTATCTTAGTAGGTATCAATGATTATTTTAATTTCTATGGGGGAGTTATAAAAAAGAATTATAGTTTGAGGTTATGTACAAGTACAATTACTAGCTAAATACCATAATAACACATTAAAAACGATAGGAGTTGCGATTAAAATATAATAAGAAAATATAAAATATAAGAAAATATAAAATATAAGGTATAATCATTTAAGTTCAAGTAAAATTTAATCATATATATTTTTTGTTGACAAGAAACAGACGTTTCGAGAAAAGCCATTTCCAGTACTCATAAGGTATTTGTATCCGTGATTTTCCTGATTTGTGCTTAGCTTCTAATCATAGTGACTAATTTATAAGGTCTCTATACTGTAGAATGAAGTCTGTAATTAATAAGATTACAGCTGTATTGTATATATTGATAATAAATTTATATTTAACTAGCGGTAAACGCGAATTTGTTCGCGTCAACTTGATTGTTTTAGTAACCTCAATAATCTAAAATTATTCCTTGTTTACAAAAAATAAAGCATATATATTTTAATTAATTTAATGTTTGTATATAAATATACAAAGAATTATAAAACAATAGGTGATGTATATAATAGACAAAGTAGGAACCGACATAAGCTTGCGGCTCTTGCTTTCCGCCCTGCAAAATTATCTACGTAAGTCGTTTTTGGGTTTGGGTATAAGATTCTATACTAAAATTCCGCAATCAATTTTAGCTTTGCCATTACGGCAGTTTAAAAATACTATGAAAGAAAGGCTCATACAGAATGCTTACTATACTGTTGATGATTATTTAGATGATAAGAATGCGCTGATATAGACATTGTTCGATTCTGTACTAGAAATAACTAGAAATAACTTAATGTAACTAGTTATATGTATTATTTTGAAAAGAGCAACCACCGTGTTTTGTGCTGGCTCTTCTCGATAGGAACAGCTTTCCGAACCAGCAGTAGATTTGACGATTCAAAAGCACTTGTTAACAAGTTTATTTGAATAAAGAATATTTTGAATTTGAATTTAATAATTTAATCATTAAATTATTATATTGGAAATAAAAAATTGTGAATACAATTGATTTATTTTTATTTCTGATATTTGGTTAGTAAATAATGATTAATTATTAACATCAAGTACTCGGGTGACCGAGATGACGATTCAAAAGGACTTGTTTATAAGTTTATTTGAAAAAAGAATACCTAATTAGAATTTAAAAACGATTTTTTCCCTATATAGGTAATATATTGCCTATAAAGTTTTTAAATATCGAGAACTTTTTACTATGGACTATTGAATGTGGATTTTGGATTACGTATTATAGACCATAGTGCATAGGTCATAGATAAGAGATTGGATTATGGATTATAGATTATTAATTTAGAACATGGAAGACAAGACGGACATTTAGACGAATAAGTTGATGCTAGTCTGAAGCAATGGATAAATAATCTCAAAGTGTTAGGATAGAAACGTCTAGGTTACCCTAACATCTTTGAGAAATCTTTTAATTAATTTTGTCCGAAGTTTTCTTTTAATTACAAATAACGCCTGAACAGCGTTCCCAAAATAACTCCGTAACCCTTGTTATTTTTGTTTTAATTTTTAAGTCTTTTGACACAAAGGAGACGGTCATTTGAGAAATATAGGGACGCGGAGTTTGGAAGAAAATTTAAATGTAGAGTAAGTGAGATCGCGTTACGATGGGTTTACGGGTTCAAAGTATGGAAATCCACTAAAATTACGAGTTGTTCCTTCTAAAACAGCTCTTATGAATAAGAGTGCATAAAGCATGTTGATAAATAATTATAGTAAATTACTCAATTATATTCTTGGATTTATAAATTCTTTCAGCTTCATACAGGACTGCGGTTTAATTATGTTAAATTGAAAATGTTTTAAAGATTGACCGCCGAGTTTCTTTCTGGTTCTTCTCGGTAAGAGCAACATTCTGAACCAGTTGTAGCTTCATTAATCATATTGATCCTTGACGATTCAAGTCCTTGAAAGAGCTTATAAAGATTATTTTGATTTGATTTGATCCAAAAAATTTTGATCAAAACTATTAATATAGTGTTAAAAGTGTACTGAAAATGTTATTAATTACCTACCAAAAAATCTGAATGTAATTTATTTTAAAATATAGATAAATAATAATTACTACACACCACTGTATACCATATTGTAATGTTATAATATAAGCCATGTGGTATCCGGCTGAGCAGAATAGAACAGCCTCATTTCTTACTGAGGTGTCGTAAAAGGCGACTAAAGAAGTTGACATTTGGCCGTTGGCCGGTCGTACAAAATTATACCTAAATTATGTAACAACATGTTCAAAACATGTCGTGACAGTCAAATAAGTAGGTATATGCCTATCAAAAACATTGCTAGACATTTTTAATTACATACTTTTAATTTCGTACATTTTGATTAAGAGTAATAAGTGTTTAGAAAAAATAAATACAACATATAAAACCAATTTAAAATTGGTAGGTGGGGGTGGCTTTCTTTAGTTAAATTATGAATACATATATGAATGTTACACAGATACACTAATAAACTTTTGCAATTTTAGTAATTAAAAAGAATTGCTCTATTTTTATTATACTAGTGTATTGAGTAAAATGTCTTTTCCATTTGTATAAATTTACCGCACATTCCATATATTATTTTAAAATTGTTTTGATAAAGCTACTAGCGACATCTTGAATTGACTTTTCAAATTTCAACTATCAAAATTATTTTGGAAATTGTGACTAGATGTCGCTGTACACTAAATATACCGCGTATTCTATACTAGCATAAAACAGTATTATTTTATAAATAATCAATAAATATTATTTAGTCATAAATAATTTAATACTTGACTGACTAGACGATGAAATTTCTTTTCAATTGTTTTGTTTATTTAAAAGCCATTATCAGTCGTTTCTGTTTTATAATATGAATATCCGATAAATAAGATCATCATTCCTTGCAATATGAATGGAAAAATTATATGACGTATGTGACCGTGAGGCAATACAATCACTCACTCTTATTATTCGTTCATCACTCTCAAATGTGAACGCGATTTGTGAAACATGTCCGCCTTTTGTGTTTTTTGACGTAAATATTGGCAAAAATCTTATTGTGTTTGCATCTGCGTGGTGATTTTTGGTGCTACATCAGTTTTATAATGTGTGTGATCGTGCTGTAATCAGTTCATATGAGGCTGTTATACAAAACTGGTCCAATGGAGTCTCTCAGAAAATGGTTCTACAAACCGAAGGTAAGTACTAAATTATTTCTGTGTAATATCCTTTGATCAATTTTGTTTATAATGTGACCTTTACGCTGTTTCATACCAAGATTACACGAATATACATGTTAATTTTATGCTATGTTTGTAACATTGATGAGTATAGTTTATTTTCATAGTAGTCTTTGTTTTGACTTAGTGAATCATGAAATGTTTTTATTTCCTTCTATCGAACATTTCATATTTTGTACTTACAGGTAATTTCTGCTTCCTGCCGATAAAATTAAGTTATAATCTGGTTAGATTAATCATTCTCCTTAGCATATATATGGACTTACGTCATATACGATATCTAAAGTCTAAAATATGCATTAAATTGTGTTCATTATGGTTATGACGCTGATCAATACAAGTGAGCATAGCTTTATATCTTTGAGCGCGTTAGAGCTCATTTAAAAAAATATATATGCCTTATTAGCATTGTTTTGGTCAAGTCACAGATACCATTCTGTTCAAGTTAAATCAGGCATTATGTATGTGTTTACTTTGTTATTTAGTGTAATAGACAATCATTGTTACAGATAACTTATGTTAAAGATGGATTTATCGGTTTAAATCTTTATATTTAGTTTATTTATTTCTCGCAAAACACATATTTGAAAATTACACAATAAAAGTTTAAGAAAAACAACAATAATGAAAAAATCTAGTATAACTAAAATAACTTACAACTACAACAGTTAAACGAAAATTAAAACTGTTTAACGAGGAAGTCTTTTGGTGACCGCCTAATTTAGTTAAGAGCTTATGTTCTCATGTAAGTGGACTTTGGCTTTTTTTTGAGAACAAATGATTTAAACTAAACAACTACTATTAAACCAATATACCATACATTCCCATTTACAAATTTGTTATATTTATTAAAATTATTTAACACTAAATTTATCAAATATTTAACCTTTGTTTTGTTATCTGTATTTTTAGTTAATTATAAGATTGAAATTACGTGATTGATTTGTTTAGTGAGAAATACTTTTGGGTCATTATCTAAATTTTGGTCTCATACTATATTTTATCTGATATGTTTTCTTTAAAAATCCTACATGTTTTATTGATATCTACAAATAATTATAAGCTTTATGGTGAAGTAAAGATATGAATGGATATAATGAATATGATTTGCTTATCCCTAGAGAGTTCTTAGGATTTGTGTTAACTGGTCTGCATTTCATAAAATATGTGACAGTTGTGGCACTACAAGGAGTAAAGGATAGGATCTTTGCACAGCGGTGGTAAAATATCAACCTTCAAACTTGTTCCATCATCTATTTATTATTAAAGCTCATATGCACTACAAATTTTCAGTGTAATCTCTTATTGTCTCTACAGATAACATATTTGATGAGGTAATCAATTCTTGATTGTTATCATTTATTTAACAATTTTAATATACAACAAGTATAAGTAAATATATTTTTTTCTTTCATGATCATATCTACATATTACACATATCTACATCATTTTACATACTGCACATATGTACTACAAGTAATGACAATTATGTAAATGTATTTGTATGATGTACTCCAGGGGTCAGCAACCTTTTAAGCAGTGGCGTAGCTAGTATATTTGGGGCCCGGGGCTAATTGTCACCTAGTGCCCCCCCCCCCTTCTAAAGAGTCTAAATAATTTTAGATTTCAGAACACAATAACTTTAATTTATAAATTTAAATTGGTTCAAAATGATAATAACTACATATAAAATAACATTAGATTATGATAAAATTTATTTAGAAAATTTAAAAACGAACCTTCCTAGCTTTTTGAGTGGCAAAGTCCGTTGTTTCTTCATCGAGCTCTACAGCTAAGAAACTTTTTGGTGTTTATTGTAGAAAATATAATCATACAAAATCAATGTGCAAAAAGTTGATATATGTAGAAAAAGTTGAATAAGAGTCTTATTCAACTTTTTCTGAAATGATTTATTATTCATCAAAAAAAAAAATTAGTATCAAGTTTGGTGCCTCCCTTGCCTGTGGTGCCCTGGGGCGACCGCCCCTCTTGCCACCCCCTAGCTACGCCACTGCTTTTAAGACTAAGGAGCTATAAGTGACAATAAAAAGAACTCAAATTAGGGGTAGAGGGCAATAAATCGATCTACCTAGGTTTCATTAAAAAAAATGTTGTTTTATCCCTGTGTTCGAGCACTGAAAAGCTGCCCAATTATAAATACAATGCAAGGTTAATTTTGCTGTCATTTGTAAAGTCGTAATAGGTCATGTGAACGCGCGGACTAAAGAAGTGAAAATATCTGGGAGCAAGTCCCAGGTATAACCAGCTTTTTCTTTTTCTATTTTATTACTACACTACATTTTCCTATCAGTAGCTGTACCTACTCAATTACTTTCTTGTTTTTGAATTTTTTTTTTGTAAAAAATTACTGGTTATTTAACTAAGTAATTTTGTTCACTTTACCTTAATGAAGGTTATTATTTTAATTCTTAATATTGATGTTAATCATTGATTTGCTAACCAAATATGAGAAATAAAAATAAAAAAATTGTATTTAATTTTTTATTTTCAATAAAATAGTTAAATATCCATAAAGAAATATACAAAATATTGTTTTTACAAAAAATATTCAAAGCACTATTATATTAATGGAATCATTAACTCTGCAAGCTTTTTCATTGAAAGAAAGAACAACAGGTTGCTGATCCCTGTCTTTGAAGATAGTTACTATTAGACATCTACTTTGTATTGATGTTCCAAGAATTATTGGCAATATATTGCCAATAATTTCCATGCTTGGTGTCTTGATTTATTGCATATTGTTTTATTGTCCTGCAAAGTCTGACCCACTTATTTGTATTAGTTGGTCACCAAAGCATTGCAATTGTTTAATGGTCTCAGTGTTATTATTATCAAACATTATAATAAAGATAATGTTTGTCTTACTTTGTATAACTGAAATTGATATATTATAAATTTATCATGCCTTTAGATGAATCAACATTTTGTGTTTTGAATTGTGATAAATACAATTCAATAAGCACAATAATAAAGTAAAATGATAAAATTCTTTTTTCAATTCTATTATAAAATTGTGCATTCAATTTTAGCTTTTTCATTACTGCAGTTGAAGAAAACTATACAAAAGAAGGTTGATTTAGTAATCCTACTATACTTTTGACAATTGCATAAATGATGTGTGGATATAGATTATAGCTACTCGCCGACTATGTACAAGATAGTAATGACAAAATGTAATTCATTATAAGAATTATATTTTGAAATTAATAAATGCTGAGTTTCTTGTTTGCTCTCCCCAGTAGGAGAAGCTCTCTCAACCTGCAGTAGAGCTGATAATTCAAAAGCACTTGTTTACAAGTTAACTTTTTTTTAATTTATTTCTTACATATGACAAATAGAGCTTAACTTAATATATGACCATCTGTAACCGAAGTTAAAACTGTATCTCAGCATACAGCGACAAACAGAAAAGACATGTTTGACATGAAAAGACTTAATTACTATTTGCTATAAGAAAAACAATAATACAATACTAATATTTTACTTAACACTTAATAATATTTTATATTTAATTTAATATTAAGTTAAAATAGAATAAAAAATGATTTGAATTTAAATTTCAAGACAACCTGTACCAATATAATAAAATACTTACTTGATAATCACCTTAAAGCATGAAAGAAAAAAAATATTTAAAGTAAAAAAAGTTAACTTATTACTTTTTAAGGTTAAATTTTCCTATATACTTTTAGAAAGTGAATCACTATCCAATCGTCAAATATTCCGAACTTAGCTTATAAATTTAGTATGTAGGATGTATGTAACTTATCCTTTATAGTAAAAACAACTTTTAATAGATACATACCAAATATATTTCGCGACATTATCGGATTATTGACTGAGGTCACGCTTTGTCCTTGTTCCTTAGATGATGTTTTTATGTTTGCATCTCGCTCGTACACTTTCACTTTTTTACCGCTTTCTCAATAGCCGGCGAAACTCGGTCGTTCTGCCAAATGTTTCGCGAATGTTGTTGCTATTTCATTGAAAAAATAGGCATTTTTTTTTTGCTATCGATGGTTTATTATCTACCGTTGATTAGAAATTCCTGCAAATTTGATTTCATTCAATTCAATTAAACAAGTTTTTTTTAACATTTTACTTAATGTTGATGATCTTTATTAGGATTAATTTAAAATTATTACTGCCATTTTCGGTTTTGATTATTACTACCTACTAGCTATACTTGCGGATGCGCATGTGTGAAAATACACTATTTAATTAAAATTTTTAACATAAAAGTTATTGTAAGTTAGGTAACTATAAGAGATAGAGACATGCTGTTCCGGACTTTTTTGTATTATTTTTGTGGGTCTAAAATTCTCTAGTACATTACTTTAGTGTATCTCTGTTTGTTTAAGCGATACACGCGACTTTACTCGTAGCAGGCGTGTTTTTTACAATGCAAATAACATAATGCACTATTCACGTAAACCTTCCGGAAAAATTACACTACCTTTTAGTAAAAGGTTCTAAATCTAAAATTCGTTTAGTAGATTTTGAGAAAATCGATACATACAGACAAACAGATTTTGGGAATTTAGTTTATGATATGTATAGATGATGTCGTACTATATTGTCTGTCCGATCCCCACTGAGCTATTATAACGTTACAAATGAATGAGCAAAAATATCATTTGCATTCTATTCTACATTTAGCATTTTTTCAATGCCTAAAAACAGGGAAAAAAACAATTTATTTTAATGAAACCTAGCTAGATCGATTTTCCCCCCAGAACGTTCTACATGCTGAATTTCATGAAAATCGTTGGAACCGTTTCCGAAATTCAGAAAATATACATATATACAAGATTAACTCATTTAAATATTAAAGGTTAAAAATGTTACGATACGGTGTTGAAATCGAAAAGATCTACTTCTTCTAGGTTGGTCATGTTGTCGCCACTGACTTTGTATTTTATAGCAACTCAGTCATGAAACAAGAGTTTCGCGCCCTTTTTGATTAAAATGATGGCAACACTTGTTGTTGTTTCCTGTGGAGTCTTCCTATTGATAAAACGTTTCAGTGACGTTGTCTTTGTTCGTCTTTCAAGAGAAGAGCGTCTCGGAACGGGAATTGTGGTATTTCTGTTTTATAGTGTTATTGTATAGTATGTGCGCTAACAGTCAGGTGCTGGGTCCTTGACATGGTCAAGCGCAAACCTGCAAGAAATAAAAAAAATGTGTCAGATATATAAAAAAAATCCATTGTTACATTCACGTAACATAAGCTTTGTGACCCACAGATGGTCATAGGCTTTTACTAATGACATAAATACCTATTGCTTTGAGCTTCTATTGATAAATCACGTATTTGTATAACAGGCACGTATTACGTGTACGTGTTGGTGATAGCGACTTGAATCCCGCCAGTTTATATTAAATACTATTTGGTTTTCCGGCGACACGACGGTAATACGGCGCGGCGCCGGCGCCTTATGAATAAAATATAAAAAAGTGTAATAAAATGTCAAATGATTGTTATAATATCTTGGCTATAACTAGTCTCAACAAATCTATCTAGGTTTTATTAAAAAAAAAAATGACGTTTTTTATCGCTGTTATCGGGCATTGAAAAAATGCTAAAATGTAGTATTGATTGCAAATGAAAATAATAATAAATATATATATAAATAAACACTTACACACACGGTCTTCCGTCCCCAAAGTAAGTAACTTAATACTTGTGTTATGGGTGACAGACAACTGGTGAATATATACTTATATATTTTTTAAATACATACTTAAATACAAATATACACCCAGGCTCAAAGACCAACTAATTCATTTATAAAAAATGTTGGCCCTCAGCGGGAATCGAACCCGCGACCCGCGGAGCTGAAGGCAGGGTCACTACCCACTGCGCCAACGGACCAGTCGAGTCAGATATTTTTGATTGTCAAACGTAGCTGTGATAGCCTAATATCACACCCGTTACTACGGGCTGACCAATAATGTTCCGGTTTCAAGTCCCAAATATTACGGGCGCTTTATTTTTTTTTAATTGCTATTTATATATCTTTTAAAAATTGTCGAGCATGGCTCGTTCACCCAGCTACTAGTAACAATGTATCCGTAATTAATTTCTAAAATTAGGAAGGATCTCTATATTGGCTTCGGTCCACATTGTTCTTGAAATATCCTGGCTATATATATTCAAAAGTTCTTACAACGTTAATAAATAAACGTATAATTGACCCGAAATATTTATTACTCATTCGGGTCAGTATACCGTGACCTAAAAAGAAATAATTAATTGGTTTCGATGTTTCGGTAAAAATTTAATGTACCGCGAGAATTTATCTTAGTATTTTCTTTGTTATTTGGATGTTAAGACGATAATGCGATATCACTTTGTAAGCTTACCCGTATATCATAAATGCATACATAAATATTAGTTATACCTGGTTGACGGAGCCATGCTCAGTAATTTTTTACAAAAAAAAAAAATTACTATAAAAAGAAAAAATACTCGGGTAGGTGGGCTCGATCCTAGGTATTTTCATTTCTAGAGACCACCCGTTTGCCGTTGCCGGATTTCGGCAAAAATAGTGTTTTATATTCAATATCAATTTTAGTATTTTTTTAATGCCCAAAAACAGAAATAATATCTTGCTATGCATATATGAAATGAATTTATTAGGGCATATTCATTACGTGTTTGATGATGCGAAAAACTAATAATAAATAATGTAATACTAATAATAATACATAAATTTTCTCTTTTTGGGAATTACATCAAAATAATATTACCTCCGCAAAGTAACGTCTAATTCTGTAAAGCATTTTGTATATTTGACCTCGCTTACAACTTACAAATGTAAACCATAACAAGTTGTAGCATTTGCAATTTACTTATATCACGGTTGCAAACAATGCTTGCGGTCGATGACGAATTTTGTTGGCTATCGTACATTGGTTCGAATAGATTGCGATCTTATCGCGAATTGTTGATAAGAGGCTATTTTTGTTATTTTATACGTTTTCTTCGGTTTGCCAATATTTATTGTAGTAATTGACTTTTACTTACTGAGTCATTTCGAGAATTTTACGGGCTGGATTCACATGGTGACTGTTTTGCCTATTTGTGTACAGTCAACAAATAATTACCAATTATTGAGGATATTTTGTGTCGGCAACACTGAAGGGAGAGGAGAGATAAGATGGCGGCGAGCGACAAGCAGGATGTGTTCTATGGAAATGAATAATAATACAGCGATGAATAGGATTATGGGATCTTTTTTAAAGTAGAGTACTAATTAAAGTGTACGAAAATATAATTAAGGAAAGTTAATAATATAGTTTTATTACATTATTAATATTACTTTTTTTATTTAAAAATTTTTCATTTTTATACATATTCTTGTTGCGGGCTATTTTCCGCATTTAATCTCGTAGGGCAACCATTGTGCGTGAGGGAATTTTTTATTTTTTATACATTGCAAGCTATTCGGCCACGCGTTGCTGTGTCTCAGTCTCGTTTCTCAACTTATCTCTTGAACCAGTGTGCTTTATTGAGTCTTTTTTGAACCTACTAGATCGTTAGCGTAGCGCAATTTGTATGGCGCTGGAACACCGGTCACTAGATGTCGCTGTTGCAGCGTCATTCAAATCGGCGTTACGTTAACGCGATCAAGTAGCTTAAAAAAAACTCGCACTAAGCACACAGAAATCAGCAGTGAAAAAAATCTTCAACGCTACCAAACTTTACAGGATCATCCGCTTGGTCATTCAAAAGATGGTCCGAAAATTTCATTATGATCGGTCTGGGCGTTTGGGAGTCTATAAAGAACATACAGGCAAAAATTCATGTTTATATATTAGAAAATGTATTATATGTACTCGTATTTAAAAAAAAAATTCAAATTGACTGTATGCTGTTAGCCGTAAAGCTTTTTTAGCGTCACCGTTCGGGACAGGCGAGCGCGGAACCATCACCGGGGTTGCGAAATGCGGAGAGTAGAGCGCAGAAGCTCTACTAGCGTCGGGGAACGTCGTCCTAAGGATGCCTCCTGTGAGGCCGGACCACGGCTTAATCGTATTTAACACACATACAATACAAAAGTAATGAGAATATCATTTTGCTATAATCCACGATACTAGAGTGTACTATTCGTTCTCATACCTGATACATGCAGAATTTTTAAGAACTCATGCACTACCCGACACCGATGGCACAACAACGAAGAACGAACAACGAGAACGAATAGTACACTCTACATTTAGTATTACATATATTTTCTTTTATCGCGGATTATAGCAGAATAATATTCTCATTACTTTTGTATTATGGACCTCCGCAAAGTAACGCCTAATTCTATAAATTACACATACAATATTACTATTAATGTTAGCAAAATAAGAAACACCTTCAATAATTGCGTTGAACGATATTATGGTTATCGAGTAAAGGTGACAAATGTGCGACCTCGTAATCTTGCAAAAACCAGTTTGGCGGTTATTTTGTGTGCAAAAATACAACGCAATTGGTTATGCAAATAATCTACTCCTATGTCCCTTTAGCAACCTACACAGTTTGCAATCGATCATGACCTTCTAACCTCTTATTTCTTTCTCAAATCTATACTAATATATAAAGCTGAAGAGTTTGTTTGTTTGATTGTTTGAACGCGCTAGTCTAAGGAACTACTGGACCGATTTGAAAAATTCTTTGAGTTTAAGTTAGTCCATTTGTCGAGGAAGGCTATAGGCTGCATAACATCACGTTAAAATAAATACAAGAGGGCAGTAATAAATAATATTGCGAAAACGGCAAAATTTAAAGCCATGTATTACAAAATTGTTCCCCTCTAACTTTTAGAGCTATAAAAGTGTGTTAACCTAAAAACCTTTTTAGGTTAACACACTGTAATCATTTTTATGGTTATTAAAATACTATATCACGGTCTTCATCTTTCCACGTGGGTGGAGCCGCGGGCAATAGCTAGTAATTCATAAAGTGCGAGTGCGTAAAAACGCATAAATATTTTGCATTCTATATCATCACTACATATTATAAAACAAAGTCCCTATATCCCTATGTACGCATAAAACTTTAAAACTACGCAACAGATTTTGATGCGGTTTTTTTTAATAGATAGAGTGATTCCAGAGGAAGGTTTGTACGTATAATAACATTCAATACGGAGTAGAGAAATACTGTAATTTTTGAGGTTTCTGTAAATAATTACATTTTTTTCCGCTTACATTGCAAACGCAGGCTAAACCCTACGAGATTTATCAAAATGATGTACTAAATATTTGTACATCTTGAAAAGGTCTACAGAAAAGTCCGCGATGGTATATGTCTATCTCTTATGGATAACCCACTATAGCATTTTTTGTCATTTACTTTTTACGAAAAATAATGCCTTATTTTTGAAGCAATTTTTATACAATACAGCATTAATCCTTATCCAATTAAGTACCTTAAATAGATAGTTGATTTAATATAGATCAATATGGCCGTTTACAGTATGTAATTTAAGTGACATTTTCGGAGATATTACAGATTTAAAATGCCGTGAGGACGCCGCGCTTCGCCCTATAACACTTCGACTTTAGCAGCTATGTCCCTCTTTCAAGATTTTGTTTAAAGACATTCTGTAATTAATTGTAAAAATAAAATACATAGGGAAAATGAAAAGTAAGTAAGTAAATAAGTAAAAATGTACTATATGAATTTAGATATTCCAAAGATAGCAGGAAATCTTTTTGCTATAGGGAAAGGAAATTGTTTTTCTCCAAATTTAACGCGTGCGGGCCACGGGCAGTAATGAATAAATCAAAACTATTCGATCGATTTTAATCATTTTTTTTACACTGACTGACATGGGATATATATTTTATACCCGTGCGAAGCAGGGGCAGGCCGCTAGTTTAACTATATGTATCTGCGGTTTCGCCCGCGTGGAAATCAGTGTATTTAATTAAAAGGAACATTAATAAGAGATAGAGACATGCTGCCGCGGATTTTTTTGTAGTATTTTTGTAGATCTACAATTCTCTAGTACATTAGTTTAGTGTATATCTGTTAGTTTACGCGGCGCACGCGAATAAAGCTCCCAGCGTCTTTTTTTTACAACTCCACGACATATTCAACAAAATTAAAAAAAAGACTGTAATCGTAATGATCTAAACCTTTCGGAATATTTGCATTATCTTTTAGTAAAAACCATACAAATATCCGTTCAGTAAATTTTGAGAGAATCGGTCATACACATACAGACAGCTTTTACAGACAGCTTTTTTTATAATATATACAGATGGCTGTAGTAGTTGTTTGTATTTCGCTATTTAGAATATATAAAATCGACTTTTCTACTACACCATTGAGATTAAACCGAATAGACAATTTTATTGTGTCAATTATTTTGTTAATTTTTACAATTTTTTGTTGCATTTGATTACAAGTTCGCAGTACCGCTCTTTTTTATGCAAACCTTTATATTTGTTTATTACCGTAACATTAAGAGATGGTAGTTTAAATCTATTTTCCGTTATGATTTCTAGAAGTTTGTTTTGTATATCGGATAATAAATGTTATAATTTATTCTATTTCTATTTCATGTGCTCCAAGTCAGATCAGAAATATATAGGATAGTGTAATCGGTTCATACCAAGAATGTGCTATATGCTAACCATTTAGTTAAGTCCTCGCTTGCGGAGTACAAGGGCGCAGAAGTAATACTCAGACCTTTCCTAGCATGATTCTTAAGCGCCTGCCGCCCTTACCTCCCTAAATTCTGTACTCGTCTTTTATCCGTCCTTGTAACACACAGGCGAGGACTCAGTTGCACGGTTAGCCTATACATAACAAAACATTGCTCTATTCATTAGTTTCTAATGTAGTCCAGGTGGCCTCCCAGATGTCAACGTGAGAATCCACAGCAGTCTACGTAGGTGTGGCAAAAAATAGGAGTTCACATTTCGTAATGTATTTTGTTGTCCGTGTATTTTGGAATATAGTAAAAATGTCCCTGCAGGTAATTTATGGAATTAGGCGCTACTCTGCGGTGATCCATAGTACTAAAGGAATAATAAAATTATTTTGCTATAATCCGCGATGAAGTAAAATAGAAAATATATATAATACTAAATGTAAAGTGGACAATCCGTTTTCATACCCGATACATGCAGGATTCCTAAAAATACACGCAGAAATTTCCACCGTCGCCTCTCCAGGTAACTAAGTTTTGAGACTGATATATGAGAAAAAAGTCTGAGTCTCTGCTCTAATTAATAAACACCACTAACATGATAATTGAATATATGTTCCAATCATCGCATTTTGCAAGATAACAATTCTGAAACATCTGCCAAGACACTTGGCATCCCCGACAATAACAAACATGTCATTCTTTTGTTATTGTTTGATTCAAAAACTCGAATACACGATGGACAAATAAAGTATATTAAAATACATAGTATTAATAAACATGTTCGCTGTGTCACACGAAGGTGACCCAAGTTCTTAACCTGAGAATAACGACCTCAGTTTCGATCGAATACATTTTTACTAGCGTCTGTGCGTAGTAGTGAAATGCGTTTTAGTTCGTCTATGACGCTTTGGCTACATTAGCGGGCTACGGCGATGTATGTGGCCGGGTACATCGTCGCAACGCGATGTATTCGGGCGCAGACGATGTAGCATCGGGCCACTGTCGGTAAACTGGCGCGCATCAAAGGAATTTGTCGCGACAACATTCGCTTGAGTGGCCACACTTACGATACTCCATTGTCGTTCATACTTTGAAGTGGGACGACAGACGCACAAAACTCAACGACGAATATTCGCCGTAGGCCGCTTTCCGAATCTTCGCCCTCTAATGTAGACAAGATCATCGTGTCGGCGACACACGATGTGTCGCGTTGGCGCGCAAAACATCGTGTGACGATGTTTTGCGCGCCAACGCGACACGAATCTTCGGGCGCTAATGTAGCCCCGGGGTGATAGAAAATGTCATTTTATCTTTGTTCTTAGGTAGTGAAAAACTGCTGTTATATCAAAATTCATCATCATTCTCCTGCCCTCATCCCACTCTTAATTGGCACAACATGTTTTAAATTCAAAATATTCTTTATTCAAATAAACTCGTAAACAAGTGCTTTTGAATCGTCAACTCTACTGCTGGTTCGGAAAACTGTTCCTACTGAGTAGAGCCAGCAAGAAACTCGGCGGTTGCTCTTTTAAAAATATAATTCCTATGACTAGTTACCTTTAGTCATTACTGTCTTGTACAGGGTCTAAGCGAGCTATATCCACACATTCTTATCTTCTAAGTAATCCTCAACAGTATAGTAGGCTTTCTGAATCAATTTAAACATATGGGTACATGATTTGGCTAATTTTTTACGAGCGACTGCCTGCCTGCCTCCACTTACCTTATTCGCCTATTGTAACACCAGTACGAAATAAGGGTGGTCTATTCTACTCAGGCGGATACCACACAGCAGGTCAACTTACCTTACTCTCCTTTTACGACACCTCGATAAGAAATGAGGGTAGTCTATTCTACTCAGCCGCATACCAAACGAAGGTTGTCATGACAATATCAATAGAAATAGTTTTATGATTTTAAATAATATTCGCAATATTTGAATTAACATACAGTTCATGATGGGAATCTTATTCATTCTTTATCAGCACCTCATATGATGTTTATATGCCAAATGTCACACTCATCGTCTTTTCAGCACCCTGTATATGATGTTCATATGTCAAATTTCATACTCGTACATCAGTTCAATGTGCTTTAAAACGTTTACGTAGTTAAGTTACAAGGCTGTACTGAATCTTGAGATGACATCCCAAAAGCTCGTATACCTGCGCGCTTCTCTGAGCTTTTTGCACCTGGGACTGACATCATATTGTCATCTTGCAGCTTCATTGATCCTTGACGATTCAAAAGTGCTTGAAGGAGTTTATTTATATAAAGATTATTTAGATTTTATTTGATTTGATTTAGAGCTGTGATAGCCCAGCGGTAACACCATGCGATTCTTTCGAGGTGGTCACGGGTTCAAACCGGGCAGGCACCAATGATTTTTTCTGTTAAAACTTATGTGTCTAATATATAATTGCAATCGGTGAAGGAAAACATCATGAGCAAACCTGTATATCTCTAGAGAATTCGGGAGACATGTGTAACCTACCAATACGCATTGGTAGGTAGGTAGGTCATAGCTCCAATCCTCGGAAAAACGGAAAGAAGAGGCTTATTTCTAGCAGTGGGAGAGTAACAGGCCGCTACTTACTTACGTTATTTGTATGATGCAGTAAAAAAACGATTTGGAACGCAAGATGTCTTGGTTTCGAAAATATGCTCCGTTGTATGTATTTTATTTCCAAACATCCTGTATAAGCGTTGCAAAGTCCAGGGGATACGCTGCATTGGAAACGCCTCGGGGGCCGAGTGAATTGTCATTACGAGAATTGTTATGCATTGTGAGTAATAAAGAGTAGGTACTGACCGTCGGGCACGTGAAGATGGCGTGCTATCCTTTTAGCGAGAAGTTTGGTTATTCACTTCTACTGCATTATTATCAGTACCTGGTTGACCAAGCCTTGCTCGGTAATTTGTTACAAAAAATAGTTCAATAATAAAAATATTTACTTCATCGCGGATTATAGCAAAATAATTTTATTACTACATGCAAATGTATTATTAGGTGAAGAGTGAATGTCATAGCAAATTAATTTTTATAGAAACCAAACAGTTTCTAAGGTTTGAACTTGTGACCTCTTAGTAAAAATCACAAGGTCAAACCGTTCAGTTATCAAAATATATCGCTATGCCAAAGGCTGAAGGGAAGGAAGTAAAGTATTAATAATGTATAAACCTTCTTTGGCGCGACCGAAAAAGGTCACAAGGTACAAGTTTTTATATTATTCTCTGACGTCACGAATACAGTTCAATAATACCACAAGAGTGCTAGCTCGAATGAAACTTATTAATGTAAGGCCGTATATGTATAAATCTATACTAATATATAAAGCTGAAGAGAAGAGTATTCTTTATTTGTTTGTTTGAACGCGTTAATTTCGGGAACTACTGGACCGATTTGAACTATTCTTTGAGCGTAAGATAGTCCATTTATCGAGTTAGTTTAGTTTATTTATCGAAGGCTATGAAGGACATAACATATCACGTTAAAATGAATAGAAGAGGAGCAGCATATAAAAATATTGTGAAAACGGCAAAACTTACAGCTTTCCTTGCATGAGGTAAGTAAAGGTGAAAGTCATTCAAAAATCTCTTATAATTAACTCACAATAACTAATTTATAGAATTAAGCGTTACTTTGCGGAGATCCATAATACAAAAGTAATAATAAAATTATTTTGCTTTAATCCGCGAAGTATTTTTGAATGAAGAATTCTTCGCGGATTATAGCAAAATAATTTTATTATTACTTTTGTTTCACGATAACTACTTTTCTGTTCAAAATTTCAATTCAGGGAAAAAGTTTTGACACATTGATTTCCATGCGGGCGAAGCTGATGGCACAGCTAGTTTTAGGTATAGAGAAACTTTGTCCGTGTGAAGGAAACTTTTTTATAAACATGACCCAGCGGTGAAGTTGTTTAACTTGTTAATGATTTTACTTGATGCAACATAGGCTCATAATGTAAGTTACAGACTTATACTTATGTTAGTAACTTATTATTTACGATCTTACAAATCAGCACAACAAAACATGACAATTTAATAAATACAAATAAACACTGAAAGTAAACATGATCATAAAATTAAACATATCACAACGCATTGCGATTTTGTTGTGGAGCATATCTCCAGATGATGCTTCGGTTACGGGGCGAAACGATCGTTGTGATTGTCGTAGTGAATGTGAGTAGTGCTTTTTTAATGTGTTGGTGGCGATGTTTTGTGATAATTGGAGGTTTTGAATCCATGATGAGAGTGACGCTGAGCTATCATAGCTTGGTGATTGGGTATTAATTGGATAAAATTGGCATATAAATGATGTGATTTTAGCGTGCTACCAGGGAAAGGGGTGTTTGTTTACGGAGTAGGACATTTGCAACTGGTTATTAAAACTTGTTTTGTTCGCGTAATGCGGAGAGAGCGATGACAAACAAGTACTGGTTTTCACGGCATTAACACTTACATTGTAGTTGTCATTACTCGAAATTACCATATCTATATTCGAATTCTATTAAAATATGGATAAAACTAAGTAAAGGTACACACAAACACGGTGGGCAGGGAGCGATCGCGGGCAGTGGTGGCCTCCTGCTCTGCGGAGGGCGGTGGAGGGGGTCGGTGGAGTTGTTCCGGGAACTTTTGTTCTGGATCCAATCTGCTGCTGGCGAGTCCAGGTGGTAGTGACTTGCCTAAGCCCATCGTCTACCGCCTTGTCAGGGGACCTTCGGACGTTCCGAACGGGATATATCGGACGTCTGGCATACAGGTTCCCTAGGCGGTCGGCCCGTCTGGTGCTCCCGATGCACCGGTTAGCGGAGGGGTTCTTCTACTTTGAGGGGTCCCTATCCGAAGGAGGTGTTCTCTGGGATCAGAGCTGTCGGCGGGGATAGGGGCAATGTGTACAACGATACCCTGTCCTTGCCATCGGCAGCGTGGTGGAGCACACACTCGTTTAAGTCGGTGCGAAGCCGCCTGTCCCCTTCGGGCGGCTGTACCCATAAGGGGTTTTCCTGTATAAAAAAAAACAAATATGTACACACGAGGTAAAATTATTGCCTGAGAAAAATTGGATATTATAGCCATCACTTTTTTTTATTTATTTTTATTAAGTTCCTTCCTACTAATATTATAAATGGGAAAGTTTGTGAGTATGGGTGTATGTTTGTTGCTCTTTCACGGCGAATCCGTAGGAGCAATATCGATGAAATTTGGCACAATTATTACTTATATACCGGGGTAACATATAAATTCAAATTCGAATTCAAAATCAAATTACGTTATTGGCAAAAAAACATGGTAACAAAGGTGTAATAAAATAGTAATAGTGACAATACGTTTAGTCATTTAGCTGACATGCAAATATTATTAAACATTATAGGCTATAGTGACATGAAGTTTTCTTAAAAGCTTTTTTAACTTGATTTGTATATTTATTACTAGCAATCGCCTGCGGCTTCGCACGCTTGCAACGATTAAAACCGTAATATAGTCGTTTGATAACGACAAAAATGGTTAAGTGTGTTAACTTTAAAAGCTAGACATATGCTGTCGCAGAGTTTTATTTAGAACTTTTAGAGGGGAACAATTTTGTATTGGAAAGCTTTAAATTATGCCGTTTTTTTACTATTTTTTATTGCTGCTCCACTCTAAGTTGAATATGACTGGTGTTATATAGCCTTCCTCGATAAATGGACTACTTTACTCTTAAATATTTGTTTCAAATCGGACCAGTAGTTCTGAGATTAGCGCCTTCAAACAAACAACTCTTCAGCTTTATATATAAGTAAAGATTATCACGAAAACATCGAAAAATATTTTTTTTGCGTTCAAATGAAGTGGGCCATAAATTATTCGACAATACGCGTTACACACGACATATCGAATTTAACCTTTTAACCTTTAGGGCGGCTTTTATATAGAATTTACTTTTGTGTATGTTAATTGTGCCCCATTGTTTTATCCGCCTATAATAATATTTAAGATATTTACGTATAGGAAGCTATAGGTGTAGGAGAAAATACAAATTCTTGACGTCCTATGGGACCTTAAATTTTTAATAGCTTTTTATGTTTTTTACACACAAAAACTTTCGCCTTAAATAGGATCAATTAACTGTCGTGTCAAACTACCCTCAATTATAACTTATATTCTTGCTGTTCCTGAAAGCCATATTTTTAAAAAATCTAATTTGTTAGTCTGTTAGTCTAATATGTTTGTGAGTAGAATAGACCATCCAATTTCTTACCGAGGTGTCATAAAAAGCAACTAAGGTAAGTTGACCTACCGTGTGGTATCCGGTTGAGTAGAATAGACCACCCTCTTTCTTACCGAGGTGTCGTAAAATACGACTAAGGTAAGTTGACGTCAAGCAGGCAACCGGTCGTAAAAAACGTAGCCAAATCATTAGACGTGTTTAACATTTTGTGCCGACGCCACTAAGAGTAGGGGTGAGGGCAGGAGGATGATGATGTTAGTCTAGCATATAAGCTAAATTTTACAAAATTTCTTCAATATTGCTACAGCTAATTAGCCGGGAAAGCCTAAAATCAGACATACAAAATGACAGACCGACTAGAAAGTCGCTGAGACAGACTATTATTTTAAAGGTGAACCTTTAAAATAATAGTCTACTCCAGAACATGCAATATCCCGATCGACTTACCTTGAACCCAACCAAGTCAGGGCCCTTAATTAAGAGGTCAATGCACGCTGGAAGCCTTACATGGTGTAAATTTATACAAATTTTGACATTATTTAAGTGTAACTTAAGGTTGTATTTTGTTTGAAATTAGCAGAGGCATATTTGCGAATAAGGCTCCAAATTAGAAGGCCTCTGGTTTGCCTAATGGGATTATCGGGAAATGGGATCTCTTTAATTTTTTAACGACCACCCACAAAACGATCATGTTTTCACTTATGTGTTTGTTTTTATTTTTTTAGATTTTATTGCGATCGCTCTATTCCATTTTTGAAACTTACCAGTCTATGTTTATATAAAGTCAATATGAGTGAAATTAGTACAAACATTAAACGAAAAGTATTATGTTTTATCTCTTTCGCACATAAATGACAGATAGATACAAGTATTTAACAACAAGGCATGACTTTGAAAATTGGGAATTATGTAAAAGGTAATTGAATTAATTAAAATAATAATATTTAATTAATTATTAGGTACATACCTAATTTAATTTATTATTAGATATCTAATTTAATCCTTATCGTTCGAAAGGCTGGTCAGGGTACATATCACTTCACCATCATTATCCTGATGTCCTTATCCCACTCTTACATGAGATCGGCACAACATGTTGTTACATATTTGGACAATGTAAATTTAATTTCATCTTCGTATGGAGCCTTAATGGTGTTCTTGTGCCAAAGAAATTATAAAATTATTTGTCTATAATTCGCGTTTGTTAAGAAAACCCATGTTATGCCAAGTGCAGCATAATCTGTTCTCATACCTTATACAGACAGAATACAGCACTTACCACGAACCACCACCACCAACACACTACATAAACCATATACACATTCACTACGATAATCTCAATGATCATTTTGCCACGTAACCAAAGCATCGTCAGGAGATAGACTTCATTCGACGCAAAAATTTTAAATTCTCAGCCTTGCTCATGTATATCCCGCCTAGTATAGTCGACACCTCAGTACGAAATGAGGATGGTCTATTCTACTCAGCCGAATACCACACGGCAGGTCGACATACCTTAGTCGCCTCTTACGACACCTTAGTAAGAAATGAGGATGGTCTATTCTACTCAGCTTCATTCACTCATAATAGCTGCTTATACACGATTTATTAAGACGAACTCCCTAATAGTAAAAACAGTAGAAAACAGCTCATCAAAACTTGACCTAAAAAATTCCACTCATTTAAACTTAGCTTTAGATAACATTTGACATTACTTAATCATCATGCTTGAATGTTATTGCTGTTGAATTACGTTTCCAAACAAAACAGAGCCAACCTGATAATTTACAATGTCAAGGTAATTTTGTGCGTGGTTTTATCGATAATATTTGGCTAATGTTCTTCGAACTAGTGTATTCTTAGTATTTAAGCAAGATCAGTTTATTATTTAAAGCCATGTGTGATAAGCTAACAGTTGCTAAATGTTTAATCGATGCAATTAGATGGTGACTCAATAACGGGCAATAAGTAATGTTTAGTACATACTTTAGCGAATTGGAAATTTACAAAAAGTCCGCGAGTACGTATCTATCTCTTATGGTTAACTCACAATAACTACTGTTAAAGAAGGTCCAGAAGTGAGTAATAATTAAACCCTGAACTATAATTCAACTTGTATTACCGCACTCGTAATTAATACATCTCCCAAAGCAAACGTCACATCTCACAAGATGACTTGTCATTCCATTGCCATCGCAATTTCCATTTGTTATTGCCCACTACGCCGGGCTCTCGGCTGTTTTCGTAGGACGCTAGGTGACAGGGATCTGGGGCGAGTTCGCTATACATCAGACTGACTGGTAACACGCACGATGGCAACGACCTCTTGTAATAACCGTTTACACTACTTTTATGTTCAAAATTTTCAAAAGTAATGAAAATATAATTTTGCTATATTATAGTATAGGTACCTGGGTGACCGTGCCTTGCTTGGTAATTTTTTAAAGGATATAAAAAAATGCAATTAAAAAAAATGTGACACGTGGGACTCGAGCCCGGGTTTTGAAATTTATTTGGTTTGCCCGTTTCCCATTAGGCTATCGCAGCATTACTTTTACCAGCTAAATATATCATTTGCATTCAACATCTATATTTTAGCATAGCAACAGGGAGAAACGTATTTTTTTTAAATGAAACCTAGCGATTTATTCTTCCCCTCCATAGGTTCTCTATGCTGAATTTCTTGAATATTAAAGATTATATTTTCATTACTTTTGTATTATGGACCTTCTAGATGTAATGCCTAATTCTATAAATTATTAAATTTTTCAAATAAACACATTGATTTCTACTCGGGCGAAGCAAACAAAGCTGATATTTATTAAAAAAAGAAACTGACTTTACGTACTAAGACTGGCCCGTTGGTGCAGTGGGTAGTGACCCTGCCTTTAGCTCCACGGGTCGCGGGTTCGATTCCCGCCGAGGACCAACATTTTCTATAAATGAATTTGTTGGTCTTTGAGCTTGGGTGTATATTTGTATTTAAGTATGTTTAAAAAATATATAAGTATATATTCACCAGTTGTCTGTGCCATAACACAAGTATTAATTTACTTCCTTTGGGGATGGATGACTGTGTGTTATCTATCCCATATATTTATTTATTTTTTATTATTCGTGTCTTGTTTTTTCAAATTTTTTGATGGCAACCCTGTGCAATGTCGAGGTCAGCTGGAGCGTGATTTCAATTGAATCAAGCGCATGCCCACTAAAATAACCATTATCATGAACGCCCCTAGACTTGTTGTTGCAGTTCCGTACATGTTTCAACTCGTCACTTCATTGCTCCGTTTATGCAATATATTTTTCTCGGTTGGCGTAGCATAGTATTCGGATGCACACTGAAAACTGTTCCTATTTACTATTGAATTTGTTAAACATGTTTACAATATGTCTCGCCGTGTGGTATCCGGCTGAATAGAATAAATAGTACCACCCTCATTTTTTACCGAGGTGTTGTAAAAGGTGACTAAGGTAAGTCGACCCGCCGTGTGGTATCCGGCTGAGTAGAATAGACCAACCACATTTCTTACCGAGGTGTCGTAAAAGGCGACTAAGGTAAGTTGACCCACCGTGTGGTATCCGGTTTAGTAGAATAGACCATGTTTGATGACAGCATGTTTATAACATGTTGTGCCGACCCCACTTAGAGTGGGATAAGGGCAGGAAGATGATGATGTTCACAATATTTCATATCTTAAAAACTCAAACTTATTTCGTATTTGGTTGACTATTTATGATTATTACTTAAGTAAATATATATCAGTGGACCAGAAACTTCCGGATTCTTAGTATAGGTATAGTTTATTTTTAGTTGATCGTACCACATGTATCGCATTGAGTACACCCGACCCCTGCACCATGGGTCAAGATGGGTCTGGATGTCCATTACCAAAAATCCAGTAAATGTCATTCATTTCATTCATTCTCCTGCCCTTAACCCCTTTAAGTGAGGTCGACAAAGCATGTTTTAAATGTTGTAACATGATTCGAATAGGTAATATACGACCGGCCGCCTGCTGATCTCAACTTACCTTAGTTGCCTTTTACAACACCTAGTTAAGGTATCTTCCTCTTCTTTGTCAACCGATGGACGTCCACTGCTGGACATATGTCTCTTAATGAGATCTCCACACCACACGATCTTGTGCCACTTGTATCCAGCGGCTCTCCGCGACCCGTTTTGAGGTTGTCAGTCCATCTTGTGGGGGTCTACCGAAATTGCGATTTCTGGTGCCGGGTCGCCATTCTAATACCTTGGGACCCCAACGTTCATCGGTTATAAGCACTATGTGCTCCGCCCATCGCCATTTCAGCTTCGCGACACGCTGAGCTTTATTAGTAGCTCTGGTTCTTCTACGGATCTCCTCATTTCTGATTTGATCACGTAGGTAGAGATGAGTGACTCTGAGCCTTCTTATGAGGTCCATAGTCAGGGACCGCGTTTCAGATCTGTAATCACTTGCCAGTGATGACTGGTAAGGTATAAGGGTGGTCTATTCTACTCAGCTGAATACCACACGGCGGATCAATTTACCTTAACCGCCTTTTACGACTCCTCTGTAACAAATGAGGATGGTCTATTCTACTCAGCCGGATACCACACGGCGGCTTCAGTAAATGTCACGAATAAGTACTATTTGTGTAGAAGTTACAATAAAATTATTTAGCTGTATTCCGCGTTTGTTAAGAGAATATGCAATGCTAATGTATGAAGCAGGCAACAATCACATACCACATACATGCAGGACAAGCCGTCACACGTATTTCAAGACGCCGAAGATACATTTATTTATTTAGTACATGTATTCTCTAAACAAACGCGGATTACAGCAAAGTAATTTTATTGTAACTTCTGTTCTATAGAGTTCCTCAAAGTAACGCCTGCTTCTATAAATCATTGCTATTTGTGAATTGCGCATTATTGATTGAATGACTGACTAGTGTTCTTGATCATTACTTTTTGTCGATTATTGTTCGCCACTGTGACCTAGAACGATAAATACAGTTTACACTTTCGAATTTTTTTTTATTGCCTCGCGATTGTTGACGAGTGTCCATTTTGATTATGGCTTTATCGTTGTGAGTGACTCGATATTAAATGTGAATCTATCTTATAATACTAGTTTTTACCTGCGACTTCGTTTTAGTTTAAAAAGTGCGCCTACCGTCCCTGGTGTCTTATACTTTGAATAGTCAAATATTTTAAAAGAAGCGAAGCTGAAGAGTTAGTTTGTTTCATTGTTTTAACGCTCTAATCTCAGGAACTACTGGACCGATTTGAAAAATTCTCTCAGTGTAAGATAGTCCATTTATCGAGGAAGGCTATATAACGTTCCGTTAAGATGAATAGGAGAGGAGCAGTAATAAAAAATATTACGAAAACGGGAAAATTTAAAGCTTTCCTTGCGTGCGCTGAGTAGACGGTGATTCAAAAATCATGTGTTACAAAATTGTACCTCTCTAAAAGTTCAAAATAAAAGTTCGCGACAGATAATGTCTAGTTTATAAGGTTAACCTACTTTAACCATTTGTTATGATTATTAAAAGACTATATTACGGTTTTAATCTTAACTCGGGCAGAGCCGCTGGCGATTGCTAGTAAATACATAAAACTCTTTAACATTACAAATATTTCGCGGACGACAGCGTGACAATTCGCATTATATCTCGCAAGCGAAGGTCTCTGGCACTTGAGAGGCGTAAGTAATGTTTTTGTTTTGGTTACAAGGTCTGTAAGGTAATCGGCAGTAGGCACGTCAGTTAAGTTACGTCATTTAACTTTATACGGCAAACGTGAATACATGCGTATTCCACGGTAAAGTTGATACATTTATCTGACGTGATTTACAAGGAAATCGTGTGTATCTTTAGACCCTGTAATTGCATTATCCCTTTTCATCATCTTCTTACCCTTATCCCACTTTAAGTGGGGTCGGCACATGTTATAAATATGTTGTCACACGATTTGGCTACGTTTTTATGACCGGCCACCTGCTTGACGTCAACTTACCTCAATCGTATTTTACGACACCTCGGTTAGAAATGAGGTTGGTCTATTCTACTCAGCCGGATACCACACGGCGGGTCGACTTACCTTAGTCACCTTTTACGACAACTCGGTTAGAAATAAGGGTGGTACTATTCTATTCAGCCGGATACCACACGGCGGGAATTGCATTATCCCTTATTTTTATTTTTACTAGTTGTGTCTGCGCCTTCCTATCCTATTTTGGAAATCAGTATATTTAATGGAAATTTTAGACGTAAAACGAATTATTGGAAGTAACTATAAGAGATAGAGCCATGCTGTCGCGGACTGTGCTAGACTGATTTGAAAAATTCTTTGAGTGTAAGATTGTCCATTTATCGAGAAAGGCTATAGGCTGTATAACATCACGCTAAGATGAATAAGCGAGGAGCAGCAATCAAAAATATTATAAAAAACGGTAAAATTTAAAGCTTTCCTTGCGTGCGCTAAGTAAACGGTGTAAGTTATTAAAAAATCATGTATTACAAAATTGTTTCCTTCTCAAAGTTCTAAATAAAAGTCTGCGACAGCATATGGCTAGCTTTTAAAGTTAACCCACTTTAACTATTTCTTATGGTTATCACAGGACTATATTACGGTTTGTTCGATATTTCAAACATAAATTCGAGGAATTAGAAAAAGACTATTCTTCTAATGTCCTTTATTTGATAGATTGCAGGTTTTGTACAATTTAGTTAAATTAGCAGCTTCAAGTTGTTGCCTCTCTAGCTAATATCCGTGATTTTGAAATTTTTAAAAAGTCCATAGACTATTGTCACATAATAGTAATTAGGCGCAGTCCGCACTAGGCGCAAACACGGTTTTTATTTTTCCACGCAGACGGAGCCGTTGCTAGTATGTATATATACAACATTAACTCATTTAAATATTAAAGATATACGTCTCAATGTCGCATACATTTAGACGAATATATAACCGACTAAATAAATATAAATATTTTAAATCGGCGCCTCGTGAATAATGTTCCAACACGTGTTATGATAATGGCACCTCAGAAGGTTTTCGTCTACATTAAAACAAAAAAACAACTTCCTGACATTTAAATCTAATTCTGGATAATCTTGAATACATTGGATTTGAATAAAATACTACTTTGGTATTAACACCGGTCGAATATTTTTCCAGTTCGTTAACGAGTCGCTTCTATTTGGGATTCCCCTGCGATTTTCCTTCTATATTACTGTTTGGTTTCACCATACATTCATCATATTGTGTATAGCATAGGTAGTATTAATGGTAATTAAAATGACTCAAGCTGTGCCACCGTGTGGTATCAGACTTAGCAGAATAGTCCACCCTCGTTTCTTATCAAGTTGACGTAAAAGGCATCTAAGGTAACTGGAATCATCGTATGGTATCCGGTTAAATAGAATAGACCACACTTTTTTATTACCGAGGTGTCGTAAAAGGCGATTAAGGTAAGTTGACCCGCCGTGTGGTATCCGGTTAAGTAGAATAGATCACTCTCATTTATTACCGAGGTGTCGTAAAAGGGGACTAAGGTAAGTTGACCCGCCGTGTGGTATCCGGCTGAGTAGAATAGACCACCCTCATTTCTTATCGAGGTGTCGTAAAAAGCGAATAAGGTAGGTTGACCTGCCGTGTGGTATCCGGTTGAGTACAATAGAACACCCTCATTTGTTATTGAGTTGTCGTAAAAGGCGACTAAGGTAAGTTGGCTCGCCGTGTGGTATCCGGCTGAGTAGAATAGACCACCCTCATTTCTTACCGAGGTGTCGTAAAAAGCGAATAAGGTAAGTTGATCTGCCGTGTGGTATCCGGTTAAGTAGAATAGACCACCCTCATTTCTTACCGAGTTGTCGTTAAAGGCGACTAAAGTCTGAAGTCCTACCTTGACTTCAGGTAGGCGGCCGGTCGTAAAATACGTAGCCAAATCATGTGACCACATGCTTATAACATGTTGTGCCGACCTAACTTACAGTGGGAATGATGATTGGTTTAACGGATTAGCTGTGAAACTAATGTAATTAGTCCATAGCCTTTTTTCTATAATAACATTCTTTTTATATAATTTATTTTATCACTAAGCCACATGGTTGAAAAGAATCTGTCATCAATAAGAATATTTCAATGTTTATGGTCACGTTTTCGGACCGTCGTTTCCCAAAAACAGCTTAACATAATCATATTCAATATGTTTTATTCAATGTTGTTACTAATACTTATCATTCTAAATCGGTTCTTCAGTATCGGCGATTATCAGTGATTGTGTGATCGTCTATAGTCGGTACGATCATCGTGCAAGTGTCTTATTTTAAGAAAACTATGGATAAATCACTGACTCCTGTTTATTTAATTAATTTAAATTGGACATAAATATAGGAAATTATTGCTAATACCAAAATAAGTTTCCACTTATTACTAATACACATAATATATACACATTGCATTACACATAATAGTTTAATTTATTGTCCAATTTATTTTTTCACGGTATCCTATGCTAATAATTCTTGTATGTAGGGAATAGATTATTTTTAGACAATAGTTTTAGTTGAATAAATGTTAATAAAAGTTTTAGTACTACATCTGTCTGTTTGTTAATCAAATACAATTTCAAAATATTCTTTATTCAAATAAACTTGTAAACAAGTACTTTTAAATCGTCAATTCTACTGCTGGTTCGGAAAGCTGTTTCTACCGAGAAGAGCTAAGAAACTCGGCGGTTGCTCTTTTCAACATAATACTTATAACTAGTTACATTAAATCATTACTATCTTGTACAGGGTCGGACAGTAGCTATATCCACGTATTCTTATCGTCCAAATAATCCTCAACAGTATAGTAGGCTTTTTGTATCAGCCTCTCTTTAATAGTGTTTTTAAACTGCAATTGTGGCAAAGCTGAAATTGATTGCGGAATTTTATTATAGAATCTTATATCCAAACCCACAAACGAATTTCGTACCTATGCAAGGCGCAAAGCAGGAGCCGCTAGCTTACCTATTTCCTTTAACTTCTCTCGCAGGGAATCACGCGGACTTATATCGTACGTAGTTGTTTATAAAAGCATGCCGTGTCTACTTATAAGTGAAATTATATGCAATTAGCAAATAAGACCAAGTATTTATGGATTAACAAACGTGTAATTTTGTTGGTATGCCAAATAAATAAATAAAAGTGTCCCCACTATCGGCCGTATTATCATACGATGGATAAGATCATATGTAACACTCAGCGATTCCTTTTGATGGGTATCCGAAAAAGCGAAGTTCCCGGGTTCTACGCGATCGTAGGCGATCACAGATGATTGGCGAGTACAGCTTAGTATACTCTCTACATTGTGCTCGTGCTTAATCGTTTGTAATCGACGATTATGAATAAGCTCAAACATTTAACGGATTACAAATGCTTAACGGATTTTTGTACGGTTATTACTGTAGTGCGATTCTTCCGGAAGGTTTAGGTTAATAGTACATTACGGTTTTATGTAAATAATGTCAAAAAGGTCGCGCAGTTTAAAAAAATCTTGCTTGGGAGCTTTAATCGCGTGGGCCGCGTTAACTAAAAGAGACACTATCATAATGTTCTAGAGAATTGTAGATCTACAAAAATACTGTAATAAATCCGCGATTGTATGTCTCTATCTCTTATAGTTAACTCACAAAAATTTAAAACCTCTAAAATTTCAATTTCAAATATAAGGTTATTTTTGAGATTAACGAATAAAATAAAGGAATTTATCAGGTAAACATTTTGTTAACCAATTCATTTTAATTGGCAGGTAGAGCTATTTTTATATAATATTATTGAACGTATGGATCTGATAAAACAGTAATTTAAACAAATGTCAGCCATTTGTCTGATCGGATGACTTGTTTGTATTATCCCATCATAACGATAATAACGTGAGCTTTCGATTTTACAGTCTAGTTTTTATTGAAAACAGGTTTTTTGTTTGTCGCAAGGATTTTGATCCTTGCTAAACTGGATCTCAAGTTTCTGTTTATTCGTGCGTCCACAATTTTGGGTTCGAGTGAAAAGTTTTGTTTTTTTACTAATGTACAGCACGACGTCTGTTTATTATTTGTAATAACAGTAAGAATTTCTTTAATATTCCACCGCTGGGAAAAACTTAGTTTTTTTGGTATAGGTATCCTAAGATGTATTAGTTAAACGAATGACGATATGTCCAATTTGATTTGTTTAATTTCATTGTTAAGCTTTCGTAATGGGCCATTGAAATCCAATACTAGATTTTGGTGCCAAATTTTACGTAAAAAGCAAATTATTTTTGCTAAAACCTATTATTTAAATTTCTTAAAAGAACAGTTCATTTTTAATATTTAAAGTTATGTTTATTACAAAGGGGGCCATAAGAATTTTCGCAAGGCTAAGGTGGTACGGCGCAAAAAAGGATGGAAGACACTGGCATATAGCAACACGAACACAAAATCATTGTGAAATGCAAAAGACACAAAAAAAGATACGTCATTAACGAGATAAGCCATCCTTTTTAACCGGATTGCAATTGCAGGACCGGTTTTTATTTACGAAAATCTTTTTTGGATATGTTGAATCATCGTGCCGAAGACACCGAGAGAGTGTAACAGCCGTTCTGAACGTGAATGCACTTGCGTGTTTCTAAAAATTATATTTTGAAAGTGTATTGTGTTTTTGAGTGAGTTGCGATGATGTCAATGTTCTACTACCTTTACAAGGTAATGTTTTACCATCAATATTTTAGTTATGCTGTGGTAGCCCACCGGTAACACCGCGCGACTCTTTCGAGGAGGTCACGCGTTCGAACCCGGGCAGACACCAATGAGTTTTTCTGTTAAAACTTATGTGTCTAATTGATAATTGCAATTTATCACACGCTTTTCGGTGAAGGAAAACATTGTGAGGAAACCTGCATATCTCTAGAGAATTCTGGAGATATGTGTAACCAACCGATCCCTATTGGAGCAGCGTGGTAGGTCTTAGCTCCAATCCTTCTCTCTAAAAAAGGGAGAGAAGAAGCCTATTCTCAGCAGTGGGATAGTAACAGGTCGCTACTTACTTACTTTTTTATTTTAGTTATGTGATTAAATAAGTGTTAAATATAAATGGATATGTGATTAGAGTGTGGTATCCGGCTGAGCAGAATATACCACCCTCTTTCTTACCGATGTGTCGTAAAAGGTGACTAAGGTAAGTTAACGTCAGGCAATCGGCCGGTCGTAAAATATGATGATACATAGCCAAATCATGTAACATGTTTACAACATGTCATAACGAACCCACTAAGAGTGGAATAAGTGACAGGAGGATGAGGATGATGAAGATGAAGTAATTGCATTTACTTTTTTACTTTCTAGTGCACTCTTTGATTAATGTCTTTGCGTTAAAATTGTTGTATATATAAATAGGCTATAGCCTATAGCCTTCCTCAATAAACGAACTATCTTACACTGAAATAGTTTTTCAAATCGGTCCAGTAGTTCCTGAGATTAGCGCGTTCAAACAAACAATCAATCAATCAATCAAACAAACCAACTCTTCAGCTCTTCTCTTATATATTAGTATAGATAAACTTTAGTTTTTAATATTCGATATGTATTGCGTGTGTCGGCTACTAATATTTTAACGTAATATACATCATCGATAAAGTTTGCAAAAGTTTTCGTTTCTGGCAGCCAGCCAAGCGATCTTGAAAATTGTACGTTAGCCTTGAGATGTAGGTAATAGAGAAAACGCTTGAGAACGGCAATTTGTAGTCGGCAAATCGTTAGGGGTAATTCCGGGCGTCTCGGTACGGGGTCTATCGGACGCCCATCTGAAAAGGTCCCCTAGGCGGTCGATGCATCTGGTGCTCCCGATGCATCGATTAGCGGAGGGAGGGGCCATTTTTAGAGAGGCGCTGACCCAGAGGTGGCGTACTCTGGGGTTCAGAGTTGCTGCTGGTGGGGATGGGGGCAATGTGTACAACGGTACCCTGTCCCCGCCACCAACAGCGTGGTGGAGCACTGTCAGGTTTTTAGTCGGTGAGTGTCCGACATACCCGCCGCTCGTCCTCGTCGGCCGGTGATGACCCATAATCGGTTTTCCTGATGGGTAATAAGTCTATATATTATTGAGAAGTACCTCGCAAGTTTCTTTGAACACTAACGATATTCTAGCCTAAGAGCCCGTGAACCGGGACCTTCGTCATTTTATGTCTGAAAGTTTGTCAGCGCATGCTTACCAATACAGCTAAGATGCTACATTATTAAATTTGGGTCATCGTGGCTTTTCCCGTGCTCGTGAATCGTGCCCGGGTTTATACCTGTGAACCTCTTGAAAGAATGACCTGTCTCACCGCTGGACTATCACAGCTTGATGTCATAACGTGCTCTCAATTTATGAGTGGTTAAAGTGGGTTAACCTTAAACCTTTGTTCCGAACGGGGTTTAATGGGACCGCGGCGGTCTATACATCTGGTGCTACCGATGCATCGTCCAGCGGAGGTAGTGGCCACTTTTAGAGAGACCCCGACCCAGAGGTGGCGCACTCTGGGGTACAGAGTTGCTGCTGACGGAGATGGGGGCAATGTCTTCATAGGTACCCTATCCTCGCCACCAGCAGCGTGGTGGAGCACACAGATTGTTTTAGTTGGTGGGAGTCCGACATAATCGTCGTCTGTCCCCGTCGGGCGGCGGTACCTATAAGGGGTTTTTTTCCAGTCTAAAAAAAAAACAAAAAAGAGTTAACCTTAAAAGCTAGACATATGCAAGGGATAACAATTTTGTAAACACATGTTTTTTTAATAACTAACACCGTTTACTCAGCGCACCTAAATAAAGATTTAAATTTTGCCGTTTTCGTAATATTATTTATTGCTGCTCTTCTCTTATTCATCTTAGCGTGATGATATAGCCTTCCTAACGTCATAAAGTCATCTCAATTTATAAGTCACAAACAATTTTATTCTATGAATCGTTACTGCTAACTGAAAAATATAGCCGCTCCAAAACCGTACATCACGAACGCTAAAACAAACAAATAACGGTTCGTTGGTAATAGATTTGTTATTTTTTTCCGGATCGTGATTCGATACGATTCTTTTTGTAGTAAAGTAACGGCCTGTTACTATCCCACTCCCGAGCATAAGCCTCCTCTCTGCGTTTTTAGAGAGACGGATTGGAGCTAAGACCTACCACGTTTCTCCAATGCGGATTGGTAGGTTACAGATATCCCCAGAATTCTCTAGAGATATGTAGGTTTCCTCATGATGTTTTCCTTCACCGAAAAGCGTGTGATAAATTGCAATTATCAATAGGACACATAAGTTTTTAATAGAAACTCATTGGTGCCAGCCCGGGGTTTGAACCCGAGAATCCTCGAAAGAGTCACACGGTGTTACGGCTGGGCTATGATTGCTTACGTAGTAATAATGATTAATTGTAAGTATCGATTTTTGGATCCCCCTACACTGGCGTAGCTAGGTAACTAAAAAAAGACTAGGGCCCCAACTAAAGCACTTAAAATAGTTTGTATTAAAGCCTCTTAAAGGAATAGTCCACAAGTTTAAAGTCGCTCAGCGTGCTATGGAGCGAGGTATATTCGGAGTGTCTCTCAAGGACCAAATCAGATATGAGATTTTCCGCGAGAGAACCAGTATAACCGACGTAGCTAGCAGAATAAGCAAGCTGAAATGGCAGTGGGCCGGTCACGTCTGTCGCAGGACTAATGGCCGTTGGAGCACAAGAGTCCTGGAGTGGAGACCGCGTCTTAGCAAACGCAGCGTAGGGCGTCCACGTCTCGCTAGACCGACGACAACAAAAAGGTTATTGGGGCCAGGTGAATGCGCATTGCGGACAACCGGGATGTCTGGCGCAGACATGAGGAGGCCTATGTCCAGCAGTGGACTGCAATAGGCTGATGGATGGAAAGCCTCCTTCCCGTAATCTGGTTTATTTATATTTCGAATGAAGGAGAAATATTCACTATTTTAAGTTTGAGGGCCTAGGACCATAGCCCCGTCTAGCCCTGCGATAGCTTCACCACTGACCTATTAGGAATATATACACTCTAGCATTTATAAAAATTGAGAAATGAAAATAAAGTAGTAATATACTGTATTGTATGTAACAACAACTTTGTTTTTATCGGCATTGACATTGAGTTTTAATTACTTTGTTCATAAAGATAACGGTACATCTACTGATAAGCCGTAATATTAGATAAAAAGATTATTTTTTTCCGTTGTGTCAGATACTGTTATGATTACAAAGACTATTTCCATATTATTGTTCCATCCAAATAAACCCATTCCAACACCCTCATAAACATTACTTATATTAAAAACAAACGTCCCTTATACTAGTAACTACTCTATACACTCCATACATTCTGAACGGCGTTTATCGGACGCCCACCCTTTTAAGGTCCCCGAGACGGTCGATACATCTGGTGCTCCTGATGCATCGTCTAGCGTAGGGAGACACCCAGCTCAGAGGTGACGCACTCTGGGGCTCAGAGTTGCTGCTGGCGGGGATGGGGGCAATGTGTACAACGGTACCCTGTCCCCGCCACCAGCAGCGTGGTGGAGCACTGTCAGATTTTTAGTCGGTGAGAGTCCGACATACCCGCCGCTCGTTCCCGTTGGGCGGTGACGACCCATAATGGGTTTTCCTGACATAAAAAAAATCACACAAATAACATATACTTTTTATATTGCAAATGGTCCAAATTATTGAAACAGGTCAAATGTGAATGTTAATGAGTTTAGATATGGCTATGGACGAACACTATCGAATACTACGGCAGAACAGTTTCAGTTACATTCAAATCTCTTTTGTTACAGAGGGACGACCGTTCATTACTAGCGCAGTTTTTCTTTGCCGACGACGCTTTGAACATGATTGCGGCGGAGTTAGACTCGTTCGACGGCCGAAAAGACCCCGAGAGATGTTCAACGCTCGTCAATCAACTACGGCATGCACAGGTTAGTTATGATATATAACGAACGCTCAGTAATGTGACCGAATTCGAAAAAGTTGCTTTGCGGCAAATTGTTATAAAGCGTAGCGCATACAAAACTTTTGCAAGTTTTCTATTATGTATTATTTACTAGCATACTATATAGAGTCCATAGATTTAGATACTAAATTAAATGTAAACATGTCAAAAAAAGATTCTTTTGGTAAGCAGTATTAAATTAATTAATTAAGTATTAAATCACCATCATATTCTGCTGCCCTTATCCCACTCTATGTGGGGTTGGCACAACATGTTATGAACATGTTGTAACATGATTTGGCTTAGATTTTATACGACCGGCCGCCTGCCTGACGTAAATTTACCTTAGTCGCCTTTAACGACACCTCTGTAAGAAATGAGGGTGGTCTATTCTACTCAGCCGGATACCACGCGGCGCTTGCCTTAGTTCTTTGTGTCATCATCACTCTCTTACCCTTATCTCACTCTAAGTTGGGTCGGCATAATATATGTCTTCTTCTTCCATTCTCCTCTATCATTCGTCAACTCTGGTGCCACTCCTTTAACATGCATATAATTTTTCACACAATAAATCCATCTTTTTTTCGGCCTCCCCCTAGTCAAACATCCATCCACATTCATATTTAAAACTCTTTTGGTCACATGATTTTCATCCCTCCTCATTACATGACCATACCAACTTAGTCTCGCACTTCTCATCTGTTCTGTAAAGGGCGCAACTTTCAGACTTCCCCTGATATATACCTTATTTCTTTGTGTAAATAATATTATTGTATTAAAATATTTCTCACACCTGAGTCTTATGGTTTCGTTTGCATCGAGTATAGGTTCTGTACCATTTGATTCAATCGGCCAGATAGTGTGCGGTTGGTTTAACGCGTGGTGTCGATAACTAGACGAGTCATGTACACTCGACACGCGATATCAGTGTAATATCATATCGGTTCGTGTGGTTCGTATGTTTTGCGGCCGAACGATATCGCTGTTATAAATAAGGTTCTAAATTTAAATATTGGCAGGCTTTTTCTTTTATTGACGGATACAAAATTCAAAATATTCTTTATTCAAATAAACTTGTAAACAAGTGCTTATGAATCGTCAAATCTACTGCTGGTTCGGAAAGCTGTTCCTACCGAGAAGAGTGTGCGATTGGTTTAACGCGTGGTGTCGATGAGTAGACGAGTCATGTACACTCGACACGCGATATCAGTGTAATATCATATCGGTTCGTGTGGTTCGTGTGGTTCGTATGTTTGCGGCCGAACGATATCGCTGTTATAAATAAAGTTCTAAATTTAAATATTGGTAGGCTTTTTCTTTTATTGACGGATACAAAATTCATATTCAAAATATTCTTTATTCAAATAAACTTGTAAACAAGTGCTTTTGAATCATTAACTCTATTGCTGGTTCGGAAAGCTGTTTCTACCGAGAAGAGCCAGCAAGAAACTCGGCGGTTGCTCTTTTAAAAATATAATTCTTATTACAGTCTTGTACAGTCGTAGAGTAGTTATATCTACATATTGTTATCTTCTAAGTAATCCTCAACAGTATAGTAGGCTTTCTGTATCAGCCTCTTTTTAACAGTGTTTTTAAACTGCTGTAATGGCAAAATTGATTGCGGAATTTTATTATAGAATCATGCATCCAAATCCACAAACGATTTACGCAATTTTGCTAATGACATTGATCCTCCAGCCCTTATCCCACTCTAAGTGGGGTTAGCACAACATGTTATAAACATGTTGTCACATAATTTGGCTAAGTATTTTACAACCAGCCGCCTGCCTAACATCAACTTAAGATGACCTTTGTACGCTTTTTTTACCAATAATGATTTTTCCAACATTTTTTTTTATGGTACATAAATAAATAAATAAATAAACTTATCTGGGTCGTATTTTACGACACCTCGGTAAGAGAGAGGGTGGTCTATTCTACTCAACCGGATACCACACGGTGGGTCAATTTACCTTAATCGCCTTTTACTTTACAAATATTTTGATCGTTTTCCCACGCACACCTACGTATTAGAGATTCGATTTGTTGCCTAAAATTGGTGACTAATAAATACAAACAGCCTTTGTTCTTTCGTTCTAATTCACAACTCCCCTTAACTTGATAAGCGCAATTAATCGATCGATTACAATACTGTTTATACCCGTTGAGTCATGAAATGCCGTTAGAAATATCCATAATATATGTTATAGGCATATAAACCGTTTAACATATAAACATATCGATTATCCCATGCTGCAACCCAAGTTCATCGACTAACTCCACTGACGTGAGCCAAGACGTGGTCTCCACTCCAGAACTCTTTTGCTCCAACGGCCATCAGTCCTGCGACAGACGTGACCGGCCCACTGCCACTTCAGCTTGCTTATTCTGCCAGCTACGTCGGTTACTCTGGTTCTCCTCCTGGAGACACTCCGAGCATAGCTCGCTCCATAGCACGTTAAGCGACTTTAAACTTGTGGATTAGTCCTGTAGGAGGCTTTAATACAAACAATTTTAAGTACTTTAGTTGGGGCCCTAGTCTATTTTAGTTACTTAGCTACGCCACTGTAGGAGGTCAAAAAATTGATACTTGCAATTAATTATTATTACTATGTAACCTGTGATTGCCCAGCGGTGTGACCGTGCGACTCTTTCGAGAGGACCACGAGTTCAAACCCCGGCAGGCACCAATTAGTTTTTCTATTAAAACGTATGTGTCTAATTGATAATTACAATTTATCACACGCTTTTAGGTGAAGGAAAACATCGTTAGGAAACCTGCATATCTCTAGAGAAATCTGGGAATATGTGTAAACTACCAATTCGCATTGGAGCCGCGTGGTAGGTCTTTGCTCCAACCTTTCTCTCCAGGAACGGAGAGAGGAGGCATATGCCCAGTGGGATCGTAACAGGCCGTTACTTTTTTATTGCGGCTACTAATCTACCGAAACAGTATTACCGACGCTAGAAGAAGAGCATTTGCTCTACTTTTCGCTTTTTGCAACCTCGAAGATGCTTCTGCGCTCGCCGTTAGGACTAATAGCTTATAGGCGGTTCGCGAAAAAACCATCAAATTCTACAATAAATTTCCGCAATCCATAGTAGATCAGTCTACAGAAAGGTTTAAATTAAGTATAAGATATATATTTATACGTAGAGTATATTACAAAATTTAAGATTACATATTTGGACGATAAAAAAGCCTGGATATGAAAATCCTTTCAGCTTCATACAAGACTGCAGTTTAATAATGTAAAATTGAAAATGTTTAAAAGATTGACCGCCGAGTTTCTTTCTGGTTCTTCTCGGTAAGAGCAACATTCCGAACCAGTTGTAGCTTCATTAAAGATATTGATCCTTGACGATTTAAAAGTGCTTAAAAGAGCTTCTTTGAATAAATATTCATTTGATTTGATTTGACTTCTGTTATTTAGTAGTAACTGAATGAAAATCTGGACTGTTTATCTTCCTGCCCTTATCCCACTCTAAGTGGAGTCGGCACAACATGTTATAAAAATGCTGTCACATTATTTGGCTGCGTTTTATCGACCGGCCGCCTGCCTGACGTCAACTTACCTCTGTCGTATTTTACGACACCTCGGTAAAAAAGAGGGTGGTCTATTCTACAAAACCGGATACCACACGTTGGGTCAATTTACCTTAGTCGCCTTTTACGACACCTCGGTCAGAAATGAGGTTGGTCTATTCTACTCAGCCGGATACCCCACGGCGGGTCGTCTTACCTTAGTCGCCTTTTACTACACCTTGGTAAGAAATGAGGGTGGTACTATTCTATTCAGCCGGATACCACACGGCGTAGTAACTTAATGAACTGTTTACAGGATTATCTGCTGGGTCAATTTAAAGATTATCTGAAATTTGTATTAAATTCGGTCCAACCGTTTCGCCTATAAGGGCTATACAGATAAACATTTATTTGTATATAGATATATTATAGTGAAAGCAATCAGACGCTGCAACTGACTGCAATAAGTTATATAAACGAAGTGCGGCGGAGCTTGACTAATGAAACGGAGCGGTATTGGCAATGTGGTCGCGACGTCTGTTCGAAATACTAGATTAGACAATCGTATAGGCATATATATTTTCACTAGTAGTAGTCTTCGTTCGCGCCAACTTAAGCGTTTAAGTACAGTCAAATTCATAATATTCTTTATTCAAATAAACTTGTAAACAAGTGCTTTTGAATCGTCAACTCTACTGCTGGTTCGAAAAGTTGTTCCTACCTAAAAGAACCAGCAAGATTCTCGGCGGTTGCTCTTTTAAAAATATAAATATTATGACTAGTTACATTTCGTCATTCCTGTCTAGTACAGGTTCGAAGAGAGCTATATCTACACATTCTTATCATCTAAATAACCATTTATAGAATTAGGCGTTACTTTGCGGAGGTCCATAATACAAAAGTAATGAGAATATTATTTTGCTATAATTCGCGATAAACGAAAATATATGTAATGCTAGATGTAGAGTGTACTATTCGTTCTCATACCTGATACATGCAGAATTTGTTAGAACTCATGCACTACCCGACACCGTCGGTAAGAAATGATGGTGGTACTATTCTATTCCGTCGGATACCACACGGCGTATTGGTATGTTACACATAAGGCCAGAATTCTCTAGAGATATACAGGTTTCCTCGTGATGTTTTCCTTCACCGAAAAGCGTGTGATATATTGCAATTATAAATTAGACACATAAGCTTTAACAGAAAAACTCATTGGTGTCTGCCCGGGTTTGAACCCGTGACCTCCTCGAAGGAGTCGCACGGTGTTACCGCTGGGCTATCACAGCTGTAGCCCAGGTACTAGCTATTAATCGTTCGGCGGTCTTGTTTCACTGATAGGGGTAAAGCTACGACCAAAGCAGCCTCCTACTAGACAATATGAATAATAATAAGAAATGTTTATTAACTGAAACGGATTTAACATCTTAATTATAATCTATATATATAAAAGAAAGTTGGTCTTAGTTACACTATTTATAACTCAGTAACGGAAGAACCAATTCGGCTGAAAATTGGTGGAGAGGTTGCTTAGAACCAGGAGATCCCGTTCGACCGCATTTATTTTATCCCGTCAAGTCACTATAAAACGTGGTATATCAAAAACGACTATGACATGGAATAGGTAACAAAACATAAATGACAGCTATACGTAATTTTGTCTTTGGTTAAGTATGGTAAAAAATTTGACAATTATCAAAATAATAGCTAAAATTCACTACATAGTATAAAATTAGTCACTTTATGTATAGTTTAGATATTCCAAAGATAGCAGGGAATCTTCATGGTATAGAGTAAGGGGAATTGCTTTACTCCAAATTTAACGCGTGCGGCCACGGGCAGTAATAAATAAAACAAAACTACTGGATATAGTTTAATCATTTTTTTCACTGAGTGACATAGGCTATATATTTTATACCCGTGCGAAGCTGGAGCGGGCCACTAGTAATAAATAAATAAATAACTAAATATATAGGACACTTACACACACGGTCGTCCGTCCCCAAAGTAAGTAACTTAATACTTGTGTTATGGTAGACAGACAACTGGTGAATATATACTTATATATTTTCTAAATACATACTTAAATACAAATATACACCCAGGCTCAAAGACCAACAAATTCATTTTTAGAAAATGTTGGCCCTCGACGGGAATCGAACCCGCGACCCGCGTAGCTGAAGGCAGGGTCACTACCCACTGCTCCAACGGGCCAGTCATATAATTAAAGTTACAATGTTTATATTTACCTTATTTATGATTAAAAAAGAAGTAATTGTGGTCTCCACACTAGGTCTAGCCTGTATCGTGGAGGCCAGCTAAAACTAGTTTCCAGATTACGTTAAATATGCGCTGTTAAAGACGTTATTCTAATGCTCTAGCTTTAAGAAAAAAACATAAATACGAATTTTAAAGAAATCAGTTTAGACAATTTAGACCGCCGTGTGATACCCGGCTAAGTAGAATAATACCAACCTCATATCTTACCGAGGTGTCGTAAAAGGCGACTAAGGTAAGTTGACCCATCGTGTGGTATCTGGCTGATTAGAATGGTACCATCCTCATTTCTTACTGAGGTGTCGTAAAAGGCGACTAAGGTAAGTCGACCCATCGTGTGGTATCTGGCTGATTAGAATGGTACCATCCTCATTTCTTACTGAGGTGTCGTAAAAGGCGACTAAGGTAAGTCGACCCATCGTGTGGTATCTGGCTGATTAGAATGGTACCATCCTCATTCTTACTGAGGTGTCGTAAAAGGCGACTAAGGTAAGTCGACCCGCCGTGTGGTATCTGGCTGATTAGAATGGTACCATCCTCATTTCTTACTGAGGTGTCGTAAAAGGCGACTAAGGTAAGTCGACCCGCCGTGTGGTATCTAGCTGAGTAGAATAGACCAACCTCATTTCTTACCGAGGTGTCGTAAAAGGCGACTAAGGTAAGTCGACCCGCCGTGTGGTATCTAGCTGAGTAGAATAGACCAACCTCATTTCTTACCGAGGTGTCGTACAAGGCGACTAAGGTAAATTGATGTCAGGCAGGCGGCCGGTCGTAATAACGCAGCCAAATCATGTGACAGCACGTTTATAACATGTTGTGCCGACCCCACTTAGAGTGGGATAAGGGCAGGAGGATGATGATGAGTTTAGACAATTTAGAAATAACCATAATAAAATACGACAAAATCTATCTATATATATTAATTAGAACACGTATCTTAATGGAAAATTCTATAAATCATTTAATGCATTCGGTTCATACCGTTTATCTCAGCAAGTGCATTGTCCACACGTGCTTGTGTGTTCCTTCACAACAATGTTGCTATCAGACGCTCTTTATCGGCACATAAATAATCGTTATGCAAAGTTGTGTCTTGGCGCTACATATAGGTATTATGTCACACACGATCGAAGCGTGAAACAGGTTGGTAAAAAAGTAGTACAGATAAAAAATAAAAAACATAACGCTTTGTACTCTATACATCTTACTTTTATACTAATATTATAAAGAGGAAAAATTTGTACGTATGTTTGTAATGTTTTCACACAAAACTACTGGACCGATTTTAAAAATTCTTTCAGCAATGGAAAGCTGCATCTTTACTGAGCAACATAGGCTGTAGGAGTACAATAAATCACCCTCATTTCTTAACGAGATTTCGTCAAAGGCGACTAAGGTAATTTGAACCGTCGTGTCCACCGCGACTACGGTGGCGTCAATTTAAGTTGTAAAATATCCTTAAACATATATTATATTATTGGATTTTTTTTTATTCTATATCTGAACCCGATATATAATCCGTGAAAGCGCAACAAGCAGAAAGACTTTCGAATTTAAATGCTATGTATGAATACCGCGTCAGTGCTCAAATTTCTTTATTAATGGAAAGTACAAGTCCAAAGCAATCAGTAGAAATAAGTTTCCATGTTTAAATGGCATGGCATTTAATGGAATTAGTAGATACTAATTTAGTACTGCTAAGAAGATTTGTCTAAGAAGAATGTTAACGTATCTATTTCTTTCCAGGACAGAGTGCTCAATATAACAAGTCAGATAATGGACCAGGTATTGGGTGACGAGAGGGTGGCGAGAGGGTTCCGTGTCAAGTTTCCTGAGGACGTACTCCAAGACAACTTGGCTGGACAGCTGTGGTTCGGTGCAGAGGTGCATATCTTTATCTATCTATACTTATTATAAAACAAAGTCCTGAAGTGCAAGAGCTTCGACCAACATCTCAAGAGACTCTCGCTTAGTTGTTGGATCAACGGTAGGATCCAGAAGATTACAGAAGATTTTACCGTGCAGATTGTCAGGTTAATATCCCAGGCATTATGTAGATATATGACGTCTTTCTTCACTGGATAACGCATAATGAATCTATACATATTATAAAATAAAGACCCAAAAGCCGTCTGTCTGTACGTGATCGACATTCTCAAAATCTACTAAACTGATATAGCTACGGTTTTTACTTAATTAAAGTGCAATTCTTGAGGAATGTTTATGTTAATAGTGTATTCTCCGTAACGCCTTATTTGATGGGACTTTCACTGGAAGATAGAGGGGGTTGTGGAGCAACATATAGGCTACTTTATCCTAGAATTATCGCAGAGTCGCGATTTTGCAGGATTTTTTTTGTAACACTGATATCCATGCGCGCGAAGCCATGAGTACAGGTAATTTAGTAGCGGCCTGTTACTCTCCCACTGCTGAGAATAGGCCTCTTCTCTCCGTTTTGGGAGAGAAGGGTTGGAGCTAAGACCTACCACGCTGCGATTCAATGCGGATTGGTAGGTTACACATATCTCTAGAATTCTCTAGAGATATGCAGGTTTCCTCACGATATTTTCCTTTACCGAAAAGCGTGTGATAAATTGCAATTATCAATTACACACATAAGTTTTAACAGAAAAACTCATTGATGTCTGCCCGGGTTTTAACCTGTAACTTTCTTGAAAGAGTCGCAGCGTGTCACCGCTAGGCTATCACAGTGAAGAACAGGTAGTTAAAAATAAATAAGACACGTTGTAAGATTCCTTTTACGGCTTTTATATTGCCTCATGTTAACTGTGATTTCTACCATTACAGTGTCTAGCGGCTGGCTCCTCTATAATGAATCGCGAGGAGGAATCAGCCGCGATGCGTCCACTGGCGAAGGCGCTCACGCGAAGTCTGGAAACAGTACGATCTCTACTTCGGGAGCAGTGCCTGAGGCCACGGGGTCTCGCCTTGCAAGACCATGATGACATGTTGCATGAGAGTTTAAGAATATTTGACAGGTAAATGTGTATTATGAAAGATAGCATAATTACTTATTTATGGATTTTATACGGCTATATATTTATATGTTTAAGTAATTTGTTTAATCAGTCGTCTGTGACGACTGACGACGTCAGGCAGACGGTCGGTCGTAAAATCATGTGACAACATGTTTATAACATGTTGTGCCGACCCCACTTAGAGTAGGGATAAGGGTAGGATGATGATGATTTATCTCAAATGAGAATTTTTTGTGGTCGTCTGTACCTCCTAAGGGTGGATCTACCAACGGTGATCGATTCTTCGATTTATGTACCCTTCCATCAGCTAAAATAAAGATTTTAAATAATAATAATAATAATAATAATAATAATGTATTTATTTAAAAAGCAACAAGGGCTCATTTTGTTAGTACAGACTTATAACTATGTTAGTAACTTATTATCTACTAAAAATAAACACAAAATAAACAGAAAGAACATTATCAGAAAAAATTATTAAGACAATTTTAAATCAGCCTACTGTCGCACCAAGACATTCATGAAATGTGTATATATGGGCGACTCCATCTTACACACTAACGTATTTAGGATACTGTTAGGGCTCGAACGAAGTCTTGCTAGCAAGGATCCGGTCTTCTTCCTTATAATAGAGTAAAAATCGTCTATTCGCGCTTCGGCAAACATGCTAGAAGCCGAGCAAAACCTCGGCAGACCCAACAGTATCCTAAACCCGTTATTGTATTGCACTCTTAGTGTATCAATGGCAGCCTTAGAGTATTTGAACCACAGATTGCCTGTGTAGAAGGTCTGGCAGTACGCTTTAAAAAGTGTTAGTTTCGCTTCCACACTGCAGCGAGCGAATCTATGGGCCAACATGTTGCTTCTGGCTGCCAATGCCCGTCTTTCACGCTCGATGTCCACTTGATCATTAAGATCCTCCGTAAGATAATGGCCAAGATATTTAAATTGCGGTACGCGTTTCAGCGGTATTCCACGTAGTGCAATTACGGGTTCATATTGTACTTGTTTACGGGGGCTCTTAAAGATCAAGTACTCACTCTTCGTCACATTGTATACCAGACCATGTCTATCCACGTAATTAAGGCACGTTTCAAGCATCTGCCTAATAGAGCCAGCCGTGGGTCCTAACAAGACCATATCGTCGGCGTAGCTTATGTTGTTAATACAGGTACCATCTATCCAAATATGAAGTAAATTATAAATAACCAAAAAATAACCAAATATGAAGTAAATTATAGAATGAAAGATATTTTTAGGTAGATAAGAATGACAAACAGATAAATTTAGGTTGACATTTACCTCGGACATAATTATTTTATATATAGCTTATATTATTAGTGATGTCATACCCAGATATGTTTGTTATTTTGCTTGTTGTTATCAGAAATATTTCTATTATTGTAAATAAGTCCTACTTTTTAATCTACCGTAGTAGTATAGGGGTATTGCATATTGAAATAAGCATATCGCATATATGACATAACAAGAAACATCAATTTTTTTGTGATAAATAAATATTTTAAATTTAAACATTAAGTATATTTATATGTATATCATAGACATACGAGAGGTCACAAAAAGCTTGTGATGCCTGTGGCACGACTCAGCAGAGTTAGCAACTCATACGACGGTTTCGGTATTCGCTTCTACAATAAAATTCCGCAATCCCTACTAGACCAGTCTACAGAAAGGTTTAAATTAAGTATAAGAAATGTTCTTATATGTAAAGCATATTATAAAATTGAAGATTATTTGGATGATAAAAAAGCCCGGATTTGATGATCCTTTCAGCTTCATACAAGACTGCGGTTTAATAATGAAAAAATTGAAAATTTTTAAAAGACTGAAGAACCAGAAAGAAACTCGGCGGGAGAATCTTTCTGGTTCTCCTCGGTAAGAGCAACATTCCGAACCAGTTGTAGCTTCATTAATCATATTGATACTTGACGATTCAAAAGTGCTTGAAAGAGCTTATTTGAATAAATATTATTTTGATTTGATTTTATATATTCAAAATATTCTTTATTCAAGTAGACATGTAAACTAGTGCTTTTAAATCGTAAACTCTATTGCTGGTTCGGAAAAAGCGAGAAGTGCCAGCAAGAAATGCGGTAGTTATTTTTTTTGAAAAAATTTTTTTTTACCAGTTGTTACTGGTAAAAAAAAATATTTTCACTTCATCGCTGTCTTAAGCAAGGTCAAAAATAGCTATACACTCGCATACTTATCATTTATGTAATCCAAAACAGTATAATATCAGCCGACTTTCAATAGTTAAAAATTCTGTTAGGGTATGGCTAAAATTGATAGAGGATTTTTATTATAAAATCTTATATCACCCACAAACGAACTACGTACTTTTGAAGGCACCTAATTTGCTTATTATATGTATTGCAATTTTTTTCGTAATAATCTATATTTTATGCACAAAAAGTATGTTACGAAAATAATAAATATTATTATTATCTAACATGGAAGCGATGTCCGAACGTTCAGAGCGAATGTCCCTCGCCACAAGTTCGTTTGAAACTTCGGCCATACGTAAATTGAAGTGCCTCTTAGTTTATCACTAAATTACTATACGCTCAAGCATTTTAGTTCACTCATTTCTTTTTTACTTTTACTATTAATTTACATATCGGCACTCAAAGTTGCCACAAGTTGATTTGAAACTTCTGTCATAAGTAAATTGAAGTGCCTCTTTGAATTTCCTGTAAACACTTCGTTTAGCACTAAATCACTATACGCTCAAGCGTTTTAAAGTTCATTAAGATTTCTTTTTGACTTTTACCATTAATTTACATCATCTTCATCTTCCTGCCCTTATCCCACTCTAAATGGGGTCGGCAAAACATGTTATAAACATGCTGTCACGTTGTCATGCCTGAAATCAACTTACCTCTGTCGTATTTTACGAGATCTCGGTAAGAAATGAGGGTGGTCTATTCTACTCAGCCGGATACCACACGGTGGGTCAACTTACCTCAGTCGCCTTTTACGACACCTCAGTAAGAAATGAGGGTGGTCTATTCTACTGAGCCAGATACCACACGGTGGGTCAACTTACCTCAGTCGCCTTTTACGACACCTCGGTAAGAAATGAGGGTGGTCTTTTCTACTCAGCCAGATACCACACAGCGTTTACCATTAATTTACATATCGGCACTCAAAATTGGTATTGTTTTTCAGACTGTTTGCTGAGTTCGAACTATGTTACGTCAGTGCTATGGTCAATGTGAAGACACCCCACGAGTTTGAAGCGCAACAGCTCATCTGTGTCTTATTCTCTGAGAGTCTGCGGAGAGCGTTGAAACAAAACCTCCTTACTCAGGAACAGGTAAGTTTGAATATTAGTTAATCTATACTTACCTGTATTTTAACCTCAAAAAATGTATTAAATTTGTAAATGTGAATTAGGAGCTAAACTCATAATAGTAGATTATGGTACTGTTGCATAATAAGGGTTCTTATAACACGAGTGTGTGTGAGTGTGTTTTATAGTATCACACGAGTGTTATAAGACCAAGTTATGTACAGTGTCATACACTACTTTATCTACTCTCATACTATAATACGTAAAACAATATGAATAAAAACCAAACTTTGTTTAAATATCGAAAATATTATTCAAATGTCAAATGTTAGCGCTAAGGCGCAAACATCGATTGCGCATGCGTGTTGCGTCGCCGCGGACTTGTTCATGAAACATTTTTTTTAAAGGTAGAGGTTCAACCTCCTTGTTCCAGCTAAAGATTGTATAGGTGTATCGTTATGATTAAAAAGTTAAACTATGACACAGATGTCCATACAAGACCTGTATAGTAATAAAATTTTTTAATTTTTTAGCTTGTACGTAATGTTTGTCCTAAGAATGTTGGTTTCAGTTTTATAATCTTTGTATTATAGTATCAGAGTAGATAAATATTATTGTTCAACAAAAACCTCGAATCCTACAAGTTAATATTTAATTTTATTGGCTTTACTTAGTAAATGTTTTAGAAGTAAAAAAGTATATTTTTAAATCTAAATGTTATTTTAATAAGTTTTTCAGGGCGTTAGTGCACTTAGTACGTGTAAACTACAAACGCTGCTTTTTCATATTCGAGGCCCACGCCTATTCTTTAGGACTCAAATGCTTATAGGTTCTAGGTGTAGTACCTGGTGTAGTACCAAATAAAATATATTTTTTTTAATTTTTTTTTTTTTAATTTTTTTTTTTTTAATTTTTTTTTTTTTTTATTTTTTTTTAAATAATAAGTTTTAAATCAAGTATCAAATGCACACAAGAACAAATAATGCTTAAGCAGAGATTAAACAGATACACAGATTCTTTGTTGATGGTTCTTAATTTATCTATTACGTTAAACTCGCTATGGAAGGAAACTGGCGCCTGAACTAGGATTCCCTGTATTTCAGGTCGCCAGAGACTTCCTCCCTTACAAAATATAATAAACTAAGCGAATTTAAACTATCGTATCCATAATTAATGTACAGACACCGGCTATACTCACGTCTTATTTTATAGATGAGCTCGACGAGTTTCAAGCCCATTCGGGGGTGATAAGAATAAGAGCTCATGAATAAGAGCCTCGTATGGGCTCGAAACTAGTCGGGCTCACCCGATAAACTAAGACGTGAGTATAGCCGATATCTATGCATTAAAATAATAAATAAATATATGGGATAATTACACACACGGTCGTCCGTCCCCAAAGTAAGTAACTTAATACTTGTGTAGTCAGACAACTCGTGAATATATACTTATATATGTTTTAAATACATACTTAAATACAAATATACACCCAGGCTCAAAGACCAACAAATTCATTTATAGAAAATGTTTGCCCTCGGCGGGAATCGAACCCGCGACCCGTGGAGCTGAAGGCAGGGTCACTACCCACCGCTCCCACGGGCCAGTCAAAATGTCAAAACAAATGTTATCGATCTTCATTGGTCCTGCTTAAATCAGTTTAATTTGAAATATTCAATCTAAACCTGATTTTTAATTTGCAATAATGGATTTAGTAAACAACATTGCATGTTTAAAGTACTTGATTGTATAACGAGGTCAATTTGTACCTAATAATGAGTGATTACCAATTGACATAAAAGCCTGTTATATCTCATTTCGAGCGATAATGTCTCTATTTGTACGACTATTATCCGAATACAGTTATAAGGGAAACCCATATTGGTTTATCCCATCATATCCAATGAGCTGTTGTTAAAGTTTAACTGGTTAAGTTAAACTATAAAGCTAATATTTGTTTCGAATTTAAAATTATTAATGAAATTTCAATGTCGCGATATCAAATAATATCAAAATCTTTAATATTTAAATGAGTTAATCTTGTATGTATATATATTTTCGGAATCTCGGAAACGGCTCCAACGATTTTCCTGAAATTCAGCATGTAGGGGGTTTTGGGGGAGAATAGCGATCTAGCTAGGTTTTATGTAAAAAAAATCGTTTTATCCCTGTTTTTGAGCATTAAAAAATACTAAATATAAAACACATTTTTGCCATAAACTGTCGTTTACATAGCTTACAACGGGTTGTCTCGAGAAATGTAAATACCTAGAGTCGATCCCCAACTACCTAATATTTTTTTTATTTTGTAAAAATTTACCAAGCAAGGCCAAGGTCCACCAGGTACTCTATATTTAAGTAAGCTTTTGCAAGCACTTTTAAATCGTCAAGGATCAATCAAAATCCTAGCTTAGTTGTGAATCGGGCGGTTCCCAAATGAAAATACCCATGATCAAGGCCAGATATAACAGCCTGACCATATTCTGGTTCTTCTCGGTAAGAACAACATTCCTAACCAGTTGTATCTTCATTAATCATTTGGATCCTTGTTGATTGAACACTGCTTGAAAGAGCTTTGCGTTTCCCATGTTTCTGATAGACTTATTCAGCACTTAAATTCCCTAATAAGTAAACGGGTAGATGATGTGACTGTTATTTTGTGTATCTGCTGGATAGCAAATATCTATTTAAAAATGGTCGCTTTTTGATTTGTCACTTTTTAAGTGTCTCTTTTTAGCGAAATTTATCTGCTACTTAGTTTATTTGTCGGTTAACTATCTGACACTTTATTAGTAACTTGTGAAACATTCATCATCTCCCTGCCCTTATCCCACTCTATCTTATCTTATCTCACTCGCGGGGTCGGCAAAACATGTTATAAACATGCTGTCACATGATTTGGCTGCATTTTTACGACCGGCCGCCTGACGTAAACTAACCTTAGTCGTATTTTACGACTCCTCGGTAAGAAAGAGGGTGGTCTATTTTACTCAACAGGATACCACACGGTGGGTCAACTTACCTTAGTCGCCTTTTACGACACCTCGGTAAGAAATGAGGTTGGTCTTCTACCCAGCTGGATAACACACGGCGGCGGGGCGACTTAACTTACTTACCTTTTACGACACCTCGGTAAAAATGAGAGGTTTGTCTTTTCCACTCAGCCGGATACCACACGGCGGCGGGTCGACTTCTTCTTCTTCTTCTGGGAGCAGTCGCTTTGCAGGGCCATAGGGCCCAGTATCACTTTGACCTTTACTGATCTATTGTGATCGCCACTGACTACAGTCCGCTGCCAATGCAGGTGATCTCCAGAAATTCCAGGATCTTTTTGGCAGCGAGATCTTTCACCTTTTTTGGGCGTAGACTATGCGACCCTAGGAGAGAGTAACGAATGTGAACCAGCGCAGGACAATCGCACAGGATATGCATGGGTGTTTCCTCCGCCTCTAGGCAGAGTCTGCACGATCCTGTGTCAGACAGCTTCAGCTTTAACATGTGTTTATTTAGTCCTGTAAGCGCCCTTGCTAGTTTACTTAGATTAGTTCTACTAAGCGCTAAGATATTACAAGTAGCTCTTTTGTTAAAGACTTTCATTAGCGCTTTCGAGTGTTTTAATCCCGGACTATACGACGCCGGGTCGACTTACCTAATTCGCTTTTTATGACACCTCGGTAAAAAATGAGGGTGGTGTATTCTACTCAGTCGGATACCACGCGGCTTTTACAGATTGTATATCTGCCATATTAAATAATTAATTTTTCAGGTTGACTCTTACGACCCGGCGCTCATGTTCGCCGTGCCGCGCCTAGCCATTGTCAGTGGCCTACTTATCTACTCTAGCGGGCCGTTGAGCATAGACAAACTACCGGGTGAGCATTGTTCTCTTTGTCTATTGATGTTTTTTTTTTACAATACGATCGGGTTAGGTGTGACGCCATTTTGATCGATTCTTCATTTGATATGCTCTATTTGTAGTTTTTGTTCCATTCAACTTTTTTGACTGGCCCGTTGGCGCAGTGGATAGTGACCCTGCCTTCAGCTCGAGAGTCGCGGATTCGATTCCCGTCGAGTGCCAACATTTTCTATAAATTAATTTGTTGGTCTTCGAGTCTGGGTGTATATTTGTATTTAAATATGTATTTAAAAATATATATAGGTACGTATATATTCACCAGTTGTCTGTCACCCATAACACAAGTATTAAGTTACTTACTTTCGGGACGGACGACCGTGTATGTCCCATATATTTATTTATAAAAAAAAACTTTTTAAATTTAAAAGAATGTATAAAGCTTCGAGGCAAGATTGGAGTTTATATTGTTTTCCTATAATCTATGATGAAAGATTGCCAGCAGCTTTGTCCGCGTGGATTTGTTTGTTACAAATTTTTCCTGAACATAAAAAGAAGTTATTGTGAGTTAACTATAAGAGATAGAGACATGCTCTCCCAGACTTTTATTGTTTTATTTTATGTAGTATTTTTTTAAATCTACAATTGTCTAGTACATTACTTTAGTGTGTCTCTGCTAATTCACGCGGAGCACGCGAGTAAAGCTCCCAGCAGTGGAATTTTTTTTTACATCCGCGCTACCTCCGTTTTGCAATTTACAAAAAAGATAATGTACTATTCTGTATATATTTTTTTAATACAATTTCTTTTTATAGAAGAAATGTCAGACATGTTCCGACCGTTTCGCACGCTGTTACACAAGATACGTTCGTTACTGTGGACATTGGATAGAAGGGAGTTGCTCGCGCTGGAGAGATTGTTGTGCACAAACGAAGACGTGTCTAATCTTGCCGGACTTGAAATACCAACTGGTGAGTAAATCAAATCACTTGTACCCATTACTCATACCAAGGCTTTGGCTTCAGAAAGTTCGTAGATCGTTAATGGACTTTGGTATACCTTCCACAATCTGTTTACGATTAGCCGTGTGGTATCCGGCTGAGTAGAATAGACAAACCTCATTTCTTACCGAGGTGTCGTAAAATACGACTAAGGTAAGTTGACATCAATTTACCTTAGTCGTAATACGTAGTAGCCAAATCAACTTAGTAAAATACGCAGCCAAATCACATGACAACATGTTTGTAACATGTTGTGCCGACCCCACTTAAAGTGGGATAAGGGCAGAAGTATGATGATAATCTAGTGTGTAGCTGGTCGCAATTTAAACACATATATTTATTAATTTACTTTTAATTTGCAAGTCCAATACTCGGCTGTCAATGAAAATATCCATTATTATATATTTATTATTATTTATTTATTTATTCATCTTATATTATTTTCAGCAGATGACTCAACGCAGGACTCGTGTTATCCCGATATTGGAGAATTTGTATCGAAGTTTTACGCCGACCACGCCCACTGTCGGGATCTGTACACGACACAGAGGTATTTAATTTTTTTTATTCACTCCTTATTGTTCATAAATATAAATATATATGGGACACTTACACACACGGTCGTACGTCCCCAAAGTAAGTTACTTAATACTTGTGTTATGGTAGACAGACAACTGGTGAATATATACTTATATATTTTTTAAATACTTACATACTTAAATACAAATATACACCCAGGCTCAAAGACCAACAAATTCATTTATAGAAAATGTTGGCCTTCAGCGTAAATTGAACCCGCGGCCCGCGGAGCCGAAGGCAGGGTCACAACCCACTGCGTCACCGGGCCAGTCATACCTAATACATGCAGAATTTGTAAACGACAAAATCGCAAAGCGTGGAGCATTGTCGTGGCGTCTATCTCCTGACGATGATTCGGTTACGGGTCGAAACAATCGTTGAGATTGTGGTGGTGGATGTGTGCGGTGCTTGTGTATTGTTGTGATATTGGTGGCGGGAAGTGCATGAGTTTTTACCAATTCTGCATATATTAGGTATTAGAACGAATAGTACACTCTATCGCGGATTATAGCAAAATAATGTTTTCATTAGTTTTATATTATGGACCTCCGCAAAGTACTGCCTAATTCTATAAATTACAATATAAATGGGTATTTATATGATTTCAGTTCAAGCGAGCCAACAATAACAGACGCCGACTACCTCCCTGACAATATAGAAGTTATGACCCCTATCATTGACGGACTCAAACGCCTAACCGAGGATATAGACGACTCGGAAAGAGAGTCCGAAGTCGAAGACAAACAGACTGACACAGCTAGCACAGACACATTCCAAACGAACGAGAGTAAAGATTTTGATAGAACAAGAAAAACAAGTAGGGTAGAGAACGATCTGTCGTCATTAAGAAATTTATCGACGAATGGCTTAATGATGTTTGATCCTCTAGTTATTAATGCGGCATCGGCGTCAACTTCTGGTGACGCGAGACAAATACCTGATCAGGAATTAGTCACATCACTAAATGAACAGGTCACAGAAATAGTTGATAGACTATCATCAATCGTAAGCGATATAGATATCCATATCGATATCGATCACAAAACTCATTCGTTATCCACAAATGATGTACCTACGTTAATATCAACAGATAGTTCTGAAGATTTCGGCTTCGCTGGCCCTAGGAACGAATTAAGTTGTTTGCCATCTACTAGTCATGGATACTTGATACCAAATGCAATAAGTCAGGAACCAGTAGTCTTAGCCTCTCTCTCCCATAATAACTCAGCTGTATTCAATCAAGATGAAGACGGTGATTTCAATCGTTCAATATTAAATTCTGATGTCCCATTAATGATACCTAGTATTGACGCTGATATTGTTAATAGAGATATGACTATAGCCAGTGTCAATTTAAGTCAACTTTTAATAGCCAAAGAGGAATTGAAAACAAATACTGATATAAATGCTGATGAAGTAAATGTAGATGATTCACACTTTCATAAAGATAAAATGAGAATAGATACAGATGAAAGAGTTAAATTCATGCTCGGTTATGAAAGTGATCATGATTCACCGGCCGATTCGGGTGTCAGTACTGAAAATACTAGTTTAGACAGATCACCTGATACCGATCAGAACAAAGAGAATCACTTCATGCAACAGAACAGGGTATTAAAAAGTCCAATAGACGAAAGAATAGACGAGAAGGATACGAACAACGCTCTAGAAAGTTCCTTTTCTGATGTAAGAGATAATATTGTAAATATTAATTATGTAGAAGGAGATACTCAGAAAAACGAAGCAGGGTCTTCTCATATTGACAATTTAAATATTGATAGGTTAAGTGAGAGCGAGATAAATGAAGCAAGAAGTGTTACTAACGGTGCTTTACCTAATTGGGATATGGTTGACTCTGAGGAAGAACTTAGGATGATGGAAGATGTCCTTATGGAACTGGCTAGGCATAGTGTGGCAGATTTTATGGGAGAGAATAATAGGTCGAACGAGCCTAATTGCTCACAGAGTAGTTCTAGAAGGAAACCGAGGAAATCGAGTATGAAGAAAAAGAAGAAAAAAATGTGGTCGCCGGTAGGACGTGTGATATTAGATAATCGTCCGACGCAAGTACAAAATAGTCCGTTGAGATTGAATTTGGACCATTTCGTTGATGAAAGGTGAGTTGGGATTATTTTGTTTCTGGTTTCTGTTGTTAGCCTTATATTTCTTACAAACAGAATCATAAGCGTTTTAATTCTGAACGAAATTGGTTAGAACAGTTATTTTTGGACGACATATGTAACGGAATTTAGTTTTATAATAGTAATAGAAATAATCATTTATTATAAGAACATATACTGCTTTCTGTTCTTTGCCTTACATTCCCAACATCATAATCAGAAGCGTTTTTCTTCTGAACAAGTTGGTTAGAACAGTTATTTTTGGATACTAATAGAAATAATCATTTATTGTAAGAACATATGTACAAAATAGGATGAAAACTAAATCCATATAGGTTTTACCACCATTCACAATTCATCACCACAATCTCATGTGTGCTTGTGTATTGTTGTGTTATTGGTGGCGGTTAGTGCATGAGTTTTTAGAAATTCTGCATGTATCAGGTATGAGAACCAATAGTACACTCTTTGGCATTACATATATTTTCTTTTATCGCTGATTATAGCAAAATTAATATTTTCATTAGTTTTGTATTATGGAGTAACGCCTGATTCTATAAATTTATTAAACGTTTGTTCTCAAATCTTTAAATATTATTGCACCTTACACTTTTATCCAACTTTTTTATAATACTCATTTTAATTCAAAACCTTTCAGTGGCAATTCCTGCGGCACTTCAGAATGTGCTGACGACGAACAAATAGCGCTAGCACTGCAGGCTCAAGAACTAGCAGCAAGACAACAAGCGAGAGGGAAGTTCAAGTAAGATTCTTCTAGAACGTCTTGGTCATGAGATATTTATATCTAGCTTAGTAACACAAGTGCTGCATGTGTATAATTGCGACTTTGTCAATATTTAATTAAATTTTGAATATTGATATTTCAATCTATTTCAACATTACATAACATTACATTGATATTTACAATCTATTATATCCTTAACACAAATTTCTTAATACAAAAAATAATGCTATACAACCGCGATTAGAGAAAATCTATGTTTGCCTGGACCATTGGAGCAGGTGGTAGTGACCCTGTCTTCAGCAACTTGGTTCGCGGGTTGGATTCCCGCCGAGCCCTATTTAAAAAAATATATATATTTACCAAAGGCAATAATGATAATAGCTAATTTAAGTAACGGCTGTTTTCATATTCAGCGATGGATCGATTCCAAGGAACATATATTTTTATGCTTTTTTTAATAATATGTATTTAAAAAAATTACTGTGCTCGGCTTGGTCTCTCAGATACTTAACAAAATAAAAGACGTTCTAAATCTGTAACAGATTTTTTATATGCTTCAGATCGAGTGAAGATCTCATACACCGGCTGTTCGTGTGTATAGCCGGTGTCGCCGACCAGTTGCAGACGAACTTCGCTGCCGACCTTCGAAACATCCTGAAGGCCGTGTTCCAGATGAACCAGACTGTTGAATTGTCTGAAACCAAAGCTGAAGACACTATAGAGTACCAACCGACTGAAGACCAAATCATACAGAATGGTGAGTGCTTTAACGCACAAACACACACACACGCACACATGCACGCACGCACGCACGCACGCACGCACGCACGCACGCACACATAAACACATTCACTCCTGCACTTCTTCTTTGTTCTCCTTTCTTCGTATCATCCATCCATCTTCCTGCCCTTATCCCACTCTAAGTGGGGTCGGCACAACATGTTACAAACATGTTGTCATATGATTTGGCTACGTACTTTACGACGTCAACTTACCTTAGTCGCCATTTACGACACCTTGGTAAGAAATGAGGGTGGTCTAATCTACTCAGCCGGATACCATACGGTGGGTCGACTTAACTTTGTCGTATTTTACGACTCCTCGGTAAGAAAGAGGGTGGTTCTATTATATTCATCCGGATACCACATGACGTTCCTTTCTTCTTACATAAATAAATATATGGGACAATTAAGGTAAGGGCACTAGTAATTGACCATGTACTAGTAGTTGACCGTTTTGTATGAAATTTAAAATAATAAGCGTTTTGTTTGTTGTAGCTAATAAAAAATATTAATTAATAATATTGAATTTTAAATATTAAACAATGAGCTTAAATATTAAATTTTGGGCAGTTGTTAATAGATAGCAACAGGTAATTACAAATTTATATTGTATTTAGATTGTAACTCCAACTCTTCTTTTCAAAAACGGTGAGAATAGGTCTATGCCCAGCAGTGGGATAGTAACAGGCTATTTACTTTACCAATTTTTACTTTACAGGCAGTTCGTTCGACAGCGTATATTCGGCTGAGGAAGTGTACGCCGATAGTAACTCGGATTCTACGGCGTCGGAATCGAACTCGCGACTCACCCGGCGGAATACAATGAACGCGACTACAATCAACGAGCAACCGGCGCAAAGCGAGCCCAGAAGGAAATCAATCGACAACACTGGGAACTTGCAGGCGTCTGTGTCTACAGGGGATCTCACTTACACGTAAGTATTTATTGAGATTTTTATCTAATTTATGTGAGGCTTGACCGATTTTGATGGGACTTTCATAATATCTAATATATAAAGCTGAAGAGATTCTTTGTTTGATTGATTGATTGTTTGGACGCGCTAATCTCAGCTAAATCAAACTACTGGACCGATTGAAAAATTTTTTTTTTAATGTAAGTTAACATCACGCTAAGATGAATAGGAGAGAAGCAGCAATAAAAAATAATACGAATACGGCAAAGCTTAAAGCTTTCCTTGTGTGCGCTAAGTAAACGGTAATAGTTATTAAAAAATCGTGTACAAAATTGTTCCCATCAAAAAGTTCTAAATAAAAGTCTGCGACAGCATATTTCTAGCTTTTAAGGTAAACCCACTTTAACCATTTTGTGAATCGAGGAGTTAATACGTCCCAAAAGTAAAGTATTGAGTAAATAAAGTTTGTGAGGCTAACAGTACTATTATATTCAGCCGGATAACACACGGCGTACTATAATACACTATAATACCAATAATAAAGTAAACAGTTTATGTATACTATTCCGGCGTGTGGTATCCGGCTGAATAGAATAGTATCACCCTCATTTCTTACCGAGGTGTCGTAAAAGGCGACTAAGGTAAATTGACTCACCGTGTGGTATCCGGTTAAGTGGAATAGACCACCCTCTTTCTTATCGAGGTGTCGTAAAATACGACTAAGATAAGTTAACGTCAGGCGGGCCGGTCGTAAAATACGTAGCTAAATCATGTGACAACATGTTTAACATGTTGTGCCGACCCCACTTAGAGTGGGATAAGGGCAGGAAGATGATGATAAGTATATATTCACCAGTTGTCTGTCTCCCATAACACAAGTATTAAGTTACTTACTTTGGGGACGGACGACCGTGTGTGTAAGTGTCCCATATATTTATTTATTTATTAACCAGGTCGGTGAAGGTCGTTTTATAGTGGGATTTTATTTATTTATTTATTTATTCCTTAGAACTACCAACAGAATTACATGTGTAACTAAAGTAACATGGTTATATATCCTAGGGTTGCTAATGACATATAAATCTAATTAAAGGTAGTCACAGCGTGCTTAAAAGGTAACAAACATACAATAACTATTATAACTAACATTAGAAGAAAAAATAAAAATGAAAATAGAAAATATAAAGTATAATAAACTTAGGGAAAATATGGAAAATAGCTTTGGAATTAGACTGATCTAAGACTATATATGTTTTAAACAGTAGAGAAGAGCGCTCACAAGCCGCGAGCGTGGAGCGCGCCCCGGAATGGGTTCCGGATATCGCAGCGCCTGCGTGCATGCGGTGCTCCGCTCACTTCACAGCCTTCAGACGGAGGCACCATTGTAGGAACTGCGGTAAGTGGCTTATCAACACAAAATCACATCGAATCAAAAATCATTTGACTATAATCAAATCAAATCTATCAATCTAAATAATTTATAGAATTAGGCGTTACTTTGCGGAGATCCGTAATACAAAAGTAATAATAAAATTATTTTGCTATAATCCGCGATGAACGCGGAATTTCATTGCGTATTTCATTGACTGGCCCGTTGGAGTAGTGGGTAGCGACCCTGCCTTCAGCTCCGTGGGTCGCGGGTTCGATTCCTGCCGAGGGCCAACAATTTCTGTAAATGAATTTGTTGGTCTTTGAGCCTGGGTGTATATTTGTATTTAATTATGTATTTAAAAATATATAAGTATATATTCACCAGTTGTCTGTCACCCATAACACAAGTATTAAGTTACTTACTTTGGGGACGGACGACCGTGTGTGTAAGTGTCCCATATATTTATATTTATATATTTATATTATAGCAAAATAATTTTATTATTACTTTTCTATCAATCTAAATCAAATCTAAATCTTTTACAGTTCTTGCGGCATTTAAAAAATAATATATTTATTATATATTTGAGTGTTTTTATATTTGAGTTTTTTTATATATTTGAGTGTTTTTCTATTATATTATCTTTGATAGATATTGTCATTAGACGCCGTGCGGTATCAGGCTAAATAATAAATTTAGGCTAATACATTAGCTTTCATTTTAGAATAAGTTTATTATTATGACTGGCCCGTTGGCGCAGTGGGTAGTAACCCTGCCTTCAGCTCCGCGGGCCGCGGGTTCGATTCCCGCCGAAGGCCAACATTTTCTAAAAATGAATCTGTTGGTCTTTGAGCCTGGGTGTATATTTTTATTTAAGTATCTTTTGTGTGTGTGTGTTTTTCTTTTTTCTCCCTCTTTTGTACATGCTAATTTTGGTGAAGAACTCCATTATAAATATAAACAATATGTATACGTTTTAAATAAATAAACGTGTTGTGAACTGTTTTGTGTGTCTGATAAAATAAAATAAAATAGAATTGTACCGTTAATTGTAAGATATGAGAACGGTATTGCTTCCTACATTTAGCATTACATAGATTTTCCTATCAAACGCGGATTATATCGAAATAATTGTAGCATATTTTTTTTTTACATTACGCCGTGTGGTATCCGGCTGAATAGAATATTACCACCCTCATTTCTTACCGAGGTGTCGTAAAGGGCGACTAAAGTAAGTCGACCCGTCATGTGGTAACCGGCTGAGTAGAATAGACCATCCTAATTGAAATTAGGTATGAATACCGAGGTATCGTAAAAGGTGGCTAGGGTAAGTTGGCGTGCCGTGTGGTATCCGGCTGAATTGAATAGAGTAGAGTGCTATTAGTGACGGTGTCTTGTAATACGTGTGGTCACTAATCCTGCATGTATAAGGTATGAGAACGGCTTAGCTTCCTACACTTGATTTTCTTCATTCATTCATATTCATCATATAGATTTTCTTAACAAAAGCTGATTATAGCAAAATAATTCTATCAATCTTTTTTAGATTATAATGCTGCAGTTTGTTGGAAAGAAGCTTATTCAAGGTCTACCATTTTTACAATTAATACAATCATAGATTTATTTCTTTTTGGAAAGAAGCTTATTCAAGGTCTAACATTTTTACAATTAATAACAGATGAAAGATATTTTTCTTTTTTTTCAGGAAAAGTATTCTGCGCGTCGTGTAGTTCTAACTCAATACCCCTACCAAGGTACGGACAGATGAAACCGGTTCGAGTTTGTGAGGAATGTTTCCAGACGATCGCACGCAACTGTCGACGGCAGACGTCGCATTATCGGTGAAATTGTTCGTTGTTTTTTGTATATAAGAGCAAACACAAGGCCATTGAAATATGAACCTTAGTTCCAAGGAGTAAAGATCAATTTTCAACCATCCAATATGCATCGAACGAAACTATAGGCGTGAAGTTGAGACTTTAATGATTTAGTTATTCGATTATGAGCTTTAGTACAATGGGTTAGAATTTAAATTGATTAGATCATAATTATCCTTCTGCCCATCCCACTCTAAGTGGGGTTAGCACAAGATGTTATAAACATGGTGTGACATGATTTGGCTGCCTTTTTAGTACCGGCCACCTGCCTGACGTCAACTTACCTTAGTCGTATTTTACGACATCTCGGTAAGAAAGAGGGTGGTCTATTCTACTAAACCGGATACCACACGGTGGGTCAACTTACCTTAGTCGCTTTTTACGACACCTCGGTAGGAAATGAGGTTGGTCTATTCTACTCAGCCGGATACCACACGGCGGGTCATCTTACCTTAGTCGCCTTTTTACGACACCTCGGTAAAAAATGAGGTTGGTCTATACTACTCAGCCGGATACCACACGGCGGGTCGTCTTACCTTAGTCGCCTTTTACGACACCTCGGTAAGAAATGAGGGTGGTACTATTCTATTCAGCCGGATACCACACGGCGTTAAACTGATTAGAAGTGATTTTTTGAAATAGATACATTATTTGTTCTCATAATCAATAATTACGCCATGATTAGAATTTATAACTAATTCTATATTACAATAATCTAAAAATTAGTTTTACAATAATGAGAAAATACCTCGATGATTTTCGCTCGTTTTTGGAAAATCGTATTTAGATTCGAATAATAATAGCTTTTGTCATAAAAGACAGAATTAGAAATAAAAAAGAAATAAAATCTGATTGGATATTTGGACTCAAAAACACCGGTTTTCTGATCTCTTCTTGATTTCTGGTACCGGAACCTATAATAACATTAAACAATGGCAAAATTTACTTTAGTATTCTGTTGTTTTGTAACATTTTTTTATTGTCTTAAAACAGGGATGACTACATTTAAATCTAACTTTATGAAAGCTTATGAAAAAATTTCATGTCTGTTAACATTTGAGGAGTTCTCTTGTCTGGAGCCAATTCTGGAAACAGGTTGTGCTAATCATAAACATGTTTTGTCATCAAGACTGGACAAGTGGGTAAAATTTCAGCTCAATTAGGCCCTGGGAAGTTGATCAAATTTGACTTGCAAGAACTTGCTTAAAAATATTTGAAATATTTAAAAAAAAGGAAACCTAGCTAGATCTATTTATCACCCTCGAAAATCCCATACTAAATTTCATAAAAATCGATTCCGATTCGTTTCCAAAATTTATTTTTTTTATTTTTATTTATTTATTTATTTATGTACCATAAAAAATGTAGGAAAAAAAACATTATCGGTAAAAAAAAGTGTACAAAGGTCAACTTATCCCTATGATAGAGATATGATTTAGATATGTGTACAAGAATTGCTCATTTAAAGATTTAGATAAAATGACTAGTCTATGGTACATATATCGAAATACCCGCATATCTACATTTGGTGAATTCCAAAATTGATACTTACTCCAAAGCAATAAGGTTCGCTTTCAAATAGGCGATATTCTTATACCATAGTTTTGTTTTGATATAGATCACGCCCTACATCACATCGTTGTTGAGAAAGTTTGTATATTAAATTAGTGGTACAATAAAATAAAAATATTTTTATTACCTGGTTATTTAATTGATAATACTTTTTATTTACTTGTATGATCGAATCGTTTACTGAGTTGAGTCGCACTATATATAATAAAAAAAAAATGCAATTAAAAATATTAAAAAAAAATCTGGGTTCGATCCTAGTATTCTGAATTCAACCGCCCGTTAACCAATTGAGCTATCATGAGTTTCCAATTGACAGCGTAATTATCCTTTGATTTCCCATAAAATTATAGCAGTTTTTTCAGAGCTCGAAAACAGGGATAAAACAACATTTTTTCTTAATAAAACCTAGCTACATCGATTTTTCCCACCAAAAGCCCTCTACATGCTGAATTTTATGAAAATCGTTGGAGCCGTTTACAAAATTCAGAAAATTTATATGTAAAAGATAAACTCATTTGTATATGAAATAATTATGTTCTGTAATAATTTAATAATATTCTCATTAGTTCCGCAAAGTAACGCCTAATTCTATAAATTATATTAAATCAGCATAAACACAAAATATAAACGCTTTTATACGAAAATTACGTGAACGGAACATATGTCATCACAGTTATCATTTATATAGAGTGCAGATTGCCTATTTTCAAATAGCTTATAAAAAAAAGTATTACACACTACCATGCATTTGATACATACACATATATACTCTTTTGTTTATGGTTAAAGTCTGTGGTTAGTATGAGAAGAGATTAATATAATTTGTGTATAGTATAAAATGTTAAGGATGTGTAAAACTGTAAAACTGGATAAAATATGAAAAGTATATACGGAAAATTATGAAAGTTGTGCTTATTTTAGAAAAGAAAGAATTGCAAGATTAAGATGGTATGGGCATATAATGAGGTGGGATGAAAATCATGTGACCAAATGAGTGTTAAATATGAACGTGGATAGATATGTGACTAGTAAGTAAAGTAAGTAGCGGCCTGTTACTATCCCACTGCTGAGAATAGACCTCTTCTCTCCGTTTTTGGAGGGAAAGTTTGGAGCTAAGACCTACCACGCTGCTCCAATGCGGATTGGTAGGTTACACATATCTCCAGAATTCTCTAGAGATATGCAGGTTTCCTCACGATTTTCCGAAAAGCGTGTGATAAATTGCAATTATCAATTTGACACATAAGTTTTAACAGAAAAACTCATTGGTGTCTGACCGGGTTTCAACCCGTGACCTCCTCGAAAGAGTCGCACGGTGTTAGCGCTGAGCTACCACAGCCTATGTGACTAAAGGAAAGCCTTAATATATCGATTGTGCTTAGAAGTAGCGCCGGGGTTGACGAATGGTAGGAGAGAATGGAAGAGAACAACCTGTGCCGACCCCACTTAGGGTGGGATAAGGGCAGGAGAATGATTATTATTAGATGTCAAACAATTATTACAATAACTGGTATTTTTGTGGTCAGGCGATAGTTTGACATATAACTAAAAATGAAAAAAGAACCCAAATCAAATTAGAATATTGGGAGATTTTCTAAAAGGACCTCGAACGATCCTTTTTGGGATTCTTATGCTCTGATATTGATAAAACCCTATCACACCGATAACGCAACTGCCTGTTATCTTTCAGTGATATTTGGGTTGTCTGGAGCAAATGGTTATACCGTTGGTGTTTACATTGTCTATCGCCAAACTTCTTTGGTTCTATAAAGTTTTTGCTGCAATTCGTGACGTAAATTTCTGTAATAGGACCAAAATTGCTTTTTTAAACCCTTAGAAAATATTTGTATGAAAGAGGTACTTCTTTTGTTTAGGGAATTAGGCAAAATACATAAAGATCTGATATCAAATGAGTAACATATAAATACTTTATTAATTATGTGATTTATAAAATGGATTGTGGATATTATGGAACAGAATGTTGGCCAATTAAATGATGTCAAAAATACGGATGAAAGTAAATGCATACAAATGAGATGAGAAGGTTAAGGGGGGTGTGTGGTGTGAGAAGACTGGATAATATACGAAATGAGTATATAGGGTTAGTCTGAAAGTTCCCAGATTAACCCAAGGCTTTGCCTGCTTGGAAATCAGTGCATCACAAAGTGTTACCCGCGGCAATTCCGAGCCCGCGGGAATTCTAGGATAAAAAGTAGCCTATATGTTGCTCCACTATCTTCCTTGTCTTCCAGTGAAAGTCTCATCAAAATGAATCATATCAAATGAATGGAGTCTCATCAGAATATATGAATTTGAACACTCAAGAATTGTACTATCTTTTATTAAAAACCATACAAAAATCCTTTCAGTAGATTTAAAAAAAATCTATCACATACAGACAGACAGCTTTTGAGCAGTTTGTTTTATATGTATTAATAGTGCGACTCAACTATATCCTCTTCCAATATATAAGCCAACTCTTACAGTAATTTTAAGCCAAAATAAAATATTCTTAATTTTTTTGTCGCAATTATTGCCATATTATATTTGACCATCGACTTTCCACACTACATATATATTGATAAATATTAACAAACTGTTTGTATTTTTTCTGAACTTTGTGATATATTATTCCATACTAACCCCTCCCTAGTTTATTATAAGCTGTTATCATTATTGTAATAAAAATGTATTTTTTCCATATTGACTGATGTTAAAATTAAAACTTCGCGTTAAGGTCAGTTTTGATGTAGCTCTCTAAATAAATATTTGTTGCTACGTTGTCTATGAATGACTTTTTTGTTCTTGTATTCATCAACAGTTGAAAAATACTTAAAAATTGACAACAATATGATAAGAAAAATAGTCTATGCGCGATTTGTGTTGTCATTATTTGTTTTGACTCTTCTCGACTATGTTTCCATTGCGTTTCACAAAATCACCATCTCTCATCATCATCACAACCAACATCATCATGCGTACCAGACAGCTATATCGAACGCTTAGTATTAAAGTGACGTAATTCAAATAAGTTGTTTTGTGCCAATTTGCACTGAAGCGTAGCGAAGCGCAACAAAACTCGTGAGTGTTAAAGAACACCTAACTTAGACACGAAAACACTTATATTTTTAATAGTTTGTAACTTAATGTCTATAGTATTGAAATAAGAATTGCAATGTATCTAACTCAGTTTAGCCTAAGTGCCTGGTTGGTTGACGGTAATTTTTTACAATATAAAAAAGAAACTTAAAAATAATAATAAGGTAGTTGGGGATCGATCCTAGGTATTTAGATTTCTCGAGACTGCCCCGAATAAGCTACTCTGATTTGAGAGTTTATGGCAAAAATTCAATATAAATTTGAGTTTTTTAGGTCCAAAAACGATTTTTTTTTACATAAAACCTAGCTAGATCGATTTTTCTCGCCCAAAACTCCTATATTCTGAATTTCAGGAAAATCGTTGGAACCTTTTCCGAGATTCCGAAAATATATATACATACAAGATTAACTCATTTAAATATTAGAGATTTTGATTTAGGTCACTTTAATACTAAGCGAGCGATATGTGCGAAAGGAAAAATAACCTTTGTCCCCCATAAGTCTGATGTGCAATGATTTTAGTGATTACGCAATGGTACATGTATTTTTTTTAACATAACTTCTTGTAAACAATAAATTTGTTGATGAACACAAAAATAAAATTCTAAGTCGAAACTGAGTTTATTTCTATTTAATATTAAGTAGGCGCGTTCAAATAGTATATATTTTTAAGACTAACTTTAAAAATCTTTATATTTTTATGACTTAGACAAATAGCAAACATCGCTAGATTATATATTTTTTTTTAAACCAGCTCACGAATTTAAGAGATTTCTTTAAGACCTTGTAGAAGATGAATTTTGTCTAAGCTCTGCAAATGGTTGTAGAGTTTGTATACGCGATTTTTTAATCTGGCAATTAAAGTGCTATTTGTCTATGGCTCTATTCTAACCGTATTAAATATAGGCAATAAAAAAAAAAGATTCCATAACTTTTTATATCCGACAGTGTTAGTAATTAGGTTTATCATACTATTATATATAAAAAATGTATGTACATTTTGTAAAGGTTGCGTAATTATAATTTGTATGTAACAATAGCTGTCCGTTAGCTTTTTGTATGTTATATCTACATTTGAATATCTTCGAGACCACAAAGATTGTGTGAGTGATATGATGATACTGTTATATATTTTAACCGTGTAAAATAAATGTCAGATTTATTATTAGATAATCGACTGTTTTATTTACTAATGGAGAGATGGTAAACCATTGGCACCATATTTTTGGCACCAGCTATCACGAAACGAAGTGAAGTAGTATTTTTTTGTTTTACTTTTTTTATTGTTACATACGGGTTCGACGATATGGATAAAATACCTGGTGACTCGTTAAAAAAATATATTTATCTTTTCAGTACTAAACAAGTTCTAACATTTACTATGCAGTCCGCTGTTCAATAACAAAGCCGATCTCACTATTATATTTTACTTTTACTTTCGTTTCTTATTTCGTTCTCGATCGTTATTCGCAAACTGAATCGCCGTGACGCACGATTCGATCGCATATATAGTGAACAAACCATTCGAGAATGTTCTACCTTTTTATTTATTTATTTATTTAAAAAGGCCATCAACAATATAAGCACCATACATAGATACAACTACACAATGTACAACGATTATTATAATTAAGTGCTATATTAATTATAGATGGCAACAGCATGCGCAGATTGACAACAACTATATAAAGTGACAATGAACATAAACTCGGACTATTCGCGAGTTGTGGCGGGGATACGGAACTCGATTCGTAAACGTGAATGTTCCAGACGATTAGCGTCAAGCGACTTTGAACTCTATGACATACACATTACGAACTCTATTTGCATATTTGTAACAGTATTATATAAATAGTTTTTAATTTCATTGATTTGATTATTATTTTTTCCAGTAATCATAAAGACATTTTGCACAGGCTACATTAAAAAAAGGGTTACAGCTGTGTATGCCCCCTAAAACGATGTTGCTCGCGCTTAATTAACGGCCTGTTACTATCCCACTGCTGGGCATAGGCCTCCTCTCCGTTTTTGAGACAAGGATTGGAGCTAAGACCAACCACGCTGCTCCAATGCGGATTGATAGGTTACACATATCCCCAAAATTCTCTAGAGATATGCAGGTTTCCTCACGATGTTTTCCGAAAAGCGTGTGATAAATTGCAATTATCAATTAGACACAAGTTTTACTAGAAAACTCATTGGTGCCTGCCCAGATTTAAATCCTAGACCTCCTCAAAAGAAGCACATGGTGTTACCGCTGGGCTTTTTTATACAGGAAATAAACCCCTTATGGGTACCGCCGCCCGACGGGGACAGGCGGCGGTTATGTCGGACTCGCACCGACTAAAATAACCTGTGTGCTCCACTACGCTGCAGGTGGCGGGGACAGGGTACCTATAAAGACATTACCCCCATCCCCGCCAGCAGCAACTCTGTACCCCAGAGTGCGCCACCTCTGGGTCGGGGCCTCTCTGAAAGTGGCCCCTCACTCCGCTGGACGATACATCGGGAGCAACAGATGCATCGAACGACTCGGGGACCTTATAAGGTGGACGTCCGATTAAACCCCGTTTGGAATGCCCGGAAAGGTCCCCGTTAAGGCGACACGCGACGGTCTTGAGCGAGTTACCGCGCTTAATAGTAGTTAATCGCTGATTATGAAAAGCTATTAGTTATTGATTTTCGTAATCAACAAAGCGTTGCATCGATCAAGTCATGTGTGCGAACCGTTCACCCGTAACAGTCTGGGGCAAGAGTATTTACAGCGGGTGAGTGAACTGCGTAATCTGCGTAGTTAGTTGTAAGCAATGGCTATAGTTAAACGAATTAGATTCCAAGGTCAATAGGTAACCAAAATCGCGGTTCAACGTTAGCCGTGGCCACTTTTTGGTAGTCTGTATCAAAAGTGGAAACTACCCGATCCTATATGTAATGTCCAATATATACGCTTCTATAACTACGGCTTTATATTTATTCAATAAATATCAAATGATTTTCTCAAAATTCAATCATCATCCTCTTGCTCTTATCCCACCCTAAGTGGGGTCAGCACATGTTATAAACATGCTGTCACATGATTTGGCTGCGTTTTTACGACCGTCCACCTGCCTGACGTCAACTTACCTTAGTCGTATTTTACGACACCTCGCTAAGAAAGAGGGTGGTCTATTCTACTCAACCGGATACCACACGGTGGATCAACTTACCTTAGTCGCCTTTTACGACACCTCGGTAAGAAATGAGATAGTACCATTCTATTCAGCGGATTAAGTTTAAAAAATAACACCCTGAAAATTATTTTCACTTAGTTCTTCAATAAAAGAAGACTGCCGTAATTGGACCAAACTGTTACAATAACCACACATACATAAAAAAATTTTAAACTTTTTTTTTATAAAATATCACTATAAATATTATAGGAGACATCGTGAAATCTGCCCAAAAAATTCTTGTATTAACCACGACCACTATGTCAAGAGTGTTACGACTGAGAAGAAGAAGACAATGGGAATGTGCTAGAAAACTTATTTAATATTAATATTTATAATGGTATTAAAATAGTTGATGCTTAAAACGGAACGTATCAATTGTCAACATGTTGCTTTTAAATTACCTATACAATATTGATTGCGCTGGGAGTCACACAATATGATTAAATAAAACCTACGCTAAATTCAAGTCGATTTTAACCCATAAAAATACTTAGTATTTACCACGACCACTCTGTCAAGATTATTACGACTGAGAATAAGAAGACAATGGGAATGTGCTAGAACACTTATTTAATAATAATATTTATAATGGTATTAAAATAGTTGATGCTTAAAACGGAACGTATCAATTGCCAATTTGTTGCTTTTAAATTAGTACCTACTACCTATACAATATTGATTGCGCTGGGAGTCACACAATATGATTAAATAAAACCTACGCTAAATTAAAGTCGATTTTAAAAATGATAACGGTACTTAACTACTTTAACTAGTTTATTTATTACCTAACAGTTTTAGATTCCCCCAATTTTTAATTAACTTTACGATTAATCAACGTTTGTACGCGATTATCATGGAAAGGTAAAATTAAAATTTTCATTTTATAGTTTCGGTTATAACTTGCGTATTTGGACCAAAAAAACCTGTAAAGTAAAAAATGTTTACAGTCAAATTTCTTTATATTTTTATACTATTTTTTTTACATTGTAAGTGTAAGTATATCTTTGTTTTTTCCTTTTTTCATCCAGTCTAGTCTTCATTCATCAATATTATTAATGCGGAAGTCTGTCAGTCTTTCCGTTAAAGCTTATCCGCTAGAGCAATATAATGAAATTTGGCACAATTAAGCCTTATACAGGGTGGTAAATGAATCCAATGATCTTTTGTACGTAATAGATAACTTTGGTGGCATTATTCAATATTTTTCGATATCGTTTCAAAAAAATGTATTTTCGAAGAAAATAAAATATAATTTAATTGAGATCATAATAAGGTATGGTCATTGATCGGTATAAAAACGTGTTAATTAAAAAAAACGTAAATTAGGCTTAAATACTTCGCTGAATTAACTAATTTTTATGTAGGGTGCTGAGGTATGTAGGTAACAATTAAAATTAATGTCGTGTGATCGGTACCATCAGGTATATCGTGGTAAAGTAAAAAGTAAACAAAGGATAAATCTCCTGGGAACAGGGGAAACTCTGTTTCATTTAGGGTACATTAAAGCTTAAGTTGTCGCGAACGAAGTCGATATTACTGTTATTCAAATTCAAATTCAATTTTTTTTATTCAAATAAACTTGTAAACAAATGCTTTTGAATCGTCAACTCTACTGCTGGTTCGGAAAGCTGTTAATACCGAGAAGAGCCAGCAAGAAACTCGGCGGTTGCTCTTTTCAACATAATACTTATAACTAGTTACATTAAATTATTACTATCTTGTACAGGGTCGAACAATATCTATATCCACGCATTCTTATCGTTTAAATAATCATCAACTGTATAGTAGGCTTTTTGTATCAGTCTCACTTTAATAGTGGTTTTAAACTGGTTGTAATGGCAAAGCTAAAATTGATTGCGGAATTTTATTATAGAATCTTATATCCAAACACACAAATGAATTTCGTACCTTTGCGAAGCACAAAGCAGGAGCCACAAGCTTATGTCGGTTCCTACTTTGTCTATTATATACATCACCTGTCGTTCTCTAATTCTTTATATTTATACAAAAAATAAATTACTATAAATGTACCGTGAAGCAAATGTAAGAATACCTATTTCCTTAAACTCCTCTCCCTCTCTCTCTTTATATTATATAGTATATATTTTGTGTATTTGAAGATTGTTACGGAGAGCGGCGGGTAGTCGGTGGAAGCGTAGTCACATCGCCAAAACAATATATGGTAAGTGAAGAAAAGTACAGAAAACTTGTTAAAATCCTTAAAGACAATATCTATACACACAGTATTAGAAAATCATCATCCTCCTGCCCTTATCCCACTCTAAGTGGGGTCGGTACAACATATTGTAAACATGTCACATGATTTGGCTACGTATTTTACCGCCGCCTGCTTGACGTCAACTTACCTTAGTCGAATTTTACACCTCAGTAAGAAAGAGGTTGGTCTATTCTTCTCAGCTGCGGGTCAAGTAACCTTAGTCGCCTTTTACGACACCTCGGTAAGAAAGAGGGTGTTCTATTCCACTCAATCGGATACCACACGGCAAGTAAACTTACCTCATTCACCTTTTGCGACACCTCGGTAAAAAAGAGGGTGGTCTGTTCTACTCAGCTATATACCACAAGGCGGGTCCTCAACTAAGTCGCCTTTTACGACGTCTCGGTAAGAAATAAGTGTATTCTTTTCTACTCAGCCTAATACCACAAAGCTATAAAAAAACCTTAGTCGCCTTTTACGACACCTCGGTAAGAAATGAGGGTGGTTTATTCTTGAAATTAATTGTATAGGTTTACATGGTGCAAGCTAAATCGTCCATCCAGAACTACGACGCATGGATATGCGGAGGGGCCATAGTTAACCGTTGGTTGGTATTGACCTCCGCTGCTTGTGTTGAGGATGTGAGAAATATGTACGCCATCGCTGGCTACGAGCAGTACGTCAGATTATCCGATCTGGGTCGTGATAGGTGCACTCGAGCTTGGAGGAGGAAAGTTGTGGTCACTTGTGTCCCAGTTGGTAAGGTTTATTCTTTTTTTTTCAACTTATGGATCTCTACCGTTGGATATGTAGGACAATATACGTTATACTGTTAGTATTTAATGTTTTTAGTGTACTGCAGGAATTTAAGTATATTTGTTCATATTTAATATATAATGTGTTATGTGTAATATATAATGAAGCTGTGGTAGCCCAGCGGTAACACCATGCGAATCTTTCGACGAGGTCATGGGTTTAAACCCGGGCAGACAACGAGAGACAACGACCAATGAGTTTTTCTGTTGAAACTTATGTGCCTAATTGATAATTGCAATTTATTACACGCTTTTCGGTAAAGGAAAACATCGTGAGGAAATCTGCATATCTCTAGAGAATTCGGGAGATATGTGTAACTTACCAATCCGTATTAGATCAGCGTAGTAGGTCTTAGCTCCAATCCTTCTCTTCAAAAACGGAGATAAGAGGCCTATTCCCAGCAGTGGGATAGCAACGGGCCGCTGCTTACTTTTTACTTAAGTATATATATCGGAATCTCGGAAACGGCTTCAACGATTTTCCTGACATTCAGCATGTAGGGAGTTTTGGGGGAGAAAAATTGATCTAGCTAGGTTTTGTTTAAAAAAAATCGTTTTATCTACCCACTTACCCGATTTTTTTTTCTTTCTTTTTTTTAAGTTCCTTTTATTTCGATAAAAATTATCGAGCAAGGCTTGGTCAACCAAGTATTAAATAATAATTGAAGAATAGAATAGAAGAAGAATTGAATGTAAAAGTAAACCGAACCAAATTTCAGGCCAACCAAATATAACGGAAAATATTTATAATGGTATGATCGGACTAAACTCTTGTAGTTCTTTCTTAAAGGCAATAGGAAACTTAGTAGTAGAATTATAAGCTACAACTTTAACTTATACATACAGATGTCAAAAGACTGCTTTACAAAATAAAAAAAGGTTTACAATTTTTTTTTTTAAATTTTGTAAAAGCTTTACAAAATTTTACAGCGTACGAATTACAATACGATAAGGTGGAAAAGTGGTCATACATTGACATAGCAGTGGTGAAAGTAGAAAAACCATTTCTATTCGAAACTCGCGCTTGGAGGGAGTGCAGCTACAGGCCTGCGACCATCAATATTAATTATGATCCAAAGTACGAGGCGCCTGGAACCGACGCTATGGTGTTAGGATGGGGCCATAGGAGCATCTGGCGATCGGTAATGGTGTCTGATATTGAATAATGTTTAGAATTAGGCTTTACTTTGCGGAGATCCATAATACAAAAGCAATAATAAAATTATTACGCTATATTCCGCGATAAAGTAAAATAAAAAATATATAATATAATGCTAAATGTAGATAATTTATAGAATTAGGCGTTACTTTGCGGAGATCCATAATACAAAATTAATAATAAAATTATTATGCTATAATCCGCGATAAGGTAAAATAAAAAATATATAATATAATGCTAAATGTAGATAATTTATAGAATTAGGCATTACTTTGCGGAGATCCATAATACAAAATTAATAATAATTTTTTTTGCTATAATCCGCGATGAAGTACAATAGAAAATATATATAATGCTAAATGTAGAGTTAATACATTAACCATCATAGCTCATTTGGAGAACTGGCGGTCTATAGAAGAGAAAATACCTAGGTTCGAGCCTCACCGCCTCAACTATTTTTAATTTTATTTAATTTTTTCAATTTTTTATGAATCTATGAATTTAAATACCTTTCGCATCAGGTAGACGTCAGTTCCAATTATAATCAAGCCAAATTAAACTTCGCATCAGTGTCCATATTAGATATTGAAGAATGCAAAAAGGTGTTCAAAGAACCGGATTTGGGAAATATAATTGATGAACAAATGATTTGTACATTTCACGATGGTAAGCTTGATGAATCAGGAAAGCTTATGGTGAATATGCGAAATAATGTGGATGGGGTTTACAATGAAACTTGGACTAACGTTGACTCGGTAAGTTAATAATTAGTTTATAATTTTTTTATCAGGTGGCAGTATCCCTGTCGTCAGATCCAGGGACTGCGGGTTCGATTTCCGCCAAGCGCCATTTTTAAAACAATTTGTTCGTGCTTCGAGTCTGGGTGTTTAGGAATTTCTTTGAATAATTATATATGTATATCATCATCCTGCTGGTATCCCACTCTAAGTGGGGTTGGCACAATATGTTATAAGCATTTTACGACCGGCCGCCTGCGTAACGTCAACTTACCCTAATCGTATTTTGCGACACCTCGGTAAGAAAGAGGGAAATCTATTCTATACCGGATACCAGACGACGGGTCAACTTATTTTAGTCGCCTTTTACGCAGCCTCGGTAAGAAATTAGGTTGCTCTGTTCTACTCAGCCGGATACCACACGGCGGGTCGACTTACCTTACTCGCCTTTTACGACACCTCGGTAAGAAATGAGGGTGGTCTGTTCTACTCAGTATACTAGTCAGCCGGATACCACACGGCGGGTTAACTTACTTTAGTCGCCTTTAACGCAGCCTCAGTAAGAAATGAGGTTGTTCTGTTCTACTCAGCCGGATACCACACGGCGGGTCGACTTACCTTACTCGCCTTTTACGACACCTCGGTAAGAAATGAGGGTGGTCTATTCCGCTCAATCGGATATCACACGGCGGAAATATTATATATTAGTAATATCCCGCGGTTACAACCGCGTAATTTTTATTTTTTACACCTTATTACATTTTTAAAACGGATCTCTATTTTTAATGTAATTATAACAAACGACGATATTTCTCCTTTATTCTTATTCAATAAATAAAAAACAGTTTTCCCAGAGTCAACCCATTTACTCTCTTGCAACAACTCAATGAATGACACATAAAAATATGACAGCCACAATGCATTTTCATATTAATCGCCAACTCTATGAAGGAGGTTGTATTAAAAACATGTTGTAACATAATATAGCCCATGTTGCTCAGTAAAGATGCAGCTTTCCAAAGGTGAAAGAATTTTTGAAATCGGTACAGTAGTTTTTGTGTAAAAACATTACAAACATACATAAAAAAATTCCTCTTTATAATATTAGAATTATAGATGTATATTTCGCTAATATTTTAATTAGCTGATTTATTTTATAGATGCATAATATAATTACCACTTAACGCCGTGTGGTATCCGGCTGAATAGAATAGTACCACCATTCATCATTTCTTACCGAGTTGTCGTAAAATGCGACTAAGGTAAGTCGACCCGCCGTGTAGTATCCGGCTGAGTAGAATAAACCAACCTCATTTCTTCCCGAGTTGTCGTAAAAGGCGACTAAGGTAAGTTGAACCTACGTGTGGTATCCGGTTGAGTAAAATAAACCACTTTCTTTCTTACCGAGGAGTCGTAAAATACGACTAAGGTAGGTTGACGTCAGGCAGGCGGCCGGTCGTAAAATACGTAGCCAAATCATATGACAACATGTTTGTAACAGTGCCGACCCCACTTAGAGTGGGATAAGGGCAGGAGGATGATGAATATAATTACCACTTAATCTTGTTCAACTGGGAGGAATAGTAGTAAGTAAGTAAGTAACGGCCTGTTACTATCCCACTGCTGGGCATAGGCCTCCTCTCTCAATTTTTGGAGAGAAGGGTTGGAGCTAAGACCTACCACGCTACTCCAATGCGGATTGGTAGGGTTACACATATCCCTAGGATTCTCTAGAGATATGCAGGTTTCCTCACGATGTTTTCCTTCACCGAAAAGCGTGTGATAAATTGCAATTATCAATTAGACACATAAGTTTGAATAGAAAAACTCATTGGTGTCTGCCCGGGTTTGAACCCATGATCGTCTCTAAAGATTCACACGGTCGCACCGCTAGGCCATCACAGCATGGAGGAATGTATGATTAAAATTTTATTTGAACCTTCAATTCACAATCCAAACTCTGACTTTACCTTGTTAGCGAGTTTCTTGGTTCAATTGTTCGATCGTAAAATTCAGTGGCCAATTAACTACACGCTCGAAGTAATTGCGTTCAAATTCGTATGCCTACTGCCTATTTTCTTCTACAATCATTTTAATTTTATAAGTACCATGCAAAAAATAGTTAATTTTTATAGAGTTATAGTTAATGTATAGACGCGGCTATACTCACGTCTTATTCTATCGGGTTAGCCCGACTAGTTTTGAATCCATCCGGGGCACTTATTCATGAGCTCTCTACACGACGTTATCGCGGCGGAAACTGAAAAGAGCTCATAAATAAGTGCCCCAAATGGTAAAGTAGTCGGGCTTACCCGATAGAATAATACGTGAGTAAAGCCGGTTTATATATATTAACTATGAATACTACTCACGATTTAAAGTATGAATATAGTTATACTATCTAAGTATTAGGTCAATTACAAACTGACTCGTGTAAAGACACGACGTTATCGCGGCGGGAACGACACCTCGGTAATAAATGAGATTGGTCTATTCTACTCAGCCGGATATTACACAGCGGGTCGACTTTTCTTAGTCGCCTTTTACGACACCTCGGTAAGAAAGGAGGTTGGTCTATTCTACTCAGCCGGGTACCACACGACGGGTCGGCTTACGTTAGTCGCCTTTTACGACACCTCAGTAAGATACGAGAGTGATCTATTCTACTCAGCCGGATACCACAGGGCATGCAATATGAAAAAGTAATCCTCTATAGTTAAAGAGGACCTTATTAAAGAACAAAGTACAATTTAAATGTATATTTTTAATATACTTTAAGCAGGACATACACGGTATAGAAAAAGGTGAATTAAGAAGAAAAAATGACCAATTTGTAAACAGTAACCAGAGTAATCAGTTCCTAAATTTTGAGTCATATAAAAAGAGTCGAAAGGAATTTTTGAAATACGTTACTGTTAACGATACTAGAAGAAAAGGTTTTTGCCAGGTAAATATATCAATTGTGTTTAATTAATTATCAATATGCTAGAACATCCGAAATTCCATATTTAAAAAAAAAGATTTACTAATAATATAATTATCTGTATTATTTTAAGCTAAAAAATATAGTAAGTATAGTTAGTATAGGATTAGTTAAATAACTATGACTACGATTCGACTGAAAATCCTCTTAACTAAGTTGATTCTTATCCATAAGCATCAACTAATTATGCAGAAACACTTACACTCACACACACACACACTCACACGCACTCACACGCACGCACGCACACACACACGGACACACACGCACGCACGCATTCTGTTTATTCTAGTTTAGGGGCCTGGGTTCCTATATATCGTGTTCACTTTTGTTTATATGCACCCATAAAGATTACTATAATTATCTAAATATTGAAAGAAAGAACGTTTATTTCACCTTCCGCGATACACAGTTGTTAACTAAAACTAAACTTTAACACATAAAACAATAGAACAAAAATTTAACAAGAACATAAAACAATATCATATAAATATATCTGCACCAAATATACCACAAGAAGAAGAAAATGGCTCAGCTAAGTATAAATTGAGCAACAGAATTCTATCGAACAATACTGTTTTTCAGCAGTAGCCAGGAGCGACACAGTTTAATTAAGGATATACTTGTATAATGACTTAAATCACAAATATTTTTAAAGTACAGATAATGATAGTAAATAAATTGTATTTATTATCATTGTATATTGCTTAACGACCAGTTAAAAGGTCCAAGAAGACACAATATTCGACATAAACTTGTCTAAACAAGACAAAAGTCAATATAATCAATACTAGGACATTTAACAGTCGTATAAAATCTACGTTCAAAAGAACGCAGACTCTCTGGTACGCACTATTTTATAATTTACACCACCCTTTCCCTTACACCATGGAATTTACACGTTATTTATCATTTCCCGTAGAATGATCACGGCGGTCCTCTCGTCACATGGATCAATGGGGTCGAGCATGTGATAGGCGTGGCATCTGTATTTCGCATTGATCAAAATTCCAGATGTACCGGACCATACTTATATACTAGTACTGTAAAAAACAAGGTGTTTATACAATGCATTGTTAGTGATTTAATGTGAGTATCGATTTCATAAATTACAGAAGTCGCTGTCGGAGGACTCAAGAAAACCCAAATTACTAAAACTAATTTATTTTTATGTAAAAATTACATTCTAACTATAAACTAAAAGTGTCTATCCTAGCTCGATGCTAAGGACAGAATGATTAAATTAAATTACTATTCCTAAGGGCTGGCGGCAACATATCCATTACAAGGATTTGCCGCACGTCGACGGTGTACTCTGATCTAGTAACACCGACGTTTAATTACTGTTCCCACGGGCAGGCGGCAACGTATTCTAAAGCAATGATTTGCCGCCCGGTGACGGCGTCCTAAGGTCCAGTTATGACGACGATGTAAATATCCGACGTGGACCCATTATTTATTATAACACCACTATAGAGCACCATTGTTACTTCTATAACACATATATTGTAAAAGAAAGACCAAAATATTTATGGACGACATTTTAGTTACGTTTATTATTAAATATTATTAAATGGAAGCTGTGATAGCCCAGTGGTACGACCGTGTGAATCTCTAGACGATCATGGGTTTACACCCGGGCAGGCACCAATGAGGTTTTCTATTAAAAACTTATGTGTCTAATTGATAATAGCAATTTATCACACGCTTTTCGGTGAAGGAAAACATCGTGAGGAAACCTGTATATCTCTAGAGAATTCTGGATATGTGTAACCTATTAATCCGCACTGGAGCGGCGTGGTAGGTCTTAGCTCCAATCCTTCTCTCCAAAAACGGAGAGAGGATGCATATGCCCAGCAGTGGGATAGTAACAGGCCGTAACTTACTTTTCTTACTATTATTAAAGAACTGGTTTAATTGCTCACAGTTCGCTTTATCTATTAGCAGCTGGGTAGAATAGACCAACCTCATTTCTTACAGAGGTGTCGTAAAAGGCGACTAAGGTAAGTTGACCCACCGTATGGTATGCAGCTGAGTAGAATAGACCACCCGCATTTCTTACAGAGGTGTCGTCAAAGGCGACTTAGGTAAGTGGACCCACCGTGTGGTATCCGGTTGACTTGAATAGACCACACTCTTTCTTACTAAGGTGTCGCATAATACGACTAAGGTAAGTTAATCTCAGGCAGGCGGCCGGTCGTAAAAACGCACCCAAATCATGTGACAGCATGTTTTTAACATGTTGTGCCGAGCCCACTTAGAGTGGGATAAGGGCAGGTGGATGATGGTAAAGGAAAGCGCAAAATAATCATAGAAGATATTTTATTTACGCTTATTATTCAATGACTGGTTTTAATTTATTTAATTAATTAACGCTTGGGAATTCTTGGAATCTCAAGAATTTCCCACGTAATTTTCGTTTAAACTTCGCGTTTTGCGAGTATTTTCGATGAAATTCTTAAATATAGAAACTGGTTACTATTTTTTTTAAGACCTATTTAGAGTAAATGCCTTCATCCTGCTGCCCTTATCCCACTCTAATTGGGGTCGGCACAACATGTTAGAAACATGTTGTCACATGATTTGGCTATGTAATTTACGACCGGCCGCCTGCCTGACGTCAACTTACCTCGCCTTACTAACTTACCTTAGTTGCCTTTTACGACATTTATATAACACAATGGAGATAAAATCTGATAAATCATCTATTTTAAATTCTAAAGTCATATTGAGATGGGTCGCATTATTGTATTGAGTTGCATTTGAGTTTATTTCAGACAAACAGATGACATCAGAAGAAGTTCTATATGCGATAGACCGCCAAAGGAGAAGGGATTTGATATTTTACGACGTTATATTAAATGGAATGAAGATGAGTTTAACAGGTATATTTTATACTTTTTAATTTATATACTTTGTGTGATCACGTATAATAATAATCATTTATTTGCCAGAATATGAGTACAAAGATGTTGACATTTTATAAGGTAGAAACATATTCTACTGCTATACAGTATGCTTTGAGTTACAATTCTAATCCAATATTCCATTTGATTTACAATTTTAAATACAAAATGCCAAAAATAAACCGGAATATCGATGAAACGATAATTAATATATTTATTACTATCTTCGCAAAAAAAATGTAATCTATTACAATATTGTCAAAATTAAATTAAAAAAATCAATGATATAAAATAAATGTCATGCGCTGGTTAAATAATACATTTAAGAAAATTTGTTGTTTAAATAGTTATTAACATTATAATAGCACTTTTGTAACAGAAGCTCTTAATATTTTGTGGTTTAATATTTTTAACTATAAAAAATTAGTCTTGATTAGCGACTAGTTGGAAAGCGTAGCGCTCTCAAAAAGTATTGAGTTTTGAGTTTATTTTTAAAGGACTATTAGTACCTGCGAAGTACGGTATATCGTGCCAACTTAAGTTATGTTATGTACTCTTAATATTAATATGTATTTTTCTCTGTTACCTGTTATATTTCGCCGAGTCAAATTGATGCCACATGGCTATTGTCAGGAAAACCCATTATGGATCTTCGCCGTGGCGACGAACTGTGGGTATGCCAGACTCTCACCGACTAAAAACCTGACAATGCTGCACCTCGATGCTGGTGGCGTAGACCCTTCCCCACTAGCAGCGGCTCTGTATAAAGGAGAAAGAGCCACCTCTGGGTCGGGGCCTCTCCTTCCGCTAATAGATGCATCGAACACCACATGCATCGCACGCATCGGGGACATAACCAACTAGGCATCCGATTCCCCGTTCGGAACGTCCAGAAGTCCCCGTTATGGCGGCATGTGACAGACTTCGGTGAGTCGACCTGCGCCCTGCTCGCTTGCGACTAATCGGATCCAAGAACTCGACTTCCCGCATCCGCGTTGCATATACATACTAGTGTTTTCCTTTCTTTCCAGTACGGTGAAAGATCTAAACGTGCATATAAGACCACAGATTCCGATGAGCCATTATACACAAAAATGAATGATTTTTTGTTGTTGTAAATATTCGTATTTTATTTTACTTCTATTGAAGATAATGTTATATAATCAAGAGTTCAAAGCAGCAAGCTTAGATTTTAAGCAAGCTTTTTTTTCTATTACTTATCTACTGTCGAACCAGTGCTGACAATATCAAGAAGTCGCTGCTATCGAGTGTATTACCAATGTAGCTGATGGATAGCGAACTCACCGCGGCTCCCTGTCATCGAGTGTCCTACGAACACAGCCGAGTGCCCGGCGTAAGGTTGCGATGGCAACGGAATAACAAGCCATTTTGTGTGATCTAACGTTTGCTTTGGGATATGGTATTAATTACGAGTGCGGTATTACAAGTTGAATTATAGTTTAGGATTTAATCAATACTCACTTCTGGACCTTCTTTAACACTGTTTTGCTATTGTAATTTCATTTATTACTGACAGCCCGATATTCTTATTCTAGAAAACAAACTAAGCAACTCGATTTTTTTTTATTCTCTTACATATACATAAAACAGCAAATTTAAATTTTGACAATACCTCCAGACGCACAATATTCCAAATATATCAGTCTAAAGACCTAAAGTTTTAGATGTGCCCAATAATATGTTTCAAATTCTATGGAGTCAAAGAGATAGTTTTGAAATTGCTCTACGAAATTCACAGATTTTCCTAAAATGTAGTGCTTTAACAAACTTGAGCGAACTTAACTACGCTGTGTGGGACGAATAAACTCTTCTTTATACTACGAAGAATTCAGTCTTTGGAGAGCAAACTTTGAAAGCAGATGTTGAATAATGTGCAAGTTGTACAAGTCGAAGGAATCGAGACATTTCGAGGCGATCGTAATTTACATGGTCGCACAAAATCCTTGATTTTCTATTCAACGAACTCTAGCCACAACTTTGTCCGAGATGAGTTAGATTTTCAATTGGTCTTTGATTTAAAGTTACTTCGAATTCAGTCAGTAGTTGATCCAAATATTTGAATCATTCTTGCATAAAATTTAGTATAAGTGTGTAGCGTGGCGGCACTGTGGGTTCAAATTTAAAAGTATCAACAAGTAGTATGAATATTGAAATTACCTACCGATCTGAAGACTGCTGATTTCACCCCAGGTTTCGCGATGTTGATGCGGTGCGATTTGTAAGCCCACAGTAAGGCTCTAAGATGGGAAGGGAGCGGATAGGAAAGGCGAAAAGGTTATTTAAAAATGAGAGCGCGATGCATTATGTATTAATCAAAGGCGAATATGGTGCGCGTGATGCATTTAACATTAACGGAGCGAATATAGGTGCGCGTGCGATGCATTTAACTTTATAGGACTGAATGGTAAATATGGTATATGGGCAGAAAGGAAGTAAAGGACGCAGGGGGCGGGATTGCGAAAACAGAGGCGCCACATTTAGGCGGGAACAACAAAATTAAAAATTACAAAAGAAACCTGAACCCCGCATGTGAAGTGACGTTGCCAATAAATAACACCACTTGCGAAGGCAAAAGTAATAAATTAAGCCACTTGGTGCGAGCAGTGTGTGTATAGTGTAGTACTTTATAAGTAACTATCTGGTGTTGACCGGGAGTTTCCTTTTCATTCATTTCATTAGTTGGGGTCTCAAAGTGGTTGTATGGCGATCACGCACCGGAAAACGCAGTGTCTGCAGGCCCCCCTATGAGATAGACTGACGACCTCAAATAGGTCGCGGGGAGCCACTGGATACAAGCGGCACAAATCGTGTGTTCTGAAGATCCCATGAAGAGACCTATGTCCAGCAGTGGACGTCCATCAGTTGTCAAAGAAGAAGAAAACTGTCACCAATAATAGGGTCACTTAATAAAGCAGCTTGCCCCGTTATCACAGTTAAAATACTAAAATTTTCCACCTAGTTTACCAAATTATCAATTAGGCAATTTAGATTCAGTTACTTCGGAAACTTTATAATACCGACTCTCCCTTTTAAGTTTAATATTTTGTAACTTGATGATTGTACAGAAATGTTAATGTTAATTAGTTTAAGAAGTCAATTAGCTGTTTTTGACTTGTTTTTGTTGTCGGCAGTTTTTTATAAACGTTGATACTATTTAAGGCAAGGGCAAATACAAGCAATTGATCCATGTACTGGTAGTTGACCGTTTTGTATGAAATTTTAAATAAAAAAACCTTTTTGATTATTGTAGCTAATAAAAAAAATCATGTCGCTACTGCTAACAGTTTTTAAAACTCTTAAACTTTTAAAAGCTTTTTTTACTTGACTTGTTACTTTTCTATTATGGATCTCCAGAAAGTAACAATCCGGAAAGTAAGTAAAATTATTATATCGAAAGCCGTGTACTATGTGGCTAAGTTAAACAGACCACCCTCATTTCTCACCGAGGTGTCGTAAAAGGCAACTAAGTCGACCCGCCGTGTAGTATCCGGCTGAGTAGAATAGACCACCCTCATTTTTACTGAGGTGTCGTAAAAGGTGACTAAGGTAAGTTGACTCACCGTGTGGTATCCTGCTGAGTAGAATAGACCACCCTCATTTTTTAACCGACGTGTCGTTGAAGGGGACTAAGTAACTTAACCCACCGTGTGTAATCCGGTTGAGTAGTTGAGTTTTTGATGTTGTCAGAAAACGACAGATATTATTTTCATTTGTTATCGATAAACAAAATCTGTGCAGATCTGTGCAGATATAAACAGTTTCATTTCACGAGATCTTTATAAATAGCAAACACAAATAGGGATGAGCACACAGAGTTGATGCTCACTTATCGGGTGATCAAATACGCCTGTTTAATGTTTACTGGACGCACTGTAATCCACTTACTGCTTGCTAAGGTCCCGTATACACTAAGTGCGTTAAGGATTTTTTTTATATTCATTCTAATAATTGTTATCTTCTCAACTTATAGACGTTCACTGCTGAACACATGTCTCTTTCCATGATCTCTATAAAACATGATCTTGTGCCTCTTGGATCCAAAGGGTCCCTGCGACCTTTTTAACGTCGTCAGTCCATTTCGTAAGAGGTATATATTAGTCTATATTAGGGTGTACCTATATTAGTCTACATAAGGGAGTCTATAGTATTCCAATTCCAATGTTATGATTGCTAAAGTCTGATAACACTTTCATCGCGTTCCGTAAAATTCCACGTACTTCAGATTCATCTTAATACTGAGACTTGTAAGGGTTTTTCCTGTTTCAAAAAAAATAATTCTATCGGCGGAATCTATTTTGGCTCGGCAAGACACACGCCATCACCACACCACACATCAGCCCAGTACACAACAAGTTAGCTTAGCTCACTACCCAGATATCAGCATTTAATAGTCGTTCAAGTCTCAGCAAGAGGCTGACTCTGTGGTAACCTACTGAGAAGCGTAGACGCTTCTCAGTAGGTTGTACACTAGAGTGTACAAGTGAATTAAAAGTAAGTTTATTCAACCGTGCATTCGTTAGCCCAGAGCTAAAACACGCATAAATATCACGTTGATGACGACAATGTTGTCTATATTATTGACCTAATAACTTGAAGCAGATTATATTTGTAACATGAGTTTTCATTACTAAAACGCATTTCTGGAATTTGGTTTATTTATATTCCAAATATTGGAGAAATTTTCACTAGTTCAATTTAGAGTTTGTAAGTCCGAGTCCGAGGGGCCCTTGAGTTGGGGGCCCCGAGGCACTGTCCCATCTAGCCCCCTAGTAGCTACGCCACTGTTTGCTATGTGCCAAAGGCACTTAAGTGGGTGATGATTATTTAATAATTTCACAATGGTTTTATTTACCATAAAAAATATTGTGAATTTTAATTTTAAATTAGTGGGATGGTCATGTCCAAGTGGCATTGCTGTAGCCACTACTTCTTTTAAATACGAATTGCTGCACCTCGATGCTGGTGGCGTAGACCCTTCCCTGCCTGCAGCGGCCATGTATAAAGGAGAGTGCAACCTCCTGGTCGGAGCCTTCCGCTAATCCATGCGTCGAGGACATAACCAACTAGGCATCCGATTCCCCGTTCGGAACTTCCAGAGATCCCCGTTAGGGCCGCATGCGACAGACTTAGCAAAGTCTGTCGCATCAGGGCACAGGTGACTCAGCGGAGTCACCTGTGCCCTGCTCGCCTGCGGCATATCGGATCCAAGGACTCGACTTCACGGATCCGTGATGCATATACATGCTAATGTTTTCTTTTCTTTCCAGTACGGTGAAAGATCTAAACGTGCATATAAGACCACAGATTCCGATGAGCCATTATACACAAAAATGAATGTTTTTTTGTTGTTGTAAATATTCGTATTTTATTTTACTCCTATTGAAGATAATGTTCTATAATCAAGAGTTCAAAGCAGCAAGCTTAGATTTTAAGCAAGCTTTTTTTTCTATTACTTATCTACTGTCGAACCAGTGCTGACAATATCAAGAAGTCGCTGCTATCGAGTGTATTACCAATGTAGCTGATGGATAGCGAACTCGCCGCGCTCCCTGTCATCGAGCGTCCTGCGAACACAGCCGAGTGCCCGGCGCAAGGTTGCAGTGGCAACGGAATAACAAGCCATCTTGTGTAATGTGACGTTTACTTTGGGATATTCAGGCATTAAGTAATACTCACTTCTGGACCTCCTAACACTATGTTTTGCTATTCCAATTTTATTTACTACTGACAGCCCGATATTCTTATTCTAGAAAACAAACTAAGCAACTCGATTTTTTTTTATTCTTTTACATATACATAAAACAGCAAATTTAAATTTTGACAATGCCTCCAGACGCACTGTATTCTAAAAAATATCAGTCTAAATACCTAAAGTTTTAAATGTGCCCAATAATATGTTTCAAATTCTATGGAGTCAAAGAGATAGTTTTGAAATTGCTCTACGAAATTCACAGATTTTCCTAAAATGTAGTGCTTTAACAAACTTGAGCGAACTTAACTACGCTGTGTGGGACGAATAAACTCTTCTTTATACTACGAAGAATTCAGTCTTTGGAGAGCAAACTTTGAAAGCAGATGTTGAATAATGTGCAAGTTCTACAAGTCGAAGGAATCGAGACATTTCGAGGCGATCGTAATTTACATGGTCGCACAAAATCCTTGATTTTCTATTCAACGAACTCTAGCCACAACTTTGTCCGAGATGAGTTAGATTTTCAATTGGTCTTTGATTTAAAGTTACTTCGAATTCAGTCAGTGGTTGATCCAAATATTTGAATTATTCTTGCATGAAATTTAGTATAAGTGTGTAGCGTGGCGTGTAAATAGCCACTAACCAGCAGGATCGTAATTACGGAAATATGCGTGGTGGCACTGTGGGTTGAAATTTAAAACTATCAACATCAATCAAGTAGTATGAATATTGACAATACCATTTACTGATTTAAAGGCTGCTGATTTCACTCCAGACTTCGGGATGTTGATGCGGTGCTCCTGAGCCCACAGTATGGTACTAAGATGGAAGCATAAGGGAGTGGATAGAAAACGTGTAAAGGGTATTTAAAAATGAGAGCGCCATGTATCAAGAAATAACCAAGGGCGAATATGGTGCGCATGATGCATTTAAAATTAATGGAGCATATTAATTAATAGATTGCGTGCGATGCGTTTAACTTTATAGGAAAGAATAATATATATGGTAGATGGGCAGAAAGGAAGTAAAGGCGCAGTGGGCGGGATTGCGAAGGGGAACAAAAGATTAAAAATCTCTGAAAGAAATCTGAACCCCACATCGTCGCTAATAAATAACACCACTTGCGAAGGCAATAGTAATAAATTAAGCTCACTTGGTGCGAGCAGTGTGTGTATAGTGTAGTAGTTTATAAGTAACTATCTGTGTTGAACGGGAGTTTCATTAGTTATGGTCTTAAGTGGTTAAATGGCGATCACACACCGGAAAACGCAGTGTCTGCAGGCCCCCTATGAGATAGACTGACGACCTCAAATAGGTCGCGGGGAGCCACTGGATACAAGCGGCACAAATCGTGTGTTCTGGAGATCCCATGAAGAGACCTATGTCCAGCAGTGGACGTCCATCAGTTGTCAAAGAAGAAGAAAACTGTCACCAATAAAAGGATTACTTAATGAAACAGCTTGCCCCGTTATCACAGTTAAAATACTAAAATTTTCCACCTAGTTTACCAAATTATCAATTAGGCAATTTAGATTCAGTTACTTCGGAAACTTTGTAATACGGAGTCTCCCTTTTAAGTTTAATATTTTGTAACTTGATGATTGTACAGAAACGTTAATGTTAATTAGTTTAAGAAGTCAATTAGCTGTTTTTGACTTGTTTTTGTTATCGGCAGTTTTTTATAAACGTTGATACTATTTAAGGCAAGGCACTAGTAATTGACCATGTCTAGTAGTTCACCGTTTTGTATGAAATTTTAGATAATAAGCATTTTGTTTGTTGTAGCTAATTGAAAAAATCATGTACCTACTGTTAACAGTTTTTAAAACTATAAAACTTTGTTAAAAGCTTTTTTCACTTGTTACTTTTCTATTATGGATCTCCAGAAAGTAACCGGAAAGTATCCGGAAAGAATCCGGAAAGTAAGTAAAATAATTGAAATAATAATAATAATAAAGAAAGCCTTGTAGTATCTGGCTTAGTTAAAAAGACCAACCTCATTTCTCACCGAGGTGTCGTAAAAGACAACTAAGTCGACCCGCCGTGTAGTATCCGGCTGAGAAGAATAGACCACCCTCATTTTAACCGAGGTGTCGTTGAAGGGGACTAAGTAAGTTGACCCACCGTGTGTAATCCGGTTGAGTAGTTGAGTTTTTGTTGTTGTCAGAAAACGACAGATATTATTTTCATTTGTTATCGATAAACAAAATCTGTGCAGATCTGTGCAGATATAAACAGTTTCATTTCACGAGATCTTTATAAATAGCAAACACAAATAGGGATGAGCACACAGAGTTGATGCTCACTTATCGGGTGATCAAATACGCCTGTTTAATGTTTACTGGACGCACTGTAATCCACTTACTGCTAGCTAAGGTCCCGTATACACTAAGTGCGTTAAGGAATTTATTTATATTCATTCTAATAATTGTTATCTTCTCAACTTATAGACGTTCACTGCTGAACACATGTCTCTTTCCATGATCTCTATAAAACATGATCTTGTGCCTCTTGGATCCAAAGGGTCCCTGCGACCTTTTTAACGTCGTCAGTCCATTTCGTAAGAGGTATATATTAGTCTATATTAGGGTGTACCTATATTAGTCTACATTAGGGAGTCTATAGTATTCCAATTCCAATGTTATGAATGCTAAAGTCTGGTAACACTTTCATCGCGTTCCGTAGAATTCCACGTAATTCCGATTCATCTTAATACTGAGACTTGTAAGGGACTTTCCTGTTCCAAAAAAAAAAAAATTGTATCGGCGGAATCTATTTTGGCTCGGTAAGACACACGCCATCACCACACCACACATCAGCCCAGCACACAACAAGTTAGCTTAGCTCACTACCTAGATATCAGCATTTAATAGTCGTTCAAGTCTCAGCAAGAGGCTGACTCTGTGGTAACCTACTGAGAAGCGTAGACGCTTCTCAGTAGGTTGTACACTAGAGTGTACAAGTAACTTAAAAGTTAGTTTATTAAACCGTGCATTCGTTAGCCCAGAGCTAAAACACGCATAAATATCACGTTGATGACGACAATGTTGTCTATATTATTGACCTAATAACTTGAAGCAGATTATATTTGTAACATGAGTTTTCATTACTAAAACGCATTTCTGGAATTTGGTTTATTTATATTCCAAATATTGGAGAAATTTTCACTAGTTCAATTTAGAGTTTGTAAGTCCGAGTCCGAGGGGCCCTTGAGTTGGGGGCCCCGAGGCACTGTCCCATCTAGCCCCCTAGTAGCTACGCCACTGTTTGCTATGTGCCAAAGGCACTTAAGTGGGTGATGATTATTTAATAATTTCACAATGGTTTTATTTACCATAAAAAATATTGTGAATTTTAATTTTAAATTAGTGGGATGGTCATGTCCAAGTGGCATTGCTGTAGCCACTACTTCTTTTAAATACGAATTTAAATTATAACGTACATCTAAAATATTTTATCAATATCTCAGTGTTCCCACAACTTTTCTGTTTTGTCGCTCGCCCGGTTTATTCTATATCGTTTTAAGCTTTAATACAGACATTTGCTTGTTGAGCGCGTTCAATCTAAACGCTTGAGGGAATACATAATATTTTCACAGAATAGGTAGAATATTAAACAGCATCACATTTAAAGAAGTATTATTTAATAAGATTGGATGCACTTAATTATGTTAAGCCGTGTTGTATCCGACTGAGTAGAACAGATCACTCTCTTTTCCTACAGAGTCACTGTAAAAGGCGACTAAAGTAAATTGATTCGCTGTGTGGTATCCGGCTGAGTAGAATATACCACCCTCTTTCTTACCGAAGTGAAAAGGAGATTAAGGTAAGTTAACCCACCGTGTGGGATCTGGCTTAGTAGAATAGACTACCCTCTTTCTTGCCGAGGTATCGTAAAACGAATAAAGTAAATGCCGTGTGGTATCTGGCTGAGTAAAATAGAACACCCTATTTTCTCACAGAGGTCTTGTAAAAGGCGACTAAGGTAAGTTGACGTCAGGCAGGCGGCCGGTCGTAATATACCTAGCCAAATCATGTGACACGTGTGTAGTGTTTTTATTTATAAAAATATATATTACTACTTTTGTATTATTTTTTATTTAGGTAATTATTCTGTTTTGGATTATTTATATTGCGGAATATTGTCGGCCATTTTTATAACCGCCTTTCATAAGCTCTGTTATGTAACTTTGTGGAAATCAAACTGCAATACATGTCAAAGCAGAACGTTTGTTAGACAGTTTGACATGTCCATGAAGGATTTTAATAAAGTTTCATACCCTGCTCGGATTGTGGAGAAAGTTTTAATAATACATCCATTTTACGTTCATCGCGATTATCTGATTTTTACAGAATACTATTATAGCTAAATCGGCAAACGTTGTTTAGCCATGTTTGTCATGTCATGTTTTTAGTGTACACTATAAAAAAATGTCCAAAAAATTAAATAATAATGTTAAAGATGGACAACCTTGTCACAGGGGTTGGAAAATTGATTGTACCCGATTCTCACAGCTACTGAAAATTCACTTAAAATTTGATTAAAATCGGTCAAGCAGTTTAGGAGTATGGTAACTAATCTTGTGACATGAGAATTATATATATAATTTTATGTATATACATAAAAATAAGCTGTGATAGCCCAGCGGTAACACCGTGTGTCTCTTTCGAAGAGGTCTAGGGTTCAAACCCCGGGCAGGCACCAATGAGTTTTCTAGTAAAACTTATGTGTCTAATTGATAATTGCAATTTATCACACGCTTTTCGGTGAAGGAAAACATCGTGAGGAAACCTGCATATCTCTAGAGAATTCTGGGGATATGTGTAATCTACCAATCCGCATTGGAACAGCGTGGTAGGTCTTAGCTCCAATTCTTCTCTCAAAAAAAAAACGGAGAGAAGAGGCCTATGCCCAGCAGTGGGATAGTAAAAGGCCGTCATTACTTACTTACATAAAAATATTTATTACATTGATTATTGATTAAAGATATAAATATCTTTTATCTTTAATATTTGAATGCCTTAATCTTGTATATTATTATTATAATTGTTGTTATAATAGCTCAGTGGGGTAATCGGGCGGTCCGAAAATTTAGAATAACCCGGTTCGAGTCTAGGTATGTCACATCCCTTTCCAGCTGAATAGAATAGACCACCCTCATTTCTTACCGGGGTGTCGTAAAAGGCGACTAAGGTGAGTTGACCCACCGTGTGGTATCCGGTTAAGTTGAATAGACCACCCTCTTTCTTACCGAGGTGTCGTAAAAGGAGACTAAGGTAAGTTGACTCGCCGTGTGATACCCAGCTAAGTAGACTAGACTACCCGCCCTCTTTTTTACCTAGATGTCATAAAATACGATAGGGTAAGTTGACGGCAGGCAGGCGGCCGGTCGTAGAATACGTAGCATGTGACAACATGTTTATAGTATGTTGTGCGGCCCCACTTAAAGTGGAAAATGGCAGGAGGATAAACATAATTATAATTATATAAATATTATTATATTTCCTATTACACTGACCTTTTCCTTCATAGACAAAAAGATTCAAGTATGATATTAAGGTATATTACGACGTATTTTACTTGGCGAAATTTTAGTAGATAATGGTAAAGTTTGGTTATTTAAGTTAGGCTGGAAAGTTGACCGCAATTTTTGGGGTCCGTGATGGAATATTTCTTATTAAAGTTAATAGAGCTGTCGTCCTTTGTGGGTTACGTCGTTAACAAGTGAAATGGGGTGGGAGTACTTTGGGGTAACCAATCTTGTTTGAATATCTATATTTAAACTTTTAAATATCTGGGTGAACGAGCCTTGCTCGTTAATTTTTTACAAAATGAAAAAAAGAAACTTCAAAAAAAAAAAATAATAGGATAGGTGGGGCTCGATCCCAGGTATTTTCATTTCTCGCGACCACCCGTTCCCCGAATATACTACGCTGACTAGACAGTTAATGGCAAAAATTCAATTCGATATTAATTTTAGTATTTTTTAATGCCTAAAAACAGATTTTTTTCAATAAAACCTAGCTAGATCTTCTCTCCCAAAACCACCTACATACTGAATTTCCGGAAAATTGTTGGAGCCGTTTCCGAGATTCCGAAAATATATATATATATATATATATATATATATATATATATATATATATATATATATATACATACATGATTAACTCATTTAAATATTACAGAGTATTTTTAATACCCAAAAACAAAGGGATGAAATGTTTTTTTAATTAAAACCTAGCTAGATCGATTTTTATCTCCCAAAACCCCCTACATACTGAATTTCAGGAAAATACCGTTGTAGTCGTTTCCGAGATTCCGAGAATATATATAAATACATACAAGATGAAATCATTTAAATATTAAAGACAGTCCTAAAAATTGTCTGTCGGTGTATATTATCGATTATCTCAAAATCTACTGAACAGATTTTTGTAGAGTTTTAAATAAAAAGTAGTACAATTATTACGAAAGGTTAAGGTGCATTAAGGTTTTACGGAAAATTGTAGAGATAGCGCAGTCGTAAAAAAAACGCTGAGAGCTCTAGCCGCGTGCGCCGCGTAAACCAGCGGAGATAAACTAAAGTAATGTACTCGAGAATTGTAGATCGACAAAAATACTACAAAAAAACTCCGCGATAGCAAGTCTCTAACTCTTATTGTTAATTCATAATAACCACTTTTATGTTAAAAATTTGACAACGCGGGGACGCAGGCGAAGTTTATGGGATAACTAGTGAAATATATTTGCACCTTTGGCTGATTTTTTAACCAATTTGTTTAACGTACATTATGTAAGTAAAGAAAAGTAACGACCTACTACTATCCCAGTGTTAGTCATAGGTCTTCTCTATCCGCTTTTTTAGAGAAAAGGGTTGGAGCTAAGACCTACCACGCTGCTCCAATGCGGGTTGTTAAGTTACACATATCTCCAGAATTCTCTAGAGTAAAGCAGGTTTCCTCAAGATGCTTTCCTTCACCTAAAAGCGTGTGATAAATTTCAACTATCAATTTTTAATATAATATCACATCAGTTTTTAATATAATAATTCCTTGGTACTAAGATAATTATACTTTACCTATATTAAAAACGACTCCTTCGACAACGACTTCGGAATCTCGGAAACGGCTCCAACGGTTTTTCTGAAATTCAGCATATAGGGGGTTTTGGGGGAGAAAAAATTGATCTAGCTAGGTTTTATTAAAAAAAATCGTTTTATGCCTGTTTTTGGGCATAAAAAAATTATTAACATTTAAATTTAACATAAAAACAATATTTGCCGTAAATTGTCAAGTCAGCGTAGCTTATTCGGGGAACGTGTGGTCGCGAGAAATAAAAATACCTAGGATCGAGCCCCAATAATAATTTTTTTTTTTTTTTTTTTTAAATAAAAAATCTTCTTTTTTATTTTGTAAAAAATTACCGCGGAAGACTCGGTACTAAAATTATTTGCCACGAGTTTATTAAATTTCTAATACCGAGATATTTCAATTATTAGTGAACTCACGAATGTAAGCGCGAGTGCTTGAACACGCTCGAGTGCGGTAGCAATTTGAAACTTGGCACGAGTTGAAGTAAGCAGCTGTTGCCAAAGTTTAGCTCTCGGCTGAGATTGTTTTCGTGTCTACTTGTGTTTAGTAGTTCTAGGGGTAGAGTAACTGCGATGTTTTGCAGCTTGGCGTTAACGTCTTGCATTGACGAGCTAAGTTTGCATGCAAGTCTTCACTCTATGAATTAAAAACCTGTGAGATCTTTGTCGATTTTATATCCGTAACTGAATAACTTTACAAGTTCGAAACGCACACTTTTTAAGGTGGCCGTTAATTCAAATTCAGAATGTTCTTTATTCAAATAAACTCTTACGATGATGAAAAATTTCATGAGGACTACATTCGATTTTTAAAATTTTTACTTTCTATTTATATTTCTTTTTAATTTATGAATTTTTAACAATTTCTCGATTTCTATTCCATTTGATCGTGCGATGACAATAGTCCACGCTTTTTAAATTATATTCGAAATTATATTGCAATGTCAACAGACATTTGACGTAAAACACATAACCATTTGACATAAAAGTCAATCATTATACAATTTTTTTTCTTAATTTTCAAACAATATTTTAAATTTAATTCCATTTGATATCCATATTGGAAAATATTATTCTGTTTATTTTATTCTATAATAAACTGTATTTCCTTGTCGTTATGGTTTAAATTATATTGCATCATATTAATGCATTGCCAATAAAATGGGAATACTGGCATAAATTTGCCAAGCAAAAACCGACTTTAATATTCTAAGTTTAAGTTATATTGTAGATTGGGTCTTTTCAGTCGATTATAGGCGAGTCTACAGCACACGGATTCAATTTTGGCGGGTTGGTTTGCTGTTACGGCCGAGTTTTCCGGATAACTAAGCTAATGGAATCGAAAGCCAATTCCAATTCAAAGAATTTTATTCAAATATAATTTTACAAGGTGCTTTATATTTCGATTTGCTTGTGAATCAGCAATCATCATTCTGCTGCCCTTATCCTACTCTAAGTGGGGTCGGCACAACATGTTATAAACATGCTTTGGCTAGGTATTTTACGACCGCTTGTCTGACATCAACTTAGCTTAGTCGCCTTTTGCGACACCTCGGTAAGAAATGAGGGTGGTCTATTCTACTTAGCCGCCTACCACACGGCATATTTATCATTATATATATGTATATAAATATAATATTATATAATATTTTATATATAAAATCCTCGTATCACGATGTGCGTTTACGCTAATATTCAAAACTACTGAACCGATTTAAATGAAATTTTCTAGGTAGTTATATTTGGTCCAACTTAAGGATGGGAGTTTGGGTAGGGGTTTTAATCTCGACTAATAATATTAATTTTTGCGACTTCAAACGTTTTTATGTTGAAACCTGCTGAAGGGTCGTCTAGCTTACACCCGGGGTAGGAGGTATAGGTAGGACGGGCCTCGAGGCGAACCTCTTTGCCCAGGCAATTCCTCGCTTCGTTTTTCAGCCATAGGTCGAGGTCACCTAGGTGACCTTAGGTGTCGGTATTTGGGCCGTGAGCCCAGGTCACCTAGGTGACCTAAGGTATGTCAAGTTCGGTGGGGAGGTCTGGGAATGGTTGCTCCCAGGCCTCAAAGTTATCGTCAGGTGGTGTCATATGCGGTGATGGGTATGTTTAAAGCAACTAATAAACTTCAAAGTTCTACAAGTCTTCGATAGATGACAGTTTCACTATTTTCGCGAATTTTATTTTAAGGTTGTACAAATATTCAGCATATGCAGCGTTCTTCAATTTCAATTTTTTTATGTTTAAATTTCGTCAACGCGCCCATAGAAGAAACATTGTAAGTTTAGCGGGAACTTAAGAAAAAATTCTTGCTTAAATAGTTAAGACAGAACAACGTCTGTTGGGTCAGGTAGTCAATCTAGTTCCCAGAGGAGGTCGATGCATCTGGTGCTCCCTATGCATCGTCTAGCGGAGTGAGGGGCCACTTTTAGAGAGGCCCCGACCTAGATATGGCGCACTCTGGGATTCAAAGTTGCTGCTGGCGGGGTGGGGGCAGTGTGTCCTACGGTACCCTGTCCCCGCCACCAGCAGCGTGGTGGAGCACTGTCAGGTTTTTAGTCGGTGCGAGTCCGACATACCCGCCGCTCGTCCCCGTCGGGCGGTTTGATCAGGCGGATGACCCATAATGGGGTTTCCTGACATAAAAAAGCTAGTTAATCTATCTATACTGATATATAAAGCTGAAGAGTTTGTTTGTTCGTTTGTTTGATTGTTTGAACGCGCTAATCTCAGGAACTACTGGACCGATTTAATGTTGATGGAAAATTCTTTCAGTGTAAGATAGTCCATTTATCGAGGAAGGCTATAGGCTATTTAACATCACGTTAAGATTAATAGGAGAAGCAGCAATAACAAATAGTACGAATGGCAAAAATTAAAGCATTCCGTGCGTGCGCTGAATAAACGGTGTTATTCAAAAATAATGTATGACAAAATTGTTCCCCTCTAAAAGTTCTAAATAAAAGTCCGCAATAGCATATGTCTAACTTTTAAGGTTAACCCACTTTAACCAGTTTTATGGTTATCAAAAGACTACAATTTTAATCTTTCCACGTGGGCTGAGCCGCTAGCGATTGCTAGTAAATTATAAAATTTGCTTGATAAATCTTCGTGATCTTCAATCGAAGTGTTCAGGCCTGTTACAAATGGAAATTCTAAAGTAATTGAGGGACTTAGATACTCCACATTCCCTCCACGGAGATTAATAGCACGTGGTTAAATAAATCGCTGAATTATTAGCTCCTACCCTTAACAATGAGGATAGATTTGGTGGCATTTGTCTTGATTGTAATAAATTGACTCGATATCAAATGGGGTAGGAACCATAGAGTTATTACACTAGAGTATGAGAGCCAGCACAGCTGTAATAATCCAGAGGTGAGACCGTGCGACTCTTTCGAGGGGTTCACGAGTTCAAACTCCGGGCAGGCTCTAATGAGTTTTTCTATTAAAACTTACGTGTCTAATTGATAATTGCAATTTGTCACACGGTTTTCGGTGAAGGAAAACGTCGTGAGGAAACGTGCATATCTCTAGAGGATCTAACGATATACGTAACCTGCCAATCCGCATTGGAGCAGCGTGATCGGTTTTAGCTCAGACCCTTCTCTTCAGAAACAGAGAGGAGGCCTATTCCCAGCTGTGGGATTGTAACAGGTCGTTACGTTTATGGGAGCTTAACATGTCTCTTTTTTGCAAATTATCTAAAGATTGAACTTAACTAAGTAGTTAGTTAATTGGATGTTGGAAAATTTTAAGCGAATATTCCTTGTGCATAATAAAAACGCATAAACATTTTGAAGGTGTGCTTAAAATGTTCAAAATATTAAACTACCAATGAACCTTGAATTGTAATTGAGGACAAAGATAATTATGTCTCACATCTTCCCTCTCTTATTACACCCCACTTCAGCTTTATATATACCCCACTCTATGTGGGGTCGGCACATGTTATAAACATGTTGTCACATAATTTGGGTAGGTATTTTACGACCGGCCGCCTGCCTGACATCAACTTATTTTAGTCGTATTTTACGACACCTCGGTAAGAAAGAGGGTGATCTATTCTACTCGACCAGATACCACACGGTAGGTCAACTTACCTTAATCGCCTTTTACGACACCTCGGTAAGAAATGAGGGTGGTACGACACTCGCACTCACAGGCTTGCATATGGGTCCCCTACTCTATGTATAATAAACTCTATGGTTGGAACAAAATAAATTCAATTATAGGTGGCAACTGGAAGTAGCTTCATTGATACGTGAGATTTAAATATAGAAAAAAAGTCAAGCATTTACATGGGGTTATATTATTATGTGGTTTGGGTTGTTATTTAATTTTAATCACATCCTCCTGCCCTTATCCCACTCCAATAAACATGATGCAACATGATTTGGATACGTATTTTACGACCGGCCGCCTGCCTGAGGTCAACTTACCTTAGTCGCCTTTTCGACACGTCGGTAAGAAATGAGGTCCGACTGACTTGAATAAGTCAGTCGGATACGACACGGCTTGTTATTTCAATTTCATATTATATAAATTTAAAGCGCATTTTTTCAATAAATGAAATTAAATTTTTCCAAATATTACACTCTCCCGATCACGCAATTTACTTAAAAAGAATACTCTTCATAAAGTTTTATGTTCATGTTTATCTTAATATATATTTGATATCGGCCAAAATTCCTGGAAAGTACCGGCATTCCATTACCAAAATTTATGATTGATATTTCATATCATCGATGAAGTTTTAATACTTCCTAAATAAACATAGTCTCATTTAACTGTGGTGAAGATCATGAAATGATATGTAAATTAATACGTTTTAACTTAGACGATATTTCCCTGAAACTTGAATGACTTTTTTGAAAAAGAAATTATAATATGATGACACTTTTGATACAAAATTGGATTTATAAAAATTGAGTAAATCTCGTGTGAGCTCTGCCAATTTTTCTCTGGTTCAAAGATCAATCCAACTAGTAACTTGTGAAACAGGTCCTAAGACCTGTTTCACAAGTTACTGATAAAGTGTCAGATAGTAAACCGAGAAATAAACTAAATAACAAATAAAATGTCTCTAAAAGGAGAATCTAAAAAGTGTCCAAAAAGTCCCAAAGTAAGTAACTTAATACTTGTGTTATTGTAGACAGACAACTGGTGGGTATATATTTATATCTATCTTCCTGTCCCTATCCCACTCTAAGTGGGGTCGGCACAACATGTTTTTCTCTTCCATTCTGTCCTATCTTTCGTCAACCCTGGCACCACTCCTTTTATATGCATATCATACTTCACACAATCCAACCATCTCTTTTTAGGTCTTCCTCTAGGCACATATCCATCCACATTCAAATTTAACACTCGTTTGGTCACATGATTTGATTTAATTGGTGAATATATACTTATATCATTTTTAAATACATACTTAAATACAAATATACACCCAGACTCGAAGATCAACAAATTCATTCCACGCCGCGGAGCTGAAGTCAGGGCCACTGCGCCAACGGGCAGTCAATATGAGCAAAGCGAAAGAAACAAATAACTTTTTCCATTTGCAGACTTTGTAATTAAAACAAGCCAAACTTTTTATTCAAAAGCGTAAGCCAGGTTGTGCCTGCACCCTTGCAATCGGCTTAAGTGGCACTCGACCGCTCCCAACAGAAGTAAGCTGCTTAAAGTAAATGGTTGCTATTTTTGCTATCAAGTCTTATTAAAGTAGGCATTTTTAAAAGTACTTAGCTTTAGAATTGTAAAGTCCTTTTTTCCGTTTTAACACTTTATTAAATCCTATAAAACGATAGCTGAATGTCTGTGTCCTTTGAAACGGTCGCAGATTCATACGGGTTTTTTAATTTATTAAATTGTTTAAATCAGTATGATATAAACAATTGAATAATATGGAATAATCATACATCAAACATCCTTCAAGAAATTCTAAATTTAAAATGTAACATTAGCATATTTTTCGCAATAGTTATCAGTATAACTCTCTTACCATTTTTTGTTAAAAAACACGAAATATTTGAAGCAGTTTAAGCACGCATTTGACTTCAATGAAATCAAGAACTTATGTGCCAAATTGATATATACAATGCTCTTTTCTGTGAAAGAAAACATCGTATATAGTATGTGTAATCTACCAATCATCATTAGAGCAACATGTTGAGTCTAGCCCTTATAAATCTCGCACAAAAAAAGGAAAGAAATTACTTGCTTAATTCTGGAATAGTTGGCTGCTAGTGTATTTGATATATATATCCCCCTAAGTGAGGTCGGCACAACATGTTATATGTATGTTGTCACATAATTTGGCTACGTATTTCACGACCGGCCTGACGTCAACTTCCCTTAGTCGTATTTTATGACAATTCACTAGGAAAGAGGGTAGTCTATTCTACTAAAGTTTGAGTATGACTTGAACCAGTTGTAACTTTATTAAATCCATTCGGTCTTCGACGATTCATTAGTGCTTACAAAAGCTTACTTGAATAATGATTATTAGAAAGTCAATATCCTGCGGAGAATCAGAGAGCCTTGATATTTTTGTTATGTGTTGTTTTATAATATATGTTAATAATCTTGAGTAACAGCCTGTTACTATCCCACTGCTGGGTATAGGCCTCCTCTCTCCATTTATGGAGAGAAGGGTTGGAGCTAAGACCTAACCGCGCTGCTACAATGCGGTAGGTTACACATATCCCTAGAATTATCTAGAGATATGCAGGTTTCCTCACGATTTTTTCCTAAACTGAGAAGCGTGTGATAAATTGCAATTATTAATTAGACACATAAGTTTTACATAGAAAAACTTATTGGTGTCTGCCCGGGGTTTGAATCTTTTAATCTTAGCGAGCCAAAAATATGGCCACAAATTTTGCGTGCCTTACAATAAAGTGCATAATTGAGATCATTTGAAAACTTAACGTAAATCTAACTTTTAAATTTGCTACCTTTGTCTTTACTTAATTGAATGGAGCCAGTTTAATGAAAATGAGTTCAAAATGGCTGCATTTTGTTTGTCACTAAAGTTAAAGGTAGATAGGATGAATATTGTTTGGTAAAGTTTTAATGAAAAACTTTGTCAAGACTGATGTACTAAATGTAAATTACATTCGTCGATGAAGTGATAATACTTTGGCGACTGATTAATAGCGCTATAAACATTCTTTCTTCCTCTCTTTTTATTACCTACTGAAATGAGTGTTTGTAGGGATTTGTACGCCATACGAGCTTTCGCAACCTGGTTGTTCACTACAATCTTTATGAGAATAGATGTTCACCTAGATCATAACATTTTACTAATTTTTCTAAGCAAGAAACATAAATAATATCATCATCATAATTCTCTTATCTTTATCCCACTCTAAGTGAGATCTTATATAAATAAATAAATAAATAAATAAAGTAAGTAACTTAATACTTATTTTATGGGTGACAGACAACTGGTAAATATATTATAACAAAGCGACGATATTTCTCCTTTATACTTATTCAATAAATAAAAAACAGTTTTCCCAGAGTCAACCCATTTACTCTTTCGCAACAACTCAATGAATGACACATAAAAAATATGACAGCCACAATGCTTTTTCATATTAATCGCCAACTCTATGAAGAAGGTTGTATTAAAAACATGTTGTAACAGTCGACCATCCTGACAACATTTGCGACCCCGCAAATCTCATAAGCTGACTTCTGGGAATGAATCTACCACCGATTCGGAATGCTGATTGTACTGAGAAGAATCAGCAAGAAACTCAATACATGCTCTTTTAATCTGTAAAAGAAAACCGCACATGCCATGACATGACAGGACTACGCTCATGCTTTATGCTCAACTCTAAGCTCACGCTTTATGCTCAACTCTTTAAGCTCAACTCCTCAACTCCTTAAGCTTTTCGCACCATAAGCATTTCGCACCTCAAGCTCACCCTCAATCACTGTCATGGCATAACACAGCTCAATTAGTGGCAACCAACTAAGCAGATACACACGTAAACAGACTCGCAAATGATAACGCTCAAAGAACAATCACCACTTCTAGGCAGAGCCTAGCTGACAGTCGTTGCAGATGTCCACAGTCTAGAAAACAATCGTTACAACTGGAACAAATCCAGAGAACAGTCGTCATTCTAGCTGACAGTTCCATCGAACAAAAGTCACGGGCGCGTCTAAGGCCTCACATAGCACATCGTCCCGTTGATCTCACAGAATTAATTAACCGAATACCAATTACCATCAATAATCTCTCCAATAATCGCTCCAATAAAAACTCAATTTTTTATTCCATAGCATCACATATCGCAACTATCTCTCAACTTATGCGAAATTCGCACTCTCCCCGTCGTCTCAAGATATTGATCGTCATTTGTCTTTTCTTTAAACTCTTTAAATTTCCAGATATTCCTCATGTCCACTCTATTTGTGAGTTTAGGTTACATCCCCTTCTGAATATAACAAAGCGACGATATTTCTCCTTTATACTTATTCAATAAATAAAAAACAGTTTTCCCAGAGTCAACCCATTTACTCTTTCGCAACAACTCAATGAATGACACATAAAAAATATGACAGCCACAATGCTTTTTCATATTAATCGCCAACTCTATGAAGAAGGTTGTATTAAAAACATGTTGTAACAATATATTATCGAATACAAATATACACCCAAGCTCGTAAATACAACAAATTGTTTATAAGAAATGTTGATAACAGGGTCACTGCCAAATATTTGAGTACCTACTTATTACATATTATTTATTACCTAGTATTTTTAACTACTGATATCCGCGACTTCGTTTGCGTTAACTTAAGCGTTTATGCACTCTTAGTTCCCAAGTGAAAAAAGGTTATTATTTGTTTTCTTTACAGATTACGATTACGCTTACGCTTGCGAAAGACTAGTAAACTTGTTAACCCCTCCAGCTAAACTAAATGCTTGTTTTAGCCGGGATTCGAACCCACGACCACTCGATCGCAAGTTACTCCAACCATTCCGGTACGTCCGGTTTATATATTCTATATAATTTCGATGTATCACCTCAATTGTGCGAAATTTCATCAATACAGATAGACAGACTTACTTATTTATAATATTAGTAAGGTTTTCACTTAAATGCTAAATTGCTAAAAAATAAAAAGCTATGATGGCCTAGCGGTGCGACCGTGTGAATCTCTAGAGATGATCATGAGTCCAAACCCGGGCAGACACCAATGAGTTTTTCTATTAAAACTTATGTGTCTAATTGATAATTGCAATTTATCACACGCTTTTCGGTGAAGGAAAACATCGTGAGGAAACCTGCATATCTCTAGAGAATCCTAGGGATATGTGTAACCTACCAATCCGCATTGGAGCAGCGTAGGAGGTCTTAGCTCCAGCCCTTCTCTCCAAAAATGGAGAGAGGAGGCCTATGCCCAGCAGTGGGATAGTAACAGGCCGTTACTTACTTTCACTTAAATGTAATCTGAATTTATATAAAATAATAACCCGCGGGAGTACAAAATTCATTCAACGTTTAACTCGTCGAAGTACATAAAACGGATGAATGGACGGATGATCTGCTTCTATATTAGTACTCGCTGAGGGACGATTTTGATTAATGAATATGTACATTTTGCTTTCAATATTTGACAGAAGAAATTAAGTGAAATAATTTTGAATTCACGCTTTCATAAATTGTAATTGTATTTATCATGGGCTTATAAGTTCGATTCCCGCCGAGGGCCAACATTTTCTATAAATGAATTTGTTGGTCTTTGAGCCTGGGTGTGTATTTGTATTTAAGTATGTATTTAAAAAATATATATAAGTATATATTCACCAGTTGTCTGTCACCCATAACACAAGTATTAAGTTACTCTCTTTGGGGACGGACGACCGTGTATGTAAGTGTCATATATATTTATTTATTTATAAGAAGGTCGACGGACAATGGAGTGATTTATGCTAAAAGTATCTTTACGTGATCAAAACAGAAATAAGGAGATCCGTAGAAGAACCAGAGTCACCAATGTAAGCTCAGCGTGTCGTGAAGCTGAAGTGGCGATGGGCGAAGCACATATGATGGTAGACATACCCCAAAGAGAGGGGATGCTATTCATATTTCGATTCATTACAAGAAAGTAATTACTCTAAATTATTTTTATTTCATCATCATCATTCTCAGGCCCTACTCTAATTGGTGTCGGCACAACATGCTATTAACATGTTGTCACATGATTTGGCTACGCATTTTACGATCGGCCACTTGCATGACGTCAACTTCTCTTAGTCGCCTTTTACGACACCTAAGAAATGAGGTCTATGCTACTCAGCCGGATTCCACACGCTCGTTAAGAAATGATGGAGGTCTTTTCTACTGGGCCGGATTCTGGACGGTGGGTCAACTTAGTTTAGTTGCCTTTTACAACACTTGGTAAGAAATAAGGAGGATCTTTTATACTCAGCCGGATACCACACGGCATGTCAAATTACTTAAGTCGCTTTTTAAAACACCTCGGTAAGTAATGAGGGTGGTCTATTCTACACAAACGGATACCACAAGGCGACTAAGTAATTTATATATACCTTTAAAATATAGACGAAATTTATATAAGAAGTCAATATATGTAGATACTCGTATGTCGGTCGAACCGCAATTCAATACCAGCATACAAATCAGGGGTCAATTGGTTTACGATACATCCCACATGCTCTACTGGGTATTGAATCTTGTACATACATTGGCTGTGAATAGATAATGTAACATTTCTTTTACCTAGCATTTTCTATTTAACCTTCAATGTGGATTTACTATTCTATAAAAGATTTGCTGACTTTGGCCTTTTGATTTTATTTTTCGCAGAATATCATTCCATTTATCTTAATTTAAAAAAGTTTAAGCTCTGATAGCACAGGTAACATCGTACGCCTCTTTCGAGGAGGTCACGGGTTCAATTATTAAAACTTGTGTCTAATTGATAATTACAATTTATCACACGGTTTTCGGTTAAGGAAAACACCGTGAGAAATCCTATATATGTCAAGAGAATTTTAGAGATATTTGTAACCTACCAATAAACATTGGAGCAGCAATCCTTCTCTCCAAAAACGGAGAGCTTATGACCAGCAGTGGGATAATAAACCTTATTTTTTTTTGACAAAGGTTATGATAAAATTATGTTGCTATAATCCGCGTTTGTCAAGAAAATGTAAAGTTAAGAACGAAGCAAAAGTTTTCATATCTAAAAATAAAAGAAACTTGAAAAAAAAAAGAAACTATAATTGGGCAGGTAGGGCACGATCCTTGTCATTTCCACTTCTCAATACCGCCCGTTCTTCAAATTAGCTACCATGACTTTACAATTGACAGCAAAAATAGTCTTTTGTATTCAATGTAAATTTTAGCATTTTTTCAGTGCCCGTAAACAGGGACAAAACGATATTTTTTTTAATGAAACCTAGCTAAATCGATATTTCCGCTCCAAAACCTTTATTTTATTTTTTATTTTAGATTTATTGCATTCAATGGAGAATTTTATAACAAATGATATGGCATGGCGTAATGTTACGATAGCAGATGGGTAACGCGCGGAGCGAAAATGTTCACAACCTGGGTTCGAATCCCACACATCATCGACGCCTTCTTTCTTTTTTTAATTTTTTTAAATATATATTTTTTAATATCTTAAAAACATTACGCCACCCAGGTACTTAACTGAACTTAAGGTATTGTATAATAAATAACATGATCTAAATATGAATGTCAAAAATTCGTTTACCGTTCAAAGGATTAAAGATTTATTCGGTAAGATTTACATCCATTATGTGGGCCTAAATCAGAATCACTTCGGCACCAGAGATGCTATCACAAAGACAAACAATTATATTCAAGTGTACTTAACCTCGGCATGAATATACGTAATTGAATTGAGTTTAGTTGACAATACAAGTAATAATAAAGGGTTGAAAAGGAAAATTAACTAAATATTTGGATCTAGCTCATGAGATCACCACTATGTGGAATATTGACTCAACAATAATTCAAATTCAAAATTGAATTGAAATAAACTTGTAAAATAAAGTGTCGTCAACTCTACTGCTGGTTCGGTAAGCTGTTCCTACCCTGAAGAGCCAGCAAGAAACTCGGCGGTTGCTCTTTACAAAATCTTTAATATTTAAATGAGTTAATCTTGTATTTATATATATATTCAGAATCTCGGAAACGGCTCCAACGATTTTCCTAAAATTCAGCATGTAGGGGGTTTGGGGTAGAAAAATTGATCTAGATAAGTTTTATTTTAAAAAGAAATCGTTTTATCCCTGTTTTCGGGCTCTAAAATTTTTTTTAATTTACGTTGAATACAATCACAATTTTTCGCTATCAAACGTAAAGTCATGTTGGTTCGTTTGGGAAACGGGTGGTCTAGAGAGGTCAAAATACCTAGGATCGAGCCCCACCTGCCCTATTATTTTTTCATTTTTCTTTACAATTTTTTAAAAAAATTTTTAAAAATTACCGAGCAAGGCTCGGGCACCTAGGTACTAATACTAAAGTCATTACTATTATCTTGTACAATTCTTCCAATGTTGCATCGGTAAATGGTTTACTAGAGAGGAGCCTCAACCAACAATCTCAAGAGGCTCTCGCTTAGTTGCTGGATCAAGGGCAGAAGGCAATATTGCTTGAGAGAGCACGCATTGTGAGGAGGTTCCCTACTCTGTAATCCTTACCGCCAGGAGCTTGGATCCTTTCTCCGTTTTCTGTAAATGAATGAAAATATAAATTCAAATGATTTACTTAATAACCCTATTAACAGTTAACAGCTCAAGAAACAACAATTGAAATGTGCCAATTTCCAACATATTTAGTTAATTGTAATGATACAAAATATGAAATTACTTTTTATAAAGTTTAACATGTGTTACAGTAAATGAACTCTGGAACGAATAACTCAGGGGATAGTGGTTTTGATTGAATTTGGGAACAGGAATTGACCTGCCAAAGTTTAAAGCAATTTACATATAGTAACAACTTAAATCGTTCACGAAATATCAACTTCGTAATTATACCTGACGTATACATTAATTTTAAAGCATGATTAAGAAAAGTTTAGTTTTGCATACGAAATTGGTATTTTTCTGTTAGGTAATGGTTAAAGAATATATCAACCTTATTGTTGCTTAGTTGCGTCGCACGCTTATGAGCCTTGGAACCCATGTATTCACATAATGTGATCGGTTCATAAAAAATTGTTTTGTCAACTACCGTGTTTTCTCTTTTTTAATATTTTATGAATTACTAAATAGGCCGCAATCTGCACCTCCGAGTCATTTTTCTACTGACGAATACCATGCGTGGTTGTTTGTGTGCTCAGCTTGAGTATCCGTCTTTCGGGATGCATATATTTATTTATTTATTTATTTATTTATTAGGAAGCCAACGTGATATACAATATGGTTTATGTAAAACTTATATAAATTTCTAAATTACCTATAGTTTTCTATTATATATCCCACTTAAAGGCTAACTCAGCATGCATAATTAAATAAGAAGCTAAATAACGTTCTGCTCACTAAATACAAAAAAAAATAGTAAAAGAAAGAAGGAAAAAAGAGTTATTACAATAAATAAAATAAAAAACAAACTAGTCTACTTTAACAATTAAAATATGGGGGAAATATTAAAAATAAAAACGGTAATATTAAAAACATTAAACATAGAAAAATATATTATTATGAAGTACATAAGTATTTCTTTATTTTTTGTTTAAAAGTTTTATTAGAGTCCTTAAAAATGTCTATATTAGCCTTCTTGAAAATATTATTATATGTTACGGCAGCCCTGTTCAGTGGTGCAGCAGATCACAAATTACTTTTAGTGATTCTAGGCTTAAAAGTTTGTTTTATCTTAATGTGAGACCGAGCATTGTGTTTCGGCACGGTCAATTTTATTTTCTGTAATAAATTAGGACAATCAATATCTCCATTCACAATTTTTTGTAAAAAGGTAAGATCTATCAAATTTCTCCGATCGGATAGTGAAAGGGTTTCATAAAAATTTAAGAGATCATTGTAGGTTTTAGTTTGGGTCAAAATATTATCCTTGTATCCTAAGTAACGCAGAAATTTCTTTTGTACTCTCTCTATTCGATCTTTGTGAACCTGATAGTGAGGACTCCATGCAACTGCACAGTATTCAAGTTTACTGCGTATCATTGAGTTAAACAGAGTTAGTTTGGTTTTAGACTTTTTAAATTCTTTTGTACACCTAATGATGAATCCTAATAATCTGAAAGTTTTTTTGAGTAAGTTGTCTATATGTGGAATAAAACTCAATTTATTGTCAATTATTACTCCTAGATCTGATATTTGGTTAACGTTTTCCAAGATGTTACCGTTTATACTATACACATAATTAATTTTAGATATTTTTTTACTGAAGGATATACTGTAACACTTTTGATGGTTCAATTTTAAGTAATTAATATTGCACCAAATCGCAAGTCTATCTAAGTCTTGTTGCATTTTTATAGTATCGAAACTGTCTTTTATTGTTTTATACATTTTGAGATCATCCGCATATATGATGAATTGACTATATTTAAAACATTCACTAATGTCGTTAATGAATATCCCGAATAACAAAGGACCAAGATTGGAGCCCTGCGGAACTCCCGATTTTGCAATAAATGTATTAGACTGGTACCCTCCAACAACTACGTTCATTTCACGATTTATTAAATATGTTTCCAACCAATTAATGAGGTTTCCACTAATTCCATACCTTCTAAGTTTTGATAATAAGATGTGGTGTTCAACGACATCAAATGCTTTGGCTAAGTCTGTATATATATATATATATATATATATATATATATATGTATGTATATATATATATATATATATATATAAATATATATATATATATATTTTCCCAATTTTGAGTAGTTCGCTTATGAATTTTTATTCGACGCACTGCTTAGAAACGCCCCACTTGGCCAAACTCATCCAGGTCAATGGTGGCTTCCACGATTGGATACGTCCTTCGCCACCCTGCCTGTTCAGTAGAGGTGGTACACAGTCTTTATTGTCTTATAACTAAAGGGACGCATATATAAATGTACCTTCGTATGCCTCAGGTTGAGGCACGCGTGACGAACTATTCGCGACGCACGACTCTTGATGTCTATACGCGGATTTAGATTAATACAGTTTAAAAATAATAACAGTCTATAAAGTTGCAATCACTTAATTTAAAAACAAAAAATTACTTATTCTTTTCCTATTCAAATTCAAGAGCTTGTGTCAAAGGAAATTTTAATTGTCGATATGTAAATACGTTTCCACGGGACTACGGGAATGACTTTTAATTTATTCTGAAAACATTCTGAGCATAATTTGTTCAACCGAATAGAAGATTATGGAACTGTCATTGCGAAATGCAAATGTATTAGCTTCATACTTCATTTACCTTTTGTTGAAGGACGAGTGAATTAGTGTGTAGTGTCGCCACATATTTGAGAACAATCGGACTTATCAAAATTATTGACAATAAACCTTTTAATTGTATTGTAAAGTAAAAGTAAGGTAAGGGTTAGAGCTACATAATGCTGCTTCAATGCGGATTGGTACATTACACATATATTTATTCGACGCACTGTTGAGAAGCAGAGATATGCAGGTTTTTTAAAATGTTTTTCTTAACCGCGATATATTAGAGAGCGATATACCTAAGCAACTTTTGATTTTGATACCAAAGTTCATTTAGATGAAGACTCAGAGACTGCAACGTCACTTAATTTTTTTTTCCAAAACGGCCACTTCCAATAAATTTTTTAATAAACAAAATACAGCAATATTTATTTCATTTCATTTCATGTGTGTGTGTGTGTTTGGGGTGTATGTGCGTTTGTGTGTGCGTGAAGATATATGTATTTAAAATATATATTGTAAATAATTTTCCCAATGTATTGATGAATATAAACACTGTTTAAATGATTGTTTCAAACATGCGAGTGTGTTGCTATCAAGTATTGTTGTTTACAATCATTACTACAATTACTATGATCTTTAAGGAGGACATTAAAAAAATCATTAAATTAAATCGAACTTGCAGATTATTTCTAAACTGTTACGCAGTTTACGCTTACGATTCTACGCAAACAAAAATTCATTCAAAATGTTTTATTCGAATGATATTCGAATATCAATTATTAATTTAAAATATAAGTATTCATTGTATTTTAGTTGGACATTTACTATTTGACAGATTTAGTTTCAAAACTAAAATAAATTATTGTGGTCACATTATGATCACTATTACCTCTTTACTAATTTGACAAAGCTCGTTTTAGCATTGTATTATATATTCAAAATGTACAAACGAAAACTAAATTGGCATTATGCAAACTAATTGAAATTTTATTTACTATTTGATTAACTTACATTGTATCTCTAGATGACAATTAAATAAAATGCAGCGCAATTCAACAACATAATTTATTAAACGCAATATTATGGTATTTGTTGGTTTAATTTAAGTACATAGTAATTGCAAGTAAATTCGTTGTCTGGTACAATTACTTATTTTATTTATATGAAAATAAGTGTTTAATTTTTTGGCCTGAAATACATCATTCATTCTACTGCCCCTTTCCCACTCTAAGTGAGGTCGTAAACATGAAGTCACATGATTTGGATAGGTATTTTACGACCGGCCGCTTACCTGACGTCAACTAACTTTAGTCGCCTTTTGCGACTACTCGGTAAGAAAGAGGGTGGTCTATTCAACTCAACCGGATACCACACGGAAAATCAACTTACCTTTTCGCCTTTTACGACACCTCTGTAAGAAGTGAGGGTGGTCTATTCTACTCAGCGGATTATAACCGGTAGGTTCACTTACTTTATTCATCTTTTACGACAACTCGGTAAGAAATGAAGGTGGTCTATGTTAACGCACACTATATACAATAACACAATATAATAGGAATACCACAATTCCCGTTCCGAGATGCACTTCTCTTGAATGACGAACTAAGACTGACTGTCACTGAAACGTTTTATCAATAGGAAGACTCAACCGGAAACAACACGTCACAGTGTTGGTACCATTTTAATCAAAAAGGGCGCGATACTCTTGTTTCATGACTGTGTTGCTATAAAATACATATCGGAAGTCAATGGCGACAACATCTATTCTATTCAGCCAGATACCACACGTCTTTTAGTCTGAAATACATAGTTAAATACATAAAATATCCTCAACTTCACCAGGTTCTATTATAGTCCACAGTACCATCCGCTATAGATTTGTTTATGATTCAGCAATATAACGAGGAATGGTAATATGTATAAGTGAAGCAATTTGACGTTTTTTCGATGCACTAAAACTTGGTTCTGTTCCATTTGAAGACAGACACAAAATGGCATGTCAAACAGGTTCAAAAATGTTTAAACGTAAGACAAGATTAAGCAATGGAATACTCGACTGAAGAGATATCAAACAATAAAAGGAATTAATTTCAGGAATTCTACAATAATTAAAATATGTGGAAATATTAGTGACGAATGTGATTTACATGTTTAATTTTTGTCAAATTGCCATTAGTTTGATTAGATTCTTGTCTCATTAACTTAGAGGAAAATAAATTGAGAAAAATGCACTCTAGCTGCCTTATCAAATATCATTATTAGTAAGGTTAATTCTAATTCATAATGTTTTTATAGTTAAGAAAAAGTTGCGTACCAATAATGCGTAATAAATTGTCTCACTTCGTAGGTTAGCTGGCAGAGATCTCTGTCATGGGGATAAGTTGACCTTTGTACATTTTTATGGTACATAAATAAATATACTTATTCGACAAGTTTCGACTTTTTAAACACGACGGATTCTAGTATCATGTAATACCACTTTCTTCTTCTTTTGCTATTAATGGACATCCATAGCCAGGGTCTCTTCAAGGAATATCTTCGCCACTGCCGTATATGATGTCGTCCTCTGAATCTTGGATAAAACATTTATGAGCTTTGTTCTTCCACCATAGTACGGCACCCTAATCTAAAAACCTCGTCGCCAACATCCTGCGTTCATAACTTCAAATCCACAAAATAATAATACAAAATTGAGCACGGTTTAAATTAAGACATTTTACTCCCAGTCGAATTAAGTTGAAATAGTTAGGTATAATGCGAGTAACAAACTCGCTTGAAACTTGCCGGAGCGAAGCGAATTCCCAACTTTAAGAATATTAAGTAGCAATTAACACTTCTGCGAATTGCAATACTTCAGCAAAATATTATAATATGTTTCGAATTTTGTTAAAATTTAAATAAATAAATTTAAATATTACGCATTAGTTTTTCAGCAATATGGATTCTTGCGTCACGCGCGTTTGGTATTCGGATGACTCGAATAGACCACCCATATTTGTTACCGTGGTGTCGTAAAAAGCGACTAAGGTAATTTGATATCAGGCAGGCGACTAGTCGTAAAATACCTAGCCAAATAACATTACAACATGGTTAATACATGTTGTGCCGACCCCACTTAAAGTGGGATAAGGGCTGGAGAATGATGGATTCTTGCATCACGCATTAGCGTATGATAAAGCTTAGGAATAAGCGAACGTTGTCAAGCAGATTCTCTGACGCAGTTTTTTCTTTATGATATGTACCATACCATAATAATTAAATAAAAGCTGGAAAACAAACCTCCGTAATCAAATACTTGCATTATTATAGCTGAGTTCAGACAGCTTTATATTTTGCTTATTATACAATTTAATTACAATTTAATTTACAATTCTGTACCTTGAAAATATTCTATGGTATCCGGCTGAGTAGATTAGATTACATTCATTTTTTACTGAGGTAACGTATGAGGCGACTAAGGTAAGTTAAATAGCCGTGTGCTATCGGGTACATATTTTGGATAAGTTTTTTTCTATCAGTGGCCTGTCTGACGTCGAGCAGTCAAAAAGCAAATAAACATTATTCATTCATTAAAATGTTACAGTTTATTAAATTTATTGAAGGTTTGAAAACAAAGCAACATAGGGTAGTAGATATATTGTCGTTTCATCCCATATTTGTAGTTAACGTTTTATTGTCCGATACTGATAGCGTGGATTCAAATAATCCGTCGCATCGACAATACGTCACGCAGCAAAATGAATTAGTTTCAGTTCTACCTTTGTTTTGTCACCGGTTTGTCTAGTTAATCTAAATTGAACGCTACAGTATAAATTGCTTTTAGAAATATTCTAACGCTTATCAGATTTAAATTTGAAATATTCTTTATTTGAATTGACTTTTACAAGTTCATATAATAGGCTAGTGTGCTGCCAGTATGAAAAATCTGCCGTAAAGATTCAATCAAATCCAGTATCCTTTTTTTATAATCCAATTTCTTTATCATTTTCCTTTTTTTTTTATTTGGAAAATTTATTTATTTATTTAAATATTTTGGAAACATACAGTATATATAAGCTCTTATAAGTAAAGTACACTAAAACGTAACTTAAACCATTAACAGTTTCCTACAATAAAAGATACAAATAAATGAGAGTATAGCAATAAAAATAGTGATTACAGACATCTATATATATAAAAGAAAGTTGGTCTTAGTTACACTATTTATAACTCAAGAACAGATGAACAAATTCGGCTGAAAATTGGTGGAGAGGTTGCTTAGAACCAGGAGACGGACATAGAATACTTTTTATCCCGTTCGACCGCATTTATTTTATCCCGTCAAGTCACTATAAAACGTGGTATAGCAAAAACGACTATGACATGGAAAAACAAAACATAAATGACAGCTAAACGTAATTTAGTCTTTGGATAAGTATGGTAAAAATATGACAATTATCAAAATAGTAGTAGCTATAAACGTTACTACATAGTATAAAACAAAGTCACTTTCTCTGTCTGTCCTTATATCTCTATGTTTGCTTAAATCTTTAAAACTACGCAAAAGATTTTGATGCGGTTTTTTTAAGTATATAGAGTGATTGAAGAGAAAGTTTATAAGAGAGTGAAGGTTTATATGTATAATAAAATTCAATATGGAGTAGCGAAATACTGTGATTATCACTGAGTGACATAGGCTTATATGCTTTATACCCGTGCGAAGCTGGGGCGGGACTCCTAGTACTAAATATACGGAAAAATTCTTGTTCCAATTCTGAGTAATTCTTAGGATTTTTTTTATTTTGCTGTGTTATAGTATTTTCCCCCAAACCACATTATTGATGAAGAAAAAAGAGATACTATATTACTCTATAATATAAATTACTTAAGATCCTTTAATTATTTATAAAAAGTATCAAGAGTCCGTTAAAACTAATGTCTATTTAGACGTTATAATAATTGTTATAAATTATTTTTGTTATAAATACATTTTTTTAAATTTTTGTACATGTTTATAATTGTTGTTATAAATTACTAATAAAATCTAGTTGTAAGTATTATGTTAAAAAGAGCAACCGCCGAGTTTATTGCTGGGTCGTCTCGGTAGGAACAGCTTTCCAAACCAGCAGTAGAGTTGACGATTTAAAAGCACTTGTTTATAAGTTTATTTGAATAAAGAAAATGTTGAATTTTGTTTTTTTTTTTTAATGACGTCGTGGAGTTATTAGGTATATTTAATTTGCTCATCAAGGCTAATAGCTTACAAATAACTCTTTTGTTCTCTGATAGTATTACTAGGAAAGGTTGGATACATTATTTTTTATTAAATCTTTATTGCACTATTAAGCTAAAAGTACAAAAGGCGGACTTAACACTAAACAAAGCGTTCTCTATCAGTCAACCTTAGGGTCAAACGGAAAATTAAAATAGGTGCAGCAAGCAAACAAACAGAAGAAGAAAGTAGTAATAGATAGGCATAAATAATTAAGAGATGAAAATCAATAAACTATAGCGATGTGCCTAGGCAAATAAGAAATAAATAAATGGATAACAATAAAAATAAGATAATAAAAATAGATGGTATAACAAAATATTTAGCGGTTAAATAAAAAAAAAATATCATTAATTGTTACAGATTAGGTATTTTTTAACATTTGCTTTAAAAGTAAGACGACGGGAAGATTTTTTGACAGAATCAGGGAGATCATTCCACAGACGTACGGCTTGCGAAGTGAAAGATTCTGACAAAAAAGTGGTGCGATTATTGACATTATTAAATTAAAATATACTTTAAAGTTGAAAAATTAAACATAACTTAAAATTTAATTACAAAAGAATAGTTTAATAGAACAAAATAAGGGTATAGTTTCAAATAATTTTTGTCCATTACATAATTTTGCCTTCATATTACTTTTATCGAATATTATGTGTGTGATGAAATATTAGCGAAAATTGCGTTTAACTTCCATCGCCATTATAAATTAGATTTTCCGAAAATCGTGTCACGAGTGGGTAAATGCCTTCGTTGAGAATATGAAGTTAACTAATGAATATTTTATATATTTAACACATGGTGGTTAAAAGTAAACGTCAAGTCCCGGGTTTAAATACTTGTTTTGATATAACATTCTTTTGAAGTGATACACTTTTTGGTGATGATACTTTAGTATAGTAACTTTAGAGATGCTAATACATTATTAAACTGCGCTTTCGAATTAACTTCATCATCATTCTCCTGTCCTTATCCCACTCTAAGTGGTATGATGAATGATACGTCGTAATTAATATCATACTTGAATCTTTTTGTCTATATCGGAAAAGGTCAGTGAAATAGGAAGTATGATCATATTTATTTTCATCCTCCTGCCATTATCCCACTCTAAGTGGGGACGGCACAATTTGTTATAAACATGTTGTCACATGATTTGGCTACGTATTTTACGACCAGCCGTCAGCCTGATGTCAACTTACCTTAGTCGCCTTTACAACACCTCGGTAAGAAATGAGAGTGGTCTATTCTACTCACCCGGACACCATACGGCGGGTCAACTTACCTTAGGCGCCTTTTACGACACCTCGGTAAGAAATAAGGGTAGTCTATTCTACTTAGCCGGACACCACACGGAGGGTCGACTTACCTTAGTCGCCTTTTACGACACCTCGGTAACAAATGAGGGAAGTCTATTCTACTCAGCCGGACACACGGCGGGTATAGTTACCTTAGTCGCCTTTTACAACACCTCGGTAATAAATGAGAATGGTCTATTCTACTCACCCGGACACCACATGGCGGTTCAACTTACCTTAGTCGCCTTTTACGACACCTCGGTAAGAAATGAGGGTGGTCTCTTCTACTGGGACGGATACCACACAACGGGTCGACGTACCTTAGTCGCATTTACGGCGCTTTTGAAATGTCTTAAAGCTTATAACTATGTTTCAAGTCACAGTTTAAAATGGGAATTACAATTTTCTAAACTACGTTAAGGCTAGAAGAGCTGTAAATTTAACGAGAACGATCTGTCAAGAAAATAGAAAATAAAGAAACACTTTAACGAGATTTAACAAAATGAGTGAACATTCTAGAGCATTTAAAAGCGTCTGAACTAAGCTCGGGGATTACATTTTCTTTATAAATTTCATTTATAATAAACTAGAACGGCACTCTACTACGATACTACATTAGTAACCTATTGAAAATTGTTGATAAATAACAATCAATATTAATGTTAAATTATCAAATCAAATCAAAATAATCTTGATTCAAATAAGCTCTTTCAAGCACTTTTGAATCGTTAAGGATCAATATGATTAATAAAGCTACAACTGGTTCGGAATGTTGCTCTTACCGAGAAGAACCAGTAAGAAACTGGGAGGTCAATCTTTAAACATTTTCAATTTTACATTATTAAACCGCAGTCTTGTATGAAGCTCAAAGGATTTTCAACAGGCTTTTTTATCACCCAAATAATCTTTAATTTTGTAATATGCTATACGTATAAGTACATCTCTTATACTTAACTTAAACCTTTCTGTAGACTAGTCTAGTATGGATTGCGGAATTTTATTGTAGAAGCGAATACTGAGACTGAGTTGCTAACTCTGCTGAGTCGCGACACAGGTATCACAAGCTTTTTGTGACCTCTCGTATGTCTATGATATACATCGAATTTGGTCTTTTACATATGGATATTTTTGCATACGTTATTATTAACTAGCTGTCTTTGCAACTTTACCCGTTTTAAAATTTGTGTATTTAATAAAAATTTGGAATATAAAAGTAAGTAAATTGAATCAGCATGTGAATTTATCCTGTTTTAGAAGGAAAAATAAGAATGTTGTTATCCTACATATCAGCCCAGTATATTCCCCGTGTGGTATCTGGCTGAGTAGAATAGATCACCGTCATTTACTGAGGTGTCCTAAAAGACGACAAACGTGAGTTGACCCCGCCACGTGTTATCCGGCTGAGTAGAATATACCACACTCATTTCTAACCAAGGTGTCGTAGAAGGCGACTAAGGTAAGTTGACTCGCCGTGTGGCATCCGGCTGAGTAGAATATACCACCCTTATTTCTTACCGACGCGTCGTAAGGGACTAAAGTAAGTTGACGTCAGGCTCACGACTGAAATATGGTCGTGAAATACGTAGGAAAATCATGTGACAACATGTTTATAACATGTTGTGCCGACTCCACTTAAAGTGGCATAAGGGCAGGTGAATGATGATGGACATATCAGCCCAGTACATACACTGAAATTGTACCAAGAATCATCAATATTTCTCCTGACGAATAACCGTAAAAGCGTAACAGGCATATAGACTTTCGCATTTATAGTATTGATTACATAAACCAAAGTACCTGGGTGACAGAGCCTTGCTCAGAATTTTTTTTCATAAATATAAAAAGAATAAATTAAAAAAAAAAAATAGTTGGTTAGGCGGGGCTCGAACCTAGGAATTTTCACCTTTCTAGACTGCCCGTTCCCCAAATGAGCACTTTACATGTGACAGCGAAAATTTTCTTTTGAATTCAACGTAAATTTTAGCATTTTTCCCGAAAACAGGGATAAAACGATTTTTTTTTATGAAACCTTTTTAAGCGAATCGAATTTTCCCCCAAAACCCCAGACTTGCCGAATTTCATGAAAACCGTTGGAGCCGTTTCAGAGTTTCAGAAAATATATTTATATATATATATATATACATACAAGATTAACTCATTTAAATATTAAAGATTGCAAAATATTGTTGTGTAGTTTATTTTGTACACTCGCAGCGTTTAAAATTTTTTAACACGAATAACCAACTATAAATTGGAGTGAAAATTGTTCGTTCGTAAACTCCCAAAAGGTTGAAAGATTTCACGTTTTCATTGAATCTGTAGTTTCCTCTCACATCGCTTGTTTTTCACTCCACCACCTCCGGTGCAAATTCAAAAGCAGCTGTTTGCAAATACACTTTGGAAATTCCCGTGCATGAATAATTTTGCACTCAAAGCTTTGAGATTTAAAATGTGATGTTATTCTTTTATGTAATTTTGATGTCGAAAGTTTAAATATTAATCTGTTATCTATGTTTCGATAATATTTTACTAGTGCTTCTTCTTCTTCCTGCCCTTATCCCACTCTAAGTGAGGTTGGCACAACATGTTTATAACATGTTGTGCCGATAAGATTGATAATTGATTGAGAAGAAGGATGATTCTCGAACGTTATTCTAAAACGCCGTATTCCGTAGTTTAACAACTTCTAAACGCAGTGACGCCATGTTTCTAATATCCATGTGTATTTATCTAGAATTGAAATCCGTAATTGGTTTGTGAAGCTGTTAGCTGCATATTCCACTTATATCGACCCTTTAATTTTAGCGGAATGGATTCCGGACAATTTTTTTTCGATTGCAAACCATTAATTGTCTATGTGTAGTGAGTTTTATAGTAATATAAAAAATGCGTTGGTTAAGTTAAAGGACATCAAAATCTCCAAGCTCTCAGATAAAAACCTCCATGATAAATTTTTTGAAAACAAAAATTGAAAAGAAAGAATTAGGAAAGCGAAACTTGTCAATAAACGGGAGGAACGCAAGCATGATGATTACAAAAGTAGGACAACCAAAATCTATTTAAAGATGATTTAAAACCTGACACATTAGTTGTTATTAAAGATGACAATCATCCCCCTCTCAAATGGCGTTTGGGTTGAATCACATCAGTCCACCAAGGAAAAAATGGTGTAAAAAGAGTGGCAAATATTCGCACGTCAACAATATTATAAAACGAACTCCTCAAAAGCTGTCTGTCAACAAACTCTACAGCTGTATACATTAGTATAGATTCCTGAACTTAGTAGTTTCACGGCGACCAAGTTATGCCATCCCTATAATAGGTAGGCATACAGTATCAATTTCCCATCAAATACCTGAACATAATACCAGGCTCCGAAGCTTAAAGCCTTTAATATGTAGCTACAGCATTGGCCGAGGCTGTGCATTTCACTGATAGATCCCCGGTGTTTACTTTGTTACGATGCTAGGGCGACAAGAGTTCACAAATTTGATCAAAAATACAAAATATTCTTTATTAAAATAAACTTGTAAACAAGTGCTTTTGAATCATTAACTCTATTGCTGGAACGGAAAGCTGTTCCTACCGAGAAGAGCCAGAAAGATACTTGGCGGTTGCTCTTTTAAAAATGTAATTCTTATTACTAGTTACATTACTTATTACTGTCTTGTACAGGGTCTAAGAGTAGCTACGTCCATACATTCTTATCATCTAAGTAATCGTCACAGTATAGTAGGCTTTCTGTATTAGCCTTTTATTAATAGTGTTTTTGAACTGCTGTAATGACATGACAAAAATTGATTGCGGAAATTTATTATAGAATCTTATAACCAAACCCACAAACGACTTACGTACTTTTGCAAGGTGCGCCTTGCAAATGCAGAAGCCGCAAGCTTATGTCGGTTCCTACTTTGTCCTATTATATCGTCATTCTTTGTATAATTATGTATATTTTACGCCGTGTGGTATCCGGCTGAGTAGAATAGACCACACTCATTGCTTAACGAGGTGTCGTAAAAGGTGACTAAGGTAGGTACGTTGACCCACCTTGTGGTATCCGGTTGAGTAAATAGACCACCCTTTTTCTTACCGAGGTCTCGATAAGTACGACTAAGGTAAGTTGACGACAGGCAGGCGGCCAGTAGTAAAATATGTAGCCAAACATGTGACAATATGTTTATAACATGTTGTACCGATCCCACTTAGAGTGGGATACGGGCGGGGGGATGATGTATAATTATAAATGTATGTCTTCATATAGTCTCAAAGTTTCAATAAACTTATGGGCACCTCAATTCTCTCGTGTAGATTATAAGCTGATCAAAGCTTGTGTGTCCGGGTTGAAATTCAATTTTGTGAAGAGCCATATTTAATCGATAGAAATATAATTTTATTAATGAACAAAGATATCATACTAAGGGTTCGCCGGCTTAAGCTCAGGGCGGACATCTTTAAGATAATTTGCGTCACCATGTAATTTACATCATCATCTTCCTGTCCTTATCCCACTCTAAGTGGGGTCGGCACAACATGTTATAAACATGTTGTAACATGACTTGGCTACGTATTTTACGAGCGGCCTGCCTGACATCAACTTACCTTAGCCGTATTTTACGCCATCTCGGTAAGAATTGAGGCTGGTCTATTCTACTCAACCGGATACCACACGACTTAAGTTTCAGGTCCTTACACTATTCGGCCATCAGGATATATATCCTCCTGCCATTATCCCACTCTAAGTGGGGTCGGCACAACATGTTATAAACATGTTGTAACATGACTTGGCTGCGTTTTTACGACCGGCCGCCTGCTTGACAACTTACCCTAGTTGTATTTTACGACAACTCGGTAAGAAGGAGGGTGGTCTATTCTACTAAACCGAATACCATACGGTGGGTCAACTTACCTCAGTCGCCTTTTACGACACCTCGGTAAGAAATGATGCCATCAGGATAGTACTTTTAAAAAAGGTAAGTAACGGCCTGTTACTATCCCACTGCTGGGCATAGGCCTCCTCTCTCCATTTTTTGGAGAGAAGGGTTGGAGCTAAGACCTACCACGCTGCTCCAATGCGGATTGGTAGGTTACACATATCCCTAGGATTCTCTAGAGATATGCAGGTTTCCTCACGATGTTTTCCTTCACCGAAAAGCGTGTGATAAATTGCAATTATCAATTAGACACATAAGTTTTAATAGAAAAACTCATTGGTGTCTGCCCGGGTTTGATCGTCTCTAGAGATTCACACGGTCGCACCGCTAGGCCATCACAGCTTAAAAAAGGTATTTCTACACAAACAGATTAAAATATTTCAAGTAGAATGTCTCTGAAATTTTACCACGTTCCAATAACACCTCTACTACCATTATACTAAAAGCGACGCCAAACAACTTTAGTGGGAGCAATTCGTGTTAGCAAATGCTTTGCATGCAATCCTGTTAGGTTTTCATTTCCTTTCGCAAATGGCCCGCGCAATATCGGGTGCTTAAATTCTAGTCATTTTTAGGTGCTTTATAAGTAGATAAATTTTTAGTATTCTAGGGGTTGACTAAGAATTGAATACGACTTAAATTTATTTTGAAATACAAAGGCCATACAGAACATTCATTTATATCTTTATATTTAAATGAGTTAATCTTGTATATATATATTTTCCGAATCTCGGAAACGGCTCCAACGAGTTTCCTGAAATTCAATATGTAGGAGGTTTTGGGGGAGAAAAATTGATCTAGCTAGGTTTTATGTAAAAAAAAATTTGTTTTATCCCTGTTTTTGGGCATTAAAAAACACTAACATTTATATTGAATTGAATTTTCGCCATTAACTGTCAATTCGACGTAGCTTATTCGGGTAATGGGCAGACTCGAGAAATGTGAATGCCAAGGATCGATCCCCAACTAAATAATTGTTTTTTTTTTTGAAAAAAATTATCGAGCGAAGCTCGGTCACCCAGATATTTACTTATTATACAGCAAAGACTTCAAAAGCTGTCTGTATGTGATCCATTTTGTCAAACTTTACTGATTGGATTTTTATATGGTTTGTATGGCTAAACGGTAGTGGTATTCTTGTGGAAGGTTTAGGTTAATAATACATTCCAGTTATGTACGAGTAAATTGGTTGAAGAGGTAGCGCGGTCATAAAAAAAACTCGCCTGCTGAGAGCTTAACTCGCGTGCGCCGTGTAAACTAGTAGATATATACTAAAATAATATACTATATAGATCTATAAAATACTACAATACTATACTATTTAGCTTACTATACTATTGAGCATTATTTGAGTGATAGCATATCTTAACTGCAGTCAGCTACGCATCCAGCTGCAACGATTATCTTGTAACCATCAAATTGTAATAATTTTTTAAAAGATTAGCCGCCGAGTTTCTTGCTCATTCTTCTCGGTAGGAGCAAACTTCCGAATCAGTGGTAGCTTCTTTAAAACATTTGACGATTCAAAAGTACTGTAAACAGTCCACTTGAATAAAGAATATTTTGAATTTGAATTTGAATTTACAATAACGTTCGGAAGAGTATGACTCTATCTCTTATGGTTAACTCACAATAACTACTTTCATGTTCAAAATTACAATACGATAAAAAATTGTGATACACAGATTTCTAATCGGGCGAAGCCTATGGTAATGCTCGTATTTATAATAAGATAGATTGAAGTAATTTATAGAATTAGGCGTTACTTTGCGGAGATCCATAATACAAAAGTAATAATAAAATTATTTTGCTATAATCCGCGATGAAGTAAAATAGAAAATGTATATAATGCTAAATGTAGAGCGGACAATCGGTTATCATACCTGATACATGCAGGAGTCGTAAAAAACACATGCACAAACCTCCACCACCGCCACCACGATACACAAGCACTATATACGTTATAATGGCACCCTCATTAACGATCAGATAAATGGTATAATGGCACCCTCATTAACGATGAGATAAATGTTTATAGTTCAAGCTTGTTACACTTGTTCACAGGCAAAATAAAATAAATGGTGGGGTTGAACCGATTAGTATATAACTAAACTTATATGGGTATTGCTTCGCTTTGCGATTTTGGTCGCGGAGTCTATCTCCTGACGATGCTTCGGTTGCGGGGCGAAACGATTGTTGAGTTTGTGATAGTGAACGTATATAGTGCTTGTGTATTGTGGTGGCGGTGGTGGAGGTTTGTGCATGTGTTTTTTACGACTCCTGCATGTATCAGGTATGATAACCGATTGTCCACTCTACATTTAGCATTATAATATATATTTTCTATTTTACTTCATCGTGGATTATAGCAAAATAATTTTATTATTACTTTTGTATTATAGATTGAAGTGTCAAAAAATCAAAGAGAATAGAATTTTGCCATTTTTGCTCATATTTTACGATATTTCACCTAAGTCGCCTTTTATAAAAATCTAAGACTCAACATATCATTTATTCATATCAATATCTGCAAAAAAAATCCAAGGAATGATGTTAGTATAAATTTTTTATAAAGATTTATAATCCCATGAAATTCTTATAGAAACGAGAACGTGATTAATAAGGATTCTGAGCTTAATGGGTTAGAGAGCGGCGTAATTGAAAACGTGTAAAGCTGATATTGGCACGGGGATTAATTACCATATACGGATTGCGTTGGATTAGAATACTGAGAGGCATAGATTCCTCGTCTACGATGTAGATCCGTGATAGCTTAGTTGGAAATCTCGTGGATTAAAAGACGAGGTTCGCAAGAAATATCTTAGAATATTGATAATTTAACATCCCAACCTCATTTCTTCCCGAGGTGTCGTGAAAGGCGACTAAGGTAAGTTGACCCACCGTTAGGTATCCGGTTTGGTAAAATAGACCACCCTCTTCCTTATCGAGGTGTCGTAAAATACGACTGAGGTAAGTTGACGTCAGGCAGGCGGCCGGTCGTAAAAACGCAGCCAAATCATGTGACGGAATGTTTATAACATGTTGTGCCGACCCCACTTAGAGTGGGAGTAATTAACCGTAGTCTAAGTTGTTGAATACTCTGTTGTAATTTTATGTCTAACTTAAGTTTATTGGGCTGTGATACTTCCCTTCTTGTCCTGTATTATAAAGCTATATTGGCTGCTATAAGCTGTGGTAGCCCAGGGGTAACACCGTGCGCCTCTTTCGAGGAAGTCTAGGGTTCAAACCCCGGGCAGACACCAATGAGTTTTCTAGTAAAACTTATGTGTCTAATTGATAATTGCAATTTATCACACGCTTTTCGGTGAAGGAAAACATCGTGAGGAAACCTGCATATCTCTAGACAATTCTGGGGATATGTGTAACCTACCAATCCGCATTGGAGCAGCGTGGTAGGTCTTAGCTCCAATCCTTCTCTCCAAAAAAAAAAACGGAGAGAAAAGCCTATGCCCAGCAATATTGCATTTTATAAAACCCACAAAATTATACGAAATACTTAAAATAGCGACTTTCTATTCTCTCTTCGCAAACAGGTAATTTGGAAGTGACCCTTCTAAGACTAAGATTTGGATTAAAAATTTGTCCATCACTTAAATTAATCTTCAGTTGAATAAGTTTTTAAGTAATTTGAATCGTCAAGAATTAATATGATAAATGAAGCTACTACTGGTTAGAAATGTTGCTCTTACCGAGTAGAACAGCGAGAATCAATCTTAACCTAAAATCCATCAATATTTTAATCATTTTAAATTAACATAATTAAGCTACATTTTGAAAAGAGTAACCGCCTAATTTCTGGCTGGCTCCTCTCGGTAGGAACAGCTTTTGGAACCAGTATTTGAATTAACGATTCAAAAGCTCTTGTTAGCAAGTTTACTTGAATAAAGAATCTTTTTAATAAAGAATTTGAACTGTCCAAAACTCTTTGAATAAAGCAAATTCCATTTGAAATACCACGAGACCGCCTTTAATGTGTTTTGTCTAAAACGAAAGAATTGAAAATGAGACATTGATATATTCTCTGGTACTTTGAAAGAAAATTAATTCGTTGTGAGCTCGAATAAATTGGGACTTTGAAATATTAGAACTTGTAGCTTTGAAATAATAGAATTGATTACTATAATAGATCTACAGGATCATTAGATTTTATTATAAGCCATTTAAGTAACTTTGCAAATATTCCTTAATTGTTAGAAATGAATGAACAAAGAACGAATTTAAATTAGCTATTATTATTTTATGTATAAACTGATATTATAAACTTTCACCTGGGAGAAAGGAAAAAAGATTTTTTTTTTATTTTCTTATTTCTTACATATGACAAATAGGGCTTAACTTAATATATGACCATCTGCAGTCTAACGAAAAAAATAAATCTAACGAAAATGTGAATTTAGAGATTAATAGATTACTAGTAGTGCCCGCAACTTTGTTTTGAGTACCCTTAATTATGTAATATAGTTTTTTCCTTATTCCCAAAGAAAAAACAGATTTTTCTTATCGTGTACTAGCTGTGTTTCCAGCTTCGCCTGCGTGCAAATCAGTGTATTTAATTGAAATTTTGTAAAAGTAGTTATTGTGAGTTAAACGTAATAGATAGATACATTTTTTTTTTTTTTTTTTCGAATATGACTAATGCTGTTAGCCCTAATGGCTTTGACAGCGTCACCGATAAGACGGGCGAGCGCTGAAGCATCGCCGAGAAGAAATGATACATGCGGGTGCATTACAAGCACCCGCGCTACAGGGGGCGTCGCCTTAAGGGTGTCTCCTGCGAGACCGAACCTCGGCTTAAGGCGGCGCGTTTTTGGAGGGCTGCATCTAATAAATGACTTGGAAGAAGTCTGCGTCACGGCGGCCGCGGCAGAGGGCTGCGGCCGTTTGACACAAGCAAGCGGGGACCTCGTCTTCGCCGGCGAAGACGCTGTTTGAGTAAATGTAGTGTGTGTATCTTGTTGGATGCTGTGATAGCATCGTCGGGGTCGTTAAGGACGCTCTTCGGGCGCCTGTGAATCTTATTGGGGTGCCTGAACACCTTATAGTTGGACGCGGCCACTATAAGGGGGTTTGGGTGGATGGACGCTTTCTCGAAGTAAGTCGTCGAGAATCGTCTGAAAAGATCGGCTATCGTGGGTAGGTCGAGATCTCTATGGAGGTTCACGTTGCGCAAGAACCACGGACAGCCAGTGGCTGTACGCATGAATCGATTTTGAAGTGTCTGCAACGGACACAGTCGTGATTTCGGAACGTGCGCGAACGCGACGCTCGCATAGGTCATAATGGGTCTGATGCAAGTTTTGTAAAGTGTCACTTTGTTGCGAAGTGACAGTTTACTTGTCTTGCACAGTATCGGATTGAGGCGTCCCATGGCGAACGCTGCCCGGTTACGGACAACGCGGATGTGTCGGATGAAGGATAGGGTAGGTTCGAGGATGACACCTAAGTATTTGACTTCCTTTTGCCAATCTATGTATTTGTTGTAAATAGAGACTCTAGGAGGCGTCCGGATGAAGTCCATGGCTCTCCTAGATCTCGCAAAGAACATTGCTGCGCTTTTATCGGGATTTATTTCGATTCTCCACCGGCGGAACCAGCTTCCGAGCTGGTTGGTTGCTCTTTGGAGCCTATCATTTATAGTAATGGGATCTCTACAGGTGGTATAGATTGCGGTATCGTCCGCGAACATGGCTAAGTGGGTTACTGCACTACTTTTAGTGGAGAATCGTGGGATGTCACTCGTATAGAGCGAGTAGAGGAACGGTGCGAGTACCGAACCTTGGGGGACTCCGGCGCGTAAGGTGCGTCTTGAGGAGAGCGCACCATCAATACGATATCTAAATGAGCGATTAGTAAGATAATCGCGAATGATAAGAACGAGTCTATCGGGGATTCCTAGGTTCGCGAGTTTGTATATTAAACCCGCATGCCATACCTTATCGAAGGCTTTGGCGACATCGAAGAAGACAGTACCGGTGTACCGTTTTTTGGCGAAGCCATTGAGGACAGCTTCGGTAAGCCGGTGTACTTGTTGTACCGCGGTGTGTTTGGCGCGGAAGCCGAATTGCTCATCCGGTATGAGCTTCATCGACTCCATGAACGTTTTGAGTCTAGCGAGGATTACTCGCTCGTAGACTTTCCCTAAGCTGTTGAGCAGACTGATGGGTCGATAGCTGCTCGGGAGATTACTGGGTTTTCCCGGTTTACGAATACCTATTACTATTGCTTCCTTCCATTCGTCGGGGAAGGAGCAACCTAACAGGAGGGCATTGAAAATCAATACTAATAGGTTTATGAGTTGGTCGGGGAGGCACTTGAGTGCTTTGTTGGATATGGAGTCGGGGCCTGGGGACTTGCGGGTCTTCAGGTTTTGGATAATGGAACGGACTTCCTCTCCGGTGGTGGGAGTGAGCGGCTCGCTTTCGGGAGCCTTCGCGGATATCCTAGCCGCCGCCATTTCCACTTCCGAGTGGAATTCGGCGTGTTCGGGATGACTGGGATTGTTAGTACATTGTCCCTCAAGACTGTCAGCCAAGCATTCGGCCTTATCGATGTCGTCAAAAGCGACCGGACGGTTTGAACGTATTAAAGGAGGTGTAGCTGCACACTGGTCTCCTCTCAGGGATTTCGCCAGTTTCCAGAAAGTCAGGTGACTCGGCGAGATCTCTGAGAGTTTGTTGTCCCAGGCGGACTGACGGTTGAGGCTGAGTTTTTCTCTAACCTCTCTTTGAAGTCGCCGGAGTGTTCTCCGGTTTTCGTCTGTCGGGTATGCGTCATGGGCCCTAGTGGCGGCACGTTTACGTCTAAGTAGGTCGCGCAGGTCGTCCGGCAGTCTCCCACGACCGCGGTCGTCGGGGACTTCCTTGGAGCAACGCTCGAGTGAGTCTGTTATATGTTTAGTAAGGTGGGTAACAGCGAACTTGGCACTATCCACGGAGTCTATCTTGTCAGGAATTTGAACTAGGTGGTCTGAGTCTAGGGACTGGAGTTTCCCGCCTAATTTACTCCAGTCGATTATCGTTTTCGTGGGAGGGGTCGTGGAGGTAGATTGCCCTAACTGAATTAGAACCGGACGGTGGTCCGAGTCTAATTCATGCAGGACTTCTATAGAATGTAACTGGAGAGCTACATTTTTGAAAATGTATATATCTAACACATCTGCTCTGTTTGGATCCCCGTTAGGCGGGTATCTGGTGGGCTCGTTAGGGGCTATCACCTCAAAAGCGAGGTTTGGAAGGCCGTTGAGGCCTTGTAGTATTGTGCCGTTCCGGTTGGTTCGGCGAGAGTTCCATTGGCCATGTTTGGAGTTGAAGTCTCCGGCCAGTATTACAGAGTCGCCTAGTGCGAGAAGAGTGCGGACGTCTCTTTCGAGTACCCGTTTGGTCGGACTGAGGTATACTGATGCTAGTATGATCGACTGATGGCCGGTCATACCCACCTGACAGACTGAAGCCTCCATGTTAGTGAGCTTTGGGGAATCAAGGGGGGAGCATAGGAGGGCTCTTTTGTAGTAAATGAGCGTGCCGCCTTTTTTGGATGACAGACGGTCATTTCTAATCAAACAGTAGTTCGCAATATTGGGATTGCGAAATTGGGGTTTTAGGAAGGATTCTTGTATTAGAAGAATATCTATGTCGTGTGCAACTACGAAATCGCGGACTTCGTCCATGTGTCTGATAAGCCCGTCTGCGTTGTACGTGACGAGCTTGAGGGAGTGGGGCTTGGCCCTACCCAGTGAGGGTTTAAGCTTAAAGCCTAGAGATGGCCTGCACCAAACTAGAGTGTTCGAGCAAGGCCATTAATCTGTTTTGAGGATTACTCCTCAGCTTGTTTGCCAAAATTGACAGCTCCGTAGTGTCAATTTTGGTCACTATATCGCAAACGAGTTTCATGTCGTCAATGAAACTCGTTGCTGGAGGGGCGGCTGTCGCTTTAGGAGCGGCAGCTCTTGTAGTGGAGCTCACGATGGCGGCAGCGGGTTTCGCTACCGTCTCTTGAGCCGGTTTTGCTGGTACAGCCGGCTCGGACGCCGGTTTCCTATGCCAGGGGTTTGAAGTGGGGAGAGGCGCGGGGACGAACCTCTCAGCTGGTTTGGGGGCGGTACGGTCCGCCTTTTTACGGGTGGCCCTTCTGCCCCCTCGTTTTGCCCTAAGCGGGACTTTCGGGCAGCCGCGATAGCTCGCGGGGTGCCCTTGGGTCCTGCAGAGGACACAGCTGGGAGGTTCCTCGGACGGAACCGCTCTGGGGCAATCGGCAGTGCCATGGTCGCCCAGGCACTTGACGCACCTTGGTCGTGCGGTGCAGTTACGCTGCGAATGGCCGTAGAGTTGGCAGCGATGGCACTGCCCCATTACCCCACGCGTACGCGGCGTTTCTATACGCAGACCCGACAGTCTGCATATTGTTTGGACGTTGAAGACACGTTTGCCTTCAGGACTGAGGTCGAGGACCGCGAGGCAAAGTTCATAAGGAACTTTGGTTCTGTGATGGTACATGCGGTGTACCTGTCTTACGGGAAGGCCCTGGCTGAGGAGGTCCTTCTTAATAAGGTCGCAGTCTATCTCTACGGGGAGCCCGCGGATGACGACGCGAAGTTCGCGCTCGTCTTCTAGGGCGTACGTGTGGTAGCCGATCTTTTCGGCATCCAGGAGTGTCGTGAGGCGACGGTGGTCCGTTGAAGACGGACATTGCACCATTATACCCTGGCTTGTGGACCGGGCAGAGGTGAAAGGAATGGACGAGCTGTCCATGCGCGGGATTAAGCGATTCCACGCGTCTTTTTCCCTAACAAATAGGGGCGGCACCTTCTCCTTCCTCTCCGTCATAGGTGAGTCTTGTGGGGAGTCAGTCTGTTTTGTTTTGGCCTGTGAGGCAGGCTGGGGTTTGGGGATGGGGCGCGGGGCAGGTGCACCTGCGTCGTTGGTGGCCCTTTTGGGCGGGACGGTCTTAGGAGCCTTCAGCTTTCGCTTCTGGCTCTTTGATAGGACGGCGGCCGTCGTCCTCGTCTGAGGCGGATGACGTCGAGGGGGACGGGGACTGCGAAGCATCGGATGCTTCGGCTTCGTCACCGGACTCTGAGGGAGTCTCGGATTCGGAATCGGATGGTTCCTCCACTTCCATGTCACGAGACACGGAGCGGGAACGAGTTTTGGCCTTCTCCGCAGAGGGGGGAGAAGGTGCTGCCGGGCTGCCATTGCTGGCCTGGGAAGGCGGGAGGGCCTTAGTAAGCTCCTCCAAAATGGCGGGGTGGTGCGCCTGTAGGAACGCGAAAATCGCGTCCAAAATCGGTTGCCCCGTGGGGCGCAGGGTAGGGGCCATATTGGCCCGCTAGTGTGGGGGTGGCCTCCCTGCCGGAGGGCAGGGAGGTGTGTACCTAAGAAAAAATCTAGTTCTTAGTCTCTCTCCCTTCGGGGGAAAGAGGTGAGTACCTAAATTAAAAATTAGTGTACTTACGCACGGACGGAACCACCTACGGCAAGTGTTATGCGTGAAGCACCACACTACCTAATCGAAGCACAGTAACACTATCACAATCCACTTGCACAGGAACGAACAACACTGACAGTCCAGAGTCCTTGGGCACTTTCACTACCTAACGCGGCAGGGGCGTGAGTCAGGCGGGGGGAGCGGCAACCGGATTGCGCTCGACCCAGACATCCGCACGCTACGGCGGCGATCGATGGAATGAATGAGATAGATACATGCTGTCGCGGACTTTTATATAATATTTTTGAAAATCTACAATTCTCTATTACATTACTTTAGTGTATCACTGTTTTTAGTCTATTGCATATACGCAACGCACGCGGCTAAAGCTCCCAGAAGGAAGGCTTTTTTTAAACTGCATGACACCTTAAGCAAAATATATACAAAATTAATTAGGTCACTTTTATACTAAACGTGCGATATATAACAGTTGCAAAAACTTTATCAACAACCGTTTTATTCGTGTATATTCAAAGTTTCAATGTGAATTTATCGCGAATAAGAATTGATGCTAAGAAAAATCTTTCATAAGCATTTGGTTTACTTTAAGTTTCTAGCAATTTTCATAGATATAATTTATGAAAAATACATAATTTATGATAGAAATTTATCGGGGTGGTAAGTTTTTAATAATCTATTTCTATATTAGAAGACAGCTGACGATCTTTTTTTTCTCGAAATGATATTGTTGTTTACGAATGTGTTTTACGAATCCTGCATATATCAAGTATGAAAACAAATAGCCCAAAGAAACTTCAAAATAAAATAATAATAGGGTAGGTGGGCTCCTAGGTATTTTCATTTCTCACGACCACCCGTTCCCCGAATAAGCTACGCTGACTTGACAGTTTACGGCAGAAATTCAATTTAATATAAATTTTAGTATTTTTTAATGCCCAAAAACAGGGATAAAACGATTTTTTTTAAATAAAACCTAGATCGATTTTTCTCCCCCAAAACCCCATACATGCTGAATTTCAGGAAAATCGTTGGAGCCGTTTCCAAGATTCTGAATATATATATATACATACAAGATTAACTCATTTAAATATTAAACATTTTCTATTTTACTTTATCGCGGATTAGAGCAAAATAATTTTGTTAGTACTGTTTTAGCGTGTAAACAATTCGCATTAGATGGACTAGACTATTTGAAGTTAAAACCTATTCATAGCTTTAACTACGACAATACACAAGTATCATCGAAATAGTAGATTATGATACTGTTGCATAATAAGGGTTCTTATAACACGAGACGATTTTTTAAATGTCAAATGTTAGCGTCAAGGCGCAAACATCGATTGCGCATGCGTGTTGCGTCGCCGCGGACTTGTTCATTGAAACCTTTTTTTTTAAGGTAGAGGTTCAACCTCCTTGGTCCGGCTAGAGGTTGTATAGGTGTATCGTTATGATTAAAAAGTTATATTATGATACAGATGTCCATACAAGACCTGTATCGCAATAAAACTTTTAATTTGTTTATTTTTGGCCTGTACGTAATGTTTGTCATAAGAATTTTGGTTTCAGTGTTATAATCTTTGTATTATAGTATCAGAGTAGATAAACAAATATAAGTAATAACATTAGTATGATAATCTAAGATAAAAAGTCTTAATTACATTAAATTTATCTCAACTTTTTCCTTAGAACCTTCAGAAAACTTTTCTATACAAAAAACAAAACATCTTCTGTATTCGTAAATGTAATTAGGTACTCCCAATTCTCGCCTTATCTTCGAAACTTTCTTACCAAAAGTTATTTGTACCAGCTTTGTTTTGCTATTATGTAACAATGTTACAGCAAAGTTCAAACGTTAATAAATGTTTCTAAATATAAGTATAAAAATATAACTTCACCCATTTATTGATTATATTTAAAGAGGTGCAATAATGATATCGATATAGCTATAGAATAGATCACCCTCATTTCTAAGATATGACCTTTGTACACTTTTTTTACCAATTATGTTTTTTTCCAACATTTTTTATGGTACATAAATAAATAAATAAATAAATAAATAAATAAATATCGAAAAAGGCGAATAAGGCAAGTTGACCCACCGTGTGGTATCCGGTTGAGTAGAATAGACCACCCTCTTTCTTACCGAGGTGTCGTAAAAGGCGGCTTAGGTAAATTAACCCGCTCTGTGGTGTCCAGCTGACTAGAATAGACCACCCTCTTTCTTAGCGAGGTGTCTTTAAAGGCGACTAAGGTAAGTTGACTCGTCGTGTGGTTTCCGGCTGAGTAGAATAGAGCACCCTCTTTCTTACTGAGGTGTCACAAAAGGCGACTAAGATAAGTTGACCCACCAAGTGTTATCTGGTTGAGTAGAATAGACCACCCTCTTTCTTACTGAGGTGTCGTAAAGGGCCACTAAGGTAGTTGACTCGTCGTGTGGTATCCGGCTGAGTGGAATGCACCACACTCTTTCTTACAGAGGTGTTGCAAAAAGCGACTAAGTTAAGTTACCGTCTGGCAGGCGGCCGGTCGTAAAATATGTAGCTAAAGGTTCTTAATTCATTTTATTTAAACACTTTAAAAGAAATTGTATTCGGTTGTATTTTAAGAGACCAAATATTTCAATAAATTTGACCAATTATCGAACTCTGAACGTCTGAAGCGAATAATTACATCACAGGCTCCTCAAAAATGTCTAACAAAAAGAACCACATAACCTGAAAAGTAAATTAACTTATTAAATTATAATCTCAACTAAATTGATTTAATGAGGTAAATATTTTTAATTTTAATTATAATCCTTTATTAGGAACTTTATACTAAAATAAATTAATCTAATTTTGGTATCACTACATCGTTTTAATTAAATTTGAGTGCCTCTTAAGCTTTTAATAGACCCTTGAAGGTTAAAATTTTTGATATAATATTATGATCAAAACAAAATATATAAAGGTCCTTTTGGAGAATAATAGAAGACGAGGTTTAGGGAAAATCGTTACCTGCTCTTACAAAATATCTAAGTGGTGTACCAGTTAATGTCGATAAAAATATTGATAATCAAAATTCTATTATTGAAAAAAATATTTTTAGTTCTTTACTAAATAATATTAGACAATATTATTTAGTAAAGAACTAAAAATATTTTTCTTCTCCTTTTAACAAGAAATTATTACACATTACTAAAATATTTTATATATATTACATATTTTTAATAAGATAGTTTTGTTATTGCATTGAAACTTATTTAATTAATATAAAAATTATTAACAACATTAATAGAAAATAATAGATAAATATAATTATTAAGTTGTATGTCTTTATTAGGCAGATTGATAATACTGTATTATAAATCTAACGTCTAAATGTTTACACAATCTAGGCAAGAAATAAATAAATAAATAAATATCGGAAAAAACTTGTAATCGCTGGTTATTCATCGCCTTTTATTATCTTTCATTTATAAGTTATTTCAATTATATTCTTTCTAAATATTTTTTAAAAATTTATTTCGCCTGCAATCCATATTTATTTGTAACGGATGAAGTGGATCATAATTCTATCAAAAATTGTTTTTTTTAAACCTTTATTTATTTAATTTACGATCATCATTGTCTGGCTCGTTGGAGCAGTGGGTAGTGACCCTGCCTTCGGCTCCACGGGTCGCGGGTTCGATTCCCGCCGAGGACCAACATTTTCTTTAAAATGAATTTGTCGGTCTTTGAGCCTGGGTGTATATTTGTATTTAAGTATGTATTTAAAAAATATATAAGTATACATATATTCACCAGTTGTCTGTCTACCATAACACAAGTATTAAGTTACTTACTTTGGGGACGGATGACCGTGTGTGTAAGTGTTCCATATATTTATTTATTTATTATTATTTATCATTGAACGATTATCAGTTAATTTTTATCTTATGATATTTCTACACTAAAACTTCCACTTTCGTCGTGTTAAGTAAAATAAGTAAGTTAAATCACGTTGCATGAAAATAGAATTTCTTTAAAGCATCTGCGGTTTCCAAAATATCGCAAATTATACTTTTGAATCATTAAAATTTATTGTCTTCTTTCATCTTTTAATGATGTTAAAACTGAAACTTACTAAATCACTAAACTCGTCTTTAGCGCAAGTGAAAAAGTTGTTATTAATTTGAGAAAATATACAGTTTTTTAGATGATTAGGTCACAAAAATGATGCATTTGTGTTTTATATAATTATTAAACTGAGAACAAAAATATCGATATGTTCCCATCTCTCGGAGTAGTTATTTGTAATACACTTAAAACATAATACTATTGGATGGGATAAATCTCAAGAATATTTACATTTTTCGCAATTTTTTCAGGTATTATCCAGACCAATGAGATAGTTTCAGATGTACTCGAATTTATAATTGGATAAAGTTAATTTATATCATATTTTTTGTCTCTATCAAAAAATTTAAAACAATATAAAAGTCTTATTATTTTAGCCGTTTGGTATCCGGTTGAGCAGAATAGACCACCTTCATTTCTTACCGAGGTATCGTAAAAGGCAACAAAAGTTAGTCAATCCGCCGTGTGGTATCCGGCTGAGTAGAATCGACCACGCTACCGTACCGAGGAAACGTAAAGGCGACTAAGGTAAGTTGACCCACCGTGTGGTATCCGGTTGACTAGAATGGACTATCCTCTTTCTTACTAAGTGTCGTAAAATACGACAAAGGTAAGTTGGTCAAACAGTCGTCAAACAGGCGGCCGGTCGTAAAATTCGTAGCCAAACCATGTTGCAACATGTTTATAACATGTTGTGCCGACCCCACTTAGAGTGGGATTCAAGTCTTATTATTTACAATCTCATTTATGATATTATAACTGGATTCATGGTCGGTATATATATAAAGTTAGCATATATAGTAGTATGTTATATGAGACTGCGCATTAGTTCTTATTTTATCAAGTTTTCCAAATAAATTCATAGGTATAGCTGTTTCTAATTGCTTGATGAAGGTGATTTATACAGTACTTACACTTGAATAGCACTTCGAAGCTTCCAAACTCTAGGGACAGCCCCCGGCCATTTGAGGTGGAAGCTGCTTTACTTTGATGTTACTTTGGATGAAGTTTCGACACCTTTGGTAATTCCTTATCAACAAAATTTAAACTATCATTAACGTTAAGTTCATTTAAAATAAATTTAAAAAAAATTTACAACAAAAATGTACGAGTTATATCTATCGTAAAATACTTACACGCTAGGATTATACAAATCATGCCCACGTGGAATGGTCCCAAGAATGCTGGCAGCGTTTCCGCATTGAATCGCTAAGCTGATTCTTTGTGCGAAAAAGGAGCCAGCTCTGTTATCACCTGAAGGGGAAATTAACCGAGGTTTTAAAACGAATAGAATTTTTTTTGCACTTTGAGTCCATGTCCCTAGGGGTCTTAATTGCAAACGGCACAAATATATAACTCTCGATGAGAAATGCATACTTCCGCCGTTGGCCGGAATTGGGCATTTCCGCCGTAGCTCCAGGTCTTGACGCTGTTTCCATGATATGGGACGAGGCTAACGTATCAACGCATTAGAGCCCGTCCCCGTTTCCAAGGAACCAGCATCAAGTCGTCTGATCTCTTGCCATCATCCCGACATATCCCCGAAGGCTCGAGAAGAGCAGGAATGTCGATGATGGCAAGAGATCTTTTGATGGTATCATTAAGAGATTCATATAATATCATATCATTAATTCAAATTATTCTTTATTCGTTTAAACTAGTACACAAGTGCTTTTGAATCATCAACTCTTATGCTGGTTTGGAACATTGCCTCTACCAATAAAAAAAGCCAGCAAGAAACTCGACGTTTGCTCTTTTCTAATAATTATTTTAATCAAAGTACTAGGTTATATATGCCATGTTTTCTAAATAATATCTAAGTTTTATTTAGTTATCTTGCCATTCATAATCCTTATCCAGATCTTAATAATCCAGAATCCGACTTCCGCAGGCAAGCCGAGCGTAGGCGAGCGTAGGCGCTCAAGAATATTGCGTGCCACCCTAACGGGGACCTTCCAGGAGTTCCGAACGGGGTTTATCGGACGCTCTCCTTATAAAGTGGTTCATGAATCAGTTGATCCCGATTGTCTAGCGGAGGGAGGGGCCACTTTTAGAGAGGCCCTGACCCAGACGTGGCGCACTCTGGTGTTCAGAGTTGCTGCTGGCGGGGATGGGGGCAATGTGTACAACGGTACCCTGTCAACGCCACCAGCAGCGTGATGGACAAAGGTTGATGCCACCTGCGTCAACGAGTCAGTAAATACGTGTTCTTTAGAATAGCATTGGAAATGTGGAACGCACCGTAAGAACTTACAAAACCAGGTAGGTCCTTTGAAGAAAAACGCGTTCAGTATTTGCAAACATTTTTACTGGAAACGTTGTAACAGCACTCTAGTGTGGCGAAAGGGGTTAGAAAATATCACAATTGCGTTATTTCAGGCCGTCCATTTTCTCTCGGGGCAAAACAAATACTCTTGCTAAATGTTTAATCCGGATTATCATAATTCGACACTGTTTTGAGCGAAAAATCATTTGTTTTCAGTTGGCAAGGGTAGGGTTATTGCTATATAACAATTTTAATGTATGTATAAGTAAAATGTAAGGGCTTCGATGTTTTTATAAGAGGACCAGCTGTGCTTCATTGTTTTACCTACACTGCAAAGGTTAAGTGAATATATAAGACTAGCTTTTACCCGCAACTTCGTTCGCGTATATTGTTGTCGCGTGATAGGTTGACAATAGACGCTTTTATCATCTTCTTATTTATTTATTTCTTTAGCTTATATGTTACCTCGAGGTATAAGGAATAATTCTACCAAATTTCATCGATATTGTTTCAGCGGATTCACCGTGAAAAATTAACAAACGTACATCCATACTCACAAACTTTCGCATTTATAATGTTAATAATGTTAAGTAGGAAGAAACCGTTATTCTAGGAATTTTAAAATCGAGGAGAAAATGAGGAGAAAGTTGGGAGGTTACCATTGGTATAGATAAGAAAATATTGTATAAACAGAAGTACTGCTAAAATGGCCCTACATTATTTCTACCTGAAGTCACTATCAACATTATTATTACAACCTCTATGCGGCCTTAATATAATCACCTCCCATTCCAGCAGTCGTTTTACCTAACCTTATCGCTTGCACTATTATATCGTAAATTATTTTATACCTAGTCAAATCAAATCAAAATAATATTTATAAGCCTTTTCACTTTTGAATCCTCAAGAATCGATATGATTAATGAAGCTACAACTGGTTCGGAATGTTGCTCTTACCGAAAAGAACCAGAAAGAAACTCGGCATTTACTTTACTTAGACATTGTTAAGTTACATTATTAAACCGCAGTAGTACGAATGTGAAAGGATTCTGAAATCCATTTTGAAATAATTTATAGAAATAGGCGTTAATAATAAAATTGTTTTGCTATAATTTTTTGTGTTAGCAAAATTAAAATCCGTTATTGGCTCTATGTACAAAATAAATTAATACTTTGTAAATTATTAGATTAAGAGCTGTGACTTTGTAAAAAAAAATCCGCGATGAAGCAAAATAGAAAATAATTTTTTACATTTACCAAGCATTTTTATCATTAAAATAATCTTCCATTGTGTAATATGCTTTAAGTATAAGTATAACTCTTACACTTTATTTAAAGTATATAGTACTAATGCAAATACCGTCGTGTGGTATCCCGCTGAGTGTAGACTCTGCTCATTTCTTACCGAGTTGTAGTAAAAGGCAACTAAGACAAGTTGACCCGCCGTATGGTATCCGACTGAGTAGCATAGACTATCTTCAATTCCTACAGAGTTGTAGTAAAAAGCAACTATTGTAAGCTGACGTCGGAAAATAACTGCTCCAAAACATGTAACAACATGTTTAAAACATGTTGTGCCGACTCCAAAGTAGAGTGGGTATAAGGTTTGGAGAATTCTGAGTAATAATGCATATAGTTATTGTAGAATAAAGTAAATAAATAATAAATAGAATATTGACTTATTTTAACCTGTGGTGTTTTAAAATAATCAAGATTGTATTTCGCAATACTTTCGCGTACTAATAAAGGAACGGGAACAAAAGGGAAATTGAATTTATGTCAATTTCAAAATAAGACGAATCGTGTTCTGAAATCAATTTTCGATTTCATTTCCTCTGAGTAGATTTATATCTTCAGTTCTGCGTTTTGATTTTGTTCAAGGTGGGGAATGTATAATTAAATTCACTTTGTAATATCCAACCCTTCAATGTCTCTTTTTTATAAAGTAAACTCTTTCTTCTCCATTTTTTTTTATAATTAAAAGTCCATTGCCGGAAATAAGCCTTTTCAAATGATTTTTACATCTGCAAATTGTGATATTTTTGAGACCGTCTGTATCCATCAAGTTGTGGGTTCACAAACACTGTTTTTTGTTTTTAGTCGCCACTCTGAAAACTTTTAGGTCAATCCCTTGGAATCCCTTGGTAGCACCATTTCAAATTTACAATCCATTGAACTATATATTATATTATAAGTATCTAACGATGTCGTCTGTTTTGTTTGAGAAGAAATACTCATTATAATATAAAGACTTGTTTTTAAATAAGACCCAGTTGTATATTGTCCGCACCCAAAACCGCCTACTTGCTAAATTTCATGAAAATCTATGGAGCCGTTTCCGATATTTAGATTTTATTATTCTATTAACACTTGCACTGTTTCTGAAATTTTTGTATTTTATAGTAAGTAGTAGTAAGTAACATATTAAGTAAGATATAAGATCTTACTTAATATGTTACTTCGGCGTAGAATCTTCAGTTGTACCAAATTTACAGATAGACAAACAGTCTTTCACATACATAATATTAGTAAACACGATCTTCATCATCTATTAACACGCATCTTTTTATTGTATGTACCAAAGGTTTGTTAATTTATGTCAAATGCATTTAAAGATTTTATTTAGAAGTTACTCGAACTTCGTGATATAAGCAAAAGGCATGTTAAAACCAATACCGTATTAATTTCCGCAGCAGTAAGATCTCGTAGTTAATTTCCTGTTAATTATCGCCTGCGAAAATACTACGATTAATTAATATTGACTTATTAATATTTGCAACTTGAATAGCCAAAAGACTGTGAAACTTATGTGCCTAATTGATTTAATTGATTGCCACACTTTATATAATCAGGCGTTACTTTGCGGAGATCCATAATACAAAAGTAATAATAAAATTATTTTGCTGTAATCCGCGATAAAGTAAAATAGAAAATATGTATAATGCTAAATGTGGGAGTATCGGATAACACGAAGGAAAAACCTCTGAAAAATTTTGATCCGACACTAATATTCCATAATAGAAGTATGGAACGGAAAAATAAGCTTATGAAATCTATAACCCGGCCTCTTCTAATGCATTGTACGGCAAATAATAGATGAAAACGGAAGGAAAACCACTCCAGTTCGGATAAAGGGCGAACATATCCAACAAGTGTCATAAATAATATTTCTTTAGAAGATAATAGAATATCTAACGATCGTGTTTACTATCTATACATCTTCTAAAATATATAAATATGTTTATCTGTATGTCCTATATAGACTCCGAAACTGCTGGACCGATTTTAATAACATTTTTAGACAATTTGTAGAATGACACAGCGGACGATCCTGTAAGTTTGGTGGCGATCGGAACCTTTTTTTAAACTCTTGATTTCTGTTTCAAGGGGAATTCGAAACCAGACTGAGTCACAGCAACGCGTGATCGGACAGCTAGTACTATTATAAAATAAAGTACCCAGAAGCTGCCATATCATTGATTTTCTTAAAAATCTGCTAAAAGGATGTTTCTACAGTTCTTAAGGAAGGTTTAAGTTAATAGTAAATTCTCTGGAAAGGCTTAACCGATTTTGATGGGACTTTCACTGGATGGTAGAGGAGATTGTGGCGCAAAATATAGGAATTTTGTTCTAAAATTCCCGCGTCGGGTCCCGGTCGTGCTTTCACGGGAAATTTTTTGCGACACTGATTTTGCTGTGGGCGAAACCGCTCGCCCGTCTAGTTTATTTCTATAAGGAAAAGTTGTGATGATTTTTTAATATTTTGTGTGACAAGTAAATGCAAGTATGATCAAATGTGAAGTATAAATGAGGTTTTTAAGTGTTAAATTGAAGAATACACTGGTTCGTTATTACAAAGATGCCTTTGTAACACTCTTCCGTTGATCGTTACTGGTAAGAGGAAAATTGGAGATTGTTAAGGGATCACGTTGTTGCTTGAGTACAAAATTTATTTCGATACGTTACTGGGTCACCGTAACAAGCTTACTTCATGGTTAGATCACTCTACTATAAGATATTGCGAGTTCGAACCATTTAGTTTATTATTAACATAACTTATTACTGTAAACCATCTTTGATATTAATCTTAGACATTAGCAGGAAAAATTTATCCTATTTCTGTAATATCTTTTTTATTTCTAAGTTTTTAAGTGTCTTAATAAGTTAAACCTAAAAACTTGCTTTACAGTCAAGGAAATCTGGCGATACATTACGTTGATTTGCTTTTTTCAAGGAAAATATCTTGAGGATGCATTACGTTGTTTTGCTTATTAAATGCGTGATAAATTTTTGACATTAGTTAATTACATCGTCTTTGTAAAAAGTTTATAAATCTGGCAAATTTTGAAACCACAACATTATTTTTATGATCCCACGTTCCGATACAACCATCAGGGCTTATTATTTATAATGGTTTCTTCTAAAAACTTATAGAATCTTTAATATTTAAATGAAATATTCTTGTATATATATATATATATATAATAGAATATGAATTTCGGGAACGGCTCTGCCTATTTTCATGATACTTAGAATGTAAATTGATCTAGCTAGGTTTCATTTTGAAAAATGTCGTTTTAAACCTGTTTTCAGGCATTGAAAAACTGCTAAAATATTAGGATTACATAAGTTAATTACGCTGTCATTTGTAAAGTCATGGTAGCTCTACTGTGGAACGGGTGGTCTAGAAAACTGAAAAACCCCGGATAGCTCACCACCATGTTTTTTCCTTCTTTTTTAAAAGTTTCATCTTTTATATATCTTCTAAAAAAACTCCAAGCAACGCTTAGTCACCCAGTACTTAATATAAAACAACCAACAAAAAATCATTAAAGCGGTGAACGAGCGGTAAACATATTTTAGATTTTATCATTATTTGGTTAGCTCTAACAAAGCAATATCGACTGAAATATACTCTTGTCGATCGTTATAGGTAACAGGAAATTTGAAAATGATACGAGGGCAGAGTGCCATTCATAGTATTATTTTATAGTTTAAAGAAAGGTTTACGCGCAGTGACATAATTCTTAATAACTTCAACTTATATCCCCTGTATACAATATGTACAAAGGATTTCAGTATTATTCTAATCGAGTATTCTAGTAATAGATAAAAGAAGGTTAATGTTAATTATTTTTTTTTATTTATATTTTACAACATACTCGAAACAGTATTAAGTTAATTACATAATATGGATTTAAGTTTTGTGTTGATATAAACGTTGTTAACACAATTAATTTAGTTAAAGGATAAAATTTATAAGCTTAAAATAATTATGAAAATCATACCATAAATACAATAAATATTGAATGTGATTTTTAATGTTCGCGCCTGCATATATTTATTAGCTATGTCAATATCTTTCATCAAAACTATTTATTATTAAAAGGAAGTTTGAACATGTTTCTTTGACATATTGCTCTATCCGAAAAATAAAGTAACATGTTCTATGTTTATACATGGAACATGTGACTTTATACTTTGGAAAGGGCGACATATGCGTCGTATTGCGACTTAGAAAACGACGTAACATGTTTTCTGTTTGGATTATTACGGTGAGAAGTTCTTCATATACTTTGTTTATTTACTTCAACAAAATAAATAGGTATAGGTATATAATCAACAGCTCTGTTTGATTGTATATTTAATAATATATTACAGAAAAAACGTGTAAATATAATATACAACCAGTTATATTTTGTTTTAATTATCAAATAAATTCAAGTTTTTACTAAGAATATATTAGTTTCGACGTAAAACATGAACTAAAAACATGAACTTTTATCAATTAGCACCAAAATTTTCGTTTGAAAGCTTAAAATCGCAAGTTTCAAGCGGCTTTAAAGTTTCAAAGTTTTCCTAAGCCGTGGATTTAAATTTCGCTGATCTAAATCCAACTGAGTAGCAGTTTAAGAAACATTTGAGAACAGAATGATGAACATAGTTTTTCGTTTTTTTCCTTTGTCTTTCTTTCTATAACTATAGCTATTTTCCCTAAGTTTGTTAGACTTCATATTTTCTATTTTTTTCTTCTTCTAATCACTACATATTATAAAACAAAGTCCATATTTCCGTATGTACGCATAAAACTTTAAAACTACGCAACTGATTTTGATGCGGTTTTTTTTTAATAGATAGAGTGATTCAAAAGGAAGGTTTGTACGTATAATAACATTCAATACGAAGTAGAGAAATACTGTAATTTTTGAGGTTTCGTAAATAATTACATTTTTTTCCGCTTACATTGCAAACGCTGGCTAAACCCTACGAGATTTATCAAAATGATGTACTAAGTATTTGTACACCTTAAAAAGGTCTACAGAAAAGTCCGCGATGGTATATGTCTATCTCTTATGGATAACCCACAATAGCAGTTTTTTTCATTTACTTTTTACGAAAAATGATGCCTTATGTTCAAAGCAATTTTTATACAATACAGCATTAATCCTTATCCAATTGAGTACCTTAAATAAATTGTTGATTTAATATAGATCAATATTGCCGTTTACAGCATGTAATTTAAGTGAACATTTTCGGAGATATTACAGATTTAAAATCCCGCGAGGAGGCCGCGCTTCGACCTATAAGCACTTCGAATTTAGCAGCGACCGGAGGGGCAACTAAATGTCCTTCTTTCAAGTTTATATTGTCTAATGATAAAAAAGCTATGAATGTTGTATGTAAAGACATTGTCTAATCAATTGTAAAAATAAATAATATCACTACATAGTATAACACAAAGTCGCATTCTCTGTCTGTCCCTATATCCCTATGTATGCTTCAATCTTTAAAACTACACAACAGATATTGATGCGGTTTTTTTTAAAAGATAGAGTGATTCTAGAGGAAGGTTTGTACGTATAATAAAATTCAATACATAGTAGAGAAATACTGTAATTTTTGAGGTTTCTGTAAATAATTACATTTTTTTCCGCTTACATTGCAAACGCAGGCTTAACCCTACGAGATTTATCAAAATGATGTACTAAGTATTTGTACACCTTGAAAAGGTCTACAGAAAAGTCCGCTATGGTATATGTCTATCTCTTATGAATAACCCACAATAGCATTTTTTGTCATTTACTTTTTACGAAAAATAATGCCTTATTTTTGAAGCAATTTTTATATACTACAGCATTAATCCTTATCCAATTAAGTACCTTAAATAAATTGTTGATTTAATATAGATCAATATCGCCGTTTACAGCATGTAATTTAAGTGAGATTTTCGGAGATATTACAGATTTAAAATGCCATGCGGAGGCCGCGCTTCACCCTATAGCACTTCGAATCCAGCAGCTATATCGTTCTTTCCAGAGTTTGTTTAACGACAAGGAAGCTGTGAATGTTGTATATAAAGACATTCTGTAATTAATTGTAACAATTAAATACATATGGAAAATGTAAAAGTAAATAAGTAAAAATGTACTATATGAATTTAGATATTCCAAAGATAGCAGGAAATCTTCTTGGTATAGGGAAAGGAAATTGTTTTTCTCCAAATTTAACGCTTGCGGGCCACGGGCAGTAATGAATAAATCAAAACTACTGGATCGGTTTTAATCATTTTTTTACACTGAATGACATGGGATATATATTTTATACCCGTGCGAAGCAGGGGCAGGCCGCTAGTTTTAATTATAATAGTTATTGTACGTTTGTTACCTTTTAAGCACGCTGTGACTACCTTTAATTAGATTTATATGTTGTTAGCAACCCTAGTAAATATACCCATTTTACTTTAGTTACACATCTAATTCTGTTGGTAGTTCTATGGAATAAATATGACCCGTATTTAACTTCTAGTACTTTTCCTTCTGTTACTCATAGGTTGACTGGAAAATATCCCTTATTTCTTTATTTATTTTAAAAATATGTAGGTACAACACACAAATAAATAAAAAAATAAAACTTGTTGGCCATAATAAACTAAATCAGGGATTCTTACAACTGATCATCATGAATATATGGATTCGAAACTAATCGGGTTCCGCCGATAAAATAAGACAGAAGTATAGCCTATTTCTACATTACATACATTAACTAGATTTGATACTCTTTGACATACAATTTGAAGCAATTTCGACTTATATTTTAAGGTAAAAGCGATCCCATTTAAATATTCAATGGGGATGTCGCTCAGAACAATAGAGGCAGTATTACATCTGGCCAGACAATACCATCGATTGTTGTCAAATGCAAAGGCACAGCATTATTTTTATCCACATCTTTATGGCTAGGTATAGACAAGATAGCTGTGATGGCCGTCTCTAGAGACGATCACGGGTTCAAACCCGGGCAGACACCAATGAGTTTTTTTCTTAAAAACTTATGTGTCTAATTGATAATTGCAATTTATCACACGCTTTTCGGTGAAGGAAAACATCGTGAGGAAACCTGCATATCTGTAGAGAATTCTGGAGGTATGTGTAACCTACCAATCCGCATTGGAGCAGCGTGGTAGGTCTTAGCTCCAATCCTTCTCTCCAAAAATGGAGAGAAGAGGGCTATTCTCAGCAGTGGGATAGTAACAGGCCGTTACTTACTTTTTTTACTTATAGACAAGATTCTTTAGAGAAGTCATCATTAAATTTACCGGATATTTTTCTTTTTAAAAACCTTTTATTTAACTTGCCGTGTATCTATGTCTGAGTAAGCTGTGTTAGCCCAGCGGTAATACCGAGCGACTCTTTCGAGGTTGTCACGGGTTCAAACCCGGGCAGACACCAATCAGTTTTTCTGTTAAAACTCATTTTCCAATTGATAATTGCAATTTATGACACGTTTTTTGGTGTAGGAAACACAATTTAAAGCAAAAAGGATTTACAGAATAAGCTATATAGTAAGTAGCATCGACTCGCACATACATATTTAAACAAAAACATCTATTGATGTTAAAATTAACCCATTGAGGGGACGCGTATACAAATATAGCCAGCGACGGTCCACTGGGTAACCGGGTCGGCGGTGACGGTAAACCTCACAATGTATACTCAATTCTGTGAAATATACAATACACAATCGATATATAGTCCGTTGAACACATCCCTGGTAATTAATCATAGGATATGTCAGGCAACAAGATATACTGACTACTGACGTGTATTAACCATATAACATAATAGCTTACCAATTATTCGAATCACGAGTAAACTATTTTATATCATACTAGCGGCCTGCTTTGCACGGGTATAAAATATATATCCCATGTTAGTCAGTGTAAAAAAAATTATTAAAATCGATCCAGTAGTTTTGATTTATTCATTACTGCACGTGGCCCGCAAGCGTTAAATTTGGAGAAAAACAATTTCATTTCCCTATACTAAGAAGATTTCCTGCTATCTTTGGAATATCTAAATTCATATACTACATATTTACTTATTTATTTTTACATTTTTCCCTATGATTTTATTTTTATTTTATTTTTACAATTAATTACAGAATGTCTTTATATACAACATTCACAGCTTCCTTGTCATTAAACAAACTCTTGAAAGAGCGACATATAGCTGCTAAATTCGAAGTGCTATAAGGCGAAGCTTGGCCTCCCCACGGCATTTTAAATCTGTAATATCTCCAAAAATGTTCACTTAAATTACATGCTGTAAACGGTCATATTGATCTATATTAAATCAATAATTTATTTAAGGTACTTAATTGGTTAAGGATTAATGCTGTATTGTATAAAAATGCTTCGATATTAAGGCACTATTTTTCGTAAAAAGTGAATGACAAAAAAATGCTATTGTGGGTTATCCATAAGAGATAGACATATATTATTATGGAGTTTTCTGTAGACCTTTTAAATTTGTGCAAATGCTTAGTACATTATTTTGATACCTACAGCCTACGTTTGCAATGTAAGTAGAAAAATGTAATTATTTACGACATCACATTAGAAACCTCAAAAATTACAGTATTTCTCTACTCCATATTGAATGTTGTTATACATATAAACCTTCCTCTTGAATCACTCTATGTATTAAAAAAACCGAATCAAAATCTGTTGCGTAGTTTTAAAGAATTATGCATACATAGGGATATAGGGACATCGGGACAGTCAGAGAAAGCGACTTTGTTTTATACTATGTAGTGAAGTGGCGTATTCAATTGAAATTCCATTTTTTCTGCGAGAGAAACTTAAAGCTTACTTTATCCTCCATACTATTTCTATAGAATAGTACCACCCTCTTTTCTTACCGAGGTGTCGTAAAGGGCGACTAAGGTAAGTTGACGTCAGAGAGGCGGCCGGTCGTAAAAACGCAGCCAAATCATGTTACAGCATGTTTTAACATGTTGTGCCGACCCCACTTAGAGTGGGATAAGGGCAGGATGATATATATACTATCTCTATACTATACTTTAGTATAGAATCAATTTTATCATCATAAATCATAATCACTTTTCTACCCTTATTCCTCTCTAAGTGGGGTTGGAACAACATGTTTTAAACATGTTATTACCTGTTTGGGCTAATTTTTTACGACCTGCCTGAAATCAATTTACCTTAGTCGCCTTTAACGGTAAGAAATGAGGAACGTCTATTCTACTCAGCCGAATATCACGTGGCGCTTCAAATTATCTTAGTCGCCTTTTACAATACCTCGGTAAGAAATGAGGGTGGTATATTATACTCAGCCGGAAACCACACGGTGGGTCAAGTTACCTTAATCACCTTTTACGACACCTCGGTAAGAAATGAGGGTGGTCTATTCTACTCAGCCGGATACTATGCGACGCTTCAACTTATCTTAGTCACCTTTACGACACCACAGTAAGAAATGAGGGTAGTCTATTCTACTCAAATGAATACCATATGGCGGTTAAACTTACCTTAGTCGCCTTTTATGACACCTTGGTAAGAAATTAGGGTAGTCTACTCTACTCAGCCGTATACCACGCGGCGGGTCAAGTTACCCTAGTTGCCTTTTAAGACACCTCAGTAAGAAATGAGGGTGGTCGATTCTACTATGCTGGATACCACATGGCGGGTCAACTTACCTTAGTTGCCTTTTAAAACAGCGCCGTAAGAAATTGGATCGGTTTAGTCCACTCAGTCGGATACCACAGGGCGGGTAAGGTATAAAATCAACTTATATATTTTAGTTACGTCTAACTATAAGTAACAGGTGTATTCATCTAAGTCTCTAAGAGAAGATTACTTGGAATAATATTCCATTGTGTCATTAACTAGGGCTTGATACTAACACCCTTAATGGCAAGCGATAACATAGACTTAGAATAAAAGGTAGATAAGTCGTCGTACTCCGATCCGACTTTAGACCTTTAGCTTTTGTTCTTTAGACAACAAAAGGTCGGATTGTCTCTGTACTAGGCATTAGTTACGATATCGATCTTTATATAGGCCTTGTCCATACTAATGTAATTTATACCAAAGTATGTTGTTACTCTCTATATTTGTCTATGTGTCGTTTCATGGCAACATGAAATTATCATGAAGTAATATTGATGAAATTTTGTACTATTGATGATTTTATATCGGCCTAACATATAATAATAATAATTATTATTATTTTTATTCCACACTCTACATTCATTTTGTTAGTAAAATGTAAGAAAAATGTTGGATATTATGTTTGTGTTTAATGACAATTTTGAATTAAATTATTCCATACCGTCCATTTATGAAACAATGGGACTGCAAGCTTCCGAATATAAACCGCTTTTTCTAGGTTATTTTTCTCAGGTTATTGACGTATTGCAGGAATTATTGAGCGGTTTCCGTAAGAAATGTATATAAAATGCGTCTATATTTTGAAATACATACTTTAATACATAAATACATAGTCTCACCGTTCAACTAGCACTACAATACAGTATAAGCTCGAATATGTGAATCGATAATCGCAACAATAAATATTACACATTCATCGCGCGGAACGCTAAACAAAGATTCTGTTTAAGTATCCCCTGCAAATTAAATTTCAGGATAACGTTTTACGTGTACAGGGAAATTATTCATCAGTACCTTTGTCCTCAAGATTAGTAAATTAATTAGCCGGAGCTTCTCCGTACCTCGGCGTTTGATGAAATAATTTTGAACAATTCGTATTTATATAAACAAGAATTCAAAGTTTGTGAAATTTCCCTCCTTTCTTAGACAATTTTTAGAATGTGTAAAATCTAATAATTTCTAGTACTGCATAGTGACCCCCCCCCCCCATTTGCGGGCTTCATGAGAAAACTCAGTCACTCAGCGGGCGATGGAGCAAGCTTGGGGTATCTCTAGATGATTGAAAAAAATGAGTAGATCCGTAGAAGAACCAGAGTAATCGACAAAGCTGAAGTGGCGATGGGCGGGGCACATAGTGCGGAGAACCAAAGGGCATTGGGGTCTCAAGGTGTTGGAATGGCGACCCCGCACCGAAAAGCGCAGTGTCGGAAGAACGCCTACTAGATGGACTGACGACCTCGAAAAATTCGCGGAAAGCCGCTGGATACAAGCGGCATAAAATCGTGTGTTGTGGAGATAACATGAAGAGACCTAAGTCCAGCATTGGACTTCCCGTGGTTGAAGAAGCAGAAGAGAAAGAATCGACAAAGCTCATCATGTCGCGAAGCTGAAATGGCAATGGGCGGGGCACGTAGCGCGAAGAACCGCTTAGCGTTGGGGTCCTAAGGTGCTGGAGTGGTAATTGAAAACACGTCGGTAGATCCTTTACGAGGTGGACTGACGACCTCAAAAAGGCCGCGGGGATCCCCTAATCCTTGCGGCACAACATCGTTGATTGTGGAGATCTTTTTAAAGAAAATGTGAAGCAGTGGACGTCCATCAGTTGAAACAGAAGAAGAAGAAAAATTATAGTGCTTATCTTTAAACGTTTGCCTAGCGGTGTGATAGGGGCATGCCGCAGTAATTTTTTTATTTAAGTTTTTATTTAACTTAACTTATATGTATTGTTAAAGAAGGTCCAGCACTTTCAATATGTATTACCGCACTCGTAATTAAATAATATAAGATATATACGCCATATAATGATTCATATCACACAAGATGGCTTGTGGCAAGATACCGTTGTCATCGCAACCTCCATTTGTTATTGCGTATTAAGCCGGCACTCGGGTATGTTCGTAGGACGCCCGATGACAGGGAGCCGCCGCGAGCTCGCTATCCATCAGATACACTGGTAATACGCACAATAGCAGCGATCTCTTGCAATATCCGTTTACAGTATGTTTGTATGTGAAGGTGGAATCTTGCAAGTTAAATTTGAGCAACTGAACTGAAATTTTACATACTGACTCAGTCTCGATGTCAATGCATATTTAGGATAAGCATGACCTGATGCTACTCTCAGGGATTGGCTCCAGACTTCAACCTTTAACATTAAAATTATTAAAAGCTTTTAGATATTTTATATTATATTATTTTAAATTATAATACTAAATTCTTTATTAATATACTATGTAGTCACACCATGGTATTTATACGGTGGTCTTTCGGACTATGTCTATATATGGTATAGGACAATGTACTCAACGTAGCTTTTTTCGCATATCTTCCGCCCGCAGGCTCATGTTTACACGGTAATTGTGGCTTCCCGATAATGTATTTATTATATAAAATGACTCCACCTTTGTTAGAAAAGCTGAAAGTTCTTTTTTGCGACTCGATAAAACTTTTTTAGATCGGTGTGATCATGTAACATCATGTCATATTTTTATCTACACTTATTAAGTTGCACATCCGTCTGAAAAGCGTTTTATACCAACCAACCATACAAACAAAGCTGTTCTGGCAAGTCTAAATCATCACATTTAAGTCATTACACTTGATGTAATTTGTCGTTGCTCTAAACCAAAGTCTTTTAAAAACAATTAAAGGCGTTTTTCACAGAACTTGACAAAACATTGCACTTTTTTACATTTTTTTATTTATTTTACTTTCACATTTCTGTATATTTTACTTATAATTTTATTATCTACTTTACGGTGACGTTATTAATAAAAGGTTTTGTTTTGATTTTCTACAATTTTCAACGATTTCAACAAACAAATACCGCAATTTCATTTCCTTGACTGTCTCGCGCAGTGACGCTATAGTGCTAATTACACTAAAAATATATTATTCATTCGTTAATAATAAGTTATTGTATGCAAAATTTGTGTTTGTTAATCGTATAGCTATCAGAAAATATTATAAAATATGTTTAAAATTAATTAAATAAATTATTTGAATACTTATTTAATAATATTTTAATCGTTTTTATTCATGTATTTAACACATTGTAAATCTTACGGTCGTCTCTTTCAACTATTTTGTATAACAATATCTGAATTATCACGCAACGTCTTTGTAATTCCCATTTCCTTTATCCTCGCTTAACACGTTTGCTTACATAATGTTGATTGATAGCGAATTATTCATGTTGTATTACAACTTCAAGCTAATGCTTGGTACCATACAGTAAATATGTGTGTGGAAATTATTAAACTTAGATTATACTAACTATTTGTTTATCTAGTCCATTTTTAGTTGTTAGTTATCAAAACAGAAACGTGAAGATGTCATATGGCAAACTAAAAACCTGTCAATATCAGGTATATTGTTCAAATTCAATTCTTTTTTACAAGTACGTTCGCTTCAAAAATAATTATATACTTAATTATTTTGCTATAATGTGCTATAAAGTAAATAGAATATATATAATGCATTATTTAAACGCTTTGTAATTCTGCCGTTGAGTCTATCTCCTAATGATGCTTTATAGCGATACAGTTTATTAGGGCGAAACGATTGTTGAGTTTGTAATAGTGAACGTGTGTAGTGCTTGTGTAATGTGGTGGCGCTGGTGGAGAATTGTGTTTTTTTTACGAATCCTGCATATATCAGGTATGAAAACTGATAGTCCACTCTACATTGAGCATTATATATATTGTTAACTTAATTTTATTATTACTTTTGTATTATAGATCTCAGCAAAGTAACGCCCAGCTCTATAAATTATTTTATGTATTCATTATTCTCTTGTTTTTATGTTTATTTTGGATTGATTTCCTGTAATTGGCACTACAAAATTTATTTAATAAAGTCTATTTCCTGTTGTTATATTCGGAGCCTTTCTTTGGAGCCGTCTCTCAGACTAAATTGCGACTTAGCCCGCCTCGACACGTCTTTGTCCACGTATCTCCCGCCCGCAGGCATCGTGTTTACACGCTTTTGTTACTTACAGCCTGTTGATATTTCTTTTACTCATATATTTTACTTAGTTTCCTTGTTCATTATAACTTATTTGACAACTGAGGTATATTGCTTTTATCATGTTCATTGGAACAAGGAAAATACATGAAGATCGGGTGACCTATTTTTTCTAGGGTTCATAAAGGCTTTAAACGCTCATTTAAAAGAGCAATTGCAAAGTGTATAGAATTCAATAAAACGAACGAGAAAAGCAAATTAGTAGTAAAAATATAAAATTAAACGTAGGTATGATATATTGTAATGTATAAATAGTCATCTTATTTGTAATTTTTATCGGCAGAGGAGAAATGTGGGTCGACGACATGTGAAATTCCTGGTTGATTTTTTATAAAAAAATGCTGATATTTATAATATATTTTGTTAATTATGTATAACATAACAATGAACAAATATTTTTACATTGGACATTTAAATCGAAACGAAAAAAATTTCTTTCAAATAACTTTCAACATTCGAATATTATTTTCGACAGCCACTTCGTTTCGCTTTATAATTCGCACATGTTATTTATTACATTGATTTGTGCATCATATACAATTTTGATCCCTATTACTGTGTAGTAAAGTTTATATTTGTGTGCCGTGGACATTATTTTATGCCTCGATTTTCGATACAATACATCTAACTTTTGTTAATCGAAAATAACCGTTATAGCTTTTGTAATAGATTCGACATTCCTTAAAACATTGAAAGGACAATATTTTGCGAGTGGCTTACAAAATATCTTCATTCAATTCGGTCCAAATTACGCGGTGATCTGATTTGGTTTTTACAATTAAATCTTTTTTTACGTCCGGAATGTTCGGATTTGACTTCTGAATTCGCCCTCTTGACATAATTATATCCTTACTGTGTTTTTTCTTATTTCATTTCATTACCAGTAGAATATAAGAATGTAATTTAAAACCTCCCGTTAACGTTTAGATTATAATTTCCGCGCGGATGTAAAAAAACTCGCATAAAAAGATTGAAATTTACTGTTGTGCTTTATGAAATGCCGCAAACGAACGTCTGCTTTCATAGTTAGTAAAGTAACGGCCTGTTACAATCCCACTGCTGGGCATAGGCCTCTCTCCGTTTTAGGAGAGAAGGGTTGGTGCTAAGGCCTACCACGCTGCTCCAATGCGGATTGGTAGGTTACACATATCCCCAGAATTCTCTAGAGATATGCAGGTTTCCTCACGATGTTTTCCTTCACCGAAAAGCGTGTGATAAATTGCTATTATCAATTAGACACATAAGTTTTTAATAGCAAAACTCATTGGTGCCTGCCGGGGTTTAAACTCGTGACCCTCTCGAAAGAGTCACGAGCTGCTTTTATAAATTATTTTACAAAGCTACGTTACGACACAATCTGCTTTTCTTTTATATCAGTATCGAAGTCCGTTCAAACAAAGTCGCAGGCAGAAGTAAGTAATTGTTTAACACAGAAAATATAAACTTTGTTTGTTTGATTGTTTAACAGTTACAAAGATTTCAAGAAATAAACTTCGGCTACGCTAAAGTTAGATGGAAAAGTTAAAACTCTCAGCCTTCGATAATGGACCCTGGTTTTGCAATCACTAAGTCAGTTAAAAAGTTACAATTTTATACGATTATAACAGACAACATATTTATATAGAACTGAAGGGTGACTAAATAAAATAGTAATGACCTTGTATCATTTACAAAAGTAATAAGAATATTATTTTGCTATAATCTGCGATAAAACAAAATATATGTAATGCTATATGTAAAGTGTACTATTCATTCTCATACCTGATACATGCAGAATTTGTAAGATCTCATGCACTACCTGACACCGATGACACAACAATACGCAAGCACTGCACACATTCACCACCACAATCTCACCAATTGTTTCGCCCCGTAACCGAAGCATCGTCAAGAGATAGACTCCACAACAAAATCCCAAAGCGTTTTATCGCGGATTATAGCAAAATAATATTCTTATTACTTTTGTAATATGGACTTCTGCAAAGTAACGCCTAATTCTATAAATTACTTGTATCATTTATTAAGGTTTTTGAATATTTACATACAGGTTTGTCGCATATACATAAGATACCTAGTTTGCTTCTGTACATAAACTAGTCTCCGAGTAGCCTTTTTTTTCGGACTTTAACTACTAAGCTGTTAGCCCTGAGGCTTTTACAGCGTCACCGAGGGAGTGGGCGAACGCAGAAGCATCGTTGGAGTGAAAACTGGGAGAGTGGGTCTCAAGCGAGACACATTTAAATAGAAAAAATTATTAGTGCCTGCCCGAAGTTTGAACCTGCGTCTCGCTATTAATTGGCTATCAGGGCTTACGATAAAAAGACATTTTAATCTAAACGTTTTTAAGCTTTTCGAAAAAGCTTCTGGGCAGTCATTAATTGTTGTGTGACTGGCTCGTTGGCGCAGTAGGTCCCTGCCTTCGATGCCCACCAAGGGCCAACATTTTCTAACAAAAATTTGTTGGTTCTTCGATCCTGAGTGTATAATAGATGTATTTAAAATTATACAAGTATATATTCACCAGTTGTCTGTCATCCATTACACAAGTATTAAGTTACTTACTTTGGGGACATACGACCGTGTGTGTCCCATATATGTAACCCATGTAAGTATAAATATAATAGTGAATATAATATACATAAATATATAAATAAGAATAATAATATGTTAATTTTGATAAATATAATAATTAAATCCCTAAAAATACATAATACTAAAATGATATGTAAGAAAAGATAATATTATATAAAATTATACAATGTACTATTTGCATGCTTATAATAGGCAGAATGTGTTGTTCTAGATTATATTTATATAACATCACTGTGTACCACATTAAGCAATAAACGAGTTTGAATTTGAATATATTAATATTTATATTATGAAATATTTTCCACTAAACAGCATTTCCTTAAAGAGCTTTTAAATTTACTACATTTTTAAAGTTACTAAATCCACGTCACGTCGGCAAGGCGATATCGACATTAATGGAATTTGCTTAAAATGTTAGCATCCAACCGAGTTAAACGTGAAATGTGCTAAGGGGTGACCTATTTCCGTAATCTTTGGAATTTATGCAAGATTGTTGGAGCTCTTTAAATTAGCATAGTTTTGGGATTTGTAACAACATCATCATCTTACTGCCCTTATCCCACTCTAAGTGGGGTCGGCACAACATGTTATAAACATGCTGTCACATGATTTGGCAGCGTTTTTACGACCGGCCGCCTGCCTGACGTCAACTAACCTCTGTCGTATTTTACGACACCTTGGTAAGAAAGAGGGTGATCTATTCTACTTAACCGGATACCACACGGTGGGTCAACTTACCTTAGTCGCCTTTTACAACACCTCGGTAAGAAATGAGGTTGGTCTATTCTATTCAGCCGGATACCACACGGCGGGTCGACTTACCTTAGTCGCCTTTTACGACACCTCGGTAAGAAATGAGAGACCTTGAATATCATTCTAAACTAGTGTTTCCATATTATTCTAGACTTGTGTTTCCTAATCTTTTTTGAGTCACCACCTTTTTCTAGATACCGCCCGTTCCCCGAATAAGCTACGTTGAACAGTTTACGGCAAAAATAGTGTTTTATATATTCAATTGTATTTTTTTTAAAGACCAAAAACAGGGCTAAAAAAATTTTGTACATAAAACCTAGCTAGATTGATTTGTCTCCCCCAAAAACCCCTACAGGATTTCAGGAAAATCGTTGGAGCCGTTTCCTAGATTCCGAAAAAATATATATATTTACATACAAGATTAATTCATTTAAATATTAAAGATTAATGACGTGATATTTAATGTCAGATTTCAAATATGACGACGCAGCTCTAAACTAAATACTGCGGTGTGTGGAAATTACAGATTGCGTAGAGGCCAATGATAAAATTGAGATCGGCGTGACGAGCATGTATTTACTGGAAAACCGTACAGCTTTACAAAGCTAAAATGCAAATGAGCCCATACTAAGTACACACGGAACATGACAACATTCAATTATGAACCTAATTGGTTTTAAGTAACATTCAAAATGCAATGTTAAAAGTTAATACTCAGATTTGCTACTATGATATTGCTAACGTGATTTAGACTTAACAGCCTAGATAATAAGAGCAATATTCAGTTGCATTTTAAAATGATATTATAAAACCGCGAATAACACTTCGCTTACACGAGTTCAGTTCAACATTAATCACGGATTGGATACATTTAACTATATACCCTCATGTCATGGCGACCGATGTTTTAAAGGGTTGCCTGAGAGTGACTTTGCAGTCATAACTTTTTCTAAATATCATCCTGCTGACTATCCTACTCTAAGTAGGATCAGCACAACATGTTGTAAACATGTCGTAACATGATGTGTCTACGTATTTTACAACCGGCCGCCTGACTGACGTCAACTTACCGTACTCGTATTTTACGACACCTCGTTAAGTATGAGGTTGGTCTATTTAATTCAACCGGATACAGCACGGCGGGGCCACTTACCTTATTCGCCTTTTACGACACCTCGGTAAGAAATAAGGATAGTCTATTCTACTCATCCGGATATCCGACGGGATCATTTAGTATTTTAAGTGTAATTTATGGAAGTAGTCGTTAATTTGCGGAGATCCATAATACAAAAGTAATAATAAAATTATTTTGCTATAATCGGAATTGCAGATTATAGCAAAATAATTTTATTTCTACTTTTGTATTTTAAGTGTCTTAGTTTATTGATGTTGCAACCTAGAAAAATCTAAACCCAATATTACACCTATATACGGAACTCCCATACTCTTTGGAATGAAAATGGAATCTTCAGAACAAAGGACGCCATATAAATGCATCGCGCAAGGAACTTTATTTCTTTATTAAAGTCTTATATCGTTTGTCTGGATTCCTAGTGTCCGTATATGATGACTTATCTATGAAATGTGAAGAAGCTAATGCAGGATTATGGTATAATAGATATTTCATCCCATAAATAGTAGCGTTAGAGGAACCGAAGATGATTTTGAAGTGAAAATTGTATTTCACCATACCGTTAAGTAAGTATCGGCCCGTTACTCTTCCACTGCTGGGAATAGGCCTCTTCTCTCCGTTTTTGGATAGAAGGATTGGAGCTAAGACCTACCACGCTGCTCCAATGCAGATTGGTAGGTTACACATATCTCCAGAATTCTCTAGAGATATGCAGGATTCCTCACGATGTTTTCCTTCACCGAAAAGCGTGTGATAAATTGCAATTATCAATTAGACACGTAAGTTTTAACAGAAAAAACTCATTGGTGTCTGCCCGGGTTTGAACTCGTGACCTCCTCGCAAGAGTCGCACGGTTTAACCGCTGGGCTACCACAGCTTATATATACAGTTAAGTCAGTTTAAAATTATTATTCAAAGATTGGAAATAGTTATTTCAATATTGAGGACATCTATACAAATATATAAAGCTGAAGAGTTTGTTTGAACGTGTTAATAAACAGGAACTACTGCACCGATTTGAAAAATTAATTCAGTGTTAGATAGTCGATTTATTGAGGAAAGGACTATATAACATCACGCTAAGATGACTAGGAGAGGAGCAGCATTAAAAAAGATTACGGCAAAGTATAAAGCTCGCAAGGCCGTCTATCTCCTGACGATGCTTCGGTTACGGGGCGAAACAATTGTTAAGATTGTGGTAGTGAACGTGTGCAGTGCTTGTATATTGTTGTGTTATCGGTTTCGGATAGTGCATGAGTTTTTACAAATTCTGCATGTATCAGGTATGAGAACGAATAATACATTCTACATTTAGCATTACATATATTTTCTTTTATCGCGGATTATAGCTAAATAATATTCTCATTAGTTTTGAAGGAAATATTGATTTTCAATTTTAATTCTGAAAGGTTCTAATTATTGCGCACAATATGGCACCTTTTATCTGGTGCGCTTTATTAACTTGTCCAGCTTGTAAAAGTAACAAATTACCCTAATAAATGTTGGATTGTCTCCCCTAACTTTTGAAATGGAAATAATGTAGATGATTGTCGATCTCAGTATCCCGGCTTTTATAAATTAGACACCGAAATTGGAAATTTTGTTTCCATTTGCCCTTTTTCGTATTGTTTTTATCCATTTATATTGGTGATCGATGTTTTTGTTGAATTATTGAAATGTTTGAAGCTGGAATTCAATTCAAGGGAATATTGAATACAATTCTTATTTTGTTTGAAGGTATTTTACAACTAGGTTTGCCCGCGGCTTTGCTTGTGTATAAATCAGTGTTTCGCGAAGTTTTTCCCGCGTTAATAACTTTAAACCAAAATGAAATTAAAGAAAGAAAAATACCTTCTTTCCTTTCCTAAGGATACTCAGACAACAATGGGTGTTCAGCAAGTCGATATGCGTATTACGTCCATTCGCTACCAAAGTTTGATAATGGCGGCATGTTATGTTGAATGTTCTTCTAACGGTTCCTTCAATAACTTAAGATATTTTCTTTAAATCTATTTAAAATAATTATTGCATAATAAATAAATTGAAATTAAAATAAATAAAAAAACATTATTATCAGCTATGGCACTGTTATTATTTTTCGCATTATTTTCCCTCTCTTATCTAGTATCAACGACTAACCATTACCATACCATCATTCTCCTGCCCTTATCCCACTCTAAGTGGGGTCGGCACAACATGTATTAATCATGTTGTTACATGATTTGACTACCTATTTTACGGCTACCCTGCCTGACGTCAAATTACTTTAGTCGCCTATTACGACACAATGATTTCTTTCTCTTCATTTGACTTTACTAAGCCGCTTAACGTAGCTTTGTTTGTTTCCTTAAAATGATTTTCTGGAGGATACTAATTATCGATAAGAACGCTGATGGCACGCTTCATTAGGTATATCTTTATTTGGATTATTCTATGAGCAGTTCTCTAAATGTAGTTTACTTATATGTGTATAGAACAGCTAAAAAAGTGCTTATCTAAGTAGAACATTTAGTTGTTAGTCATAGAATCATTATTATGTAAAAAAAATTATTTTGCGCTTACAATGTTAGAAAAAAGAACCACTTTTTTCTCATGAGGAGGAAAAACACTTAATGGACGGACATGGACTAGATAACCTCCTCATTCTCCGCCAATCAGCACGGAACCACTGTCGCATGTCTGCATGCTGACCGTTTCTTTAATTTTTTCTCCCTTTCCTTTTGCTTTCTGCTCCTTTCTTCTATAATATTTGTATGATACACTCCTCTCCACTCGTGAGACTCCAACGTATACGTTGCACCAAATTTTGTACCCTTAAAGTCACCCTCGTCCCCTATGCTGTAATCCTTAGCTTTGCAAATGCTTCACGCTCAAATAGGGCAAGTCTTGGAGTGTTCATCTCACCAGATAAATTCCCAACTCTCAATCAGTGCTTTTCAGGTAATTGTTAAAAATTCCGTGTCCGCTAAACACTTGGGTCAGCTAGCGAACAATAGGTACTAATTTAGAAAAAACTACTAACTAAAACTAAACTTAACCATTGCCCGATTTAAAGATCCGAAACAAATCAAGTTAAAATTAAAAAATCATGTCCCTACTGGGACTTGATTTTTTTTATTCGATTGATTGATTACTTGATTACTTGACTGGCCCGTTGAAGCAGTGGGTAGTGACCCTGCCTTCAACTCCGCGGGTCGCGGGTTCGATTCCGCCGAGGGCTAACATTTTCTATAAATGAATTTGTTGGTCTTTGAGCCTGGGTGTATATTTCTATTTAAGTATGTTTATAAAAAATATATAAGTATATATTCACCAGTTGTCTGTCACCCATAACACAAGTGTTAAGTTACTTACTTTGGAGACGGACGACCGTGTGTGTAAGTCCCATATATTTATTTATTTATTATCTATTTATTTACTGTTAACCGTTGAGGAGTTCCCTCGTCTGTAGCTAATCCTAGCAGCAGTATCAGGATACTGCTGCTGGGATTAGCTACAGACGAGAGAACTCTTTGCGAGCATGCATGTTAATGTTATGACCTGTCATAACATTAACATGCATTGTCATCGGGACTGAATCAGTTTGTAAAATTTCAGCTCAATTGGACACCGGGAAGTGGTTCAAATTTAACTAGCAAGATTCCACCTTCACATACATACACGACAAGTTAAATGAAAGCATTTAATTACTCTTAATCTAACTAGAGGACTAAAATTAACGAAACATTTTGAAAGTTTTTCTTATAACTAAAGTATTTTACATTTCGTTATGTAAAAATGAATTTTGTGGAATGAATAGAATAATGCAATTAGATATTTCCATTTTTCCTTAAACCTAAGTAAGATTGTCTGGAAGAAAACGCTACTAAGCGATAATACCGAACGAAATAATATGTACTTTAAAATTTATGTTATCAATTTTTTTTTGTATTAAAGAAGAAAGTGTATAAAATAAAATTAAACTCCTCATTTCGCTGCCAATATACGCGATCGCTCCAACAAGTTTCACGTAATTGTAAAGAGTTGATGTTGTTAAACCATTAATTATTGGGAACAGCCCCCATTAATTTCCTTAATGTGCTGCTCGCGTGGGTATTCAATAATAATTAAGCATCCGGCATGCATGACAGCTTGACGCGATGCATTACCGGATAACTTTTAACCGCACTACCAAGCATAAACTGGTTGGTAGGTTGTATTCAGTTTCCATCGCACACAACTTAAAAATGATTAAACAATCGGCAATTTTATAAGTTCTGTGAAATTTGCAATTCCAAATTGCTGTATTCTGATGAACAACATAAGCAATTTTCAACTAATAAATAGTTAAAAGCTGTGGTAGCCCAGCGGTAACACAGTACGCCTCTTTCGAGGAGGTCTAGGGTTCAAACCCCGGGCAGGCACCAATGAGTTTTCTAGTAAAACTTATGTGTCTAATTGATAATTGCAATTTATCACACGCTTTTCGGTGAAGGAAAACAACGTGAGGAAACCTGCATATCTCTAGAGAATTCTGGAGATATGTGTAACCTACCAATCCGCATTGGAGCAGCGTGGTAGGTCTTAGCTCCAATCCTTCTCTCAAAAAAAAAATAAAACGGTGTCCAACAGTGGGATAGTAACAGGCCGTTACTTACTTTTTTTTTTAAGTAGTTAAAGCTTTTTGCGACAGGGATGAAGCGATTTTGTCAAGAAATTAGGGTGGTCTATTCTATTCAGCCGGTTACAATACGGCGGAAATTATATATGGACTAATTCTATAAACTATTTTAAATTAGTTCTAAAATCAAATCATTCATTTCTAATTTAAAAAATGTTTTAACACTCCCTATTAAAACCTTGCTTATTGCCTTATTTGTATTCATTTTTAAAGGCATTAGCAAGGCCTTCATATTATCACTGTCGAAGTTTTAAGTCACTAAACGAAAAGTAAACAATTTTTAGACAAATATATCTTACATAACTTCCCGACCAGAGTTGTTTGGACCTCTTTCTCAAGATAGGACCTACCTGTAATGTAAAAATTGTGTAGTGTATAACACTTTGATATTATCACATTCTTAGGGGTTTTTCAAGGTTCTTTATCTACACAAAAGTAGTTATCCGTTATTAAGCAATTTAAGGAATTTAACTGATCGGTTTTTACAATAGCATCTAACTCATGTATTGTGCTCGAACGGATGTGAGTTAAATTGTAATAATGAAGCCTTAATAGTCTCCGACCTTTGTTCTGATATTAGATTTTGTTCTAAGGATAATAATTAAATAATAAATATATGAGACAGTTACACACAGTGTCGTCCGTAACCAAAGTAAGTAACTTAAATACTTGTGTTATGGTAGATAGAAAACTGGTGAACTGATATATTTTTTTAAATACATATTTAAATACAAATATACACCCAGGATCAAAGGCCAACAAATTCATTTGTAGAAAATGTTGGCCCTCGGGAATCGAACTTGCGACCCACGGAGCTGAAGGCAGGATTACTAGCCACTACGCCAACGGGCCAGTCAAGGATGATGCTGAAATATAAAATAATAAGCATTGATAGCCCAGCGGTGAGACCATGCAACTCTCTAGAGACGATCAAGGGTTCAAATCCCGGACCAATGAGTTTTTCTACTAAAAATTATGTCTAATTGACAATTGCAATTTATCACACGCTTTTAATTGCAGGAAAACATCGAGAGTAAACCTGCATATCCAGAGAATTCTGGGGATATGTGTAACCTACCAAAAACGGATAGAGGAGGCCTATGCCTAGCAGTGGGATATTAACAGGCCGTTACTTTACTTAACAATATGTTTCATAAGTTATCTTTAAAATTAAGAAGTCCTCGTTATTTTTAGAATATCGTAACGCTATATCTATAATAGATGCGATGGTGCGGAAATTATTTCCAATGGAATCCAGATGATATTGGAATTTTGTGAGTATGTAGTCCAAATACCAAGTAAGTGGTGACCGAATTTCGTTTCCCCTACACCCTATGATTAATTCTACGAACAAATATAAAAGAAGATTCTACAAACCTGTAAATTTTTTGTTAATTTTGTCTTAATATTCACTGAACTTTCAAAATTAATGTTACAAATCTTTAATATTGAAATGAAATATGAATTTCGGAAACGGCTCCAACGATTTTTATAAAAGTCAGTATTTAGGGGGTTTCGGGGGCGATAAATCGATCTAAATGGATTTTATTTAAAAAAATCGTTTTATCCCTGTTTTAAGGCATTGAAAGACTGCTATAATATAAATAGAAGACAAAGCTTAATTTTGCTGCCATTTATAAAATTATAATACTTGCTCAGTTGGGAACGGACGGACTAAAGGGGTGAAATTACCCGGTATCAAGTCCCAGATATCAACAACCTTTCTTTCTTTCATTTTTTTAATTTCATTTATTGTATACCTTAAAAAAGATTTCCAAGCAGGTACTGAATCTATACTAATATATAAAACTGAAGAGTTTGTTTTATTTTTTGAACGTACTAATCTCTCTTGAGTCTAAGATAGTCCATTTATCGAGGAAGGCTATAGACTATATAAAATCACGCTAAGATGAATAGGAGAGGAGCAGCATTTAAAAAAGATTGCGAAAATGGCAAAATTTATAGCTTTCCTTGCGTGCGGAGTTAGGAAAGGAAACTGAGGAAAGTAAACGGTGAAAGTTATTAAAAAATCTCTTATGATTTACTCACGATACGTACATTGTTGTCCAAAATTTTGATTTGGGATAAATTTGTGATATACTGATTTCCATACGGGCGAAGCTGCTGGCTAGTTATGATATAACGTGCGTGTCACCATCGATTTCCCCTAACAAATTCGTCACCAGTATTGAATAGGACATTATTTCCCACAGTTTTCACTGTCATCGTCAATAATCATTAGTACGCAAGCCACTAAACTAATCTTCCCTAATGGACTTGGTGTGCATAGACGTTGATTAATTGTCGAACAATGTAAAAATATTGAAAGGAAAAAAATTATTGAATTCGGACTAACATGAGTGTATTCTTTTTTGTTTTGAACATGTTAGGACGATTAGTACTTTTTAAACCAATTCAAAAGATTCCAAACCTATTTTATGTTCTCTTCAGTCGCTTCTACTGCAGCAGCAACGCGGTTACTCGAATGCTGCCTAAAACTTCACTTAAATTTACATACAGTCTTATTAGTTTAGTTCCAGTTAGTAGAGTTTAGTTCCAGTTTCTCTACATAAAACGTATTTGACGACATTCCATAGCATAGAGTTTTTTTATTTAACACTGTAACATTCCATGGCGTAGTGATTGGTATGGTATATGTTGAAAATACCCTTAGCTCCTGAGTTTCATTCCCAGTCTGCAATTTATATTTTGAAAATTAAGAGACTTTTAAGACGTTCATAGAAAACCATAATAAATGTAACAGCCACTGTGTATAGGTCTCCTCTCTCCGTTTTTTCGGAAAGAGTTCGATCTGGTTAAATAAAGTAAAGTAACGGCCTCTTACTATCCCAAAGCTGGACATGGGCCTCCAGGATTGGAGCTAAGACCTACCACGCTCCAAAGCGGAATGGTAAGTTAATCATATCCCTAGAATTCTCTAGGGATATTCAGGTTTCCTCACGATTTTTTCCTTCAGCGAAAAGCGTGTGATAAATTGTAGTTATCAATTTAACAAATAAATTTTATTTATTTAGATTTATATAAATAATTAAAAGTATATTTTGTATACTATCCTTCTCTAACCGTTCGCTCACTGTTGAGCATCCCACCTCGGTTTTTTTAAAACAAGTTCTTGGCATCTGGTTCGAACGGCGCAGTGCAATGCGTGGCTGATGTTTGTGTCCAGGTGATCGGACATCTGTTCCAACCATCTCTTTACACTCCGTCCCCTGGGTCTCTGCCTTCTATTTTGCCCGTTATCATCAGTTTCTCCAGGTTATTTGCAGGCTTACGCGCTATATGTCCAAAGTAGAATAGGAAGCAGATGGTTGGAAATCCTTTTTGTAACCTGTACCTCGTTTAGGACAGAAATCATCATCTTCCTGCCCTTATCCCACTCTAAGTGGGGTCGGCACAACATGTCACTAACACGTTGTCACATGATTTGGCTATGTATTTTACGACACCTCGGTAAGAAATGAGGGTGGTCTATTCTACTCAGGCGAATACCACACGGCGGGTCGACTTACCTTAGTCGCCTTTTACGACACCTCGGTAAGAAAAGAGGGTAGTACTATTCTATTCAGCCGGATACCACACGGCGTCTCGTTTAGGACAAATGTTGGTACTAAATCAGTCCAGGGAATATAACATACGACGCCATCACCAAAATTCAAACCATTGTGTACTATACTAGCAGTTATATGTTTAGTTCCGAATCTGGCCTTAACCTGAGCCTGAGCCTGGATTTGATTGACCGTCGAGTTTCTTTCTGGTTTTTTTCGGTAAATGCAACACTTCGAACCAGTTGTAGCTTCATTAATCATATCGATCCTTGACGATTCAAAAGTACTTGAAAGAGCTTATTTTGATTTGATTTGAAAAAACAATGGAACCATGTTACACAGAGTTAGCTCTATTCCGCTATCTGACTGCAACGCAGAGATGCGGGAATTTTAGAAGCAGCTTCAAGATTTATTTCACAGTATCTTTTGTGTGGAATCCGTATAAAATTTCAAAGGTTTATTTCGAGTTGAATCCAATTCCAACTGAATTCAGTATGAAAATGCAAATAAAATCCTAGAAACTTATTCGGAATACCTATAATACCAAAATCTGTAATCTCCCTTGCCACCCTTTCGGGTCACGGGTTCCGATCCCGGGCAGGTACTAATGAGTATTATTCAAATCTAACTGTCTAATTGATATTAAAGCGGGGTGGTATTCGGCTGAGTAGAGTAGACCACTCTCATTTCTAACCGAAATATGGTAAGCGGTCTAAGGAAATTCGACCCGCTGTGTGGTATCCGGTTGAGTAGAATAGACTAGCGATCATTTCTTACCTAGGTGTCCTAAAAGGCGACTAAGGTAAGTTGACGTCAGGCAGGCCGGTCGTAAAATACATGGCCGAATCATGTGACAACTGTCTATAACATGTTGCGCCGACACCGCTTAGATTGGGATAAGGGCAGGAGGATGGTTGTTCGTTACCTTTATTTATAACAATGATCTACACATAACCCAAAGCCAACTTAATCAGAAGCACGTGAAGCGATATTTCCCATTGTTTTCGAGTTCTCTTCACCATAAATTAAAATTCAAAATAATCTTTATTCAAGTAAACTTGTAAACAAGTGCTTTTGAATTGTCAACTCTATTTCTGGTTCGGAAAGCTGCTACTACCGAGAAGAGCCAGCAAGAAAGCGGCGGTTGCACTTTTAAAAACATAATTCTTATTACTACTTACATTTAGTCATTACTGTCTTGTACAGAGTTGAAGAGTAATTTTGTCCACGCATTCTTATCATCTAAGTAATGTCCAATAGTAGAGTAGGCTTTCTGTATTAGACTTTTTTTTAAATAATTTATAGAATTAGGCGTTACTTTGCGGAGATCCATAATACAAAAGTAATAATAGAATTATTTTGCTATAATCCGCGAAGAAGTAAAATAGGAAATATATATAATGCTAAATGTAAGTGGACAATCGGTTATCATACCTGATACATGCAGGATTCGTAAAAACACATGCACACACCTCCACCACCGCCACCACAATACACAAGCACTATATACGTTCACTATCACAAACTCAACAATCGTTTCGCCCCGCAACCGAAGCATCGTCAGGAGATAGACTCCACGATCGAAATCGCAAAGCGAAGCAATACCCAAATAAGTTTAGCGAAATTTGAAATTTCACTAAACATCTGATAGAAAGCGGTCATAAAGTTCCTAATGACCATAGTTTCGAAGTATTGCACACGTGTTCTAATAAAGGCCTTAAGCTGAGCCTATTGGAAAACCTTGAGATTATTAAACATAACAATGGCACCCTCATTAACGAGCAAATAAATGTTTCTAGTTCAAGCTTGTTACACTTGTTTGCAGGCAAAATAAAATAAAGGGTGGGGTTGAACCGATTAGTATATAACTAAACTTATTTGGGTATTGCTTCGCTTTGCGATTTCGGTCGTGGAGTCTATCTCCTGACGATGCTTCGGTTGCGGGGCGAAACGATTGTTGAGTTTGTGATAGTGAACGTATATAGTGCTTGTGTATTGTGGTGGCGGTGGTGGAGGTGTGTGCATGTGTTTTTACGAATCCTGCATGTATCAGGTATGATAACCGATTGTCCACTTACATTTAGCATTATATATATTTCCTATTTTACTTCTTTGCGGATTATAGCAAAATAATTCTATTATTACTTTTAGACTTTTTTTTAGTACTGTTTTTAAATTGCTGCAATGGCAAAGCTAAAATTTATTATAGAATCTTATACCCAAACCCATATAGGAGTTACGTACATAAATTTTTTAATCTATTTAGGAAATTATCAATTTTTTAATTTGAAAATTTTAATTAGCTATATTTACTGAAATAAAAATACAATTAAATACATTCAAGCAAAATGTCGTTTATATTTATAGTACACGAAACATAAATTAACGACAGTAAACAAGCAAGTTTTCTCCTTTCATATTTTACGTGAATTTTATGAAACGGTATAGCAGATGTTTGCTCATGGGATTGGGGTCATATATTATAAATTCGAAGCGTGTTTACTTATTTAGTCGCTAAGGCCTAACCGTTAGAGTACCTCTCTCCATATTAAGGGATCACAAATTTGAATCTAGGAAATTGCAAATCTATATTAATGTAACATATAGGAAAAAGTAATTTAAATACTACTTTCCTATCCACAATAAAAGAAAAGTACCTGAAAATTGAAAAAATTGTTGGAAGGTGGGGCTTGAACTTAAGTATTTTCACCTCTCTAAACCGCCCGTTCCCCAAATGAGCTACACTGAGTTTACATCTGACAGCGAAAATTGTCTTTTAAATTCAACGTAAATTTTTGCATTATCCCAAAACAGGGATGAAAAGACATTTTTTCAATGAAACCTAGCTAGATCGAATTTTTCCCCTCAAAACCGCCTACATGCTGAATTTCATGAAAATCGTTGGAGCCGTTTCCGAGATTCCGAAAATATATAAATATTAAAGATATATATGGCTAAAATTAGAGTACTAGCTTTTTCCATGAAACAACGTTTTTGAATTAAGTTACTTTAATTCTAAGCGTGCGATGTCTGTTAATCTACGTAACTACATACATGGTTGGTGAAAGATTTTGCTCTCCAAAAGAGGGAAGGTCGATGTCGATAGTAAAGAAAGGAAAGTAAAAGGCCATTACTTACTATCGATTCTCCACTTATATACATACACTAGCTTTTATTTGCGTCTCCATTCACGTAATGTCGTGTGATAGGTCGATAATATATGGCGCTTTTCAATGTGATCCTATGCCTGTAGAATTAACAGGATATCTATAACCTATATCTTATTATGGCGAATAAGCAATAATTGTGTAAAATTTCATCGATATTGGTTCAACGGATTTGTCGTAAAAGAGTAACAAACACACATCCATACTCTTACACATACTTTCACATTTATAATATTAGTAGAATTAGTAGGATTTTTACGCATTTATAATATTACATCATCATCTTCCTTCCTTTATCCCACTCTAAGTGGGGTCGGCAGAATATGTTATAAACATGCTGTCATATGATCTGACGTCAATTTACCTCTGACGTATTTTACGACACCTCCGTAAGAAATGTGGTTGGTCTATTCTACTCAGCCGGATACCACACGGCGCGTCGACTTACCATAGACGCCTTTTACGTCACCTCGGTAAGAAATGAGGTTAATCTATTCTACTCCACCGAATACCACACGGCGGGTCGACTTACCTTAGTCGCCTATTACGTCACCTCGGTAAGAAATAAGGTTAATCTATTCTACTCCACCGAATACCACAAGTCGGGTCGACTTACCTTAGTCGCCTTATACGTCACCTCGGTAAGAAATGAGGGTACTATTCTATTCAGCCGGATACCACACGGCGTGCATTTATAATATTAATAGGATAGGATTTTTACCTCCAAAAATAATAAAAACATATTTGAGCGAACAAAAGGTGTCCTTCAAATCCCATTAACATCAGATAAGAGATAATCAATCACAGGGTGAACGGTGGATTTTAAGCCATTGTTTTTATGAAAACTGTTGATAAATGACCTCTATCATGGAAGTTTTTGACAAAAACTATATACCTTACCTTTGTTTTTACTTAAAGTAGCGAGTTTTTATAATCCCACTGCTGGGCCTCGTTGATTGCTTCATTCATCATCATCCTTCTGATCTTATCCCACTCCACTGGAGTCGGTACAACATGTTGTCACATGATTTGGCTTCTTATTTTACGACTGGCCGCCTGCATGACTGACTGACTTCAACTTACCTTAGTCGTATTTTACGAGACCTCTGTAAGATAGGTCGTCTATTCTACTTAACTGGATACCACACGGTGGGTCAACTTGCCTTAGTCGCCTTTTACGATACCTCGGTAAGAAAGAGGGTGGTTTATTTTACTTAACTGGATAGCACACGTTAGGTCAACTTACTTTAGTTCCCTTTTATGACACCTCGGTAAGAAATGAGAGTGGTCTATTCTACTCAGCCGGATACCACTAAGGTAAGTTGACCCGACTGATCCGATTAAGTAGAACAGACCGCACTCATTTCTTACCGTGATGGCGTAAAAGGCGACAAAACTAAGTTGATGTTTTAAACATATGCCTAGCCCACTTAGAGTGGGATAAGGGCAGAAGAATGATTTTGGAAAATGAAGTCTTAGTTATTCGTCTAGTAGATAGCCGAATTCATAAGAGTCGCAGAGAGTGAATTCAGACATTACAATGTCGTATGACGTCAAATCCTAGAAAAAAAAACTCGTTTCAACCATTTACGAAGAGAGACATATCCTCCTATATAAGGTCAAGCAGAAATTCGTAGAACATTCTCTGAAATTTGGATTTTTAATTTACAAAATTAAAAAGCTCCTCTTGTTACGAGAAGTGGTTTAAAAAGCAAAAAGGCACCTTAATTAATATTCGATTATTATGTCATTGTTGACTTATTTTTGTAATATGAATTATATTCATTTAAATGCTTATTTACTTCTATAGAACAATCTAAATTTTGAGTAAAAAAAGAATTCAGTATAATAAATCGATTAAAACTATTATGTAAATTAAATCGATTGTTTTTAGGAGTCAAACATATAATTTGGATATCACTATCATAGCTATCAAAAGTTCTGTAAATGGTTGGAAAGATTAAAATAGTGTTGACTTTTTTAATAATTGTAAGATCTATGAATATAAGGAATAAATAAAATATTATTCATAGATGTATCATTTAATCTTTATTATAAATAAATTAATATGACAATCATTAAATGCATTTTAATCACTAATATTTTTTATATTCTTAATAGTAAATAGAATTACAATATTCAGAAGTATTTACAATACATAAATATTAATTTGGAATGATACGACTATTATTAATGCCGATTTTTATAACATTAATATATACAATTTATAATTAATAATGATCATTAGCGCTTTTCCCCATTATGTATTATTAATAAATATCTTCTAAACACTGGATAAGGAAAGTTTTCAATGCTTGGGACACTACAAACTAAGTAATCTATCAAAATACGTGAAGAAAAAGTCTTATAACCATTTTCAAATGCAGAAGTGACATTTGGTATATGTAAATATTGTATAGGGGTGCAAAAAAATAAAATTTGCTTAAAACATATATTCCTAATACCTCAAATGATATAAATTTTAATATGCACTGTTTATGTTTTATTTTAACAGCATAATACACAAAATATATTTGAAAAATATTGACAAATCGGATAGGAAAGAATAAGTTTCCTGTAATAGACTTTATAAATATTGTAAATGTAACATGACGAAATTTTATGAAATGTGCATTTAATTTTTTTAACACACATTTACATTGGGCGAAAGACGGGTATACATTTCATATTAAGTCCATTTACGATTATAAGATAGTATTAATTATAGATTTAATAATCCATAAAATTATATCCGCATTTGAATAACGCGGAAGCTAGTTTTTAATCTAATCTTTGGTACATCTAATGACTTCATTTTATAACAAAAAACAATCTTATTAATAAATTACGTAAATAACCCGTTATAACTTTGGTATCAGTACTATGTATATACACCCATAAATGATTTTAATTATAAATAGTAGCACAGGAACTTACGAGAATATTTGATAATGTCTTAGTAAATAACTTTATACCTATAGATTTTACGTCTTTTTATATTGCTTACTTAAACTATTTGATATATTGATTTAAATATTAATATAGGATTCAAAGCGTGTATCAAACCAATGTATCAGTTATGCAGTTTTCTTATAAATATTGAATAAATCGTGTATCAAATCAATAAATTTAATAATTTCATATTAACGGTATGGTTGAAAGCAAATGATTGCTATAGTTAAGCGATGTTATTGATAGAGATGTGACTAAAAATGTGTATCAAATTATTGTATTAATAATAATACAATAATTTGATACACACTTTTAGTGCTATAAAGCAATATTTAGCATTCTGATTTATAGTTTGAAAAAATAATAATTTAAGCAGTGATAATGGTAAATATATTTGGAGTAAAATTAATAAGTTCTATGTTATAATTTGCTGGTAAATATCCACCGATGTTTGCCATAACACAATAAACCATCGATGTTCTAAGAATGTAGGGAGTATAATATTTGTTAAGGACAGAACAATTACAAACAACAGTCACTTAAAACTATGAAACAATGTTTCTCAACATAGAGCCCACGCCCCACAGGCAATTTGAAAATGGACTCTTAAACTCTTTAGTTAAACTCTTTCGCTCCATATAATTGCAATACTAGATTTCGGCGTCAAATTTAAGGAAGAAAAGAAATTTTTGTTCCTAAAACTTATAAAAAAGTTTAATTTTTTAATATTTACAGTTATTTATGTTACAGAAAAGATGAAAAGTGCGAGATTAAATTGATATGGTCATGGGGATGAATGAAAATAATGTGACCAAAGGAGTTTTAAATATGAATGTGGATGGATGTATGACTAGAAGGAGGCAGAAGAAAAGACGGATGGATTGTTTTAAAAATGATATGCATAAAAAAAGAGTAGCACCAGTGACTACTAATGAAAGGAGAGGAAGGAAATAAAAAAATGTGCCGAACACACTTAGAGTGGGATAAGGTTAAGAGAATGATGATGTACAGTTATATATGTTTCATAGGGGGAATAAGAATTTGCAATTTTAAAGTGGGGCATGAGACAAAAAAGGTTGGGAAACACTGCCCTGAAACATTTACGTAGCAGTACACGGGAATAACTCTATTAATATTTCTATATACATACATTTTAAGCATAAAATTTGTAAATTATATTTAGACACCTTAATTATTTTTTACATATATATTCAGCTATAATTGTATATACAAAAGTATCACAGGAATAATTTACTCGAAATTCATAGCTGGTTTGTACAAAATAAAATAATTATAATAAGAAATATTTATAACATTATAAATTGCAAATATATCGTCGGCATAGGTGTGAATTCAATATTTGTAAACTTGAAGCGACTAATTTGCATAAATCAATATGTAATAAAAATATGCATATAAAGAAATAAATAAATCAATAATAATAAATAAATAAAAATAACTTTGCGACTAAGGATTTGCGACTTTACTGAAATTAATTGCCTTCATAGAACGTTACTTGGACCTTGTACTGTGGTATAAAGTAGACTGTGGTTGTGTGAGTAATAAGGCGAAATCACCAGTCAAAACTATATAAAGTCATAAATACTATGTTGATAAAAAAGGTATTCATATTTAATATTTTTCTATATACATATATAGCTCGCTTTGTTTAGCGCAGTGTTTATTTGCTTAGGGGTTGAAAGAATCAATATGAATTGAAAATAATATATATAAACAAATGAATATAAATTAAAAAATTACGCTCATGCATTCAGTAACTTAAATACATGTATTATGGGTGACAGATAACTGGTAAATAACTGGTAAACTGATACATATATAATTTTAAATATAAATAAAAATATAAAGAAATTCGGGGAGAATGTTTTTAATTCGACGCTGTACATTTCTTGCTTTATCGCTTAATTAAAAAACCTATTATTAAAGTCAAGATAATGAGATTGACCTTCGTTAAATTGTAAGGCCGCTTCTAATTTAGAAACTTATTTTTAAGCCATATTTTGGAGTGATTTATAAAAGTAAAGCCGTGTATTGCATGCAAAATTATTTTATAATAAGAATAAACATGATTTATGGAATTTAGGTAATAAGTCTATAGGCTAGAATATATATATACTATAGGCAATATTATAATTAGACACGAGTGGTATGGACTCCTGCAACTTATTATGATGGGTAAACTTACAGGCAAAAGAAGTAAAGAGAAGAAGAGAGTTAGCCGCAATAAAGTATTGGTTGAGCAATAAAAGGGAATGAAGATATTCGCAAGTGCTACGAACCTTTTATAAACTCGTCAGAGATAGAGAAAAAGAATATGGTGGCATAACTTCGCTAGTCGAGAAGGTAATAAAAGAAGTAATAAGAAGAATTTGTAGACATCTAAGTTCTACAATTAACGTAGACAGTTACATTCTACAACAATGGAGGACTCTACGCTGTACGTAGAGCGTTAGAGACTACGCGTGCTACGAAACCACAGTTCTACGAAATCACTACAATAAAAAAAATAAATAAATAAAAATAAAAATCTTTTATTTTCATTATCATTGTTACATTTGTTGAAATAAGGTTGGAGCCTTCTTTTAAGCATGAGTATGCTTGTGCCAGAAGACTCCGCTCTTCCATCAAATTGTATATATACTACTTATTTAACAATATAAATTATTTACTATTGGGTATGTGTTGCAATAGTGTGTGTGAGTGCGTGTGTGTGCGTGCATGAGTGTGTGTGTTTGGAGTGTATGCGTGTGTGGATTTGTGAGTATATGAGTTTGAGAGAGTGTGTGAAATAGTTTTTATTTCTTGGTTTGTAGTTGTTATTATTTCTTTATTTATGTTTTAAATTTTAATTAAATTACACTACATATTCTAGCAATAATTCAACTTCCTCATAATTTATAGTTTTAAGCCATTCCGTTACTACTATTTTACATGTATATAAGTTTTTTGGGTATAAATCTAATTTTCTGTTAAGAATGTTATATATGCGTACAGATTGTCTAGTAGATTGTTTGCTAGCAAAGGTTGTACGGACCAAGTCAGCTTGAGCGACTAAGTCTTTTCTTCTTTTCATAATCTTTATAGGCTTGAAGGGAAAAGACTTTTGTGTTTTTAAAATAAGCTTTAAAATATATAGCTTTCTAACTGAAAGTATTCCGCAGATAGAGTAGAGTTGGGTCGTCGGATATCTGTATGGCTTAAAAAGCATAACTTTCAGAACCGAACGTTGCGCCCTTTCTAATTCTAGAAATCTAGTTTTTGCGGCACCTCCCCATACCGGGATGCAATAAGATATTATTGATTGAACAAGCGCTATGTAAATTAAACGTAAGATAGTTTTGGATGCAACATTACGCAGAATTTTAAATATCCAAGTCATTTTCCTCACTCTATTAGTTACACATTCTATATGAGAATACCAACTTAAATGCGGATCCAATGTAACACCCAGATACTTAACAGTGGGAACTCTAAGCAATGCTGAACAATCACAACTCATATCTCCCCGATAGCCGTCACAAGTATGAATTTTAACTTCAAAACTATTCATTGGCTGAGTTCGCCGGTTCAAGGAGAAACACATATAATTGGTTTTTGTTATGTTTAGAGTTAAAAGATTAGACCTAAACCATTTATATATTTTAGCCATGCCAATTTCAGTATGATAGCGGACGTCATCCCATGAATTACCCGAGAAAACAATAGCAGTGTCATCGGCGTATGAAAATATTTTTCCATTAAAGATGTCTAGGCCACATAGCTCGTTAATATATATAAGAAAAAGAGTTGGCCCTAGGACACTCCCTTGAGGTACCCCATATGTTATATTAATGTCACCACTAGTGTAATTCCCAAGCTTAACTCTTTGTGTACGTTCATACAAGTAACTTTTGAATAATGAGAGGGGAACATCCCTTATACCTATCGCTTCCAGTTTTTGTATAAGAATTGGAACGGATACTGTATCAAAAGCCTTTTTTAGGTCAACAAATACAGTTATACATTTATTTTTATCATCCAAATGCCTAGTAATTAAAGAACTCAAAGCAAGTACAGCATCTTCCGTTGATTTTCCGCGTCTGAATCCATACTGAGAATCAGATAGGATATTAAAATGGTCCAGATATTTAAGTAGCCTGTTATTAATTAATTTTTCCAAAATCTTGGAGATCACAGGTAAAACCGATATAGGCCTATAATTATTAATATCCTGGTTGTTCCCACTCTTAAAAATAGGTGTTATAATAGATTTCTTGAGGCATAAAGGAAAAATTCCCTGATTAAAACAGAGGTTAGCCAGATGAGAGATGATAGGGACGATTATGTTTTTTGTCAATTTTAAAAAACCTGTTGGAATGTTATCATATCCAGGCGCGCTTCCAGCTAAAATGGAATGAGATATAATATTCAGTTAAGTTGACTATCTTGATCCAAGTTAATGTTACCATTGAATTTTATCCTGTATATATATTAGCTATTTTATGTATGTAATTAAGGTAAGAGTACTAGTAATTTACCATGTACTAGTAGTGGTTGGTAGTTGGTATTAAAGTGCGTTCGTGCATATTCGGTATATTTAATTTGGTATGAAATAATTGCGCGTAATCAAATTACGTTCGCCCCAATGAAGTCAAAATATCAACAAATGAAATGTAACATTATAGAATGTTATATTCGCCGTGTGGTATCCGACTGAATCGAATAGTACCACCCTCATTTCTTACCGAGGTGTCGTAAAAGGCGACTAAGGTAAGTTGACCCACCGTGTGGTATCCGATTTAGTAGAATAGACCACCCTCTTTCTTACCGAGGTGTCGTAACATACGACAGAGGTAAGTTGACGTCAGGCAGACGGCCGGTCGTAAAAGCGCAGCCAAATCATGTGACAGCATGTTTATAACATGTTGTGCCGACCCCAGTAGAGTGGGATAAGGGTAGGAGGATGATGAGAATATTATTTACTTTGATAATATGAAATGTTGATAAGTTACTATTTAACTTAAAAGAAAATACATCAGTAGAATTTAATTTAATTGAGTTCGCTCTGTACCGACGATACATTTTGATTGAATTGGTATAGAAAAATAAATTAAATAAAAAGATAAAATCGGTTTGAAATGTCTATCATTAATAACAGAAGCGATTGAAATATAAATTACATTAAATTTCTCTTTAATGAATATATTTTTGGCTATTTTTATAAATATTAATTTTATACAAGTTACAATAAATAATATTTCTATATAAGTTACAAATACTGAAGTCACATCCTCAGATCCAAAAAAGGTGGAATGCAAAAAGCAATATTTTGGCTTAATATTTGGTACCTACCAATTTTATGAGCATACATAATACTAAGCCGAAATTTATCATAAGTATTCAGCGGTAATAGACCTTATTTTAAAATTTTTTGATGCATTTTCAAAAACACTATTACGCACGCTTAAATTCGTATTCGAATTCAAAAATTTTTTTTAAGTAGACTAGTTCCAGTACATTTGAACCGACAAATGTTTTTTATGAAGTTTCTACTTATTCGGAAGTTTGCTTCTACCGACATGAACCAGCAAGAAACTCGGTAAATACTCTTTTAAAATATATTTATTATTGATCGATATAATCTACAAATAATTTTAAAATGCTGCACTTGTTCGACTCCATCTTATTTTATTTATCTGAGCTCACATCAAATTATGTTTACACAATACAATCTATGATTAACTTTCAAAACTACTTGATATGTTTAAAAGTGATTCTCTACATATCATTCCACAGATTATTAAAATAGTAATTTACAATTAAGGTAAGTGCACTTGTACCATATACTATAGAGAGAGATCCCGTGAACGCCAGACCTTAGTCATTTTATAAAAGCTGAAACTTTGTCAGTGCATGCTCCCAACACAGGTAAAAACGATGGTAGATTATGGAATTTGGATCATAGTGGCTTTGGGAGATACGATGTACTCAAGGTTGCAAAATTCCGAATTAATTTCGTCATAGTATAAAGCTTGATCTTTTGATATTACCTTTAGAATAATATTAAAAATCACGTCAGTCAATGCCAGACACTTAGCATAGTGGAAACCCCCTGCCAGACACCCTTAAAGTTCATGAAATTTGACTTCTATTTACGTCATAGTATAAAAGCTGCTTTAAATATATATTACTTGGATAAGAATAAGATGATGTTTCCCCTTTAGCCAGACATTTTCCATAGTTCCTACCCCAGCCACACAAGCAGAAAAGGTTGTGGTTGAAAAGTGCACGAAGTATATATACGGGTAGGTGCGAACGAGATGGCGAGTTAGGTCGTTATGTACTCAGCAGTTTTTTTTTATTAAATATTAAATTAACAATACTTGAAAATAGCGTATAAAAAAAACTGCCGAGTACGTAACGACCTAATTCGCCATCTCGTTCGCACCTACGCTTATTATTACTAACAAAACGCTTATTATTTAAAATTTCATACAAAACGTTCAACTACTAATACATGGTCAATTACTAGTGCACTTACCTTATATTATAGAATAATTTACACGCGAAGGTAATTTACAGAATATTTTACACATGAGTTTTACTTACACAACATCACTTTTATCGAGTAGCCCGTTGTTGCTACTCCCGTCTTCTTGTCAGATGTGATAATCTCTTAATGGCTTGACAGATTCAGCTGAGGATCTAGGAGTAGGATCGACTCCAGACAGTCCTAACGATCCACTTCTTCGCACTACTAAGGTTTTCGTTCCGTAATCAGTGACGAAATTGTCATTTCTCGTCGGCGTGTTGGCTCGAACCGTTTGGTACCCGCAGCATGGAGGATATTTGGACGTGAGTATTTTTTTAAACGCCTCCCGAAACTCTGTGTTGAATATGGAGTAAATGATGGGATTGAACGCTGAATTGGAATAGCCGAGCCATGTGAGGATTTTGAATGCGAGATCTGAAATGAATTCAAATTTTAAACGGTTTGCTAGAAATTTATGGCGTCATATTTCGTGTGTGCGATTCAAATGCGTTCGATTCATAATCCTCTAAAAATTTATCATATATTCGATGAATTTTTAGTGCACTATGAATAAAAGAGTTCATGAAACTCGGAGAAGTTTCAAATACGTAAAGCAAATACGGTATTCAAGCTATTTCTATATATTAAAACTATGAGCATAATAACAGAATTTAGTAAAGAAAGTACGAAAGCTGCAACAACAATATTTATACAATATTTCATTGTATAAATCATCTCTAAATTGTAATTTTTAAGGAACTATTGTTTTAGAATACGTAATTGAAGTGAAAATACTTTATCTAGATGTGATTTAAAAGTCTGTAGCTTGATAGCCCATATTGTATACTAGATTCAGCTAAACATTTGTACAGTATCAGTAGTGTTTTATAAGGCACTTTATATTGTGATATCTATATCTTTTTCTGACCAATGTGTGAATGAGATAAAAGTTATAAGGGGTTCTTATTCTCTAGTCGTTTTTTGTGATTGCGTTATGAAAATCGTACAACACTTTTAGCTAAAGTTAAGCTAAGCTTAAAGCTAGTTTAGTAAAGCTGAAATTAAAAAAAACTTGATTCCATATCTTCTTCGCTTTAATGGGAGCGCCAAATTCTAAAACAAATTTGCATTGTCCGCCATTATATAACTGACGTAAAATCCGTTACGTCCAAAATCCAATTACCATTAATAATCACTATAACTTGTCCCTAACTATCTGTCGGCCTTTCATTAAACATTTGACCCAAATACTGATCCGGTATTTATAACGGCGTCTTGAACGGAATTTTGGTATTTCTAGAGTAATTTTCTTATCACGTATGAGGGTTTAGTGTGATTTGGGTTCGGCTGAACGTGACATGTGCCTCTAAATCTCTAAATCAAATCAAATCAAAATATCTTTATTCAAATAAGCTCTTTCACTTTTGAATCGTCAAGGATCAACATGATTAATGAAACTACAACTGGTTCGGAATGTTGCTCTTACCGAGAGAACAAGAAAGAAACTCGACGGTCAATCTTTTAAACATTTTCAATTTTACATTATTAAACCGCAGTCTTGTTTGAAGCTGAAAGGATTTTCAAATCCAGGCTTTTTTATCATGCAAATAATCTTCAATTTTGTAATATGCTTTACGTATAAGCATATCTCTTATACTTAATTTAAACCTTTCTGTAGACTGATCTAGTATTGATTGCGGAATTTTATTGTTAAAGCGAATACCGAGACCATCGAATGAGCTGCTAACTTTGCTGAGTCGCGACCCAGGTCTCACAAGCTTTTTGTGACCTCTCGTATGTCTATGATATACATCGAATTTCGTCTTATACATATAGATATTTTTCCGTTCAATTTTAATTTAATAGTGTTTTAAGTATAAAAAATAAATCATAGTTTGAGATTCAGCAAGCTCATTTTTAAAAATCTTGAAAAAGAAAACTAAATTTCGATATTTTCAATTTAAATCTTCAATGTATAGTTAACTAGAATTTGTTTACGATTTTATCTACGCAGACTTCAGAACAGAGTCAAAAAGTAGCATATGTCACTCTTCAATATATTCACTTCAAATATATTTTAAAAATCAAAAATAACAACATTAAATAACATTAAATAACAACATTAACATTAAATCAGCAATGGCAAGGATCAAGAATGAGTTTTATTTTATATCAGTCCTAAAAGATCATATTCGGTTCAAATCAGAACAACGATCGTTGGAAAAAAACCTTAATTATCATCAGAACCGAAAGCTTACTCTTCAGAACTGATCTCAATTTTTTATACTTACCTGGTATACAAGTTTTGCAGAAAGCAGCGACGATGTTCACACAGAAAAAGGGCACCCAGCACAATAGGAACACCCCCATAATAATTCCCACGGTGATGGCAGCCTTGTGGTCAGAGACGTGGTAGGGTGATGAGTGGACGTGTGTATGCACTCTTGTTCGGACAGATTTAGTCCTGTTGTCAGGAAGCTGGACCGTTCTGGTTACAGCGCGGATAGACTTCACGTGTTTCTGAGCGTAACAGTATAACCTGTAGACGAAATAGAACTTGTAACGTAAAGTAGGGTCTACACGACAGTGTTAACGCACACACTCTATATACAATGGGAATACCACTATTCCCGTTCCGAGATGCACTTCTCTTGAATGACGAACAAAGACTGACTGCCACTGAAACGTTTTATCAATAGGTGGACTCCACCGGAAAGAACAACAGCACAGTGTTGCCACCATTTTAATCAAAAGGGGTGCGAAACTCTTGTAACATGGCTGTGTTGCTATAAAATACAAAGCGGAAGTCATTGGCGACAACAACAGTGACTTTGATTACCGGCGACTCACTGGCTACTGGAAAATTGGCGAGTGGGCGTAAATATTACCAGCGACTTAAGATCGCTATATTTTTGGCTATATTTCTATAAAGTCACTGGCCGCCAGCGATATTGCTGCTGTGTGAACGTAGTATATATGGCACGCCGCGACTTAAATTAAAATGGCGGCCTTTCGTAATTATTCACGTGAGTTCGTAGTGGAATTTATTGAACTTTACAGATATTTACAAGAAATTCACATTTCCACTGTGGATTATTAAAGAAAAGTTGCCTTTCTAAAGACATTACAAATAAAAAAGCTCACTAGAAGAAGAAAATTACATCGAGAATTTGCAGAGCTCCATTCATATCTACTACCTAATGGACCAAAAAGGAAATGATTATTTAAAATTTTAGTAAAACAACTTTAATTAAATTTGTTATAACTTTTATAAATTATAAGCTTTTTAAATATATATAATAATATATTTTATTATAAATTTTATACAACAAAAGCCAATTACTAAATTTTATAACCAATCATTGGATAAATTAGAAACAAAAATGAAGGTTTTTTTATTTCGAAATGCTAGTGTTCATATATTTACGCCGTGTGGTATCCGGTTTACCGAGGTGTCGTAAAAGGCGACTAAGATAAGTTGACGTCAGGCAGGCGGTCGGTCGTAAAATACGTAGCCAAATCATATGATAACATGTTGTGCCGACCCTACTTAGAGTGGGATAAGGGCAGGAAGATGATGATGCTATTGTTATATATTTAGTTATTAGTTATAGTAGTGTATATATATTTGTTACATTTAAAAAAACCTGTCTAATGCACAGAATATGAAAGACTCTTAAATTTAATTCAAACACAAAATACTCTTTATTCAAGTAAACTGGTATACATGTGTTTTTAAATCGTCAATTCTACTGTTGAATAAGAAAATTACTTCTATTGAGAAGAGCTATTAAATTCCGTGGTTGCTCATCCCTGCTAACTTACCTACAGTATATGCTTATCATCACGATGCAGGGCAGTATAAATGATATACAGCTGGATACAATAGCATATGTAGGCGTGAGTACTAAAGCACACGTCGGATATCGTGGTGGTCGTTGTGGTGGGGTTTCTTCATCGGGGGGACGGTGGAGACCCAGAGAGATTGGTAGAAAGCTGACCAAAACAGCCAGTAGCCAGATTAGGGCAATTGTGACGATGGCGACGCGTCTTGTTACCCAGCGGCCGTATCTGAAAATATTTAGAGTTTTAGAAAATAGCAATCCCAAGCGTACGTATGCCGGAATAGCAAAAGGCAAAAACTTGTGTCATAATATGTTTAAAATTGTAATAGTCTTTTATTACTTGACACATATTTCATTTTTATTTTAATTGTTCTTCTATGATATATTTTAATTAAAATATTGTTGAATAAAATATAAAACTCATGCACTACCCGCCACCGATAACACAACAATACACAAGCACTGCACAAATTCACTACCACAATCTCAACAATTGCAAAGCAAGCTTTGCAATTTTGTCGCAGAGTCTATCTCCTGACGAAGCTTCGGTTACGGTGCGAAACAATTGGTAAGATTGTGGTGGTGAATGTGTGCAGTGCTTGTGTATTGTTGTGTCATCGGTGGCGGGTAGTGCATGACTTTTAACAAATTTTGCATGAATCAAATATGAGAACGAATAGTACACTCTACATTTGGCATTTCATATATTTTCTTTTATCGCGGATTATAACAAAATAATATTTTCATTACTTTTGTATTATGGACCTCAACAAAGTAACGCCTAATTCTATAAATTAAAATTATTAATGTATAGAAACCGGCTATACTCACGTCTTATTTTGTCGGATGAGCCCGTCTAGTTTAAAACCCATACGGGGTTCTTATTCATGAGCTCTTTACGCGGCGTTATCTCGGCGTTAAATAAATTCGATAAAATAAGACATGAGTATAGCCGGTTTCTATACATTAAATATTTTAATTTATAAAACTTGTTGGAAGTAACTGGATGTATGTTGCAGATGTTAGAGAAGTTTGGAAATAAATGGAGGGGGGCCTATACTCAGTAGAGGTCCTTAAAATAAACAACAAAATAGACTTTCAACTCTTAAGAACTGACATAATTTACTCACGATAGTTTAGTAGCGGCCTGTTACTATCCCACTGCTGAGAATAGGCTTCTTCTCACCGTTTTTGGAGAGAAGGGTTGGAGCTTAGACCTACCACGCTGCTCCAATGCGGATTGGTAGGTTACACGATAGTTTAAATAGAAAAAATGTAATAAATCCTATAAACTACGTCCATAGTAAAAGATACTATGTGGAAATACCCATATATTTGGCATAGCAAAAATGAATGACCATTTTTCTCCCAAATCACATACCTCAGTGGATCTTTAATATGAATATAGCGGTCGAGCGAGATGGCGCAGAGATTCAATATAGACGCAGTGGAGCACATGACGTCACACGCCACCCATGTGTCGCAAAATTGCTCACCGAACACCCAGTACCTGGACAAAAACGAATATTGTGTAAAAATTTAGTTTTAACATAATAGTTTTTAAATATCCAAACAAATATTTGCTCTTTCACTTTCGGTATTTAAGTAACAGACTAGAAAATATTTGTCTTAAGTAATTATATATAAGTAGCACCTTTATTCCTCTTCCTGCCCTTATCCCACTCATGTTGTCGTAAAAGGCGACTAAGGAAAGTCCACCCACCGTCTGCTATCCGGTTTAGTAGAGTAGTGATAGAGGGTGGCTCTTTCTTATCGAGGTGTCGTAAAATACGACTAAGGTAAGTTGACGTCAGGCAAGCGGTAGTTCGTAAAATATTTGGGCAAATCACGTGACAACATGTTTATAACATGTTGTGCTGACACCACTTGTGTAAAGGGTAGAAGGATGATTATGATAATGCCAGATATGGCAATATATACTTTTAAAAATAACTCATTTTAGATTGCCTTCGACGATATATTGTCTAGAATGGGTAGTTTATTTCATATTATATTAAAAACAATTATTTTTCAAAGGTTGATGGCTTAATAACATTTGTTTGACAGAGTTCAGTTGAATGAAATATTAATGAATATGTCTATCTGTCTGTTATACTTTCACAGCTAATGCACTTGACCAATATTGATAGTATTTTGAAAAACTAAAGCTTATACACAAAGGTAATTTATACGATAATAATTTTTTATTTTAGATTAGGTAAAAACTTATATTGCATTATTAAGTAATTAAGGTACTTAGACTCTTAAAATGGCGCGAAGGAAGTAGCGGTACAAGTTATTAATTCATTAATTCTTCTTCGTGCCCCTATCCCACTCTAAGTAGGGTCAGCACAACATGTTACAAACATGTTGTCACATGATTTGGCTACGTCTTTTGCGACACCTCGGTAAGAAATGAGCGTGGTCCATTCTACTCAACTGGATACCACACGGCGGGCCGACTTACCTTAGTCGCCATTTACGACACCAGGGTAAGAAATGAGGGTGGTTCTATTCTATTCAGCCGGATACCACACGGCGGTATTATATAATTAATAAATAATATAAAATAAACTGCTCTAGGTTAGAGAATTCTTATTATTGGCTGATATAAGTTTGTTGTATAAATTATTACGTACAGAGAGAAACTTTGTACATGTTTCTAAGCTTAGTGCGCGCACAGAGGAGTGTGAGCTTCGGGATACTTAAAGTTTATATGGAGAAGAGTTGCATGAAGTTTAAATTTATGTACGTGAGAGAAATATATGACCAAGAGTTCGGCTATTAAGCGAATATAATCAAACAATGAGGTATTTAACACGTCAAGAATTAAACATAACACAGTAAGTGTTTTAAAATTATTTTGCTAAAATACGCAATGAAGTAAATTGAAAATATAAAGTAAGTAAAGTAAGTAACGGCCTGTTACTATCCCACTGCTGGGCATAGGCCTCCTCTCTCCATTTTTGGAGAGAAGGGTTGGAGCTAAGACCTACCACGCTGCTCCAATGCGGATTGGTAGGTTACACATATCCCTAGAATTTTCTAGAGATATGCAGGTTTCCTCACGATGTTTTCCGTCACCGAAAAGCGTGTGATAAATTACAATTATCAATTAGATACATAAGTTTTAATAGAAAAACTCATTGGTGTCTGCCCGGGTTTGAACCCATGATCGTCTCTAGAGATTCACACGGTCGCACCGCTAGGCCATCACAGCTTGAAAATATATATAAGCATTGAAAATATATATAATGCTAAATGTAGAGTGGACTATCCGTTTTCATACCTGATACATGCAGGATTCGTAAAAAAATTGTCTTAAAATAGCGATCAATCGGAATAACATCAGTAAAGGAATTGAAAAATACTGTCTATTCTATAAACGTGATAGTAACTTAACCAGACAAATATTTATGTGATCTAACAATATCGTTCAAAAGTTCGCAAATACTTTAACGGCGATATTCAAACAAGAGTATTTATACTAACTGGGAACCGGAAACCGGATATCTTATAAATGGTATAAAAACGTAGGATATATGTTAAGAAATCAAATATTCTTTTGACATGAAACAGTATTGTTTTTCAAAGAAAAGTTTTTGATTCGATTGTTTTTGCTATTAATTGTGTTTATTTTTACAAATTGAAACCCTTGTGCAATTTAAGATCCGACCAACCTCATTTCTTACCGAGTTGTCGTAGAAAGCGAATAAAGTAAGTTGAACCACCGTGTAGTATCCGGTTTAGTACAATAGACCACCGAGGTGTCGTAAAAACGACTATGGTAAATTGACGTCAGGCAAGCGGCCGATCGTAAAAACGCAGCCAAATCATGTGACAGCATGTTTACAACATGTTGTGCCGACCCCACTTAGAGTGGGATAAGGATAGGAGAATGATGTGCAATTTAGGTTCTCAAGGTAGCGATTCTTTACTAAAAAAGGCAATATTGGTTGATTTGTCCCAAACCCTCAGTATTCAAATTACTAGCGATGGCCTGATTATCCGTAATTATTTTTATGTACAAGTAAAGCCTGCGTGATTCCCTGCGAGAGAAGTTTAAGGAAATAGGTAAATAAAAATAAATCTTACATTTGCTTCACATTATATTTTAAGCAATTTAATTTTTGTATATAAAAATATAGAGAGTTATAAAACGATAAGTGAAGTATAATAGACAAAGTAGGAACCGACATAAGCTTCCTCCTACTTTACGCCTTGCAAAGGTACGAAAGTCGTTTGTTGGTTTGGGTATAAGATTCCGCAATTAATTTTAGCTTTGTCATTACAGCTCAAAAACACTGTTGAATAGAGGCTGATACAGATAGTCTGCTATACTTCTGAGGATTACTTAGATGATAAAAATGTGTGTAGCTACTCTTCGGTCCTATACAATAATAGCTAAATGTAAATAGTAATAAGAATTATATTTTAAAAAGAGCAACCGCCGAGTTTCTTGCTGGCTCTTCTCGGTAGGAACAGCTTTCCGAACCAGCAGTAGAGTTGACGATTCAAAAGCACTTGTTCACAAGTTTATATGAATAAAGAATATTATTAATTTGAATTTTAATATTATATACTAAAGCAGCTCAATGCTAAATATATTAGTGAAATAAAAAACGTACCCTAGTAAGTCGTTTACACCAGCAAATGTCATAACAGCGGCTGCAACCAGCATATCAGCGATAGCCAGCGATGCAAGGAACAGGTTGCCGATCCTTCGTAACCCTCTGTCAGTGTATATCGCTATGCAGACCAGTATATTCCCGGCTGCACTCACGAATATCAGAAGGGAGAGAAATATACCTGAAACCAAAGCGTTGATAAATAAAAAGTATTTTGAAATGAAGCTAGCTTTTGCACAGATTGCAATATCGGCGCAGGGTTGCCTGTTTATAGTTTCAACAGGATATATTTCAGCGAGTGTGCTCAGGAATGTCATTAATTTGTTCCTCTATTGCCTTTTTTTACGCCGTGTGATATCCGGCTGAATAGACTTTGTTGAAAAATGACTTTGTTGGTCTTTGAGTCTGGGTGTATATTTGTATTTAGTATGTATTTAAAAAATACATAAGTATATATTCACCAGTTGTCTGTCACCCATAACACAAGTATTAAGTTACTTACTTTGGGGACAGACGACCGTATTTGTGTCACATTATAAAAAAAACACGCCGTGTTGTATCAGGCTGAATAGAATAGTACCACCCTCATTTCTTACCGAGATGTCGTAAAAGGCGACTAAGGTAAGGCAACCCGCCGTGTGGTATCTGGCTGAGTAGAATTGACCAACTTCATTTCTTATCGAGGTGTCGTAAAAGGCGACTAAGGTAAGTTGACCCACCGTGCGGTATCCGGTTGAGTAAAATAGACCACCCTCTTTCTTACCGAGGTGTCGTAAAATACGACTAAGGTAAGTTGACGTCAAGCAGGCGGCCGGTCGTGGAAACGCAGCCAAATCTTGTGACAGCATGTTTATAACATATTGTGCCGCCCCCCTTAGAGTGGGATAAGGGCAGGAAGATGATGAGTAGTTTATAGAATTAGGCGTTACCTTGCGGAGGTCTTTAATACAAATGTAATGAAAATATTATTTTTCTATAATCCACGATAAATTTATGATGACGCATAAATCATTAATCATAAATAATTTTACCGCGGATTATAGCAAAAGAAAATTTTCATTAATTAAAAAAAATATATACAAAATAAAGAATTTGGAACTAAATGAGTTCCCATAATAAGCGAGAATTTGCAATGTTAATATAAAACACACAAATGTAAAATAAATATCATCTTCCTCCTGCCCTTATCCCACTCTAAATGGGGTCGGCACAACATGTTACAAACATGTTGTCATATGATTTGGCTACGTATTTTACGACCGGCCGCCTGCCTGACGTCAACTTACCTTAGTCGTATTTTACGACTGCTCGGTAAGAAAGAGGGTGGTCTATTTTACTCAACCGGATACCACACGGTGGGTCAACTTACCTTAGTCGCCTTTGACGACACCTCGGTAAGAAAGAGGGTGGTCTATTTTACTCAACCGGATACCACACGGTGGGTCAACTTACCTTAGTCGCCTTTTACGACACCTCGGTAAGAAATGAGGTTTGTCTATTCTACTCAGCCGGATACCACACGGTGGGTCGACTTACCTTAGTCGCCTTTTACGACACCTCGGTAAGAAAAGAGGGTGGTACTATTCTATTCAGCCGGATACCACACGGCGTAAATGTAAAATAAACAATGAACTTAAAAAATAAATGAATTATTTCAAACTTCTAATAAGCTTATTAACAAAACTTTCGTCGGGACTTCATTATAATTTCTTACCGTGAATTGAGTGTTCTCAACGAGTTGCAAACTTATAGCATGAGTGCCTAACTCAAAACACTACTAGGTGCTTCATCATTGCTTGAGAGAGCTTTTGAATTAAATTCGTCTCACAATTTTTATGAATGCAACATAAAGATGTATGTCCCATGTGCTAATTATTTCGTATTTTAATGTTACTTTTCGAAACTAGTACTTAAGTGACCGATTTTTGAAAATGGATTTTTCAAAGGTGATTTTTTATAAGTTGTAAAAAATGCGGTTAAAAAAATAAATAAAGGAAAAGTGCTGGGTGGCATGTGGGAATCGATCGCAGGTTTTGAACTTTTTTGCTCCACTCAATCAATCAATGTTACAATCTGGCTATCACAGCTTTGCATTTGACAGTTCAAATATCATTGGCATTCAATTCTACAGTTTTTCATTTTTTAATGCCCGAAAACAGGTTTAAAACGATATTTTCAAATGAAACCTAACTAGATCAAGATAAATATATATACAAGATTAAGGGCCGATTATTCAATTGTCAGATAAGGAGCGAGATATTATTTAACCGACAGATGACGTGAAATTATTTATATATTTCTTCAGATAAAGGTTCTATCTGACGGTTAAAGTTATCTACTTATTTAAGGAGCGATTAACGCGTTATCCGACTGATAAACACCAGATGTTGGGACTACACTATGATTGTGACGACGACTAGTGTGTTTTTGGTTTACGTATTAAACATTCGTTTCAATACATAGAAATCTAATTTGTTATTATATCGCTTTAATTTTTACTGTCCAATTTGGATTTTCTGAAATATACAGGTTTCGTCACGATGTTTTCCTTCACCAAAAAGACTGTGATAAATTCCAATTATCAATAAGTCATATAAGTTTGAACAGCAAAACTCATTAGTATCTGAGCTGAGTTTGAATCTGTGACTCCCTCGAAAGAGTCGAACAGTGTCACCGTTAGGCTATCACAGCACACAACACAATGGTGGCAATAAATCTTAGTTCTAGAAGCTTCAGCTTATTATATTCCATTGTATGATATATTTCGTAAATTTCTCTTGTAAAGCGTACACATTTCGGCTCTTACCGCAAATAGCGCCGCTTAAAATCACTCCATTGAATATACTAGCGAAATACGTTGATTAATTTCCACAGAACAACCAAATGGCATTCACGCTTAAGACACTATACTTATAGCAAAGTAATTTACTCTGTATATATTACACTACGTCTAGACACTGTGTGATAACAAATGTCATCAAAGGCAGAGTATCACATAAATTGTGTCGCCTGTACCCAAACGATTAATATAACTAATATAATTTAATTGAGATCTGGCGTTTTTGTAATGACTAACCTGGAGTGGTTAAAAAAACAGAAGACAACAATAAAATTATATTTTTGTTCTTCGCACTTGTTATCACACACTTTTCTCTCTTGGTCAAGGTTATAAATTATATACGAAATGGAATGGGATGAGGTACGGTCATTCACCCTTCTATATCATGTATATTTTATTCCAAACGTTTGATAATTCCTGTTGCTAAATTACTAAAGGAAATTAACTGAAAATTATATGTAGGCTAGGTGTGGTCTAAATAGGATAGGCATAGATAACGCTTATTTGTTACGCAATTATAACAAATCTATTGGAAGATTGGATGGTATAGATAAATCTGTAAATATCAACTTCTTTTGAGAATTAATTGTAGCGACCTTGTATTATGTTCAAGGTAACATGATGTCCCAAGTTACTTTGTGCCGAATTCAGCTGCCAGCATCTCGCATAAGTGGAAAAACGTAGTTTCAACACTACGCAGCGTACTTCAAACTAATCTTGAAAGCGATGTAAGATTTTATATGCGGTTCTTTAAATTACTTACCAACAAGCAAAATAGATAGCAACGTGACCGCATCAGGATCCTCTGCATCTTCATACTGGACTGTGGTATCATTCCAAAGGAGTTCCACCTACGAAAGAAATATTACAACATAAATGTCAGAAAAAAAGTTCTTGTACGGACGATATCAAAACTTTGACGTACCATTTTTCTACTGTATGATTTAAAATAGAATCAAGGCCCTTAATATCTTTAATATTTAATTTAAATTAAGTTTAATTTAAATTAACTCATTTAAATTAGTTGATCTTGTTTAATATTTAAATGAGCTAATCTTGTATGTAGGTATATATATTTTCGGAAACTCGGAAACGACTATAACAATTTTCCTGAAAATCAGCATTTATAGGGTTTTGGGGGAGAAAAATCAATCTGGCTAGGTTTTATGTAAAAAAATTCGTTTTGTCCCGTTTTTTGGGCATTAAAAAATACTAAAATTCATATTGAATATAAAACACTATTTTTGCCATTAACTGTCAAGTCAGCGTAGCTTTTTCGGAGAACGGGCAGTCTGAAATGTAAATACCTAGGATCCATCCCCAACTATCTAATTTTTTTTGTTTCTTTTTTTATTTTGTACAAAATTACCGAGCAAGGATCTGTCACCCAGGTACTTTATATTAATACTTAGGACCTTTCTATTTTATTATTACTTTTGTATTATGGATCTCCGCAAAGAAACGCCTAATTCTATAAATTACTTAGGACCTATTTCCTTATCTAAATTTATATAAAAACACAGTCATTCGACTCGGATTTCGTTCGTGATCGATGTAATAATACATATGTCAATTTGTAGGACGTAGGATGTAAAATAACCACAATACAATATAACCAGCCCTTAATTGGTATTTCACAACAATCCCACTTAAACAATACGGAAATATCCTCATGCCCTTATCCCACTCTAAGTATGCTGTAACATGATTTTTTTACGACCGGCCGCCTGCCTGACGTCAACTTACCTTAGTCGTATTTTATGACACCGTGGTAAGGAGGGTGGTCTATTCTACTAAACCGGATACCACACGGTGGGTCAACTTACCTTAGTCGCTTTTTACGACACCTCGGTAAGAAATGAGGGTGGTACTATTCTACTTAGCCGGATACCACACGGCTATATCAGCCGCCGGTGCCAGTGGTGCTGGTTGTTATTATAATAAATAACTAATTAAGTAATGAGAGCATACTGCCGACAAACTGCTTTGCAGTTTGGCAGATTAAATATTTAAGAAAAACTGTTTAGTTATAAAGAAAGAAAGATAAATAAATAAATAAAATAAATAAATAAATAAATAACTTAAACAATACGGAAAATGAACCAAAAAACAATTGTTTATAATGTACTAGCTTTTACCCGCAACATCGCGTGGACTGTTGTCATGGATAGGTTGATACTAAATGGCGCTTTCAATGTCAGCGATTTTTTTTAAATTACCAGAATTTTTATAGCCTATATGTTACCCCTTGGTATAAGGAAAAATTGTGCCAAATTTCATCGATATTGGTTCAACGGATTCACCGTGAAAGAGTGACAAACGTACATATTCATCCATACTCACAAACTTTCGCATTTATAATATTAGGACACCATTTAATGGCGATTATTCGACTTTAGCCGCTGTCAATTTTTGTAAAAGCATATGAGACTTTGTATTTGACGTATACTGTTCTAAAAAGGAAAAATATTTCCCAATAGTCGTTCACTAGAGAATTGAGTGTTTTTTCAATTTTTTTTACATTTTTCCGTCGGGACAGGTCACAGAATTTGGTATGCATTGTTTTTGTGACGTTTACAAATGGTCGCGTTTGTTTTATTTGTCAATTCAGTAGATAATCCAGAAAAAAATATATACAATATCGTTGGATATCCTATAAAAGAAAATTATATTAGGTAAAATTACGTAGAAAATATTTTCACTGAAGAAGGGAAATATATTCACTCACGATATTTTCCTTCAGTGGAAAGTTCATAATGAATTGTAAACAAGCATATAAGTTTTTATAGTATAATCATACTTATGGATAAGAATTTTACAACATAAAAGTAGTAATATGATATCTTTGCTACAGTGAAATAATAGTAGTTTATGATACTGTTGCATAATAAGGGTTCTTATAACACAAGTGTGTTTTAAAAAAACGAGCCGCGGGCGAGTTTTTTTATAGTATCACACGAGTGTTATAAGACCAAGTTATGTACAGTGTTATACACTATTTTATCTACTCTCATACTATAATACGTAAAACAATATTAATAAAAACCAAACTTTGTTTAAATACTGAAAAGATTTTTTAAATATCAAATGTTAGTGCCAAGGCGCAAACATCGATTGCGTGTTGCGTCGCCGCGGACTCGTTCATTGAAACTTTTTTTAAAATACCTCTATCTTCAACCTCCTTGGTCCAGCTGGAGGTTGTATAGGTGTATCGTTATGCTTAAAAAGTTATATTATGATACAGGTGTCCATACAAGACCTGTATCGAAATAAAACTTTTTATTTTTTTATTTTTGGCCTGTACGTAATGTTTGTCATAAGAATTTTAGTTTCAGTTTTATAATCTTTGTATTATAGTATCAGAATAGATAAAATCTATATAATACTTAACTTTAAACGCACTGTTTGATCTTCGTGTTATCAGCATAAATAAATAGTACATCGTGTGGTATTCGGTTGAGTAAAATAGACCACCCTCTATCTTACTGAGGTGTCGTAAAATATGACTGAGGTAAATTGACGTCAGGCAGGTGGCCGGTCAAAAATACGAAAACGGGGACGAGCGGCGGGTATGTCGTACTCTCACCGACTAAAAACCTGACATTGCTCCACCACGCTGCTGGTGGCGGGGACAGGGTACCGTTGTACACATTGTCCTTATCCCCGCCAGCAGCAACTCTGAACCCAAAAGTGCGTCACCTGCGGGTCGGACTTCTCTAACAGTGGCCCCTCCCTCCGCTAATCGATGCATCGGGAGCTCCAGATGCAATGTCCGCTTTGGGGACCTAACTCCAGCGAGCGTCCGATAAACCAGTGGCTTACGACTAGTATTACACTCCACTATACTTTACTTACATACCATAAACAATCACTAAACTAACACGCCGAATTCTCGAGTGCGCCACCTCCGGGTCGGGCCTCTCTAACAGTGGCCCCTCCCTCCGCTAATCGATGCATCGGGAGCTCCAGATGCCTCGACCGCCTTGGGGACCTAACTCCAGCGAGCGTCCGATAAAGCAGTGTTTTACAAGTAGTATTACACTCCACTATACTTTACTTACGTAGAATAATCAATCACTAAACTAACTCCGCGCTCATTCTGATATTCAGATAGTCTTGCATAAGTTTCCAAGTCGAAGAATATCGCGGTTTTATAATACTGATTTTTAATGCACTAAAACGGAAGGAAGCATGAGAGTTTTTTTTTACATTTTGCTACATAATTTCATTCTCATTTATTAATTTACACAATAACTTTCGAATTTTGTATAAAATAAAAAATAAGGAAATTGAAAATGATGAATTTCAAGTTAAAAATATCGCAGTTAGGATGTCATAAACAAAACCACGGGCAAAACGTAAAGTTATATAAAACTATAATATTTCATACGAGCAACCGAGTAATAAAATGTTAGTAGATAACTTTTGTAATAGCCACTAAGTTGAAGAGTGGGCGAACTCGTAAAGAATATATAGTTCAAGAAGCCACTCAGATAAAGTTTGTCTTCAAATTTGTTACGAGAAATACGCATAACACGGTCATATTAAGATAAAGATGATATATCTTCTATAAAGCATTTATATAGAGATATCTTTATAGATATTAACAGGCCGTTATTTATAATACTTATGTAAGTAACGGCCTGTTACTATCCCACTGCTGGGCATAGGCCTCCTCTCTCCGTTTTTGGAGAGAAGGGTTGGAGCTAAGACCTACCACGCTGCTCCAATGCGGATTGGTAGGTTACACATATCCCTAGAATTTTCGAAAGATAGGCAGGTTTCCTCACGATGTTTTCCTTCACCGAAAAGCGTGTGATAAATTGCAATTATCAATTAGACACAAGTTTTAATAGAAAAACTCATTGGTGCCTGCTCGGGGTTTGAACCCTACACCTTCTAGAAAGAGGCGCACGGTGATACCGCTGGGCTACCACAGCTTATATATTCTCGGAAACGGCTCCAACGATTTTCCTAAAATTCAGCATGTTCAGGAGGTTTTGGGGGAGAAAAATCGATCTAGCTAGGTTTTATGTAAAAAAAGTTTGTATTATCCCTGTTTTTGGGCATTAAAAAACACTAACATTTATATTGAATTGAATTTTCGCCATTAACTGTCAAGTCACCGTAGCTTATTCAGGAACGGGCAGCCTCGGGAAACTCAAATACCTAGGATTGACCCCCAACTAAATTATTATTTTTTCTTTTTTTGAGGCTTGGTCTCCCAGATATTAAATACTAATATATATAGCTGAAGAGTTTGTTTGTTTGATTGTTTGATTGATTTATTGTTTGAACGCGCTAATCTCAGGAACTACTGGACCGATTTGAAAAATTCTTTCAGTGTAAGATAGTCCATTTATTGATGAAGGCTATAAGTTATATAACATCCCGCTTAGATGAATAGGAGAGGAGCAGCATTAAAAAATATTAAAGAACGGCAAAATTTAAAGCTTTCCTTGCGAGCGCTGAATAAACGGTAATAGTTATTCAAAAATCATGTAGTACAAAATTGTTCCACTTAAAAAAAAGTCCGCGACAGCATATGTCTAGCTTTTAAGGTTAACCCACTGTAACCATTTTTATGTTTATCAAGATATTATATTACGGTGTTAATTTAGTACATACGTACAGAACATACAAATACACTACCATCATCATCCCGCCCTTATCCCATGCCATCCCATCTCATAAGGCGCCTAAGGTAAGTTGACCCACCGCGTGGTATCCGGTTAAGTAGAATAGACCAATCTTTCTTATCGAGGTTTCGTAAAATACGACTAAGGTAGGCAGACGGCCGGTCGTAAAATACATAGTCAAAGCATGTGACATGCTTGTAACATGCTGTACTGACCCCACTTAGAGCGGGATAAGGGCAAGAAGAAGAGAAGTATTTTTCAAAGAAATTTTATCAAAATCCGTATTAAGTTAAATCCGATTGAAACTACGCAAACCTCACCAACCGTAAAGTTTATTTCTTGATACGTGATAAAATCTAACAAAGGATTTATAGCTCCATTAAGATTACAACAGTTCTTTAACGCTGCATATCCTACTAATCCTATCCTATCCTACTAATATTATAAATGTAAAAGTTTGTGAGTTTGGATGTATGTATATTACTCTTTCACGGCGAATCCGTTAAACCAATATCAATGAAATTTGACACAATTATTCTTTATACACCGGAATAACCCATAGGCTATAAAAATCCTGTTAATTCTACAGAAATAGGCTGATATTGAAAAACATCATCTATTATAAATGTACCAAAGTAAAATTAACAATTTGCAGGGTTGGAGAGTGACAGAAGCTACTAGTTTATTCCAAGACTAAAGTCCAGTTAAACGAAGTTTCGGGTAAAAGCTAGTAATGTATAGAACTATACATATATACCCGCGACTCTTAAATTTGACTCTCAAAATATGCACGACTAAAATTTTAAAGCTTGAAGTCGCGGATATTATGTTAATATTTAAATATATTAATCTGACTCAAGATGAAAACATCTAGGTCAGTTGAACACAGTTTTTATCATATATGTAAGAAAAGTTCGTACTATTTTCCATAGTTAAACCTACAAAGCAACTGGGGCGATAAAATTGCGGAGTTGCAACGTTATTTCTAGTTTTTCATAAAGGCGCCTGTCTTTTCCAATGCATCGTAGTCGTACAAAGGCTTATGGCATGATATTGTTTTCTTCATCCTGGCTCACTCGAAAGTTTTTGACAAGGCTCTGTTAATTTAATCAGGAAAAAACCCCTTATTATTATATTGGAGCCTGAGTGCTGCACCACGCTGCTGGTGGCGGACACAGGGTACCTATGGAGACATTACCCCCATCCCTGCCAGCAGCAACTCTGAACCCCAGAGTGCGCTACCTCTGGGTCGGGGCCTCTCTCAAAGTAGCCACTCCCTCCACTAATAGACCACTCTCATTTCTTACCGATGTGTCGTAAAAGGCGACTAAGGTGACTTGACATCAGGCAGGCGGCTAGTCGCAAAATAACCAGGCAAAACATGTGACATGTTTAAAATATGTTGTGCCAACCAAACTTAGAATGGGATAAGGCAGGAAAATGATGATTTATAAATAACAGAACATTCTGGACTCGATTTGCAGGAATCACTGTCGTTCAACTTACACTATCCCATGCTTCTATGTTCCAAAAATTTATACTAACTTTTATAGTCTAGGTGTGTTACCTATTATGTGTTTGAAATAAAACAAAAACATGTTTTACTCACATTAGTGGGCGTTAGATTGGGATCCATTTTAATCTTCTTTTATCACCATGCTGCGCTCAGATCTTAGTGTCGATTTTCCACAGGAAACTCTGCAACCGGTTGCGTAACCAAGCTATGTGTAGGTGCCCCATTTTCACTCATTACATCTCTGGAACAAACAAAACGTTCCTGGTAAAACGATTATTGTAACAAAGCTTATTATTGAAGGCTATTTAAATTATAAGAAACCTTGGATTTAAGTTGCCACAGCTGTAATTAAATATTTTTTTTATAAAGTGACCGCAGAGTTTATTGTTCGTTTTTCTCGGTAAAAGAATCTTTCTGAACTAGTGGTAAATAAATTTATGCCATTTCTTTGTGGCAATGATTACAAAACCACGCTGTCTCAATTTGTATTGATAAGTTATATATATCTTAAATTTATAAAAAAATATTCTTTATTCAATTGGACTGTTTTCAGTCCTTTTGAATCGTCAAATGCTTTTAAAGAAGCTACCACTGATTCGGAAGTTTGCTCCTACCAAGAAGAACCAGCAAGAAACTCGGCGGATAATCTTTTCAACAGAATATAATTACAATTTGTGATGTTTTTCATGTTTACAAGTTAATTGTTGCAGCTGGGTGCGTAGCTGACTGCAGTTAAAATATGCTTCTATCGCTCAAATAATCCTCAATTGTATAAGTTTTATGTAGCAGCATCGTTTAAAGATAATTTCTAAACTTGTATAAAGGCAAATCTAGATAATGTTGAGGAATTTTGTTATAAAGATTAGGATTGTATTCATTGCCTAATCTTATGTATGAAATGTAGGATAGATTCAGGCAGACAGCGGCCTCTTACTTTCCCACTTCTAGGCATAAGCCTCCACTCTCATTTTGTATAAAGGGTTTTCTTCAGTAAAAAATGAAAAAGAGCTTATATCTTGCTATAAAAAATTGTGAAGCGTTTGAAACTCGCTATATGTTTAACCTAGACACGTTTACCGTTCTTTGAATAATTCAATCTATTAAAAATATCAAAATCGTGACTGGCGTTACTCGAGTAGGTCTACTATGGTGTATCAAGGCATGATATTCAAAATTTCGTTCAAAAGCATAACGTAATCTATAAAAGCCTTTAATGGTGAGGTAAAAATTGCTTTGAAAATTACAAACTATTGAGAACGACTATATATTTAGTGAAGTCACACTGCTTTTGTTCATGATGCCCTTTATGATGGTGCTGAAATTATTTTAAACTTTGTAAGTATGTGGTACTAGTTAAATGCTGTGTGTTATCCGGCTGATTAAAATAGACCACCATCATTTCTTACCGAGATGTCGTAAAAGGCGAGTAAGGTAAAGCGACCCGCCATGTGGTATCCGGCTGAGTAGAATAGACCACCCTCATTTCTTACCGAGGTGTCGTAAAAGGCGACTAAGGTAAGTCGACCCGCCGCGTGGTATTCGTTGAGTAGAATAGACCAGCCTCTTTCTTACCGAGGTTTCGTAAAATATGACTAAGGTAAATTGATGTCAGGTAGGCGGCCGGTCGTAAAATACGTATTTTACGGTCGTAAATTTTTAAAAAATGTTATGCCGACCCCACTTAGATTGGGATTAGGGCAGACTAGATAAATATTTTATCTTATTTCGGATATTTTTTTTTTAAACTTATTTGGTTCCCTAGATAATAAAGTTGACGAATTAAATTTTCATTCTTTGGCTATAGTTTTTTTCTTATTAAAAAGTACATTACCATGGAGATACTTTACCGTAGTTACAATCTAGCCTTAAGGCTAATAAGCAACTTAATTTTAACTTAAACTTATATCAAAGAACAGGTCCAATGACTTATTAGTCTTTCTTACTACAGGAGACACTTCGTTCTTGTATTTTTTTTTTCAGTAGCACCAACATTACATCATCATCTTCCTGCCCTTATCCCACTCTAAGTGGGGTTGACACAACATGTTATAAAGATGCTGTCACATGATTTGGCTGCGTTTTTACGACCGGCCGCCTGCCTGACATCAACTTACCTCTGTCGTATTTTACGACACCTCAGTAAGAAAGAGGGTGGTCTATTCTACGAAACCGGATACCACACGGTGCGTCAACTTACCTTAGTCGCCTTTTACGACACCTCAGTAAGAAATGAGGTTGATCTATTCTACTCAGCCGGATACCACACGGCGGGTCGACTTACCTTAGTCGCCTTTTACGACACCTCGGTAAGAAATGAGGGTAGTACTATTCTATTTAGCCGGATAGCACTAACATTACACTATTACTATATTACACTAACTCAAAAGGCTTTGTCCTGTCTGTAGATTTTAACACATTAAAACAATTAAATTTGTATTCACATTGTTTTACCGTACGTAAACGCTTGCGTCGGTAATTTAAATCTAAAGTTTCCAAGTCATTTACCGCGTAGTTAAAATGAAGCAACAGTTTACGGTTTTAAAGCGAAGATTTGTCTTTGTTACTCGGAAACGGAATTACACCTCAGCATTTGACGGTATGTGGGCGAGAACTGCGAACAAAGGTTTTGGCGACATGACACCTTTGTTCTAGATACTTTTAAACAAAATGGTCTCAGGAATAGCATATCTTAGGGACAGTTGCATGCAAACGAAGATGCACACGTTATATGTATACTAGCTTTACCCACAACTTCGTTCGTAGTCTCGAAATTAACAGTAGCTTCTGTCACTCTCCAACCCTGCAAATATCTCCATCACAAATATCAGATCGGTCCGAGAAGAATCAGAGGGATTTATCAAGAGAATATTTTGATATTTTTAGTAAATAACCCGTATCAGCACGAAGAAATTCGCGGCAACGAATTGCTGGAACAGCATTCCACCACCGATGTGGAAATTAAATTCAGTGCATAGTTTCAAACATAGATATAGATCACTTTTACTAACCCTACAGTTTAAGTCATAAAAAGCACTAGGTGTGCTGCTATAACTTTTTGCCATGACATAGCTGAGTAGTGGTGGTCCATACAGTAAGGAAAATTTAAAAAAGAAAAGGAATCATACTTATGTTTAATTTATTATAGTTTTTTTTTAAAGAGCAACATTTATTTATTTGAATTAAACATCTCGTATGTTTAATTCAAATATTTTATTTTTTATATTTTCAACACATAAATTAGCAACAAGTAGGTATTTGTCACATAATTGTCATTAGAAATAGTTTCTTTTTTCTTATTATTATTTTTTTCTTTTATGTAATATACACTTAGTATACAGAATGTCACTGACGTTCTAGGCGTAATATTAGTTTAAGTAGCGGTCGCCACTGAAAACCAGCCTTGAGCCATTGCCTCAAATCGTGCTGAGTGGTGCTCCTTTTTACTTGGTCACATTTTTCTACATTAACATTTGTAAGGTTTTTGTTTTTTCTGTTATGTTATTGTTTACTCTATTTTTGTTTGTAGTTAAGTGTGATAAGAGTAAATAAAAGGATTTTGATTTGATTTGATTTGAAATGCGCAAGCGGTTCCGTGCTGATTGGCAGAGAATGACGAGGTTGTTTAGTCTGTTCGAGTTGGACACTTCCTGCCAGTAGGGGCTGGTAGGGATTTTTCCTCCTCGCGACGAATAAAAAAAAAACAAAGTAAATAACCCGTACTGACATGAAATATCTATTAAAATATTTTTGTTTTTTGGATCAATTGATAGCAAGTAACTGAAATTTAAGCGAGTAGTGCTCTGGTGCACATGAATATATATAATTCTGGGGATATGTGTAACCTACCACCCCGAATTGAGTGGTAGATCATTCTCCCTAAAAACGGAGAGAGTATGCCCATTAGTAGGTAGCGACAGGAAGTTATTGTCTCTTTCGAGGAGGTGACGGGTTCAAACCCGGACAGATATAATTGCAATTTATCACACGCTTTTCGGTGAGAGAAAACATCGTGAGAAAACCTACATATCTCTAAAGAATTTCTCATGTAACTAGTTTAGGTTAATTTGTGCGTTCAAAATATCTTAAAATTTTAAAAGAAGCGTTACCCTCGATATTAGATTCAGAATTGGATTTACATAAGTTTTTACGGTTATATTGAAGTGGTAAAGCAATTTGCAACGAGTACGCGCGAATAAATTCGATCCTTTTCAATTTTATCGGCAAAAATTGCGGCTAAGAAATAACAAAATTTACAACCATTGGCTTTAAATTTACGAAGAGATCTAAAGTAATTATCGATAAGTTTATCAAATCTATACTAATATATAAAGCTGAAGAGTTTGTTTGTTTGATTGTTGGAACGCGCTAACCTCAGGAACTAAGAAAACCGATTTGAAAAATTCTTCGAGTAAATCTGTTTCAAATTATATGATTAAGTTCTACTGGTAGCTTTAGCGATGCTATTGCAATTGGTAGCAGGAACTTAAGAACCCCTTATCCCCCCTTAAATAGCCTATTTAATGGTGTAACGGGCTTACATTGCGTTTTATGGTGACATTAGAAACTAAGTGTCGTCTATAAGTTACACGACTTAGGGACGTAAGTAAATAGTATGAGATGGAAGGACTTTCTCAGATATACTATTGGTTATACGAAAATCTGTACTCTATACTAATATTTTTTTAACTACTGGATTTGCAAAATTCTATTAGTGTAAGATATTAGAGTACATTTATCGAGAAAGACTATAGGCTATATAACAGCACGCTAAGATGAATAGGAGAGGAGCAGCAATAAAAAATATTATGAAAATGGAATTTAAAGCTTTCCTTGCGTGCGCTAAGTAAACGTGAAAGCTATTCAAAAATAATGTATTACAAAATTGTTCCCCTCTAATAGTTCTAAATAAAAGTCTGCGGCAGTAGATGTTTAGCTTATAAGGTTAATCCATTTTAACCATTTTTGTATTATTAGGTATATTACGGTTTTATAGCCGTGTGGTATCCGGCTGAATAGAATGGTACCACCCTCATTTCTTACCGAGGAGTCGTAAAAGGCGACAAAAGTAAGTCGACCCGCCATGTGGAATCCGGCTGAGTAGAATAGACCAATCTCATTTCTTACCGAGGTGTCGTAAAAGGCGACTAAGGTAAGTCGACCCGCTATGTGGTATCCGGCTGAGTAGAATAGACCTAATTACGTACCGAAGTGTCGTAAAAGGTGACAAAGGTAAGTTGACCCACCGTGTGGTATCCGGTTGAGTAAAATAGACCACCCTCTTTCTTGCCGAGGCGTCGTAAAATACGACTAAGGTAAGTTGACGTCAGGCAGGCGGCCTGTCGTAAAATACGTAGCCAAATCATATGACATGTTTGTAACATGTTGTGCCGACCCCACTTAGAGTGGGATAAGGGCAGGAGGATGATGATATATTAAGATTTTAATCTTTCTACGCGGGCGGAGCCGCTGGCGATTGCTAGTAATATAATAAAGTTTCAGCTCTATAAATTAGTGATGTCAGACATCGAAGATAAGACTTCTTGATTGTCATAGTCAGACTCAGCATGGACTTGACCTATATTTGAGCCGATAAAAGATTGCAAGGCCGACTGTGAAGATTCTATGAGTGCCAATTCAGTAGCATGTGAAAAACTGTTGAATATTTGCTAAACAAGTTTAAGAAAGTTTATTGAAAACTAGCTTATAAAAGTAATGAGAATATTATTTTGCTATAATTCGCGATAAAAGATATGTAATGCTAAATGCTAAATGTAGAGTGTACCATTCGTTCTCATACCTGATACTCCACGACAAACTTTGAGATTTTGTCGTGGAGTCTATCTCTTCGCTGCTTCGGTTACGGGGCGAAACAATTGTTGAGATTGTGGCGGTGAATGTGTGCAGTGCTTGTGTATTGTAGTGTTATCGGTGTCGGGTAGTGCATGAGTTCTTACAAATTCTGCATGTATCAGGTATAAAAACGAATAGTACACTCTACATTTAGCATTATATATATTTTCTTTTATCTCGGATTATAGCAAAGTAATATTCTCATTACTTTTGTATTATGGACCTCCGCAAAGTAACGCCTAATTCTATAAATTATTTGAAAACTAGCTAGCCAACGTCATTTTGCCATATGAATTATGTGTAATACACGGTTTTTGAATAACTTTCACCGTTTACTTAGCGCACGCAAGCTTTAAATTTTGCCGTTTTCGTAATATTTCTTATTGTTGCTCCTCACTTATTCATATTAGCGTGTTATTATAACACGACTAGCAATTGCTAGCGGCTACACCTGCGTTGAAAGATTAAAACCGTAATATAGTATTTTGATAACCATAAAAATGGTTAAAGATTAAAGTGGGTTAAAATTAAAATCTAAACATATGCTGTCGCGAACCTTTATTTAGAACTTTAAGAGGGGAACAATTTTGTTATACATGATTTTTTAATAACTATCATCGTTTACTTAGCACACGCAAGGAAAGCTTTAAGTTTTGCCTATTTCGTAATATATTTTCTTGCTGCTCCTATTTATCTTAGCGTGATGTTATATAGCCTATATCCTTCCTCGATAAATGGACTGATGATGGAATTTTTCAAATCGGTCGTTCCAGTAGTTCCTAAGATGAGCGCGTTCAAACAAATAAACTCTTCAGCTTTATATATTATAACAGGTTATAATTCAATTATTATTTATTTCCTCATTCGCATTATTAAGTCAACAAGTACTCCGTTTTACTAAATAATCTCTCTATACTACTACAAGCATATTTTAATTCAACAAATTAAACTGTACAGCGAGCTTAATAAAAATATACATTTAAAGTATTCCACCCTTTATGGCTTAGTAATACGGATTATAATTAAATGTTGTAAAGTTGGATTACCGTATTTTATAGCTGTCGTATAAATTTATTCATCGTAAAGATTATAATATTGTAACTGTTATTAAACTTTTATCTGTATTGAAGTTGTATTTACGAAGACCCTTTGCAATTTTGTAAAAAAAAATTCGACAATGGCCTTCTCTTACTTTTTAGAAAACCCACTGGTTTACTTACTTCGAAACCTTTACTAACTTAGTGTACATCACTACTTTGTTTTCGAAAAACGTATGCTAAATATCCCCATTGCATACAAGTTTTCTATAAAAACTCATCATCCTCCTGCCCTAATCCCACTCTAAGTGGGGTCAGCACGACATGTCGTCACATGATTCTAAATGATGATTTTAGAACTTATATAAGACGTCTGTACCATTTTGGTACCTAAAACAAAAATTAATGACCCTCTTAACGATCTTCCTCCTGCCCTTATCCCACTCTAAGTGGGGTCGTGTTATATAACGACCGGCCGCCTGCTTGATATCAACTTAGCGCGCGTTTTACGATACCTCAGTAAGAAAAAGGGTGGTCTATTCTACTTAACCGGATAGACCTAGTTTTTATATAAAAAAGACATGTGGTATAGTAGAATAGACGTGGTAGACGAACGACGACGACGTAGTAGAATAGACCACCCTCATTTCAAATCAGTGTGTTGTAAAAGGCGACTAAGGTAAGTCGACCCACCGTGTGGTATCCGGCTGAGTTGAATAGACCATCCTCGTTCCTTACCGACGTTTCGTAAAAGGCGACTGTGGTAAGTTGATGTCCGGAAGGCGGCCGGTCGTAAAATACGAAGACAAGTCATCTGATAAAATGTTTATAACATGTTGTGCCGACCCCACTTAGAGTGGGATAAGGGCAGGACGATGATGATTTACGTTCTATATAATGACAAGTTTTTAAACAATTTAAAAGTGCTTACCAAGGTTTATTTTAATAATGATTATTGATTTAACTTCTAGATAAAGCAAAAGTAATAATAAAATTATTTTGCTATAATCCGCGATGAAGTAAAATAGAAAATATATATAATGCTAAATGTAGAGAGGACAATCGTTTATCATACCTGATACATGCAGGAGTCGTAAAAAACACATGCACAAACCTCCACCACCGCCACCACGATACACAAGCACTATATACGTTCACTATCACAAACTCAACAATCGTTTCGCCCCGCAACCGAAGCATCATCAGGAGATAGATTCCACGACCAAAATCGCAAAGCGAAGCAATACCCAAATAAGTTTAGTTATATACTAATCGGTTCAACCCACCCGGGTTGAACCGATTAGTATATAACTAAACTTATTAATATATAACTTATAGCAAAATAATTTTATTATTACTTTTGTATTATGGATCTCCGCAAAGTAACGCCTAATTCTATAAATTATTCTAGATAAAAGGCATAGGTTAATAGGAACTAAAGGTCCATCAGACAAAGTCATGGGACTGTACCTAGGGCAAATATGAAAATATTTAATCAAAGCGTAAATAGCACTTATACTCAAGAGACCTAGTAAAAAATCGGGGTCTTACTGAATAAATCAGATAATGAAAATTAATGACCGAAAACAAAAAATTAGGTGAATCACTCAAAGAACCTTCCCAAGGGTGCTAGGTTTAAGAGATTTTGTTATTGTATTTTGATGTTTTATGTTTTGTTATAGAATAAAATCTTAGCAAGCCTAACGGTTAAAGCATTGGTTTGCGGTTTTGAAACCCATATCCTAAATGTTTTTTATAAACACTTTGACTGGCCCGTTGGCGCAGTGGGTAGTGATCCTGCCTTCAGCGCCGCCGGTCGCGGGTTCAATTCCCGCAGAGGGCCTACATTTTCTATAAATCAATTTATTGGTCTGCGAGTCTGGGTGTATATTTATATTTAAGTATGTATTTAAAAATTATATATTTATAGTATGTATTCACCAGTTGTCTGTCTACCATAACACAAGTATTAAGTTACTTACTTTGGGAACGGACGGCCGTATGTGTAAGTGTTCCATATCTATAAATTAAAAAAAAATAATAATAATTGCAAATAACAATACTAACAATTGCAAAGCAAGCTTTGCAATTTTGTCGCGGAGTCTGTCTCCTGACGATGCTTCGGTTACGGTGCGAAACAATTGTTGAGATTGTGGTTGTGAATGTGTGCAGTGCTTGTGTATTGTTGTGTCATCGGTGGCGTGTTGTGCCTGACTTTTTACAAATTCTGCATGTATCAGGTATGTATCAATTTATTGGTCTGTGAGCCTGGGTGTATATTTATATTTAAAAATTATATATGTATATATTCACCAGTTGTCCGTCCACCATAACATAAGTATTAAGTTACTTACTATGGGGACGGACGACCGTGTGTGTAAGTGTCCCTTATATTTATTTTATTTACTTTGTAATACATGAGTTTTGAATATCTTTCACCGTTTACTTAGCGCACGCAACGAAAGCTTTGAATATTTTGCCGTTTTCATATCATTTTGTTATTGCTGCTCCTCTAATTTCATTTTAACGTGATGTTCTTGACTGTTGATAGTCTATAGCCATCCTCGATAAATGGATAAGTGACTCGATAAGTGTAGGATATTACACTCAAAGAATTTTTGAAATCGGTCCAGTAGTTCTTGAGATTAGCGCGTTCAAACAATTAAACAAACAAACTCTTCAGATTTATATATTAATATAATATTAGTTGATATAATATTATATCAACTAATATTATTGGGGTAAATGCGCGGATAATGAAAAAATCTTTACAATTTAAGACCGCGGGATTCCCTGCGAGAGAAGTTTAAGGAAATAGGTATTCTTACATTTGCTTCACAGTATATTTTAAGTAATTTAATTTTTGTATATAAAAATATAAAAAATTATAAAACAATAGGTGATGTATATAATAGACAAAGTAGGAACCGACATAAGCTTGCGGCTCCTGCTTTGCGCCTTGAAAAAGTACGTAAGTCGTTTGTGGGTTTGGGTATAAGATTCTATAATAAAATTCCACAATCAATTTTAACTTTGCCATTACAGCAGTTTAAAAACACTATTAAGGAGAGGCTGATACAGAAAGCCTACTATACTGTTGAGGATTATTTAGACGATAAAAATGCGTGGATATAAATATTGTTCGACCCTGTACAAGATAGAAACATTAAATGTAACTAGTATTAAGAATTGTATTTTTTTAAAAGAGCAACCGCCGAGTTTCTTGCTGGCTCTTCTCGGTAGGAACAGCTTTCCGAACCAAAAGCACTTGTTTACAAGTTTATTTGAATAAAGAATATTTTGAATTTGAATTTGATTTTGAATTATATTATTGTGTTTGTCTGCTTGTATTGTTACGATTTTACGTCTCATTCGCTGGAGCATTTCAAATAAAATTTTGTAAATCTGAAGCTTAGATTTATCATCATCTCGTCATCCTGCCCTTATCCCATTCTAAATGGGGTCGGCACAACATGTTATAAACATGGCACATGATTTGGCTACGTATTTTACGAACGGCTGTCTGCCTGACGTCAACTTACCTAAATCGTATTTTCGAACACTGTATTTTTTTTCCACATAAGGAATAGGGTGGTCTCTTCTACTTAACCGGATACCACTCGGTGGGCCAACTTGCCTTAGTCGTCGTTTACGACAACTCGGTAAGAAATGTGGGTGGTCTATTCTACTCAGCCGAATAGCACACGTCGGGTCGACTTACCTTAGTCGCTCTTTACAACACCTCGGTAAGAAATGAGGGTATACCGATCGCTACATATTATGGAATCTATTAATCTCTAGCATCTTTTGGAATCAATAAAAAATTTATTATTATTATTATTGTTATCTGGAAGGAGAATCTTTTTCTGTCAACCTACTCTAAACTAGAAGTCACCCGAGTTTGTTTTTTATATTTTCTACCCTTAACAAAAACTGTAATATTATTTATCCTAAATTTTTAATACACATCTATTCAAAATAAAAAGTCTTTTGACAGTCGAACAATACGCCATTTTGTATAATTCATCTTTAGATTAATATTTTCAATCTCCTTAATGGAATAGAGCACAATACCAAAATATTCAAGAACAGATTTTTACATTTTTTTTAGTATTTTGAAATAATTTTACAAGCGAAAATATTTTTATTTATAAAATATATAATATGTTGAGTTTGTGATAGTGAACGTATGTAGTGCTTGTGTATTATTGTGGTGGTGGTGGAGGGTTGTGCATGTGTTTTTACGAATCCTGCATGTATCAGGTATGATAACGGATTGTCCACTCTACATTTAGCATTATATATATTTTCTATTTTACTTCATCGGGGATTATAGCAAAATATACCTATTTATATTAATAATGAGTTTATTTAATTTATGTATTTATTTTATGATGTATTTGTCGTTGATGGTCTTACAAATAAAAATAAAAATAACAAAATAAATAATTTTATTATTACTTTTGTATTATGGATCTCCGCAAAGTAATGCATAATTCTATAAATTATAAGTGTATAGATGTAATTTCTTATGATGACAGATGAAAGACTAAAAAGTAACATTGGCTGCTTTATTTCTCGATATTATAGTAGGTATACATTACATATATGAGTACATTATGCGACTCATACGCTACCTATTACGAGGAGAGTTTACAAAATCGTTTCATGTGGCACCTGGCATTTTCAGTAGGTGCAGTTAAGCGCTTCTTAGTAGCTGGGTGACCGAGCTTGGCTCGATAATTTAAAAAAAAAAACAAATAATTGGGAAGGTGGGACTCGATCCTAGATATTTTCATTTCTCGAGACCGCCTGTTCCCCGAATAAGCTACGCTAAATTGACAATCATTAACGGGAAATATAGTGTTATTATAGCGAAGTCAAATTTTGTCACTATCCATACCATTTCGTCGCACTGTGCTAGGGGCTTACTATACTATACCGCGCGTAGGTCGCCTATTAAACGAATATAGTGCAAAAGTTAAACATTTTCGGTGATTCTTTTGTTACCTTTAAGAAAAAATCAATAACTCTTAGTGATAGATAAAAACATCGAATACACATATTATATATTATATATTAAGTAGCGGTCTGTTACTATCCCACTGCTGGGAATAGGCCTCTTCTCTCCGTTTTTGGAAAGAAGAAATGGAGCTAAGACCTACCACAGAACTCCAATGCAGATTGGTAGGTTACACATTTCTCCAGAATTCTATAAGATATGCAGGTTTCCTCACTTCACCGAAAAGCATGTGATGAATTGCAACTATCAATTAGACACATAAGTTTTTACAGAAAAACCTCATTGGTGTCTGCCCGGGTTCGAACCCCTGACCTCCTCGAAAGAGTCGCACGGTGTTACCGCTGGACTATCACAGCTCCTAAAATGATTACATTGGATAAAATTAATCTGATACAACACAAAGGATACTTCTTGTCTCGTTGGGACTTTAGAAAAATTCGCGTGCCGAATCATAAATCACAAATAACATTCATTAATCTCTGTTATTTAATAGTTAAAAAAAATAAACTTGTTTTTTATATCACGATTATCCGATAACCTCTTATCTATTTACCTCAACTTTATTGGAATATCATTAATTTTCTTTATCCAATTTATATCGGGTAAAAGGTTACGTCCCATCGTAAATATTCATTACCGTTATTTCAAAATATCATGGCACTACTTTTAAATCGAAGAATATAAAACAATTTTGAATACAAGAAATTTAAGTAGTGGCCATTTTCTTGCTAGTTACCATCTTGCAAGCGAAGCTGAATGTTCTACACAGTTTTTTGCGCTTAAAAGTTATTAGAATTACTTATTATTTTTTTATCGGCTTAGATAAAAATTAAACAAATAAAAAAATGTAAAGCACAGTGATACATACATACAGTGTATCATGTATCATCATTATCGTGTATTCAGGGAAGAGGGACCGACGTTCAGTACCACAAGAGCCGCGGTCGAGAGCGGACGTTGTGCTTTCTTCCAAGTTCAGTTACTAAGCTACAACTACATTAATTTCCTGTCCTGATCTCACTAAGTGGGAGCTGTACAACATATTTATCTCTTCCTTTTTCACATCCATCTAAATTTAAGTCTAACACTTGGGTAATCACGTGGTATTTCTGTCTTCGAATTGTAACCATACCTTCATAATCTTATATTTCTCATCTTTTTAACAACTAGGTCAAATTTAAACTTTTCCCAAATATACTAATTTATTGTTTTATTCAAATTAAAATTACTTAAATGTCTCCTTATTGTGATAAAATGAATAGTATATGCACCAAAAAGAGAACCCTTTGTCTAAACGAAAGTGTATTTATTGGCGTTATTATAATACATTGGATACCAAAGAGTTTTCTAGCTTCAGGCTACGTGTTCAAGTGAGCAACATGAAAATATTTTGATTTATTATTTTGAAATTTTTCTGAATTGAGTTCTCCAACTTATAGCGATATATATTTTATAATTTTGTCTCAAGGATCATATATTTGAGAAAAATTATCACGTCTTTTTTGAAGTTTGTATTGTCAAATTTATTATAGCTGTGTGGTATCCAGCTATGTAGAATAGAACACCCTCATTTCTTCCCGAGGTGTCGTACAGGCGACTAAGGTAAGTTGACCCACTGTGTATACCACACAGTGGGTCAACTTACCGCTGAGTAAAATAGACCACACATATTTTTTACCGCGGTACCGTAAAAGGCGACTAAGGTAAGTTGACCCCACGAAAAAATCGCAAAGCGACACATCATCCCAGCACGCTGAGTTATAAACTCTCTATGCTACCAGAGTTACTAAGTCTATATCGTTAACTTAGGGCCAGTATCACAAGTTACCAATAAAGCCTTTGCGATTTTATCGTGGAGTTTATACGAATAGTACACTCTACATTTAGCATTACATATATTTTCTTACAGTCCACTGCTCTACCAATTGAGGCTCTTAAAGCTGTGATAGCCCAGCGGTGCGACCGTGCGAATCTCTAGAGACGATCAGGGGTTCAAACCCGGGCAGACACCAATGAGTTTTTCTATTAAAACTTATGTATCTAATTGATAATTGCAATTTATCACATGCTTTTCGGTGAAGGAAAACATCGTGAGGAAACCTGCATATCTCTAGAGAATACTAGGGATATGTGAAACCTACCAATCCGCATTGGAGTAGCATGGTAGGTCTTAGCTCCAATCCTTCCCTTCAAAAACGGAGAGAAGAGGCCTATTCCCAGCTGTGAGATTGTAACAGACATTGTACTTACTTCTATTTTCTTATATCGCGAATTATAGCAAAATAATCTTCTCACTAGTTTTGTATTATGGATCTCCGCAAAGTAACGCCTAATTCTATAAATAATTACTTAATATTACTTTTATCATACTCGTTAGTCAAAAAATAAGCCATTATGTCCATTGATGTTTCGATTAATCTCGTCCATGTCACAAATTGCTATGGTGTTTGGGATATCGTGTAGGCCATCACAATTAACCCTAAAGCCAATTGGGGTACGGATCTAGAGGCGGATCCTTCTATCCAGGCGTTACGAATTTTATTGCCGGCCGAAATGGCCTGGTATTTCAGTGGTAAATGAGTTTCCTTAGTATTAGTATTCGTGACATTAATGTGAAGATTAAACTAAGCCAATATCAAACGAACCTTTTTGTTTACTCGATATCAGAACTTAACATCATTCTTCCACTCTAAATAGGGTCGGCATAGGGTTACATGATTTGGCTAAGTATTTTACGTCCGGCCGCCTGCCTGACATGAACTTACCTTTGTCGCCTTTTACGATTCCCCAGTAAAAAATAAATAGTAGAATAGACCACCCGGTCTATTCTACTCAGCCGGATACCACACGGCACCTTCATCAGTCTTATTCATTGCCCAATATTCTGATCACAACAACACGTCTTATGACCGTTTTATAATTTATTTAGTGTTTTATTATAGTTATATGTAACTTAGTTTTACTATAAAAGTGTTTTTGTGTCTGAAATTTCATAAAATGTTGTTTACAAATTTACCTATCATCTAATACAAGGTAAGAGGCTGCAATTTTATTTGCTGTAAAAATATACGGTAAACGAGCTCACTGTAATCTAGAGAAAATCCACTTTGTAAAGTAAAGCACTTGCGAAAGAATGTAGTTTACGGCAGGATAAAAACTGGGAGGGTGTATTTTATACCTCGCGTTAGTTATTTTACGTGAGTTTGACATAGAATAAAAGGGGTGTTTACTCGCCTCATTTACGTTTGATAACCTACAAATAAAATGTAAATAATCTTCTTGTAAGTAAACTTTTTACAAGCACTTTATATTTGTCAAAAATCAATAATATTTTTTATAGAAGCTACATCTGGTTCAGAATGTTACTCTTACTTAGAAAAACCAGCATGAAACTCGTCGGTCAATCTTTTAAACATTTTAAATTTACATTATTTAGCCGCTGTCTTGAGCTGAAATGATTTTCAAATCCAAGCATTTTTATCTTTAATTTTGTAATATGGTTTACGTATAATATATACGTTAAGCATATTTCTTATTTATTTCTTTCTTTCTATACACATATTTAGAAAAGAGAAAGAATTAAAAAAGCACATGTATAAAGGCGACCTTATCCCTAAAAGGGATCTCTTCCAGTCAACCTTTGAGTAATAGAAGGAAAAGGACAAGAATTGAAGAAGAAAGAGAGTACGGGTCATATAGAGAAAAAGTTTATATAAAGTTTGTCGTTTTATAAAGTAATTTTCTTGGAGCGGCAAAATAAAAACGTGTGTTGCTCTGGAAAATCAAAGATTTATTTTTATTCGTCTTAATCACTATATTTACACTATACACTATAAACTAAAACTAATATAAGTTCCTGGAAAATCAAAGAAACGACAATAAAGTTTATATTTTGCCTTTAAATATTTACATTACATCAATCCTGTTATATTGCTTTAAACATTTATCTTTTGACGGCGTCGATTCGTTTCCTTATCCAAATTTAAAATTGAGATGTGTACATATCAAAATTAAAAAGAATTTATATTCTTTACATAAATTTAACTATTTATTCTATTAAATAATTTTGGTAAAATATATAGATGAAAAGATGTAGCATCTTTTCATACGAAATTACTTAAGATAAATGAAAAATCCTTTCAGCTTCATACAAGACTGCGGTTCAATAATGTAAAATTGAAAATGTTTAAAAGATTGAGTACCGAGTTTTTTGCTGGTTCTTCTCGGTAAGAACAACATTTCGAACCAGTTGTAGCTTCATTAATCATATTGATCATTGACGATTCAAAAGTGCTTGAAAGAGCTTATTTGAATAAAGATTATTTCAATCAAGTACCCATGTACAGCCAACGTAGTAATCAAATATGTCTGATGAGGGCCAACATTTTCTATAAATGAATTTGTTGGTCTTTGAATCTGTGTGTATATTTGTATTTAATTTTTATTATATTAAATTTTATGTATATATTCACCAGTTGTCTGTCTACCATAACACAAGTATGAAGTTACTTTGGAGACGGACGATCATGTGTGTAAGTGTCCCATATATTAAACAAAAACTCAATCCCTTCAAAGTGATTCAATTACTCATGGCAGTCTAAATTCAATAATGTATATTCAGAGATGCGTGATTTCTACCCATAAACCAGATTATATTCGCTTTATTCCGAAATGGATTGGTGTCAATTGATTGAAAAATGTCAATTGACTTGATATTTTTTTCCTGTTTAATATGCTGAAAGCACGCGTTAAAGCTATTATATGAAAATTTATTAAGAAGGTAGAACAATATGTATTAAATGTTAAAACAAATAAAAAGTAAGTAAGTAGCGGCCTGTTACTTTCCCACTGCTGGGAATAGGCCTCTTCTCTCCGTTTTTGGAAAAAAGGATTGGAGCTAAGACCTACCACGCTGCTCCAATGCGGATTGGTAGGTTACACATATCTCCAGAATTCTCTAGACATATGCAGGTTTCCTCACGATGTTTTCCTTCACCGAAAAGCGTGTGATAAATTGCAATTATCAATTAGACACATAAGTTTTAACAGAAAAACTCATTGGTGTCTGCCCGGGTTTGAACCCCTGACCTCATCGTAAGAGTCGCACGGTGTAACCGCTGGGCTACCACAGCTTTTAAAACAAATGCTTTTTGAAATACTTGCTTTTTCTTAAAGTTGCAAATGAGATGGGAATGTCATGGTGAATATATTCAAGACTTGATAGATTACGAAATGAGACGCCAGGTAGGCGACAAGTCGTAAAATATCAGCCAAAACATGTTACATGTTTTGCTGGCCCTTGTTAGAGTAGATAAGGGCAGAAAAATGGTGATATAAAGGGAAGCCTGAAAGTTGCTATGAAGTGCTATAAAAATGCTATAAAGTGCCTATAAAGAAGAACTGAGGAGTGTGAGATTTTGGTGATATGAACATGAGGTGGAGGGATATTTATCGCGTTACCAGAAGAGTATGTATGTAGATGGATATGTTTTGTGTTAAAAATTCTGCATAATATATCTTTACTTATTATAAAAGAAAGTCCCCAAAACCTGTCTGTCTGTATGAGGTCAATTTTCTCAAAATCTGCTTAACGGATTACAGTTTTTACTAAAAGTTAGTGCAGTTCTTCTAGAAGGTTTAGGTTAGGTATATTACGGTTTTTATTGTAAAAATTCTCGCCTGCTGGGACCGGTAGTCTAATGCGCCACGAAAACAAAAAGAGATACACTAATGTAATGTACTAGAGAATTGTAGATCTATAAAAATTCTGCATGTCTCTATCTCTAATGGGTAAATTCAAATTCAAAATATTCTTTATTCAAATAAACTTGCAAACAAGTGCTTTTGAATCATCAATTCTACTACTGGTTCGGAAAGCTGTTCCTACCGAGAAGAGCCAGCAAGAAACTCGGCGGCTGGTCCTTTAAAAATATAATTCTTATGACTTATGAGTTATTTACTTACAATAACAACTTTCACGTTAAAAATTGAAATACACTGATTTTCACGCGGGCGATGCAAACGTAATTAATAATACATAATTCTGGGGACATGTGTACCGTACCAATCCGCACTGCAGCAGCGTGGTGGGTTTTAAATCATCAGAAGTGGGATAAGAAGAGGCCGTTACTAAAAGTATATAAAATATTATTTTACTGTCACTTATCTGTACGTATACCGTTACAAATTGGAGCACTTTATGTTTACGACTTGAAAGTAAGAGGATACAGTAAGGGGAAGTATTCCCCAAGGCGCCTTTGTACTGCGTTTTTGGACCGATCAATCTTTCATAACATTTCTGACATGTATGTAATGTGTTGCTTACAGTATAACGTTAGGAGGGCTTCTCTTTAAGAATATATTAGTAATCAGAACATCTTTAAGTCAGCTAAGTATTGATATTTAACGAAGTTACGCTTTATACAATTTACAAAATTATGCGTTACTTTGCGAAAGGTCTATAATACCTTTCGTAAAGCTTTTTTGTAGTATTTTGTTTATCTTTATATTTAAATGAGTTAATCTTGTATGTATATATATATATACTTTCGGAATCTCGGAAACGGCTCCAACGATTTTCCTGAAATTCAGCATGTAGGGGTTTTGGGCGAGAAAAATCGATCTAGCTTAGGTTTTATGTAAAAAGAAATCGTTTTGTTCCTGTTTTTGGGCATTAAATACTAAAATTTATATTGAATTGAATTTTTCCATTAATTCACTGTCAAGTCAGCGTAGCTTATTCGGGGAACGGGTGTTCGCGAGAAATGAAAATATCTTGATCGAGCCCCACCTACCCTATAATTTTTTTTTTTTAAGTTTTTTTTTTACTTTGAAAAAAATTACCGAACAAGGCTCGGTCACCAAGATATTATTAGTAATCAGAACATTTTCTAGTCAGCTAAGTCCTGACATTTAACGAGGTTACCCTTTATATAATTTACAAAATTATGCGTTTCTTTGTGAAAGTCCATAATACCTTTCGCAAAGTAACGCATTATTTTTTAGTTTTCAGTTTTAGTTTACAAATATTTTAAAATTTTACTTTTTTACTTTTACCCTGTACCGTAACTATTGTTTATTTTTACTATTTTTGAATGTTGTATATACCTGTAATAGTATTTTAAATAGATTAAGGCTGTATAAATTACTTGTAAAATCAAAAATGTATGTTATTAATACTGTTGGCATGTTACTAAATAAATAAAATAAATAATACAAAACTACTGAAACTATTATTTTTCTATTATCCGCGATGAACATATGTGTAATGCTTAAACAACAAGAACTGCACAATTTCACTGCCACAATCTCAATAATTGTTTCGTCTCGTAACTAAGGCATCATCAGGAGAGACTCCACGACAAAATCGCAAAACGACACATCATCCCAGCACGCTGAGTTATTAACTCTTTAAGCTTACTTAGTCAAGTTACACCAATAAACTGTCAGTTAGCTTATTCGGAACATATCTGAAACATATCTCGGAATTTTGCGTTTCTCAGGTTTCTGATAGGCTTATTCAGCACTTGAAGTCCCTGATAAGTTAACAGGTAGTTCATGTGGCTGTTATTTTGTTTATCTACTGTATAGCAAATACTTATTTTAAAATGGCCGCGATTTTATTTATTTTTTTAATTTTCACATTTTAGAGTCTCTTTTTAGAGACATTTATCTGCTACTTTGTTTATTTGTCGGTTAACTATCCGCCAGTTTATCAATAACTTGTGAAACTTAGTGTAACGGCCTTATATTGACTGATATGTTACTAAAGGATGAATCTATGATATGGGAATAGAATAGAAAAAATATTTTTTCTTAAAGAAATGTGTATTGACAACTTGGACTTTAATTCCGTATTGATAATTCCGCATATAAAAAAAAACTAAATGTGAACCGTCACATTTAGTCACTAGGTCACAATCTTTTGTTTTTTAGTTACAACATTTTGTTTTTAAATATAATGTAGAAATTTTTGCTCGTTAGTAAAATAATATTGCGAAGATTTCTAGAGCGTGAATTTTTCATCTGACTTGACTCCGTTTCCGATTATCTGAGTTACGTCTCAGTAGACAGTGAATTGTAAATTTTTTTATGTAAATATTTGTTAAGAAAGTTGGCAGTGAATATTTCTATAATTGCAAAAGTTTATGAGTAAAGAAATACATAAAGTACTAAAACCCCAAAAGGATATTTGGATGGCGTTTTCAGAACTCTAAGTATATACTATACTAGCAATCGCCAGCGACTCTCTAGACCGCCCGTTCTCCAAATGGACTACCATGTTTTTTCGTTTGACAGGGAAAAATTGTGATTGTATTCAACGTAAATTAAAAAAAAAATTAGAGCCCGAAAACAGGGATAAAACGACATTTTTTTTAATAAAACTTATCTAGATCGATTTTTCTCCCCCAAAACACCCTACATGCTGAATTTCAGGAAAATCGTTGGAGCCATTTCCGAGATTCCGAAAAAAAAATTATATATATACATATACACAGACAAGATTAACTCATTTAAAGATTATTGAATGTGCCTAATTTAAAAACGAATTATGCTAGAAATTCTATTATACCGCGCATAGCTCAAACTTATAATAAAAGTTACTCAGAATTAGACCTTTTCCATATGACTAAAGGTAAATTAAAAAAAGAAATAATTAAAATTAACCGGAAGCAAAAATAATGGCAGTAACACACACACACATACACACATACACGCACACACACATAACACTTCTACTTATAAACACTTTTTAATCAAACTTTATATTTTAGATCTTAAATAATGTATCTTTGTTAAACGTCAATAATTTAATATAACCGATAGTCACTGTGTAATCCACTCCTGGCCTTATTTTATTATAATACATAGTATTTAAGTAATTTTTTTTGTAACGCTGTAGGATTACTGTATAAATAAATAAATAAATAAAGATTATACATAGTTTATATATAACAGTGTCGCAGTGTCGGAAGAGCGCAGTGTCGGAAGACCCCCTACTAGATGGACAGATGACCTCAAAAGGGTCGCGGGGAGCCGCTGGATACAAGCGGCACAAAATCGTGTGTTCTGGAGATCCCATGAAGAGGCCTATGTCCAGCACTGGACGTCCATCGGTTGAAGAAGAAGAAGAAGAGAAGAAGATATATAACATTATAAACAAACATGTATATTAACATATACGTTTTTCAAAAGTAATAATAAAATTATTTTGCTATAATCCGCGATGAAGTAAAATAAAAAATATACTATCGAACGTATATAGTGCGTGAACGTATATAGTGCTTGTGTATCGTGGTGGCGGTGGTGGAGGTTTGTGCATGTGTTTTTTACGACTCCTGCATGTATCAGGTATGATAACCGATTGTCCACTCTACATTTAGCATTATATATATTTTCTATTTTACTTCATCGCGGATTATAGCAAAATAATTTTATTATTACTTTTGTATTATGGATCTCCGCAAAGTAACGCCTAATTCTATAAATTATATACATTTTTGTTAATAAAGTTAAAGTGTAGCTTAACTAAGTTGATATTATAATAACCCAAAGGAGATTTTAACGAACTCTTCATGAACCACAACCCAGTATAGATTAGATAACGATAATGGACGAGTTTCGCTTGAAGTTTGGTTCGCCAGACAAATTCGCCGCCCCAGGGGGGTACTTTGTCTTATAACAATACCAAGTAAAACTAGCTTACTGCTACCAAAAAATGTGGGTAGCGAAAATAAACTCAAAAACTTTATTAAAATAAAGATAATTGATTCTGCAAATAACTTTGACTACTTATATATTTTATTTTATAAATAAATAAATAAATATATGGGACACTTACACACACGGTCGTCCGTCCCCAAAGTAAGTAACTTAATACTTGTGTTATTAATATGTGTGTTGTGTTGTGTAAAGTAATAATAAAATTATTTTGCTATAATCCGGTGCGGAAACGATTGTTGAGTTTGTGATAGTGAACGTATATAGTGCTTGTGTATTGTGGTGGCGGTGGTGGAGGTTTGTGCATGTGTTTTTTACGAATCCTGCATGTATCAGGTATGATAACCGATTGTCCACTCTACATTTAGCATTATATATATTTTCTATTTTACTTCATCGCCGATTATAGCAAAATAATTTTATTATTACTTTTGTATTGTGGATCTCCGCAAAGTAACGCCTAATTCTATAAATTATTTTATTTTATCTTTAATATTTAAATGTGCTAATCTTGTATGTATTAAACGATGTATGTATGTATGTATGTATATTTCAGAATCTCGGAAAGGGCTCCAACGGTGTTTCGGGGGAGATAAATCTAGATCGATTTTTATAGGTTTTATTAAAAAAAAATCGTCCCTGTTTTTGGGCATTAAAAAAATACAAAAATTTACATTGAATATATAAAACACTATTTTTGCCGAAAACTGTCAAGCCAGCGTAGCTAATTTAGGGAACGGGTCATCTCTAGAAACGAAAATACCTAGGATCGAGCTCTACCTACCCAATTTTTTTTCTGAAGTTTTTTTATTTTGTAAAAAATTACCGAGCAAGGCTTGATAAACCAGGTGCTTTTATTTTTATATTTTAAAGGGTGTTTATAGTCAAACATTTTAAGGATATTTTTTATCTATATAAGACAAAAAACTTGTACGCCTTTTTTATGAAAATTTTAAGAACGGAGTAGTATAAAATTTGACACAGTTTTAATTTATATAGATAAAAGAATGAAGATTTGCTAATATTTTGTTTTTAATAACGCATAAAATATATTTAAGCAATAAAAATTCATAACGCAAACTACCATGTTATTATTGGACTAAGTCTGAAAGATAGCGTTGTTTACCAAAGATTAATAATTGTATAATTTAAAATTATATAAAAAAAATTCAAATTTCATTTTTATGAACATATTATATTACAAAACTAAAAGAAATCATTTTGTTTTCTTACATCTCAGCCAGTTATAAACATTCCGTAAAATGGAACGAAACAAAATTTAATTGAATATTGGACCTGACTTACTCTTTACAATATAAAGACCAAGTCATTTTATCCAATGGGACGTGGTAAATTTAATTTGGGCTTTACGTTTCACAAAAGGCCAAGCTTGCGGTTTAATATTAATTGAAATTGTCAATTAACCTAGCAATTATTCAAATGCGAAAAGTTAAAGGTATAAATAAGCATGTCACTGTATTAGGGACTAGCTTTCTGCCCGCTTCAAAATATTAAAACCGTAATATAGAATTTTGATAACCATAAAAGTGGTTAAATTGGGTTAACCCTAAAAGCTAGACATATGCTGTCGTGGACTTTTATTTAGAACTTTTAGACGGGAACAATTTTATGGTACATGATTTTTGATTAACTTTTACCGTTTACTTAGCGCACGCAAAGACAGAATGGTCTGGAAAAAAAGAAGAAAGAATGGGCACTGAACAGATGGTAAAATATATAATAGAATGCAAAGGTTAATTTAGCTCTCATATGTAAAGTTTTAATAGCTCAATGGGAAACAGGAGGACAAAAGAAATCGAAATACCCGGGATCAAGTCGCAGATATGAACAGCATTTTTTTCTTTTTTTAATTGCATTTTTTTATATCGGTTACCTAAGTACTGTTATTAAAGAAGCTATCTCTGTTATATAATCCCGCCGCGTGGTATCCGGCTGAGTAGAATAGACCACTCTCTTTCTTACCGAGGTGTCGTAAAAGGCGACTAAGGTAAGTTGACTCACCGTGTGGTATCCGGTTAAGTAGAATAGACCACTCTCTTTCTTACCGAGGTGTCGTAAAATACGACTAAGGTAAGTTGACGTCAGGCAGGCGGCCGGTCGTAAAAACGCAGCCAAATCATGTGACAGCATGTTTATAACATGTTGTGCCGATCCCACTTAGAGTGGGATAAAGGCAGGAGGATGATGATCACTGTTATAGAACCGTTTTAATATATCAAATAAGGCATCTATTATAGACAATATTGTTACAATTTGTTTTTAATACAACCTCCTTCATAGAGTTGGTCATTAATATGAAAAAGCATTGTCGCTGTCATATTTTTATGTGTCATTCATTGAGTTGTAATGAAAGAGTAAAAGAGTTGACTTCGGGAAAATTGCTTTTAATTTATTGAATAAGAATAAAGGAGAAATATCGTCGTTTGTTATAATATATAGTAGAAAATAATCTAAATTGATGGTATTTAAAAAAAAAGTATATATATGGCAATATCTGGCATCATTATTTGCATACATCACGTTCTCACCTTTCTGGCGTACATATATTTTTTGGATAGATATCAAATATTCCTGCCGTCAAACCCAACTAAATCAAATAAAGATGACTACGCTGTATTCAACTTTTTCGTCTGCCAATAATCTGTCAGTTTGTGATAAAGCTCTTTTTGAATTTTGATAGAAAGTTATTCAAACGTCGTGTGATATCTTGTTGAATAGAATAGACCACCCTTTCTTACCGATGTGTCGTAAAATGTGACTAAGGAAAATTGACCCGCCGTGTGGTATCCGGCTGAATAGAATAGACCACCCTCATTTCGTACCGAGGTGTCGTAAAAGGAGATTAAGGTAAGTTAACCCGCCGTGAGATATCTGGCTCAATAGAATAGACCACCCTCATTTCGTACCGAGGTGTCATAAAAGGCGACTAAGGTAAGTCAACCCGTCTTGCTGTATCCGGCTGAGAATATACCCCGATTATTTCTTACCGAGGTGTCGTAAAACGTAACTAAGGAAAGTCGATTCGACCGGTTGTAAAATATGTAACCAAATAATGTGACAACATGTTTATAACATGTGCCGTCCCTACTTAGAGTGGGATAAGGGCAGGAGGATGATGTTGTTGTTAATGTCCATTTGAAATTATCAGGAGTACCACCGTTATATTTTTAATGAACCAACACTAGATTGACACCACTAGGTGGGTCGTTTGACTGGCCCGTTGGCGTAGTGGGTAGTGACCATACCTTCAACTCCGCGGGTCGCGGGTTCAATTCCCGCCGAAGGACAACATGTTCTAAAAATGAATTTGATGGTCTTTGAGCATGGGTGTATATTTGTATTTAAGTATATATTTAAAAATATTTAAGGATATATTCACTAGTTGTCTGTCTACCTTAACACAAGTATTAAGTTACTTAGTTTGGGGACGGACGACCGTGTGCGTAAGTATCCCATATATTTTTTTTAAATCTTTTATTTTTTTAATTTTTTGGTAATCGTATTTATTTACCAGCTGTACATTACCTACAACACAAGTATAAAGTTACTTCTCTTGGGGGTGATGATCTTATACATTTATTTTATGCTTTTGCAATAGACTCAGTCCAATTACCTAGGAATAATGTACAAAGGCACACGTAAGGTATCCGTTCGGAGCTTATTAAGAGAAAGAAAACAATTCTCTAAAGCGGAAAATGAGCTCAAAGCGGGAGCGTACGGGGCGAGAAAATGCATTGAGTTGGAAAACTTCCACTAGGCTGGCTCATTCATTGGCTGTGCCGTTATTATAAAACAGATCGAAATTATATTTGTTCTAGAAAGTTCTTTAATACTTAACACACGCAGCAACAAATCAAATTAAAAAAAATATTCAAATGAACTTTTAAAGAAGTGCTTTTGAATCGTCAACTCTACTGCTGGTTCGGAAAGCTGTTCCTACCGAGAAAGCCAATAAGAAACTCGTTTGTTGCTCTTTTAAAAATATAATTCTTATTAATAGTTACATTTAGTCATTGCTGTCTTATTAAGGGTCGAACGCCGTGTGGTATCCGGCTGAATAGAATAGTATCACCCTCATTTCTTACCGAGGTGTCGTAAAAGGCGACTAAGGTAAGACGACCCGCCGTGTGGTATCCGGCTGAGTAGAATAGACCAACCTCATTTCTTACCGAGGTGTCGTAAAATACGACTAAGGTAAGTTGACGTCAGGTAGGCGGTCGGTCGTAAAAACGCAGCCAAATCATGTAACAACACGTTTATAACATGTTGTGCCAACCCCACTTAGAGTGGGATAAGGGCAGGAGGATGATGATCGAATTAAATTTGTTCTAGAAAGTTCTTTTATACTCAACACACGCATACTTTCTCCTGGATTCTTTCTGGTTCTACGTTGATAATTTCTGCTATATTTTTTTATGTCAGAAAAACCCATTATGGGTCGTCACCACCCAACGGGGACGAGCGTCGTGTATGTCGGACTCGCACCGACTAAAAACCTGACAGTGCTCCACCACGCTGCTGGTGGCGGGGACATGGTACCGTTGCACACATTGCCCCCATCCTCACCAGCAGCAACTCTGAACCCCACTGCTATATCATATAACTTGTGGTTACGATTATATTCTCTTCAACTGTATCATCATCTTCCTGCCCTAAACCTACTATAAGTAGGGTGAGCACATGTTATAAACGTTGTCACATAATTCGGCTAGGTAATTTACGACCGGCCGTTACCTGATGTCAACTTACCATAGTCGCCTCAGTAAGAAAGAGAGTGGTCTATTCTACTCAGACGGACACCACACGCGCGTCACTTAGTCGCCTTTTATGACACCTCGGTAAGAAAGAGGGTAGTCTATTCTACTCAGCTGGATAGGCTTAGCTCCAACCCTTCTCTTCAAAAACGGAGAGAGGAGGCCTATGCCGAGCAGTGAGATAGTAACTGGCCGTTACTTTACTTAACTAGGGTTTTATACGTAACTTCGCATAAGGGTGTAATTTGAAATAACATAGACAAAGCTATTATCAGGAAAAAATCAACATTTCTTTATATCTAAATAGCTATAAGAATATCCTTTTATTTATTTAACCTTTGAATCACAGAGAGATACTAATAAAAAGATTCTAACAAAAAGTCTACCAAAAATATGAGTAATGTAATGACACGGTTTACTTTGAAAAAGCAATGTTACTATGAAAAGGATCGTCAAGGGAATTTATAAGATAACAGATGTCTGATTGTACTGAAAGTTTTGTAGCATCTATAAAGTAACACAAAGCACTACACAGCACTTTTAACAATATCACTTTGAACTAAAGCATGAAAGTTCGGAAAAGAAATTAAAAGAATTTTTCGGAAAATAACACATTTTACCTATGACTTTTACTCCCTTGCTATATTTTAAGATATTATAATAAGCTGAGTTTAGTGTATATATATATATATATATATATATATATATATATATATATATATATATATATATATATATATATATATATATATATATATATATATATATATATATATATATATATATATATATATATATATATATATATATATATATATATATATATATATATATACTGATTAATTTCATCTTAACCCTGTTAGTTTTGAGTAAAATATAAAAACACAGTCATATGGAGAAGGCCTTTACTCGAGAGAGGTCCTAAATATAAATAACAAAAATGACATAAATAAATTTATTTTAAAAATTGTATTAATAATAAAAAAAATAATAGTAATTATAGAAATGTTTTGACATGAGAATATATGTAAAAAATGTATGTATATATTTAAGGAATTAATAAAGGCTATATTATTATTATTATAAAAAACACATGGAAAATATATATTAAGAAGTTTAAATCGACTAACAATCACAAAAGGCTAATCTTTGGATTATCATCCTTATCATCCTCCTGTCCTTATCCCACTCTAAGTGGAGTCGGCACAACATGTTATAAACATGTTGTCATATGATGTGGCTACGTATCTTACGACCTGCCTGCTTGACGTCAACTTACCTTAGTCGTATTTTAACACAATCGGTAGGGTGGTCTATTCTACTCAGTCGGATACCATAAGGCATGCGAATCGTAGAATTAAAGGTAGGATAAAGAAGGCAGTATTGTTTGCAACATAGTGGATTTTCCTATTAGCAGGTAAGTACCGGTTGCTTGGGCAGCTTTTCTACTGCTGGTGGAGTGGTTTGGAGATTTTAATTTACTGCTCCGACGCGGAAATACCGATTATATGTATCCCAAGAGTAGATAAATGAGGATTTTATTAAAATGCTTTCTTTGAACACATCATCATCCTCCTGCCCTTATCCCACTCTAAGTGCGGTCGGCACAAAATGTTATAAACATGCTGTCACATTATTTGGCTGCGTTTTTACGACCGCCCGCCTGCCTGACGTCAACTTACCTTAGTCGTATTTTACGACAGCTCGGTAAGAAAGTGGGTGGTCTATTCTACTAAACCGGATACCACACGGTGGGTCAACTTACCTTAGTCGCCTTTTACGACAACTCGGTAAGAAATGAGGTAAGTTTATTCTACTCCGCCAGATACCACACGGCGTGTCGACATACCTTAGTCGCCTTTAACGACACCTCGGTAAGAAAAGAGGGTGGTACTATTCTATTCAGCCGGATACCACACGGCACTTTCTTTGAACACATAGAAAGTTAAAATATTCTAAGTAGCTTTTAAATTACAGTGTGTGTGCGTGTCTATCTTTGTGCGTGTGTGTGCGAGGGTGCATGTGGTTGTGTGTACGTTGCTGCATTGCATTTTTTATTATTTTATAAAGTTAACAATGTATTATAAACTAGATTTTACCCGCAACTTTGTTCGTGCGGACTGTTGTCGTGTTATAGGTCGATAATGGATTTCCCTTTTAGGGATAAGTCCGCCTTTATACATGTGCTTTTTTAATTTTTCTTTCTCTTTTCTAAATATATGTATAAAAATAAATAAATAAATGGATGGCGCTTTTCAATGTCATCCTATTCGTGTAGAATTAAAGGATTTATATAGCCTATATGTTATACAGGTGTAGAAGGAATAATTGTGCCAAATTTCACCGATATTGTTTCAGCGGAATCGCCGTGAAAGAGTAACAAAATTACTTCCATACTCACAAACTTTCGCATTTATAATACTAGTAAGAAGTAAGAGATATTGCAAATGCAAACAAGTTTTAAAGTTTAAGTTGTTGGTATAATGTAATTAAATGATAACTTTATACCAATTTCCTATTATTATGTCAGCATTGGCTTAATCATTACCTAAAGAAATTAAATGGCTGTGACGAAGCCAAGATTTTAATACTATTAGTTACTTAATAAGCTTTTAATTGAAACGCCGCGATACGGAAAATATGCCGGTAGGACGGCGTCTTTCGTTAAATGGAAATTTTGCAAGTTAATCAGTTCTCATAAATATTAAAGGTGGAACGCGTTTTAAATCGAGGCAGTCCAACTCAATTATAGAGAATAAGTAAAGTACTGAAAATGACAACCTTTCTAGTAAAGCTATCTAGGTTTGTGATTTTGTCGATGTATATAATAGACAAAGTAGGAACCGACATAAGCTTGCGGCCCCTGCTTTGCGCCTTGAAAAAGTACGTAAGTCGTTTGTGGGTTTGGGTATAAGATTCTATAATAAAATTCCACAATCAATTTTAACTTTGCCATTACAGCAGTTTAAAAACACTATTAAGGAGAGACTGATACAGAAAGCCTACTATACTGTTGAGGATTATTTAGACTATAAAAATGCGTGGATATAAATATTGTTTGACCCTGTACAAGATAGAAACATTAAATGTAACTAGCATTAAGAATTGTATTTTTTAAAAAGAGCAACCGCCGAGTATCTTGCTGGCTCTTCTCGGTAGGAACAGCTTTCCGAACCAGCAGTAGAGTTGACGATTCAAAAGCACTTGTTTACAAGTTTATTTGAATAAATAATATTTTGAATTTGAATTTTGATTTGTCGTGGAGTCTATCTTATGATGATGCTTCGGTTGCGGGGCGAAACGATTATTGATAATGTGATAGTGAATGTGTGCATTGCTATTATTAATAATTTACGAAAAAATTACTCTTATATTCATTATCTTTTCTTCTCTTAATTTAAATGATCTAATCTTGTATGTATATATATAAATATATTTTCGGAATCTCGGAAACAGCTCCAACGATTTTCCTGAAATTCAGCATGTAGGGGTTTTAGGGGAGAAAATAATTAAATTTAATAAAAAATCGTTTATCCCTGTTTTTGGGCATTAAAAATATGGTATAAAGTATAATTGAAAGCAAAGATTTTTTTTAGCTGCAATAGCCGATGGGTAACAGGCAGATCGAAAATGTTCAAAGTCCGGGTTCGAATTTCAGATGTCATCCGCGCCTTCTTGCTTTTTATCTCAAAAAAAAATTATATCTTTTAAAGAATTATCGGCTCGGTCACCCAGGATCTATAATTTAATTTTGTTGGTAGCGTTAATGTGCTTCTTCTTCCTCCTACCCTTATCCCACTGTAAGTGGGGTCGGCACAACATTTGGCTACGTATTTTAGGACCGACCGCCAACTTCCCTTCATTCGTATTTTACGACACCTCGGTAAGAAAGAGGGTGGTCTATTCTATTCAACCGGATACCACACGGTCGGTCGACTTACCTTAGTCCTGATATGATAGTATCCTGATATGATAGTATGTCCTTAGTATGATACCTGGGTAAGAAATGAGGGTGGTCAATTCTACTCAGCCAGATAATGTGCATATGCTATGTATATAACCTAAATTCCCTCAGCAATCAGCATTCCTTTAGTAATAAAAAAATATTTGTTGTACGCAAAAGATAACCAAATTACCAATTACAAGTGAGAACGGAGTACCATCGACGTTATTAGCGGTTTTTGGGCTGGTTTGTTTAGGACTTTTAAACTCTCCAAGTATATTTTAATCCTTTATCCGAAAATTTTAATATAATAAACAAAATTTAAACATAACGAATTATTTGTATCGTTAAACAGACAGTAAATAAATACATTAATATTTTTGTAGTCTTACAAAAGGATTAAAAGTTAGCTGCAAAAATAAAAGATAAAAACAAAAATATACATTCTAAAAAACAATTATTAACTTACTCGAAAATACTAAGACGGTGCTTCAAATTAGTTTTAAATTAACATCAAACGTATAGCGAAATCTAAAAACATGCAAAGCATCATGGGATATCATTATGGAATTTGCTAATAATAATATAGAATAAAAATCAATCAAGGTTATAACTGTTAATGGACAACAGATAACTAATCCCAATGACATCTCTAGATGCTTTTATGAACATTAATCTATACATATTACAAAACAAAGTCCCTAAAATCTGTCTGTTTGTATGTGATCGATTTTGTCAAAATCTACTTAACTGATTTTTGTACGGTTTTTACTAAAAGATAGTGCGTTTCTTTCAGAAGGTTTAGGTTAATAATATAACCGTTTTATGTAATTTCTGTTAAAGAGATCGCGCGTTTGTAACAAAAATTCTCCTGCTGGGAGCTTTAGTCGCATACGCAGCATAAACCAGTGAAGAAACATTAAAGTTATGCACTACAGAATAGTAGATTTACGGAAAATGTCCGCAAAAGCATATCTCTATCTCTTATGGTTAACACAATAACTACTTTTGTGTTAAAAATTTCGATAAAAAAATTACGTTATTTCTGGTACTTTAAGAATAATATAAAGTGATTTATTTCATCATCATCTTCCTGCCCTTATCCCACTCTAAGTGGGGTCGGCACATCATGTTATAAACATGCTGTCACATGATTTGGCTGCGTTTTTACGACCGGTCGCCTGCCTGACGTCAACTTTCCTCAGTCGTATTTTACGACACCTCGGTAAGAAAGAGGGTGGTCTATTCTACTAAACCGAATACCACACGGTGGGTCAACATACATTAGTCGCCTTTTACGACACCTCGGTAAAAAATGAGGGTGGTCTATTCTACTCAGCCGGATACCACACGGCGGGTCGACTTACCTTAGTCGCCTTTTACGACACCTCGGTAAGAAATGAGAGTGGTACTATTATTCCTATTCAGCTGGATACCACACGACGTTATATAAATAAAAGTACTATCGTCTGGAAACTATACAAAAGAACGCCTAATAGAGGTGTCGAGTCGATGTTTAGAACAGGGTTAATCTTCTTATCGTGTTAATTTTACATGTACCAACATGTGTATTTCTAATTATTACCTGAATAACTAATACTATTTCTATAAATTTCTCATTCATTTCAATAGTAATAGCGTAATAAAATATTTTACAAGCAGGTAAGTTTTACTTTTAGCTTAGTAGAGTGTGTTATAGGCTGTAAAAGCAGTACTAAGATAATGTTTATAGCTCTAAAGGTGTGTACACATGTAATCTTTGCAGGGACCCAATAAACAGAATAATATTTAAAATTAACATGACTTAATCTTGTATGTATGTGTGTATATTTTCTGAATTTTGGAAACAGTTTCAACGATTTTCTAAAAACTTAGTAGGGCGAAAAATCGATCGATCGGTTTCATTAAAAAAAAAATAGTTTTTATCCCTGTTTTCGGGCTAAATTTTTAAAAAAATGTTAAAATACAAATATAAACAGAAGCATATTTTGCTGTTATTAATAAAGCTGTGATAGCTGAATGGGGAACGGGCGGACTAAAAAGTTAAAATACCTGGGCACAAATCCCACATGTCGCCGGCCTTTTTTTAATTTTTTTATTGCCTTTTTTGACTGTAACTTTTTTCTTTATATTTAAGCAATTATTACCGAGCAAAACTCTGTCACCCAAATACTTCTAATACTGTGAATTGATGTGAACGAAGAAAATAACTATTGATACTGACGGGCCTTTGTCAACCTGTGTAATTAGTGCGCGTTTTTTTAACCAACTCGATTGCGTTAGCGTAACTAATTTATTTGACGCTGCAACTGCGACATCTAGTGACTGCTGTATCAGCGCCATACAAGTTGACGTTACGCTAAAAGACTCGATTAGTTAAAAAATTCACAGTAAGTATACTGCACTATATACTATAGTATGAACACATATTATAGTGTATCATAGTATGGAAGCTGTGGTAGCCCAGTGGTAACACCGTGCGCCTCTTTCGAGGAGGTCTAGGGTTCAAACCCCGGGCAGGCACCAATGAGTTTTCTAGTAAAACTTATGTGTCTAATTGATAATTGCAATTTATCACACGCTTTTCGGTGAAGGAAAACATCGTGAGGTAACCTGCATATCTCTTGGGAATTCTGGAGATATGTGTAACCTACCAATCCGCATTGGAGCAGCGTGGTAGGTCTTAGCTCCAATCCTTCTCTCCAAAAAAAAAAAACGGAGAGAAGAGGCCTATGCCCAGCAGTGGGATAGTAACAGGCCGTTACTTACTTTTACTTTTTATAGTATGGAATTGGTTATCCCGAGACCTTCTGTGAGGATGAACAATAAGGTCAACCATTAGCGTGAAATTTGATGAAAAGATCAAGTGAAAGTTCACGAAACAATTAAACCACAGGTAAACTAAACTAATGGCCTGTTACTATCGTGCTCCTGGGCGAAGGCCTCCTCTCTCCGTTTATTGGAGAGAAAGAAAGCTAAGACCTACCACGCTGCTGCAATGCGGATTGGTAGGCTACACATATCCCTAGAATTATCAAAAAATACACAAGTATCCTCACGATGTTTTCCTTCATCGAAAGCATTTGATGAATTTAAATTATATATTAGATTCATTAGTTTCACCGCCGTGTGGTATCCAGCTGAATAGAATAGTACCACTCTCAATTCTTACCGAGGTGTCGTAAAAGGCGACTAAGGTAAGTCGAACCGCCGTGTGGTATCCGGCTGAGTAGAATAGACCACCCTCATTTTTTACCGAGGTGTCGTAAAATACGACTAAGGTAAGTTGACGTCAGTCAGGCGGCCGGTCGTAAAAACGCAGCCAAATCATGTAACAGCATGTTTATAACATGTTGTACCGATCCCCACTTAGAGTGGGATAAGAACAGGAGGATGATAATTAGATACATTAGTTTCAATAGAAAAACACATTGGTGGACGCCCGGGGTTTGAGTCTATGATAGAATGTAGAGAATCGCACGGTCTCTCCGCTGGGCTATCATAGCTTTACCACAAGTAACCCACGGTTGTTCGCGTTAATTCAGTAGGCTATAAAATCATGGCAAATATCTTTGTGAAAACACCCCAAGCGAACTCGTAACACTAAAACTCTAATGGCCGACCAAGCACCAGGTAATATATAAGAGAGCAGTAAAATTTATTGCCTGTAATTACTCAGCTTTGGTTTTATAAGTTAAATAAATTGGTATTCATATAAAAATATAAGCTGTAGATAATGCCAGTGTATTAGATACTGGAATTTTAAAATGGGAACTACAACAATACAACTATAACAAAATAATTGGAAATAGGTATTGTAAAATATAACTATTTTAACTATCTGTGCCCTCAGCTTCGCCCGCGTGGAAATCAACTTATCTGTTAGTAAAAACCGCACAAAAATCTGTTTAGTATATTTTGAGAAAATCGATCACAAACAGATATTGATTAATTTGATTATAAATTTAATGATTATAAATATTATACATACCACCACGCCGTGTGGTATCCGGCTGAATAGAATAGTACCACCCTCATTTCTTATCGAGGTTTCGTAAAAGGTGACTAAGGTAAATCAACCCACCTTGTGGTTTCCGGCTGAGTAGAATAGTACCACTCTCAATTCTTACCGAGGTGTCGTAAAAGGCAACTAAGGTAAGTTGACCCACCGTGTGGTATCCGGTTTAGTAGAATAGACCACCCTCTTTCTTACCGAGGTGTCGTAAAATACGACTGAGGTAAGTTGATGTCAGGCAGGCGACCGGTCGTAAAAACGCAGCCAAATCACATGTAACAGCATGTTTATAACATGTTGTGCCGACCCCACTTAGAGTGGGATAAGGGCAGGAAGATAATGAAATATTATATATACCAGTACGAGCTGGTAAATATCCGTAAGCGATTTTTCCTCCCCACGAAAAATAGGTCTAGGTCTAGATTGCATCTATGTCAACCTATTGTGACATGTTGTGAACGTGTTTTCTGTCAAGTCAAATATAATCAGGGCAAAAAATTTTGTGTGTTATATGACATTAATTATATTCAAATAAATCGCAGAGATTCGTTGATAATACTGGAATTTATTCATACCTTTGAATGTAAAATGTCTCGACGGCACGCAATGCCATACGTCTTTCTGACAACCCGCTTTACTATTGCTGTTTTACATTAAAGAAAGAAGAATAAAAGAAGTTTTTTCGGCTTCCTTACAATACAAATGCAATCTTTGTGAATTATTAGCAGTCGCCAGCGACTCCGCCCCCGTCTGTTAAGATTCTATGAGTGCATTTTAGTTGCATGTGAAAAACTGTTGAATATTTGCTAAACATGTTTAAGAAAGTATATTGAAAAGTAGCTTGCCAACGTTGTTTTGCCATATGACTTATGTGTAATACATGTTTTTGAATAAATATCACCGTTTACTTAGCACACGCATGGAAAGCTTTAAATTTTGCCGTTTTCGTAATATTTTTTTATTGCTGCTCCTCTCCTATTCATCTTAAAGTGATGTTATTATAGCACGACTAGCAATTGCCAGCGGCTACACTTGCGTGGAAAGAATAAAACCGTAAACTAGTAAATATTTTGATAACCATAAAATGGTAAAAGTGAGTTAACCTTAAAATCTAGACCAATGATTTCCATAGTGGTCTATATCGACCCCCAGGGGTCGCTTAAGAATTGCAAGGGGTTTACGTGGGCGAAAAAAAATTAAGGGTCTCTAAAATGAAAATGAGGGTCAATGGCCAGAAATTGTCCCATATATTTATTTATTTAAATTGCCAAATATGTATTATTAATATAATTTTGACATTAATTTTTTTTATAAATATAATATTATTATTAATATAAATAATACCATCGGTCTCAAACTGCTTTCACTCGATCTCGGAGCATTTGTGTTGACACATAAAACTGTGTTGTTATGTTTTATTTTTTCACACTATAGGTACTTCGCTACTGTTAGAAATTTAAGTATTTCATGGTAAATAGAAGGGGGTCTATCTAAAACTGAAAACATGACAAGGAGTCAACGATAGAAAAAAGTTTGGATACCTCTGATCTAACATATGCTGTTACCGACTTTTATTTAGAACTTTTAGAGGTGAAAAGTTTTGTAATACGTGCTTTTTTAATAACTTTCACCGTTCACTTAGCGCACGCAAGGAAAGCTTTAAATTTTGCCGTTTCCGTAATATTTTTTATTGTTGCTCCTCTCCTATTTATCTTAGCATGATGTTATATAGTCTATAGCCTTTCTCGATAAATGGACTATTTTACACTCAAAGAATTTTTAAATTGGTCCAGTAGTTCAAAAAATCAAAACAAACGAACTCTTCAGCTTTATATATTAGTATAGAGTACAGATTTTCGTATAAACTCAATAGTATATCTGAAAAAGTCCTTCCATTTTATACTATTTACTTGCGTTCCTAAGTCGTGTAACTTATAGGCGACACTTACTTTCTAATGTCACCATAAAACGCAATGTTAGCCCGTTACACCATTAAATAGGCTATTTAAGGGGGGATAAGGGGTTCTTAAGTTCTTGCTACCAATTGCAATAGCATCGCTTAAGCTACCAGTAGGACTTAACCATATAATTTGAAACAGATATACCATTTATGTCATCATTCTCCTGCCCTTATTCTACTCAAAGTGGGGTCGGCACAACATGTCATAAACATGTTGTCACATGATTTGGCTACGACCAGCCGCCCCTTGACGTCAACTTACCTTAGTCGTATTTTACGACACCTCTGTAAGTACGAATGTGGTCTATTCCACTCCATCAGATACCACACCGTGGATCAACTTACCTTAGTCACCTTTTACGACAGCTCGGTAAGAAATGAAGGTGCTCTATTCTACTCATCCGGATAGATGCCACGCGGCGGGTTGACTTACCTTAGTCGCCTTTTACGACATCTCGTTAATAAATAAGGGTGGTCTTTTCTACTTAGCTGGATACTACACGGTTCTTATATATCTAAATTTCAGTCTAAGAGTAAGTTAAATAACAAAATAATAATGCAAAAAATGCTAATATAATACAATCTAAATTTACAAGAATCCAGACTAAATGAAAAAGAAACAAAATAGCTGGGCGGCACCTATTTCCGAGAGGCTATTCCAAAGAACAAATTCATGGCCTATACAATATCCTTGTCAATTTATTCTATACAAACAGAGTTTCTATTATACTAAAACAATAAAGACAAAGGGTTCTTATAACAAAAACAATAAATAATGTATTTGAGTAATGGAAATCTTTACAATAGGAAATGAAATATGGTATAAATCTTTGCTCCCTATATTGACTGCCTTTCTATATAAAGATGTGAGCAGTATATTTAGATTGTATTATATAATATCAATATATGAATAATTTCAAATTATAAATTATCTATTCGTCAAATTTAAGTTTTAGTTATCTAGTATTAACAATGTCTTGTATCTTGTAACAATCTCTTGTAGAAATACTAAAGTTTGTAGGTATGGATGTATGTTTGTTACTCATTCACGGCGAATCCACAGAACCAATATCGATGAAATTTGGCACAATTGTTCTTTATACACCGGGGTAACATATAGGCTATAGAAATCCTGCTAATTCTACAGGTATAGGATGACATTGAAAAGCGCCATCTATTATCAATGTATCACACGGCAACACGCGAAAGAAGTCGCGGGTAAAAGCCAGTATCTAATGAAAGTTTCTTTGTTATCCAAGAAAAAACTCCCGCCGTGTGGTATCCGGCTGAATAGAATAGTTCCACCCTCTTTTCTTACCGAGGTGTCGTAAAAGGCGACTAAGGAAGTTGACTCACCGTGTGGTATCCGGTTGAGTACAATAGACAACCCTCTTTCATATCGAGGTGTCGTAAAATACGACTAAGGAAGTTGACTCACCGTGTGGTATCCGGTTAAGTAGAATAGACCACCCTCTTTCATATCGAGGTGTCGTAAAATACGACTAAGATAAGTTGACGTCAGGCAGGCGGCCGGTCGTAAAAACGCAGCCAAATCATGTGACAGCATGTTTATAACATGTTGTGCCGACCCCACATAGAGTGGGATAAGGGCAGAAGATGATGATCCAAGAAAAAAGTCATAGTAAACGTAATATATAAATGTGGTTAAAAAAATATACGGCAATACTTTAAAGATATATTACTAACGATATCTGAATATTTATTATGGATGTAGCTTGTGATTTATCCCTAATTACTGTTTTCGACAAGTAATCGACGCTCTTTGCCTCGGGTCACGATGCCAAAGGAAAAGATAATTTAGAATTAATTCATCGAATTAACAATCTGCCAATTTAATCAAATGCTTTTTGACATTTTGATAACATTGCCAATTAACTGCCATTCAAAACAAAAGAAAGAGAAATACAGCTGTAAGTGAAATGTGTGACGGCTGTATTGAATTTGATTGTATTATATATATGTATATATATATATATATATATATATATATATATATATATATATTATTTTGCCCGCAATATATATATATATATATATATATATATATATATATATATATATATATATATATATACATTTTTGCGGGCAAAATTGACCTAGTTAGGTCTTATTTTAAAAAAAATTTATCCCTGTTTTCGGGCACCGAAAATGCGCTAAAATGTTTAATAGAAAGCAAATAATATTTTAGCTGTCATTCGTAAAGTTGTGATAGCTTAGATAAATTGGACTATAGAAGTGAAAATACCTGTCATGAAGCCCCTGTTATTACCAACCTTTTTTTGCTTTTTTTCATTTTTTTACAAAAAAATTACCGAGCAAGGTTCGGTCACTAATTATAAAGTATAATACAATAATTATAGTATAGTATAATAAGTATAATTACAAAGCAGAATTTTATCACTTTCCTATATTTTATTTGAGAGGTTGATATTTGGTTTCCTTCAAAATTAAATTCATTGTTTCGCTTATTGTTTCAAGTTTCAACAAAAAATATATACGGTTTCGCAATCAATCGGCAATTTAGAAAGTCGTATACATTTCAAAATCTTTCTTTTGCTAAACAATCGTTTGTTCACTGATCTGTAAGCTCCAATTAAATGTTAACAGAATATTGGATATTCGATAGGGTAACTAGATTGTTTTTATTTCCAATAGCTAAATAAAATAAAATAAAAAGTTATAAGAGCATACTTTTTTAAACTTATGCGTATACTCGTTAATAAACTATTTGGTAGAATGGGATTAATTGAGTATATTAGTGATGAAATATGTGTGGTATCGGTAAGATAAGGAAAAAGTTTTCTCCTTATTTCATAAATAAATAATTTCATTAAAACTGTTCAAAGGGAATATCTATCTCGAATTTAGGTCAGTTGAGGTGTATGCTGCAAAAAGCTGTAATAGCCAAGCGGTGTGACCGTGCGACTCTTTGAGAGAGTCACGGGTTCAAACTCCGGTAGGCACCAACGAACTTTTCTATTAAAACTTATGTCCAATTGATAATTACAATTTATCACACGCTTTTCAGTGAAGGAACACATCGTGAGGAAACTTGCATATCTCTAGAGAAATCTGGGGAGATGTGTAACCTACCATCCGCATTGGAGACGCGTGGTAGGTCTTAGCTCCAACCCTTTCTCTCCAGGAATGGAGAGAGGAGGCTTATGCCCAGCAGTGGGATTGTAACAGGCCATTACTTTACTTTGAGATGTATGAGGATGGTATAAAAAATTAACGTATAAATTAAAAAAATTAATTTAATTATTTATTGTAAATAAAACAGAAAAGGTATAAAAGGGAGGGGAAAGTTTAAATATTTTACTTGTAGTTAAATAAACATACCCTAATCACGAAATAACATTCAAATATAGGGAAAATTGCGCTGAGCAAAATGGAATCTGAGGTGATGCGAGTAAATATTTGCACAAGTGTTTGATTGCAAAAGTGTGATGAGATAAATTCTTTACGACAGTGATCCTCAAACTGTCTGTAAAACCCACTTTAGGGAAAAATTTCGTCCCCAGACATCCTTCACCCAGTTTTAAAGCAAAAGTAGACTAATCAAACATTAATGGCTTGGTTTGAGTAATATTGTTTCATTAAAAAAATTAACACCAAATGCGTAATGATATTTAACGAAACATATTATTTTTTTATTACGGATTGGGCTTTCATCAACGTTAAGTAAAAGGTGAGTGTAATGTTACAATACTTGTAATGTTGTAGTATTTCTTACTGAGGTGCCGTAAAAGGTGTCTATGGTAAGTTGATCCACCGTGTGGTATCCGGCTGTGTAGAATAGACCACCTTCGTTACTTACCGAGGTGTACAAGGTGACTAAGCTAAGTTGACTTCAGGAACGCGGCTTGTCATGTAAAAACATGTTTAAAACATGGCCCGACCCCACTTAAACTCCCACTCATAAATTTACTTAATTATACACACCATGGGGGTTCGAACTCACGTAGTCCCTAGCAAGAGGCACGTACGTAATGATTATATCTTCATGCAGTGTTTTTCAACGGGGGCCCACGCTCCAAAAGGGGGATATTATTAATTTGATTATTCAAGGGGGGGGGGGACCTCGAATGAGTTTAACTCTTTCGATTTGGGCCATTTAAATACAATACTAGATTTCGGTGGCTAAATTGAACGAAAAAAGGAAATTCTTAAATAATTATTTGGTATTATTCGTTTGCATGCAAATGGAGAGACCTATGTCCAACATTGGACAGACACAGGTTGATGATGATGATGATTATTTGTTAGACGAGAAAATTGTGAGCAATTCATTTTTTTAGTATAAAAAATTGTTTTTTTTACATCTTACTTGGGGGGCATAAGAATTTTAAAGGGGTAAAGGTGGGCACAAAAAAGTTTGAGAGACTCTGTTCTAATGTTAACAGCTACTTATTCTTGATTTACTATACAAATCTAAATCAAATTTGCTATTTATAGCGAAAGGTCGATTAAACTTACTTTCGCCCTTTAATTGAAACCTTCTACGTAAACACGGCTCTTTTCAATTACACTTAATTGAAAGGAAGTACTTAATAGAGCCGAAATCTTCCTCAAGTATTTCACTTACAATTAACTAATTTATTAGTCTCATATGTTTCAATTGAGATTTCAGTTGAATGAAGAAATTATTCAAAAACTTTTGTATACTAAATTTATACCGCGGTTAACTCGGTGCAATGATTAATGTAAGATCTTTACGTTTAGGTTAACTACACATAAATACTGCACTACTGCATTTGACTGATTTTCCCCATAACGCGAAAACAAGCATCAATATGCGCGTAGTGCTTGAAAGACCCAGTTGTTTCCTTAAACATAACTTTATCCATACTAATCATTTTTATGTCCTTATCACACTTTTGTTCTTCCATTTTCTCATATCATTCGTCAACTCTGGTGCTAATCCTTTCATATACATGTCATACCAGAATTCTACCATCTCTTTTTCAGCCTCATATACTCGCAGAGTCACATTATCCATCCACATTCATATTTAACACTCATCACGTGGGCATGATTTGTATGGAACTTGCGTGAACAGGCGTGTCTAAACGTGTAATAGCGTTTTTATCGATATTGCACGTAAAAACACTTTTTTGCAAGATTTTACTTATTTATAGAGGTTCTGGAAGATGCTTTCCATATATCTCATTTTAACGGTGTCAGGCTTGCACTTTGTCATGATCTTGCTTGCTAGTAAGTGATTTAGTTTGAGATAAAAAATAAACTCAACTGGTATTCATATGACATTTTCAAAACAGCGTGAAGTTGGCAATGAGTTTTTCTATTTAAACTTTCTGTCTAATTGAAATTTTCAATTTATTCCAAGCTTTTTGGTAAAGGAAAACATTGTGAGAAAACCTGCATATCTCTATAAAATTCTGGAGACATGTGTAACCTATCAATCCACGTTAGAGCAGCGTGGTAGGTCTTAGCTTCAACATTTCTCTTCAAATAAAAAAACTGGTAAATATATGTATTATATACATATATAATTTTTAAATATATAATTTGATACATACATATATGTCGGAGAAGTGAAGATAATAATAGACTTGTTTAACTGCCGGACAGATGGTGTTACATCTGTCATCATTTGGGATACTTTAGCCGAATCATGGAGTCAGTAGTCAAGGTTGTCTAATAGCTGTCGCTTGTGATTCTGATATTTTTACGCATATGTACAACGCATGATAAGGTGGCGCTGGTAACAAAGCGACATGACAGATTAGACATCTGAGGCGCCGGGTGTGCGCACTGATTCTACGACGTGAAATATACATAACGCCGAAGTCGCTTACAATAGAAACCCGTCTAAATCCCCGACAAATATACAAAATTCGAAACTCGAAAAATCAACAATTGTTTAAAAAAATGTTGGTCTTCGGCGGGAATCGAACCCGTGACCCGCGGAGCTCAAGGCAGGGTCACTTCCAACTGCGCCAATGGGCTAGTCAAATAAAACAAGCTCACGCCTTAAAAAGACTTTTCAAATCTTTGCAAAAATATATTCTGAAACGAGTAAATTTCTCAAGTCAGTATATTAGAGAACATTTCAAAGGCACTTTGTTAGCACTCTGGTGTCGAGTCAAAGGGATTTTATATATGTTTATGTCTGACGTTATTCACAAGTTCGAATAACTCATACTTGCTAAAGAACTTCTAATTTGTTACTTTGTATTACTTCCATCACTTGTTTTCACATTTGTTTTCTAATCTGCTTTTAAAAGTACTTTGATGTTTTAATTAATTTTAGCGAAATTTATTAACGTAAAGCAAATTATGTATACATAATTTCTGGTTCATATTTTATTTAACTTCTCCATATTATTCAAATACCTTAAGTAAGTTTTATATTAACATTAATTTCCTTTACCTAGCCAAATAATTTAACAACATGGTTAATACATGTTGTGTTGACCCCACTTAGAGTGGGATAAGGGTAGGAGAATGATGATGAATTTACATATTTTATTATACCGAACTCTAATAGCCTTATTTTGTCTGGTTTGGATATAATACTAGCGATCAGGTATTCTTGCAGCATTTAATGCGGAATACCTCTTTTACCTTATCATGAGGGAACGTCATGGAGGTACTATTGTGGCTACTATACCATAGGCTGACCGTTTAACTCAGTCCTCGCATGTGGGCTATTAGGGCGCGGAGATAGAACGAAATAGGGGACTGAGGTAGGTGCGGGCGGTTACCTCTTTTGTACCTACGGGCGCTCGCCGCTCGTCACCCTTGTACCCTGCAGGCGAAGCTTAAGTTAAACGGTTAGCTTTTAAATCTCAACGACGCCTACGCATATTTATTTTACACTGCTTGCCCGTTCCACCAAGTGACGTTGGAAATATAAAATTAATTAATAGTAAAATATTTTTGTCATTAATTTTTGTGCAATGAAATTCCGCAAAGCCTACTTCTATAAATTATAAGTGCAATTGTTTCATTTCAGTTTATTGGCCGTTATATTTTATGATCAAGGAGTTAGGTGTTAACTGAGTAATTACATTTTAATTAAATCACAAGCGTTTTACGATCAGATGTTAAATCCTAAAGTTGCCTACAAACTGTTATAAAGTACCTATTAGCTGTTACTGTAACGTTTAAATTAATTGTTCCGATTGTTAAGTATTAGTCTACATTTATAAACGTTTTATTGACTTCAAGCTTTTAAACTTCCCTTAAGTAGAGGACGCCAACACGAGGAAATTAATTTGCCGTGATAAAACAATTTTAAACTCAAATATTAATAATTAATGTATAGAAACCGGCCATACCCACGTGTTATTTTATCGGATGAGCCCTACTTATTCGACTTAGCCCGCTGCGTAAAGAGCTCATGAATAAGAGCCCCGTATGAGCTTGAAACAAGTCGGGCTCATCCGATAAAATAACTCGAGAGTATAGCTGGTTTCTATACATTCATTATGAATAACACTCACGATAGTTTAAATTCAAATATTAAAGGTGTTATTTTGTGAACACACTTTTTGGATTCCTCATATTTAGTTAGCCCTAATTGATTTTACGACGTCATTGGTTGTCGTCGTTAACGGGCGATTGTCAAGAGAGCTAAGCCGTCACAGAAGTATCGCAAAGTATACTTAATGCAATGTCGAGGAACATATGGATATGAAAACCCATTATGGGGCATTACCACCCGACGTGGACGAGCGGCGGGTATGTCGGACTTGAACCGACTAAAAACCTGACAGTGCCACCACGTTGCCTCCACGCTGCTGGTGGCGGGGACAAGCTACCGTTGGACACACTGCCCCCATTCCCGCCAGCAGCGATCTCTGTACCCTAGCGAGCGCCACCTCCGGGTCGGGGCTGCTCTAAACAGTGGCCCCTACCTACGCTAATCGATGCAGCGGGAGCACCAGATGCATAGACCGCTTCGGGGACCTAACTCCAGCGAGCGTCCGATAAACCTCGTTTGGAACGCTTGGAGGTCCCAGCAAGGGTGCCATATCACGGACTTTTGCAAGTCGTCGACTCGATTTCCTGGATTCGATTTTCCGCATAACGTAACGTAACGCAGAAGGAGGCCATCGCTGCCCACGATTCCTCCCAGTTCACCATGGCATCCTAAAGATAAACCCTGAGGCCGTTTAATAGACAACGATCCACTATTACTACTTATTAGTCATTTATAGAATTAGGCGTTACTTTGAGGTGATCCATAATACAAAAATAATAATAAAATTATTTTATTTCTTATAAGCTTTGCGATTATGTCGTGGAGTCTATGTCCTAATGATGCTTCGGCTGCGGGGCGAAACTATTGTTGAGTTTATGATAGTAAACGTATGTAGTGCTTGTATGTGGTGGCGGTGGTGGAGGTTTGTGCATGTGTTTAAGCGAATCCTGCATGTATCAGGTATGAAAATGGATTGTCCACTCTACATTTAACATTATATATACATTTTCTATTTTACTTCATTGCGGCTTATAGCAAAATAATTTTATTATTACTTTTGTTCTTAATAGTCGATATTTGGATTCAGTTGAATTAATCGTGTTTACGACGAGACTTGAAATGATATTTTAGAAATTGAAATGAAATTGTATTGAAAACGAATGTCATACAATAATTTTGAGTCAATTGTTCGATGTAACTTTATATGTATCAAAACAAGTTCATATAATTTCCGTAGTGCCCGATCGTCACAACATATTATATCAACGCACTATTTAAAATAAAACCATAAAAAATCTGGTATATTTTGTCGATCACTGAACAACGTGAATATATTAAACAATGATGACTTTGCTAGTACGGTTTAAGTGTCAGAAGCCACTTTTAAAGGTTCTGGATTAATACAACCGCAAGGTAACGCGGGTCTCATTAGACGAATTACGTGCCAAAAATACTAATGTGTGAGTTTCGAAAGGCAAATTGCTTGGGTTACTTTTTGTTGGTATGTAAGATGTTATTTTAGCCAGAAACGTGCACGTCACCTTGTTTTAGATAATTAAGGGGCGACATTTTGTAAGTACATTCTAGAAGAACCGCTTCGCCATTATCTTACCAGTAAGTATAGCCGTGATTTATCTCATAGCACGAGTATGATTTAATTTGAAAGAAAAACTGTAATTTTTGCTTTTATTCGACAACGTAAAAAGATCTCATTGGGCTTTCAGTGGGGTCGGCAAAACATGTTATAAACATATTGTCACATGATTTGCCTAACATCAACTTAAGTTAGTTGCTTTTTACGACACCTCGGTAAGAAATGAGACAAAATAGGAACTGACATAGGCTTGCGGCTCCTGCTTTGCGCCTTGCAAAATTACGTAAGCCATTTGTGGGTTTGGGTATAAGATTCTATAATAAAATTCCGCAATCAATTTTAGCTATACCATCACAGTTTAAAAACACTATTAAAGAGAAGCTGATACAAAAAGCCTATTATATTGTTGAGGATTATTTAGATGATAAGAATGCGTGGATACAGATATTGTTCGACCCTGTACAAGAAAGAAACGTCTAAATGTAACTAGTTATAAGTATAACTTATATAAAGTATAAGTATAAATTATATCTAAAGAGCAACCGCGAAGCTTCTTGCTGGCTCTTCTCAGTAGGAACAGCTTTCCGAACCAGCAGTAGAGTTGATTCAAAAGCACTTGCTTACAAGTTTATTTGAATAAAGAATATTTTGAATATCCCTTTCATAGGGTCATAAAATATAAGTATTGGAACCAATAAAAAGAAGTCAATAAAGTTCCTCAAATAGGAAACACAATAATATTATTTGTAGGGCGATTTTTGTCCTGAGGCGCCTCTCAGGAATATTATTTCCGGTCGGTCGCATCTAACGGCGAGTATTTGCGAGCATAATAAAGTAGCCGAGATCCAATGGCCTATCGATTTTTTATATCGCGCTATGGAAATAGCCATTAACCGAACGGTGAAAACTTCCGACCCTCAAAGAACTTTTTTCCAAGCTATTATGAAAAAACTTTATCATCATTCTCCTGCCCTTATCCCACTCTAAGTGGGGTACAATATGTTACAAACATGTTGTCGCGTGATTTGGCTAGTTTACAACCAGCCTTCCCATATCTCAATTTACCTTAGTCTTTTAAGAGACCGCGGTAAGAAAGATGGCAATATATACCCAGCTGGATACCACATGGAAGTCAACTTACCTTAGTCGCCTTTTACGACACCTCGGAAGAAATGAGGGTGGTCTATTCTAATCAGCCGTATTACCACACGGCGGGTCAACATACCTTAGTCGCCTTTTACGAAGCCTTGGTAAGAAAGCGGGTGGTCTATTCTATTCAGCCAGATACTAACTTACCTAACTCGCCTTTTACGTCCCCTTGCTAAGAAATAAGGGTGCTCTATTCAACTCAGCACACCACCACATAGATACCACACGACGGGGCAACTTAACTTAGTCACCTTTTACGACACCTTGCTAAAAAATGAGGGTGGTCTATTCTATATAGCCGGATACCACACAGCGGTATTATGAAAAAAACTTAAGTATTTTTTTTATATATACAGCAAAAATATACAAGTTATATCTATCTTAATTTACTTACATGCTAGGACTATACAAATCATGCCCACGTGGAATGGTCCCAAGAATGCTGGTAGCGTTTATGCGCAGGATCGCTAAAATTAATTAATATTTATATATTGTTATGGTAAAGAAAACATATTAAGTAAACTCACATGCACGCGATTCGTTTTATTCAGAGTTAAACTTTGTCACTTTGGAAATGACATGACATTAATGGAGTTTTATCAAAGCTTTAAATTTTAATCGAAGTTAAGACGCTACAGCACACGTATCGAGGGAAACTTTTATTGGTAAAGTTATTAATTTACTCGCTTTGACGTTATCGAATGGAACAGAAAGCATCAATGTTAATCGATGCGTTAAAGTGACGACATGTGATGTATATAACGATTTTATGCTTCGTAACGAAAGTCCTAAGTTTTATAGGTCATCTATACTAATATATAAAGCTGAAGAGTTTGTTTGTTTGTATTTGATTGTTTGAACATGCTACCAATTTTTTAATTAATTAAATTAAATTATTATTCATTATACTATATTACAAGTACTGTTACTTATACTTTACTATTTATTATAGCGTATAAATTACAAGTTAAGCTTTAAAGTTAACAAATAATGGAAACAGGGGCCAACAAAGAATTTATTGTACGGAAACCATCAGCCCTGTTAAAAATGTATCTATACTAATATATAAATTTGAAGAGTTTGTTTGATTATTTGAACGCACTTATCTCAGGAACTACTGGACTAATTTAAAAATTCTGTCAGTGCAAGATAGTCCATTTATTGACGAAGGCTATAGGCTATAATGTCACGCTAAAATAAATAGGATACGAGCAACATTAAAAAATATAACGAGAACGGCACAATTTAAAGCTTTCCTTAGAGTGCGCTAAGTAAACGATGAATGTTATTCAAAAATCATGTATTACAAAATTGGTCCCCTCTAAAAGTTCTAAATAAAAGTCCGCGACAGCATATGTTTAGCATTTGAGGTTAAGCCACTTTAACAATTTTTATGGTTATTAAAATACTATATTACGGTTTTAATATACCCACGCGGGCGGAGCCGCTGGCGATTGCTAGTTATATAAAAAGGAGAAATTAACTTTATATAACATTAACAGTTACACAAATAGTGAAGTTTTGCAATCAAATTGCCTTATGTAAGTCATGTAAGCTTGTATGAAACTTCTCTGAAATTTCGAAACCCGAACAATTAAGCTCTGTTAACAAGGAATTTGTATGGTTATTTCGAAGTTGGTAATTAGATACGTGCTTAGTGACTTACATGGTCCTAATAGCATAATAGTAGATTATGATACTGTTGCGTAATAAGGGTTATTTTATAGTATCACACGAGTGTTAAGGACCTAGTTATGTACAGTGTCATACACTACTTTATCTACTCTCATACTATAATACGTAAAACAATATTGTAAATAAAACGCTGACTATAACAACAAATTTATTTTTAAATGTCAAATGTTAGCGACAAGGCGCAAACATCGATTGTTCATGCGTGTTGCGTCGCCGCGGACTCGTTCATTGAAACCTTTTTTTTTTAAGGTAGAAGTTTAACCTCCTTGGTCCGGCTGAAGGTTATACAGGTGTATTGCTATGATTAAAAAGTTATATTTTGATACAGGTGTCCATTCAAGACCTGTATCGTAATAAAGCTTTTTCATTTTTTATTTTTGGCCTGCACGTAATGTTTGTCATAAGAATTTTGGTTTCAGTTTTATAAACTTTGTATTATACCATCAGAGTAGATAAAGATCTTAAATGGGCCGGAACATAACAAATTTGCGTGTGTGTGACTTGCTGATGTTTTATATATTACTGGTACTGTAGAATATAGCTGTGTCTCGTTCGCCCGCATAGAAATCAGTGTATTAAAAAGTTCTTTAAAAAGTTCCCGACTCCACAAAAATTCTAGGTTAAAAAGTAGGCGATATTTTGCATCACATCTTCCTCTATTTTCCGGTGATAATTCCATCTGAATCAGTTCAGCCACTTCCAAGAATATGCTTATAACCAAAACGTTTCTCAAGAATTGTATTAACTTTTAGTGAGCACCGAACTAAAATCCATTCAGTAGACTTTGAGGGAATGGAAAGGGAAGGGAAAGGAAAAGGATCACATACTAACAGGCTTTCGGGGACTTTGTTTTATAATATCACTAGCTGTGCCGGCAGCTTTGCCCACGTGAAAATCAATCTGTCACAACGTTTTGCCTATTTCAATTAACATAAAACCGTAATGAACTATTAATTTAAACTTTCCGGAAGGAATTTTTAACGGTTTTCACTTAAAGGTAGTGCAACTACCGAACCGAACTTGAAAACCGTTAAAAATCCGTTCAGTAGATTTTGAGAAAATCAATCAGACAGCTTTTGGCGACTTTGTATTATAATAATACATCTAAAAATATGAAATATATACATAAGAATAAATTATAAAAAAATAAACATTACAAGTATAATAACCAGTAACAAATAATGTTATATAATATAGATATGACGAAATGACTATAAAAAATAATTAAAGCTCCTAAAAATAAATAATAAATAATATCTCATAGTATCATAAGACAGTGGTAGAATTTTCTTTATCTTAATGCTATTATGTCCCTAATGGGTTTCTGGACGGAAGACCGTACGCGCTTGATGTAAAAACAATAGCGCGCCATATGGCATACAATTTGCTAGCAGTACTTAGAGACATACCGTACATACGAATACTATACAATCTACGAATACAAAAGTAATAATAAAATTATTTTGCTATAATCCGCGATTAAGTAAAATAGAAAATATATATAATGCTAAATGTAGAGTGGACAATCGGCTATCGTACCTGATACATGCAGGATTCGTAAAAAACACATGCACAAACCATTGCGATTTTGGTCGTGGAGTCTATCTCCTGATGATGCTTCGGTTGCAGGGCGAAACGATTGTTGAGTTTGTAATAGTGAACGTATATAGTGCTTGTATATTGTGGTGGCGGTGGTGGAGGTTTGTGCATGTGTTTTTTACGAATCCTGCATGTATCAGCATGATAACCGATTGTCCACTCTACATTTAGCATTATATATATTTTCTAATTTACTTCATTGCGGATTATAGCAAAATAATTTTATTATTATTTTTGTATTATGGATCTCCGCAAAGTAACGCCTAATTCTATAAATTACGTAATACAAAGTTAATATTATATTATACAGTGCTAGCTTTACAACTTCGCCGCAACTTCGTTTACGTGGACTGCTGTCGACGTTGATAATAGATGGCGCTTTTCATCCTAGTCCTGTTGAATTAACAGGATTTCTATAGCTTATATGTTACCGCGGTGTATAAGGAATAATTGTGCCAAATTTCATCAATCTTGGTTCAGCGGCTTCGCCGTGAAAGAGTAACGAACATACATCCATACTCACAAAATTTCGCATTTATAATATTACTAGGATTTCCTCCTAGACGAGGGGAACAGTTCATAAATAACTGTTTTAAAATTATAGTCATAGTTCTTATCTTCCGCAATTAATTTCAGCTTTGCCATTACAGCTGTTTAAAAACACTGTTAAAAACAAGCTGATACAGAAAACCTACTATACTGTTGAAGATTACTTAGAAGATAAGAATGTGTGGATAAAGCTCTCTTTGAACCTGTACAAGACAGTAACGACTAAATGTAACGACGAACCAGCAGTAAAGTTGACGATTCAAAAGCACTTGTTTACAAGTTTATTTGAATAAAGAATATTTTGAATTTTAATATTTTAGATATAGCCTTATATAGGAATAATCGCACTACTCGCATAGTCTCACCGTTCGCTAATCACGGCTGTCATGTAGCATAGGAGCCAAAAAAGAAACATACATCGGTATTGGCATTTGATGGGCACATATGACCAAAAGCTTGCACCAGACGGCCAATCACGTTCGACGTCCGATAAGCGTTTTGCGTTCCCCTCGACACGTATTGACCGTAAAAAAATTCATTTCGGTATTCTTTTAGAAATTAGGAATGTAATAAAAACTTTAGTTACTATTGTACTTCGATTTATGGCGATTTCTAGTTCTGGAGTTTTTCACTACTACTGCTACTGATCGATAACGTGAACAAGGAGAAGAAGCGAAAAAAAGAAAGAAAGAAGCAAGTCCAAAGTATTAGTGTCGCGCATTTCACGTTGCGCTGTACGTGTCGCAAATCCACGTCACGCAGTTAACGTCGCGCAATATATGCTATAAAGTCCGTGTTACACAGTCCACGTCGCACTGTATATATCGCAAAGTCCGTGTCGCGGGGTATATGTCGCAAAATTCGTGTCACGCAGTACATATCGCAAAGTCCGTATCGCACGGTATATGTCGCAAAATCCGTGTCACGCAGTGCATTTCGCAAAGTCCGTATCGCACAGTTCACATCACGCAGTACATGTCGCAAAGTCCGTGTCGCGCAGTTCACACCATGCAGTGCATGTGGCACAGTCAACGTCGCACAGTATATATCGCAAAATCCGTGTCACGCAGTACATATAGCAAAGTCCGTGTCGCGAAGTTCACATCACGCAGTACATGTCGCATAGTCCACGTCGCATAGTATATATCACAAAATCCGTGTCACGCAGTACATATCGCAAAGTCCGTGTCGCGAAGTTCACATCACGCAGTACATGTCGCACAGTATATATCGCAAAATCCGTGTCACGCAGTTCATATCGCAAAGTCCGTGTCGCGAAGTTCACATCACGCAGTACATGTCGCACAGTATATATCGCAAAATCCGTGTCACGCAGTTCATATCGTAAAGTCCGTGTCGCGAAGTTCACATCACGCAGTACATGTTGCACAGTCCACGTCGCACAGTATATATCGCAAAATCCGTGTCACGCAGTACATATCGCAAAGTCCGTGTCGTGAAGTTCACATCACGCAGTACATGTCGCACAGTCCACGTCGCATAGTATATTTAAATCGCAAAATCCGTGTCACGCAGTACATATCGCAAAGTCCGTGTCGCGAAGTTCGCATCACGCAGTACATGTCGCACAGTCCATGTCGCACGGTATATATCGCAAAATCCGTGTCACGCAGTACATATCGCAAAGGCCGTGTCGCGCAATCCGTATCGCAATATCGGTTACTTCTAAATAAAGAACTAGATTAAACAGTGTTTTTGTCCAATCCTCATCTCGTTACAATACATTGCAATACCCGTAAATGTTTACGACCCGAACAACTGTTATTGCTCCAGAAGCAATCATTACTGGATCAGAAAGGCATAAATGAGATACTGTATTTTACACCAATGTATAGTAAAAGTAGAATACATAATGAAATAAATAATCTATCTATACTAATATATAAAACTGAAGAGTTTGTTTGTTTGATTCTTTGAACGCGCTAATCTCAGGAACTACTAGACCCATTTGAAAAATTCTTTGAGTGTAAGATAGTCCATTTATCGAGGAAGGCTATAGGCTATATAACATCACGCTAAGATGAATAACAAATTATGCGAAAACGGCAAAATTTAAAGCTTTCCTTGCGTGCGCTTAGTAAACGGTGAAAATTATTGAAAAATCTCTTATAATTAAGTCACGATAACTACTTTTATATTCAAAATTTCAATTTAAGAAAAAAATTGTGACACCGATTTCCATGCAGGCCAAAATGCTGGTACACCTAGTAATAGATATATGGTAAATGGTAAACAGTCAGCCGTCTCCAAAGTAAGTAACTTAATATATAGTGTATTTATAGTGTTATGTGTGACAGACAACTGGTATATGTATATATCTTATATCCTATCTTGCCATAAGTATTTTGGATTGGCCATCATCCTACGCTGTATTTTTTGATGGTCAAGACAATTCAGTAGCCGTGTGGTATAGGTATGAGTAGAATAGACCGCCCTCATTTCTTGCTGAGGTGTCGTAAAAGGCAACTAAGGTAAATTGACCCACCGCGTGGTATGCGGTTGAGTAGAATAGACCATCCTTTTTCTTACCGAGGTGTCGTAAAATACGAGTAAGGTAAATCGACGTCAGACAGGCCGATCATAAAATACCAAGTCAAATCATGTGTCATGTTTTTAACATGTTGCATCGACGCCACTTACAGTGATATAAGGGCAGGAGAATGGTAAAGACAATTTAGTCAAAAATCACGTTCTTTTGTCAGTAACATTTTAGCGAGCAAATTGTTCGTATTAAATATGAAAGTGGATACCCCTGACCGTCATAAACCACGGAGAAGCACATCAAACCGTCAGAGAAATGAAAAATTGCATCTTTTACACCCTTTACATAGTTTGCTGGACTTGTACGTCGTAAATCCTTAAGAACTTTATCTTGTCATAAAATAGGATAGCGAATAAGTTTGCTAATATCATCTCGCATCGTTTTATGGTTTTCTGGATTTGTGAATTCTATCTCTTGAAGATTGTTCATTGGTGTATCATGCGTTGAATGTTCTTAAAGTTTAATGTGACCCATTGGCCATGATAGTAGGCAGTAAACTGCCTTAACCTGTATGGGCCGCAAGTATGATTTTCGTCCATAGCCAAGATTTTCTATAACAAAGAAATTTTAGGTTCCTCGATATAGGCTGGCTGTATTTATGTATTTAATTGAATATTATATTCTTATTCAAATTCAAAATATTTCCTATTCCGGCAGGAACATACAATAGACTTTTAACTCGTAATGTGTTAAAGGAAGCGACCACTTATTCGGAAGGTAGCTCCTACCAAGAAGAACCAGCAAAAACCCGATATAATTATTTGATATAACCCGATATAACAATTCAAACTTGTTAAACAAAGATTCATCTTAATGGAATGCATCTAATTAACGTATAGAAACCGGCTATACTCACGTCTTATTTATCGGGTGAGCCCGACTAGTTTCAAGCCCATTCCATACATCCTACTAATATTATAAATGCGAAAGTTTGTGAGTATGGATCTATGTCTGTTACTTTTTCACGGCGAATCCGCTGAACTAATATCGACGATATTCGTCGCAATTATTCCTTATACACCGGAATAGCAAATAGGCTATACAAATCCTGTTAATTCTACAGGAAAAGGATGTCACTAAAAAGCGTCATCAACTTATCACGCGACAACAAATTTATTTATTTTATTTTATTTATTTATTTATTACACACACAGAATACAAATTATATACAAAAATACAAAATTTTTATGACTATATCTAACTAAAAAATAATAAATTTAATCCACACTAAGGTAAAACCTGTGCCGTGGATTTGAGTTACAAAAAAAAAAAAAATTTAATTTAAAAAATTTATTAGTAAACTATATTAATGTGTGTGTTTGTTTATTTGTTGTGTGAATGAGTTGTGTGTGGGTATTTGTGAGTGAGTTGTGTGTAGGTGTGTGTGAGTGCATTGTGTGTGGAGAGAGTGTCCTAGAGGTGAGAAAGCGTAGAGATGTGCTGCCATAAGCTTATTTCTGAATAGTAAGTAAACTTTCAGTATCTTCGTATGATTTATTCTGTAGTAATTTTATTATGATTGTTTTACATTTAGATTTTGGTAAGTTAATAATATCAATGTATGCTGATATCCTGTTGTATAGAAAAGGACACAAAAAACAGGAGAATTTTTGAGCAAATGCTGTGCCAAAAACAAGTATTTCACATAATCTATCTTTTCTTCTCTTTTCAAAAACATTTTGCAAAACTTGTACATAATTTATTCTTTTATGTTGTAATCACGCGAAGGAAGGCGCGGGTAAAAAGCTAGTTATAAAACTAAACTAGACTAACTATATACTTAACTAGTTTAACTAACTGTTAAACTAGTTTAGTATATAGCTATAAATACTACTCACGATAGTTTAAATTCGAAAGCATCTTTGTAGTAATTCGATATAAATATAGCCTATCGATATTTAATATCAAGGACACAATATATCATTTAGATATAACACTATTGCGTTATTGGTTAAGGACGGAACACATGTGTCCGAAACTTTTGCGGTTGTCCACATATCTCTACAATACACAATGAAACCACAACTATTCCAGGATGCCCGCTCGGGGAATAGAGGTCACTTCCCATCTGTTATTACGTTTATATTAACCTAACAATCATGTTAAACAGCTCTGACCCTATTTTTTCTAATATTTTAAAAAAATTTACTGATAGTAAAGTAGCTTTTACCCGCGATTTCGTAGAAGTAGGGGGTCCTCTCACTCGCCCGAAGACGGGTGTGGTACGGGCTTTGAGGCGTACCTCCTTACCCGGGCCATTCCTCGCAGGCCTTACGCCTGGTTGTTTATTTAGGCCTGATGGCCTAGGCTCTGGCCTAATGGCTTGAGCCTGAGGGAGATAGGTCGTTGTAGTTTGTTTTTGAACGAAGGAAGCGATGTGTTCTCTTCGTTCTCGTCGTGGGCGTCGTATCCGTGCGGTGTCTAATCCGGGGGTGTTGTCTGTCCAGTGGGGGGGTCTAGTCCTGGTTCGCGTCGTCCTGTTCGTCGCTGAATTCCGCATCTAGCGGTGCAGGCGACCGCAGTAGCTCGCGAGGTAGTGGACGTCCCTCAGGTGGACGGGCGTGCAGCGGGGCTATACCGTGGAGGTGTACGTACGCGCTGCGATCTGCTCGCGCTAACATTCGGCGCGCAAGTATTCGGACGAATTCCTCCACGGTCGGCGTCCTGGTGTCCCGGTGCAGAACGTCATTCCGCACGTACCTCGGAGCTCCTAGTATCAATCGTAGGCAGCGATTCTGCTGAATCTGGAGTCTTCGCCTCTGGTACGCCGAACACAGTGCGTACCAGGCGGGTGCCGCATACGTCAAGCGCGAGCGAACGTAGGCACCGTAGACTCTCAGCTTGGTCTTCGTTGACAGGCGGGATGTAAACAGGGAGTGAAGCTTCGACCTGGCAGCCGCGGCCTGGCCCAACGCACGGTTAACCGTGGATACCATTCGCAGGCTGCGGTCGATGTCACATCCCAGGAACCGAACTGAGGTCTTCCACTCTACGATTTCGTTCACGTAGACTGTTGTTATGTGATAGTTCGATAATAGATGGCGCTTTTCAATGTCATCCTATTCCTGTAGAATTAACAGAATTTCTATAGCGTACATGTTATTCAGGTGTACAAGGAATAATCGTGCCAAATGTCATCGATATTGGTTCAGCGGATGTATCAAAACCGGCTATAATTATTATATCGGGTGAGCCCGACTAGTTTCAAGCCCATACGGAGTTCGTATAAATGAGCTTTCAATAATGGAAATAAAGGTGGTAATAAATATTTTTGTTTATTTATCTATCTTTAATATTTGAATGGGGTAATCTTGAATGTATATATAAATATATTTATATGGTTTTGGAGGAGAAAAATCGATTAAGCTAGCTAGCAACTCAGAATAAAATTCTATTTACGCGGTAAAACTTTGTGACTGATTTCGAAAAAAATTCCAAAAAAAATCGGAGACATTAATATGTGATGAGATATGAAGCCTCGTAAAAAGCCGGTTAAAATGACCCCATTCAAGCCATGAGGCAGACAGTTTGGCCGGTAAGAGGTCAGACAGATGGCTCTTGTAGAAATATACTCATAAAATCAATTTCTTGGTGCCCCAATTTTTATCTTTCCAATATCGAATTTATTGCTTACGTTTAATAAGCAATCAATTTTGTAGGTATTATGGAATACTATTTTACAAAAATAATGGTAGAACTATTTTGTATGTTGTATTCGGCTGAGTAGAATATACCACCCCCATCAACCTACCAAGGTGTCGTAATAGGCGGTTAAGATAAGTTGACCCACCGTGTGGTATCCGGCTGAGTAGAATAGACCACACTAATTTCTTACCGAGCTGTCGTAATAAGCGACTAAAATATGTCGACCCGCCATGTGGTATCCAGCTGAGTAAAATAGACCACCCTCATTTCTTACCGAAGTGTCGTAATAAGCGACTAAGGTAAGTAGACACGCCGTATGGTATCCGTATAAGTAGAATAGACCACCCTCATTTTCTTACCGAGGTGTTGTAATAAGTGACTAAGTTAATTCGACTCACCGTGTGGTATCCGGCTGAGTAGAATAGACCACCCCCATTACCTACCGAGCTGTCGTAATAAGCGACTAAGATAAGTTGACCCGCCGCGTGGTATCCGGCTAAGTAGAATAGACCACCCTCATTTCTTACCGTGGTGTCGTAATAAGCGACTAAGGTAAGTCGACCCGCTGTGTGGTATCCGGCTAAGTAGAAAAGACCCCCTCTTTCTTACCGAGGTGTTGTAAAATACAACTAAGGTAAGTTGACGTCAAGCAGGCGGCAGGTCGTAAAATACGTAGCCAAATCATGTGACAACATGTTTATAACATGTTGTGCCACTCAGAGTGGTATAAGGGCAGAAGAATGAAGAATGATTGAATTATTTATCTATAATCCTCGTTTGCTACACGTAACGATAAATCAAAGAAAAATAATTTATATTATAGAAGTAGGTCGTTACTTAGTACTCCAAAGTACGGAAATCCGCGGCAAAATCGTAATGCATTACCATTTTGTCGTGTTACACTCATCTATACTAATATATAAAGAAGAAGAGTTTGTTTGTTTGTTTGATAATCCCAGGAACAACTGGAACGATTTGAATAGTTATTTCAGTGTAAGTCCATTTATCGAGGAAGTCTATAGGCTATATAACATCACGCTAAGATGAATAGGAGAGGAGCAGCAATAAAATATATTACAAAACGGCAAAATTTAAAGCTTTCCTTGCGTGCGTTAAGTAAACGGTGAAAGTTATTCAAAAATCATGTATTACAAAACTGTTCACCTCTAAAAGTTCTAAATAAAAATCCGCAAAGCATATTTTTACAATCTACAGTCAGTCCAGCTTTTAAGGTTAACCCGCTATAACCATTTTTATAGTTTTCAAATTATTATATTACGGTTTTAATCTTTCCACGCGATTGCTAGTGCTCGCCGTGTGGTATCCGGCGGAATAGAATAGTACCACCCTCATTTCTTACCGAGGTGTCGTAAAAGGCGACTAAGGTAAGTCGACCCGCCGTGTGGTATCCGGTTTAGTAGAAAAGACCACCCTCTTTCTTACCGAGGTGTCGTAAAATACGACAGAGGTAAGTTGACGTCAGGCAGGCGGCCGGTCGTAAAAACACTGCCAAATCATGTGACAGCATGTTTGTAACATGTTGTGCCAACCCCACTTAGAGTGGGATAAGGGCAGGAAGATGATGACGCGATTGCTAGTGCATTATATTTTTGCGATACCCATAAGGGATTTTTCCTGTATAAAAAAACGGTCTAACAGTCTAAGTAAGTAAGTAACGGCCTGTTACTATCCCACTGCTGGGCCTATGCCCAGCAATGGAGAGAGGAGGCCTATGCCTTCTCTCTCCATTTTTGGAGAGAAGGGTTGGAGCTAAGACCTACCACGCTGCTCCAATGTGGATTGGTAGGTTACACATATCCCTAGGATTCTCTAGAGATATGCAGGTTTCCTCACGATATTTTCCGTCACCGAAAAGCGTGTGATAAATTGCAATTATCAATTAGACACATAAGTTTTAATAGAAAAACTCATTGGTGTCTGCCGGGGTTTGAACCCATGATTGTCTCTAGAGATTCACACGGTCGCACCGCTAGGCCATAACAGTTTAGCAGGTACAATTTTGGTAACAGTACTTGTTTTCATTTTGTCACAGTTTCGTTAAATATACCTACAGTATTAAAATTCAGTAAACCTCACAAAGCGTATATATTACTGCGACCCTAAGTTGTAGTGTATGCAAAACTCTTTAGTTTTTTAAATGTTTTTCCCTTTGAACTGCTCGTTAGGCCCACCGCACTTCATTTACATTTCAATACAGTTTCGTAGCTTGCATTCATTGCATTCACGCCATCAAATCCGGTTTTGTAAAGCACTCTCCCGATTTCTTATTATAAGGATGAAATATCAAAGTAAAGGAATAACTTGGCTGTTATATTAAAAGTAAATTATTTATATTTAAATTTAATTATACTATAAAAAAGAACGCCTTGTGGTATCCGGCTGAATAGAATAGTACCACCCTCTTTTCTTACCGAGGTGTCGTAAAAGGCGACTAAGGTAAGTCGACCCGCCGTGTGGTATCCGGCTGAGTAGAATAGACCACCCTCTTTCTTATCGAGGTGTCGTAACGACTAAGATAAGTTGACGTCGATTATATCTGAATTTTGTCACTTAGGGCTCTCATATATAAAATGTTTCTAACCCCTACACTCGAGAGTTTATGATATGTGTAACCTACCAATCAAGATAAATACAGCGTGCTAGGTTCAAACTGCAATCACTTTACCAAGGGAAGAGGACGCTTTTGCTCCAATAAAGTAGTAATAGACTATTTTACTTCTTTTTTCTTACTTGTAGTTAAATTGATAGAGAACGATATACCAAATAGCGAACAAAGTTTGTATTAAACTATTAGTTTAACTATAATCTCATTGCATATACTCAAACAAATCCTTAGCGATATTAGATTACAGTGATGCTCATTCCATTAAATTTAATCCACCATAATCAAATTATGATTTAGTTTAGCACGTAACGTATATTACAGAGTAGACGATAAATTGATTTGAGCTTTTATATCTATACTAATATATAAAGCTGAAGATTTTGTTTGTTTGTTTGTTTATTTGATTGTTTGAACGCACTAATCTCAGGAACTACTGGACCGATTTAAATTTTTTTTGGGTGTTTGATAGTCCATTTATCGAGGAAAACTCCATTTCCTCTCCTTTCCTTAAATATTTTTTAATCATCATCTTCCTGCCCTTATCTCACTCCAAGTGGGGTCGGCATAACATGTTATATACATGCTGTAACATGATTTGGCTGCGTTTTTACGACCGGCCGCCTGCCTGACGTCAACATACCTCAGTCGTATTTTGCGACACCTCGGTAAGAAAGAGGGTGGTCTATTCTACTAAACCGGATACCACACAGTGGGTCAACTTACCTTACCTAACTACATATAATATAGTAGTACCTGAGTGACGGAGTCATGCGCAGTAATTTTTTTTAAAGATATAAGAAATGTAATTGTAAAAAAATGTTAAAAATGTGGTTGACGTCCGTGCGTAAAAAATGGTGGCCACTGAAAATTGGTGTACGGGTTTTAAATTCAAACCAAAGCCGAGTGGTTACCCATTTTATGGCGTCACACCGCGCTTTTATAAATAAATTTATTATAATTTTTGTGTCCTTATATGTAAAATTTAGTTGTGTACGTCGTAAATAAAGTTTTTCTTTCTTTCTTTTTTTCTTAATCAAAAAAATAACAAAGAAAAGGCTGGTTATCTGGGACTCAATCCCGGGTATTTTCACTTCTTTAGTTCTCCCGTTCCCCAAATGATACCAAAATTAAACTTTATATAATATAAAATAAATAATAATAAATATATGGAACACTTTAAAGCTTCACTTGTTATAGCTTCATTAATCATATTGATCCTTGACGATTCAAAAGTGCTTGAAAGAGCTTATTTGAATTAAAATTATTTTGATTTGATGTCAATTGTCTTTTCAAAACGAGCGCGATGTTATGTAATCGTTAATGAAACACAGATTTTAACATAAAACTTGAACAACAAATTGAAACCTTTTCAAGGGTCCCTTCGAATCACAAAGGGACCTTTTCGAACTTCAACGTTGTTGACTTTCGCGGCCATAATGGAAACCTTCGTAAAAAGTTGGATGAATTTCACTTTAGATGACAATTATTATGTCAAGACATGTGTGTTATATTTTAAATACTAGGTTGTAGTTACTTCTTTTGTATCAACTTAAACATTAAAATACCCTCAATTGTATAAGTTTATAGAACACTTTCACTGACTTTATCCTGTTCTTTCGTAAATTACCTATTTAAATTTTTATTTTTTAGTTATTATTTAGTTAGTTTTAATTTGTTTTAAGTTTCTTTTTATTAATGTCTGTTTTTTAAAAATAGTTTAGTTAGTAAATAGTACGTAGTATACTTTATTTCATTGATATAAAAGAAATTTATATGATAACTTTTAATTTATATATATGTAGACTCATCAGTATCTTGGACATTATTCTTAGACGTTAGTGGGCGTAATTAGGGTATCGTGCATATGGAAAAGTACAACGCTTATCTTCAACTTTATATTCTTCTTAACAATTTTCACAACTGCGCCATGACAAGCATCTGCCTTCATCTCTCACATGCGCCGTCTGCATTCTGTCACCGCTGCGCCTTCTATTTTCAATGTATTTTCAATATATTTTTAATGATGGAACGTTGGTTGCCAGGATGCGACATATATATATACAAGATTAACTCATTTAAATATTAAAGATATATTTATAAATTCTAAATGTCGTAAACGGCTCCAAGATTTTCATGTAAAAATATGTAGAGGATTTTACAGGCGATAAATCGATCTAGCTAGGTTTCATTCAAAAATGTCGTTTCATCCCTGTTTTTGGGCACTAAAAAAAACTGCTAAAATAGAAATAGAATGCAGATTAACTTTGCTGTCATTTGTAAAGTTTTCATAGCTCAGTGGGGAACGGGTGGACTAAAGAAGTGAAACTACCCGGGATCGAGTCTCAAGGACCTTCCTTTTCTTTCTTTTTTATAGCTTTAAAAAAAATTACCATCAAGAAGCGGTCACCCAGGTACTAAATAAATCATCATCATCATCATCTTCCTGCCCATATCCCATTCTAAGTGGGGTCGGCACAACATGTTATAAACATGTTGTCACATGATTTGGCTACGTATTTTACGACCGCCGCCTGCTTGACATCAACTTACCTTAGACGCCTTTTACGACACCTCGGTAAGAAATGAGGGTGGTCTATTCTACTCAGCCGGATTCCACACGGCGGGCCAGGTACTAAATAAATAAAAAATAATAATAAATGACTGGCCCGTTGGCGTAGTGGGTAGTGACCCTGGCTTCAGCTCCGCGGGTCGTGGGTTCGATTCCCGCCTAGGGCCAACATTTTCTAAAAATGAGTTTTTGGTCTTTGAGTCTGGGTGTATATTTGTATTTAGTATGTATTTAAAAAATACATAAGTATATATTCACCAGTTGTCTGTCTACCATAACACAAGTATTAAGTTACTTACTTTGGGGACAGACGACCGTATTTGTGTCACAATGTAAAAAAAACAAGCCGTGTTGTATGTATCAGGCTGAATAGAATAGTACCACCCTCGTTTCTTACCGAGGTATCGTAAAAGGTGGTAACCGGCTGAGTAGAATAGACCAACCTCATTTCTTACCCAGGTGTCCTTAAAGGTGACTAAGGTAAGTTGACCCGCCGTGTGGTATCCGATTTAGTAGAATAGACCACCTTCTTTCTTACCGAGGTGTCATAAAATACGACAGAGGTAAGTTGACGGCAGGCAGGCGGCCGGTCGTAAAAACGCAGCCAAATCATGTGACAGCATGTTTATAGCATGTTGTGCCGAACCCACTTAGAGTGGGATAAGGGCAGGAAGATGATGATGATGGTCTTTGAGCCTGGGTGTATATTTGTATTTAGTATGTATTTAAAAAATATATAAGTATATATCCACCAGTTGTCTGTCTACCATAACACAAGTATTAAGTTACTTACTTTGGGGACGGACGACCGTATTTGTGTCACATTATAAAAAAAGACATTCATCACATAGAAGTATTCATTCATGAGTTAAGCTAAGTAAATGGCTTCGCTAACATAATCACTAGGCTGTGATAACACGAGATTAATTACTTATGTTGTGACTTAGAATTCCTGACTACATTGTTATATCTAACTTACTAACTTAAGAGCTAAGGTAAGCGTCGTATGGTATCCGACTCAATAGAATAGTACCACCCTCATTTCTTACCGAGGTGTCGTAAAAGGTGACTAAGGTAATTCGACCCGCCGAGTGGTATCCGGCTGAGTAAAATAGACCAACCTCATTTCTTACCGAGTTGTCGTAAAAGGCGACTAAGGTAAGTTGACCCACCGTGTTGTATCCGGTTTAGTAGAATAGACCACCCTCTTTTTTACCGAGGTGTCGTTAAATACGACTGAGGTAAGTTGACGTCAGGCAGGCGGCCCGTCGTGAAAACGCAGCCAAATCATGTGACAGCATGTTTATAGCATGTCGTGCCGACCCCACTTAGTGTGGGATAAGGGCAGGAAGATGATGATGATGGTCTTTGAGCCTAGGTGTATATTTGTATTTAGTATGTATTTAAAAGATATATCAGTATATATTCACCAGTTGTCTGTCTACCATAACACAAGTATTAGGTTACTTACTTTGGGGACAGACGACCGTATTTGTAAGCGTCACATTATAAAAAAAGACATTCATCACATAGAAGTATTAATTCAAGAGTTAAGCTAAGTAAATGGCTTCGCTAACATAATCACTGTAGACTGTGATAACACGAGATTAATTACTTATGTTGTGACTTAGAATTCCTGACTACATTGTTATATCTAACTTACACAATAGCTGTGAATGTATGAATAATAATTTTCGGTAATCAAATATGTTATTGTTGTACGTTATTGATCTTAATGAAATGGTGAGATGAGATGAGATTTAAATTATGGAAAGGAAATTTTTAAAAATAAGATATGACTTATCAAAGTCGTGTGCTTATTTACGTTTGAGTAGAATAGACCACCCTCTTTATTATCGAGGTGTCATAAAACACGACTAAGGTAAGTTGACGTCAGGCGGCCGTAAAATACGTAGCTAAATCATTTGACAACATGTTTGTAATAGATCTAGATCTAGCTAGGTTTTATTTAAAAAAATGTCGTTTTATTCCTATTTTCAGGCGATGAAAAATTGCCAAAATTGAATACATTCAATGGCAATTTTGGCAATTTTTCATTGCCTGAAATGGAACACTATTTTTGCTGTCATTTGTAAAGTTGTTATAGCCCGGAGGAGAACGGGCGGGCAGTCAAAATACCCGGGATCAATCCCCAGATATCACCACCCCCTTTTCTTTTTTTCTAAATCACATGATTTGGCTGCGTTTTTACAACCAGCCGCCTCCCTGACGTCAACTTACCTCTGTCGTATTTTACGACACCTCGGTAAGACAGAGGGTGGTCTATTCTACTAACCCGAATACCACACGGTGAGTTAACTTACCTTAGTCACGTTTTACAACACCTCGGTAAGAAATGAGGGTGGTATATTCTACTCAGCCGGATACCACACGGCGCGTTGACTTACCTTAGTCGCCTTTTACGACACCTCGGTAAGAAATGAGGGTGGTACTATTCTATTCAGCCGGATACCACACGGCCTATAATTAATCCTATCCTATCCTACTAATATTATAAATTTGAAAGTTTGTGAGTATGGAAATATGTTTTTTACTCTTTCACGGCGAATCCGCTGAACCAGTATCGATGAAATTTGATTATTCCTTATTCACCGGAATAACATATAGCCTATAAAAATCCTGTTAATTCTACAGGAATAGGATGACACTAAAAAGTCATCTATTATTAATCTCGATAGGTTTGACTGTTGAAGCGTGATCGCTACTATAGTTCACGCGAACGAAGTCGCGGGTAAAAGCTAGTACTTAATATATTGATTCAAAGATAGTATAACTATTATTAGCAAACCTAATTTAATTATTACCCAATCCAACGTAATAAACAAACTGAGGCCTACTTCAAGTTTTTATTTAGCTCAATTTGTACGGCTTCTGTTTTAGAAATGCTTGATAGAATTTCAAGTACGAAAAAAAATGTTTACCTAATTATCACTACATCTACTATATAAAAATAAGTCGGGTTTTCCTTCCTGACGATATAACTCCAGAACGCACGAACCGATTTCCACGGTTTTGCATTCGTTGGAAAGGTCTCGGGCTCCGTGAGGTTTATAGCAACGAAAATCTAGGAAAAATTTCAATAGAAAAGCGGGAAAATAGGGAAAATCATTTTTTAAATACAGCGCCATATCAAAACTACTGGATCAATTTTAATAATTTTTTTTACACTGACTGACATGGGATACATATTTTATACCCGTGCGAAGCAGGGGCAGGCCGCTAGTAGTATATAAAAAAGTCGCTTTCTCTGTCTGTCCCTATGTCCCTATGTATGCTTAAATTTTTAAAACTATGCAACAGATTTTGATGCGTTTATTTTTAATAGATAGAGTGATTGAAGACGAAGGCTTATATTTGTAATAACATTCAATACATCATCCTCTTGCCCTCATCCCACTCTAAGTGGGGTCGGCACAACATGTTATAAACATGCTGTCACATGATTTGGCTGCGTTTTAATGACCGGCAGCCTGACTGACGTCAACTTACATTAGTCATATTTTACGACACCTCGGTTAGAAAGAGAGTGGTCTATTCTACTAAACCGGATACCACATAGTGGGTCAACTTAACTTAGTCGCCTTTTACGAGACCTCGGTAAGAAAAGAGATTGTTCTATTTTACTCAGCCGGATACCACACGGCGAGTCGACTTACCTTAGTCGACTTTTACTACACCTCGGTAAGAAGTTGGTCTATTCTACTCAGCCGGATACCACACGGCTAAGTGTGGTATCCGGCTGAGTAGAACATTCAATAACATAACATTCATTCCGGTATAACATTTAATACGATTTAGATAAATACTGTAATTTTTTATATCCATGAGAAGCCTTGGCGGGCCGCTAGTATACTTTAATTATGAAATAGGGTATACCTTTACAGAGGGTCACTGGAACAAACCCCATGCACCTTTCAAATTTTCTATTAAAACTTATGTGCTTAATTTATAGTATATGGGTGACCAAGCCTTGCTTGGTAACTTTTTTAATTATATAAACAAATACCATTAACAAAATATATGTTACTTGGAATTGATCCTCCCATTCTGAATGGAGACCTTCCGTTACTCGAATGAGCTATCACGACTTTGAAATTGACAGCATAATTAACGTTTGCTTTCTCAGAAAATTGTAGCAGTGTTTTTAGTGCCCGAAAACGGATATAAAACAAGATTTTTTTTAAATCAAACCTAACGACATCGATCCGTAAAAAAAGAAAGAAAATCGTTAGAGAAGTTCCCAAAACTCGTTTCCCAAAAATATATATTTACAAGATTAACCCATTGTTTCTTCTTAGATCTTGTGATGATATTTGGGCGCTGGTCTTTCTCTCAGTTTTAATCGTCCGTTTTGGTAAAGGTAGCAAGTCCGTGTAGTAAGGCAGCAAGTAAGTCCGTTACAAAAGTAGTTGTCAATTATTTTAAATTGATTGTTTGATGACAGATGTAAAAGTTTTGTTGTGGCTGCGTTTACAACACCCATTTAAATATTAAAGATTTCTCATAAAATTGTAGCAGTTTTTTGTGCCCGAAAAGAGGGAAAAAACAACATATTTTTTTAATAAACCTGGCTAAATTGAAAATCACAAACGCGGATTACATCCAAATAATATCATAATATCTTATAGACAGTTGTAAAGCAAGCAACAGTAAAATGTAATATTATACTAGTGGAATTTAGATCACAAAGTCGTAACATACGCTCTAATCTCATGTTATCCACCACTAGCTTAACTAGGTCACTTACTAAGCCTATAACAAAGCGATACAGCCGACCTCATTCGCATCTAAACAATTCTTGTATCCAGCACAAAATTACCTTACGAATATATGGGAATAAGAGCTTTTACTCGCAACTTCGTTTGCGTGGACTGTTGTCCCGTTGATTTGATAATAGATAGAGCTTTCCAATTCAATTCTAACTCAAATTCAAAATATTCGTTATTCAAATAAACTTGTAAACAAGTGCTTTTGAATCGTCAACTGCTGGTTCGTTGAGCTGTTCCTACCGAGAAGACCCGGTAAGAAACTTGGCGGTCGTGTCATGTCGATTTCATCCTATTCCTGTAGAATTAACAGGATTCCTATAGCCTATATGTTATCCCGGTGTATAAGGAATAATTGTGCCAAATTTCATCGTTACTGGTTACATACATCCATACTCACAAACTCTCGCGTTTATAGTATTAGTAGGATACAGTCCAAAGTGTAGAACTTAGGACCAGTTGGTCCTAAATTCGGGAATATAAAATACTACGTACACACGCGTCGCCAGTTAAGTGAACTTGTTAAGCGGGCACATTCGCGCGGAAATCGAGTTGCCACTGATTGGCAATTTAAACGTTCACGTACTGTGAAATGAGGCCACGGAGATACTCTCGTCTAGTAATTAAAAATCATGCGAATCTTGGCCACATTATTTTTATTACAAGGTTAAAAAAACTTAATATTATAAAAAAATTAAATATTATACACATATATTATTATATGAATTATAATATACTAGCTTTTAGCCGCGACTTCGTTCGCGTGGACTGTTGTCATTTTCTTTGAAGGATTTAGTTATATATATATCTTTTGTCTCAATATAAAATCTGAATCAAAAATTAAAATTATTCAAAGGGAATAGTTAGAAATTCTAAGATCATTTTTTCTTTCTTAAAATATCAGTTTCTTGGTGATTTACTAATTAATACTCTTGTTAGTATTAGCTTTGAAGTTTTTGACTTTGATATCTGCTTTTGTTTTGCTTTATTGAGACATTTTGGAAGAAGAAGTCTGATTCAGTTCATAGTTCGACTAACCAATGTACGATGGGTTGTCCAGATATTGAAGAAAGCTAGGTTTTACCCGCGACTTCGTTCGCGTGCACTGTTGTCGTGTGATAGGTCGATAATAGACGGCACTTTTCAATGACTTTCTATTCCTATAGAATAACCAGGATTTCTATAGCCTTTATGTTATTTCGGTGTATCAGGAATTATTGTGCCAAATTAACAAACTTACATGCTTACAAACTTTCGCATTTATAATATTAGTAGGAAATATGTTTATCTCTATGAAAATAGACGCAACATGATAGTATAGACCGTAATTTTAAAAAAATGTTTCGTCGATTATTTATATACACAACACCAATTAAGTAATCCAGTTAGGGGAGCACATTCGCAACGTAATCAAATTGCCAGCTGATTGGCAATTTGAATGTTAGTATACTGGAAAATAAATTCGTCTTAATATTGTTACAAATGTTATTGTTATCCCTTTATTTAAGTACAGTATTGTACATCTATATTTAACGCCTTTATTAAATTGGTATATGGTATCTGGCTGAGTAAAATAGACTATTCTCATTTCTTACCAAGCCGTCGTAAAAGCGACTAAGGAAAGTTGACGTCAGCAGGCGGCCGGTCGTAAATACGTAGCCAAATCATGTCACAACATGTTTGTGACATGATTTGGCTACGTATTTACGACTAAGAGAAGTTAATGTCAGGCAGGCGGCCGGTCATAAATACGTATCCAAATCATATTACAACATGTTTGTGACATGTTGTGCCGACCCCACTCCAAGTGGGTTTAGGGCAGGAGGATGATGACAGGAACTCGCACCGTTCCCGCCGCGATAACGTCGTGTAAAGGGCTCATGAATAAATGCCCCGGATGGGGTCAAAACTAGTCGCGCTAACCCGATAGAATAAGATGCGAGGATAGCCGGTTCTATACATTAACTATGAATACTATTCGCGATAGTTTAAATTTAAAAATGACGAAATATATTTATCTATGATAACAGACACAACATGATAATATTGACAGTAATTAAAAAAGAAAATGTTTGGTCGATTGTATATATAACACCAATTAAGTAATTTAGTTAGATGAGTACATTCGCAACGCAATCAAATTGCCAGCTGATTGGCAATTAGAATGTTCGTATATTGGAAAATAAATTCATGTTAATGTTCTTATAAAAGTTATCCCTTCAGGTAAATACAGTAATGTTAATTTATATATAAGGCTTTTATTAAATAGTGCGTCGTTATAAAGTCTGATATGCGCTATCTTTAATCTTTAAATGAGCTATCTTGTATATACTAGATTTGACTAGATTTCGTTTAAAAACGTGTCATTTTATCCTTGTTTTAAGTTACTAAAAAACTGCTACAATATTATTAGAAAACAAAGGTTCATTACGCTGTCATTTGAAATGACATGATAGCTCAATAGACGGGTGGTCTCGAATTCAAGATACCTGGTTCGAGTCCAGATAATAATGTCAGCTATTTTTTTTCTTTTCTTTTTTTTCAATTTTTTTTTTGATTCTTTTTTTTATATCCAGGTACTTGTTCATTACAATCATACAAAAAATATACATCAAATATGTAATGTATTACAGACACATAAAACTAAAACTTACTGTAATAAATAAATTTAGAACCATTTTATACATTGAGACCATTTTAGATTGGCGTAGATGTCATAGACTTTATCTTGAGTTCCGGGGTCTGCAGATTCGATTCCCGATGGGGCCCAACTAATACTAAAGTTTATAATTATAAGTACCAAGCCATACTCGATAACTTTTCAACTATAAACAAAAAACGCAAATCAAAAAATTAAAAAAAAGAAAGAAAGCGCCGGGTGACTTGTGGTATTCGATCCCGAATTTTGAACTTTTTTGGTCCGCCCGTTACCATTAGGCTATCACAGCTTTGCATTTGACAACTCAAATATCATTTAGATTAAATTCTACATTTTTTTAATGCCCAAAAACAGGTAGAAAACGTTACTTTTAAATGAAACCTATCTACCTAGATCGAGTTTTCCCCTCCAAAACCAACTACATGCTGAATTTCATGGAAATCGTTCGAGCCGTTTCCGATATACAGACAATATGTGTATATATACAAGATTAACTCATTTAAATATTTAAGATAAATTTCTTTATGCTATTCATGATACAAAAGTAATGAGAATATTATTTTGCTATAATCCGCGATAAAAGAAAATATATGTTACTGACTGGCCCGTTGGAGCAGTGGGTAGTGACCCTGCCTTCAGCTCCACGGGTCGCGGGTTCGATTCCCGCCGAGGGCCAACATTTTCTATAAATTAATTTGTTGGTCCTCGAGCCTGGGTGTATATTTGTATTTAAGTATGTATTTAAAAAATATATATGTATATATTCCACCAGTTGTCTGTCACCCATAACACAAGTATTAAATTACTTACTTTGGGGATGGACGACCGTGTGTGTAAGTGTCCCATATATTTATTTATATTTATATATTTATATGTAATGCTAAACGTAGAGTGTACTATTCGTTCTCATACCTGATACATGCAGAATTTGCACGACGCAATCGCAAAGCGATTTCGTCGTGGAGTCTATCTCCTGACGATGCTTCGGTTACGGGGCGAAACAATTGTTGAGATTGTGGTGGTGAATGTGTGCAGTGCTTGTGTATTGTTGTGCCATCGGTGTCGGGTAGTGCATGAGTTCTTACAAATTCTGCATGTATCAAGTATGAGAACGAATAGTACACTCTACATTTAGCATTACATATATTTTCTTTTATCGCGGATTATAGCAAAATAATATTCTCATTACTTTTGTATTATGGACCTCCGCAAAGTAACGCCTAATTCTATAAGCTATTCATGATGTTAATTTATCATAATATTTTTTGTAAGTTAATACAAGCTTTATTTCTAATTGCATAAGGAAACAGTATAATAAAAATGTTAAAAGGAAAGTCATAAAAAGACCCTAAATGTGGATTTTTTTGTTGAAGCAATCTCTTTAAGACAGATTGCGGAACAACCCAAGTACATAATCGCTTATTCAAGGCTCCAGAGCGAAATGTCACATTAATTTGGGTTATAAAATTAATGTGTTTATTCAAATATTACTTAACTTTTTGTATGTTCATCGTCATCCTCCTGCCCTTATCCCACTCTAAGTGGGGCCGACACAACATGTTACACATTATTTGGCTAAGTATTTTACGACCGGCCGCCTACCTGACGTCAACTTTGCTTTGTCGTATTTTAAGACGTCGGTAAGAAAGAGGGTGGTCTATTCTACTCAGCCGGAACCATACAGCGGGTCAACTTACCTTAGTCGACTTTTACGACACCTTGGTAAGAAATGAGGGTGGTGTATTTTACTCAGTCGGCTATCACACAGCGGGTACAATTTACCGTGGTCGCGTTTTAAGACTCTTCGGTAAGACATGAGAGTGGTCTATTCTACTTAGCCGGATACCATACAAGGGATCAACTTACCTAAGTCGCCTTTCACGACACTTCGGTAAAAAATGAGGGTGTTTTATCCTACTCAGGTGGATACCACACGGTGGGTTGACTTACCTTAGTCGCCTTTTACGCACCTCGGTAAGTAATGAAGGTGGTCTTTTCTACTCAGTCGGATATCACACAGCGGGCCAACTTACCATCGTCGCCTTTTACGACACCTCAATAAGAAATGATTGTGGTTTATTCTACTCAGTCGGATACCATACGGCAGGTCAACTTATCTTAATCGCTTTTACGACATCTCGGTAAAAAATGCAGTTGGTCTGTTTTCTATTGTTGTTGTAATTTGTTTAACGTTTTGGAAAATTAATTATTTACTTACTAGAAAATTAGTTACATTAACTTAACAAATTAACCTCAAAGTTAATGAAAGAATAGCAACCGCAATAAAACTCATTACTAAATACGAAGCTTACAAACCAAAAATAACTTTTTAAAAGACTCCCCAGGCGTACAAACCAAAATTAACTAATAATAAAACAGTCCCCCGTAAATGAAATAAGATTTGGGTTTTTTTAATAACTTCATCAAACAAAGCTAGACCGAAACAGTACTGAAATTAATAACAGCATATTTATTCGTGCCGAATCCTCGACTCAAATTAAAACTTTACAGAAATGTATTCAGAAAATGTCTTTGCTTCGTTTGTACATATCTAAAGATATTTAAAACTAGCAGTTTGATTATGTTTAGTGTTCATTTAATGATTACCTTTAATATTTAAAACTTTATTTAGCTTGTCTTTTCTTCACTTCTTTCATTTAAAAAACATGTATTTTCATCCCTGTTGTTTATGCAAATGATATTTTAGTTGTCAATTATAAAGTTGTCATATATCAGCGGACAATTATTGTTTTTTTATATTTAAAAAAATATATATTGAGCTTGATATATATACTACATATGTCATCATCATCCTGCCCTTATCCCACTCTAAGTGGGGTCGACACAAGATGTTATAAACATGTTGTCACATGATTTAGCTACGTATTTTACGACCTGCCGCTTGACTGACGTTAACTTACCTTAGTCGCCTTTTAGGACACCTCGGTAGGAAATGAGGGGTGCACTATTCTATTCAGTCGGATACCACACGGCGTTAATATACTACGTATGTATGTATATAAAATTTTTACCCGCCTTAGATATCCGACTGATAGACCACCCTCATTTCTTACCAAGGTGTCATAAAAGACGATTAAGGTAAGTTAACCCGCCATGTGGTATCCGGCTGAGTAGAATAGACCACCCTCATTAAGTAATGAGGGTGGTCTATTCTACTTTTTATCGTTATCTTTCTACCATTTCTACGGTACTTACCGAGGTGTCGTAAAAAGCGATTAAGGTGACTAAGGCAAGTTGTCTCGCTGTGTGGTATCCGGCGGAGATCACCCTCATTTCTTACCGAGGTATCATAAAAGGCAACTAAGGTAAGTTGACTTGCCATGTTTATCTGAGTCGAATAGACGACGCTGATCTCTTACCGATGTGTCGTATAAGGTTATTAAGGTAAAATCAGGCAGGCGGTAGGTCGTAAAATAACAAGCCAAATCGTCTAACAACATGATTAAAATATGTTGTGCCGACCCCACTTAAAGTGGAACAAGGAGAAAGATGAATAATGATTTCGGATATATTTTTAATTTGATTTTAAACTTTAAAAGAGAAAGTAAAGAGAAAATAAGTCTATTGCAAGTCTATCCTATTTTTCTCTTTACATGATTTCAAATAGATATTTTTTTCCATCCAATCACATCCATCCAATAAGGTTTATTGAAATGTGCAAACAAATAAATTCTAACTGTACACTGTAGCACGAGTTTTAGAAAATGCTCATACATTAGTCACTGGGACAAATTTATTAGCAGTAGTAGCGTATTGTTGGAAACAAATCCGATGTAGTATTATCGTTTACATCTCTCTCCCATGTGGTAAAAAACAAGAGTTTACTAAAAACCTGATCTAAATGATTACCATTAGGCTATCACAGCTTTGCATTTCACAGCTTAATATTTTTAAAAGACATTTTAAACGAAATTTTTTTAAATGAAACCTAGCTAGATCGATTTTTTCCCCCCAAAATCCCCTACATGCTGGAAAATCGTTGGAGCCGTTTCGGAGATTCAGAATATATATGTATAGTGATATTTAATACCAAAAAAAACATTATGAATTTTTAGGTACTTAGTGCCTTATTTACTTCAAGCGTTCAGTTAACGTCAGGCAGGTGGCCGGTCGTAAAAACGCAGCCAAATCATGCGACAGCATGTCTATAACATGTTGTGCTGACCCCACTTAGAGTGGGATAAGGGCAGAAAGATGAAAATTATCAACATACGTATTTACATTAAGAAGAAAATTTCGATTATCAATGTTTAATTTATAGAAACAGGCGTTGCTTTACGGAATTCCATAGTGCAGAAGTTATGATTTAATTATTTCGCTGTAATCCGCGTTTTTTAAGAGAGTCTATGTAATGCTAAGTGTAGGAACGTATGAAAATATTTTATTGAAAAAAAGCAGGCAAAAATATAAAGCTTAAAGTGTACTGGTATTTGTTAAATCTACTTGCATAATAAAAACAATACATTCTTTACTGACTGGCTAAAAGAATTCTAAAGCTATAGAAATGTCTATTTGTTATGTCATAAACTTTAACCCTGTTGATATGTATACTCAAGAGAAATCACGACTCGCAAACAGATATTCGCAATCTAAACGTATAAACAATCAATTACTAAATGTTATCCCATCGGGTAAAGAATATTTTCCGCTAACCCGTGACACGATAAAATAAACAATTTTCCTTGTCTGTGTTTAGATTTCCGATTGCATACTCGACGAGATTCGATAATATTACTTCATGTACTCGTATATCATGTACCGAGTCGTACCGACTATACGACATTAAATGAATCCACTGATCACTTAAACGTATAACACAAGTTTGGCATTCAATTCAATTTAATCTTTTTAAATATTCTTTCAAAAATGTATTTTCGATAAAAACAATCTTTTTAATATTTAAATGAGTTAATCATATATATATATATATATATATATATATATATATATATATATATATATATATATATATATATATATATATATACTAACTTTTACACGCAACTTCGTTCGCATTTAAGTATAGTCTTGAAATTAAGAGTAGCTTCTGTCACTCTCCAACCCTGCAAATATCTCCATCACAGAAATCATTTTATCAAATGCATAATTTGATAATTTTAGTAAATAGCCCGTACTTACATGAAATATATATTAAAATAGCTTAGTAAAAGGAGTACAAAACCTTCATATACATCAACAATTCATAATGTTTTTTTTTGTATTAAATATCTCTATACATATATATTCTGAATCTCGGAAACGGCTCCAACGATTTTCCAGCATGTAGGGGTTTTGGGGGGAAAAATCGATCTAGCTAAGTTTCATTTAAAAGAATTTCGTTTAAAATGTCTTTTAAAAATATTTAGCTGTCAAATGCAAAGCTGTGATAGCCTAATGGTAATCATTTAGATAAGTCTTTTAGTAAACTTTTGTTTTTTACCACATGGGAGAGAGATATAAACGATAATGTTATATCGGATTTGTTTCCAACAATACGCTGCTGCTGCTAATAAATTTGTCCCAGTAGAGCAATGCATGAGCATTTTCTAAAACATGTTATAGACATGCTGTCGCATGATTTGGCTGCGTTTTTACGACCGGCCACCTGCCTGACGTTAACTGAACACTTGAAGTAAATAAGGCACTAAATACCTAAAAATTAAAATTCGATCTAAGTATGCAATTTGGTTCTAACATTGGCTTTAAGAACCAAATTGCATACTTAGTTCAGTTTATAATTTTAATTTTTAGGTACTTAGTGCCTTATTTGCTTCAAGTGTTCAATTTACCTTCGTCGTATTTTACGACACCTCGATAAGAAAGAGGGTGGTCTATTCTACTTAACCGGATACCACACAGTGAGTCAACTTACCTTAGTCGCCTTTTACGACACCTCGGTAAGACATGAGGGTGGTCTATTCTACTCAGCCGGATACCACACGGCGGGTCGACTTACCTTAGTCGCCTTTTACGACACCTCGGTAATAAAAGAGCGTGATACTATTCTATTCAGCCGGATACCACACGGCGTAGAAATATAAAATGAATAAATACGCAAAATGATTGATTATGTCAACATACGTTGGGGGCAACAGGACAAAAAACGAAAATAAAATGTACGCTCCCCACGGAATTTTCAATCATTTTCAGCAACAGTTAGTCTAAAGTTACTTTTTATGATCATTTATATAGAAGTAATGAAATTATTATTCTGATATAATCAGCGATAAAGTAATTTCATATTATTTTATATTATGTACCTGCGAAAAGTAACGCCTAATTCGATAAATTATAAACCATTTAAGGTAAGGGCACTAGTAATTGACCATGTACCAGTAGTTGACCGTTTTGGATGAAATTTTAAATAATAAGTGTTTTGTTTGTTGTAGCTTATCATCATCCTCCTGCCCTTATCCCACTCTAAGTGGAGTCGGCACAATATGTTATAAATACGCTGTCACATGATTTGGTTGCGTTTTTACGACCGGCCGCCTGCCTGACGTCAACTTACCTTAGTCGTATTTTACGACACCTCGGTAAGAAAGAGGGTGGTTTATTTTACTAAATCGGATACCACACGGTGGGTCGACTTACTTTAGTCGCCTTTTACGGCACCTGAGTAAGAATTGATGGTGATCCTATTCTATTCAGCCGGATACCACACGGTGTTGTTTGTTGTAGCTAATAATTTTTTTTAATTAATAATATTAAATTTTAAATATTAAACAATGGGTTACACTTCTGAGGTTTTGGGCAGTTGTTAATAGATGGCAACAGGTAATTACAAATTTATTTTTTATTAGCTACAATAAGCAAAACACTTATTATTTAAAAAATCATACAAAACAGTCAACTATTGATGTATGGTCAATTACTAGTGCACTTACCTTATATATTCTTGAGAGCTGTGATAGCCTAACGTTAAGTGTGACTTTTTTGTCGGAGTTACAGATTTAAACCCCAGGCAGGCACCAATGAGTTTTTATATATTGAAAAAAAGCATGGCTCGATTACCCTGGTACTTTATTTTATACTAGCAATCGCCAGCGGCTCCGCCCGAGAGGAAAGATTAGAACCGTAATATAGTATTTTGATAACCATAAAAATGGTTAAAGTAACGTTAAAAGCTAGATATACTGTCGCGGTTTTTTTATTAAGAACTTTTGGAGGAGAACAATTTTGTGATACATGATTTCTGAATAACTATCACCGTTTACTTAGAACAAATTTTGCCGTTATGGTAATAATTTTTATTGCTGCTCCTCTCCTATTCATCAAAGCGCGATGTTATATATAGCCTATAGCCTTCCTCGATAAATTAACTATCTTACCGTTTACTCATCGCATGGAAGGAAAGCTTTACATTTTGCCGTTTTCGTAAGATTTTTTATTGCTGGTCCCCCTATTCATCTTATCGTGATGTTATATAGCATATAGCCTTCCTCGATAAATGGACTATGTTACACTGAGAGATTTTTTCATATCGGTCCAGTAGTTCCTGAGATTAACGCGTTTAAACAAACACTTCAGCTTTATATATTAGTGTAGAGTACATGATTTTTGAATTACTATCACCGTTTACTTAGCTCACACGACGAAAGTTGTAAAATTTTCCTAATATTTTCGTAATATTTTTTATTGTTGCTCCTCTCCTATTCATCTTAGCGCGAAACACTGAAAGAATTTTTCAAATCGGTTCAGTAGTTCCTGAGATTAGCGCGTTCAAACAATCAAACACAAACTCTTCAGCTTTATATATTAGTATAGAGTACATGATTTTTAAATTACTTTCACCGTTTACTTAGATAAATTACGTAAAAGTAAAAGTAATTCATGCAACGAAAGTTTTAAATGTTTACCGTTTTCGTAATATTTTTATTGTTGCTCCTCTCCTATTCATCTTAGCGCGAAACACTGAAAGAATTTTTAAAATCAAACAAACAAACAAACAAATAAACTCTTCAGCTTTATATATTAGTATAGATGAGATCAGGTTGGTATACTTTTGTATTTATATTAGTATGAATTTTACCTTCTATAAATATACCCAGAGCTTCCAGCACTCAAATAAAAGCTCATTGTACATCGTTCTTTAGTGTAGTACAAGATTATATCCATCTTTGTTTTTCCTCGAGGCATTGTCATTTGATCCTCGCCCCTGCACCCTGAATTGTTAGAAATTCTAAAGGGACTCATGTGATATTCAACAGTTCTTTACAAATCCATCTCTATTGAATAGACAAAGGAATTTGTATATTAATAATCTAAACGAATTTGACTGAAAAACGTAATATAAAAGTATGAATAAAATTATTTTGGTATCATATGATCCGCAATAAAGTATATAGAATAGAACTGCTAAATGTAAATATAGTCCACTATATCCATCTATCCATCCATCACCTATCGCAGTCCACTGCTGGACATAGGCCTCCCATGTCTGCGCCAGACATCCCGGTTATCCGTAATGCGCATCCACCTGGCCCCAACAACCTTCCTGATGTCGTCGGTCCAGCGAGACGACGGACGCCCTACACTTCGTTTCCCAAGACGCGATCAGTCCTGCGACAGACGTGACCGGCGCACTGCCACTTCAGCTTGCTTATTCTGCTAGCTATGTCGGTTACTCTGATTCTCTGGCGGATAATCTCATTTCTGATTTTATCCTTGAAAGACACTCCGAGCATAGCTCGCTCCATAGCACGCTGAGCGACTTTAAACTTGGTCCACTATATATACATATATTAAACAATTTTTTTTTAGAATTTAAATTTCGCGATTTATAGCAAAATGATTTTATTATAAATTTTAGGTTTTTTTACACTTTTAAATCGTCAATATGATTAATGAAGCTACCCCGGGAATGTTGCTATTACTGAGAAGAACCATCAAGAAACTCGGATCAATCTTTTAATTTTCAATTTGCATTATTAAACCTCAATCTTGTAGGAAGCTGAAGGATTGTCAAATTCAAACATTTCTATAAACCAAATAATATTCAATATACTTTACATATATCATCCTGTCCTTATCCCACTGTAAGTGGGGTCGGCACAACATGTTATAAACATGTTGTCAGATGATTTTGCTACGTATTTTACGACCGGCCGCCTACCTGGCGTCAATTTGCCTTCAAATTTCTTATATTTAAACTATTCCACCAAATTTTAACGTAGAAAAATTTCGTTATATTGAAAGCGGTATATCGGTGCCCCAATTCCTAGGCGATCTATTTGGCTTCACTCGGTGTTAGCTCAAAACTGATATCTATTTGAAGAACGCTTTAAGCCAGCTTTACGTAACGCCGAGCTAACACTTTGATTTACATTGTTTATTTATACTCTTGGATATGTCGAAACAGGGAAAAGTTAAGGGGCATCTGTCTGTGATTTTGATAATTCGTAGCTTTAGCTATTATATTTCAGAGTGTTAAGTATTGACTGGCCCGTTGGCGCAGTGGGTAGTGACCCTGTCTTTGGCTCACTATAATACAAAGCTGATACTATAATACAAAGATTATAAAACTGAAACCAAAATTCTTATGACAAACATTACGTACAGGTCAAAAAATTAAAAATTAAAAAGTTTTATTACGATACAGGTTTTGTATGGACACCTTTATCATGATATAACTTTTTAATCATAACGATACACCTATACAACCACCAGCTGGACCAAGGAGGTTGAACCTCTTCCTTAGTTTCAATGAACGAGTGCGCGGCGACGCAACATGCATGCACAATCGATGTTTGCGCCTTGACGCTAACATTTGACACTTAAAAATTTTTTCAATATTTAAACAAATTTTGATTTTTATTAATATTGTTTTACGTATTATAGTATGAGAGTAGATTAAGTAGTGTATGGCACTACATAACTTGGTCTTATAACACTTATAGTATATGATAATTATAGTATCATAATCTACTATACTTGAATAAATAATAATTTGAATTTTATTTATGATGGAGTAGTGTCAGGTTTTCATTCCTTAAGAATATGACATACACGCCACCTCGCCTCTGTTGGGCTCCGACGACCCATAATGGGTTTTTCCGACATAAAAAAAATTATGCTTAGTAAATTTACCAGCTGTTCCGGTAAATTTACTAAATAGTCACATAATTGACTCTTTAAATTAAAAAAAATTAAAGGCAACAAGAATATTTAAAAATGCAAATTGATCCAAGTTGAGGTCGAGTGGCAATCGTCCCTTGTAAAATCCAGCCCTTAAAATTTATGTTAAAATAACAACCCAAATTTCACAGATACTGAGTACTGAGATATTTTCACTCTGTAAACACTTGAAATAAAGTGGTTATTTAAAATACTTAAGTGTTAAATCTGATAGATTTTGATATTGTTTATATTTTACACATATTTTGAGGCAAAGTACAAAGGTCAAGCACTGTCTGGTGTGTACTAGAAGTTTAACACTTTTTACGATTTGTATTAAATTATATAATACAAGCTATGCATGCCGACTTCACCCGTGTAGAAATCAGTGTATTTAATTTAAATTTTGAACATAAAATTAGTTTTTTTGAATTTAAACTATCGTGAGTGTTATTCATAATTAATGTATAGAAACCGGCTATACTCACGTCTTATTTTATCAGTTCCCGCCGCGATCTCGCCGCGTAAAGCGATCATGAATAAGAGCCGCGTATGGGCATAAAACTAGTCGGGCTCATCCGATAAAATAAGAAGTGAGTAAAGCCGGTTTCTATACATTAATTAAAAAATGTAATTATTGTTAATTAACGATAAGAAATATAGTCATGCTGTTGTTAATTTTTCCGTAGAACTTTTAATAATATGTAATACTAGTATATGCAGCCCGCTTCGCTGTGCTTAAGTTAGAGATATATTAATTACAGTTATAAAAAAAATATCCGAACGTCACCAAACTTAACAGTCTCATCCGCTGGGTCATTTCAAAAATTATCTGATATTTCATTAAAATAGGCCATTTCGAAGTCTCTAAAGGAAATCCTCTGAAAGGAGTGGCGAAAAACGAAAAATGCAAGCACCAGTATCATAGTATACGACCGTTCAACTTAAAATTGATACATCTTTTTTATTTGCTGACCGATTGAAATAAAACATACTCATTATGTTAAGTGAGGTTTTTTACTACACATTAGTGAAAACAGGGTCCAAATAGGATCAGTGTTTTCTAAGATTAGCGGGAACAAACGCATAGAGATTTAACATCTCAAAGATTTTATTATATGTATAGATAGATATAGATAATCCCAAACCTTGCGGAAGAATTGCACTACAAAGTAAAAACCGTGCAAATTAAAACATTCATAATCTTATACATTCAAGTTAATAACCATAACGAGCAAAATTCCGGAACGGATTATAGTAGATTATGATACTGTTGCATAATAAGGGTTCTTATAGCACGAGTGTGTTTTAAAAGGCGAGTTTTTTATAGTATCACACGAGTGTTATAAGACCAAGTTATGTACAGTCAAACTACTTTATCTACTCTCATACGTAAAACAATATTAATAAAAACTAAACTTTATTTAAATATTGAAAAGATTTTTGAAATGTCAAATGTTAGCGCCAAGGCGCAAACATCGATTGCGCATGCGTGTTGCGTCGCCGCGGACTCGTTCATTGAAACCTTTTTTTTAAGGTAGAGGTTCAACCTCCTTGGTCCAGCTGGAGGTTGTATAGGTGTATCGTTATGATTAAAAAGTTATATTATGATACAGGTGTCCATACAAGACCTGTATCGTACTAAAACTTTTTAATTTTTTTATTTTTGGTCTGTACGTAATGTTTGTCATAAGAATTTTGGTTTCAGTTTTATAATATTTGTATTATAGTATCAGAGTCGATAAAATAACATATGGTGATATCTACACCTCCTTTAACACATTAAATAACAGATATTCACTACAAAACGAATTGAGTTTACAATTGCTACCCATTTCGTAGCGGATTTAAAGTCAATTTGTTACTGGACAAAAACGCTTGCTTTTGAGACAAAAACGTTTTCCACGCATCATAAATTACGAAACGATGCAAAGAATGTAGTTTATATTTTTGCGATTGGCAAAATCATGTTTATTTATGTTATGTTCTGTTTTTACGTATAAAGGAATCACACTAGTGTGATTTATAATATACTAATTGTTCTCGTGGTTTCGTTTGGAAATCAGTGTGTCATAAAGTTTTTCCTCTTAAATCCCGATGCCGTGGGAATTGTAGGATAAAAAGTCCATATAAACCCCACAACCCCCTATCCCCCTATCTCCCAGTGAAAGTCCCATCAAAATCGGTGTAGCCGTTCCGTAGAATACATCATTAACTTAAACCTTTCTCAACAAAGTTTTTCCTGCGGATTGGTTGGCTACACATAAACCTGTAATTCTCTAGAGATATGTAGGTTTCCTCACGATATTTTCCTTCAGCAAGAAGCGCGTGATAAATTGCAATTTTAATAGAAAAATTCATTGGTGCCTGCCCGGGGTTTGAACCCATGACCTCCTCGAAAGAGTCGCACGGCGCTACCGCTCTGGCGCTATCACAGCTCTCTTTATTTAATAAATAAATATATGGGACACTTACACACACGGTCGTCCGTCCCCAAAGTAAGCAACTTAATACTCATGTTATGTGAGACAACTGGTGAATATATACTTATATATTTTTAAATACATACTTAAATACAAATATACTCCCAGGCTCAACGACCAGCAAATTCATTTATAGAATATGTTGGCCCTCGGCGGGAATCGAACCCGTGAAGCTAAAGGCAGGGTCACTACCCACTGTGCCAATGGGCCAGTCACTTTTTTTTTATTAGCTGTAACTTATGTTAAGTTACTAGTTATAACTTTATTAGTTGCTATAGAATATCTAAAAGACATAGAATTGCCTAAGGCATAGAGTATTGCTTTCAACCCAGATAGGAGATTTCTTTATGTATCAAGTGGAATATATCCGGAATATATCTTTTGTCAAGCGTTGACCCAGATCTGATTTCACAGGAAGTCTCCGATGGAGACTATTTGTCACTTTATCGATAGAAATGGTGAAATAAGAAAGACTAGCTGACCAGACAGCTATCTTATCTTTACTAATATATAAAGCTGAAGAGTTTGTTTAATTGTTTGATCGCGCTAATCTCAGGAACTACTGGACCGTATAGAAAATTCTTTCATTGTAAGATAGTCCATTTATTGAGGGAGGCTATAGGCTATATAACATCACGCTAAGATGAAAAGGAGAGGGGCAGCAATAAAAAGTAGTACGAAAACGGCAAAATTTAATTTAACAGTTGTAATTTAATTTAACAGTAAACGCTAATCGTTATTCAAAAAATCATGTTTTACAAAATTGTTCCCCTCTAAAAATCCTAAATAAAAGTCCTCGACAGTATATGTCTAGCTTTTAAGGTTAACCCACTGTAATCATTTTTATGGTTATCAAAAGATTATAATACGGTTTTAATATTACACTCGAGCGGAGCCGGCGATTACTAATCTTAACTATTTAAGTAAAAAAGTTTTCTAATATTCTCGCTAAACTTACATTGGTTACATCTCGTATTATGATATAGAACATAATTCTTTAACTCACAGAGTTGACTTAACTTTGACACATCATGAATAGAAAACCTTAATTCTTATAGATATATACATCTATCAAAAACTTATAAAACTTAAAAATAAATTAGAGTCTTAAAACTTTAAATTCGAGTAAGTTACATTATTGATCGAGATAAAAACTATCCTATCCTTAAGTTTAACTAGCTAGAAATTTTAACTGAAATCAATTTTGTAATTTGGAAGATTAAACTCACAACGTTACACGGAATTTTTATATATAAGGACTATCTAACCAGACAAACGTCTTGTCCTAACTATTTAATTGAGAGTGTTCTTAAATTTTCTAATGTTCCGCTTAACTTACTCGTACAAAAAAAATCCCATAAAGACTTTCTCCTGGCAATTATAATCACAATATCAAAAGAATTAGCGAAATTGTTCTACCCGACTAAGTAGAATAGACCACCCTCATTTCTTAGCGAGGTGTCGTAAAATACGACTAAGTAAAGTTGACGTCAGACAGGTGGCCGGTCGTAAAATACGTAGCCAAATGGACATGTTTATAACATTTTGTGCCGACCCCACTTAGACTGGGATAAGGGCTCTAGAATGATGATTTATTCCACCAGCAAACGTATTCTGTATCTTACCTACAATAATATAGTAGGTAGATGTGTGTAAAAATGTTCACTTTTATTGTAAAAAATAGTTGAAGATATGATTCTTACAATTATTTGTATAACTTGTTCTAAAAACCGACATTAACGTATAAAGCTTGTGCTGCTTCCCAGAAAGAACGAAAATTATTTGTGAGTATCGCTATACTATATTCTTTAATACACAAGTACAGAAAATTTTCAAACTATAGTAGCTATACAATATATATGATAAATGCAACTAGAAATTATGTCATTTCATCAGTAATAATTAAACCCAGACTTTATAACTTTAGTATATCCAAAAGTACTTTGAAATGTTTACTTGAATAAAAATTATTTAAATTTTAATTTGTTTATGAATAATCATAATATAAGATGTAATAAAATAATATAAATGAGAAGGTTGACAAAGATTTTTGCTTTAAAATTTTGTATGCATAAAATATTTGTTTTTATTAGTGAGGAAAATATGAATTGAATGTTTAAAAACTTTATTTTAAAATATCAATTACGATTTTCTAATGCTTAGATTAGCTAACCACTATGCCGTCGCCAATTTATATTTCGGCGTATACAATTATAATATTAATTTTCTAATATATTTTTTAATATTAGGAATAAAATTAGTACAAAATTTTCATAGCTTACCTTTTGAAACTTTTGACCGCTTCGAAGTTGACGAAAATTATCAAATTTATGAGTCACAAAACTTTATCTACACATGCACCCTCAAAATTTAATTTAAATGGAAATTTTAATTTAGATAGTGTACGTTCTATTTTCAAATTTGAATTCTGTTGGTGTCAAAATAAATTGGCGCGTAATTTTCAGAACATATAATCGTCACAGATAATAAATAAACTTTGTTCTATTTTTAAATGTAAGCTGAAAGAGTCCGTTGAAATATGTCCATGTAATTCGAACTTGAACTCCGTAGCGCTCAACCGGTGGCCGCTTTCGTCGGCGCCTGTGAGTCTACTGCCATTCGTAACTCCCTTACAACGGATCCTAACACAAGATTTTCGTTCTATGTACTAAAAAAATAATGATTATATTATTTTGATATAATACGTGATAGAATAATAATAGTTATGAATTTATTAATAATTTTGTATCGCAAAGTAACGCCTGTTATTATAAATTACGTACTTAAATTGAGAATTCGTAGAAAGATGTTAATTACGCTATACTAGGCAAGTTTTCAAGTCGTACAAGACTTTTGTTCCTTTACAAACAATGTTTTAATTACTTTTATTAATTTCAGATTGCGTTCCAAGGAATAGACATAAAGAGTAAAATGGATGATATGATATGATTGGTAAGAAATGAGGGTCTTACCTTAGTCGCCTTTTACGACACCTTGGTAAGAAACGAGGGTAGTCTATTCTACTCAGCCGGATACCACACGGCATAAAAAAAAAACCATCGATTTAAAACCAGAATAACTTGTACAATAACAGAGAAGCTTGGAACTATGTTTTTCAGTCAACAAAACGCAGGGGTTTTTGTTTTTATTATATACTAGCAATCGCCAGCGGCTCCGCCTGCATAGAATGACCAAAACTGTAATATAGTATTTTGATAACTCTTCAGCTTTATATATTAGTACAGATTCTTGCTCATCATTATGGTCATTCCCTTATCCTTTAGCCTTTCTCGATAAATGGACTATCTTACACTCAAAGAATTTGTGAAATCGGTCCAGTAGTTCCTGATTAGCGCGTTCAAACAAAAAAACTCTTCAGCTTTATATATTAGTATAGATAGACAGTATCCAGTAATATATAATCATCATCATCTTCCTGCCCTTATCCCACTCTAGGTAGGGTCGGCACAGCATGTTATAAACATGCTGTCACATGACTTGGCTGCGTTTTTCCGACCGGCCGCCTGCCTGACGTCAACTTATCTTAGTCGTATTTTACCACGCCTCCATAAAAAGAGGGTGGTCTATTCTAATAAACCGGATACCACACGGTGGGTCAACTTACCTTAGTCGCCTTTTATGACACCTCAGTAAGAAAGAGGGTGATCTATTCTTCTAAACCGGATACCATACGGCGGGTCAACTTGCCTTAGTCGCATTTTACGACACCTCGGTAAGAAATGAGGATGGTACTATTCTATTCAGCCGGATACCACACAACGTGACAAGTTATACTTAATATAGTATAAAAAATCATGTCATTTCTACGATTTCTCTTTTATATTACTTGATCAAACGACAAAAAAAAAGTTATTTCTCGCAACGATCAAAGTCGTTTGATAAATGAACTGTTCACATATGTTTTGTATAGGTGGCTTTTTATGCTCGCGATTCTATCATGACCCGAAAGCAAAATGTCCGATTTTATTTGCGAAATAAATTTTGTGTTTCCCGTATATTGTTATGAATTATGCCGTTCTTTTTGAACATGAAAAAACATGAAATTATTATTAGTGTTAGAAATATATATCCTCCTGCCCTTATCCCACTCAAAGTGGGGTCGGCACAACATCTTATAAACATGCTGTGACATGATTTGGCTGCGTTGTTACGACCGTCCGCCTGCCTGACCTCAACTTACCTTTTTTTAGACACCTCGTTAAGAAGGAGGGTTGTCTATTCTACTAAACCGGATACCACACGGTGGGTCAACTTACCTTAGCCGACTTTCACGACACCTCGGTAAGAAATGAGGGTGGTCTATTCTACTCAGCCGGATACCACACGGCGTGTCGACTTACCTTAGTCGCCTTTTACGACACCTCGGTAAGACATGAGGGTGGTCTATTCTACTCAGCCGGATACCACACGGTGGTTTAACTTACTTTAGTCGCGTTTTACGACACCTCGGTAAGACATGAGGGTGGTCTATTCTACACAGCCGGATACCATACGGCTATATTATTAGTGTTAGAAACACTAACACTTATTATTAGTGTTAGAAAATGGAAAAAAAAAATTGCTGTTATAAAGGGTGATACCTGGTTGATCGAACTTTGCTCGGTAAAATTTGAAAAGATAAAAATGCAATAAAAAAATTAAATAAAAGCGCCGGTTGTCATGTGGGAATCGATCCCAGGTTTCGAACTTTTTAAGTACACGCGTTACAATTAGGCTATCACAGCTTTTATTCGATAGCTCAAATATCATTTACTTTCTATTACTATTGTATATGTGACATACATATAAAAGGAGTAGCACCAGAGTTGATGGTAGGACAGAATGGAAGAGAAAAACATGTTGTGGCCGACCCCACTTAGAGTGGGATAAGGACAAGGAGATAACATTTCTATTACTAGCAGTTTTTATAAGATTTAGATTGCTAGATTTTCCCCCTACATGCTGTATTTCAGGAAAATCGTTATATATACACATATTATATAACAATAAAATAATAAATATATGGGCCACTTACACACACGGTCGTCCGTCCCAAAGTAAGTAACTTAATACTTGTGTTATGGTAGACAGACAACTGGTGAATATATACTTATATATTTTTAAATACATACTTAAATACAAATATACACCCAGGCTCAAAGACCAACAAATTCATTTATAGAAAATGTTGGCCCTCGGCAGGAATCGAACCCGCGACCCACAGAGCTGAAGGCAGGATCACTACCCACTGCGCCAACGGGCCAGTCAAGTATATACAATGAAGTAATGAAGACCAAAAATAAAATTTGAATTCTTATATTAATATATAAAAATTGTGTATGGTGTCTGTATGGAAACCTGATTGTTATAAATACTTTAAGCGCATTACCACACTTAGCTTGGAGTCCAAAAAATTGTATATACGAACGAACAACGTCTACACTATTTTCATTTTATCATAGATTTTCTTTTACTGCAGATCACAGCTAAATAATGAAATTACTTATAATAACACGCTAAGCGCATAATGGCGTTAATTATATTATTACGGTTAACGATTATTATAATTAGATCGTGATAATAACGAGCTTAATGCGCTATCTCAGCCTCAGAGGGATCTATATTACAAGATAATTATCAAGCTGTAATGTGAAAAGGTAACAGACAAACAGAATACAGACAGACAGACGCATTTCTAATACTTGTATGGAATCCGGAAAATTAAAAGAGTTTTCATAGCTTAATAGCTTGTTAATATCTTACTGTTGGGAAAAGGTCGTTCCCTGATTGTTAAAATTCTACTAAATTTATACACTCTGACACTTTAGTATATTGTTATCTTTATTATTTAAATGAGTTATATATATATATATATATATTTCCGAATCTCGGAAACGGCTCCAACGATTTTCCTGAAATTCAGCATGTAGGAGGTTTAGGGGGAGGAAAATTAATCTAGCTAGGTTTTATGTAAAAAAAAATAGCTTATTCGGGGAACGGGCAGCCACGAAAAATGTGAATGCCAAGGATCGATCCCCAACTAAATAATTGTTTTTTGTTTTTATTAAGTTTTTTTATTTTTTCGGTCACCCAGATATTCCATTATAAATGTTGTTATTCTTTCTTTTTTTCAGTATTGATTTTTTTAAGAGTGAACTGAACCATTATTATTTTTTAAATCTATACTTTCGTTTCCTCTATTAATTTCATTTATTAAAAAAAGTACCTGGGTGACCGAGCCTTGCTCGGTAATTTTTTAAAAAAAATTGAAAAGAAAACTTAAAAAATAATAGGGCGGGTGGGGCCCGATCCTGGGAAATTTTCGCCTCTCTAGACCACCCGATCCCCAAATAAACTAACATGACTTTACGTTTGACAGCGAAAAATTGTGATTATATTAAAGATATTACAAAAAAAATTTAGAGCCCAAAAACAGGGATAAAACGAGATTTTTTTAAATAAAACTTATCTAGATCGTTTTTTCTCCCTCAAAACCCCCTTCATGCTGAATTCCAGGAAAATCGTTGAAGCCGTTTCCGAGATTCCGAAAATATATATATATATATATATATACAAGATTAACTCATTAAAATATTAAAGATATAGTTTGTATTAATTGTACTGAATGACATTCAATAATCCCACTGTGTGGTATCCGGCTGGATAGAATAGTACCACCCTCTTTTCTTACTGAGGTGTCGTAAAAGGCGACTAAGGTAAGTCGACCCGCCGTGTTGTATACGGCTGAGTAGAATAGACCACCCCTAATTTCTTACCGAGGAGTCGTAAAAGGCGATTAAGGTAAGTTGACTCACCGTGCGGTATCCGGTTCAGTAGAAAAGACCACCCTCTTTCTTATCGAGGTGTCGTAAAATATATAAGATAAGTTGACGTCAGGCAGGCGGCCGGTCGTAAAATACATAGCCAAATCATGTGACAACATGTTTATAACATGTTGTGCCGACCCCACTTAGAGTGGAATAAGGACAGGAAGAAGAAGAAGTCATTCAATAATCACCTAAGTTGTTTCAGTGACCGTCGTAGCACTGTCTACGCTGTTGCTACAAATTTTAATCGTAGCCGTTTTAATCGTAGCGCCTATGAATATCACAACATACGCACGTAGGCGCTTACGAAAATTTATAGAATTATAAAATTTCTTTTCTTCTACTACATTCTTATTATTATGAGTGGCCCGTTGGCGCAGTGGGTAGTGACCCTGCCTTAAGCTTCACGGGTCACGGGTTCGATTCCCGCCGAGGGCCAACATTTTCTATAAATGAATTTGTTGGTCTTCGAGTCTGGGTGTGTATTTGTATTTAAGTATGTATTTAAAAAATATAAGTATATATTCACCAGTTCTCTGTCTACCATGACACAAGTATTAAGTTACTTACTTTGGGGATGGACGACCGTGTGTGTAAGTGTCCCATATATTTATTTATTATTTATTCTTTCCTCCCTCGTATCGTTAAAGATATTAGCAAGCCACTATTAAGCCACAAGTTTATATAAAATTTAATCGACATAAGTAAGAATAAATGACATTTGACAATTTCTGATTTTGGAACATATAAATTACGCTCACGAATCACGTATTCAGTGACAAAGCGTTGGACTACACGCATAATGTAATATAATAACAAATTCCATATAAAGGCAACGCACGTCGCGTCTTAGCTACACGTGTGAAATAAAATAGTGTCAATAAACAAAATTTCATAATATAGGAATAAATGAAGGGAAGAAAAGTGCACAAAAATAATGAAGCAATCTAACTGTCAAATATTGTCGGCTTTTTTTTCTACAAATGCGAAAAATGACAAAAATGAACTCTCTGACATGGCATGGCATATAATAAGGCGAAGACTTCATTAGATAATTTATGATTTTTTTTTATTTGACTGGCCTGTTGGCATACATGAGAGTGACCCTGCCTTCAGCTCCTCGGATCGGGGGTTCAATTTACAGTGGGGGTAAATATTAATACAATTTATATTTTTTACAAAAGTAATAATAAAATCACTTTGCTATAATCCGCTATGAAGTAAAATAGAAAGTATATATTATAATGCTAAATGTAGAGTGGACAATCCGTTTTCATACCTGATACATGTAGGATACGTAAAAACACATACACAAACCACCACCACAATGCACAAACACTACATACGTTCACTATCACAAACTCAACAATCGTTTCGCCCCGCAACCGAAGCATCATCAGGAGACTTCACGACAAAATCGCAAAGCGGATGTTAGCAAAAGAATTTTATTATTACTTTTGTATTATGTATTTCCACAAAGTAACGTCTAATTCTATAAATTATTTTTATTTTTTAATTATTTTTTATGTACATAATTATTAAATATGAAAGTCTCTGTGTCTGTCTGTCTTTCTGTGTATGTGACTGTTTATCCGTCTGTTTCGCTTTCATAGCTAATCTACTGGACCAAAACTGATAAAATTTAGTATAATATAAGTCTAGGCTAACCGCCGTGTGATATCCGGCTGAATAGAATAGTACAACCCTCTTTTCTTACCGAGTTGTCGTAAAAGGCGACTAAGGTAAGTTTACTCACCGTGTGGTCCGGTTAAGTAGAATAGACCACCCTCTTTCTTATCCATGTGTCGTAAAATACGACAAAGATAAGTTGACGTCAGGCAGGCGGCCGGTCGTAAAATACGTAGCCAAATCATGTGACAACATGTTTGTAACGTGTTGTGCCGACCCCACTTAGAGTGGGATAAGGGCAGGAAGATGATGATAAGTCTAGGCTAACTGATAGAATTAAGAAATTCGCATTTATCATTCGGAAACACGAATAAACAATTAATGGGTAAAATAAAATTAGTACTGAATAAACATAAAAATAAAGCTTTGCGAGAGATATTAAAAACTCCACTCATTTATGTGATTCTAGTGATATGAAAATATTTTCAATTGAACTGGAAATTTTGTGACTTTATTCATTTCGCATTTCAATTTTACTCTGTCGGAATCTATCAGAGATATTATATCTGATATAAAATCATATTGATTAAAACATATAAATATCAAATATATAAATTTTAATGTGCAGCCGTGTGGTATCCGGCTAAGTAGAGTAGTATCACCCTCATTTCTTACCGAGGTGTCGTAAAAGGCGACTTAGACTTTTTACAACAACGCACCTGTACTTATACTGTACCTGTACTGTAATTATAAGCAAACCAACGATGATGTCGCGGTATACAGAAAAACTTGTTTTAAGTTTTTGCTATGCCGTGTCGAATTTTTGTATTATCATTTAAGATTTTATGTAATAAAAAAAAAAAAAATAAGGTAAGTCGACCCACCATGTGGTATCCGGCTGAGTAGAATAGACCAGCCTCATTTCTTACAGAGGTGTCTTCAAAGTCGACTAAGGTAAGTTGATCCACCGTGTAGTATCCGGTTTAGTAGAATAGACCACCCTCCTTCTTACCGAGGTGTCGTAAAATACGACTAAATTAAGTTGACGCCAGGCAGGCGGCCGGTCGTAAACACGCAGCCAAATCATGTTACAGCATGTTTATACCATGTTGTGCCGACTTCACTTAGAGTGGGGAGGAGGATATATATATAAATTTTAATGTGGTGATTTGTCCTGCATGTATACGGTATGTGAATGTTGCCTACTTCATAAACTTAGCATTATATATATTTTTTTAACAAACAAATTACAGTAAAACAATTTTATACTAACTTCTGTTAAATATAGTTGCAGGAGGATATACATATATATATATAAATTTTAATGTGGTGATTTGTCCTGCATGTATACGGTATGTGAATGTTGCCTGCTTCATAAACTTAGCATTATATATATTTTTTTAAACAAACACAAATTACTGCAAAACAATTTTATACTAACTTCTGTTAAATATAGTTGCAGGAGGATATACATATATATAAATTTTAATGTGGTGATTTGTTCTGCATGTATACGGTATGAGACTGTTGTCTGCTTTTAGCATTACATATATTCTCTTAACAAACGTGGATTACAGCAAAATAATTTTATAACTTCTGTTAAATATAGTTTATAGTTAATGCGAATTATCGAAAATACAAATTCAACTGGTATTGCATGACATAATAATTTAATATTATCGTTTAATTCAAATTGCACGTAGTGAGCACTCACCGCAATTTGATTTGTTGATAGTCGAAAATGTATTATTCAATACTATATTTTACAACTTATCTCCTATACAAAATTTTCAATTCAAATTCAAAATATTCTTTATTCAAGTGGACTGTTTACTAGATGGACAGACGTCAAAAGGGTCGCGGGGAGCCGCTGGATACAAGCGGCACAAAATCGTGTGTTCTGGAGATCCCATGAAGAGGCCTATGTCCAGTAGTGTACGTCCATCGGTTGAAGAAGAAGAAGAAGTTTACAGTACTTTTTAATCGTCAAATTTTTTATAAGACGCTATCACTGATTGGGAAGTGTGCTCCTACCGAGAAGAAAAAGCAAGAAACTCGGCGGATTATCTTTTCAACAAAATAATTATTATATTTTGATGGTTACAATTTAATCGTTGCAGCTTAGTGCGATAATCTTTAGTATTTTATTTAAATGAGTTAATCTTGTATGTATATACGTATATTTTCGGAATCTCGAAATAGGCTCCAACGATTTTCCTGAAATTCAGCATGTAGGGGGTTTTGGGGGAGAAAAATTGATCTAGCTAGGTTTTATGTAAAAAAAATATTGTTTTATCCCTATTTTTGGGCATTAAAAAACACTAACTATACTTATATTGAATTGAATTTTCGCCATTCCTCAAGTCGACGTAGCTTATTCGGTTAGCGGGCAGCCTCGAGAAATGCGATTACTAAGGATCGATCCCAACTAAATAATTGTTTTTTTCTTTTTTTAAAGTTTTTTTTTGTAAAAAATTACCGAGCGAAGCTCGGTCACCCAGATATTTTTATTTAAATGAGTTAATCTTGTATGTATATACATATATTTTCGGAATCTCGAAAATGGCTCCAACGATTTTTCTGAAATTCAGCTTGTAGGGGGTTTTTGGAAAGAAAAATCGATCTAGCTAGGTTTTATATAAAAAAAAATCGTTAATGTGATTTCATCGCGTGTATATACATCGCAATAAAATCCGTTTTACCTTATTATACGGTTTGACGTTTCAGCAGAACATTTGACATCCCTTTTGTCACATCACAGATTATAAATAACGAAATGTTAAATCGAAAAATGATTTAAAAATATGTATCAGTTTACAGCAGTTTGGTTTCATAAAATATGTTTTGTAATCAAATGCCGATTTTGAATAAAATCAAACAAACAAAGAGCAATATGTTAATTTAGAATTCAATGCGGTTAAGGTGGCCAAATTATTCATCTATATCGATATATACGAGAATAGCGCGTTTCGTGTCCGTACCACAGGCTTATTTGTGGTCACTAATTGTGCTCGATACAATGAATATTAAATACTACTACATACGCCTGTATTCTGATATACTCTGGTTAAGTAATATATGATCACGAAATGTCGGTTGGTACTGACATTTTTTTTGTTATTGCTTTTATATTTAAATGAGTCAATCTTGTATGTATATATATATATTTTCGGAATCTCAGAAACGGCTCCAACGATTTTCCTGAAATTCAGCATGTATTTGGTTTTGGGGAAAAAAAAACGATCTAGCTTGGTTTTATGTAAAATAAATAGTTTTATTTTTTAGTATTTTTGGGTGTTTTTGTGTTTTATGGGCAAAATTCTAAAATTCTAAAAAATCTAAAATTTATATTAAATTGAATTTTTGCCAATAACTGTCAAGTCAGCGTAGCTTATTCGGGGAACGGATGGTTGCGAGAATTAAAAATATCTAGGATCGATTCCCACCTAATCTATTATTTTTTTTTCTTTTTTTATTTTGTAAAAAATTACCGAGCAAGCCTCGGTCACCCAGATATTACGTATTATATAGATAATTCAAAAGCTAAAAGTGATTTATTTTTGTCTCCGTACAGAAGTTTAGGTAGACGCTGTAATGTAAGCAATAAATAGGTTTCTGTTATAGTTCAATAATCAACACTCATTGTAATTCTCTTGCCCTTATCCTACTCTTGTTGGGATCGGCACAACATGTTATAAACATGTACTTACATGATTTGGCTACGTATTTGAAGACCGGCTGCCTGCCTGACCACAATTTATTTAGTCTTTTATCTCGGTAAGAAAGAGGGTTGTCTATTCTACTCAATCAGATCACCACACGGTGGAACAACTAACCTCAGTCGCCTTTTACGACACCCCGGTAAGGAATGAGGATGGTATAATCTACACAGCCGGATACTACACGGCGGGTCGACTTACCTTAGCCGTATTTTACGACACCTCAATAACAAATGAGAGTGGTCTATTCTACTCATCCAGATACCACACGGTGGATCAACTTACCTTAGTCGCTTTTTACGACACCTCGGTAAGAAATAACAGTGGTCTATTCTGCTCAGTCGGATACCACACGGCTTAAAATAATCAAGACTAAACTTATATTAATGATAAGATGTCAAATTTCAAATGTCATAACTAGAAAACGGAACTGTCATAATAAGATCATAAAACAAACAGGAAACTCGCATAACTAACTCATTAAGACTCTTATTAGTCCCAAATGAATTCAAATCTGGTGTTGAGTCATTAAAGCTGATACTTAATTTCATATTTACATCAATTTTATGACGTAAGTTTTCATTTTCAAGCTTTGCTATTGTTTCGTCTTTTGTTTAAAGTAAAGTGGGACTCGATCCCGGATTTTGAGCTTTTATGGTCCGCTCGTTAACCATTGGGCTATCACAGAGTATTACGTTTGACAGTCAAAAATTTTATTTACTTTCTATTACACATTTTATCATTTTTTTCAATGCCCGAATACAGGGTTAAACTGACAATTTTTTTAAATGAAATCTAGCTAGATCGATTTTTCTACCCCTAAACCCATAACTGGTACACCCAGTAAATTTGGAATCCATCGTCTCTTATTACAAAAATGTAAATAAAAAAATATATAGTAAAGTTTAAAGCCCGTTATTATTTCGCTGCGTAGTGACTCCCTTAACTTTTTGTACAGAGAAGGCTATAAATTATGTAACAAATTAAAAATTTAAATCTTATCTAAAACCGAAATCGATATCAGTCTTGCTAAAACTTGAAAACGTTTGAACCGATTGGGCTGATTTAGGTTTTGAAATATCCTCAGAAGTCCTAAGAAAGTATAATAGACCAAAAAATAATAAAATAGTAAGAATAATAACAGAATCAACAATTTTATTTTACCATACAAATATTTCGTACCTCTCAAATAGAGTGCGTTCAGAAATTAAATTTTAAGCAAGGAACATAGAATATAAACTAAGACAATGAAAAATGAAAAAAAAACCCAGTCCAGTTCCAGTCAAGGAATGACGAAGTTTGAAGTTAGGTAGTGTGAATTAAATAGATGAAATAATAATACATACAAAATTTAATAAACATGTATTAATTACATAAATTTTGAAGCTATTTTAATCTCCATCAAAGTTGTACAACAGAGTAAATTATATTTCAAATGAATAAAGTTTCCCGCTCAGAAAATTCTCACTTCAGTCGGAATATTGTCATAAAAGTTTAATTAAATAAACTAGAGAGGGCTATCTTGAAATCAGCTTTCAATGTTACTCCATTCACAGCATCCATAGTCTCTGATTAATAAAAATAGAATAGATTTTTTAAATATAATCTGAAAAACCAATATTATTCGGTTTCTCTTTTTAAAAAATTCCAGCATAAAAAGTAATTTTCGTGTTGTTCTAGGCTTAGATATTACTGTGTGCTTATGAAGAGTTTTTAACCTACTTTACCGCGTTAGCGTAACGCCACATGAAGAAAGAAATGCGGATGGTCTATTCTACTCAGCCGAATACCACACGGTGGGTCAACTTACCTTTGTTGCCTTTTACGACACATTGGTAAGAAACGAAGGTAGTCTATTCTACTCAGCCGGATACCACACGGCGGGTCAACTTTCTTCAGTCGTCTTTTACGACGCCTCGGTAAGCGATTTTTTTAAACTTACTCGATCGCGTTAGAGTAACGACAATTTGTATGGCGCTGGAACGCAGTCACTAATATGCGGTTGCGTAATATGTTAAAGTAATATGGATTAATAACATATTATAAAAAGCGATAATATTTCTCCTTTATTCTTATTCAATTAATAAAAAGCAGTTATCCCGAAGTCAACTCATTTACTCTTTCGCTACAACTCGATGAATGACACATAAAAATATGACAGCCACAATGCTTTTTCATATTAATCGCCAACTCTATGAAGGAGGTCGTATTAAAAACATGTTGTAACAATAGAAGGAATTGCTACAAGCTTCAGCCTTTTATGCAAGTCTATTCTACTCAGCCGGATACCACACGGTGGTTCAACTTACCTTAGTCGCCTTTTACGACACCTTGTTAAGATATGAGCGTGGTATATTCTACTCAGCCAGATATCACACGGCGGGTCAACTTACTTACCTTAGTCGCCTTTTAGGACACCAGTAAGAAATGAGGGCGGTCTATACTACTCAGCCGGATACCATACGGTTGTTCAACTTACCTTAGTCGCCTTTAACGACACCTCAGTAACAAAATGAGGGTGGTCTGTTCTACTCAGCCGGATACTACACGGTTTATTATATTTTACGTATCAGATTTTTTTTATTTAATACGTAAAATCATATATGTGTAATATCATATTTTATGTTGTTCCTCTCGAAGTATTAACTTTCAGCAGACTTTTTTTAAATTAAACTACCGTGAGTAGTATTCATAATTAATGTATAGAACCGGCTATACTCACGTCTTATTATATCGGGTCAGCCCGACTAGTAGCCGCAGATTTACGAATTTATAATGTTAATATTAATTAGCTGTAAACTTTATAAATACAAATAACCCTAAAAGAAACCTCTAGCAGTTAACTCCATCAAAACTGACTATTATATAAATTTACAGCAGTAAGTTACAAAAGAAATGGAAATAAATTGCGTTTCGATTGCCTATTTGTTGGGAAAATTTCTCCCTCCACCGCACCTGGCTGGTCGTATAATAAATTCTTACAGCAAATAACATCTCCAAAGACCGAATCTTAGGAGTATTCAATACGATAAAATTGTTTTTGCAATTACTTTTTTTTCGCTTTACTGATCAAATAATATTTTGAACATTTTAAGGCCTGTTCCACAAATTACCAATAAACTGTCAGTTAGCTTATTCGGAACATATGCGACAATTATCTCGGAATTTTACGTTTCTCAGGTTTCTGATAGGCTTATTCTGCACTTAGGGCCTGTTTCACAAGTTAGCAATAAACTGTCAGTTAGCTTATTCGGAACATATCTGACACATATCTCGGATTGTAGCGTTTCTCAGGTTTCTGATAGGCTTATTTGCACTTAGGGCCTGTTTCACAAGTTACCAATAAACTATCAGTTAGCTTATTCGGAACATATCTCAGAATTTTGCGTTTCTCAAGTTTCTGATAGGCTTATTCAGCACTTAAAGTCCCTAACAAGTTAACAGGTAGATCATGTGGCTGTTTTTTTGTTTATCTGCTGGATAGCAAATATCTATTTCAAAATGGCTCTTTTTAGAGTCTCTTTTTAGAGACATTTATCTGCTACTTTGTTTATTTGTCGGTTAACTATCCGACACTTTATCAGTAACTTGTGAAATAGGCTCTTAGTCTGAATGATCGCATATTCAATCAAAAAATGCATTAATTTAATCGATAAATATTATTGTTACAATCCTATCGTACTAATATTATATTAATATTATAAATGCGAAAGTATGTTAGTTACTCCCTCAAGGCGAATCCGCTGAAAAAATATCAATGAAATTTGGCACTATTATTCCTGATACATATTTATAACACACCGGAATAACATATAGGCTATAGAAATCCTGTGAATGCTACAGGAATAGGATGACATTGAAAAGCGATCTATTATCGACCTATCACGACAACAGTCTACGCGAACAAAATCGCGGGTAAAACCTAGCCTCCTTCAATATCTATAATATCGTCCATCGGTTCATCGAACTATGAATTGAATCAGACTTCTTTTTTCAAAATTTCTCCTTAAAACAAAACAAAAGTAGATATCAAAGTCCAAAACTTCAAAGCTAATAAGTGCATTAATTAGTAAATCACCGAGAAATACTTACTAATAGAAAAAAAGATTGATATTTTAAGAGAGAAAAAATAGTCTTAGAATTTCTAACTTTTCTCTTTGAATAATTTTAAGTTTTGTTTCATGATTTTATATTGAAACAATTTTTTATTTTATTTAGTAAATACTTCAAAGAAAATAAATCATCTCTTTAGATCTAACATCGGTATTATATGGTTCTTAATTAATTAGTACCTTTTTAAATTTAAACTATCGTGAGTGTTATTCATAATTAAAGTATAGAAACGGGCTAAACTCACAAATAAACGATGAATGAACGATGAAAATAACACGTGACACGTACCTTGTTGAACGAGCCTGGCTCGGAAATTCTTTTTTAATCATCATCATCCTGCCCTTATCCCACTCTAAGCGGGGTCGGCACAATATGTTACAAACATATTGTCACATGATTTGGCTACAAAAATATATTTTATGTGGGATCGATCCTAGTATTCTGTGTATGCCCATTACCCAATTGAGCTATCATGACTTTGCAATTGACAGCGCAATTTTCCTTTACTTACTCAAAGCATTATAACAGTTTTTTTAGTACCTGAAAACATGGATAAAACAACATTTTTTTCTTATTAAAACCTAACTAGATCGATTTCCCAGAAAACCCTCTACATGCTGAATTTCATGAAAATAGTTCGAGCCGTTTCCAAAATTCACAAATATATAAATATATACAAGTCCGCGTAATTGCTGCCAGGTGGTATCCGGGTGAGTAGAATAGACCAACCTCATTTCTTACCGAGGTGTCGTAAAAGGCGACTAAGGTAAGTTGACCCACCGTGTGGTATCCGGTTGAGTAGAATAGACTACCCTCTTTCTTACCGAGGTGTCGCAAATATGACTAAGGTAAGTTGAAGTCAGGCAGGCGGCAAGTCGTAAAATACGAAGCTAAATCATGTGACAATATGTTTCTAACATGTTGTGCTGACCCCACTTAGGGTGGGATAAGGGCAGGAGGATGAAGTAATTTCCTGTGAAAGAAGTTTAAGGAAATAAGTATATATAGTTGAACTGCATAGTGACAAGTACTAATTTTATGGGGTGCCAAAGTGGTCGGCCTCCTCGTGGCGCACCCTGGGCAAGCTTAGTCTTGGCGAACGGACCACTGAGGGGTGGCCAATCCAGTTGTCCCTCTGATTAGCAGAGGGCAATCTGGACGGGCCGGGGACTTCGGGGGGGTTGGGGTGAAGTCCCTAATGAGCGACGGGTCCAGTTGGGCTTACTCTAAGTCTGGCTGGACATGGTTACGGCCACCGTCGGCGAAACCCGGAAGCCCAGCAATGGGAACGGGGACCTTCGGGTTGCGAGGAAGAAAACCTCTATAAAAAATTATCCGGTGGGGGCGGAAACGCCCACCAAGGCGTTGGGGCCCCTACTTAGGGCGCGATCTCTCCCTGTCGACCGTGACATAGCAAACACGGTGGGCAGGGAGCGATCGTGGGCAGCGATGGCCTCCTTTAGCTCTGCGGAGGGGGGCGGAGGGAGGCGGCGGAGCGGTTCCACGAACTGTTGTTCTGGATCCAATCTGCTGCTGGTGAGTCCAGGTGTTAGTGACTCGCCCAAGCCCATCGTCTGCCGCCCTAACTGGGGACCTTCGGGTGTTCCGAACGGGGTACATCGGACACCTGGCTTACAAGTCCCCGAGGCGGTCGGTGCATCTGGTGCTCCCGATGCACCGGTTAGCGGAGGGGGTTTCTCTTTTGAGGGGCCCCTACCTGGAGGTGTTTATTCTCTGGGATCAGAGCTGTCGGCGGGATGGGGGCAAAATGTACAATGATACCCTGTCCTTGCCATCGGCAGCGTGGTGGAGCACACAGGTCGTTTTAGTCGGTGCGAGTCCGACATAACCGCCGCCTGTCCCCGTCGGGCGGCGGTACCCATAAGGGGTATTTTCTTGTATAATAAAAAAAAAAAAAAAAGTACTAATTTTATAGTGAAAAGCTGAATAAAGTATTTTAACGAGTGACCCGGTATTTTCATCTAAATCCACCAACCCTGTACGTAACGATATTTAAGTTTAAAGTATTCATATAAAAAAGTGATTAGAATATTTTTGTGTAACACGTGATGATGAATTCATAATCAACGGTATACAAATATTGAGATACACAGGTGTTTTTCTCTCATGGATGTTGGGAATATATCATTTGAACAGCAAAGTAAAAAATAAGAGAACGAAATGCCGCATTAAAAACACGGAGCTAGTGAAGTATGAAATTCAGTAACAAAGGGTTCCGTATTTCCTTTTAATTTATAACAAACAACGATATTTTCATTTATACTTATTCAATAAATAAAAATTAATTTCTCAAAATCAACTCGTTTACTCTTTCGCAAAACCTGAATGACATATAATGACAGCCACAATGTTTTTTTTTTTATATTAATGACTAACTCTATGAAGGAGGTTGTATTAGAAACAGGTTGTAACATATTATTTAATAAAAAGTTATTTATAACAAAGTTAAATAATAAAGTTAAGTAGTAGATTGTTATTATATAGAATTAGACGTTAATTTGGTTAGATACATAATACAAAAGAAATAATCAAATTATTTTCATATAATCCGTAATAAATAAATAGAAAATATGTATTGATAAATGTAGAGTGTACTATCCAGGAGTCTTAAAAACACATGCACTACCCACCTTCAATAACACAGGCGCTGCACACATTCACTACCACAATTTCAACAACAGTGTCGCTCTGTAATCAAAAAATCGTCAGGAGATAGACTCCACTACAATATCGCAAAGATATTGAAGGTGTGTCGTGCTTGTCTATTGTGGTGGCGGTGGTGGAGATTTGTGAATGTGTTTTTTATTAATCCTGCATGTATCAAGTATGAAAACGGATAGTGCACTTTACAAAAAGTATTACGTATATTTTCTATTTACTTTTTCGCTGATTATAGAGTATCTTTTAATTGTTTGTACATATTTTTCATCTTATGATCTTCCACCTATCTATTTTTCTCTTATTATTATTCTACTTTCTGCTTACCACTGTAATATATCAACGCCCTATACAATAATTTCAGTCTTATATCAATGAACTTATTTATTTTTATTTATTTATTGTTCTTTTTACACATATATTTAGAAAAGAGAAAGAAAAAAATAAAAATTAAAAAAAAACACATGTATAAAGGCGGACTTATCCCTAAAAGGGATCTCTTCCAGTCAACCTTTCAGTAATAGAAGGAAAAGGGCTAGAATTGAAGAAGAAAGAGAGTGCGGGTCATATAGAGAAAAAAAAAGTTTATATAAATTGAACTATTTAATCTATTAAATAATTTTGTTAAAATAAATAGATAAAAGGATGCTACTAATATATAATTACTTAAGATAAATATTAAACAGCTCTATAAATATTTTGGTTTACATATACGGAACCCTGACAATAAAAATTCTACAGACAAATATTTGCTCGATTTGCATTCCATTACGCGTCACCGCGCTTGTCAGAGTAATTTGAAAACAATATAAAACACCAAAACATTTCAGACGGAATACCTATCTTATTGTGCTTAAAAAGAATCTGCCATAGCCTAATGGGAAAAGCAATTTTAAAAAATCGAAGTAAAGACTGATAAAGCACTATAGAAAAAATAAATTTAAAAAACTAAGCTTAAGTAATATTCTCTTTGGATATTTAAAACACTCGGTTTATAGTAAGTACCGGGGAGCCCAAGCCTTGCTCGGTAATTTTATTACAAAATAAAAAAAGAAACTTCAAAAAAAAGAATAAATAATGGGTGAGGTGGGGCTCCATCCTATTAACTATATTAATAACTATTAACGGCAAAAATAGTGTTAATTTTAGTATTTTATTAATGTCCAAAAACAGTGATAAAACGATTTTTTTTTAAATAGAACCTAGGTTCTATTAGATTTATTTGATTAATTTCTATTTGATTAATCTAGATAGATTTTTCTCCCCCAAAACCTCCCGCATGCTGAATTTCAGGAAAATCGTTGGAGCCGTTTCTGAAATTCCGAATATTACAACATTTAAATTTTAAAAGTTAATTCTTTTTGTCTTTTTCTTTCTGTTACTTAAATGATGATTAAAAGAGATTCCTTTTAAGATAAGTTCGCCTTTGCACATTTACTATTTTTTTCTCCACTTTTCTAACAATATGTATGTACAATTACGAAATAAATAAATACTATGAATTAATGAAACGAATTCGAAATTCATGGAAATGCCTTAAATGGTACATGTTTAACATTTGAAATACATTGGTCAAGGACAAAGATAAGTATAGAGAATATTACATTGTTAAATGAGCAATTAAATGTAACATAAAATTTATTTAATACAATACCTTTCGAGTACTTTCCAAGCAAGACTTAATAGTATGTATTAGGTTAACTAATGAAATATCTATTGTTGGATTATTCACGCAATTAACTACTCTGCGGCCCATGTGCATAGAGTAATTAATTGTAGAAACATAAGTTAATTTAGGGACAAGATGATGGTTAATTACCAAGGTTGTTCTTGCGGAAAAGCGACAAGTGTTAAGAGCCACAGGGTAATTAATAACGTGAATTCGCGACATCTTTGCATAAATTACAGAAGCTGTTAATTCAGTTGAAATTACGAATGATTTAAAAATAATTAAGGATATAGTGTTTTTTTTTTCGTTACTCTAAGTGGTGTCAACAAAACATGATTTGACTACGTATAATACGACCAGTTTTTTTTTTTTGTCAGGAAAACCCATTATGGGTCATCACCGCCTGACGGGGACGAGCGGCGGGTATGTCGGACTCTCACCGACTAAAAACCTGACAGTGCTCCACCACGCTGCTGGTGGCGGGGATAGGGTAACGTTGGACACATTGCCCCATCCCCGCCAGCAGCAACTCTGAACCTCAGAGTGCGCCACCTCTGGGTCGGGGCCTCTCTAAACAAGGCCCTCCCTCCGCTAGACGATGCATCGGGAGCACCAGATGCATCGACCACCTCAGGGACCTTTTCAGATGGGCGTCCGATAAACAATACGACCAGTAGCAAGACTGACGTCAACTTACTTTAACTGTATTTTACGACACCTCGGTAAGGAAGCGGGTGGTATATTCTACTCAACAGGATACCATACATTTACTTAACTTACCTTAGGCGCCTTTTACGACAACTCGGTAAGAAATGAGCGTGGTCTATTCTACTCAACCGGAAACCACATGGTGGGTCAACTTACCTTAGTCGCCTTTTACGACAACTCGGTAAGAAAGAAGGTGGTCTATACCACTTAAGCGGATACCACACGGTGGCTCAACTTACCTTATTCGCCTTTTACGACACCTCGGAAAGAAAGAGGATGGTATTCTACTCAACCGGATACCATACGTTTACTTAACTTACCTTAGCCGCCTTTAACGACAACTCGGTAAGAAATTAGGGTGGTCTATTCTACTCAGCCGGATACCACGGCGGATTTCCGTTTCAATAAGTATCGCAATTAAACCATGGTGGCTGAGGCCAATTGATCTTTGACCGATTGATGGCGGTTTTGAGCAAGCAGACACGGTGGGTTTTCTATAAAATATTTAGTAATTATTTGATATTCGGCTCAAAGTGTCAACCTTCAAATAAACTATAAGTGCAAATAACCCTAAAAGAAACCTCTATTCAGCAATTAATTGTATCAAAACATTGACTAGTATTTAAATTTACAGCAGTAAGTTATAATATAAATGGAAATAAATTACGTTTCGATGCATTTATTTTTTTCTTTAAACGTTTTGTGTCAGTTAGCGCTCATCAAATTTCACGTGTAATAACGTTACTCCATCCAAAAGTATTAATGAATCAATGCTGGTATGGAGTCAGTATGAAAAAATGTCCAAGTGAACCCTAAAACATCGACAATGCACGGCAAACTTACGAAATAGCGACAAGACAAACTGTGTATATTTACCGTGACATGGTACAAATTTAGTAAGCAAAGTTGACGTGGAAAAGTGGAAACTTGGGCCTATAATAATATTATGACATAACCGGTACTTCTCAAATTATGACATTACTATTTGGGTATTTGCTTCTTTCGAATTGACTAATGGCTTTGACAGCGTCACCGGAAGGACGGGCGAGCGCATTGACGAAATCGCAACTCCCTGGGAGCGTCGCCTCAAGGGAGTCTCCTGCGAGATTGAACCTCGGCTTGAAGCGGTGGTTTTTAGGAGGACTGTATCTGAGCATTGACTTTGAAGAAGTCGGCATCACGGCAACCGTGGCAGAGGGCTGCAGGCGTTTGGCACAAGCAAACTATTTGAGTAAGGAATAAGATTCCCAAATATCTATAATATAATATTTTCGATACAATGCAGTGTGTGTGACTTCTTTTCGTTAGAACAATAGTGATATTTCTGTTGTACCAATTAATTTCAACCTAAGAACGCCAGATCTTGCGATAGCACGCCTTCCTGTCATGCCTTCTGTATCCTGTATGTGTAACTTAGGACCAATCCAGAATGTCCAATCATAGATTTGTCAGACTGATAGAATTTAGCTCTGTCAACAATAATTATCTTAGGTTTGTCTCTATCTCTTGATGCTTATATTAACTCCAAAGAAATGGCTTTTAGCGTGTCAGCAAATCTTCCATGTCTTATTTTGTTTCAGCTAGAAGATTAGAGTCATCGCCGTAAGTTGCAACTTCTGATTGAAACCTTTTTGTCCTAATGCTCAAAACAGATTCTTATTATACAATCCATGTAGATATTCAATACGTGTGGTGAAAGCATGTACCCTTGGAGAACACCAATATGTGTTTAAAAGATATTTGTCTCAACGTAATCTATACAAACAATTCTATCCTCGTTAAGTAGATGAATGAGTGTATTAAATGATTGCGTATTTACATGAATAGACTAAGTGAGTACATTCCATAGCTTATGACATTTCACTATATCGAATGCATTGCGAAAGTTGAGATAGAAATCTAGCACATACAAGCAAAGTATAACAAAAAACGATATATCGATAAAGTTTCTGTTGAAGCAATAATAAAATTAACTCTCTACATGAACCCGGTAGCGTGTCACGAGACCGTAAATAGGCGTAAGATATTTCAATCTCGTTTGTGTTTGGCGTTCAGCATTGAACAAATTGCCAATTGAGCCGCGCTAGAGGAAATGAACATTTTAATGAAACCTGGAACGGATTGGCTGCTATGGAATTTTAAACTGTCTCACCTAGGGATTTCGATTGAAATTTTAATGACAGAAAAACATTACGTTAGCAAATTGACTGCATGTTTACAAAGATTTACATACTGTTTGTGAGACTTCGATTATACTCTGGACTAATGAGCAAACGACTTTAAATGTTTTAACATTTCTCTTTTAGGAAAAAAATTATGTCACGCGGCACCATTCATAGTTATTTGGGATATAAAGGGTTTAACCTGGAAAGGTACTTGAATACTAAACCATTAAAATGTTATAGCTTTGTTGGTAGGGCTTTTACCGTAATGGCAATAACTTGACAGCAACATTCCACCAGACCAAAATAAATAATTTGGTATATATAAATTTTATTATATAAAAGATATCACATGCTTAGTATTAAAGAGACTGAATTATAAATTAGATATATACACTGTATACCTTATTTTAAAACTATGTATCATATCACGCTAAGAACTATTTAAAAAAGATTTCTTTAAATTCCAAGTTACGGGTCTTTTTAACACTCACGAGTTTTGTAGGTGCTACGCTACGCTTTTATTGCATGTAGCTGCCTGACGGAGCTACAAATACTTTACCTATTATTACCTTTAAAAAACAAATACCGTACCTAGTACCTGAAATACCTTTACCAGGAAATAGGAAAAGGAGTAAATGAAACAACATACCAATGGTTATTACTTATAATCAGAGAAGTTTTGGTATAGCGACAAATATATATTCTATGGGAGAATAAAACATCACACCAAGGCTATAGTTTATTATGATGAGAATGTTGATGAGCTAATGCAACGTTGAGATGATGACTTAATGCAACGTCCTGACTAATGTGACGTTTAATAGTTGATGGTTATATTTAGCGTGACGTTATTAAAACCTTTTTTGAATTCGGTCACTTCTATACTAAGCCTGTGATATGCAGTAAAACGTTGGTTTTATTTGTTATGATTTCGGGAAATTTTAGATTCCATGATTTTTAATAGTATTTTATAGATTTTGTTTTGTTTTTTATAAAATATATCTTATCGTATCCTCCTGTCCTTATCCCACTATAAGTGTGGTCGGCACAACATATTATAAACATGTCACATGATTTGGCAAGGTATTTAATGACCAGCCGCCTACCTGACGTCAACATACCTTAGTCGTCTTTTAAGACACCTCGGAAAAAAAGAGGGTGGTCTTTTCTCCTCAGCCGGATATCATACGGTGGGTCAACTACCTTAATCGCCTTTTATGTCACCTCGTGGTCGTGGTCTATTCTACTCAGCCGGATACCACACGGCGCTTTAAAATATATCTTAACATTTCATAGTATGAAGTTTCCTTTTAAAACTTTTAAAGATGGCGTCATTCAGGTCTCTTTCTTTTCTGTACGGCGACATTCTCAATCAGTAGCTTCCTTATTAACTTACGGACTATTGACATTTCTAAAGAGCTTACAAAGGTCAATTTGAACAAAGCACATCCTGATATTTATTGCAAACTCGTCTTTAATAACGACAAGGAAAATAGAAATGAAAAATGTCGATAACAATGGATTACATTTATACCTAAAGCAGCGGGATACTAACCCACTGCTGGGCATAGGCCTCTTGTCTCCGTTTGTGGACAGAAAAATTTGAGCTAAGACCTAACATGCTGCTCCAATGCGAATTGGTAGGTAACACATATCCCTAGAATTCTCTAGAGATGCAGGTTTCCTCAAGCCATTTTCCTTCATCGAAAAATTGCAATTCTCAATTAGATAACACAAGTTTTAATAGAAAACTCATTGGTGTCTGCCCGGGGTTTAAAGCTGTGACCCTTTCGAAAGAGTCGCACGGTGGCACCGCTGGGCTGTATGTAATCAATTTACTCCAAATCTACTGAACGTACTTTTGTAAGGGTTTTACTAAAAGATAGTGCAATTTGGTTGGCGTTGGCGCAGTTGGTAATGACGGGGTGCCAAAGTGGTCGGCCTCCTCGTGGCGCACCCTGGGCAAGCTTAGTCTTGGCGAACGGACCACTGAGGGGTGGCCAATCCAGTTGTCCCTCTGATAAGCAGAGGGCAATCTGGACGGGCCGGGGACTTCGGGGGGGTTGGGGTGAAGTCCCTAATGAGCGACGGGCCCAGTTGGACTTACTCTAAGTCTGGCTGGACATGGTTACGGCCACCGTCGGCGAAACCCGGAAGCCCAGCAATGGGAACGGGGACCTTCGGGTTGCGAGGAAGAAAACCTCTATAAAAAATTACCCGGTGGGGGCGGAAACGCCCACCAAGGCGTTGGGGCCCCTACTTGGGGCGCGATCTCTCCCTGTCGACCGTGACATAGCAAACACGGTGGGCAGGGAGTGATCGTGGGCAGCGATGGCCTCCCTTAGCTCTGCGGAGGGGGGCGGAGGGAGGCGGCGGAGCGGTTCCACAAACTGTTGTTCTGGATCCAATCTGCTGCTGGTGAGTCCAGGTGTTAGTGACTCGCCCAAGCCCATCGTCTGCCGCCCTAACTGGGGACCTTCGGGTGTTCCGAACGGGGTACATCGGACACCTGGCTTACAGGTCCCCGAGGCGGTCGGTGCATCTGGTGCTCCCGATGCACCGGTTAGCGGAGGGGGGTTTCTCTTTCGAGGGGCCCCAACCTGGAGGTGTTTATTCTCTGGGATCAGAGCTGTCGGCGGGATGGGGGCAAAATGTACAATGATACCCTGTCCTTGCCATCGGCAGCGTGGTGGAGCACACAGGTCGTTTTAGTCGGTGCGAGTCCGACATAACCGCCGCCTGTCCCCGTCGGGCGGCGGTACCCATAAGGGGTTTTTTCCTGTATAATAAAAAAAAAAAAAAGTTGGTAATGACCCTGCCTTCAGCCCCGCGGGTCGTGGGTTCGATGCCCACCGAGGGCCAACATTTTCTAACAAAAATTTGTTAGTTCTTCGAGTCTGGGTGTATATATGTATTTGTGTATGTATTTCAAATTATATCAATATTTATTCACCAGTTGTCTGTTTACCATAACCTAAGTATTAAGTTGCTTACTTTGAGTACGGACGACCGTGTGTGTAAGTGTGCCATATATTTGTTTATTTATAATAGTACATGATGTTTTATATAAACTGTGTTGAAAAGGTCGCGCGGTTGTAAAAGAAATTGCCTCCCTGGGAGCTTAATTAGGGAGGGAGGGAAATAACTAGGGAGCGTGCGCCAGGTAAACCAACAGAGATACACTAAAGTAATGTAGTAAAGAATTGTAGATCTATAAAAATACTACAAAAAAGTCCGCGACAGCATGTCTCTATTTGTTAAGATTACCTCACAATAACTAATTTTATGATCCATACTTCAATTAAATGCACTGATGTCCGCGAGTGAAGCCGTAGGCATATCTAGTTTAATATATTTGATGATGAATCAGTACCATTTTTATTTATTACATTTCTTAGTGTAATTTCTCATATCAAGAATGTTTTATTGCGCATTGTTCTTCACATATTCATACAAAGGAATTTTCTTAAAAGGGATTTAGACTGAAATATAGATACAATTTGTTTTTTGTGAATGGGAAAATTCATTTCACTTATAGTAATTTATAATAAGGTTGACTGGGGATTTGTTACCTAAAATTATATTTAGGTGGTGTGTGATGAAGTTTTAAATTAAATACGCTTATTTAGAAAATCTATAGAAATCTATTATATATTTATTCTTTTTTCTCACTCACTCTCATTCTCTCTTCTTCACGTTCTCTAGCATTCTCAATCTCTTGCATTTTCTCTTATTTGGCGTCTTTTTTAATATCAATCTCATCTTACTCTCGCCCCATCTCTCTGTGTGTCTCTTTTTTATGAGTGATTAAACAAAGAGTGTTTTAGAGAGTAAGTAAGAGTGTGTAAGAGTGTATAGTGTAAAAGTGATTTGTAACACTCTCACAGGCCTGGCATACTCTAATATAATAACACTATGGAATAGTTACTATAAATTAGGAGCCATAAAATTTTACATGACAGACATTCCAGCACACCCTGAGTAGAATAGAATAGTATAGTATCTGGCTGAGTAGAATAGGATAGTATAGTATCTGGCTAAGTAGAATAGAACACCATCATTTCTTACCTAGGTATCGTAATAATCGACTAAGGTAAGTTGACCCGCCGTGTGGTATCCAGCTGAGTAGAATAGACACCCTTATTTCCTGGTGTGTCGTAAAAGGCGGCTAAGATAATTTATTTATTAAAATTTTTTTATTAAAAAAGTTACTAGCAATTTACGTTACAAATTACTAGTAAACTCGTTAACCCCTCCAGCTAAGTTAAATGCTTGTGTATGGAGTGGGTTCTAGTCGTTAGTATAATGGCCGGGATTCGAATCCACGACCTCTCGACGCTAACCATTCCGCTACCGCCGTGTCAAAAGTTGAGACAGGCGGCCGGTCGTAAAATAACTAGCTAAAACATGTTATACCGACTTAGAGGAGGATAAGGGCAGGAGAAAGAAAAAATATATTTCTACATAAGTTCAATAAATGAAAACATGTTTCCTAAATTTGAATGTGGTAACAATAGCATTGTTCAGAGTTCGAACAATAGAGACACTCTGTACCGACCCTTCCGTCATTGTTAAAATTTACTTCCTACCCTATATTTTCGATATAATAAATATCCGATAGTTCCAATGCATTGTCTATTATTGAAAAGAAAAGTGGAGAACGTTTAATAACCTCTCATTAAAATGGTTGAAATATGCTTTCACCTATTCATCAGCGTGGCTTACACTATACATTTAAATATGATGACCTATTATTATAGAAATTTTAGTGACTTAGTCAAAGACATAAATATACAAATGGGAATAAGGTATAATAATAAGAAATAGCACTAATAGCCGTATGGTATTAGGCTGAGTGGAATAGATCACCCTTATTCTATAGCGAGGTATTCAAATACGGCGGGCAGGGAGCGACCGCGGGCAGCGATGGCCTCCTTCTGCTCTGCGGAGGGGGCGGAGGGGGGCGGTGGAGCGGTTCCGGGAACTTTGTTCTGGATCCAATCTACTGCTGGCGAGTCCTGGTGATAGCGACTTGCCTAAGCCCATCGTCTGCCGCCCTGTCAGGGGACCTTCGGACGTTCCGAACGGGGTATATCGGACGTCTGGCTTACAGGTCCCCGAGGCGGTCGGTGCATCTGGTGCTCCCGATGCACCGGTTAGCGGAGGGGGGCTTCTCTTTCGAGGGGCCCCTACCCGGAGGTGTTTTTTCTCTGGGATCAGAGCTGTCGGCAGGATGGGGGCAATATGTACAATGATACCCTGTCCTCGCCATCGGCAGCGTGGTGGAGCACACAGGTCGTTTTAGTCGGTGCGAGTCCGATAAACCGCCGCCTGTCCCCGTCGGGCGGCGGTACCCATAAGGGGTTTTTTCCTGTATAAAAAAAAATAAAAAAAATAGCGAGGTATTGTAAATGGCGGCTAAGGTAAGTTACCCTGTAGTCTGGTATGCGGCTGAGAAGAAAGTACACCCTCATTTCTTACCGAGGTGTCGAAAAAGGCGACTAATTTAAGTTGACCCGCCGTGTGGTATGCGCCTGAGTAGAATAGACCTCCCTTATTGCTTACCAAAGTGTCGGAAAAGGCGATTAAGGTAAATTAACCCATCGTCTGGTATCCAGCTACATAGAATAGAATACCCTCATTTCTTACCGAGGTGTCGTAAAAGTCGATTAAGGTAAATTAACCCATCGTGTGGTATCCGGCTGAGTAGCATACAACACCCTCATTTCTTACGGAGATGTCGTAAAAGGCGACTAAGGTAAGTTAACCTGTCGTCTGATATGCAGCTGAGAAGACTAGAACACCCTCATTTCTTACCGAGGTGTCGTAAAAGGCGACTAAATTGACATCAGGCAGGCGGCCGGTCGTAAAATAACTAGCCAAAACATGTTACAACATGTTTAAAACATGTTGTGTCGACTCCACTTAGAGCGGGACTAAAACTAATGCCACATTAGTTCTTGTATGAATTTCTAGATTACTCCTATTTAATCGGATGCTGTTTATAAGTAAATCTCAAAATACATATCTTTAAATAACAAAATTGTTAAAGCAACACTAATTCTTGGCTGCAACGCTTTACAAATGAAATTCCTTTACATCTCGGAATAAATCTCTATGCATTTCTCGACAGGATGATTCGCTGGAACCGAAGAGCTGTACCTAATTAAATTACACTCTCAAAAGAAATAATTCACGTTTGAAACGCGACAAAATCCTCTGCGCTATTTCACTGCGTTTAAAATTATTGAAACGCTAGTATAAGTTAAACGCTTACAGCGTTTATTACCTAAAATGTTATTATTTTTATGAGTTGACTATAAAACTAATAGCGTATTGTACAGTAAAAATTCGAAGAATAGGCTCTAAGGAGTCGTAAGAAAATGTATAATCAATAAGCTCCTATTTAATTATCATATTGATTACATAGTCGGTAAAGCTTTTCGAATGCTTGGGTTTATTCTAAGGGTAGGAGAGGACGGGTAGACTTTCACAAGGCTTCCACTATCGTCATTTTGTATAATGTTTATGTCTGTTCAATTCTTGAATATGTGTGGTATCCAATGTACTATAAGTATATCAACCAAAATGAACGTATCCAGAAAAAGTTTAGTAAATACTTAACTTTTATAACTAATCTTCAAACTTAAACTTTTGACTTTACAAGATTGTATAACGTCAAGAGACGAACTTTTTTAGCATAAAATTTTAAATTATTATATTGAGTCTCCGAGTAATGTTTATATAAGATATCCACGTTCTCAATCACTAAAGCAACTTATGTTTTATACTCCTAAAAGAAAAACTAATTATGCTGATAATACCTTCCTTCGCCGTGCATGTAACTGTCACAATAGACTTTTTAATGACATAGATTTGTTCAACATATCTTGAAATAAGTCAAGGTGTCATACAAAGAGCTTCTTCCCTACCCGTTTGTACGTTTATACATTTAATATTTTTATTTATAACATCTTATTTACCTTGTCATCTGTATGTACGTTCCATTTTTTCTTTAAGTTTTTTCTTTCTTGTGAACACTTTATTGGTTTATGTTTTTGTTTTGTTTCTCTTATAATTATGTAATGTATAACTGTGTGTCTTCCTAATAAATACATAACGGTTTAATTATGACTCTGCCGCAAGTTTCTACGATATACAATTTACACAAAAGCTGTTAAATGAACTTAATGCTTTTAATGTGCTAATTTATTTTAAAATTCGTCTCAAAAAATTCATGCAAATCTTTTAAGAGTTCAATTTGTGGAAACCAGGGGATCTATTTTCGTCACTTTTTTAGTCTTATTTGAAGTTCTAGTTCTTATGGTAAGGAACACACTGCAAACAAAACCACCCCAAATGGTTATACAGGTGGCGTCATTAAATTTTCCAGCCGATTACCTCTCTACCCACGATCCGCCTCCGTCGATAAAATTCACGAGACGTTGCTATTAACGTGCAAATTAAGATATTGATTTTATTAATTGCGTCGATATGTTGCTATCTTTAAATACGACGTAGTCAGCTTCTTCGCTGACCTGATGAGTACCAGAAAGTACGAAATGCTCATATAGGTGGATATTCTAAACCTACCGTAAGGAACAATTGAAGTAATCCTATTGGATAGCTTCTCTTATAGCGAGTCTCGTGTTAAGCTCGTGCTAATACTCTACCTGCTTTCTTCTATATTATGCTTGCACGCATAGCGTGTATCTGTTTGCTCTAAACTGATGCTGAGTATACCTGCTTACCACCCTCATTTCTTACCGAGATACTGTGAAAGGCGACTATGGTAAGTCGATCCGCCGTGTATTGTCCGGCTGAGTAGAATAGAACATCCTCATTTGTTACCGAGGTGTCGTGCTCGTACAAGGCGACTAAGGTAAGATGACCCACCGGGTGGTGTCCGGTTAAATAAAATAGACCACCCTCTTTCTTACCGGGGTGTCGTAAAATACGAATAAGTTAGGTTGATGTCAGGTAGGCGGCCGGTCGTAAAATATGTAGCCAAATCATGTGACAACATGTTTATAACATGTTGTGCCGACCACTTATAGTGGGATAAGGGCAGAAAGATGATGATTACACTACTTCTATTCTATTCAATACACTAGCACGCACTGGCCTTCTATACAATTATTGGATTCCCCAACTTTAATATACTTTTTCCTGTTTTCTACGCTCTCTGAATTTAAACTTGTTTCATACTTAAAATTCATAACACCAACGCAACATTAAAATGAATACAGACTTAAAAGCCTTTTGTAATTTGTAGAAACGAGGAAAATGAATCATATTCATATGTAGCAAATGAAATTAAAACAATTTATAAAATATAATATAATATTAAATAGTAATAAATAAATATATGGGACAATTATAGACACGGTTGTCCGTCCCCAAAGTAATTAACTTAACACTTGTGTTATAGGTGACAAACAACTGTTAAATATATACATACGAGTATACTAGCTTTTACCCGCAACTTCGCACGCTTAGACTGTTGTCGCGTAATTGGTTAATAATACAGGCCGCTTTTCAATGTCATCCTATTCCTGTAAAATTAACAGGATTCCTATAGCCTATATATTACCTATTTAATCGATATTGTTTCAGCGGATTCGCAGTAACAATGTAACAGACAGACAGACAGACTTTCGCATTCATAATATTAGTAATGATATTGATAATATATTTTTTACTACTAATCGCCAGCGGCTCCGCTCTCGTGGAAAGATTCAAACCGAAATATAGTCTTCTATAGATAACCATAAAAACGGTTAAAGTGGGTCAACCTTTAAAGCTGGACACATGCTGTCGCGGACTTTTATTTAGAACTTTTAGAGGGAAACAATTTTGTAATACATGATTTTTGAATAACTATCACCGTTTACTCAGCGCACACAAGGAAAGCTTTCAATTTTGCCGTTTTCGTTCTACTTTTTATTGCTGCTCCTCTTCTATTCATCTTAGCGTGATGTTTATTTATTTATTTATTAGGTACACCAACGATATATTATAGATTAACAATGAATTCCAATGAATGAGTTCCAATATAATTATCATTTACAGGCGTATTCAGCATGTTACATAGCCTATAGTCTTTCTTGATAAATGAACTATTTTACAGTGGAAGAATTTTTCAAATTGCTCCAGTAGTTCCTGAGATAAGCGCGTTCTAACAAACAAACTCTTCAGCTTTGTATATTAGTATAGTTTTCAAACGAACTTTTAACAATAATTGAAAGTAGTTTAAACCTAGCTCGACCTACATTTGCTTAATAACTTAATTATTTAATTTCGTTACCAAACACAAGCACACTTTATACAGCCCTAGATTGGATAAAATACGAAATTTCCTACACGTTCACATATTTATCTTCATTAACGCGTGGAGCCGCAAAGGCCTTATCTTGAAAGGCGATATTTGTCTAAGCAATTATTAACCTACCGAAGTAATTATTCACTGAGATGGCTCGAAGACATGTTATGTTAATGTGGACGTGCCTTTATAGTTACAAGTCATATCTATCTTAAATTACTTACACGCTAGGACTATACAAGTCATGCCCACATGGAATCGTCCCAAGAATGCTTTCAGCGTTTCCGCGCTGAATAGCTAAGTTGATTCTTTGTGCCAAAAAGGAGCCAGCTCTGTTGTCACCTGAAGAGGCAATTAACCGAGGTATTAAAATGAATAAAAAAAAATTGCACTTTGACTCCATGGCCCTAGGGTCTCAGCTGCAAACGGCACAAATATATAACTCTCGATGAGAGATGCATACTGCCGCCGTTTGAAATAATAAATACGAATCAAATAATACGAGTATGTGCTGAAATGTTGTCCCTACAATTTGTTATTTTAACTGTAGTTAGCTAGGTAACGGTCTGATAGTGCCATACTGTTAGGCAAACCTCTTTTCCAAATACCCGTTAAAGGCAAAATAAGACCGAATAAAGAATGATTGATACACGAATGTTTGCAAAGTAAAACTGCGAGGAGCAGCTAGTATTTTTATGAAGTTTTCTCGTTGAAAAATTGCTTTTCACGGGAAATTATTGGGAATGGCAGATTTTAATTACCGCAGAAGTCGCGTTCGAAGTAATTATGAAATACCGATTTTGAGGGTGACTTAATGGACTTTGAGAATTCTTATCTTTAAGCTCAAAACGTTACAAAAATGTTTAAGAATTTAAAATGTCTAAAATTTTATTGAATTATAAATCACAATTATAAAGTATTGGCCTATTTTCAGCTTGCTGCTGGTCAAAGACCTCATCTCTTCTGGGATAGAAGTGGATTCAAACACACCATTGCTCTATTACAGTAAATAACACGAGTTTTTCCTTTACAAAAATCCTTTGATACTATTGAAAATATTCTAAAGATTCCTAAATACAGAACAGTTCCGGTTATGTGGGATTTTTATATGAAAAACACCTAAGGAATACCTTAACATCATCTTCCTGCCCTTATCCGACTCTAAGCGGGGTCGACACAACATGTTATAAACAAGTTGTTACATGATTTGGCTGCGTTTTTACGGCCGGCCGCCCGCTTACATCAACTTACCTTAGTCGTATTTTACGACACCTCGATAAGAGAGAGGGTGGTCTATTCTACTAAACCGGATACCACACAGTGGGTCAATTTACCTTAGTCGCCTTTTACGACACCTCGGTAAGAAATGAGGGTGGTCTATTCTACTCAGCCGGATACCACACGGCGGGTCGTCTTACCTTAGTCGCCTTTTACGACACCTCGGTAAAAAATGAGGGTGGTACTATTCTATTCAGCCGGATACTACACGGCGTGAAACTGGTGAATATATACATGTATAATTTTAAAATATATACTTAAATACAAATATACACCCAGGCTCAAAGAACCGACAAATTCTTTTATAGAAAATGTTGGCTCGTATCGAACCCAGGACCCGTAGAGCTGAAGGCAGTTATTAATCAGGCAAGTTAGGAAGGCAGTTATTTAACAGTTATTAATCAACGTTTCATCTATCACCTAAAAAGTGCTTACAAACAACTTTGGTGCTTTTTGTTTGAGCAGTAATTTTCTATATCCAATAATTCAGTCCCTCTTACATTTAATTAGGTTTTTGCTGATTAACAGATTTGTTCGAAACTCTACTTGCCTCACTTAACTTTGGTAACAACCGCTATTCGGATATAATAAGTACGGCTCTTGCCAAGAGCAAAAACAAAATTTGACAAGTATTATTTTTATTACGTTTATTTGTAACGGATTTGAAAATTAACTAAAAAAAATCCTGCCCTTATCCCACTATAAGTGGGGTCGGCACAACATATAAACATGCTGTCACATGATTTGGCTGCGTTTTTACGACCGGCCGCCTGCCTCACGTCAACTAACCTTAGTCGTATTTTACGATACCTCGGTAAGAAAGAGGGCGGTCTATTCTACTAAACCGGATACCACACGGCGGGTCGACTTGCCTTAGTCGCCTTTTACGACACCTCGGTAAGAAATGAGGTTGGTCTATTCTACTCAGCCGGACACCACACGACGGGGCGACTTACCTTAGTCGCCTTTTACGACATCTCGGTAAGAAATGAGAGTGGTACTATTCTATTCAGCCGTATACCACATGGCTATTGAAAATGAACTAAAATTATCTGTTATTTATGTCTACTATTACATGTATTTTTTTTGTCTTGATTCTGTCACTCAGTATTTATACTAATATTATAAAAAGGAAAAATTTGTATGTTTATAATGTTTTCACACAAAAACTACTGGACCGATTTCATAAATTCTTTGACCATTGAGAAGCTGCATCTTTACTGAGCAACATAGGTTATATTACATTTAAAAAAATAGGGATCCTTAATAAAAATCCGTAATATTATATTAAGGTATATATTATATTATACATAAGTAAGTAACTTAATACTTGTGTTATGGTAGACAGACAACTGGTGAATATATGCATGTATAATTTTGAAATACATAGTAAAATAAAAATATACACCCTGGCTCGCAGAACCGACAAATTATTTTATAGAAATTTGGCCCTCGGCAGATCAAACCCGCGACCCGTGGAGCTGAAGGCAGGATCACTAACCACTGCGCCAATGGGCCAGTCATACATGTTTTCGAGAACTACTATAAACTAGTAATAAAACAAAAACTTATTCGTTACTAGTATAGTAAATTATTCCATAATCTAAATTTTAAAGTGACCGGCTACGCTAGGGCGGTAGAGTTCAGTCTATAATTTACAAATGCAAATGTAACTGGCGTTAGTAGACCAGTTAATTTGCCTCATGGTAATGTTTCAGACTTTATAATGTGGGAGCGCAATTCTGTAATTGCAATGGGGTATATATTTCTAACTGTTACTCATTTTTATTCTACTACAAGATGTCTATGGTACTACAGCCTTTTCGGAAACCGGCTTGTTCGGGAGGCTTGAAGTCGTCGAACCTACGAGGGAGACGATTCGTAACTGCTCTCGAAAACAACTTATAAATCTGACTTAGCAGCGCGATTGGTCTGTAATTCTTTAAAAAGGTTCTTTCTTGAAGAAGAGAGCCAAGAACAAGATGTATCGGTGACTTTATTCACACAAGCTTTAGTGTTAGCCACGCATGCACGCAACTTTTGTTCTGGATCCAATCTGCTGCTGGCGAGTCCAGGTGGTAGCGACTTGCCTAAGCTCATCGTCTGCCGCCCTGTCAGGGGACCTTTCAGTTGCGAACGGGGTATATCGGACGTCTGGCTTACAGTCCCCGAGGCGGTCGATGCATCTCTTGCTCCCGATGCACCGGTTAGTGGAGAGGGGCTTCTCTTTCGAGGGATCCCTACCCGGAGGAGGTGTTCTCTGAATTCAGAGCTGTCGGCGGGGATGGGGGCAATGTGTACAATGATACCCTGTGCTTGCCATCGGCAGAGTGGTGGAGCACACAGGTCGTTTTAGTCGGTCCGACATAACCGTCGACTGTCCCCGTCGGGCGGGGTACCCATAACGGGTTTTTTCATGTATAAAAAAAATTAGCCACGCATAATATGAAACCTGCTCTAGAAATTTATAGAGAAACGTATAAGCTAACTCTAAGCTCCATCCATCCTCTGAATGTTTTGTATGTTGTCATATGATTTGGCTAGGTATTTTACGACCGGCCGCATGCCTGACGTCAACGCCTTATTTTACGATACCTCGGTATAAAAGACGGTTATCTATTCAAATCCAAATCGAATCGAATCGAATCGAATCGAATCGAATGAAATGAAATGAAATTGACATCGAATCGAAATCGAATCGAAATCGAATCGAAATCGAATCGAAAGCGAATCGAAATCGAATCGAAATCGAATCGAAATCGAATCGATATTGAATCGAAACCGAATCGAAATCGAATCGAAATCGAATCGAAATCGAATCGAAATCGAATCAAAATCGAAATCGAATTCCAAATCCAAATCCAAATCCAAATCCAAAGCCAAAGCCAAATCCAAATCGAATCGAATCGAATCGAATCGAATCGAATCGAATCGAATCGAATCAAATCGAATCCAAATCAATCGAATCGAATCGAATGAAATCGAAATCGAATCCAAATCCAAATCCAAATCCAACAGCGTCAAGACCTGGAGCTGCGGCGGAAATGGCCGAAACCGGCAAGCGGCGGAAGTATGCATCTCTCATCGAGAGTTATATATTTGTGCCGTTTGCAGTCGAGACCCTAGGGCCATGGAGTCAAAGTGCAAAATTTTTTTTATCCAATTTAACACCTCGGTTGATTGCCTCTTCAGGTGACAAGAGGGCTGGCTCCTTTTTCGCACAAAGAATCAGCTTAGCGATTCAGCGCGGAAACGCTGCCAGCATTCTTGGGACCATTCCACGTGGGCATGATCTGTATAGTCCTAGCGTGTAAGTAATCTATATATATAAAAGAAAGTTGGTCTAAGTTACACTATTTATAACTCAAGAACGGATGAACCAATTCGGCCGAAAATTGGTGTAGAGGTTGCTTAGAACCAGGAAACGGACATAGGATACCTTTTATCCCGTTCGACCGCATTTATTTTATCCCGTCAAGTCACTATAAATCGTGGTATAACAAAAACGACTAGGACATGGAAAAACAAAACATAAATGACAGCTAAACGTAATTTTGTCTTTTGGTAAGTATGGTAAAAATTTGACAATTATCAAAATAGTAGTAGCTATAAAAGTTACTACATAGTATAAAACAAAGTCGCTTTCTCTGTCTGTCCTTATATCTCTATGTTTGCTTAAATCTATAAAACTACGTAACAGATTTTGAGGCGGTTTTTTTTAGAATGATTGAAGTGGAAGGTTTATATGAATAATAAAATTCAATATGGAGTAGAGAAATACTGTGATTTTCACTGAGTGACATCATAGGCTATATGCTTTATACCCGTGCGAAGCTGGGGCGGGACTCCTAGTTTAAGATAGATATAACTTGTACATTTTTTCTGTAAATAAAAAAAAATAAAAAAATCCAAATCAAATCAAATCAAATCCAAATCAAATCAAATCGAATCAAATCAAATCGAATCCAAATCAATAGAATCGAATCGAATCGAATCGAATCGAATCGAATGAAATCGAATCGAAATCGAATCGAAATCGAATCGAAATCGAATCGAAATCGAATCGAAATCGAATCGAAATCGAATCGTTATCGAATCGAAATCGAATCGAAATCGAATCGAAATCGAATCGAAATCGAATCGAAATCGAATCGAAATCGAATCGAAATCGAATCGAAATCGAATCGAAATCGAATCGAAATTAACATCGAATCGAAATCGAATCGAAGTCGAATCGAAATCGTATCGAAATCGAATCGAAGTCGAATCGAAAACGAATCGAAATCGAATCGAAGTCGAATCGAAATCGTGTCGAAATCGAATCGAAATCGAATCGAAATCGAATCGAAATCGAATCGAAATCGAATCGAAATCGAATCGAAATCGAATCGAAATCGAATCGAAATCGACATCGAATCGAAATCGAATTCCAAATCCAAATCCAAATCCAAATCCAAATCCAAATCCAAATCCAAATCCAAATCAAATCCAAATCGAATCGAATCGAATCGAATCGAATCGAATCCAATCGAATCGAATCGAATCGAATCGAATGAAATCGAAATCGAATCCAAATCCAAATCCAACAGCGTCAAGACCTGGAACTGCGGCGGAAATGGCCGAAACCGGCAAGCGGCGGAAGTATGCATCTCTCATCGAGAGTTATATATTTGTGCCGTTTGCAGTCGAGACCCTAGGGCCATGGAGTCAAAGTGCAAAATTTTTTTTATCCAATTTAACACCTCGGTTGATTGCCTCTTCAGGTGACAAGAGGGCTGGCTCCTTTTTCGCACAAAGAATCAGCTTAGCGATTCAGCGCGGAAACGCTGCCAGCATTCTTGGGACCATTCCACGTGGGCATGATCTGTATAGTCCTAGCGTGTAAGTAATTTAAGATAGATATAACTTGTACATTTTTTCTGTAAATAAAAAAAAATAAAAAATCCAAATCAAATCAAATCAAATCCAAATCAAATCAAATCGAATCAAATCAAATCGTAACTGAAACACGGACTGACTTTCTCATCTATACTTACTATAAAAAAAGTGTAATGTCTGTATATATGTGATAGATTTTCTGAACATCTACTGAGCGGATTTTTGTATAGTTTTTACCAAAAGATATTCAAGGAAGCTTGAAGTTAATAGTGCATTTCCCGAAACTGCTAAACTGATTTTAATGTGACTTTCATTAAAATAGAGTAAGCTGTGGAGCATCATAAAGACTATTATTCCTTATCTTAGAGTTTCCGCAGAGTCGGGATTTACGCGAGAAACTTCATGACACATTGATTTCTAGTTTATAATATTACTATAAAATTATCATCGTCTTCCAGCCATTATCCCACTCTATTATAAATTTTACGACCGGCCGCCTGCCTGACATCAACCAAATCCAAATCCAAATCCGAATCCGAATCAAACGAATCGAAATCGAATCGAAATCGAAATCGAATCGAAATCCAAATCCCAATCCAAATCCAAATCCAAATCCAAATCAAAATCCAAATCCAAATCAAAATCAAAATCAAATCAAATCAAATCCAAATCGAATCGAATCGAATCGAATGAAATGAAATCGAAATCGAATCGAAATCGAATCGAAATCGAATCGAAAGCGAATCGAAATCGAATCGAAATCAAATCGAAATCGAATCGATATCGAATCGAAACCGAATCGAAATCGAATCGAAATCGAATCGAAATTGACATCGAATCGAAATCGAATCGAAATCGAATCGAAGTCGAATCGAAATCGTATCGAAATCGAATCTAAGTCGAATCGAAATCGAATCGAAATCGAATCGAATCGAATCGAATCGAATGAAATGAAATCGAAATCGAATCGAAATCGAATCGAAATCGAATCGAAAGCGAATCGAAATCGAATCGAAATCGAATCGAAATCGAATCGATATCGAATCGAAATCGTATCGAAATCGAATCTAAGTCGAATCGAAATCGAATCGAAATCGAATCGAAGTCGAATCGAAATCGTATCGAAATCGAATCGAAATCGAATCGAAATCGAATCAAAATCGAATCGAAATCGAATCGAAATCGAATCGAAATCGAATCGAAATCGACTCGAAATCGAATCGAAATCGAATCGAAATCGACATCGAATCGAAATCGAATCTAAGTCGAATCGAAATCGAATCGAAATCGAATCGAAGTCGAATCGAAATCGTATCGAAATCGAATCGAAATCGAATCGAAATCGAATCGAAATCGAATCGAAGTCGAATCGAAATCGTATCGAAATCGAATCGAAGTTGAATCGAAATCGAATCGAAATCGAATCGAAGTCGAATCGAAATCGAATCGAAATCGAATCGAAATCGAATCGAAGTCGAATCGAAATCGTATCGAAATCGAATCGAAGTTGAATCGAAATCGAATCGAAATCGACTCGAAATCGAAATCCAAATCCCAATCCAAATCCAAATCCAAATCCAAATCAAAATCCAAATCCAAATCAAAATCAAAATCAAATCAAATCAAATCCAAATCGAATCGAATCGAATCGAATGAAATGAAATCGAAATCGAATCGAAATCGAATCGAAATCGAATCGAAATCGTATCGAAATCGAATCGAAATCGAAATCGAAATCGAATCGAAATCGAATCGAAATCGAATCGAAATCGACATCGAATCGAAATCGAATTCCAAATCCAAATCCAAATCCAAATCCAAATCCAAAGCCAAAGCCAAATCAAAATCCAAATCAAATCCAAATCGAATCGAATCGAATCGAATCGAATCAAATCGAATCGAAATCGAATCGTTATCGAATCGAAATCGAATCGAAATCGAAATCGAATCGAAATCGAATCGAAATTAACATCGAATCGAAATCGAATCAAAGTCGAATCGAAATCGTATCGAAATCGAATCGAAGTCGAATCGAAATTAACATCGAATCGAAATCGAATCGAAGTCGAATCGAAATCGAATCGAAATCGAATCGAAATCGAATCGAAATCGAATCGAAATCGACATCGAATCGAAATCGAATTCCAAATCCAAATCCAAATCCAAATCCAAATCCAAAGCCAAATCCAAATCCAAATCAAATCCGAATCGAATCGAATCGAATCGAATCCAATCGAATCAAATCGAATCGAATCGAATGAAATCGAAATCGAATCCAAATCCAAATCCAACAGCGTCAAGACCTGGAACTGCGGCGGAAATGGCCGAAACCGGCAAGCGGCGGAAGTATGCATCTCTCATCGAGAGTTATATATTTGTGCCGTTTGCAGTCGAGACCCTAGGGCCATGGAGTCAAAGTGCAAAATTTTTTTTATCCAATTTAACACCTCGGTTGATTGCCTCTTCAGGTGACAAGAGGGCTGGCTCCTTTTTCGCACAAAGAATCAGCTTAGCGATTCAGCGCGGAAACGCTGCCAGCATTCTTGGGACCATTCCACGTGGGCATGATCTGTATAGTCCTAGCGTGTAAGTAATTTAAGATAGATATAACTTGTACATTTTTTCTGTAAATAAAAAAAAATAAAAAAATCCAAATCAAATCAAATCAAATCCAAATCAAATCAAATCGAATCAAATCAAATCGTAACTGAAACACGGACTGGCTTTCTCATCTATACTTACTATAAAAAAAGTGTAATGTCTGTATATATGTGATAGATTTTCTGAACATCTACTGGGCGGATTTTTGTATAGTTTTTACCAAAAGATATTCAAGGAAGCTTGAAGTTAATAGTGCATTTCCCGAAACTGCTAAACTGATTTTAATGTGACTTTCATTAAAATAGAGTAAGCTGTGGAGCATCATAAAGACTATTATTCCTTATCTTAGAGTTTCCGCAGAGTCGGGATTTACGCGAGAAACTTCATGACACATTGATTTCTAGTTTATAATATTACTATAAAATTATCATCGTCTTCCAGCCATTATCCCACTCTAAGTAGGATCGGCACAACATATTATAAATTTTACGACCGGCCGCCTGCCTGACATCAACCAAATCCAAATCCAAATCCGAATCCGAATCAAACGAATCGAAATCGAATCGAAATCGAAATCGAATCGAAATCCAAATCCCAATCCAAATCCAAATCCAAATCAAAATCCAAATCCAAATCAAAATCAAAATCAAATCAAATCAAATCCAAATCGAATCGAATCGAATCGAATCGAATGAAATCGAATCGAAAGCGAATCGAAATCGAATCGAAATCAAATCGAAATCGACTCGAAATCGAAATCCAAATCCCAATCCAAATCCAAATCCAAATCCAAATCAAAATCCAAATCCAAATCAAAATCAAAATCAAATCAAATCAAATCCAAATCGAATCGAATCGAATCGAATGAAATGAAATCGAAATCGAATCGAAATCGAATCGAAATCGAATCGAAATCGTATCGAAATCGAATCGAAATCGAAATCGAAATCGAATCGAAATCGAATCGAAATCGAATCGAAATCGACATCGAATCGAAATCGAATTCCAAATCCAAATCCAAATCCAAATCCAAATCCAAAGCCAAAGCCAAATCAAAATCCAAATCAAATCCAAATCGAATCGAATCGAATCGAATCGAATCAAATCGAATCGAAATCGAATCGTTATCGAATCGAAATCGAATCGAAATCGAAATCGAATCGAAATCGAATCGAAATTAACATCGAATCGAAATCGAATCAAAGTCGAATCGAAATCGTATCGAAATCGAATCGAAGTCGAATCGAAATTAACATCGAATCGAAATCGAATCGAAGTCGAATCGAAATCGAATCGAAATCGAATCGAAATCGAATCGAAATCGAATCGAAATCGACATCGAATCGAAATCGAATTCCAAATCCAAATCCAAATCCAAATCCAAATCCAAAGCCAAATCCAAATCCAAATCAAATCCGAATCGAATCGAATCGAATCGAATCCAATCGAATCAAATCGAATCGAATCGAATGAAATCGAAATCGAATCCAAATCCAAATCCAACAGCGTCAAGACCTGGAACTGCGGCGGAAATGGCCGAAACCGGCAAGCGGCGGAAGTATGCATCTCTCATCGAGAGTTATATATTTGTGCCGTTTGCAGTCGAGACCCTAGGGCCATGGAGTCAAAGTGCAAAATTTTTTTTATCCAATTTAACACCTCGGTTGATTGCCTCTTCAGGTGACAAGAGGGCTGGCTCCTTTTTCGCACAAAGAATCAGCTTAGCGATTCAGCGCGGAAACGCTGCCAGCATTCTTGGGACCATTCCACGTGGGCATGATCTGTATAGTCCTAGCGTGTAAGTAATTTAAGATAGATATAACTTGTACATTTTTTCTGTAAATAAAAAAAAATAAAAAAATCCAAATCAAATCAAATCAAATCCAAATCAAATCAAATCGAATCAAATCAAATCGTAACTGAAACACGGACTGGCTTTCTCATCTATACTTACTATAAAAAAAGTGTAATGTCTGTATATATGTGATAGATTTTCTGAACATCTACTGGGCGGATTTTTGTATAGTTTTTACCAAAAGATATTCAAGGAAGCTTGAAGTTAATAGTGCATTTCCCGAAACTGCTAAACTGATTTTAATGTGACTTTCATTAAAATAGAGTAAGCTGTGGAGCATCATAAAGACTATTATTCCTTATCTTAGAGTTTCCGCAGAGTCGGGATTTACGCGAGAAACTTCATGACACATTGATTTCTAGTTTATAATATTACTATAAAATTATCATCGTCTTCCAGCCATTATCCCACTCTAAGTAGGATCGGCACAACATATTATAAATTTTACGACCGGCCGCCTGCCTGACATCAACCAAATCCAAATCCAAATCCGAATCCGAATCAAACGAATCGAAATCGAATCGAAATCGAAATCGAATCGAAATCCAAATCCCAATCCAAATCCAAATCCAAATCAAAATCCAAATCCAAATCAAAATCAAAATCAAATCAAATCAAATCCAAATCGAATCGAATCGAATCGAATCGAATGAAATCGAATCGAAAGCGAATCGAAATCGAATCGAAATCAAATCGAAATCGAATCGATATCAAATCGAAACCGAATCGAAATCGAATCGAAATTGACATCGAATCGAAATCGAATCGAAATCGAATCGAAATCGAATCGAAATCGAATCGAAAGCGAATCGAAATCGAATCGAAATCGAATCGATATCGAATCTAAACCGAATCGAAATCGAATCGAAATTGACATCGAATCGAAATCGAATCAAAATCGAATCGAAGTCGAATCGAAATCGTATCGAAATCGAATCTAAGTCGAATCGAAATCGAATCGAAATCGAATCGAAGTCGAATCGAAATCGTATCGAAATCGAATCGAAATCGAATCGAAATCGAATCGAAGTTGAATCGAAATCGTATCGAAATCGAATCGAAATCGAATCGAAATCGAATCGAAATCGAATCGAAATCGAGTCGAAGTCGAATCGAAATCGAATCGAAATCGACTCGAAATCGAATCGAAATCAAATCGAAATCGACATCGAATCGAAATCGAATCGAAATCGAATCGAAGTCGAATCGAAATCGAATCGAAATCGAATCGAAATCGAATCGAAATCGACTCGAAATCGAATCGAAATCAAATCGAAATCGACATCGAATCGAAATCGAATCGAAATCGAATCGAAATCGAATCGAAATCGAATCGAAAGCGACTCGAAATCGAATCGAAATCAAATCGAAATCGACATCGAATCGAAATCGAATCGAAATCGAATCGAAGTCGAATCGAAATCGTATCGAAATCGAATCTACGTCGAATCTACGTCGAATCGAAATCGAATCGAAATCGAATCGATATCGAATCGAAATCGAATCGAAATCGAATCGAAATCGAATCGAAATTGACATCGAGTCGAAATCGAATCGAAATCGAATCGAAGTCGAATCGAAATCGAATCGAAATCGTATCGAAATCGAATCTAAGTCGAATCGAAATCGAATCGAAATCGAAATCGAATCTAAGTCGAATCGAAATCGAATCGAAATCGAATCGAAATCGAATCTACGTCGAATCGAAATCGAATCGAAATCGAATCGAAATCGTATCGAAATCGAATCTACGTCGAATCGAAATCGAATCGAAATCGTATCGAAATCGAATCTACGTCGAATCGAAATCGAATCGAAATCGAATCGAAATCGTATCGAAATCGAATCTACGTCGAATCGAAATCGAATCGAAATCGAATCGAAGTCGAATCGAAATCGTATCGAAATCGAATCGAAATCAAATCGAAATCGACATCGAATCGAAATCGAATCGAAATCGAATCGAAGTCGAATCGAAATCGTATCGAAATCGAATCGAAATCGAATCGAAATCGAAATCGAATCTAAGTCGAATCGAAATCGAATCGAAATCGAATCGAAATCGAATCGAAATCGAATCGAAATCGAATCGAAATCGACTCGAAATCGAAATCCAAATCCCAATCCAAATCCAAATCCAAATCCAAATCAAAATCCAAATCCAAATCAAAATCAAAATCAAATCAAATCAAATCCAAATCGAATCGAATCGAATCGAATGAAATGAAATCGAAATCGAATCGAAATCGAATCGAAATCGAATCGAAATCGTATCGAAATCGAATCGAAATCGAAATCGAAATCGAATCGAAATCGAATCGAAATCGAATCGAAATCGACATCGAATCGAAATCGAATTCCAAATCCAAATCCAAATCCAAATCCAAATCCAAAGCCAAAGCCAAATCAAAATCCAAATCAAATCCAAATCGAATCGAATCGAATCGAATCGAATCAAATCGAATCGAAATCGAATCGTTATCGAATCGAAATCGAATCGAAATCGAAATCGAATCGAAATCGAATCGAAATTAACATCGAATCGAAATCGAATCAAAGTCGAATCGAAATCGTATCGAAATCGAATCGAAGTCGAATCGAAATTAACATCGAATCGAAATCGAATCGAAGTCGAATCGAAATCGAATCGAAATCGAATCGAAATCGAATCGAAATCGAATCGAAATCGACATCGAATCGAAATCGAATTCCAAATCCAAATCCAAATCCAAATCCAAATCCAAAGCCAAATCCAAATCCAAATCAAATCCGAATCGAATCGAATCGAATCGAATCCAATCGAATCAAATCGAATCGAATCGAATGAAATCGAAATCGAATCCAAATCCAAATCCAACAGCGTCAAGACCTGGAACTGCGGCGGAAATGGCCGAAACCGGCAAGCGGCGGAAGTATGCATCTCTCATCGAGAGTTATATATTTGTGCCGTTTGCAGTCGAGACCCTAGGGCCATGGAGTCAAAGTGCAAAATTTTTTTTATCCAATTTAACACCTCGGTTGATTGCCTCTTCAGGTGACAAGAGGGCTGGCTCCTTTTTCGCACAAAGAATCAGCTTAGCGATTCAGCGCGGAAACGCTGCCAGCATTCTTGGGACCATTCCACGTGGGCATGATCTGTATAGTCCTAGCGTGTAAGTAATTTAAGATAGATATAACTTGTACATTTTTTCTGTAAATAAAAAAAAATAAAAAAATCCAAATCAAATCAAATCAAATCCAAATCAAATCAAATCGAATCAAATCAAATCGTAACTGAAACACGGACTGGCTTTCTCATCTATACTTACTATAAAAAAAGTGTAATGTCTGTATATATGTGATAGATTTTCTGAACATCTACTGGGCGGATTTTTGTATAGTTTTTACCAAAAGATATTCAAGGAAGCTTGAAGTTAATAGTGCATTTCCCGAAACTGCTAAACTGATTTTAATGTGACTTTCATTAAAATAGAGTAAGCTGTGGAGCATCATAAAGACTATTATTCCTTATCTTAGAGTTTCCGCAGAGTCGGGATTTACGCGAGAAACTTCATGACACATTGATTTCTAGTTTATAATATTACTATAAAATTATCATCGTCTTCCAGCCATTATCCCACTCTAAGTAGGATCGGCACAACATATTATAAATTTTACGACCGGCCGCCTGCCTGACATCAACCAAATCCAAATCCAAATCCGAATCCGAATCAAACGAATCGAAATCGAATCGAAATCGAAATCGAATCGAAATCCAAATCCCAATCCAAATCCAAATCCAAATCAAAATCCAAATCCAAATCAAAATCAAAATCAAATCAAATCAAATCCAAATCGAATCGAATCGAATCGAATCGAATGAAATCGAATCGAAAGCGAATCGAAATCGAATCGAAATCAAATCGAAATCGAATCGATATCAAATCGAAACCGAATCGAAATCGAATCGAAATTGACATCGAATCGAAATCGAATCGAAATCGAATCGAAATCGAATCGAAATCGAATCGAAAGCGAATCGAAATCGAATCGAAATCGAATCGATATCGAATCTAAACCGAATCGAAATCGAATCGAAATTGACATCGAATCGAAATCGAATCAAAATCGAATCGAAGTCGAATCGAAATCGTATCGAAATCGAATCTAAGTCGAATCGAAATCGAATCGAAATCGAATCGAAGTCGAATCGAAATCGTATCGAAATCGAATCGAAATCGAATCGAAATCGAATCGAAGTTGAATCGAAATCGTATCGAAATCGAATCGAAATCGAATCGAAATCGAATCGAAATCGAATCGAAATCGAGTCGAAGTCGAATCGAAATCGAATCGAAATCGACTCGAAATCGAATCGAAATCAAATCGAAATCGACATCGAATCGAAATCGAATCGAAATCGAATCGAAGTCGAATCGAAATCGTATCGAAATCGAATCTACGTCGAATCGAAATCGAATCGAAATCGAATCGATATCGAATCGAAATCGAATCGAAATCGAGTCGAAATCGAATCGAAATTGGCATCGAGTCGAAATCGAATCGAAATCGAATCGAAGTCGAATCGAAATCGTATCGAAATCGAATCTAAGTCGAATCGAAATCGAATCGAAATCGAATCGAATCGAATCGAATCGAATCGAATGAAATGAAATCGTATCGAAATCGAATCTACGTCGAATCGAAATCGAATCGAAATCGAATCGATATCGAATCGAAATCGAATCGAAATCGAGTCGAAATCGAATCGAAATTGACATCGAGTCGAAATCGAATCGAAATCGAATCGAAGTCGAATCGAAATCGTATCGAAATCGAATCTAAGTCGAATCGAAATCGAATCGAAATCGAATCGAATCGAATCGAATCGAATCGAATGAAATGAAATCGAAATCGAATCGAAATCGAATCGAAATCGAATCGAAAGCGACTCGAAATCGAATCGAAATCAAATCGAAATCGACATCGAATCGAAATCGAATCGAAATCGAATCGAAATCGAATCGAAATCGAATCGAAAGCGACTCGAAATCGAATCGAAATCAAATCGAAATCGACATCGAATCGAAATCGAATCGAAATCGAATCGAAGTCGAATCGAAATCGTATCGAAATCGAATCTACGTCGAATCTACGTCGAATCGAAATCGAATCGAAATCGAATCGATATCGAATCGAAATCGAATCGAAATCGAATCGAAATCGAATCGAAATTGACATCGAGTCGAAATCGAATCGAAATCGAATCGAAGTCGAATCGAAATCGAATCGAAATCGTATCGAAATCGAATCTAAGTCGAATCGAAATCGAATCGAAATCGAAATCGAATCTAAGTCGAATCGAAATCGAATCGAAATCGAATCGAAATCGAATCTACGTCGAATCGAAATCGAATCGAAATCGAATCGAAATCGTATCGAAATCGAATCTACGTCGAATCGAAATCGAATCGAAATCGTATCGAAATCGAATCTACGTCGAATCGAAATCGAATCGAAATCGAATCGAAATCGTATCGAAATCGAATCTACGTCGAATCGAAATCGAATCGAAATCGAATCGAAGTTGAATCGAAATCGTATCGAAATCGAATCGAAATCAAATCGAAATCGACATCGAATCGAAATCGAATCGAAATCGAATCGAAGTCGAATCGAAATCGTATCGAAATCGAATCGAAATCGAATCGAAATCGAAATCGAATCTAAGTCGAATCGAAATCGAATCGAAATCGAATCGAAATCGAATCGAAATCGAATCGAAATCGAATCGAAATCGAATCGAAATCGAAATCGAATCTAAGTCGAATCGAAATCGAATCGAAATCGAATCGAAGTCGAATCGAAATCGTATCGAAATCGAATCGAAGTCGAATCGAAATCGAATCGAAATCGAATCGAAGTCGAATCGAAATCGTATCGAAATCGAATCGAAATCGAATCGAAATCGAATCGAAATCGAATCGAAATCGACATCGAATCGAAATCGAATTCCAAATCCAAATCCAAATCCAAAGCCAAAGCCAAATCCAAATCCAAATCCAAATCAAATCCAAATCGAATCGAATCGAATCGAATCAAATCGAATCCAAATAAATCGAATCGAATCCAATCGAATCGAATCGAATCGAATCGAATGAAATCGAAATCGAAATCGAAATCGAATCCAAATCCAAATCCAAATCCAAATCCAACAGCGTCAAGACCTGGAGCTGCGGCGGAAATGGCCGAAACCGGCAAGCGGCGGAAGTATGCATCTCTCATCGAGAGTAATATATATTTGTTCCGTTTGCAGTCGAGACCCTAGGGCCATGGAGTCAAAGTGCAAAAATTTTTTTATCCAATTTAACACCTCGGTTGATTGCCTCTTCAGGTGACAAGAGGGCTGGCTCCTTTTTCGCACAAAGAATCAGCTTAGCGATTCAGCGCGGAAACGCTGCCAGCATTCTTGGGACCATTCCACGTGGGCATGATCTGTATAGTCCTAGCGTGTAAGTAATTTAAGATAGATATAACTTGTACATTTTTTCTGTAAATAAAAAAAAATAAAAAATCCAAATCAAATCAAATCAAATCCAAATCAAATCAAATCGAATCAAATCAAATCGTAACTGAAACACGGACTGACTTTCTCATCTATACTTACTATAAAAAAAGTGTAATGTCTGTATATATGTGATAGATTTTCTGAACATCTACTGAGCGGATTTTTGTATAGTTTTTACCAAAAGATATTCAAGGAAGCTTGAAGTTAATAGTGCATTTCCCGAAACTGCTAAACTGATTTTAATGTGACTTTCATTAAAATAGAGTAAGCTGTGGAGCATCATAAAGACTATTATTCCTTATCTTAGAGTTTCCGCAGAGTCGGGATTTACGCGAGAAACTTCATGACACATTGATTTCTAGTTTATAATATTACTATAAAATTATCATCGTCTTCCAGCCATTATCCCACTCTAAGTAGGATCGGCACAACATATTATAAATTTTACGACCGGCCGCCTGCCTGACATCAACCAAATCCAAATCCAAATCCGAATCCGAATCAAACGAATCGAAATCGAATCGAAATCGAATCGAAATCGAATCGAAATCGAATCGAAATCGAAATCGAAATCGAAATCGAATCGAAATCCAAATCCCAATCCAAATCCAAATCCAAATCAAAATCAAAATCAAAATCAAAATCAAAATCAAAATCAAATTCAAAATCAAAATCAAAATCAAAATCAAAATCAAATCAAATCAAATCCAAATCGAATCGAATCGAATCGAATCGAATGAAATGAAATGAAATTGACATCGAATCGAAATCGAATCGAAATCGAATCGAAATCGAATCGAAATCGAATCGAAGTCGAATCGAAATCGTATCGAAATCGAATCGAAGTCGAATCGAAATCGAATCGAAATCGAATCGAAGTCGAATTGAAATCGTATCGAAATCGAATCGAAATCGAATCGAAATCGAAATCGAAATCGAATCGAAATACAAATCCCAATCCAAATCCAAATCCAAATCAAAATCAAAATCAAAATCAAAATCAAAATCAAAATCAAATCAAATCAAATCCAAATCGAATCGAATCGAATTGAATCGAATCGAATCGAATCGAATGAAATCGAAATCGAAATCGAAATCGAATCCAAATCCAAATCCAAATCCAAATCCAACAGCGTCAAGACCTGGAGCTGCGGCGGAAATGGCCGAAACCGGCAAGCGGCGGAAGTATGCATCTCTCATCGAGAGTAATATATATTTGTTCCGTTTGCAGTCGAGACCCTAGGGCCATGGAGTCAAAGTGCAAAAATTTTTTTATCCAATTTAACACCTCGGTTGATTGCCTCTTCAGGTGACAAGAGGGCTGGCTCCTTTTTCGCACAAAGAATCAGCTTAGCGATTCAGCGCGGAAACGCTGCCAGCATTCTTGGGACCATTCCACGTGGGCATGATCTGTATAGTCCTAGCGTGTAAGTAATTTAAGATAGATATAACTTGTACATTTTTTCTGTAAATAAAAAAAAATAAAAAATCCAAATCAAATCAAATCAAATCCAAATCAAATCAAATCGAATCAAATCAAATCGTAACTGAAACACGGACTGACTTTCTCATCTATACTTACTATAAAAAAAGTGTAATGTCTGTATATATGTGATAGATTTTCTGAACATCTACTGAGCGGATTTTTGTATAGTTTTTACCAAAAGATATTCAAGGAAGCTTGAAGTTAATAGTGCATTTCCCGAAACTGCTAAACTGATTTTAATGTGACTTTCATTAAAATAGAGTAAGCTGTGGAGCATCATAAAGACTATTATTCCTTATCTTAGAGTTTCCGCAGAGTCGGGATTTACGCGAGAAACTTCATGACACATTGATTTCTAGTTTATAATATTACTATAAAATTATCATCGTCTTCCAGCCATTATCCCACTCTAAGTAGGATCGGCACAACATATTATAAATTTTACGACCGGCCGCCTGCCTGACATCAACCAAATCCAAATCCAAATCCGAATCCGAATCAAACGAATCGAAATCGAATCGAAATCGAATCGAAATCGAAATCGAAATCGAAATCGAATCGAAATCCAAATCCCAATCCAAATCCAAATCCAAATCAAAATCAAAATCAAAATCAAAATCAAAATCAAAATCAAAATCAAAATCAAAATCAAATCAAATCAAATCCAAATCGAATCGAATCGAATCGAATCGAATGAAATGAAATGAAATTGACATCGAATCGAAATCGAATCGAAATCGAATCGAAATCGAATCGAAGTCGAATCGAAATCGTATCGAAATCGAATCGAAGTCGAATCGAAATCGAATCGAAATCGAATCGAAGTCGAATTGAAATCGTATCGAAATCGAATCGAAATCGAATCGAAATCGAAATCGAAATCGAATCGAAATACAAATCCCAATCCAAATCCAAATCCAAATCAAAATCAAAATCAAAATCAAAATCAAATCAAATCAAATCCAAATCGAATCGAATCGAATTGAATCGAATCGAATGAAATGAAATGAAATTGACATCGAATCGAAATCGAATCGAAATCGAATCGAAATCGAATCGAAGTCGAATCGAAATCGTATCGAAATCGAATCGAAGTCGAATCGAAATCGAATCGAAATCGAATCGAAGTCGAATCGAAATCGTATCGAAATCGAATCGAAATCGAATCGAAATCGAATCGAAATCGAATCGAAATCGACATCGAATCGAAATCGAATTCCAAATCCAAATCCAAATCCAAAGCCAAAGCCAAATCCAAATCCAAATCCAAATCCAAATCAAATCCAAATCGAATCGAATCGAATCGAATCAAATCGAATCCAAATAAATCGAATCGAATCCAATCGAATCGAATCGAATCGAATCGAATGAAATCGAAATCGAAATCGAATCCAAATCCAAATCCAAATCCAAATCCAACAGCGTCAAGACCTGGAGCTGCGGCGGAAATGGCCGAAACCGGCAAGCGGCGGAAGTATGCATCTCTCATCGAGAGTAATATATATTTGTTCCGTTTGCAGTCGAGACCCTAGGGCCATGGAGTCAAAGTGCAAAAAATTTTTTATCCAATTTAACACCTCGGTTGATTGCCTCTTCAGGTGACAAGAGGGCTGGCTCCTTTTTCGCACAAAGAATCAGCTTAGCGATTCAGCGCGAAGCTGAATCGCTAAGCAACATGTTATAAACAAGGGTCGACACAACATGTTATAAACAAGTTGTTACATGATTTGGCTGCGTTTTTACGGCCGGCCGCCCGCTTACATCAACTTACCTTAGTCGTATTTTACGACACCTCGATAAGAGAGAGGGTGGTCTATTCTACTAAACCGGATACCACACAGTGGGTCAATTTACCTTAGTCGCCTTTTACGACACCTCGGTAAGAAATGAGGGTGGTCTATTCTACTCAGCCGGATACCACACGGCGGGTCGTCTTACCTTAGTCGCCTTTTACGACACCTCGGTAAAAAATGAGGGTGGTACTATTCTATTCAGCCGGATACTACACGGCGTGAAACTGGTGAATATATACATGTATAATTTTAAAATATATACTTAAATACAAATATACACCCAGGCTCAAAGAACCGACAAATTCTTTTATAGAAAATGTTGGCTCGTATCGAACCCAGGACCCGTAGAGCTGAAGGCAGTTATTAATCAGGCAAGTTAGGAAGGCAGTTATTTAACAGTTATTAATCAACGTTTCATCTATCACCTAAAAAGTGCTTACAAACAACTTTGGTGCTTTTTGTTTGAGCAGTAATTTTCTATATCCAATAATTCAGTCCCTCTTACATTTAATTAGGTTTTTGCTGATTAACAGATTTGTTCGAAACTCTACTTGCCTCACTTAACTTTGGTAACAACCGCTATTCGGATATAATAAGTACGGCTCTTGCCAAGAGCAAAAACAAAATTTGACAAGTATTATTTTTATTACGTTTATTTGTAACGGATTTGAAAATTAACTAAAAAAAATCCTGCCCTTATCCCACTATAAGTGGGGTCGGCACAACATATAAACATGCTGTCACATGATTTGGCTGCGTTTTTACGACCGGCCGCCTGCCTCACGTCAACTAACCTTAGTCGTATTTTACGATACCTCGGTAAGAAAGAGGGCGGTCTATTCTACTAAACCGGATACCACACGGCGGGTCGACTTGCCTTAGTCGCCTTTTACGACACCTCGGTAAGAAATGAGGTTGGTCTATTCTACTCAGCCGGACACCACACGACGGGGCGACTTACCTTAGTCGCCTTTTACGACATCTCGGTAAGAAATGAGAGTGGTACTATTCTATTCAGCCGTATACCACATGGCTATTGAAAATGAACTAAAATTATCTGTTATTTATGTCTACTATTACATGTATTTTTTTTGTCTTGATTCTGTCACTCAGTATTTATACTAATATTATAAAAAGGAAAAATTTGTATGTTTATAATGTTTTCACACAAAAACTACTGGACCGATTTCATAAATTCTTTGACCATTGAGAAGCTGCATCTTTACTGAGCAACATAGGTTATATTACATTTAAAAAAATAGGGATCCTTAATAAAAATCCGTAATATTATATTAAGGTATATATTATATTATACATAAGTAAGTAACTTAATACTTGTGTTATGGTAGACAGACAACTGGTGAATATATGCATGTATAATTTTGAAATACATAGTAAAATAAAAATATACACCCTGGCTCGCAGAACCGACAAATTATTTTATAGAAATTTGGCCCTCGGCAGATCAAACCCGCGACCCGTGGAGCTGAAGGCAGGATCACTAACCACTGCGCCAATGGGCCAGTCATACATGTTTTCGAGAACTACTATAAACTAGTAATAAAACAAAAACTTATTCGTTACTAGTATAGTAAATTATTCCATAATCTAAATTTTAAAGTGACCGGCTACGCTAGGGCGGTAGAGTTCAGTCTATAATTTACAAATGCAAATGTAACTGGCGTTAGTAGACCAGTTAATTTGCCTCATGGTAATGTTTCAGACTTTATAATGTGGGAGCGCAATTCTGTAATTGCAATGGGGTATATATTTCTAACTGTTACTCATTTTTATTCTACTACAAGATGTCTATGGTACTACAGCCTTTTCGGAAACCGGCTTGTTCGGGAGGCTTGAAGTCGTCGAACCTACGAGGGAGACGATTCGTAACTGCTCTCGAAAACAACTTATAAATCTGACTTAGCAGCGCGATTGGTCTGTAATTCTTTAAAAAGGTTCTTTCTTGAAGAAGAGAGCCAAGAACAAGATGTATCGGTGACTTTATTCACACAAGCTTTAGTGTTAGCCACGCATGCACGCAACTTTTGTTCTGGATCCAATCTGCTGCTGGCGAGTCCAGGTGGTAGCGACTTGCCTAAGCTCATCGTCTGCCGCCCTGTCAGGGGACCTTTCAGTTGCGAACGGGGTATATCGGACGTCTGGCTTACAGTCCCCGAGGCGGTCGATGCATCTCTTGCTCCCGATGCACCGGTTAGTGGAGAGGGGCTTCTCTTTCGAGGGATCCCTACCCGGAGGAGGTGTTCTCTGAATTCAGAGCTGTCGGCGGGGATGGGGGCAATGTGTACAATGATACCCTGTGCTTGCCATCGGCAGAGTGGTGGAGCACACAGGTCGTTTTAGTCGGTCCGACATAACCGTCGACTGTCCCCGTCGGGCGGGGTACCCATAACGGGTTTTTTCATGTATAAAAAAAATTAGCCACGCATAATATGAAACCTGCTCTAGAAATTTATAGAGAAACGTATAAGCTAACTCTAAGCTCCATCCATCCTCTGAATGTTTTGTATGTTGTCATATGATTTGGCTAGGTATTTTACGACCGGCCGCATGCCTGACGTCAACGCCTTATTTTACGATACCTCGGTATAAAAGACGGTTATCTATTCAAATCCAAATCGAATCGAATCGAATCGAATCGAATCGAATGAAATGAAATGAAATTGACATCGAATCGAAATCGAATCGAAATCGAATCGAAATCGAATCGAAAGCGAATCGAAATCGAATCGAAATCGAATCGAAATCGAATCGATATTGAATCGAAACCGAATCGAAATCGAATCGAAATCGAATCGAAATCGAATCAAAATCGAAATCGAATTCCAAATCCAAATCCAAATCCAAATCCAAAGCCAAAGCCAAATCCAAATCGAATCGAATCGAATCGAATCGAATCGAATCGAATCGAATCGAATCAAATCGAATCCAAATCAATCGAATCGAATCGAATGAAATCGAAATCGAATCCAAATCCAAATCCAAATCCAACAGCGTCAAGACCTGGAGCTGCGGCGGAAATGGCCGAAACCGGCAAGCGGCGGAAGTATGCATCTCTCATCGAGAGTTATATATTTGTGCCGTTTGCAGTCGAGACCCTAGGGCCATGGAGTCAAAGTGCAAAATTTTTTTTATCCAATTTAACACCTCGGTTGATTGCCTCTTCAGGTGACAAGAGGGCTGGCTCCTTTTTCGCACAAAGAATCAGCTTAGCGATTCAGCGCGGAAACGCTGCCAGCATTCTTGGGACCATTCCACGTGGGCATGATCTGTATAGTCCTAGCGTGTAAGTAATCTATATATATAAAAGAAAGTTGGTCTAAGTTACACTATTTATAACTCAAGAACGGATGAACCAATTCGGCCGAAAATTGGTGTAGAGGTTGCTTAGAACCAGGAAACGGACATAGGATACCTTTTATCCCGTTCGACCGCATTTATTTTATCCCGTCAAGTCACTATAAATCGTGGTATAACAAAAACGACTAGGACATGGAAAAACAAAACATAAATGACAGCTAAACGTAATTTTGTCTTTTGGTAAGTATGGTAAAAATTTGACAATTATCAAAATAGTAGTAGCTATAAAAGTTACTACATAGTATAAAACAAAGTCGCTTTCTCTGTCTGTCCTTATATCTCTATGTTTGCTTAAATCTATAAAACTACGTAACAGATTTTGAGGCGGTTTTTTTTAGAATGATTGAAGTGGAAGGTTTATATGAATAATAAAATTCAATATGGAGTAGAGAAATACTGTGATTTTCACTGAGTGACATCATAGGCTATATGCTTTATACCCGTGCGAAGCTGGGGCGGGACTCCTAGTTTAAGATAGATATAACTTGTACATTTTTTCTGTAAATAAAAAAAAATAAAAAAATCCAAATCAAATCAAATCAAATCCAAATCAAATCAAATCGAATCAAATCAAATCGAATCCAAATCAATAGAATCGAATCGAATCGAATCGAATCGAATCGAATGAAATCGAATCGAAATCGAATCGAAATCGAATCGAAATCGAATCGAAATCGAATCGAAATCGAATCGTTATCGAATCGAAATCGAATCGAAATCGAATCGAAATCGAATCGAAATCGAATCGAAATCGAATCGAAATCGAATCGAAATCGAATCGAAATCGAATCGAAATCGAATCGAAATCGAATCGAAATTAACATCGAATCGAAATCGAATCGAAGTCGAATCGAAATCGTATCGAAATCGAATCGAAGTCGAATCGAAAACGAATCGAAATCGAATCGAAGTCGAATCGAAATCGTGTCGAAATCGAATCGAAATCGAATCGAAATCGAATCGAAATCGAATCGAAATCGAATCGAAATCGAATCGAAATCGAATCGAAATCGAATCGAAATCGAATCGAAATCGAATCGAAATCGAATCGAAATCGAATCGAAATCGAATCGAAATCGACATCGAATCGAAATCGAATTCCAAATCCAAATCCAAATCCAAATCCAAATCCAAAGCCAAATCCAAATCCAAATCCAAATCCAAATCCAAATCAAATCCGAATCGAATCGAATCGAATCGAATCAAATCAAATCCAAATCAAATCAAATCGAATCAAATCAAATCGTAACTGAAACACGGACTGGCTTTCTCATCTATACTTACTATAAAAAAAGTGTAATGTCTGTATATATGTGATAGATTTTCTGAACATCTACTGGGCGGATTTTTGTATAGTTTTTACCAAAAGATATTCAAGGAAGCTTGAAGTTAATAGTGCATTTCCCGAAACTGCTAAACTGATTTTAATGTGACTTTCATTAAAATAGAGTAAGCTGTGGAGCATCATAAAGACTATTATTCCTTATCTTAGAGTTTCCGCAGAGTCGGGATTTACGCGAGAAACTTCATGACACATTGATTTCTAGTTTATAATATTACTATAAAATTATCATCGTCTTCCAGCCATTATCCCACTCTAAGTAGGATCGGCACAACATATTATAAATTTTACGACCGGCCGCCTGCCTGACATCAACCAAATCCAAATCCAAATCCGAATCCGAATCAAACGAATCGAAATCGAATCGAAATCGAAATCGAATCGAAATCCAAATCCCAATCCAAATCCAAATCCAAATCCAAATCAAAATCCAAATCCAAATCAAAATCAAAATCAAATCAAATCAAATCCAAATCGAATCGAATCGAATCGAATCGAATCGAATGAAATCGAATCGAAAGCGAATCGAAATCGAATCGAAATCAAATCGAAATCGAATCGATATCAAATCGAAACCGAATCGAAATCGAATCGAAATCGAATCGAAATTGACATCGAATCGAAATCGAATCGAAATCGAATCGAAGTCGAATCGAAATCGTATCGAAATCGAATCTAAGTCGAATCGAAATCGAATCGAAATCGAATCGAATCGAATCGAATCGAATGAAATGAAATCGAAATCGAATCGAAATCGAATCGAAATCGAATCGAAAGCGAATCGAAATCGAATCGAAATCGAATCGATATCGAATCTAAACCGAATCGAAATCGAATCGAAATTGACATCGAATCGAAATCGAATCAAAATCGAATCGAAGTCGAATCGAAATCGTATCGAAATCGAATCTAAGTCGAATCGAAATCGAATCGAAATCGAATCGAAGTCGAATCGAAATCGTATCGAAATCGAATCGAAATCGAATCGAAATCGAATCGAAGTTGAATCGAAATCGTATCGAAATCGAATCGAAATCGAATCGAAGTTGAATCGAAATCGAATCGAAATCGAGTCGAAGTCGAATCGAAATCGAATCGAAATCGACTCGAAATCGAATCGAAATCAAATCGAAATCGACATCGAATCGAAATCGAATCGAAATCGAATCGAAGTCGAATCGAAATCGTATCGAAATCGAATCTACGTCGAATCGAAATCGAATCGAAATCGAATCGAAGTCGAATCGAAATCGTATCGAAATCGAATCGAAGTCGAATCGAAATCGTATCGAAATCGAATCGAAATCGAATCGAAATCGAATCGAAATCGAATCGAAGTTGAATCGAAATCGTATCGAAATCGAATCGAAATCGAATCGAAATCGAATCGAAATCGAATCGAAATCGAGTCGAAGTCGAATCGAAATCGAATCGAAATCGACTCGAAATCGAATCGAAATCAAATCGAAATCGACATCGAATCGAAATCGAATCGAAATCGAATCGAAGTCGAATCGAAATCGTATCGAAATCGAATCTACGTCGAATCGATATCGAATCGAAATCGAATCGAAATTGACATTGAGTCGAAATCGAATCGAAATCGAATCGAATCGAATCGAATCGAATGAAATGAAATCGAAATCGAATCGAAATCGAATCGAAAGCGACTCGAAATCGAATCGAAATCAAATCGAAATCGACATCGAATCGAAATCGAATCGAAATCGAATCGAAGTCGAATCGAAATCGTATCGAAATCGAATCTACGTCGAATCGAAATCGAATCGAAATCGAATCGAAATCGTATCGAAATCGAATCTACGTCGAATCGAAATCGAATCGAAATCGAATCGAAGTCGAATCGAAATCGTATCGAAATCGAATCGAAATCGAATCGAAATCGTATCGAAATCGAATCTACGTCGAATCGAAATCGAATCTAAGTCGAATCGAAATCGAATCGAAATCGAATCGAATCGAATCGAATCGAATGAAATGAAATCGAAATCGAATCGAAATCGAATCGAAAGCGACTCGAAATCGAATCGAAATCAAATCGAAATCGACATCGAATCGAAATCGAATCGAAATCGAATCGAAGTCGAATCGAAATCGTATCGAAATCGAATCTACGTCGAATCGAAATCGAATCGAAATCGACATCGAATCGAAATCGAATTCCAAATCCAAATCCAAATCCAAATCCAAATCCAAAGCCAAATCCAAATCCAAATCCAAATCCAAATCCAAATCAAATCCGAATCGAATCGAATCGAATCGAATCAAATCAAATCCAAATCAAATCAAATCGAATCAAATCAAATCGTAACTGAAACACGGACTGGCTTTCTCATCTATACTTACTATAAAAAAAGTGTAATGTCTGTATATATGTGATAGATTTTCTGAACATCTACTGGGCGGATTTTTGTATAGTTTTTACCAAAAGATATTCAAGGAAGCTTGAAGTTAATAGTGCATTTCCCGAAACTGCTAAACTGATTTTAATGTGACTTTCATTAAAATAGAGTAAGCTGTGGAGCATCATAAAGACTATTATTCCTTATCTTAGAGTTTCCGCAGAGTCGGGATTTACGCGAGAAACTTCATGACACATTGATTTCTAGTTTATAATATTACTATAAAATTATCATCGTCTTCCAGCCATTATCCCACTCTAAGTAGGATCGGCACAACATATTATAAATTTTACGACCGGCCGCCTGCCTGACATCAACCAAATCCAAATCCAAATCCGAATCCGAATCAAACGAATCGAAATCGAATCGAAATCGAAATCGAATCGAAATCCAAATCCCAATCCAAATCCAAATCCAAATCCAAATCAAAATCCAAATCCAAATCAAAATCAAAATCAAATCAAATCAAATCCAAATCGAATCGAATCGAATCGAATCGAATCGAATGAAATCGAATCGAAAGCGAATCGAAATCGAATCGAAATCAAATCGAAATCGAATCGATATCAAATCGAAACCGAATCGAAATCGAATCGAAATCGAATCGAAATTGACATCGAATCGAAATCGAATCGAAATCGAATCGAAGTCGAATCGAAATCGTATCGAAATCGAATCTAAGTCGAATCGAAATCGAATCGAAATCGAATCGAATCGAATCGAATCGAATGAAATGAAATCGAAATCGAATCGAAATCGAATCGAAATCGAATCGAAAGCGAATCGAAATCGAATCGAAATCGAATCGATATCGAATCTAAACCGAATCGAAATCGAATCGAAATTGACATCGAATCGAAATCGAATCAAAATCGAATCGAAGTCGAATCGAAATCGTATCGAAATCGAATCGAAATCGAATCGAAATCGAATCGAAGTTGAATCGAAATCGTATCGAAATCGAATCGAAATCGAATCGAAGTTGAATCGAAATCGAATCGAAATCGAGTCGAAGTCGAATCGAAATCGAATCGAAATCGACTCGAAATCGAATCGAAATCAAATCGAAATCGACATCGAATCGAAATCGAATCGAAATCGAATCGAAGTCGAATCGAAATCGTATCGAAATCGAATCTACGTCGAATCGAAATCGAATCGAAATCGAATCGAAGTCGAATCGAAATCGTATCGAAATCGAATCGAAGTCGAATCGAAATCGTATCGAAATCGAATCGAAATCGAATCGAAATCGAATCGAAATCGAATCGAAGTTGAATCGAAATCGTATCGAAATCGAATCGAAATCGAATCGAAATCGAATCGAAATCGAATCGAAATCGAGTCGAAGTCGAATCGAAATCGAATCGAAATCGACTCGAAATCGAATCGAAATCAAATCGAAATCGACATCGAATCGAAATCGAATCGAAATCGAATCGAAGTCGAATCGAAATCGTATCGAAATCGAATCTACGTCGAATCGATATCGAATCGAAATCGAATCGAAATTGACATTGAGTCGAAATCGAATCGAAATCGAATCGAATCGAATCGAATCGAATGAAATGAAATCGAAATCGAATCGAAATCGAATCGAAAGCGACTCGAAATCGAATCGAAATCAAATCGAAATCGACATCGAATCGAAATCGAATCGAAATCGAATCGAAGTCGAATCGAAATCGTATCGAAATCGAATCTACGTCGAATCGAAATCGAATCGAAATCGAATCGAAATCGTATCGAAATCGAATCTACGTCGAATCGAAATCGAATCGAAATCGAATCGAAGTCGAATCGAAATCGTATCGAAATCGAATCGAAATCGAATCGAAATCGTATCGAAATCGAATCTACGTCGAATCGAAATCGAATCTAAGTCGAATCGAAATCGAATCGAAATCGAATCGAATCGAATCGAATCGAATGAAATGAAATCGAAATCGAATCGAAATCGAATCGAAAGCGACTCGAAATCGAATCGAAATCAAATCGAAATCGACATCGAATCGAAATCGAATCGAAATCGAATCGAAGTCGAATCGAAATCGTATCGAAATCGAATCTACGTCGAATCGAAATCGAATCGAAATCGAATCGAAATCGTATCGAAATCGAATCTACGTCGAATCGAAATCGAATCGAAATCGAATCGAAGTCGAATCGAAATCGTATCGAAATCGAATCGAAATCGAATCGAAATCGTATCGAAATCGAATCTACGTCGAATCGAAATCGAATCGAAATCGTATCGAAATCGAATCGAAATCGAATCGAAATCGTATCGAAATCGAATCTACGTCGAATCGAAATCGAATCGAAATCGAATCGAAATCGTATCGAAATCGTATCGAAATCGAATCGAAATCAAATCGAAATCGACATCGAATCGAAATCGAATCGAAATCGTATCGAAATCGAATCGAAATCAAATCGAAATCGACATCGAATCGAAATCGAATCGAAATCGAATCGAAATCGAATCGAATTCGAATCGAAATCGAATCGAAATCGAAATCGAATCAAAGTCGAATCGAAATCGAATCGAAATCGAATCGAAGTCGAATCGAAATCGTATCGAAATCGAATCGAAGTCGAATCGAAATCGAATCGAAATCGAATCGAAGTCGAATCGAAATCGTATCGAAATCGAATCGAAATCGAATCGAAATCGAATCGAAATCGACATCGAATCGAAATCGAATTCCAAATCCAAATCCAAATCCAAAGCCAAAGCCAAATCCAAATCCAAATCCAAATCAAATCCAAATCGAATCGAATCGAATCGAATCAAATCGAATCCAAATAAATCGAATCGAATCCAATCGAATCGAATCGAATCGAATCGAATGAAATCGAAATCGAAATCGAATCCAAATCCAAATCCAAATCCAAATCCAACAGCGTCAAGACCTGGAGCTGCGGCGGAAATGGCCGAAACCGGCAAGCGGCGGAAGTATGCATCTCTCATCGAGAGTAATATATATTTGTTCCGTTTGCAGTCGAGACCCTAGGGCCATGGAGTCAAAGTGCAAAAATTTTTTTATCCAATTTAACACCTCGGTTGATTGCCTCTTCAGGTGACAAGAGGGCTGGCTCCTTTTTCGCACAAAGAATCAGCTTAGCGATTCAGCGCGGAAACGCTGCCAGCATTCTTGGGACCATTCCACGTGGGCATGATCTGTATAGTCCTAGCGTGTAAGTAATTTAAGATAGATATAACTTGTACATTTTTTCTGTAAATAAAAAAAAATAAAAAATCCAAATCAAATCAAATCAAATCCAAATCAAATCAAATCGAATCAAATCAAATCGTAACTGAAACACGGACTGACTTTCTCATCTATACTTACTATAAAAAAAGTGTAATGTCTGTATATATGTGATAGATTTTCTGAACATCTACTGAGCGGATTTTTGTATAGTTTTTACCAAAAGATATTCAAGGAAGCTTGAAGTTAATAGTGCATTTCCCGAAACTGCTAAACTGATTTTAATGTGACTTTCATTAAAATAGAGTAAGCTGTGGAGCATCATAAAGACTATTATTCCTTATCTTAGAGTTTCCGCAGAGTCGGGATTTACGCGAGAAACTTCATGACACATTGATTTCTAGTTTATAATATTACTATAAAATTATCATCGTCTTCCAGCCATTATCCCACTCTAAGTAGGATCGGCACAACATATTATAAATTTTACGACCGGCCGCCTGCCTGACATCAACCAAATCCAAATCCAAATCCGAATCCGAATCAAACGAATCGAAATCGAATCGAAATCGAATCGAAATCGAATCGAAATCGAATCGAAATCGAATCGAAATCGAAATCGAAATCGAAATCGAAATCGAATCGAAATCCAAATCCCAATCCAAATCCAAATCAAAATCAAAATCAAAATCAAAATCAAAATCAAAATCAAAATCAAACTCAAAATCAAAATCAAATCAAATCAAATCCAAATCGAATCGAATCGAATCGAATCGAATGAAATGAAATGAAATTGACATCGAATCGAAATCGAATCGAAATCGAATTGAAATCGTATCGAAATCGAATCGAAATCGAATCGAAATCGAAATCGAAATCGAATCGAAATACAAATCCCAATCCAAATCCAAATCCAAATCAAAATCAAAATCAAAATCAAAATCAAAATCAAATCAAATCCAAATCGAATCGAATCGAATTGAATCGAATCGAATGAAATGAAATGAAATTGACATCGAATCGAAATCGAATCGAAATCGAATCGAAATCGAATCGAAGTCGAATCGAAATCGTATCGAAATCGAATCGAAGTCGAATCGAAATCGAATCGAAATCGAATCGAAGTCGAATCGAAATCGTATCGAAATCGAATCGAAATCGAATCGAAATCGAATCGAAATCGAATCGAAATCGACATCGAATCGAAATCGAATTCCAAATCCAAATCCAAATCCAAAGCCAAATCCAAATCCAAATCCAAATCAAATCCAAATCGAATCGAATCGAATCGAATCAAATCGAATCCAAATAAATCGAATCGAATCCAATCGAATCGAATCGAATCGAATCGAATGAAATCGAAATCGAAATCGAAATCGAATCCAAATCCAAATCCAAATCCAAATCCAACAGCGTCAAGACCTGGAGCTGCGGCGGAAATGGCCGAAACCGGCAAGCGGCGGAAGTATGCATCTCTCATCGAGAGTAATATATATTTGTTCCGTTTGCAGTCGAGACCCTAGGGCCATGGAGTCAAAGTGCAAAAAATTTTTTATCCAATTTAACACCTCGGTTGATTGCCTCTTCAGGTGACAAGAGGGCTGGCTCCTTTTTCGCACAAAGAATCAGCTTAGCGATTCAGCGCGGAAACGCTGCCAGCATTCTTGGGACCATTCCACGTGGGCATGATCTGTATAGTCCTAGCGTGTAAGTAATTTAAGATAGATATAACTTGTACATTTTTTCTGTAAATAAAAAAAAATAAAAAAATCCAAATCAAATCAAATCAAATCCAAATCAAATCAAATCGAATCAAATCAAATCGTAACTGAAACACGGACTGACTTTCTCATCTATACTTACTATAAAAAAAGTGTAATGTCTGTATATATGTGATAGATTTTCTGAACATCTACTGAGCGGATTTTTGTATAGTTTTTACCAAAAGATATTCAAGGAAGCTTGAAGTTAATAGTGCATTTCCCGAAACTGCTAAACTGATTTTAATGTGACTTTCATTAAAATAGAGTAAGCTGTGGAGCATCATAAAGACTATTATTCCTTATCTTAGAGTTTCCGCAGAGTCGGGATTTACGCGAGAAACTTCATGACACATTGATTTCTAGTTTATAATATTACTATAAAATTATCATCGTCTTCCAGCCATTATCCCACTCTAAGTAGGATCGGCACAACATATTATAAATTTTACGACCGGCCGCCTGCCTGACATCAACCAAATCCAAATCCAAATCCGAATCCGAATCAAACGAATCGAAATCGAATCGAAATCGAAATCGAATCGAAATCCAAATCCCAATCCAAATCCAAATCCAAATCCAAATCCAAATCAAAATCAAAATCAAAATCAAAATCAAAATCAAATCAAATCAAATCCAAATCGAATCGAATCGAATCGAATCGAATGAAATGAAATGAAATTGACATCGAATCGAAATCGAATCGAAATCGAATCGAAAGCGAATCGAAATCGAATCGAAATCGAATCGAAATCGAATCGATATCGAATCGAAACCGAATCGAAACCGAATCGAAATCGAATCGAAATCGAATCGAAATCGACATCGAATCGAAATCGAATTCCAAATCCAAATCCAAATCCAAATCCAAATCCAAATCCAAATCCAAAGCCAAAGCCAAAGCCAAATCCAAATCAAATCCAAATCGAATCGAATCGAATCGAATCGAATCGAATCGAATCGAATCAAATCGAATCCAAATCAATCGAATCGAATCGAATGAAATCGAAATCGAAATCGAATCCAAATCCAAATCCAAATCCAAATCCAACAGCGTCAAGACCTGGAGCTGCGGCGGAAATGGCCGAAACCGGCAAGCGGCGGAAGTATGCATCTCTCATCGAGAGTTATATATTTGTGCCGTTTGCAGTCGAGACCCTAGGGCCATGGAGTCAAAGTGCAAATTTTTTTTTATCCAATTTAACACCTCGGTTGATTGCCTCTTCAGGTGACAAGAGGGCTGGCTCCTTTTTCGCACAAAGAATCAGCTTAGCGATTCAGCGCGGAAACGCTGCCAGCATTCTTGGGACCATTCCACGTGGGCATGATCTGTATAGTCCTAGCGTGTAAGTAATCTATATATATAAAAGAAAGTTGGTCTAAGTTACACTATTTATAACTCAAGAACGGATGAACCAATTCGGCCGAAAATTGGTGTAGAGGTTGCTTAGAACCAGGAAACGGACATAGGATACCTTTTATCCCGTTCGACCGCATTTATTTTATCCCGTCAAGTCACTATAAATCGTGGTATAACAAAAACGACTAAGACATGGAAAAACAAAACATAAATGACAGCTAACTGACTGGCCCGTTGGCGCAGTGGGTAGTGATCCTGCCTTCAGCTCCGCGGGTCGCGGGTTCGATTCCCGCCGAGGGCCAACATTTTCTATAAAAAAAAAAAAATAATGAATTTGTTGGTCTTTGAGCCTGGGTGTTTATTTGTATTTAAGTATGTATTTAGAAAATATATAAGTATATATTGACCAGCTGTCTGTCTACCATAACACAAGTATTAAGTTACTTACTTTGGGGACGGACGACCGTGTGTGTAAGTGTCCCATATATTTATTTATTTATTTATTTATTTATTTATTTATTTATTTATTTATTCTAATCAGCCGGATATCACACAGTAGGTCAACTTACCTTAGTCGCCTTTAACGACACTTCGGTAAAAATTGAAGTGAGTCTATTCTCCTCACTCGGATACCACACAGTAGGTCGACTTACCTTAGTCGCTTTGTACGACACCTCGGTAAGAATTGAGGGGGGTCTATTCTACTCAGCCGGATACCACACGGCTAACCTACCAAAAGTAATTATATTAATAAAAGAAAGTAGCGTTTTCGCGTGTGTTTTTGGAAAAATAAATAAATTAGAAAAAGTGTGTCGGTCTCACAAACCAAGACACGGGTATAGGAAGGTTAACCATCCAAATAGCAACAGATGCTCCCCTATCAAGGATTTTGCATCGTTGATGACATCAAAGACCATTAGCAAATATAACCAACCCTAAGCCGGGTGTAAAACACAAATAATTCCCTCCGCGTCGTATTTATCTTCATTTACATATTGATCCCTTAAAATCCTTACTGCGTTGGCAGGTATTTGGTTAAGCAATTATTTGGGTGCCCGGCCACTTGATTTTACGCGGGATTCGTTTGTTAATTGTTAATTAACTTATTTTTAATGTCTTCAAATAGAACAAAATGATATAAGTAATGATACAAGTGATAATAAGTAACGTATACTGTATGTATACATATTTTCAAAATGTATTTCATTACTGAAAATGTCTACTACCGTTTTATAACGTTTTTCAATAAAGAAACCTGCCCTTAAACTATTCCATTATACAACATGTTTTAAACATGTTGTTATATGATTTGGCTAGATATTTAACAACCGGTCGCCTACCTCACGTCAACATACTTTACTTGCCTTTTACGATACCTCGGTAAGAAATGAGGGTGGTCTATTCTATTCAGTCGCATACCACCGCATACGCGATTTTTTTAAATAAAGAAACATAAAATTAATAATCAATGGTTATATATTATTAATTTAATGAAAATTGATAAAATTTTTAGCATTATAATTTGCGTATACTAATAAATGAACAAAATGAAACGTTAGTTTTATTTTGTTCTAAATTTGTAGTGACGTTTTTATATTAACCAAGTCGTGGTCTCTATTCTTGAAGAAATAAATAGAAGTTTTTTAGCCCTATTTGTTAGCTTGGTATATAAGCTTCAAATTTCATTAATATTGTTTCACTGGATTAGACATGAAAGTTACCTAAAAAAGAGTGTCTTAAATACAATTTACACAAAGCCGATGTGTACCTTAAATGTTTCTCAAAAATTGCTTAAAAATGTTTTGATGAAAACCAAAAATCCGAGTAGATTTTGAAAAAGTGGATCACATACAGACAGACAGCTTTTAGGAACTTTGTTTTATAATAAGTATAGATAGCATAAGTATACATAGCATGGCCAAGAGCGTAAAGACACAGCTACATTGCATATGAAGTGATCGTAACATCTCATGAAAAACTAATGTGAGACTTTTAGAATCCTTGGTTTTCTCGATTTTTAACTATGGGTCGGAAATATTTTCTTTCGACCCCGAGAGAAACGGAGATACGGACACAAGCTCCGTATTATATTTTGAAGAGCATGATGTGCATGGCACTAGAGAGACTCCGGTGCAGTTCGTCAGAAATCCCGGGGCCTCTCCGCTAGTGCGGAGGCTGTCCATCAAGGGGGTTTTAGTGGGTAGAAATCCCACATAACCGGATCTCACCACTGAGAGTTCTGGTATCTTTTTGAAGATTTCCCCACCCGTAAAAAAGGACTGCTGTACTAACGCGTCTAATTTGAAGGAATTAAATATTAAGACCAGACTCTCCACCATATGCTTGAAAAGAATGCTAGAGTTTTTCGGCCATATCGCTCAGAAGGAAGGTAGGAACCTGGAGCAACTTCTTGCCACAAGAAAGGTTTACGGCAAACGCCTTAGAAGCCGTAGTCCTATCAGGTGGTCAGACCAGATCCACTGATCCTTGAATACCAACTTCAGCAATGCTCTCTACGACGCCAAAGGCAGATTCAAATGGCGAACCATCGTCAGAGAGAAATTACTCAAATAGGGAATCACGATCCTCAGTAATAAGAATATCGACGCGAGGAGGATGATATTTATGGATATTGTCTTCAAAATTATACAAAACAAAGTTTATTTTACACTCACTAATAATTTTCAATAAATCCATTCGCTCTCGAGTGGACATCTTTGATGTAAACTTCAAAGTGGACGCGAAGGGCATCTGGCGTCGACGCGTGTCAATGTTTGAACTTGGTGACCTCGAACCCTACGATATACCCCTTGGTATAATTACAGTTTAAGAAAACTGATATTTGTTTTTTTTATAAAAGTACTAGTTGTGCCAGAAGCTTCGCTTGCGTGTAAATCTGTGTCACAAAGTTTACCTAATTCAATTTACATAAACCCAGAATGTAGTATTAACCTAAACTTTCCTCAGGAATTGTACTGTGAATCTTTTAGTAAAAACCGTATAAATATTCGTCCTGTACATTTTGAGGAAATCTATTATATACAGACATATCATTATATACAGCTTATATTATCTATTATATACAGCTTTTAAGGACTTTATTACAATTAGATGAGACAATTAGACAAACAGTCATCCTTCCACAAGTAAGTAACTTTATGTGTATGGGTAACAGACAACTGGTAAACAAATTCATTAAAAGAAAAGTAACAGACTGTTACTAATTCAAATTGAAAATTGCTCCTGTTCCTTCTTTTTATGAAATTATGATTTAAACCAGTCGTTAAATTTCACGAAAACTTAAAATAATAATTGTAAACTATAAATTTAAAATTTGAAAAGGGCATAAGTTTCTGGAATAATCCTGTTGAGTAAATGTCGTACTTGAATCGTACTTTTGGTAACTTAATTTAATTAATTACTAACTCCTTAATCTTGTTGGTACTTAGTCTCTTTTCAAGGAATTTTCTAATATTTGAAAGGCTTCATCATAATATTTAAGCCTGAGGTAGTTTTGCTTTAATATTTTAATTAGATAATTAAGGATCCGAGATTAAATAAAACACTTGCGAAGCGCTTTACGGAATTAATCTTGTTTATAAAGGCTTCTTTGTGTTTCAGTTGCGACGTATACAGACTTAACTAACTAGTTATAATAACAAAAGCAATAGATATAACAAAAAACAATTTAATTAACAGTAACAATAACAGTTTAAAAGCCTCGACCAACATCTTAAGAGGCTTTGCATCAGTTTTTAGATCAAGCTTAGGATACAGAACGCAGTATTGCTTTTGAGGAGGTTCCTTTTTCCGGAATCCTAACCAGCGGGATCTTAAGCACTTTCTCCGTTCGCTGTGGTCAACGTTTTTTGAAATATTTTTCATGTCTTTTTATATTGTTTTTATAGAAAATATTAAATCGGCCATGTGGTATGCGGCTTATCCTACCCTAAGTGGACTCTATGTTTTAAACACGTTGTTAAATGTTTTAGTGCTATGCTAGTGTTGTCGCCATTGACTTCCGCTTTGTATTTTATAGCAACACAGTCATGAAACAAGAGTATCGCGCCCTTTTTTATTGAAGTGGTGGCAATAGTGTGCCGTTGTTGCTTTCGGTATAGTCTTCCTATTGATAAAACGTTTGAGTGACAGGCAGTCTTTGTTCGTCATTCAAGAGAAGTGCATCTCGGAACGGGAATTGTGGTATCCCATTATATCATGTTATTGTATATAGTGTGCGTTAACAGTATATAGTGTGCGCTAACACTAGTTATGCTAGTTATTTTAACACCGGCCACCTGCCTAACGTCAACTTACCTTAGCCGCCTTTTACAACACCTCGGTATGAAATATGAGTGGTCTATTCTACCCAACAGCATACCACACGATGGGTCAACTTACCTAAGTCACCTTTTACGACACCTCGTTATGAAGAGAAGATGGTCTATTCTACTCAGCTGGATACCACACAGCATACTATAATACTTTATATTAAAATATTATAATACAAGTACTAAAAATATTATAATACAAGTAAAATGTTTTGGCTTTAACTCCAGCTTAGTACTTATGGAAGCAATGTGACATAAATTTTTACACATCTCTGTTATCTAGTGCTAGAGTAAAGGAAAAATACTTGCAACATTCCAGATTTCACCAGCAATGCTGTTGCAGCAAAGTTTTTCCGATATCTCTTTTAAATTTTAGATTTGCACTCGTTGGATTTCGCTGAGCTCTTGGTAATACTGGTACACTCAAACTCGAACCGTGCTGGTGAACGAGAATATTTTATCAAAGGAATCTGTTTTAGAACTATTCTTTATCTTAATTTTATACTACATCCTAACCGCGACTGCGACTGCACGGAATAAAAAGAAAAGATAAAAGTAACTAAGTAAGGCCGCGTACAGACATCGTGAAGCTTGCATCGCGAATAGTTTGTCACGCATGCCTCAACCTAAGGCATGCGACGGTACATTTATACATATTTTCCGAATGACATATGCTCAAGCTGAGCACACGTAAAACCACGCATTGTCAGTAGAAAATTGGCTACGACAAGGAGTCACCCCTGACCTATAGCGAGTTTGGCCACAAGTTCGGCGTTTCTCGCCAGTGGAGCGAAAGACAGTTACAGAGAGCCACTTAGATAGGAAAAAAAAGCGGTAATCCAACAAGATCGTATCGTGTGGAGATCCCTTAAAGCGAAGGTGAGTTGACTCGCCCTGTAGTATCCGGCTGAGTAGAATAAACCACCCTCTTTCTAACCAAAGTGTCGTAAAAGGCGACTAATGTAAGTTGACTCGCCGTATGGTATTCGGCTTAATAGAATAGACCACCCTCATTTATTATCGAGGTGTCGTAAAAGGCGACTAAGGTAAGTTGACTCGCTATGTGGTATCCGGCTGAGTAGAATAGGCCACCCCCTTTCTTACCAAGGTGTCGCAAAAGGCGACAAACGTAAGTTGACGTCAGGCAGGCAGGCAGCCGGTCGTAAAATACGTAGCCAAATCATGTGACAACATGTTTATAACATGTGCCGACCCCACTTAGAGTGGGATAAAGACAATAGGATGATAATTTGATGTGCGAATTTTTTAATGAAAAATTTTTTGTGATAAATATATAACAACAACAAATTATGGGTTTTTATAAAAAATCTTAACAGGTACGTTACATTTATAAAGGAAATTGTAAGTTGCATGAAAATTCAAAGCATTCAAAAGTATAAACAAACGACTAAGCGTCTTATTGAAACTGCAAAAGTTTGCAATAAAATGTTTCTTCTCAGAAATTTTATCGCCTCCATTTTCTTTCTGATTCCAAAGAAATAAATGTTGACCTTTATTGATACAAATAAATAACCAACTTTCTTTTTAACTAAATTATTTAACGTCGCTGTTCAATTGTTTACAGCAAAATACAAAGATGAAAATTCTACTCCAGAAATATAAAAGAATAACAAAAAGAAAAACTTTTATTGACATGTGCACTTCAAATTGTCAATTACTTGATTTAATAAACAGTTCAATAAGTTCACGAACGTGCGAGGTGATAAAATCTAAAAGATTACATAGTAAGTCAGTTAGAAACGGCCTGTTACTATCATACTGCTGAGAATAGGCCTCTTCTTTCCGTTTTTTGGAGAGAAGGATTGGAGCTAAGACCTACCACGCTGCTCCAATGCGGATTGGTAGGTTACACATATCCCCAGAATTCTCTAGAGATATGTAGGTTTCCTCACGATGTTTTCCTTCACCGAAAAGCGTGTGATAAATTGCAATTATCAATTAGACACATAAGTTTCAACAGGAAAACTCATTGGTGTCTGCCCGGGTTTGAACCATTAACCTCCTCTAAAGAGTCGCACGGTGTTACCGCTGGGCTACCACAGCTTATAAAAGATTTACTTAGACAACAAATTAAAGGGGAATTCATCATAGTGCGAAGTTTGGGCAGTTTTAAAATATTTTAGCACAAAATTGAAAAGTATTTTGAAATTCGAATAATAAGATTCAAATACAAAAGTGATTTTTATTCCCTCAGGTTTTAGTGAAATATACGTGTAAGTATAAATACAAGCAAGGTTAGATCAAAGTGTTTGGTATTATGACCTTTTAACAGTTTCAGGTTGTTAAATGATTCATAAGCTTTTCATAATTATAATAGCTTTAAATACGGATTATTTACATATTTCAATGTTAACTAGCAGTTTTGTCTATAACAGAATATTATTTACATGTTTCTTAAATTCGTACCGCCTTGTGGTATCCGGCTGAATAGAATAGTACCACCCTCTTTTTTTACCGGGGTGTCGTAAAAGGCGACTAAGGTAAGTCGACCCGCCGTGTGGTATCCGGTTTAGTAGAATAGACCACCCTCTTTCTTATCGAGGTGTCGTAAAATATAACAAAGATGAGTTGACGTCAGGCAGGCGGCCGGTCGTAAAATACGTAGCCAAATCGTGTGACAACATGTTTATAACATGTTGTGCCGACCCCTCTTAGAGTGGAATAAGGGCAGGAGGAGATTTCTTAAATTCGTAATAGTAACCTGCAGTTTTGTCTATGCCAGAATATTTAGTGCTGTCACTTGATTTAATAACAATTTTGTTAAAAAAACAAGTTTAATTACATATCGTATTTACCTTAATATACTTTAGTAATTTGCAATAGATTATTATGTATTATGAGAATTTAAAAATGTTTTATGTGCTGATAATAAAGAAAAAACTAAATAAATTAGCGAAATCACCAAATATACGATAGTTCAGTTTTGTAAATCTATTCATGTTTTCTCTTCAAAAAACTCTCAAAATAGATTCCAAAGAACAAATAGATTTTCCATTTAATTGGAAACGAGAAAAGAATCGTTTCTCCGACTCGATTCCCGCACTCAAACAGAAAGTCTTGTACAAATAACGATAGTTACGGTCTTAAATTACAGGCCATTTTTCTTTTACTTTTTTTAACAGTTCAAACTTTATAAAGGGCACTTCCTACAATTACTTTTGAAATAATCAATTTAAAATCTGTTTTCTAGATTTCTATTATAACTTTGCTATTACATCAGTTTAAAAACACTGTTAAAAAGAGGCTGATCCAGAAAGCCTACTATACTGTTGAGGATTACTTAGAAGATAAGAATACGTGGATATAGCTCGCTTAGACCCTTTACAAGATAGAAGCGATTAAATGTAACTAGTATAAAGAATTGTATTTTTAAAAGGGCAAACGCCGAGTTTCTTGCTGGCTTGTCTCGGTAGGAATAGCATTCCGAACCAGCAGTAGAGTTGACGATTCAAAGAACTTGTTTAAAAGTTTATTTGAATAAAAAATATTTTGAATTTGAATATGACACTGATTACATCAATGAAGTTAACTTATCAATCATGGTATCCGGCTGAGTAGAATAGACCACCCTCATTTCTTACCGAGGTGTCGTAAAAGGCGACTTAGGTAAGTTGAGCCACCGTGTGGTATCCGGTTGAGTAAAATAGACCACCTTTTTCTTACCGAGGTGTACTAAAGTACGACTAGAGTATGGCGTAGGGCGGGCGGCCGCTCGTAAAATACGTGGCCAAATCATGCGATAACACGTTTGTAACATGTTGTGCCCACTTGGAGTGGGATAAGGGGAAGAGAATGTTTGTATTTTACTTATTAATTTAATTTTAAAATTGTTTATTTAATGGTCAAATTTTAAATAATTATGTATTGAAGCAAGATTTACTTTAAAAACAAACCATATTTAAATGAATAACTTTAACGTCAATGTTTCAGAACGAAAATTTGTATTCTAAACGTCCATCTTTATTAAACCATCGTCATGCCAAGAACGTGTAATGAATGAAAGCCTAGAAATATTATTTTAGATGAAAAATAACAATTTACAAAGCATATCTCGCTAAATATATATCATTATCTTACCCTTATCCCACTCTAAGAGGTCGGCACAATATGTATTCTTCTTTCATTCTCCTCTATAATTCGTCAACTCTGGTGTCACTTAACCGAGTTAATTTTGTCTACGAATATATTTTTTCTAAATCTTGTATATGTATATGATTTACATGAAATTGAGCATGTAAGGGGTTTTGAGGGAGAAAAATAAAACTAGCTAGGTTTTATTTTAAAAAAAGTCATCTTTTTCCTGTTTTTGGGCACTAAAAAAATTACTATAATTTTTAGAGCAAAGGATAAATATAAAAGATTTCTTACAATTTCTAAAACAGAACACCCGATATCCAAACCGTCCTATTCCCGAATATATCAAATATCTCAATGAAATAAGAGTATCTGCAGACAAAATGAATACATAACTCAAAGTGAAATTTCTCTGTTATTATTTATATCTCGATGTTCGCGAATTATTCAGATGGGCGCGGTGGCGGGTAATGGAATGTAAATCAAGCAAATATTTGAATGAGGAATATTTATTTTTTTAGCTGTCTCTGGAAGAGAACTTGCGGCCATATTGGTTTCAATTTTCTCTATTTATTTAAATGAATGATATAGTTGGAGAGTAGTTGATGTAATCGACAATCTTTATTTAATTAGTTTATAGCAAGGTGCAAATCTAATCTTAATAAACAAGAAAAAGAGGATGGTCAAAATAATCGATTTATTATGAATAATCGATTAGTAAAAAAAATATAAAAAACTGCTTTAATTTTATGAGAAAGCAAAGGACAATTGCGCTGTGAATTTTTGACTTTGCAGTCATGATAGATCAATTGGGTAACGGGCGGTCTTGAATACAAAATACTAGGATAGATCCCACACTAAATATATTTTTTCAATATTTTTAATTGCATTTTAATAATTTATTAAAATAGAATTACCGACGCCGTATGGTCATCCAGCTGAATAGAATAGTGCCACCCTCATTTCTTACCGAGGTGTCGTAAAAGGCAATTAAGGTAAGTTGACCCGCCCTGTGGTATCCGGTTAAGTAGAATAGACCTCTGTCTTACCAAGGTAATATCGTAAAACACGACTAAGATGTCAGGCAGGCGGCCGGTTGTAAAATACGAAGTCAAATCATGTGACAACATGTTTACAACATGTTGAGCCGACTTAGAGTGGGATAAGGGCAGAAAGATGATGATTTAATTAATCCCACTAAAGCATTAAATCTATGATAGTATTAACAAAATAAGCTAAAGTAGAGATCAGATGGAATATGCAACGCCAAATGGCATCTGCAGTGCAAATCAGGACGTATTTGCATTTATGGCTTGCAAGCACGCAATACATACATATCAGATCGCTTCCAGCATAAATTATATGCCTCGACGTTCAAGGGGGTGTAAGGGGGGCCTCCCAATACAACTTCTAAAATATTTATTTATTTTTATTTATTTATTCTCTTTATTTTTAACACCACTTAATTAATACAAACAAAAAGTAGAAAAAAAAAAAACAAATACAATACAAATAAAAACCATTACTATTACAAAAAAAATATATATATTAGTCCATAGATATACATATGCATAGATAATATATTTATGGACTAATCTAACTAACTACGTAACTAAAAGTAATTAATAAGGGTACAATAATTGATAACTACATAGGTGTGGTGTTAAAAAAGGATGCCACTCAGATACGTTGAGGCTCCTGTCCTTCCCCACAAGGAACCTGCCAATCAACTGACAAGGCAACTCGCGCGAGATGGCCGAGTCACAACTCTGATTTTCAGTAACACCCTAGGAGTAGGACTTTGCGAGGAATCAGTATAGGCAACGTTTGTTATATATAAATAGACAAAGAGATATTGTAAAAAAAGCATATGTGAAATACATAAATATATAATAGAAACATAATTTAAACAATAGTATTAAAAGTAAAACTAAAGTTATGTGCAATATAATAAAAATTCTGTATGAGTAAATCTATCTGTATCAATATGATTAAAAAGGTTGCAATATTCGATCTACATGATAGACGGGCATAACGAGCAAAAAAAAAAAATTTGTTGAAGAAGTTTAAAAAAAGTAAAATAAAAATAATAAAAATTAAAGTTTCTTAAATCTGTTTTTGATGGTTTAAAAGAAATGATTTATATTTTAGTTTAAATGTGCTAGTAGCCTTCACATCTCTCAAAGGCGGTGGAAGATTATTCCAACATTTCGAAGAAGCATATTTAAAACTTCCTTCAAATGCTGCTGATCTGTGCCGCGGCATTTTAATAAGATATGCGAAAGCTCTTGTGCGGTGAATATTGTTGCAATCACTTGCCCATCGAAGCTTGTGATAGAGGTATAATGGAACTTTATATTTTATGACCCCGAACAACATTGTGGCAAAATGTAATTGTCGACGGAAATCCATTTTAATAATACCAGCATTGTTCAAAAATGGCGTGACATGTGTATGGGGTGGAATGTCGAAACAGTATCGCGCACAAGCATTTTGAACTTTTTGAATCAAATTTTTAGTACGCCCAAGGAGTCGCGGACCGATTACAACATCTGCAAAATTTAGTTTAGACAAGACTAGAGATTCACACAGACCGATTCGAACTTTTGTTTTAATAAATGGCCTAATACGATATAAGACCTTGAGGCGGTAAAAACAATTTCGCACAGTATTAAGTACGTGATTTTCAAATCTAAGAAGATCATCTATTAGTACACCAAAATTACGAGCTTCCATTACACGTTCAATGTTTTCCCCTAACAGTTTAACAGATGGGTTCTTATTTGATATTGTTTGGATTTGGTTTCTCGTGCCTAATATTAGATATTTTGTTTTAGTGGGGTTTAAAACCAAGCAATGGGAATCTGACCACGAAGCAATAGCATTAAGATCACTATTAAGTTTTTCCACAGCCTTATGGGTTTCATTCGGCTGAAATGATATATATATTTGTATATCATCAGCATAAAAGTGATACTGGCAATGTTTGATACTATCCATGACATCTGAACAATATAATAGAAATAAAAGCGGGCCTAATATAGAGCCCTGATGATAAAAAATATCAAGGATTATTTTGCTATAATCCGCAATAAAAGGAAGTATATCTCAGATGACTTTAATGTTAAGTGGACTATCTGTTTTCATACCCGATACAAGCAGGATTCGAAAAACACATGCAAAAACGCTGTGCTAATAATACAAATATCGATGTTTTTTGTGAAATAATCAGCTATTTCAGTAGTATTCTAAAAAGGAACTATCAATGGATATATAGTGGATATCCATTTATATTATTGCAGAGATGTAAGAGCTGTAATAGCCCAGAGATGAGACCGTGCGACTCTTTCGAGGAAGGTCGATGATTCAAACCCACCAAGTTACCAATGAGATTTTGTGATGAAACTTATATCTAATTCATATTTATTTATTTATTTATTCTCTCTTTATTTTTAACACCACTTAATTAATACAAACAAAAAGTAGAAAAAAAAAACAAATACAATACAAATAAAAACCATTACTATTACAAAAAATATATTAGTCCATAGATATACATATGCATAGATAATATATTTATGGACTAATCTAACTAACTACATAACTAAAAGTAATTAATAATGATATAATAATTGATAACTATATAGGTGTGATGTTAAAAAAGGATGCCACTCAGATACGTTGAGGCTCCTGTCCTTCCCCAAAGGAACCTGCCAATCAACTGACAAGGCTACTCGCGCGAAATGGCCGGAGCCACAACTCTGTATCACATGCTTACAATGTATCACATGCTTTTTGAAGGAAAATGTCGTAAGGAAACCTGCATATCTCCAGTGAAATGTGTAACTTATCAATCAGCATTAAGCAGCGTGATAGGTCCAACTCTTTTCTCTAAAAACGAAGAGACGAGGCCTATGCTTTGCAGTAGGATAGTAAAAAGCCGGTATTTTTTTCTTTACATGCTTTGCGGTGAAGTTAAACATCGTTAGGAAACCTGCATATATCTAGAGAATTTTAGCGATATCTGTAACCTACCAATCCAAATTGGAGCAGCGTGGTAGGTCCAACTCTTATCTCCAAAAACGAAGAGACGAGGCCTGTACCTTGCAGTGGGATAGTAAAAAACCGGTACTTTACTTTACATCGTTTTCGGTTAAGGCAAAAATCGTGAGGAAACATGCATATCTCTAGAGAATTCTAGGGATATGCGTAACCTACCAATCAGCATTGGAGTAGCGTGGTAGGTCTTACCTCCAACCTTTCTCTCTAAAAACGAAGAGAGGAGGCCTACGGCCACTGCCCAGCAATGGGATTGTAACAGGCCATTACTTTTACCTTTGAACAGATTTGGTCTTCACACTGTTATGCTTAACAGATATACGATGCATTCTATCGCATGCATTAGGTATATATTCAGTAGCCAGACCTAAATTAACTCTGTCAGAACGTAATGGTAATGTGAAAATTTGATTTTAAAACGGCAACTGCGAGTTAAAACTAAATCTCCAACAGTCGAAACACTTTACGTTCGGACCTAAGCTGAGTTCTGTTTAATCTTTAACACCTCCCTAAAATTAATTTTCAATTAAATCAAGGTTTTGGTGCATTATTTTATTAATAGTTTAATCTATTTTGTGCACTCAATATATTTTCCATTTTTATCTATATTGGGATCTTTCAATTTCTTGTCTATTTTTAAATTTAGAATTTTCAATTTTACTGCATGGCCGCTTTGAAGCGAACGTTAGCTTTCAACTGAAAATATATAATACAAAACTAAAAGCCTATTAACCTATTGAAATAAGTCGAAGATATCCTTAAAAGCCCGGAAAGTGCAATTGTAAGATAGTCTCGCTTCAAAGGACATTATCCGAGTTGAGTTGAAAGAGATTTCTTTTAAATTGTATTTTAGCGACTATACTTAATGGGGCATTATTTAATATCTATTGTTCTTTCTTTTTATTCTGTATTAGGAGAGTATGCACCCAGACCTTTTCTTCCTAACGGTAGACAGAGTATCTTACTAGCTTTATTTTTTAAAAGATTTATTTTATACTAGCAATCGCTAGCGTCTCTGCCCGCATGGATAGATTAAAACCGTAATTTAGTATTTTAATAACCATAAAAGTGGTTAAAGTGGGTTAACCTTAAAAGCTAGACATATGCTGCCGCGGACTTTTATTTCGAACTTTTAGAGGAGAACAATTTTGTAATACGTGATTTTCTTCACTTTCAGCGTTTACTTAGCGCACGCAAGGAAAGCTTTAAATTTTGCTGTTTTCGCAATATTTTTTATTGCTGCTCCTCTTCTATTCATCTTAGCGTAATGTTATGTATTTTTATTCAATGCAGCATTAGAAAAGTGAAAATACCTAGGATCGAGTCCAACTATATATTTTTTCAATTTTCATTTTTTTCAATTTTTTTATATATTTTAAAAATTATCGATCTAGGCTCTCACCCAGATACTGTCTATTAAGGTGAGGTGTCGTATAAGGCGACTAAGGTAAGTCAACCCGCCCTGTGGTATCGGGCTGAATAGAATAGACCAACCTCATTTCTTACCGAGGTGTCGTAAAAGGCGACTAAGGTAAATTGACCCACCGTGTGGTATCCGGTTTAGTAGAATAGACTACCCTATTTTTTACCGTTAGTCGTAAAATACGGCTAAGGTAAGTTGACGTTAGGCTCGTTAGGCCGCTCGTAAAACACGTAGCCAAATCATGTGATAACATGTTTATAACATGTTGTGCTGACCCACTTTGAGTGGGAAAATGGATGATAATAAGGATTATTTTTGTAGCACAAATATAAATGTCAAAATGTATATTTGGTACGTTAACCTCGTCCCATATCAGGGAAACAGCGTCAAGACCTGGAGCTGCGGCGGAAATGGCCGAATCCGGCTAACGGTGCAAATATACATCTCTCATCGAGAGTTATATATTTGTGCCGTTTGCAGTTAAGACCCTAGGGCCATGGAGTCAAAGTGCAAAAAAAAATTATCCGTTTTAACACCTCGGTTAATTGCCTATTCAGGTGACAAGAGGGCTGGCTCCTTTTTCGCACAAAGAATCAGCTTAGCGATTCAGCGCGGAAACGCTGCCAGCATTCTTAGAACCATTCCTCTTGTGCATGATTTGTATAGTCCTAGCGTGTAATTTAAGATAGATATAACATTTTTGTTACTAAAAAAAATATACGTATCTATTTCCGCTATTTCTAGGCGTCCAGAAAATAAGCAAAAAAAGCGTATTATCACAGCCGTTGTCGACTGGGAAATCATTTTTTCCGTTTCACAACAGCGTGTAGCTGCAAATTCTTAATATTGTTTGTTCTTTTAAAAACAACTTCAAAATATTACTACTGACTGCTGTTTTGTACAAATAAAGAAATGTAAAAGAACGTAACAAAAACAAGGAAGCCAATATAAAACATTTTTAGATAGGACTAGATCATAACCGCAACTTTACCTATTATTTTATAACCGAAATATAATAAATATAAATATATGGGACACTTACACACACGGTCGTCCGTCCCCAAAGTAAGTAACTTAATACTTGTGTTATGGGTGACAGACAACTGGTGAATATATACTTATATATTTTTTAAACTTACTTAAATACAAATATACGCCCAGACTTGAAGACCAACAAATTTATTAATAGAAAATGTAAACTAATATAATTGTTAAATACATACTTAAATACAAATATACACTCAGGCTAGGAGACCAACAAACATATAAAAAATGTTGGCCCTCGACGGGAATCGAACCCGCGACCCGCGGAGCTAAAGGCAGGGTCACTACCCACTGCGTTAACGGGCCAGTCAAAATACAAACTAGCATGTGTTACTATTTAGCCTTTTATTAACTGTACTAAGACTTTAATGAGATGCTTTTTTTCACGTGAAAATAGTATAAGAAAACCAACAAACCAACACACTAAACATCTATACTAATATAGAAAGCTGAAGAGTTTGTTTGTTTATTTGATATTTTAATGCGCTAATCTCAGGAACTACTAGACCGATATGAAAAATTCTTTGAGTGTAATATAGTCCATTTATTGAGGAAGGCTATAGGCTATATAACATCACGCTAAAATAAATAGAAGAGGAGCAGTAATAAAAAATATCAATAATCAGCAAAATTTAAAGCTTTCCTTGCGTGCGCTGAGTAAACGGTGATAGTTATACAAAATTCTATACCGATTTAAAAAATACTTTCAGTGTAAGATAGTTCGTTTATCGAGGAAGGCTATAGGCTATATAACAACACGCTAATATGAATAAGAGAGAAGCAGCAATAAAAAATAGTACGAAAACGGCAAAATTTAAAGCTTTCCTTGCGTGCGCTGAGTAAACGGTAATAGTTATTCAAAAATCATGTATTAAAAAATTGTATCCCTCTATAAGTTCTAAATAAAAGTCCACTACAGCATATGTATAGCTTTTAAGGTTAACACTCTTTAACCATTTTTATAGTTATCAAAATACTATATTACGGTTTTAATATTTCCACGCGGGAAGAGCCGCTGGCGATTGCTTATATTATATTTGTATAAATAATCCTAAGTTTTTGAGTTTATCGCAAACAGACAGACAGACGCAACGGGGGACTAATGTATAAGGATTTAGAGAACATCTCATTCGATATTTATTCGTAACAAATTCAAGAATCGCTTGCAAGTGACTTTCGAACTTATATGGTAAAGAAAATGATCTATTCACATTGCCAAACTTATTGGCCCTAATGCGAAAGTAAAAGGCAAACGGAATGATTTAATATAATCCCATGAAAGGTTCGAACTAATGCTAAGAGGCTTTCGTGCCTAATACAGTTTAATTGAATTGTTCAAATACAAATAGCGAGACATTGCATTTGAGGACATGGGTATTTGAGGGTAGGGATGTAAAAATTAGATTTTTATATAAATCGATTATTTTATTGATATAATCGATTTTTTATAATCAATTATTATATTTGCCATCTTTACTTATTATTTTTAAACTTTTTTCTTGACTTCTAGATAAGTTATGCGTTGTTGGGCGAAATTAATGAAGCCAAACTACAAATTTCGCAAACACCGCATCTGTATTATTTTTTTATACGTACTAGTCCTATTTTATTAGTCTTTAATCTAATGAATTATTAATGTAAAAAAGCAACAATTCAGAAAAAAACGTTTCTCAATAATCGAATCGGATTAATTAATTTTTCTTTTAAGAGGTCATCGTTATATTTATACTATTTTATTCAGCCAGACACCGTCGTACGGCGTACGTGGATCTATGCTCATTGCTCAATATTGTATATATTTGAAATACAAAGAATACTTTTCTTTGTATTTCAAATATTATAAATAACCAATTGTGTGAAATAAACAACCCCTTAACTACTTTTATTGATATTGAAAAAACGAATAATCCTACGATAAATTCAGCATCACACTCGGCAATATTTGGCCTACAACTCCAGATACGTCAAAAAAACTTTCTAAGAGAAAAGTTACTGATTGGTTTCGTGTCGTGGTCACCTTTTGACGTATATTTCATTAAAGTTTTCGCTTGCGATCACGGTTGATGGCTTCCCGCGCTTATCATCCTGCCAATCACAAGAATACCAACATAACCAAAGAATATATGGGTACCTACATGTTTCAATTTCAACAATATTAAGAAGTTATATTTGACTAGCAATCGCTAGCGGCTCCGCCCGCGTGGTATGATTGAAACCGTAATATAGTATTTTGATAAAAATGGTTAAATTGGCTAACCTTGAAAGCTAGACATATGCTATCGCGGACTTTTTTTTAGAACTTTTAGAGGAGAACAGTTTTTTAATACATAATTTTTTAATACAGAAAAGTTATTTTTATATCTTCAAAAAATTACCGAACAAGACCCCAGGTACTAGCATTTAAACTTTAAATATATAAAAATATTGAGTTTGTGATAATGAACGTATGTAGTGCTTGTGTATTATGGTGGCGGTGGTGGAGGTTTGTGCATGTGTTTTTACGAATCCTGCATGTATCAGGTATGATAACCGATTGTCCACTCTACATTTAGCATTATATATATTTGCTATTTTACTTCATCGCGGATTATAGCAAAATAATTTTATTATTACTTTTGTATTATGGATCTATGCAAAGTAACGCCTAATTCTATAAATTATTGAAATTGTTTAAATATAAGTTCGCTCCCACAAGGAACTACTTCTATATTTGTCTGATTTTCTTTACAACAGTGTACTAAATCTTAAATTTACTGTCTAGATAATATAACAGAGGTAAAAGCAATGTACTAATTAGTGTCTTAGTATTTATCTATGTAAAATAGGTTCATAGAACTTCGTTTATTTAATTAAGCTGAGTGTTCTAAGCACACGGTAATGTACTATGTAAGAATACGGCATGCAACCACATTAAGTTCGTGCAAATTATTTGAATGGTCTCTATTGCAGCATAAATTAACTGAAAAAACTTTCAGTTTAACTTGTAATAATTATTTTTTTTAATTTTTATCCGTTTTATTCCTCAGTTGATTGCCTCTTCAGGTGACAAGAGGGCTGGCTTTTTCGCACAAAAAATCAGCTTAGCGATACAGCGCGGAAACGCTGCCAGCATTCTTGGGACCATTCCACGTGGGCATGATTTGTATAGTCCTAGCGTGTAAGTAATTTAAGATATACATAACTTGTACATTTATTTAGTTTTAAGGATTATGGTATTCGACTGGTTAAGTTGGTATGGTCATGTAATGAGGAGGGATGAAAATCATGTGACCAAAATAGTTTTAAATATGAATGTGGATGGATATGTGGCTAGGGGTAGGTCGAAAAAATGATGGATGGATTGTGTGAGATGATATGCATGTTAAAAGAGTGGCACCAGAGTTGACGAATGATAGAGGAGAATGGATAAAGAAATATTGTGCCGACCCCACTTAGAGTGGGATAAGGGTAAGAGAATGATGATTGTGGTATTCGGCTGAGTGGAATAAACCAACCTTTTCTTACCGAGTTGAGGATGTCTGTTTTAAAATACGTTGCCAAATCGACTGATTACCGTTGTGCTGACCCCACTTAGAGTGGGATAAGGGCAGGAAGATGATGTTGATGATACAATATATGGCTTAACACTATATGCCAATGAGTGTTTGTATATACAGAAAGCAGGTATAGTATGTCGCAAATATTAAACCGATAAATGCTATATATTTTGTTGTAGTGTACTCTTTCTATAAAAGCAAAAGAGGGATCGAGCCCCGACTCAAAAAAACCATTTTCTATTGTCATCTATACCCTAGAAACTACTGGACCGATTTGAAAAATTCTGTGTATTCTTCAGTGTAAGACACTCCACTTATCTAGGAAGGATCTATAACATCACGCTAACAAGAATAGGAGAGGAGCAGCAATAAAATATTACGTAAACGGTGATAGTTATTCAAAGTTCGCGACAGCATATGTCTAGCTTTTAAGGTTAACCCACTTTAACCATTTCTTATGGTTATTAAAAAACTATATTACGGTATTATTGGAACAAAAGCTTATTAAAGTGGACAACTGCCAAAAAAACAGATGAGCTGTTTATGAAATTCTATTAAAATGTATAGTTTGGCTGCATTGGTTTCATCCGACAGTGCATATGTAACCTCAAAAAACTAGAAAAAAAGGAGTGAAACGAGAAAGAGGATGATTAGAATAACCGATTTTTAACAAATCGATTTTTTATGAAAAAGAAACGATTATTTTTTACAATTAATCGATTATGTTTTCACATCTCTATTATGTTTATTATATTATAGTTGTAGTAAAATTTAACTATACTGCGTCCATCATATTATCAGTCTTTTGACAGCTCACGCTCATTAAGTTTTGTATTGCTTACGTACAAATATCATACAAATAATATTTGTACTTTATGGATGGGTACCGCCCACTTAGTGATGTCACACATAATGGGTTACTACGATTATGCCACAGATTAAAAATAATCGGTAGAAATCGATGTTACGAGTATTAAAAGACATTTAATAACATTATATAAAGTTTTACTTTCTTTTTAGTTAATACATGAATACAAATAAAACAATCAGGATATTTTAATTTATTTTATTAGCACGAGTCGTCGGAATGATAATCAACACTAGACTCCTCCGATGAGGAGTCTTCAGTAGCAGTTATTATTAGCTCTTGTGTAGATAATATATTATCAAACGCAATATCACGTTCCCAATCAGAGAATATTACTCTTTTAGTTCTTTCCACCACACTTGCCCAGTTCTCAGCCGTTACGTGGGTGCAAGCATTTTTTAGCAATTGCAACATTTTATTCGCTGTGAATGGGGGGCTTGTATTGCATCTCGCAGCATGCCCTTTTACTTGTGCCCATATAAGTTCTATTGCGTTGTTCTGGCAGTGGTATGGAGGAATCCGAAGAACAGTATGGCCATATTCTGCTGCCATTTCATTGATTACATAGCGTTTTGCTCTCTTTTTGGTTTTTAATATTTTTATTAATTCAACTTTTAACATTGAGTCGTCCACATTTTCTCCATTGTCCCGAAGCCAATTAATTATTTCATGCTTTTTATTAGCCTGTGTTGGCATTTTGTCAATTTGACGGGAGTGGTAGGGCGCATTATCAATAAAAATTATTGATGGTTCTTCCAATGAAATGAGCATTTTTTTGAACCACTCTTCATACACATTTGCATTCATCTCTTCGTGGTAGTCATTTGATTTCTTCGATTTAAATGCCAACAGTGCGTCTTGTACAAATCCTTTTGCTGTACCTGCATGGCAAATGATTAGGCGCTCGCCTTTTCCCATTGGTACTGAGGAAGTGGAATCAGCAGTATCATCAGTCCAGAAACGAGATAGTGTGTGGTTAGCGTTGAGCCATGTTTCATCCGTGAAAACAATATTTGCCCAATCTTGTATTTTCTTTGCCTCTCTTAAAAAATCACAACGTGCTATAGCTATATCTGTGCGTTCCATTAATAATTTTCTTTTATTTAACTTTTTATATGAAAAGCCAATTGTGTTCAAAACTTTGACCAAAGAAGATTTTTCACCATGAAATAGACCACTTCTTTTCAAAGAAACAATAAGTTTTCTCAAAGTTGGAATTTCTTTTCTCAAGTAGTAATCTAGTTTACGTAGGTTATCATTAATCGAATTACTTAGGTACGTAATTCGATTAATGATAGTAGGTACTATAATCGGAATGGTATCGCATACGAGAATCTTTAGGACATCACTATCGTCAATCTGTCAAAAGATGGTTAATATAATGGACAGTGTATAGTAAGAAAAGTATACTGTTACGCTACTGGAACGTGTCATCGCTTGGAATCTAGTAATTTAGTTTTGGGGCTCGCGGCGCTTTTTTTACAACAGGAAGTCATTGGTGGTTTATAGATATATTCTCTGAAGAAATTAATCACACAGCGTTTCTATGCTTATGCGAGGGTTCATGTATAAAGGTCGTAATCCACTTGAGCACGCTCGGGCGATGAACGGCTCATTTCGGAGACGTGCTCGCAACTCGTCGGTTATGAAGCTGACTCAGTTTATTCTGTTTTCTATTTAAAAGTAAGAAATATTTTTGGAACAAGTACATCATTAATTTTATTACGATTTACGTCATACGTTATATATTAGGGATGTGATTTAGAGTAGAAAAAAATTATCCACTTTTTCCCCATTAAAAATAAACGATTTTTAAAAAATCGATTTTTTTTTTAAATATTTTTTCAAAATAATCGATTATTATAAAATCGATTTTTTTTTACATCTCTAACGTCAATGTCGTTGGTGAATTGTCAATACTTTTGAAATCGCATGATTGTTGTTTCTTATTAAATTACGAGAAATTTCTTCGTTAAGTTTTAATATTAATAAGGTTTAAGTGTTTTTTCATTATATCATAGCATATCGGACTTTCAAAATGTCTCTCTTTGTAAAGAATTTAGCTCGTCGGGTAAGTATAATATACATTGCCTTAAATCAATATAAAATTGCAATAAAATAAAATTGACATACATTTTCTCGTAGGTCCTTACGCCAGCTGTAGCATTAACTAATAAATCCCGTTTTTCAACATGTGAGTACCTATTACATAATCTACCGAGTAATTTTTGTGCTGCGATTGTTTATAGGTATAAATTCTTAATTTCAAATTGGTAACAGGTCAATAGGTCAAAGACGTGTTTATTTTATTTGGTTGACTTAATTATTCATAAACTATCCAATACAAATATCAAAATATAATATTTAATATTAAAACAAATGAAACCATTAATTAAACAACTGAATCTTACAATTCCAATATAAATCAGATTCAAATTTTAAATCATCTTCTATTCTACTAAATAAAGGTTATGTTTGCATAATTAAATGTTCTCTTATATATGTATAGTAAAGTAATGGCCTACTACTCTCCCACTGCGGGGAATAGGCCTCTTTCCGTTTTCGGAGAGAAGGATTGGAGATAAGACCTACCACGCTGCTCCAATGTAGATTGGTAGGTTTCACATATCTGCAGAATTCTCTACAGATTTGCAGGTTTCCTCACGATGTTTTCCTTTACCAAAAAGCATGTGATAAATAGCAATTATCAATTAGACACATAAGTTTTAAGAGAAAAACTCATTGGTGTCTGCTCGGGTTCAAACCCTGTGACCTCCTTGAATGAGTCACACGGTGTTACCGCTGGGCTACCACAGCTTAATGAATTATATATTGTAAAATAATTTTCCAGCCACTACTGCTTTCACACCAAGAATACAAAAGCCAGCGCCAGACTTTGCAGCAACAGCAGTTGTCAATGGAGAGTTCAACCAGTTAAAATTGGCAGATTTTTCTGGAAAATATGTAGTTCTCATGTTTTATCCACTTGACTTGTAAGTTGTTTTATCTACTCTGATACTATAATACAAAGATTATAAAACTGAAACCAAAATTCTTATGACAAACATTACGTACAGGCCAAAAATATAAAACATAATAAATAATATAAAAATATAAACATATAAAACAGGTCTCTTATGGACAGGCCAAAAATTAAAAAGTTTTAGTACAATACATGTCTTGTATCGTACTAAAACTTTATAATTTTTGGTCTATTCTTACGAGTTGGTCTATTCTAACCAACTTAAGAACTCTATCCAATGACTTAATTGATTATTTTTCAATAATTATTACGGAGGCATATGTACGGAATACGGAGGCATGGTTGGCATTATATGGCACATAGTAATTTTTACTTATCTGAAAAATAAGAAATAATGTATTTTTATCTACTCTGATACTATAATACAAAGATTATAAAACTGAAACCAAAATTCTTATGACAAACATTATGTACAGGCCAAAAATTAAAAAGTTTTATTACGAAACAGGTCTTGTATGGACACCTGTATCATAATATAAATTTTTAATCATAACAATACACTATACAACCTCCAGCTGGACCAAGGAGGTTGAACCTCTACCTTTAAAAACAACTTACTTACTTTGGGTACGGACAACCGTGTGTGTAACAGCCCCATATAGTTATTTATTTACAATGTATTTATTTATTATTCTATTTATATGTCTCATAGTAATTTTTACTTATTTCAAAAATAAGAAATAATGTATTTTTATCTACTCTGATACTATAATACGAAGATTATAAAACTGAAACCAAATTCTTATGACAAACATTACATACAGGCCAAAAATATAAAATTAAAAAGTTTTATTACGATACATGTCTTGTATGGACATCTGTATCATAAAATAACTTTTTAATCATAACAATACCATGTACAACCTCCAGCTGTTGATTGATTGAACCTCTACCTTTAAAAAAAGGTTTCAATGAACGAGTCCACGGCGATGCAACACGCATGCACAATCGATGTTTCCGCCTTAGCGCTAACATTTGACATTAAAAAATCTTTTCAATATTTAAACAAAGTTTGGGTTTTATTTATATTGTTTTACGTATTATAGTATGAGAGTAGATAAAGTAGTTTATGACACTGTACATAACTTAGTCTTATTATTATGGAACAGTATTCTATAAAATGTAATATGAATAAATGGATCATACTTTCGTTATACATTTCTTGAAAATAATGACACTTATCCTTGTTTTCAGCACATTTGTCTGCCCCACAGAATTGATAGCTTATAGTGATAGAGCAAAAGACTTCGCCAATATTGACTGCCAAGTGATTGGGGTGTCCACTGATTCTGAATTTAGTCACCTTGCTTGGATTAACACCCCTAGAAAGGTAAGATATTGTTTAATTTTATTTATTTATTTTATTTTATGGAAACAAACAGTACTATAATAATTATTTACATAATGTAAGAAATAAGCCAAACATAAACCAAAAACAGTTTCCAACACACATAACAATTTAACATGCAAATGAAGGTATTGGTTTAATAAAAAATTGCAATTCCATAGTACAATAAAATAAGTTATTATCCTCCTGCCCTTATACCACTGTAAGTGGGGTCGGCACAACATGTTATAAACATGCTGTCACATGATTTGGCTGCTTTTTTACGACCGGCCGCCTGCCTGGCGTCAACTTACCTTAGTCGTATTTTAAGTCACCTCGGTAAGAAAGAGGGTGGTCTATTTTACTAAACCGGATACCACACGGCGGGTCGACTTACCTTAGTCGCCTTTTACGACACCTCGGTAAGAAAGAGGGTGGTCTATTTTACTAAACCGGATACCCCACGGTGTATCAATAGTAATTAAGAAATAGTAACAAATATTTTGCTATAATCTGAGCTAAGAAGGTATTATTTAATTGTTGAATAGAAAAGTAATAATAAAATTATTTTGCTATAGTCCGCGATGAAGTAACATAGAAAATATATATAATGCTAAATGTAGAGTGGACAATCCATTTTCAAAAATTACTACAAAATAGCAAAGCCAAATATTTATTTGGTTATGTAAAAATTTTAAGGACATATTTATTTTTTAGGATGGTGGTTTGGGTAAAATAGACATTCCTTTGTTAGCTGATTATCAAAAGAAAATTTCACGAGATTATGACGTACTACTCGATGAAGGTTTCGCTTTACGTGGTAAGTTACGTTTCATGTGAAAAAATTGCCTTGTAATTTATATAATTAGGCGTTACTTTGCGGAGGTCCATAATACAAAAGTAATGAGAATATTATTTTGCCATAATCCGCGATAAAAGAAAATATATGTAATGCTAAATATAGAGTGTACTATTCGTTCTCATACCTGATACATGCAGAATTTATAAGAACTCATGCACTACCCGACACTGATGGCACAACAATAGAAAATTATTTTTTAGTGTCAGGGCTCGATCCCTCTTTATAGGAAGAAAGAGTACACTAAAACAAAAAATATAGCATTTATCGGTTTAATATTTGCAACTTAGCGAGATGTTATATAGCCTTGCCCAATAAATGGACTGTCTTACAGTTAAAGAATTTATCAAATCGGTAGTTCCTGAGATTAGCCCGTTCAAACAATCAATCAACCGGTCAATCAATTTGACTGGCCCGTTGGAGCAGTGGGTAGTGACCCTGCCTTCAGCTCCGCGGGTCGCGGGTTCGATTCCCGCCGAGGGCCAACATCTTCTATAAATGAATTTGTTGGTCTTCGAGCCTGGGTGTATATTTGTATTTAAGTATGTATTTAAAAAATATATAAGTATATATTCACCAGTTGTCTGTCAACCATAACACAAGTATTAAGTTACTTACTGTGGGGACCGTGTGTGTCAGTGTCCCATATAAAAAAAAAACAAAACTCTTCAGCTTTATATATTAGTATAAATTTTAAATTCTGCAGGTATTTTAATAAGTTTCCTTAAAATATTTTGTCATGAATCATATCTTTTCCAGGTCTTTTCATCATCGACAGAAACGGCATTCTCAGACACATGTCCGTAAACGATTTACCCGTGGGAAGATCAGTCGATGAGACGTTAAGACTAGTGAAAGCGTTTATGTTCGCCGACAAACATGGTGAAGGTGAGTTATGAGAAATATTGTAAAATATAATAGAGGTAAGTTGACGTCAGGCAGGCGGTCGTAAAAATGCAGCCAAATCATGTATGTTTATAACAAGTTGTGCCGACCCCACTTAGAGTGGGATAAGGGCAGGTAGATGATGATGTAGAATAGAATAGAAATACTCTTTATTGCACACAAATACATAAAAGAAAAATAACAATTTTTTTGATAGCCTATATAAAACAAGACAAGTTAATTTACAAAAAAAAACTCAATAAATTGCACAGATGGAAATATTGTAGCAATAATGGAAAAATTGTAGAAAATAAGAAATATTATATTGTATGTTATTTATTTATTTCTTTATTTGCAATATGAGTACAAAGTTCTTAAAAATTAAAAAATAACGTTTCTTACATATACTGTCTTGCAGGCGTGAAAACATTAGATTATTCTAATATTAATAAATTATAAAATTAAATTAATTTAAAAAAACAAATTTAATTAATGTGTCAGTTATATAAGTAAATGTCATAAATTACAATCTGCCAGAAATTTGTTAATGTTATAAATAAAGTTTATCCAATAAATAATTATTATTATTAGCAATCGCCAGCGACTCCGAGAATCATAATTTTGAGAATCATAAAAATGGTTATATTGGGTTAACCTTAAAAGCTAGACATATGCTGTCGCGGACTTTTATTTAGAACTTTTAGAGGGGAACATTTTTGTAATACATGTATGATTTTTAAATAACTTTCATTGTTTACTTAGCGCACGCAAGGAAAGCTTTAAATTTTGCCGCATTTTTTATTGTTGCTCCTCTTCTATTCATCTTAGCGTGACGTTATATAGCCTATAGGCTTCCTCGATAAATGGACTATCTTACACTCAAGGACTTTTTCATATCGGTCCAGTAGTTCGTGAGATTATAGCGTTCAAACAAACAAACAAATTCTTCAGCTTTATATATTAGTAGGAATAGATGTGCTTTACAGTGGGATATAACACCACGCTAAGATGAATAGGAGAGGAGCAGCAATAAAAAATAGTTCCAAAACGGCGAAATTCAAAGTTTTCTATGCGTGCGCTGAGTAAACTGTGATAGTTATTAAAAAATCATGTATTACAAAATTGTTCCCCTCTTAAAGTTCTAAATAAAAGTCCTCGACAGCATATGTCTAGCTTTTAAGGTTAACCAACTTTAACCATTTCTTATAGTTATCAAAATACTATATTACGGTTTTAATCTTTCCACGCGGGCGGAGCTGCTGGCGATTGCTAGTAAATATTTTATAAACATGTTGTCACATGATGTAGCTACGTATTTTACGACCGGTCGCCTACCTGACCTCAACTTACCTTAGTTTTATGACACCTCGGTAAGAAAGAGGTTGGTCTATTCTACTCAACCAGATACCACACGGGGAGTCAACTTACTTTAGTCGCTTTTTACGACCCTTCTGTAAGAAATGAGGGTGGTATATTCTACTCAGCCGGATACCACACGGCTATTATTTATATATAAAAGAAACTTATTTATATTATATAGCAGCTATTCGTTGTGTAACATTCAATCTGTTGTATACATTGAAATTATTGTAAATTAGTCAACCACAATATATACTATACACTTGGGCTCTCTCCTAATATAATTAAAATTATAACAGTTAAATTTGGTCTTGCTATGTTGTTATAAAATAAATTTTCTTATTTATCAAATATTTATATTATACTAGGAGTCCCGCCCCAGCTTCGCACGGGTATAAAGCATATAGCCTATGTCACTCAGTGAAAATCACAGTAATTCTCTACTCCATATTGAATTTTATTATACATATAAACCTTCCTCTTCAATCATTCTAAAAAAAACCGCATCAAAATCTGTTGCGTAGTTTTAAAGATTTAAGCAAACATAGAGATATAAGGACAGACAGAGAAAGCGACTTTGTTTTATACTATGTAGTAACTTTTATAGCTACTACTATTTTGATAATTGTCAAATTTTTACCATACTTACCAAAAGACAAAATTACGTTTAGCTGTCATTTATGTTTTGTTTTTCCATGTCATTGTCGTTTTTGTAATACCACGATTTATAGTGACTTGACAGGATAAAATAAATGCGGTTGAACGGGATAAAAAGTATCCTATGTCCGTTTCCTGGTTCTAAGCAACCTCTACACCAATTTTCAGCCGAATTGGTTCATCCGTTCTTGAGTTATAAATAGTGTAACTAAGACCAACTTTCTTTTATATATATAGATGACAGCTATTCGATGACAAATTTTATCCGTTTTTTTATTTTCAGTGTGTCCGGCAAATTGGAATCCAGATACAAACGCGGACACCATCAAACCAAATCCAAAAGGGAGCAAAGAATATTTCGAAAAAGCCAATTAAATTTCGCTATAACTATGTATAGTGTTGTGCAAAAATTATCCAATACGCGAATTAGTCAATAATGCATCTTTCAATCAAAAAATATTTATACTTTTATATGACAGACTCATTTTATTCTATAAATTATAAACTGTTGTCGCGTTATTGATAATAGATGGCGCTTTTCAATGTCACCCTATTCCTGTAGAATTAACAGGATATATATTACCCCGGTGTATAAGAAATAATTGTGCCAAATTTAATCGATATTGGTTCAGCGAATTCGCCGTGAAAGAGTAACAAACATACATCCATACTCACAAGCTTTCGCATTTATAATATAAGTAGGATATGATGTAAAGAATATTAAAGCGTGATAAAATTCACAAGTCAACTTAAACGAGCTTTTAACAAAATTTCATTTCCCAACTGTTGAAGAGTTCCCTCGTCTGGAGCCAATCCTGGCAGCATCAGGTCATGCTATCATAGTAAGTAGCGGCCTATTAATCTCCCACTGCTGAGAATAGGCCTCTTCTCTCCCTTTTTTTTTTTGGAGAGAAGGATTGGAGCTAAGAACTACCACGCTGCTCCAATGCGGATTGGTAGGTTACACATACCTCCAGAATTCTCTAGAGATATGCAGGTTTCCTCACGATGTTTTCCTTCACCGAAAAGCGTGTGATAAATTGCAATTATCAATTAGACACATAAGTCTTAACAGAAAAACTCATTGGTGTCTGCCCGGGTTTGAACCGTGACCTACTCGAAAGAGTCGCACGGTGTTACCGCTGGGCTACCACAGCTTATCATAAACATGCATTATCATCAAAACTGGACCGGAATGTAAAATTTAAGCTCAATCGGCCAACGGAAAGTGGGTCAAATTTAGCTTGAAAGATTCCACCTTCACATACACGGCAAGTTAAATAAAAGCTTTTAAAAAAGCTAAAAAAATCCATCTCATAAATGCTAAAGTCTGTCTTTCACAGCTAATTCACCGGATCGATAGTGATCAAATTTAGCACAATTAAGGTTATATAGGATAAAAAATGACGTCACGACCAAAAAACTTTATTTACGTTAACATATCTTTCAAGGCTTGCCATAGCGGTACAACTCAAAAAATCAGTTTTTTGAGATAAATGGACTTAAAGTTTTCATTGCTATGTAAAAAACATTTAAAATACTTTAGTTTAAATGCACCTGATATTTAATTATTAGTTCTGCCAATATTGCTGCTGAAAATAATGTATATTTTAACATTTATGATTCCTAGTCCAAAACACGTAATTTTTGAGTTATGTCACTATTGCAGCCCATAAGCGAAATTATTTGTTTCAATATTATCTGTTTCTTAGCAATATATTATATTATGTATTTCTAAATGAATTATTTTCAGTCAATACTAATTAGAGATTTTTAAATAATCATTTTGAATCTTTAAAAATTAGCATTTCATAACAATGTATCCTAATGTTTAGTTTAAGTCTCTATCAATTTATTATCGATAGATAAAATAAGAGAATTTTTTGGCTATGACAACAAAAATGACAAAAAATAAATTAAAAAATCTTGTTTTTGCAACAATTTTTTTTTACGACAGCAAAGTGATAACTTTTTCATAGTATAGCTTTATAGAGAAGTTTTACAGTTTCGAATAATTTTGTGATAAACAACGTACTTTGTTTGGCTTTGTTTTTAACTATGACATAATATTACGATATTATATTTAAACATAATTTCTTAACAATTTCTTGACAATAAACTATTTCATAAGTAGAATTATTGAGAATGTGTTATGCTTCTCGAATAATTTAGTTGTTAGATATCGAAGTAAATATGTAACACTAGCGGCCTACCCTGCTTCGCACGGGTATAAAATATATAGCCTATGTCACTCAGTGAAAAAAATGATTAAAATCGGTCCAGTAGTTTTGATTAATTCATTACTGCCTGTGGCCCGCAAGCGTTAAATTTGGAGAAAAACAATTCCCTCTCCCTATACCAAGAAGATTTCCTGCTATCTTTGGAATGTCTAAATTCATATACTACACATTTACATTTTACCCTATATATTTTATGTTTAAAATTAATAACAGAATGTCTTTATATACAACATTCAAAGCTTTATTATCATTAGACAATACAAAACATGTTTTTTTTAGAGGTTACTCTTAAAAGAGCGACATTTAGCTGCGCGTCCGATCGCTGCTAAATTCGAAGTGCAACAGGGCGAAGCCCTAGACATATACCATCGCGGACTTTACTTAGTACATCATTTTGATAAATCTCGTAGGGTTTAGCCTGCGTTTGCAATGTAAGCGGGAAAAAAAGTAATTATTTACGACATCACATTAGAAACCTCAAAAATTACAGTTTTTCTCTACTCCGTATTGAATGTTATTATACATTCCTCTTGAATCACTCTATCTGTTAAAAAAACCGCATCAAAATCTGTTGCGTAGTTTTAAAGATTTAAGCAGTCATAGGGATATAGGGACAAACAAAGAATGTGACTTTGTTTTATACTATGTAGTGATAATCCCTATATCATGATTCAGTATTCACGCGCGATGGCTTATTATTAGCGTATTTCATGTATAACTTTGGTGTTTCTATACCGATTTCAATGATTCTTTTTTTATACAATGGTTAATATTATTCATTTTTATATTTAGGGATGACTGAGAGTGATATAAACATAGGAGTAGACAAATATAACCAGAAAGTTTCGAACTGCTAAGCTATCGGGAGTTACACGTGTTATTGTGAGTCAACCATAAAAGATAGACATATGCTGTTGTGGGATATTTTTTTATATAATTTTAAGGAGAACATTTCCGTCATACATGATTTCTGTGTAGCTTTAACCATGAAGGTTGCACACTCGACGTAAGCTTGAAAAATGGAGTAACTTCTCCCGTTTTCCCGACATTTCCCTTCACTGCTCTGCTCCTATTGATTGTAGCGTGATGAAAAGTATACTATAACCAGCCCAGGAGTATGAAAAAAAATTGTACCAAGTTTCGTTAAAATCCGTCGAGTAGTTTTTGTTTCTATAACGGTTATACAGACAGACAGACAGACAGACAGACAGACAGACAGACAGACAGACAGACAGACAGACAGACAAAATTTTTACTGATTGCATTTTTGGCATCAGTATCGATCCCTAATCACCCCCTGATAGTTATTTTGGAAATATATTCCAGTTACAGAATTGACCTCTCTACAGATTTATTATAAGTATAGATTATTCATCATCATTCTCTTACCCTTATCCCACTCTAAGTGGGGTCGGCACAATATGTCTTCTTCCATTCTCTATCATTCGTCAACTCTGGTGCCACTCGTTTAACATGCATATCATTTTTCACACAATCCATCCATCTTTTTTTCTCCCCCTAGCCATACATCCATCCACATTCATATTTAAAACTCTTTTGGTCACATGATTTTCATCCCTCCTCATTACATGAATATACCAACTTAGTCAAATATATAACATTATTATTATATTAAATTAGTTAGCTTCACTGAGAAAGCGCTTGTGTTTTGAATAATTTAGCTGTCTATGTTGTTTGTAGATAACTGTCTCTCTCGCTCTCTCTGGCTTTCTCTATCTCTATCGCACTCTCTCCTTCAACCGATGGACGTCCACTGCTGGACATGGTCTCTTTATGGGTTTTCCACACCACACGATCTTGTGCCGCTTGAATTCAGCGGCTCCCTACGACCCCTTTGATTTTTTTAAATGTATTTTGCCTAAAAATGAAATTTAAATCCATTTATCTCAAGCCATGATTTTTTTAGTCGTGCAACTTTAACACCCGATGTGCAATTTAACAGATTAAAATGAGTCTGCCATGTAAATAATGCAGAATGATTCTATTCATAGACAACAGTCCAATAGGTTGTTGTTTTCAGGTTGGATTACTTTAACACAATTTATTCCAAAGTTATTTTTGAAATATGTCAAAAATCCTATCAAAAATATCCATCTAAATAAGTATTTATATTATAATATATATATTCTTAGTGATTGTATAGTTTACTAAAGTAAACTTAAGAGAATGTAAAAAACTGTAGTATGTCATGGCGTTATTATAAACTATTTTATTTATTAAATAAGTTGGGAAGTGTTAGCAATAATTGAAAAATATATTTCAATTTTGAAACAAACTGTTTATTTTATTTTTCCTGTTCATTTAACGTAGGGTAACTGTTAGGGTATACAAATCTTCAATTTAATTGTTTATCAAATTATACAACTCGATTACGTGACACAGTAAAAACGGAACGGTGATCTGTCACTAGCCTTTGATATGCTATGGGTTTATAATGCTTCGAACATACAAATGATTCGTAATATTATATACACAGAGTTTAAATTCGCTTGGCATTATGACACTGGATTCTGGAAAATGATGAACGTCTCCCTATAATGAATAAAGACTTGCTATCAATAGAGAAATAGAACTTTCTGGAGTGATTTTATAAAATTGTAGTGTTATAATGTTAATTACCATATTCCTTCGAAACGACTTGACCGATTTTTTAAAAATTATATATGCATATTCAATAGGTCTTAGAATCAGCTACCGATTTTTCATTACCCAAAACCTTATGGAAAAGGGGGGGGGGGGGGCATCAGAGAATTACTTGAACCAGAGCGCCTGTTTTGCTTAAGACGGACCTAAGCGCACCGCGCTGTTGTTTTAAGTGTAGAGCGTCGCTGTTATAAGAGAAAAGTTTCATTTTAAGCAAAATGTTTTGCTGTGTTAGGCAAAATGTTTTGCTGTGTTAAGCGAAATGTTTTGCTGTGTTAAGCGAAATGTTTTGTCGTGTTAAGCGAAATGTTTTGCTGTATTAAGCGAAATGTTTTGCTGTATTAAGCGAAACGAAGCCCGACGTGATCTGAGTTAAGTTAAAGAGTATATCGTATGCAGAGGCGGCAGTATTTCAAATCAAACATATCCTTATCACTTACACTCTTAAGCCAAAAATTACGAATAAAGGTGAAATAAATAAACTTCATTTAAGTGGTGTATTTTATTTATTGATATAATAGTGACAAACATTTATCTACTGACAAAGATTAAAAATTCGTCTGTCAATTTAGCTATATAAACATTCTCTTTAAAGTCCAATCCAATTTAGACATAGTATCAGAAAGTACGATGGATATAGCGTTTATATTTAAAACATTGAACAATACACACACTCATTTCATTATTAATATTTATAAGAAATAAATCTTTACATCGATAACAAATTACGCTTGACCTTTCACTCATCAGATGTTAAGTGTGACGCAATAAGATGGAAACGAGGTAAATTTTGTCTTGACAAGGCATAATAACACTGCAACTGCGAATTAAAACTCAAGGGGATCTGTAACCAGAGACATTTTTTTCTTTCAATCAAACAACGGCTTATTAACAATCAGCCACAAATGTCAACTTTCTTTTTAATATAAAATAAAATATACACCAAAATATCTCAATAAACATAACTACTTTTAATAAATCAAAATCCTTTTGTCTATTATGTGCCATAAACTGTCTACTTGAACGCTGCTTTCAAAATATTTGTATCCACCTAAAATGAACATTGCCAAAGAAAATATGCAGCTTTCGCCCGCAATGTATTTAGGTATTCTACCCTCACTTATTCTGCGTAAATGTCATCAAAAATGTTTATTCAAATCAAGATTAATATCAATTTGTCCACCTCGAAAAAAATCTGAGTCATGCTTGTAAGACTCAGTCCCCATATCTATTCCTCGTTTAATTCCATCTGACAAATCTACTCTCCTTCATTATTAGCAACTACCCTCATTTAATCCGCCCTTATAACGCACAACGATATCAATGGTTTGATTCATGCTTACCATATAAAAAAAATTGCATGTACAAATATTTATTTCTTAAAACTAATCATTATTTCTTACTTTCTCTTATTTAAAATATCACTTTTTCTGACGTAATGTTTTCTAAACAGGATAACGAACTAAACTTGAATAATCTTAGAAAGAAATGAATTTTTATCCTGAGCCTATTGTCACTTCGATAATAAGGAATCAGTATAATTAAATTTGCGTAAATTCCAACAGGCTAGTAATATCGGTTTCACATACAATCACCGAGATACTAATGAAAAAGCCTATCAATATTACAGAATTAAAATACACGGTATTTCTTTTAAAAACAGTAATATTTGAATCAGGTACTTTATGGATAAACAAATAAATTGGAAACGCCATTTTACTTTTTAAAATGAAATAATTTCAACTAAACATGAATAAAAAATAATTTATAATACTGGCTTCTGTTTACATACGTCTGAGAAGACATATTGGCTTGAAAGTCACCTATGTTCTCATCGATAAATAATCTGTCTTAAATGATAAAAACAGCTCGTAAAAAAATAATAGTTTGAATATAGAACATCTAACATCTCATCTCACCATCCACCATTTCATCTCATTTAGGTATGAATGATCTTTACATTATTTAAAATGTATAGCTTAATAAATTATTAGAGAAATTAAAAGAGAAATTCACTATGATAGTTACACCTTTTGTATATAATTTAACTATACATGCTATATAGCATGTACTATTCTATATTGTCTATTGGTTAATTCAATGACATGCTTTGATGAGTATTTAAAAAAGTACCATCTTCATTTATTCATCCCTGTCAACTAAATTGACAAACTTTAATATACATATATTTATAAACATTATTTGATTTAATATATTAAAGATAATTATTTTAATTAAATGTTATGTAAGACATTTTATTTCTAATAAAATACATTTCTATTCTAACATATAATTTGAAGCCTCATATTTTAGTATATAAGAGTAACATCATTGTATGCAATAGTAAAAATATTGAATGAATCTATTTACGCTTTAAGAATCAATTCTTTTGAAATCATAATACTACAATAAGACATATATAGCGAAAAACAATTCTAATACTACACATTACAGTGCAAAGCACTCTACAAATAATGGATTAAATTTAATGACACTTGCATGTACATAATTTTTAGATAGATGATTATATATTTAGCCACATTATGTATCTTATTACTAGTTTATAACACATTTAATCATGATACACATGATTTAATAGGGTTAATACATTTTATTTTTATTTATTAAATATATCATAAATAATTTAGAGAAAACCTATTTCGATTGAAATATAATAGTGTAACACTTATTCTACTAACATATTCTAACATTTAAGTAATCATTGAATAATATTAGACATCGATAAAACATACAAATGGGTTGACTATATATTTATGTGCATTTCACTGGGATCCAATCTAATATACCATGAATAAACAATAATAATTTGGTACAATACAATCTCATATAAGTCACTACACATAGAAAATATTCTTTTAAGTAGATATAGCAACATGCAGGTTATATACTCTTCTACAATGATTTATTTATTTATTAATGAGATTGAAATATTGCAGTCCGTTAACTTCTCTCTGAACAGAGAGTGCACTTCACCTGTGCTTTCTGACTTTTAACAGTCAATAGATATTCCATCTATTCGATTACAAGCCCAAGCTCTTAATCTTCTTGATAAATGACCGTCAGGAGGGATCATCATCTGAATCTAAATCAGAGGAAGAGTCATCGGAGGAGTCACTGCTTGAATCAGACGATGAGCTGCTAGTATCAGTAGAGGAGTCAGAGTCAAATTGATCCAAGTAATCGCTAATTTTCTTCATTCCCGGCAACAGTGACATAGATGCCATCTTTACAGCCATTTCATTCTCCATAATCTGTGATTCCTCCTGAATGACCATCACAGCAGCCGCCTCGAGTTCTACAAGGTCCAGTGCTAAATCATTTTTCTTGATTTCAATACTTGCAATATCTTTAGCCAGTTCTTCAAACTCTTCAGCTTTACACTTTTGCAGGAAAATCAGGTAATCCTTCACATATAACTGGTTCAGAATATATCTGGCATCGTTACTTACGTTGAACATTTTATAAATCCTTATTATGCACTTGATTACAAATATTTTACCATTCTGTAATAGTGCTACGAGATCATTTTTAACTTTGGTACAGAGATCAAAGTTTCTGAATATTGGAAAGGTAAGGGCTCGTCGGTAACAAGCAATGAGCACCTCCCTTACACCTTTGAAGGTGCAAAACCAGCTGAAGGTTGGTGACAACTTATTGATTGTCCAGCTTGACTCCACATTACTGTCATGCATTGTTGTTCTCTGATCATAGCAATAACCATAAAGCATATCAATAAGCCCACATATAACTTGCTTATACTCAGATTTGCTTAAGATATAATGTTTGTTCGGCAGATCCTTCAGGATAGCCACTTCATCATCAGTGAACTCAATATTCTTATCAAAATCAGGGCTTGCCCATGATAATGAACCGGTGAGATAAGGCTCGAGGAGTTCTTTATCAAAGTAATCAGCTAAATAATGATCTGATGAGAATTTGTGATTTTCATATTTTTCCCTTAAGACATTTCGCTCGTCCACAGAGACTCGTTCTGGCACTCTTAACTCAAATATTTGTGGAAATTCAGTACCTACTTCTTTGAACTCTGTTGATATTTTATTCGCAAAACCGTAAGCATATTTATCTGTCTCGTCTTCACTATCCTCTTGAGGACTGATAGCGGCTCCATCCTCTTCGAGCATTTCTACTAAGTCGGGATTCACATCCGGTATATCACGGGGCGCTAATACGCTGGTAATCATATCAAGGTTGTCAAAATATTCCCCTGGAGTTTCTTTATCAAAAGACAGGTTAAAGTCTCCTGAATCACAGGTGTACGAACCTTTCGATCGCTCATTTTCAACGATTCGGCCCGGCAGACGGAGTCTGAGGAAATACGGGCTGGATACGAACAAAACATTCTCCCCATCGACATCTATCTCCGTTTCCCCGATATTCGTATAAGGTGCATGCACAGTTATGAAAACATGGTCTTCGTCCTGGGCTAATTTAAAGCGTGGAGTTAACATTTTGAACAGATAAATTTATTATATTAATAACAAAAAATTATCAATTCAACAATACCATAATTTGAAACACGTAAAGGGCACTGGCAATGAACCACTGATCTTATAGATTCTGCTCGAATAATAATACAAGATTGAACGCGCAGCGCGCATGTATTGATTTTATCTAATTTTAGTTTGTCGTCTGTTGTATTGATTTTTACCACAGATGCTGTAAGCGAAAGATAGAAAAGAATTATCGTTGTAACTGTACTAATTTCATATTTTACGTTAAAATAACAGCTTTTACTGACTGTACTTATGTAGGTACTTTATTTTATGAATTAAAAACTAATATATACCACTTCTGACATCCTTAAACTCTATGAGATTGTTTACGCAACTAATCGGGCTCTATCACCTTTGTCTCACTAGCTGCTATTTTACTATGCTATGCTACGAATCTCTTCATTTCTGTCGTGATTACATAGTATCCCTATGTTGTAAATCTTATCCAATTTGCGTCCAGATCAATAGAAAGATTGATCTGGAATTGGTTTTTGAGCATTCGAAATTATCATTCAGCATTAGTTACATCCTGATAAAATAATAAATACCAATGTGACTTCTTGATTTCAAATTAAGTATTAGTGTAGAAAAATAAAAAGTAGGTGTTTTAGTTTTAGTTGATTATAATTTTGATTTACATGGAATTCAATCAATTTTAAAATTACTACATCTTTGAAGATGATTTCAATAAATAGGTCGTTCATAAGTATTAAGTTAAACTTAACTTAAGTTTCCGTTAACGAAAGCAAATGTAAAATGATATAATTTCAGTATAATTAGATAATTTTACTCCCTTAAAATAGTAAACCATAAATTTATACTGTTTTTTTATTGAACGGTACGGGCCATTTGTAATCCAATACTATATATATATTTTTATTAATTGGTAATGCATTGTTTAAACAAAATAACTCTTAATTTCCAGACTTATTCGCTCTCACGCCGAGCCGCTTTTTACTAGTCGGAACATAGATGTACTCTTTACGCTATTTTAGGTAGACGACTTAATACCGAAAGTTTACGACGAAGACGACGTCTTGACTGATCTTTTGTATTCTTATACCATATTCTTCAGTTTATTTTCGGTCGTTACTTGCCCCTCACGCCGAGCATCATTAGTAAGTTCAAAATAAACAGGAAGTTTGCGTCTGCACATTGCCTATTTTAAAAACGGAATAGTTTTGTTCGTTTCAGACTACGATGCGTGTTTATCTCATAAATTAGATAAGTTGGAGTGTAAAAAACACATTAAAATTTTTGTAAGTATTTATCGAGAAATGTAATTTTCTATCAGGTCACGTTCAGAAATAATTGAAAGTTTTTATTTGTGAAAGTTGCAAGTTGCAAAAAATTACAACTTTGCAAAATATGTGTATACAATATACATTCGTTGTTGACAAATTTGACAAGTGTAGTGAAGATAAATAAATATGCAAAACGGAACTTAAAAACGGCTTTCTATTAATTTTATTTTGTTTTGGTGGTAAAAGACACTTTATATGAACTCGTAAAAAAAAACTGATATTAAATAAAATGCCATCGGGACGAAAGAGATGGAACTTGCATGGTAAGTATTTTGAAATTCTTCTTATATTATTTAAATATATTTAAATTTATTTTCATGTCATTTATATAGGAAAGGAAATTCATATTCATTTAGACTATATTAAAAGATATATTTTACCATACATACAGAACATATTCATTTGTGTGGGCTTTGACCTTCCTTACAATTACACAAGTCTGCAAAAGATATATCTCTTGCAAAATTTATGCAATAACAAATATGAAGTTTAGTCTATTTCCATATGTTCATACTACTAACAATGTAAAAAAATAGACATATAAACATGTTTCCATCTATACAGTACTTAATGCAATAAAAATTTAATTTCTAACAACATAAATAACTGTATCTAATGAATTATAATTAAAAATATTAGCCTGTGAACAACCTATATTTGCCAAAATTATATTCTTTAGATTATTTAGAATATTGTAAAAGGCAACTAAGGTAAGTCGACCTGCCGTGTGGTAACAGGCTGAGTAGAATAGACTACCCTTATTTCTTACTGAGGTGCCGTGAAAGGCGACTAAGGTAAGTTGATCCACCTTATGGTATCCGGTTGAGTAGAATAGACCACCCTCCTTCACGTCATGCCACGTCATGCAGGCGGGTGGTCCTAAAAATGCAGCCAAATCATATTACAGCAGGTTTATAACATGTTGTGCCGACCCCACTTGGGATTAGTGCAGGAGGATATATAGAATATTGTATTCTTATATATTCAATATGTTTAACCTCTCTAAGAGGTGATATTATCTTTATCAAGTAAATCTACTAGGTAGGTGGGGTGAGATAAGGATTTTACCAAATTGAGATATCCTTTCTATTTAATTGACCAACTTAAACTTATTCTAATTATCCAACTATAGCAGAAGTACTATTTAAATAATATTACAATGATTTAGTAAAAAAAATTGTACATAACTGATAATATACTTTTTGAGTACTTATATTCCTTCAGATGGACCACAAGGCTCATTAAGGAGATTACGTAATCAGCTTGCAGAGGATGGATGTGCTGAATCACAGGTCGTACTCGCTAAACAGTTGTTGGAGGAAAAATGTGGTAAGTAAATTTTTTTAACTCATACAACTATATAACTAGAGGCAGCTGAAAAAAGATGGTGTCATTGTATGAAGTATATGTATATAGGAGTAGTGCCAGAGTTGATGAATGATAAAAGAGAATAGAACCACTTATTGTGAAGGGTTTTGTGAAATTAGGTAGAAAAAAAGCAGGCGCTACACTAAATTCGAATGAGCTGTTTATAAATATACATTAAGCTCTATGCAAATACAATTGGGCTAGAAGTAATCTCTCCAGATTGAAAATAAACAATATTTATAAGGGTCCAGAGTTACTTTGGATACAGCAAATCAACACATTTAATGTGCAAGTGTCTTGTTCGAGATGCTTAAATAGTTAAAACATATTGTGCCAAGCCACTTAGACTTGGGTAAGGGAGAATGATGATGAAAATTCATTTGTAGGTTCTACTGCTATTTAAAAAGGACAATTTGTTATAAAAGTTGTAATAAACTATACTATCGTTTATAGCTACTGCAATGTTGAAATTTTTGTTATATTATTGTGGTGTATGACAGTATGTTGCATAAAAAATTATTTACCAAAAAGCATAATGTGGCTAGTTTTGACCTAGTTTTATTAAATTATATATATCACTCCCATTATTATCATAAAATGTACGTTAAACGAAAATAATATAGATTTTGGTATTTTTCCACAGTTTTTCACCCTATTTTCTACCAGTCTTTAAATAGAGAAATCACCTTCTGATTTTACAACTGTTCACAGTAAATCTGGAGATTGGTTTTGATACTTATCTCATAACTAGTGTGCTGAAAAATAAACTTAATATGTTTTCCAAGGCGTAGACAGAATATAACTAAAGATGCATAGTTATTATCATATAGAACCTGTAAAAAATTTGTCAACCAACTAGTTTCTAAATCTGTAAAATTTTATTCTTGATGTTTTTCAGAGTTAGAAGCAGATAAAATATCAAATTTTAAACAAGCTTTAGAATGGCTCATATGTGCAACTGAACAAGCCCACCCTGAAGCTAGAAGAATGCTGAGAAGGTAAATTATATTTTTTACGATCATATAATTAATAATTAAGGTTTCAAAAATTCAAATATTTCCTGGAAAATAAAGAATATCATCCTCCTGCCCCTGTCCCACTCAAAGTGGGGTTAGCATAACTACTACTTTTATACGACCGGCCGCCTGACGTCAACTTACCTTAGTTGTATTTTACGAGACCTCGGTAAGAAAGGAGGTGGTCTATTCTATTCAACCGGATACCATATGTATTCAATTTATCTTAATCACCTTTTACGACACCTCGGTAAGAAATGAGAGTAGTCAATACTACTCAGCCGGATACTACACGGCGGGTCCACTTACCTTAGTCGCCTTTTATAGAATATGTATAATATGTTCATTAGTAAATCGTCTTAAAAACGACTTTGAAGACTAAAGAGAATATAGGTATGTATTAGTTATGTGATTGGAAAGCGATTTTTTTTCTCTTGAGTTTTTTTATTGATCTTATAATAGTTTTAGGCATAATCGAATATATAAAACAATAATTAAAACTTTTTTGTGGTACAATATACATTTAAAATTGATTGTGCATAGAATAATTTCAACTCATTTGTTAACAATGTCAGCCTATTGGATATAACAATGCAAACACAACTAGGGTTATTGGGTCCTTGGCGTCTTACTGGGTATCAGTAGAGCGTGTCCTGTATGTACAAAATAATTATGGCGACAGAACTGAACCTTGGGGTAGTCCAGAAAGTACGGGGCAGTGAATAGATAGAATGCCGTTAACGCTGAACCAATAGGTCGTGTTATCCGAACAGTTTGTTGTAAGGACTACGAATCTATCGCATATGTTTATTCTAAGCAGCTTGTGGTTGAAAACTGCACGCTAGACCTTATCGAAGGCTTAAGTGACATCAGCTAAATACATCCTATTTGATTTACAAGCTTTAAGGTATAAGCAATGCCCAGAGAAGCCGTAACATTCGTTTGTGATTTTGGGAAACGATTTTGAGTTTTGTTGAGTTTAAAATTTTATTTGATCATATTTTCCACGATGCGACGACGAGATGCGCCACGATATGTAATGTATAGATTCGTGGCTTTATCATCTTGCAGATATCTAAATAAAAGACTTTTAAAAGTTTATATATGTGTATTATGTACATTTAAAAATAATGCCAATAGATGTCAATGTCATTTTACGGTCGAAAATACATCATTCGTTTTTGCGGAATTTACAAATTATATATACAGTAAAAGTACATCTACGCTATTGTCTGGATAAGTGAAATCAAAAGAAATGATATGAGGTAAACACGATTGTTTGACATTCCTTGAAGGGGAAAACAATAAACATTACTTCATTGTTTTATCCAATGCGAGTGGTTCACCCGCATTGCATTCCGGATCACGGAACGGTTTTAAATGAATGGAAATTGTCACGATTTTGCTATTTGGAAAATACGATGGGATAGAGTGCGAGTCGAACTACAGAGATCTGTGTAAGATGGTGATTTATCAAAGCAGAAAATTAATTTTGGGTTTCTTTTCTTTACTTTGTACGAAATTTCCTACTAGAGAAGTTTTTAGTGATTTCAATGTAGAATACTTGTTAAGCATTGTAATTTGTTAATTAAACGTCAGTTGTAGTATGCTATGAGCGTTTAAGGTTAATATGTAAGATTTATTGATCCTATGTAGTTTAAATTGTCTTCAAGAGAGTGGAAAAATCTGACAAATAACCTTTCCGACCTCTTTATATTAAATTCTGAAAGAGTCTGTAGATGTAGATTCATATATAGAACGAAGATAAAGTTAAATAGTGCTTTAAACACATCGATACGTGGTGATATTCTGCTGAATCTCAAGTAATATCTAACACTACTACTCACAAGGATAAATTCATTCTCCTGCCCTCATCTCGCTTTAAGTGGGATCGGTACAGGATGTGTTTGCTTCCAGTCTCTTCTATCGTTCGTCAACTCTGGAGCTACTCCTTTTATACGTGTGTCTTCACATATACTTTACACAATCCAACCATATCTTTTTAGATCTCCCTCTAGTCACATATCCATCTACATTCATATTTAACACTCGTTTGATCACATGATTATTTTCCTCATTATATGTATGTCCATACCATCGAAATCTTGCACTTTTTGGTTTTTCTACTATGGGCACAAATTTTAGACTTCCCCTTATATACTCATTTGGGTTTTATGTAGCCTTGCCATACAACAAATCTACCTTAACATTTACTCATTTGCATGTACTCTTCTTTCATCACCTTTTCATTGTCCAACGTTCTAATCCATACATTACCACAGGTACAATGATCATTTTATAAATTTTCCTCTTAAGTTTAAGGGGCATTGGGTCGCATATTGTTTCTGAGAACTGTCGCCACTTCCATCCTGCGTTCATTCTATTTCTCACGTCGCGATCTATTCCACCGTCCAAACATTTTGATACATAAAATTACACGGGTTACAACAAGGATACGTTAAAATAAATCAATATGTGTGGTTCGCCTTGTATCAAATCAGATTGTCTCGTCCAGGTGTATTCGTTCCGGTGTTATAGACGAGGACAGTGCCCCTATAGTCCGAGCGAAGTCATGTTTGGCGGCTAGTCGACAGGAAACCGTGGCGAGGAAAGCTGCCAGAGATCTTTTCGCAAGGTAATTTCTTCATACCATTTTTATTTTATTAAATTATTTTGAACTATTTTCTTTGGATCTCTTCCATATTTATTCAATAACTTTGTAATGGTAAAAGAGTGCATGCAAATTAAATAAAAGGGGTTAAGGTGGATGTGTTTCTAAGGTGGGTGTGACAAGACTGTATAAATAAGGAATAATTTATAGAAAAGATCAGAAGTGCAAGATTAAGATGGTATGGATGAATGAAATCATTTGAACAAACGAGTGTTAAATATGAATGTAGATGTATAAGTGAATAGAGGTAGGTCGACTAAAAAAAACAAAAATAAATATTATGCTGCAATCCGCGTAATAAAAATCGCGCAGCAATTTGTCATGGAGTTTATCTATTGGTGATGCTGCGTTATTTATTTATTTTATTTATTGAAAGAGAAAGAAAAAGTAAAAAATCACATGTATAAAGGCGGACTTATCCCTAAAAGAGATCTCTTCCAGTCAACCTTTGAGTAAAAGAAGGAAAAGGACAAGAATTGACGAAGAAAGAGAATACGGGTAATATAGAGAGAAAGAAAAGTTTGTTTAAATTTAACTCTTTAATCTATTAATTAGTTTTGGTTAAATGAATAGATGAAAAGATGCTACTAATATATATTTACTTAAGATAAATATTTTTAAGTGTGTAACCTAAATACCGAAAGGGAAGAGATTTGCGGATTGTTACTGGAAAATCATTCCACAACTTAACACCTTGAAAGCTAGATGTTAACTGGGTGAAAGGACGATTGGTAGTGAATTTATGTAGAGAATGTATGTCGTGACCCGGTAGTAAATTTATGTAGTGTGGTCCTTGTGGTGGAGGTTTATAGTGCAGAACTCCAGAACACACGATTTCGTGCCGCTTGTATCCAGCGGCTCCTCGCGACCTTTTTGAGGTCGTCAGTCCATCTAGTAGGGGGTCTTCCGACACTGCGCTTTCCTGTGCGGGGTCGCCATTCCAACACTTTGAGACCCCAACGCCCATTGGTTCTCCGCACTATGTGCCCCGCCCATCGCCACTTCAGCTTCCCGACCCGCTGAGCTATGTCAGTGACTCTGGTTCTTCTACGGATCTCCTCATTTCTGATTTGATCACGTAGAGATACTCCGAGCATAGCTCGCTCCATCGCTCGCTGAGCGACTCTGAGCCTAGTTAGTTCTGAGCATAGTGAATGTGAAGTTTGAATTTCGTTATAACTTATTTCAGTTTGTCAAACGGGGAACAGTATATAACTACGGCGCAATTGGAGCGACGTATACGTGAAATATGTTCAACGACGCTTAGAAAGGATCCCGATGATGAAGCAATTGATGACGACTCGCCAGGTTATTTAATAATTTATATAACCTTTTTGGTTTGCAAACCAGGAGCAAATTCTGCAATCTTATGATATGAGTATAGCTATATATCTTCCTGTCATTATATATAGCTACACTCATCATAAGATTGCAGAATTTGCTCCTCGGATATGAGTATAGCTATTATACGTTAATTGTGAGTTTTATAATCCCAATGAAAACCATGGATAACAAACCTTCCATTCATAGGAAATATTAATGGCACATCAGCGGTAGTCCATTTCTTCCGTTTCATAGAAATTGCTATTTGTACCAGTGACTACGATGATTTCAATGATTTTGTTTTTGATATATATTGTTTTTTTTTCCTATATGTTAGCATGTTATATAAGCTTCAATCGTACTAGATTTCATTATCAAATCAATTGCGTGAGAGAAATACAGACAGACTTTGGTATTTATAATATTAGTATTAATTATAAGTAGATACTCATTAATTGTCCGTTACTTAGTCTTTAATTTTTAGAAGAAGCAAGAGCTTTGGACGGTGAACAAGCTTTAGAACCCTCGCAACTTCAAGCCGGTGACCACATACACACAAATGGTACCATAAGAACACACGAAATCGACGATGGTGAGTATTTATGTGATTTTTATTCATAGTGTTGTTAAAATTTCATTATTTGGATGTGTGAATAGAGGGAGGCCTAAAAAGAAATGGTTGGATTGTGTGAAGTATGACATGCAGATAAAAGGAGTAGAGCCAGAGTTGACGAATGATAGAACAGAATGGATGAGAAAAACATGTTGTGCCGACCCCACTTAGAGTGGGATAAAGACAGGAAGATATATATTAAAAATATTCATGCTCAAAGAAGTAAGGTGGTTTTTATGAAATAGCCATTGTAAAGTAGCTATTTTAACAGTAAAAAATTATTATAACAAGAATTTATACTTACTATAAAACCAAGTCCCCAAAAGCTGTTTTAAATAAATATAAATAAATAAATATATGGGACACTTACACACACGGTCGTCCGTCCCCAAAGTAAGTAACTTAATACTTGTGTTATGGTAGACAAACAACTGGTGAATATATACTTATATATTTTTTAAATACATACTTAAATACAAATATACGCCCAGACTCGAAGACCAACAAATTTATTAATAGAAAATGTTGGCCCTCGGCGAGAATTGAACCCGCGACCCGCGGAGCTGAAGGCAGTGTCACTACCAACTGCTCCAAGGGGCCAGTGTTTGGTCTGTATGTATGATTTTATCGATATATACTGAACGGATTTCTGTATGGTTTTTACTAAAAGGTAGCGCAATTCTTTCAGAACGTTTAGGTAAATAGTGCTTTAGGTTTTATGTAAATTGTGTTAAAGAATTCACGCTGTTGTAAAAAAACTCGCCTGCTGAGAGCTAAAGTCACGTGTGCCACCTAAGCCAACAGAGATACTCTAAATTAATCTACTAGAGAATTGTAGATCTACATAAATACGACAAAAAGTCCGCGACTGTATGTCTCTATTTCTCATGGTAAATTTACAATAATTACTTTCATGTTTAAAATTTCTATTAAATACAATGATTTCCAAGCGGGCGAAGCGCAAGCAAATCTAGTTGGTATTATAATTGTACGTTAAATTTTAGAGCAAACGCGTTTAGTTGTATTAAGTCCATAATATTCTTATTTCTGTGGGAATTTTCTAGTGAAAAAGTTTTAAAATACTATAGTAGGGTAGCGTAAAGTAAAAATTAAGTTAATTAGAATAATATTCGAGTATAACGATTGCAAAAACTTGATTAAACTTGAAAAAACCTTTATATCAAATAATGCACTTCAAATCAAATAGATTTTATTTTCAAACATCATAATCCAGCTTGTCTCTATAAATAATTTTTAATCTTTTAATTAAAACACTTACACTACATTTTTTCTTTCAGATTATTCAGAGAGACCCAGTCAAAATGAAGAAATCCGTAATCTCACAGTAGACAACTTAGTATCTGCTGCAGTAGATTACTGTCAAGGCGAATTGCCTCTAGTCAGTTACGAATTGACCCTTACAGACCCTAGCATAAAAGCACTAGACCATATTCCTATACTCCACCAGGCGTTTCTGCACCCTCTAGTCTTTATTCAAGTACTATATCTCAAACTCCTTTACTATTTAGGGTCTTTTTCGTTCCAACTGTCCAACATAGAGCTCTCTTTGCTACTTATTGCGTACCTTTCAGTCAGTACAGACAGTTTATACCATTTAGTACCTTTGGTTTTGTATTACGCGAGTATTGTAGTAATGACGATATGCACATTCAAGATGTTGCTCGCTAAACGTCAGTTTATTGATTTCCGGAAATGGTCCGGCCTATTCTTACGGTACAGCGACGGAAATTTACAACCGGACGAATCTGAAAATCTATTCGTCCGGAACAATCTAGGTCCGTTTGTACAGTTTTTCATGGGTCTCTTTGTCAATCTGTTTCTATATCCGTTTATAGCGAGTCAATGGGTGCCATTTTCGGAATTCTGCGTCCTATCCTTTTGTCTGATGTTCCTAACACTTTTCTCGTTTGGTGCAAACGGAAATCCTTATCCGGACGTTTTGGCTTTAATTTCGTTTGGTATTAACGTGCTCGCGAAATATCCTTACGAGAAAGACACTGTAGTCCATCAGGGCTGGAGGTTTTTGGACTTGCACATATCAAATTACCCATCGTATATACTCGGGAATAGTATTGAGTTTTGTTTGAACGCTCGTGTGTTTTTCTCTCTTTTGATACCCGTGATCTTGGTGTTAATGGCTCGCAGAAGTAATTGGCAGGGAATTTTGAAGTATACCCTACCACATTGTGTCACCCTTAGCTGGTTGCAGATGTTTATAACTTGTTCCCATGGTTGTACGGCGTACGGTTTAATACGGGGTACTCTTGCCTTGGTCTGTTCTTTCCTCTTTTTGCCCCTAATGGGGATAGTCACGGTGACATTGCCGATATTTGCCTTCCTCCAGTATGTTACGATATCCGAAATTGTTTATACCCTGATAGTTTTGGCTGGGCTTATTGTTGGATTAGGTGTGACATGCGTGTTGGCCAAGTCGGAATCTACTAAGAAATTCGTCACACCCATTCAGGTAAGTGTTTTCTCTCGTTATAAGATGGTACCTCAGCACCAAATAACTCAACATTCCAGCTAACGAATTATCTGTAAAAGTTCCATACCATGTATAAATATTAATCCATAAATACAAACTCAATCTGTAACGCCGTGTGGTATCCGGTTGAATAGAATAGTACCACCCTCATCATTTCTTATCGAGGTGTCATAAAATATGACAGAGGTAAGTTGACGTCAGGCAGGTGGCCGGTTGTAAAAACTCAGCCAAATCATGTGACAGCATGTTTATAACATGTTGTGCCGACCCCACTTAAAGTGGGATAAAGGCAGGAAGATGATGATGTCAAATACATCCGAAGAGATTTAAGGCATTTCAAATACAACAAGTAGTATTTGTATATTGTATGTATATATGTATATATTTATGTTTATATAAGCAAAATAATTTTATTATTTCTTTTGTATTATGGACCTCCGCAAAGTAACGCCTAATTCTATAAATTAATATGTATTTATTATTATTATTTTTAGTTTTTACTGTTTTATTGTGGTGTTCAATAAAAGTGTTCATTCATTCATACAAGAAAGAAACAATTTTAATTCTCCATTATCTCATTTTTAGCTTGCAATCGGTCTAATAACATTAATATACATCAGCTATCAATTTTTAATACAAATCCAAGATATTGGCCTACCTTCTGGCCTTATAGATATATTGGGCGAAGAGAAATCTAGTATAAAGAACTTGCTCAAAAATGATTTTATTACCGATTACGATGAAAATAATTACCATATAAACTGGGACGATTATTACAACCAATGTAACACGCCTTCTTGGTCCGAGAACAATATGGCGGCGACGCAAATCAAATGTTCGGTATTAGATGGCGCTAATATAAACTGGGAGGGTTATGTTAAGGATGTTAAATTGAGAAGTGTGCGCAATCGGTGGGGTTACTTCGCGTCGTGGTTGCCTGGTGTTTTGGCGGAGTATTTTAGGTGTTATTATGGTGAAGAATATTCGACCTTGTGTCAGACGGAGGAGAGTGCAATTTTCAATGACTGCGAGTTTGTGAAGAGCGTTGCGCGGCAAAGTGGGAAGAGCTGTCATTTGAACAATTTAAATGTGTAAGTTTTTTTTATTGCTAATCTTTTTAGATGCTGATGGTATCCAGCTGAGTAGAATAGACCACCCTCATTTCTTACCGATGTGTCGTAAAAGGCGACTTAGGTAAGTTGACACCATAATTTCTTACCGAAGTGTCGTAAAAAGCGATTAAGGTAAGTAGACTCACCGTGTGGTATCCGGTTGAGTGGAATAGACGACCCTCATTTATTACCGAAGTGTCGTAAAAGATGACTAAGGTAAGTTGAGCCGCCGTGTGGTATCCAGTTGAGTGGAATAGACCACAATCATTTCTTACCGAAGTGTCGTAAAAAGCGATAAGGGAAAGAAGACTCACCGTGTGGTATCTGGTTTAGTGTAATAGACGACCATCATTTCTTACCGAGGTGTAGTAAACGGTGACTAAAGTAAGTTGACCCGCCGTGTGGTATCCGGCTGAGTAGAATAGACCACCCTCTTTCTTCCAACGTGACGTAAAGTACGATTATGGATGATTTACGTCAGGCAGGCGGTCGGTTAGAAAATAAGTAGCTAAAACATGTGACAACATGTTTATAACATGTTACAACTCCACTTATAGTGGGATATGGGCAGGTGAATGATGATGAGTCAGTGATGGCTCAGACATAAGAGTATGATATTGGACTCTATATTGTAGTTGGGAAAATGCAATTTTCAATGACAACTAGATTCTAAATATTGTCGCATTAGTGTTAAAAGACCTGAAACGTTTTATCAAAATGAGGTTTTTCCGATATCTTACTTAATACCTTAATACCTTTCTTCCAAAGCACCAATACCTGCCTACGAAGAGATAGAGTACCAACTCTAATCTATCTCTACAACACACAACCTCTCTCTCTATATCCAGCACAATCTCTCTACTACTCCTCTCTCTCTAAATATCTCTCTACATCACACCATCTCTCTTTCTGTCTGCACAACACACGGTCTCTCTCTCTCTCTACAACTCTCTACAATACACTCTCTCTCTACAACCGACATTCTCTCTCTACAACTCTCTCTCTATATCCAGCACACTCTCTACTACTCCTTCTCTCTCTAAATATCTCTCTATATCACACCATCTCTATTTCTGTCTGCACAACACACGGTCTCTCTCTCTCTCTACAACTCTCTACAATACACTCTCTCTCTACAACCGACATTCTCTCTCTACAACACTCTCTCTCTCATCTATCATATAATCTAAAAATTTATAAAATTTAAATATTTCCAGATATACATTTGAAGTAATAGTCAACATGGAAGCCAATGGAGGTTTGCTTAAGCGTCACACGGAAATTTCCATCATATTCGATCACTTTTTCACAAACTTCACCCGTCTATTACGTTCCGATGACAAAATACGTTTCAGAGGCGTTTTGACAAACGAAAATAACTCTTACGACATTGGCAATAAGAATCTTGTTATCAGAGGCCATGAAATTAAATGTTTAGAATGTAAAACTGTTAGAGGTATAGCCTCCACTCGAAGGCCGGCTATATCGAAACTGACCGAACTTTGTAAAACTATTGTCAACGATTGTGTAGTGTCCGCAAAATATATATTGAATTTTCTATTAAATCCTGTAATTGTTTTTAAATAAATTTTATGTGATATCACTTTAGTTGTTTATTGAGTTTAGCTATGACCATTATCTTTACCAAAACGCTTTATTAAAATTGATTGCCTTTGTATAATTTTTTTTACCAGTTTGCAAATAGAAAAGTAAATTAACTCTTTCATTTTCGGTCTCTTATTTACAGAATGGTATCTACGTTACAACATTAAATAAATCAACTGATTACTTAAATTTATAACATAACTATGGCATAATTTAATATTATCAAATATAACAAAGTTAATATATTAATATAACGCGTTTGCAATCGAAGTAATCGTTTGAAAAACTAATTATGTTTAAAAAACAGCAGAAGATAACTTTTTGCTGTCTCACTCGCACCTCTATTCAGTTTTTCGGTCAAGGTTATGTTTAGTATTATTGGTGTACGGTCATTGATCTCTATAAATCGTCCTTTTTTTTCAAAACGTTAAATAATTCCTGTGGCTAAAATACTTGACTGAATTGATTGATTTTTTTTAAGTAAGGTACTGGTGTTTAGGTATCTTAAATTAAAATTTATTTAGTACGGTCGATATCATCCTGTATACAATATATAATTACCTATTTGTTAAAAAAAATAATGATCGATTCTATTTGTATAATTTTCTTTTTGTGTAAACTTTTATAAAAAATGGAGAATTCAATCGGCTATAGCTATAGCATTAATTTAGTTGTGGGAAATGACGTCTGGTCTGACTTTGGACTTATGTCTTGGAATGATTGGAGAGTATATTAAATCACATGATTTTAGGATTTCTACTGGCAAAAACTAATGTATTTTAGACGCTGTAAATTCTATGAATTCTAATGTGCCATATCGTGTCGATCATATTTAGATTTCTTAAAAAAAAAAATATTGTTTTAATGAAAAATTCCTTCTAAAAATTTGTTCAGACTCCATTTCGACGCTTAGCCACTTTACGTGAAACATACATAAAAACGGCACGAAATAAACATCCCTAATATCAAACTAACGCCTAATACGTAATAATTGGTAAGTAGTAAATAATTATGCAATCTGCATCTGCAATTCGAAATTTAAATTTTAAATTTCGAATAGTAGAGTACATAATTTTTTTCTTTTTATTGTAATCATTCAAACATTAATTTAAAAATTTACACCAATGGCTACGAATCAATTCTGTTACCGGATTGAAGAATCGACGGTTTTTTATACAATAAATATAAAAAAGTAATGAGTATGAAATATTGAACGGTATACGACTAAAAAAATATAATTTACAATTTTGAGAATCTATTGTACAATTTGTTGTGTATAACTGTCATGTATTAGTCTATGTTCTCTGTATATTGTGATTTATCTGATTTTAGTTGTACTGTGGTTAGTCTATATAATTTTTTTAATGTCAATAATGGTGCATATATTTTAGAAACATGAGTTATTAAATATTTTTTATGAGTAAATACTCATTTAAGGCCGTTTGAGTAATTATATTTAGGTCAATATCAATAATTTATAGAATTAGGCGTTACTTTGCGGAGATCCATAATTGTTGGGGATAATTCCAAGAATAGGATCTGTGTGTTTTATCCAATTATATATTTCTTATCTAAGATTATATGTTCCAAAATTGACAGCCTTGTTACTCTCTTTTTCTTATTATTCTTGTTGCCGTGGTAACGCGGCCCCCCGGTGTTGCCGCCTTCTTCTAGAATTCCCAACAATAATACAAAAGTAATAATAAAATTATTTTGCTATAATCCGCGATGAAGTTAAATAGTAAATTTATATATTATGCTAAATTTAAAGTCGACAATCCATTTTCATACCTGATAGACGCAGGATTCGCAAAAACACATGCACAAACCTCCACCACCGCCACCACAAATATTCCGGCTTGGCTCTGATGATGCCTGCAGGGTGAAACTATTGTTGAGTTTGTGATAGTCAATGTATGTAGTGCTTGTGTGTTGTAGCGGCGGTGGTGGAGGTTGGTGCTTTGTTTCTACGAATTAAGATTAAGTATTAGTATTAGTAAATTAAGTATTAGTTATGAAAACGGATTGTCCACTCTACATTTAGCATTATGTATTAATTTTCTATTTTATTTCATCGCGGATTATAGCAAAATAATTTTAATGTTACTATCAATATCAATGTCACAACATTATTCTGATGTTGTTATTCAAGAGTTCTTTGACGAAATTATTGAAAATATTATTATTATTATCTTACTGGCATTATTATTCCAGTTAGATATATAATATTTTATCATAAGTTGGAAATTTTTAAGTTGAATTATGATGAATATATAGTACGATGAATATGTAGTATTCTTCTGTAAGTTTAAAGATTATGAAAGAATTATTTTGCTATAATCGAAAAATATTCTATTACTACTTTGTAGTATGAACTTTCGCAAAGTAAAGCGTACTTCAATTAATACATGTAAATATTTTCATCTTAGTATTAAAATGCGCATATCGACTTTAAACACCTTTTTTTTCTCTTCGAGTATATACCGCGGTATTTTTTTTCGTTTCTCTCTCAAACCTTGCTAGCAAGCAAAATGTTAATAGAATAGTCGTTTATTGTTAGAGATAATATAATAAATTCAATTTAAGAACAAGTTAAAATTAAATTATATATTACTTGAAAAAACTATAAAAGAAATTTAATTATTTTTTAAAAAGAAAATAACGCAGACATTATATTTTTTAATACCTATCATATTTGAAAATCCTGCCTAGGGATACAATTGTTAGCAATTTTAACATTTGCATAATAAGATAATAATTATTGTATTAGGAAGTATAAATATTGGCATTAGTCTCAATATTGTAATCTCAACTTAAGAGGAGATTTAAAAATGGAAGGGGAATTCATTTTGGCGGCATTCTGTTTTAAATCAATTAATTGTTATTAAAGTAATTAAGAGTAATAAAGTGTTTTAAGAATTGTTTTGATATATTTTCTAAATATTTTAATACAATTCTAATACCCTCTAACATTCTTGAATTTTTCATAACAAAGGTTTTCGTATTAAGGATACAGAGATAATTTATTGCCTATATTGAAATTGAGATAAAATAAAGTAAGATAAAAATTAGTAGTAAATTTTAACATCTCATTAAGTATAACTAAAATTAAAAAAAACCCCTTTATCAATTTGTATTATGAAAAATGTTTCCATCGACAATTTAATTTTTTTCGGAAATAGTACGTATAAGGCAATGACTGCGTGTTCTTCAGCCAATTATAATTATAAATTAAGTCTTAACAAGATGGAAGATATATCAGATGAAAAAAACATAAGATTTTTGCAAATGTTGAATAATTATCAAAGAGGAGTTAGCAGAAGGTCATAACGCACACTTAGTATTAAAATGACCTAACTCAAAACAGTTGTTTTGAATTCGGACAGTTTGATACTAAGCGACCGATAGTTTTAACTTATATAAAGTGAATTCGATAATATTAAATAATTGTGTAAAATATTATCTGCCATGTTAAAAACTTTCTACTCTTTTCTTTTGATGATTTAAGATATGTTTTATTGTACTATAGTATTTTATGTAATATGTTTAAAATAACTTGTTTATTGTTAAATTATAAATCTATATGTAATTTTGAAACGGATAATGATTTTTTTTGTTGACTATTTTTTTTGCTTGCTTTTACTTTTTTTTTATATACCTACAGTATCGATTTATCGAGAAACCAGAGATTTTTTTTGCTAGGGAATTTTCATAAAACTGTGGCTATATTTTCGTTTATGTCACTTTGTTTAAAATGCGATAATGTACTGGAGCCAAATCCTTGTTATAATATTTAAGATTCAAAATATCGTAATGAAAATAATATATAGTTTATAGGTAAGATTTTTGATTATAAAATTGTGACAATATATATGATAGATGTGTGTAATTTAATTAAAATATATTTTGATTGAATTTTGTTTTTTATTATTTAATAATAGCTTTGCCCGCTTCATTTAATGTCACAAAGTTATTCCCGCGTAAATCCCGACGTTGCGGTAATTCTATTGCAAAGTAATTAAACCTCAAGAAATGCACTATCCTTTAGTAAAAATCGCACGAATATCCGTTCAGTATTTCGAAAAACCGATCAAATAGAGACAGACAGCTTTTCGCGACTTTGCACTGGCATAAATAATTTACCGAAGTCGGTGTTACTTTGCGGAGATCCACAATACAAAAGTAGAATTATTTTGCTATATGGATTATGGCAAAATAATTCTATTATTACTTTTGTATATGGCATAAACATATGGCAAATGACAAACAGAGGTAATAAAAGAAACAAGATATTTATTTATTTAAAATTTTTATTAAAAAAATATAATTATTAAAGTTCATAACATGAGAATACATTTTTACGTCTAATTGCTTATGATCTATCTATACTTTATAATAACTTAAGCAGCTTTGCAGTAGACATACATTTACGTTGTCATAATTAAATTATTATGCAATGCGAATGTCGCTTTTTAAACTATACAAATCGTCACTAACACAACTAACACAAGTTACCCTAAATTTAATGTCTCTTGCCCAAAGGTTGCCTGGAAGAAATAGCTAGTTAGAGATAAGGCCGCCTTATTGTATCTGCATTAAGTTTACATCGTTTTCTTTAAATAAATATAAATAAATAAATATATGGGACACTTACACACACGGTCGTCCGTCCCCAAAGTAACTTAACTTAAATACTTGTGTTATGGTAGACAGACAACTGGTGAATATATACTTATATATTTTTTAAATACATACTTAAATACAAATATACACCCAGGCTCAAAGACCAACAAATTCAATTATAGAAAACGTTGGCCCTCCGCGGGAATCGAACCCGCGACCCTCGGAGCTGAAGGCAGGGTCACTACCCACTGCTCCAACGGGCCAGTCTTTACAATGTGTTTTTGTGATTTTATGTGGTGCAATAAATAATGTTCTATTCTATCGTCACTAACACAAGTAACTATATCTCATATTTTTCGGTCTCTCTTTATTTCGTGTCAAATACACATAACTGTTTTTGCCTTTGCATTCACAACACATAAAAGTTCTAACTTTAGAGCCTAATAGGAAAATCAATTATCAATTCTTCTAAAAACGTCACCCAGCAATTGCTCTGGCTGGTCATTAATTTCAGGACATTTAATTTATAAGTCTATGCAGCGGAAATGAGATTTATTAATATAAAAAGAAAATTTTCAAATATTAATAATAAATTATTAATAATCAATATTCTCGAATCAGTTAAGTAGTTTTTTTTAATCGATTTCGATCGGAGAAGAATCGGAGTCACTTCCCTAGTTATGAGTAGGATAAGTTTTAAAGGCCGACTAATTTCTAATTTCATATATTCTTACATTCATCAAACTAAAGGTTCTATTTTTACGTCGAAAGAGTTAAACTAAATGTTATACATGATATATTATTATGAAAATAAGAGAAAAGAGACACATTTACAGACACATTTAGGAATTGTGTTTTCAAAAGTGGATAAGTTTACATAAGTTCATGAACTCTTCGGTTCATAAGTGAACGTTAAGAAATATTACATAATATCGGAAAAATACGTTACAAAGTTCATCTTTTAAAATTTCAAAATTATTAATAATCTGTAATTCAATATATTTCTAATTTAATTATTTAAAAGTAGTAGGAGTTATTTTGTCCAATTCCATAGTACAAGTCACAATTGGTATATAATTTCTATCATTTTTTAAATTTCAATATGGCGTCCATAGACTAACAGTCGCTTAAATCTAAAATCTTAAATAATAAAAGTCTCGAATTACTTTTATGATTAAAATATTATTATTACAGTTGCATAATTATCCATTTTAAAATATTTTTACTTTACGAGAGAAATGGATAACATCTTTTTATTTTTATTATACATAAGTTATAATTTTTTTTTATATAAAAATACAACATATATATATATAACATATAACATAACAAATCTTATATTCATTTAAGAACATATATTGTTTCGTAAACATATTCTTAACAATATTTTCTACCCTTGATCAATTACCCAAAGTAAAGTAATTCTTAAAGATTAAATATGCTTTAATGTAAAAAAAAATAATCGCTCTTAATATAGACTATAAAGAAAACAGGCATTATTGAGCTCAAATAGGTATAGCTTAAAAAAAGCTGTATATTTTTGTTTCAAATCATAAAAAATTGTATAGTTGATTAATAAAAAAAGGTATTATTTGGCCCTATATTAAAATAGCTCTTAATTTTGACAATAAAGGAAACAGGAGTTATTGAGCTCAAATAGGTATAGCTTAAAAAATGCTGTATATTTTTGTGTTTCAAATTATACAAAAATTATTATAATTGACTAATAAAATAGCTATTAATTGGCGCTATTTTCATCTTGAATCTAAAATTGTATAAAAGTGTATAAGTTTCCTTTGCAAATAAAAATACTTCAGGTTATACATAATATGGCGGGTAAGATTCGAATTAAATAAAACTATAGACAAAGTCAGAGTATTTTCATTCAGTTTTCAATTAAATATAGTTTTTCCCGGGCACGTCCATTACTTCTAAGGTTTTGTACACATCGAGCATAGTCGGCCTTTCTTGCCTCATATACTTCGTGCAATGCAAACCTATCGATACAAATTCGCGACATATTTGCGGATTTGAATTCTGAATTGCGCGCAAACTTCTGTCTTCTAGAGCCGCTGTAATAAAAATATATAAATTTATTTATTTACGTGTGGTATCCGGCTGAATTGAATAGACCACCTTCATTTCTTACCGAGGTGTCGTAAAAGGCGTCAGTCGACCCACCGTGTGGTATCCGGTTGATTAGAATAGACCACCCTCCTTACCAAGGTGTCGTAAAATATGACTAGGGTAAGTTAACGTCACGCAGGCGGCCGGTAGTAAAATACGAAGCTAAATTATGTGACAGCATGTTTATAGCATGTTGTGCCGACCCCGCTTAGAGTGGGATAAGGGCAGGAGGATGATGATAATTTTATTTATTTATTGCCTATTATTAGGAATCGTTCAAGTATTACGTGAGCACTATGGGGGGACGAGGGGTAAGTAAAGTAAAGACCCCCCTCTTTACTTTACTTATATTGGATGACATGGGGGGTATAATTTGAATTTAATATTTAATTAATATTTTTTTTTCAAATTATAATTATAGCATTATAATTATAATATTTAAAAAAAAAACCAATACATTGATTGACAAATGTTTACGTTATGGATTTTAAGAGCTTTTCTTACTTTTACTGACAAGGGGGATGGGGGTGGGGGTAAACAATTGTAATAAATCTGCTTACGTGATACTTGAACGGCCCTTTAGTATTAAAGTGACCTAATTCAAAATTATTATGAACTATTTAAGATTGAAGTCATCCTCCTGCCCTTATCCCACTCTAAGTGGGGTCGGCACAACATGTTATAAACACGCTGTTACATGATTTGGCTGCGTTTTTACGACCGGCCGCCTGCCTGACGTCAACTTACCTCTGTCGTATTTTACGACACCTCGGTAATAATGAGGGTGGTCTATTCTACTAAACCGGATACCACACGGTGGGTCAACTTACCTTAGTCGCCTTTTAAGACACCTCGGTAAGAAATGAGGTTGGTCTATTCTACTCAGCCGGATACCAAACGACGGGTCGACTTACCTTAGTCGCCTTTTACGACACCTCGGTAAGAAAAGAGGGTGGTACTATTCTATTCAGCCGGATACCACACGGCGTTGATGTGTTTTGAAATATTTGAATGTATGTAACTAGTTAGAAATATTATCTCGAAACGAACGACCGCTGAGTTTCTCGCTGGCTCTTCTCGGTAGGAACAGCTTTCCGAACCAGCAGTATAGTTGAAGAGTCAAAAGCACTTGTTTACAAGTTTACTGGCCCGTTTACTGGTAAGTTTACTGGGTTGACTGGCCCGTTGGAGCAGTGGGTAGTGACCCTGCCTTCAGCTTCGCGGGTCGCGGGTTCGATTCCCGCCGAGAGCCAACATTTTCTATAAATGAATTTGTTGGCCTTTGAGCCTGGGTGTATATTTGTATTTAAGTATGTATTTAAAAATATATAAGTATATATTCACCAGTTATCTGTCATCCATAACACAAGTATTAAGTTACTTACTTTGGAGACGGACGACCGTGTGTGTAAGTGTCCCATATATTTATTTATTATTACTTAAATAAAGAATATTTTGAAAGTGAATTTATTGGTCATATTTTATTCCCTAATTACTCAGAAGATCCCACTAATATTATAAATGCGAAAGTTTGAGATTATAGATGTATGTTTATTACTCTTTCACGGCGAATACGCTGAACCAATATCGATGTAATTTGGCACAATTATTCCTTATACACCGGGATAACATATATGTTGTATTAATATTGATTTCTATAGCCTATAGAAATCTTATTAATACAATTCTACAGGAATAAGATGAAATTAAAAAGCGCCATCTAATATGATAGATCGATTCGACTGGCCCGTTGGCGCAAGTAGGTAGTGATACTGCCTTCAGCACCACGGGTCGCGGGTTCGATTCCCACCGAGGGCCAACATTTTCTGTAAAAGAACTTGTTGGCTCTTCGAGCCTGGGTGTATATTTGTATTTAGGTTTGTATTTAAAAATAATATATGTATATTCACCAGGTGTCTCTGACCCATAACATAATTATTAAATTACTTACTTTGGGGACGGGCGACTGTGTGTGTAAGTGTCCCATATATTTATATATATATTATCAATCACCCGACAACAGTCCACGCAAACGAAGTTGCCGGTAAAAGCTAGTAGCATTATAAATCCGTAAGTATAGACACAAGAACTTACCAAAATCAACGCCCTCGCGGGCCAACTGGTGTATATAGTCGCTCAATAGTAAAACAGGTCTGTTTTTATCTATTGCCGGTAATGTGGTGGCCATTTCTACCATAACAACACCATAGCTGAAGACATCGACTGCGGGCGAGAGGCATTTCGAGCGGAGGTACTCGTCAGGGAGATATGGCCGAGTGCCGTGCACTCTGGGAAGTAATAGAAAGAATATCACTACATATTATAAAACAAAGTCGCATTCTTTGTTTGTCCATATATCCCTATGTATGCATAAAACTTTAAAACTACGCAACAGATTTTGATGCGGTTTTTTTTAATAGATAGAGTGATTTCAGAGGAAGTTTTGTACGTGTAATAACATTCAATACGGAGTAGAGAAATACTGTAATTTTTGAGGTTTCTGTACATAATTACATTTTTTTCCGCTTACATTGCAAACGCAGGCTAAACCCTACGAGATTTATCAAAATGATGTACTAAGTATTTGTACACCTTGAAAAGGTCTACAGAAAAGTCCGCGATGGTATATGTCTATCTCTTATGGATAACCCACTATAGCATTTTTTGTCATTTACTTTTTACTAAAAATAATGCCTTATTTTTGAAGCAATTTTTATACAATACAGCATTAATCCTTATCCAATTAAGTACCTTAAATAAATAGTTGATTTAATATAGATCAATATGGCCGTTTACAGCATGTAATTTAAGTGAACATTTTCGGAGATATTACAGATTTAAAATGCCGTGAGGAGGCCGCGCTTCGCCCTATAACACTTCGACTTTAGCAGCGATGTCGCTCTTTCAAGAGAGCAGGGGCAGGCCGCTAGTCTTTAATATTTAAATGAGTTAATCTTCGGAAATTTGAAAATTTGGAATTTTGAAAACCACTTTTAACTATTTTCATTAAACTTAGTATGTAGGGGATTAATCGATGTAGCTAAGTTTCATATAAAAAATATATATTTGTTTTCGGACATTAAAAACTGCTAAAATAGATAGAAGGCAAAGATTAATTTCGCTGTCATTTCTAAAGTTGTAATACAGTGTGGAGCGAGCGGATTAAATCAAATCAAAATATTATTCAAATAAACTCTTTCAAGCACTTTTGAATCGTCAAGGATCAATATGATTAATGAAGCTACAACTGGTTCGGAATGTTGCTCTTACCGAGAACAAGAAAGACACTCGGCGGTCAATCTATTAAACATTTTCAATTTTACATTATTAAACCGCAGTCTTGTATGAAGCTGAAAGGATTTTCAAATCCAGGCTTTTTTACCATCCAAATAATCTTCAATTCTGTAATATGCTTTACGTATAAGAATATTTCTTATACTTAATTTAAAACTTTCTGAAAACTTGTCTAACAATGATAATAACTCAGATCGAATCTCAGTTATCACATGCCCCTTTTTTTAATTATTTTTCTTTTTTAAAAAACACCGTGCAAGGCTCGGTTACCCAGGTACTAGTAAGTAAGTAAGTAACGGCCTGTTACTATCCCACTGCTGGGCATAGGCCTCTTCTCTCTGTTTTTTTTTTTTGGAGAGAAGGATTGGAGCTGAGACCTACCACGCTGCTCCAATGCGGATTGGTAGGTTACACATATCCCCAGAATTCTCTAGAGATATGCAGGTTTCCTCACGATGTTTTCCTTCACCGAAAAGCGTGTGATAAATTGCAATTATCAATTAGACACATAAGTTTTACTAGAAAACTCATTGGTGCCTGCCCGGTTTGAACCCTAGACCTCCTCGAAAGAGGCGCACGGTGATACCGCTGGGCTACCACAGCTTTTACTACTTATTCTAAAACAAAATCCCCAACTCAGGTACTACTTATTCTAAAACAAAGTCCTTAAAAGTTGCAGTTGTAGCTTCATTAATCATATTGATCCTTGACGATTCAAAAGTGCTTGAAAGAGCTTATTTGAATGAATATTATTTTGATTTGAACTACTTGGAGATTTTAATCCACTTTAATACTTTCTTACATTTCAATTTGTCAAATTTTAAATTAATCTAGGAATTTTGAAAATCTTACCCACCTCGAGACCTTTAAATGTGACCGATCGTCTCCGTAGGGCCCTTTCCTAGCGAGGCCGAAGTCACCAATTTTGGGCATAGTACACTGGTCCAGTAAAATATTGGCCGGTTTTATGTCACCATGGATCAACGGCGTCCCAGCCATTGTATGCAAGTATTGGAGACCTCTGTAAAAATAAGTTTTGAAAACTTATTAGTCTAAAGTAATCTACGAGTAATTTATTTTATAAAGTAAGTTGTAGCGGTCTGTTACTATCCCATTGCTAGGCATAAGTCTCCTCTTACCATTTTTGAAGATTTGGAGCTAAGACTTGATGGGTTAGACACATCCCTAGAATTCTCTAGAGATATGCAGGTTTCCTCACGATGTTTTCTTTCACTAACAAGCATGTAAAAAGTAAACAATAAAGTATCAGCCTATTACAATTCTACTGTTGAGCATAGGCCTCCTACACGTTTTTGGAAATTTGGAGCTAGGACCTACCACGCCGCTCCAATGCGGATTGATGGATTACACTCATCCCTAGTGATATGCAGATTTATTTCACTGGAAATCGTGTGATAAATTGCAATCATCAATTAGACATATAAGTTTTAACAGAAAAACTCATTGGTGAAAAAATTTGGTTAGGTTAGGTTAGGTTAGGAAAAACTCATTGGTGAAAAAATTTGGTTAGGTTAGGTTAGGTTAGGAAAAACTCATTGGTGAAAAAATTTGGTTAGGTTAAGAAAAACTCATTGGTGAAAAAATTTGGTTAGGTTAGGTTAGGAAAAACTCATTGGTGAAAAAATTTGGTTAGGTTAGGAAAAACTCATTGGTGAAAAAATTTGGTTAGGTTAGGAAAAAAATCTTGGTCTATTCTATCTATTGTGTTAACTCAAAGTATCCGATCTCGCGGTGTCAAGGATCAGATTTAATTGATTAATGGCAACCACCGGCCATTATCCCCTTTACCCCCTCCTACCCCTTCACACCGCTTGCAAATCGCGAAACGCAAAGTACGCGCAGAAACAGCAATTTTCCAAAACTTGTTCCAAAAAAAAAAAATACAAAGCAAAAAAAGACTATTTAGAAAGTGTCCAGAGTGTCCGAAGTCCCGATCCCGTAAAGGTAAGTGGTTGACCTATATTGGTTAATTTTTAATTTATTTTTTTTATTTTATTAGACCATCAACAATACATTAAATACGTGTTAAAGATACATGATACATTAAAAAATAGAAACTTAATGCTATATTAATTAAAGATGGCTACAACATTTACAATAATAACAAACATCCATTTTAAGATAGAAGAAGGTAGAGAAGGTAGGTTAGATTAATATATAAGGGGATTAAAATCAAACCTAGCTATATACAAAATAATTAAAATTGAGTAAAATGAAAATTTTGTTTTATGTGTTTAATTCTTGGAGCTTAAACAAATAAAAAATATTAAACACAGATTTAATCACTGTGAATTTAAGTAATCTTTACGTTTCCTGCAAACTGATCACAAACTGTATGCCAACAAACGCAGACGTGATATTGTCTGTCGTATTCAACACAAGCCACGAACATCGTTCATTAAACACCAGCATGCATTCTTAGCACCTTTTACATATAATAAAATAAACAAATATTTGAATTTTTACCCTAACACTAAATATATTGCAAAAAATAAAATTATTTCATGGTTGATACAAATGGATTACGATCAAACTGAAAATATTGTTTTAACCCTTATTTGAAACACTCATCAAAAAAACACACTATCACACACACACGACACTCACTCATACCTACATGCAAATCACTTATTTTATGACACACTCTCACTACACACATCCACATGCACACACACGGCTGTAATTTTAGTTTTAATTTTAGATTTCTCTTTTCCTTTTTACTTATTAATTGTAATTTTTTGTCATCTTAATTTATATTTTTTACTCCTGTACATACATATATAAGTTGAACCAAGTTAAGGTGGGCACAGGTTCCTAAAATACAGTTTAAACTAGCTTGGGAGCCAGGGACACAATAATTGTACATGTGCATTGTTGTAAAATAAATAAATAAATAAATAAATAAACTGTAATACAAATATTTAAAATTAGCTAAATTTGATTGTGACTATAATTTTTCATATAATTTTATAATATAATTTTGTGGTATTATAACGCGTTAATTCGTTTACCTGGCAACACCGTGTGCTATTCTATAACGTTGAGACCAAGTGAGTGGAGGGTGAGCAGTTCTTAGCCGCAACCTTTGCTCCAAGGAACCACCTGCCATCAATTGGTAAACCAGACAGGCTTCAGGACCTGATGACAGAAATATGTGAATTTTTGGTAAAAAAGGGGCAAAACTATAAAAAAATGCAAACAGCGGTAAATTTTTTGTAAAAGTTAATATGTCCTTTTTTATCTTAAATTTAAGGATAGAGAGAAACCATCATATTCCTCCCCTTATCCCACTCTAAGTGGGGTCGTTATAAACATGTTGTGCATTTGTGTCTCTAAAAGTTCTAAATATAAATCCTCGACAGCAGTTTTTAAGGTTAACGCACTTAAACCATTTTTATGGTTATCAAAATACTATACTCTTGAAGATTATTTAGAAGATAAGAATATGTGGATATAGCTCTCTTTGAACCTGTACAAGACAGTAACGACTTAATGTAAATAGTATTAAGAATTATATTTTTAAAAGAGCAACCGCCGAGTTTCTTGCTGGCTCTTCTCGGTAGGAACAGCTTTCCGAACCAGCGGTAGAGTTGACGATTCAAAAGCACTTGTTTACAAGTTTATTTTAATAAAGAATATTTTGAATTTGAATTTGAATTATGAACATTATAACGGTTTCAATCTTTCCATGCGGGACGAGCGGCTGGCGATTGCTAGTAAGTAATATAGTGAAATCTAGGCTTTAAAAGTCAGCATAAACTTACCTCCTAAACTATAACCGTAAAGAGGTAGTATGTTGTCGTGTCGATACTGATTTAGGCACATTTCTCTTATCAATTCCTTGTTTTGTGCGTCGTTATTGCTTAATCTTTTAACAGCGACCGGTAGAAGTTTCCATTCGCCTGAAACAATCATTTTTATTTATTTATTTATTTTTATACATATAGGGTAAGCTAACCTATTCTTGACACCTATCCAATTAATTGACACCAGGGGGGTGAAACTCTCTAAGAAGCACTCTTTAGGTCGCCGAGAGCGTCATCTCATTGCAAGCATTGGGCAACAAAAATTAGTTTTATATCATCATTCACTAGATGTCGCAAATGATACACTGTAATATATATAAGTATCTGTCATAAATTTTCAAATTTTTCTGCTAAAAACGCATCACTACTTATTTAAAGGTCTATATTGGAAATTATGCCGTCCAAAAATTATTTTATGTGTTATTTTGATGTGAAAACGTTGGTAAGTAACTACTATAATGTTTTTGAAACCATTTAGTACCTTTTCCTAACAATAGAAATTTTTACTGCAGAAATTTAATTTTTAACCCTTTTAGTGCCGAGCGAAAAGGAAATGCCTACACGAGAATAACCAGCCGAATTTTTTTAATTTTATTTATGTACATTCTTATGCAATTAAAACCAAATTACACGATTATTATTAGAGATTTACACGATTCAAAAAGTAATATACTAAGAATAAAATAGGAACAAGTTTGCTCCTCCTTAACCCATTCTAAGTAGGGTTTTAAACAATTTGTTGCATGTTAGTTATTTTACGAGCACCCGCCTGCCTGACGTCAACTTACCTTAGTCGCCCTTAACGACACCTTGATAAGACATAAGGTTGGTCTATTCTATACCACACGGTGAATAATAAGACATACAGCATATCGGAGTAAAAATTCACGACAAATAATACAAACAATATTAAAAAATGAGTTTGCAACAAGATAAATAATACCTACTACCTACATAACAAAAAAAAGAGATTACTTTAAGGTAACACACAGGTAAAGGTATTTACACAGTAAGCGCCGTGTGGATTTTTGAAAACCTGTTTATATTTGTTTGTATTTTTTTTATTTCTGACTGTATGCAATTTTTATGAGAGCGCAGTGAGAAGCAACTTATCGGCTTTCGGCACAAAAGGGTTAAAGCAGCCATTTCGCTGAAATGTACTAAATAAAATTATTATAAGTGCCACAATACCTTTAACTTTGTTTTTTAGAAAAAAATATGTGGTTATTCGTAATAAATATTATATTTTAACACTTTCGGTTACATTATTTTGGTATACATTTGAAATATTTGGTCTGATTTAGACTATAGCTACAAAAATTCAAATGTGTGATTTCAGGTTTACAGCAAATGAAGATTATGATTATGAAAACTAATTACAGAGTGTAGTACGTATGCAAAGTTAGTTGTTTTCAACAAATAAACGTGTAAACTGATGAAAATTTGTTATTTGTATACGCTTGATATTTTTTTAAATGTTTTAAAAGTATTTTTCAAGTGTTTCCTGAATTGACATACTATTTAAAATGATGTAAAAAATAAAAAATATTAAATATTACATAGCTTTAATCTTTTATTCATTACCCTTATTTAGAATAATAGTTTGGTGCTACTCTTTGATTTGAACTGGAATTTGGAGATGCCAAGTCCGTTCAAATTGAAGTGGTATAGCGCCAAACTATTTTTTTGTAAATGCTATTTTTATATAAGGGTCACTATATGAATGCAGTACAGCGCCATCTAGTGGATTATTATGATATTACAGCGACATCTCTGCCAGATCAGCGAATACAGTTCCTTTCATTACTTCAATAAAATGACAGAGTTGCACATCTATATCCTATATAGTGTATTATCTATGATTGACACCCTAGCAATTTTCTACCAAAAATAAGAAAATAACAACACTAAATAGTTCCATTTGTACCAATTTTATTAGATAATATCATAATTTCTTACTTTCGCATCATTAAGTTGCAATGAAAATAATACGGCGACTAAACAGCTGAATGAAAAAGTGCATATAATTAATTAAGTAACAATTTATCGTTTTCTTAAAAATTAAATTATTTTAGATATGTAATCGTTTCTTTTAATACATAAAAACATAAATAAGGTACCCATCTGCGTGCTTTATAGCAGCGTATTTGAGCTAGTCGCGGGTTCGATTCCCGCCGAGGGCCAACATTTTCTATAAATGAATTTGTTGGTCTTTGAGCCTGGGTGTATATTTGTATTTAAGTATGTATTTAAAAATATATAAGTATATATTCACCAGTTGTCTGTCACCCATAACACAAGTATTAAGTTACTTACTTTTGGGACGGACGACCGTGTGTGTAAGTGTCCCATATATTTATTATTATTATTAAGTTACTTACTTTGGGGACAGCCGTGTGTGTCCCATATATTTATTTATCTACTTCTATCATGACTTTTGTACACAAAGTAACGCCTTATTCTATAAATTATTCGACGTAATTACCTTTAAACACTTGTCCAAATCCACCTTTCCCTAAAAGATTACTTTCGTTCCAGTTCTTAGTAGCTTCTTTAAGATCTTTGTAACTCAGCATCGGTATTGCTGACGCGTTTCTTATGATTTCATCATCAATGCTGTCAGGTTTTCCGTGTGTTGATGATGAATTCTGTGAGACCAAAGCAATAAAACCATTTTGTAACTTTTCCTTACCTAGATATTGTATTGTTAAGAGTTTAGCAAATCAGTTGAACTAACTAACAAGACAAATTTAATCTATACTAATATATAAAGCTGAAAAGTTTGTTTGATTGTTTGAACGCGCTTATCAGGAACTACTGGACCGATTTGAAAAAATCTTTGCGTGTAAGATAGTCCATTTATCAAGTAGGGCTATATAACACCACGCTAAGATGAATAGGAGGGGAGCATTAATAAAAAATATTGCGAAAACGAAATTTAAATCTTTCCTTGTGTGCGCTGCGTATACGGTAATAGTTATTCAACAATCATGTATTACAAAATTGTTCCCCTCTAAAAGTTCTAAATTAAAGTCCGCGACAGCATATGTCTAGCTTTTAAGGTAAACCCACTTTAACCATTTTTATGGTTATCAAAATACTATATTACGGTTTTAATCTTGATGCGGACGGACTCGCTGGCAATTGCTAGTATACTACATAATTATATAATACATATGTTTATAATATCATCCTACTACACATATAATTATTTAAATACTTTCCTGAGTTTTATCTATCCTGTTTTATCCTAAGTATTATCTAAAAATCAAGACAGATTATGGGTAAAGGTACATCATTTTTTGAAAGCTTAAAGTGTCTGGTCAAAATTACCGGCATTGAATTGATTCTGGCAGTATTATTTATTATTTTTCAATAATATTTTCTAAAACATACATAAAAATCAGCAATGAGACTTTAAGGCAAGTACAATTTTTACCTTAGCACCTGTAAACGGGATCTCGATCCAAGCTAGCCGTTATGTATAAACTAACTGAGGGTCCTAGTATCTTGGACGAATATAGTAAGTAGCGGCCTGTTACTCTCCCACTGCTGAGAATAGGCCTCTTTCCTCCGTTTTTGGAGATAAGGTTTGGAACTAAGACCTACCACGCTGCTCCAATGCGGATTGGTAGGTTACACATATCTCCAGAATTCTCTAGAGATATGCAAGTTTCCTTACTATGTTTTCCTTTACCGAAAAGCGTGTGATAAATTGCAATTATTAAATAGACACATAAGTTTTAACATAACAACTCATTGGTGTCTGCCCGGGTTTGAACCCGTGACCTTCTCGAAAGAGTCGCACGGTGTTACCGCTGAGCTACCACAGCTGGCTGGACGAATATAATTTCTGTTATTGTAAAGACATTGTATATAGATACATACCTTTGTACTGTCTGTCGAGCTCTCTATTTGTGAAGTTACTTCGACGCCACATTGATTTTGCACTGAAGGTTGAAGACGCTAGAACAAATGTATTTAATATACATATAAACAATAACAAGTTTCTGAAGTAAGATAGTTCATTTTAATAGCGGAGGTTACCATATAGTTTCGCACTTAACGCAGATGACTTGGCCATTCAATAATCGTACGATATTGAATGGCCAACTGCTCAAAATCTAGATCGTGCTTAGTGTCAATATTCGTCTTGTTTAGCTACAATACTGTCATATTAAGCTATGATAATATCTTATTAAGCTACAGTACTGTCTTATTAAGTTACGGTACTGTCTTATTAAGCTACGATACTGTCTTATTTAGCTACGATACTGTTTTATGAGGTTACGATACTGTCTTACTTAGCTACGATACTGTCTTATTAAACTACGACTCTGTCTTACTTAGCTACGATACTGTGTTATTTAGCTACAATACTGTCTTATTAAGCTACGAAACTGTCTTATTAAGCTACGATACTGTCTTATTAAGTTACGATGCTGTCTTATTTATCTACAATACTGTCTTGTTGGTTCGTTATATACGAGTACGCCTTAGACATTGTGATATTGTAATATATTAGTTGAGTAGGTTCGTCAGTGTGTGTGTATACCTTTATAATGCGACTGAAATCACTACGCTTGGCTATTAATATATAAAAAGATAAAATTAACTTGAGAGGTATGTCGTTGTAAGAAATTATTTTTACTTTATCTAACTTAACGTCACTTTGAGTAAATGGGCATTACTTTTATTTTATATTTCGTTTTTTATGACAACGCGATCTTTAGTAATTACTAAAGATCGCGTTGTCTACTACGATACTAATATATTATTATTAGTATTAGTAATTATGATATAAATATATGTAATAATATAAATAAATACCTCTTCTATAAGCATAACAGGCAAAGGTATAGATGATTCACTGCCATTGACTCGTTGTGTTTTCTGTCTGTTAATATTACCTGCAAAATATTAAATAGACTTATGTGTATGTAAAGCTGCCATATATAAATGATTTCATAGAGTTATTATAATAGAATAGAGGAGCCATAGGCATATAAGTAAATGTCGCAATAAATAATAAAGAGAGAAGATGAAACTCGTATACTTATCCTTGTCTAATAACACATAAAAAACAAGAGACACATAATCGGTCTTATTTGCTTTTACTAATTTAGTCGGGCGCGTGGTATCCGGCTGAGTAGAATAGACCACCCTCATTTTTATCGACCTGTCATAAAATGTGACCTAGGTAAGTTGAGCCGCCGTTTGGTATCCGGCTGAGTAGAATAGACCGACCCGTATTTCTTACCTACGAAAAAACTCTGAAAAAAAAGTATAGAAACCGGCTATACTCACGTCTCATTGAGTTCATTTCATGAGCTGTTAACGCGGCGTTAACAGCTCATGAATAAGAGCCCTGTATGGGGCTTGAAACTCGGGCTCACCCGATAAAATAAGACGTCAGTATAGCCAGTTTCTATACATTAATTATGAATAACACTCACGAATAAAGCGGGTGCCTATTTTATACCATCAGTGTAGTATTTCCTCAATACGCCGTGTGGTATCCGGCTGAATAGAATAGTACCACCCTCTTTTATTACCAAGGTGTCGTAAAAGGCAACTAAGGTAAGTCGACCCGCCGTGTGGTATCCGGCTAAGTAGAATAGACCACCCTCATGTCTTACCGAGGTGTCGTAAAAGGCGATTAAGGTAAGTTGACTCATCGTATGGTATCCGGTTAAGTAGAATAGACCACCCTCTTTCTTATCGAGGTGTCGTAAAATACGACTAAGATAAGTCGACGTCAGGCAGGCGGCCGGTCGTAAAATACGTAGCCAAATCATGTGACAACACGTTTATGACATGTTGTGCCGACCCCACTTAGAGTGAGTAAAGGGCAGGATGATGTATGTAGTGAAGATTTCCTCAATATTTTCTAGTAAGGCGCATGATTAATTGTAGGTAAATACAAATAATAAAGAATACACTTTATTTCCAAAACTCAAAGGTCGCGATGTTTTCCTCGATCGTAAAGCGCATGACTAAACAGTGGATTAATAAAACAAGTTTTTTAAACAACAACACTAAATAAAGTGAAATAAGTTAGGTCGTTGTTAAATATATTTTTATACTAGCTATAAAATTGTGTTATTTCGAAGCTTCACCAATATAAGATTTATCAGTACAACTGTAGTATCTGGTTGAGTAGAATAGACCACCCTCATTCCTTACCGAGGTGTCGTAAAAGGGGACATACGTAAGTTGACCCGCCTTGTAGTATCCGATTGAGTAGAATAGACAGTAATAGTTATTAAAAAATCATGTATTACAAAATTGTTTCCCTTTAAAAGTTCTAAATAAAAATCCGCGACAGCATATGTCTAGCTTTTAAGGTCAACTTTTACGGTTATCAAAAGACTATATTGCGGTTTTAGTCTTTACACGCGGGCGGAGCCGCTGGCGATTGCTAGTAAGGAATAATTGTGTCAAATTTCATCGATATTCATATATCATATTAACGTTATGAATGTATTATTTTTTTGGAATTATAAATCTCTAAAATTACCACATATTAATTAAAGCCCAGCGGTAACACCGTGCAACTATTTCGATGAGGTTCAGGGGTTCAAACCCGGGCGACCAATGAGTCTTTCTGCATTAGTTGCAATTTATCACACGCTTTTCGGTGAAGGAAAACATCGTGAGGAAACCTGCATATCTCTAGAGAATTCTGGAGATATGTGTAACCTGCCAATCCGCGGAGCAGCGTGGTAGGTCTTAGATCCAAACGTTCTCTCCATAAACGGAGAGAAGAGGCCTATTCTCAGCAGTGGGATAGTAACAGACCGCTACTTACCATCGTATGATAATGAATGTTTTTCTTTCATAGAGTGGCTGTCAAGTTTCTGCAGGAACTTATGGAACCTCTCGCCGGTCACCGGAGTTAGACATCTCAGGGCTGGGACATGCTTCATCCGGTATAGCAACATAAATAACTCCTCCACTTTATGGTTCAACTGGGCCCATTGGGTTAATAACTGGCTGGTGGGTGATATCTCTTGACGTTTGGCTATTTGTTGTATTTCCTAATATAACACAAATATTAATTAAACTTATCTTATTACCCATAACAAAAAGTTCACAACACTACTAAAGAAGTTTTCATTTAAATAAGATTACTTACGAGTACGCCGTGTGGTATCCGGCTGAATAGAATAGTACCACCCTCACTTCTTACCGAGGTGTCGTAAAAGGCGAATATGGTAAGTCGACCCGCCGTGTGGTATCCGGCTGAATAGAATAGCACCACCCTCATTTCTTACAGAGGTGTCGTAAAAAGCGACTAAGGTAAGTCGAACCGCCGTGTGGAATCCGGCTGAGTAAAATAGACCAACCTCAGTTCTTGCCGAGGTGTCGTAAAAGGCGACTAAGGTTGTGTTTGTCCCTGTGTTTTGAAAAAAAACATTTTTTTCACATATAAGAGGCGATTTCATTGCTAAGTTGCAATTTAATTTACAACATTAATTTATATAAACAACGCCGTGTGGTATCCGGCTGAATAGAATAGTATCACCCTCATTTCTTATCGAGGTGTCGTAAAAGGCGACTAAGGTAAGTTGACCCACCGTGTGGTATCCGGTTCAGTAGAATAGACCACACTCTTTCTTACCGAGGTGTAGTCAATACGATTAAGGTAAGTTGGCGTCAAGCAGGCGGCTGGTCGTGAAAACTCAGCCAAATCATGTGACAGCATGTTTCTAACATGTTGTGCCGACCCCACTTAGAGTGGGATAAGGGCAGGAACATGATGATGATTGATTAAACTTATCTGTACTAATATATAAAACTAAAGAGTTTGTTTGTTTGAACGCGCTAATCTCAGGAATAACTGGACCGATTTGAAAATTATGCCCGTGAAAGATAGTCCATTTATTGAAAAAGTCTAGAAGCTATATAACATCACGCGAACATGAATAGGAGAGAAGCAGCAATTAAAAATAATACAAAAACGGCAAAATTTAAAGCTTTACGTGCGCTGAGTAAACGGTAATAGTTATTCAAAAATCAGAAAAACTCATAAGTGCCTGTTTGCGGTCTGAACCTGTGACCCTAAAACTTTTAACGTGAATAAGCTCTTATCTCTGATACATAATTGGAGATAGTCGCTAAAATATTATGCAAATTGAATATGCAATACGTTAGGAGGATAACTTTTGCGATTTCGTTCTTACGTAAGTTATTGCAATTTTGCAATTTTGATTTGGCCAACACAAAAAGAATAAAATTATTGAGTAACGTGCCATTACTATCTCTCTTTTCTTTATATGTCGTCACACATATAAAGAAAAGAGATAGATAGAGAAGAAACAGATGAAACAACAGTTAGCTCTATACCTATTTAATACAAAAACCTCTACAAAAAAAAACCTATGTCTCATAGGAGTGAAAATGTAGCAATTATAACAGGTAATACTCCTGGGCAATGCCTGATAAACAGACACCTGTCAATAATGAGAATAAAAGATGTTACGTGTCCACAGTGTGGAGAGAAAGAAACAAGTCTTCACCTTATGGCTGAGTGTCCTATATACTCGCTGGTAAGATGGGAGATACTAAGTAAGGATGAAATTCGATGAAGTTAAGAACCTAACAAATCGTCCTATCCAAAGAATAAAATCACATTTCCTATGCTTATAGGTGGTAAATGTAAAACTGTATTCTTCGAATAGTGCGAAATATCCCATTCAGGGATATTATCTGCTTCTTTCTCATTTCTTGCCGAGGTGTCGGAAAGGCGACTAAGGTGCGTTTATCAGCCGTGTGGAATCAGGCTGCGTAGAATAAACCCCCCTTATTTCTTAACGAGGAGTCGTAAAACGCGACTAAGGTGAGTTTACCCACCGTGTGAATCAGGCTGAGTAGAATAGACCAACCTCATTTCTTATTTAAGTCTCGTAAAAGATGACTAAGGTAAGTTGACGTCAGCCCGTTCGTAAAATACGTAACCAAATCCTGTGACATTTTACCACATAAAAAAAATCTAAATATGTGAGCCATGAAATATTGTGGTGACATTACTTCCATACTAAACTAATTTTTACGAAGTCAACAATAGAATAAGGTTTAATTTGCGAAAAATGATTCATTGCCCACAACATGCACGTATATTTGGGGTTTTGGGTCATATTTAAATTCTTAGACTTTGTGTATATATATGTGACAACGGTGAGTGTTCCTGCTGTATAGAAAACCACATAAAATGTCTACGAACAAAAATGAGTCAGGAAACTTAATTATGTATGAATGTGTGAGCTAAAGTATTGATTCAGACAATATACACATTTGTGTATTTTATAGATAGAAAGATATAAGTGGGGTCGGCACAACATGTTACAAACATATTGTCATATGATTTGGCTACGAATTTAACGACCAGCCTGACGTCAACTAACCTTAATCGTTTTTTACGACACCTCGGTAAGAAAGAGGGTGGTCTATTCTACCAAATCGGATACCACACGGTGGGTCAACTTACCTTAGTCGTCTTTTACGACACCTCGGTAAGAAATGGGGTTGGTATATTCTACTCAGCCGGATACCATACGGCGGAAAAAAAGCATCTCTATATACTCTATATTTAAATCTACTCATTTGCTTCGGCTGCAAACCACTTGCTAATATTATATCATACTAACTTTCACCCGTACCTTTATTTGCGTGGAGTGTTGATGCTTGATCGATAATAGATGGCGCTTTTCAATGTCATCCTATTCCCAAAGAATTAACAGGAATACTTTAGCACCGGTGTATAAGAAATAATTGTGCCAAATTTCATCAATATTGGTTCAGCGGAATTACTGTTAAAGAGTAACAAACATACATCCATACTCACAAACTTATGCACTTATAATATTAGTAGGATAGGATAGGATTATTGCCAGTCATCAATCGATCTTTTCTCCTTTACTGTTTATTTACCATCAAAATTACCATTACCATTACTTCGAACGCCTGAGAATTATGTCTAGCAATATATTTTAATTATAATTGCTATTACAAAAGTCAAGACATTATACTCTTTCCTACATAATACAGCTCAATATTGGTTAAGCAGATTTGCCGTGAAAGGGTAACAAACATTCACCCATACTCATAAACTTGCAAAGTTATATTATAAGTAGGATTAAGTAATGATGCCAAGCCAAGGTGTGCATATTAAACATCTACTGGTTTCGGATATATATAAAAGGAAGGAAGGAAATATAAACTATTACTGTCTTGTATTTCCCATTTACACAAATGAAATGAAATCCATTTATTCATGGAACATTTACAGATAGTACTTGTACAATGGTAGCGATGATACTGCAAAAGTTAAAACTGTGTTGCAGATATCAACGCCCACCTCCGATATTTAATTACAAAGTTCCAGACAAAAGAAACTACTAAATACCAATAAAATAAACTATGTATTTTATAAACTATACTTAAATATCCATATAATTTGACGCGAGAGTGTAAGAGACTGTAAGTAAGTAAGTAGCTGCCTGTTATTATCCCATATCATGCTGGGCATAGGCCTCTTCTCTCCGTTATTGGAGAGAAGGATTGGAGCTAAGACCTACCACGCTGCTCCAATGCGGATTGGTAGGTTACACATATCTCCAGAATTCTCTAGAGATATGTAGATTTCCTCACGATGTTTTCCTTCACCGAAAAGCGTGTGATAAATTGCAATTATCAATTAGACACATAAGTTTTAATAGAAAAACTCATTGGTGTCTGCCCGGGTTTGAACCCATGATTGTCTCTAGAGATTCACACGGTCGCACCGCTAAGCCATCACAGCTTAGTAAGAGACTGTGTGGATGAATATTTGTGTGAGAGTGTGTAAGTGTGTGTGTGTGTGTGTAAGTGAGTGTGGGTGTGTGTGTGTAAGTGAGTGTGTGTGTGTGTGTATATGTAGGAGACTAATCAATAATAATTAGAAGTTTCAAGCAAAATTGTATTATTTGTATTCAATATATTTTGGACACTGCTCTCATACAATTATAAGTCAAGAATTTTTCATCATTCTGTAATATAATTTAAATATAAAACAAACTGTAGTCCAATCAAATCCTTAAAAAAACTATAAACATACCAAATTAGAGTAGCATAAGTGGATGGTAAAACAGAGTATCTTTAAATATATAATAAATATAAATATATGGGACACTTACACACAGTCACCAGTCCCCAAAGTAACTTGATACTTGTTTAAGTAATCAAACCCACACGTCTGGTTATAATTAAAAAATATAAAAAGGCTTATTTGATTCAGGAAATATATACAACAAATCTATATGGATTTTATATTGTGTTAAACACAGTACAATAATACAAGGTATTGTCCAAAGCTGTATATACAACCCTCACTCAACACATTCAAAGTTTGAATATCAATTGTATTTTAATAAGGCTTCATTTGGATGTATTCCAAAAAATATGTGAATCATCTCAACAGGGGCCCAAGCGTATCAAACAATAAATAAAAATAATATTACGAAGAGAATTGTATAACCAAAAAAGATGTACAAAAAGACACATAACCGTAATCTGGTATTTCCACAGTATACGCAATGGGGCCAAGAAATCTCGGCTGGGAAATCCCAAAGTTTATAACCATAATTGATATATAATACTTACGTTCGCATCAAACGCTGAATACTTCATATGGCCGGCTAATTTTTTCCAATCATCATCATTATCGAGAAGTCTACATAATTCCTTGTTTATTTCGTATGGCAAGTCGTAAATATACATTTTCGTAGTCACGTATGATTTTATAAGCGCTTTTGCAGCATACCTACTCACATCAAAACTTTTTTACAACTAACCAATAACCATAGATTATTAACTATAAAATAGATGGTTGAGATTCATACATTGGCGCGAGCCTATTTTCGGTGGTATGGGGGGGTGCAGAGTAGCACTATAGCTACTTACATTCTCATTCATAAAAAACTATCTGCCTCTCACCCGTTTCATTCATAAAAACGGATTTAGTCTCAGCTCTGACTCTTTCTCACATATGGAGTAGTAATATATATAACGTATGACGTAAAATCGTAGTAAAATTAGTGATGTACTTGGTACGCTAAAACCGTAACTAGTGATGTCAAAGTTTTATCGATTCGCATTTTACTCTTACCGATTATTTGGATAACCGGTTTTCCTGTAACATATTAATAATGATTTTTAGATTTTAATAAAACAAAATATTTAAGGAAATTCTTTAATAGACTTTTACTGTAATAAAAAAATTTATATTCAACAGCCGTTTTACATTTCTATGTGCATGCTTCTTAAAAAAAAAAGTTTTTTCCTAAACACGCTAAAAGTGCAACTTCAAAAATGATTACTATTTTTAAATAGGAAACAGAATCGGCGATCATGTATCTTGAAAATATAGGAATTGTAATTTAAATTATTATATATTATTATTAAATATAATTAATTATAAGTATTCACTCGAAAACAAATTTACAAGATTAGTATTTGAAACAATAGATGCTTTCGTTTTTACCGTTTTAGTATTTAGGAAAAAACATTATACTTAAAAGGAGTATACTTGATGGTAAATTATAAATATTAGTCTTTTTTAGATATATTGGTAGTAGTTTTATAGAATATTAGTGGTTTTTATCTCTAAGTATAATATTTTCCATCAAACCAGTTAACACTTCGGATTTATACATATAAAGTAAGAATTAAATTGTGAAATTTTGCCATAATTAATGTGCCAATTGATACCAAGCTTTTCGATGAAAGAAAACATCATGAAGAACTATACTCCATGGGTTAAGTATTTAACTAAATGTAAACATGTCAAAACAGGTAGTTTATAGTAGGCATTATCTGCCTACTATAAAGTACCTTTTTTATTACAACACATTATACTAACATTTAATATAATTTTTAATTCTTTTAAAGAATTTAAAATTATTGATAGTATTCGCACCACTTTATTATGGCGTGATTGCTATCAATAATTTTTACAAACTTTGAAACAATAAATAAGAATTATAAAATTTTTAAAGAAAACGATGGATAATATTAAATACACTAAATTACTACACATTTAAGTATCACAGAGTGAAGCTCGTAGAATATTGATATTATGTTGCGTTGGTTAATCCAATTACCATTTTAGGTAGTTTACTTGGCTAATTTGTATCTGCTGAATTTTATTAAATTATATATTGCTGTTTTGCTATACTAAAGGTATAAATATTTAATTTTAGAAAATACCAATCAGTTTATGAAAATTACATTTATAAATATTAGAGATATTCTTTTGACAACTGCAGTTGAATCCCAATTTTTTCATTTGTTAATAATATTATTGTTATGACATATTTGTCACTCCTGAATCACATGATTTTGTTTGTTTACATCTTGTTATGTTTCTATACTTATGGAGTATATATAGTAAAATAATAAAAATTTTGAATCAATTTTTAAATGTTAATAATAGTAATATTAGTTAGTTACTTTTACCTCATGTATCATAGTTCTATAACTTTACTTGCGATAAAATTTTCCATTTCCATTATCGTTTTCCAAGTATCTGTAGTACTGTGAATTCTCCTTAATTAATACACCATTGTCTAACTCGCATTATGATTACGATTATGCAAAAAACTTTTAACAAATCATATTTATGATTAACGCAAGTTAACCAAGAATTATAGTTTTTTAAGTTATATACATTTTTGACTAATTAACACTTTACATGCCATATAATGCCATTCCAAAGTTTTTGTGATGGATAATATAATTTTAACTAGATCAAATCTTTCAGTTTTATTAGACAATAGCGTAATCATAAAAATTTCACAATTTAAATAATACTGTTTTGAAAATATATTACTCCCAGGATTGCTCAGGTTTTTAGTTTTGCTACACAAGTAAAAACACGTGTTTTGAATAGGAATAAACGGTGTTAATTTTAAAATACACAATTTTTAGCAGTAATACAGGCAGAACTCATAATTCATTATAAGCCCGTCGTTTAAGCAAACTAGCAATTAAACTAGCAACTAAGCAATTGTTATTCATTTTCCTTAGTAATGAAAATTTTAAACCCATTAATCGCAAAATATGAGTTTTTGAGTTGTACCGCTATTGCTGTACATGACCGATATATCAATATACTGAACCGGTAATATGATATGGCTTGGGTCTGGAAAATATTTCTAATGGAATACAAGGTACTATAACTATCAAACAATAATATTAACCAATAATGTTTTAAACAATGAAACCAAATTATGATCCGTTCTAGTGTGCTAGAGCCCCCTTATCCACGGATTTGAGAAAAGATCCATTGGGTCCTACTTAAGAAGTTTCAAACTTCATAATGTTTGTCAATTATACTAATATGAATACTATTTTGAAGACACAACCTTCTCTTGAGTCTCTAGCATTGAAGCTGACTTTTACAGCCTTATTCCAAAATTCCCAATGGTTCAGGCGGCAAAATAAATTGTTAGTGAATAAAAGCATTCGCGCTGTGAAAATGTTATTACTAATGTCAATAAATGAGGCTAAATAATTATGATTCGACTGAAGCTCTTCATATATGTTCATCTGCATCATCGGGCTCGTGGACACTTCCCGGCGGAAGAGTTCGCAGCATATTTAACCTGTAATAAATAAGTTATTCTTTAATAATGTATAGATAGAACATTAGTTTGCAAAGGTAGTCTTACAGACAATCTTGGCATTGATATCCCCTGAGTAGAATAGACCACCCTCATTTCTTACCGAGGTGTCGCGAAAACCGATTAAGGTAAGTTGACGTCGGGCAGGCGGCCGGTCGTGGTGACATGTTGTGCCTACCCCATTTAGAGTGGGATAAGGGTAGGAGAATGATGCATTGACAAATAACAGAGATTTTAAATTTTAAAAATATATTTTTAGCTTCTACTGGTCTTAAATAGTGTCTGGAAAATATTTTTTTCGTGTCTATAGAAAGTTATAACTTTGTCTACAGTTATATTTTAAGTATAGAATAGAGACTATAATTATAAATTTTGTTTTTTTAATAATAAAATATAAGGGGTATCTGTGACAATCTTTGTGTTATGTTAAATATCTTTGATTTTGTACTGTTAGCAGTACCAGGCTAAAAATATTATGCTTTCCAAATACTGTATTGTATGTGACAAAGTTCCAATGATCATCACTAATATGTCTTTTAAGCTATTCTTATATCACACACTTTTTTGCATCACTATAATAGAGGAAAAATTGTAACAAACATTTTTTGTTATATCTCAAACGGATTAGGCAGTTAGCCCATTAGACATATAAGCTTCAGTTTTAATAGAAAGTGGACAGACTGACATACTTTACATCAAATATTTACTTGCCTTCATCTAGTCAAATCAATTGACCTAATCATGTGCTTCATCCCATAAAGCATCAACAGCATATAGCCCTTAGACGTCATCCCAATGAGTACTCTCTTTGGCTATGACCAGGTTCATCTGAAAATTATTGCAAATACATTTTAATAAATATGGAACAAGCTATGGATAGCTCAGCGGTGAGGCCGTTCGACTCTGTAAAGACGATCATGGGTTTATACCCCGCGCAGGCACATGTCTAATTGACAATTGCAATTTATGACACGCTTTTCGGTGAAGGAAAATATGGTAAGGAAATCCGCATACTTCTAGCGAATTCTAGGGATATGCGTAACCTACCAATCCGCATTGGAGCAACGCGATGGTAGGTCTTTGCTACAATATTTCTCTCCAAAAAACGGATAGAGGAAGCTTATGGTTCCCACTGCTGGGGTGGATAACAGGCCGTTACTTTAAACATACACATGCCAATTTTTGTGTTTACAAACAAAAATGATTTATATTTGAAACATTTTAACTCACTTGAAGAATATCAGCCATTGTATCAGATATTAATGAATTCATTGCAACAACAGTAGCAGTGCCTTGACCAGACACAGTTACTCAGACAAAAAATCTAGTTGAAATGTGCATAACTAAATGGGATAGTATGTTAAAGTATCTTGAACAAATAACTTTCTGTTAAATAATTAAAGTATGTCTGTAATCCATATTGTCTGTCGCAGAAAGAATAAAATCTATTCAGAAATAACTACCTAAAACATAGAATATAACTGATATTGGGTATGACATATGATATACAACACTTCAATAAAGCATACACAATAAATATTACTATAGAAGGAAAAGTTTTATTTTTATTATTTTAGTTTTATTTTTACTTATATTTTAAAATTAAAAAATAAAACTTCCCAATATTATTACAGTTCAATAAAAACACTAAGGATATACTATAATGCTATATGCTTCGAAGTCCCTGCTTTAATAAATGTATATATAAATTGAAAAACACTAGCTTAAATTGTACTATATATTATAGAAAAAGAATATAGCACGAAAAATACTATATTTTTATCGCTAATTGCAATTGTCGTGCTTTTTTTACTTAACTGTGAATGGAACGCACCCGCAGCCCTGCATAGGGAATGTAGGAACGAAACTCATTCATGTATTTACGGGGCTTAGTTAGTTAGTAGCTCTAACTCCGTGTCATTATCCAGCGAAAAGTAATAAAAAATAATCATGGAAAAATAAATAATGATTGAAAATAGATGTGTCCTATTTTTTTTCCTGAATTTCCTAAAAGTACTATATTTTTTTGATTTAAAAAGAAAAATAGTATTTTTCTTCATAAAAAAAGGTGGCAACCCTAATCGCGCCCTTTTTGATTAAATAGGGGCAACACTGTGCCGTTATTGTTTCCGGTGGAGTCTTACTATAAATACCGATAAAACGTTTCAGTGACATTCAGTCCTTGTTCGTCATTCAAGAGAAGTGCATCTCGGACGGGAATTGTGGTATTCCTATTATATCGTGTTATTGTATATAGTGTGCGTTAACAAGAAGTTTATGGAATTGTCTAATTTTAATTAAAAATCATTTGTTGGTTTATATATTTTTGCGTAAGTAAAAAGTGATTACAGTTATATATTGCGTATAACGAACGTTTCAGGTGAGTCAGTACGTTTCAATTTTCTTCGTATTAAATAGTGCAAAAGTATAGTTTATTTGTTATTAAGTTTTGGATAACATTTTATCCGAGAATGTTTGTTGAAATTCAAACATTTGAGTTGTTGAGTTTGTGATAGTGAATGTATATAGTGCTTGTGTATGGTGGTGGCGGTGGTGGAGGTTTGTGCATGTGTTTTTTACGAATCCTGCATGTATCAGGTATGATAACCAATTGTCCACTCTACATTTAGCATTATATACATTTTCTATTTTACTTCATCGCCGATTATAGCAAAATAATTTTATTATTACTTTTGCATAATTACTCTGTTTTAATCATAGCTTAGGTAAATATAAACATTGTAATCTTTAATATTTAATGACTAGCAGCTGTCGGACTGCCCTCCTGTAAAATTAATCCATTAATTTCATTCAATCCATTAATTTTTACATTTTTTTTTGTAATGGTAATGTGTTGCGGTTGGCAAAGAGCCGGTATTTGGCACCTGCAATACATGTAAAACCTTAATTCTTTTCCCAGTCGCTTTTGGCTACTGATGTTTGAGTGCACGCTTACATCTGTGGCTGAAATTACGGGAATCTAACTTAGCTTCATAAATTCAGACTTCACTTGAGTATTAGTTACCTCAAATGCATTTTCTCAAATTACAGAGGTCCTGGTGGTTGACGCTACTGTTCGGCCTGGCGCTGTTCGAGCGCTCGAGGCGACGGCGGAGCGACAGCAGCTGCGGCATAGCCGGACGGGCCAGCCTGGGGTGAGGGGCGGCGGCACGTCTCCATTGGCAGCAGCGAGGCCAGACCAGCGTAGCTCGTGGAGTCACGAGGCCAGCTGTCGGACTGCCCTCCTGTAAAATTAATCCATTAATTTCATTCAATCCATTCAGTTTTACATTTTTTTTTTGTAATGGTAATGTGTTGCGGTTGGCAAAGAGCCGGTATTTGGCACCTGCAATACATGTAAAACCTTAATTCTTTTCCCAGTCGCTTTTGGCTACTGATGTTTGAGTGCACGCTTACATCTGTGGCTGAAATTACGGGAATCTAACTTAGCTTCATAAATTCAGACTTCACTTGAGTATTAGTTACCTCAAATGCATTTTCTCAAATTACAGAGGTCCTGGTGGTTGACGCTACTGTTCGGCCTGGCGCTGTTCGAGCGCTCGAGGCGACGGCGGAGCGACAGCAGCTGCGGCATAGCCGGACGGGCCGGCCTGGGGTGAGGGGCGGCGGCACGTCTCCATTGGCAGCAGCGAGGCCAGACCAGCGTAGCTCGTGGAGTCACGAGGCCAGCTGTCGGACTGCCCTCCTGTAAAATTAATCCATTAATTTCATTCAATCCATTAAGTTTTACATTTTTTTTTTGTAATGGTAATGTGTTGCGGTTGGCAAAGAGCCGGTATTTGGCACCTGCAATACATGTAAAACCTTAATTCTTTTCCCAGTCGCTTTTGGCTACTGATGTTTGAGTGCACGCTTACATCTGTGGCTGAAATTACGGGAACCTAACTTAGCTTCATAAATTCAGACTTCACTTGAGTATTAGTTACCTCAAATGCATTTTCTCAAATTACAGAGGTCCTGGTGGTTGACGCTACTGTTCGGCCTGGCGCTGTTCGAGCGCTCGAGGCGACGGCGGAGCGACAGCAGCTGCGGCATAGCCGGACGGGCCGGCCTGGGGTGAGGGGCGGCGGCACGTCTCCATTGGCAGCAGCGAGGCCAGACCAGCGTAGCTCGTGGAGTCACGAGGCCAGCTGTCGGACTGCCCTCCTGTAAAATTAATCCATTAATTTCATTCAATCCATTCAGTTTTACATTTTTTTTTTGTAATGGTAATGTGTTGCGGTTGGCAAAGAGCCGGTATTTGGCACCTGCAATACATGTAAAACCTTAATTCTTTTCCCAGTCGCTTTTGGCTACTGATGTTTGAGTGCACGCTTACATCTGTGGCTGAAATTACGGGAATCTAACTTAGCTTCATAAATTCAGACTTCACTTGAGTATTAGTTACCTCAAATGCATTTTCTCAAATTACAGAGGTCCTGGTGGTTGACGCTACTGTTCGGCCTGGCGCTGTTCGAGCGCTCGAGGCGACGGCGCAGCGACAGCAGCTGCGGCATAGCCGGACGGACCGGCCTGGGGCGAGGGGCGGCGGCACGTCTCCATTGGCAGCAGCGAGGCCAGACCAGCGTAGCTCGTGGAGTCACGAGGCCAACTGTCGGACTGCCCTCCTGTAAAATTAATCCATTAATTTCATTCAATCCATTAAGTTTTACATTTTTTTTTTGTAATGGTAATGTGTTGCGGTTGGCAAAGAGCCGGTATTTGGCACCTGCAATACATGTAAAACCTTAATTCTTTTCCCAGTCGCTTTTGGCTACTGATGTTTGAGTGCACGCTTACATCTGTGGCTGAAATTACGGGAATCTAACTTAGCTTCATAAATTCAGACTTCACTTGAGTATTAGTTACCTCAAATGCATTTTCTCAAATTACAGAGGTCCTGGTGGTTGACGCTACTGTTCGGCCTGGCGCTGTTCGAGCGCTCGAGGCGACGGCGGAGCGACAGCAGCTGCGGCATAGCCGGACGGGCCGGCCTGGGGTGAGGGGCGGCGGCACGTCTCCATTGGCAGCAGCGAGGCCAGACCAGCGTAGCTCGTGGAGTCACGAGGCCAGCTGTCGGGCTGCCCTCCTGTAAAATTAATCCATTAATTTCATTCAATCCATTAATTTTTACATTTTTTTTTTGTAATGGTTATGTGTTGCGGTTGGCAAAGAGCCGGTATTTGGCACCTGCAATACATGTAAAACCTTAATTCTTTTCCCAGTCGCTTTTGGCTACTGATGTTTGAGTGCACGCTTACATCTGTGGCTGAAATTACGGGAATCTAACTTAGCTTCATAAATTCAGACTTCACTTGAGTATTAGTTACCTCAAATGCATTTTCTCAAATTACAGAGGTCCTGGTGGTTGACGCTACTGTTCGGCCTGGCGCTGTTCGAGCGCTCGAGGCGACGGCGGAGCGACAGCAGCTGCGGCATAGCCGGACGGGCCGGCCTGGGGAGAGGGGCGGCGGCACGTCTCCATTGGCAGCAGCGAGGCCAGACCAGCGTAGCTCGTGGAGTCACGAGGCCAGCTGTCGGACTGCCCTCCTGTAAAATTAATCCATTAATTTCATTCAAACCATTAATTTTTACATTTTTTTTTTGTAATGGTAATGTGTTGCGGTTGGCAAAGAGCCGGTATTTGGCACCTGCAATACATGTAAAACCTTAATTCTTTTCCCAGTCGCTTTTGGCTACTGATGTTTGAGTGCACGCTTACATCTGTGGCTGAAATTACGGGAACCTAACTTAGCTTCATAAATTCAGACTTCACTTGAGTATTAGTTACCTTCCTTTAGTTGCACTTAGTCTAGTGCTATTCCATCTCTGAAAATAATTTTAAAAAATTAAAAAAATTAAAAATTGTTACTATTCAAATAGAACCTCTTATGAACAAGGTTGTATTTGAATCTATATGAATAGTTGTTCTATAATATAAAAAAAATGTTGTCTGTGTCATTATGCATTGATTTGTTAAGAAAGAGTAAATGGGTTCACTTTTAGAAAAATTGCTTTTTATTATTGCATAAGTATGAAGGAGAAATATTGTTTGTTATTTAATTTCTGTTAGATATAAACAGTTGCACATTTTAAGTGATTTATAAATTACATAAATATTTACTTTCAGTTTTATAGAACAGTCTTTTAATATTGCTGTTATTCTTTCATTCATTACACATACTATTATATCTTTTATTAGCACTGTAAATGTAAAGATATCTCAAATCATAACTATAAATAACATCATGTGACAATCATTAAAATAAAAAATTACTCTTAATCTTGGATCTGAGGATTCTTGAATCTGCAATCAATCGTTTAATCAATCGTAAATTTAAATTTTGCTTTTGCTTTTTAATTAAAAATCAACAATAGTGTTATATAAAGCAATATACCCTATATTGCTTTATACAGAATAAACTTGCTCTCTTTTGCTATTTACTCCCTTTTCATCGGAGTCTCATTATAAAAAACTTGACAATCATTTTTAAAGTTCTAATATAATACAATGAAGTATACAACTTCAATTAAAAAATACTTCTAAAAAAAAATATTAAGTAGACCATTTAAGTTATGTCCAAATTATTAATAACTAAGATAGATACACACTTATGATCAATTAGAACAACTTCTAAAAAACTTTAATTTTAATGTTCCATTATTAATCATTTATTGCACTACAAGACACTAGAAGCTATATAAAATCGCAAGACATATCCTTAATATAATAATGAATATGGCTAACTCATCAATGTTAATTAATGTACATATCATAATTTTTATATAACGATAACTAAGTCAAATAGGAAATAAAAATTATACTGCATGATAAAGGTTTTAGGTTATCCATGCAAGGTTAGGTTATTATATTTAGAATGTGAGAATGTAAATTTTAAGAAAGCTCTTACTATTATTGAGATGCACAAAATTCATTAAAACTCAACACTTACATTTATATAATGATTAAGTAAATCCTCTTCTTATTGTTTTATGACTGCACGTTTCTTCGTTGTTATATTTCTCATTTTAAGAAATATCTCAACAGCTACTGGTGAAATAAGGCTTTATACATTTAATTTGCTTCTAAATTAAAACAAAATTATACATTTTAGTAAAAATTAAAGTACTAGAACTTTACAACGGGAAATTTAAAATATTTAATACACCGCCCATTCATTAATAAAATCAACTTGTTGTCTTGTTATATGATAGACAGTCAAAATGAGAATGAGTGCGTAAAAATATGTATGTAGGAGTGGAGCGAGATGCAGCTGAGACTATTTTCATACGATTCATTCATAAATACGTACATGTGCAAGAGGGATGCGAGATAACATGTGTTGGCGCCTGTAGTAAAACCGCCCTGCAACTAACCATAACTTTAATGACAACAACGTTCGCGTTGACGTTTGATATTGACAGATGTTAGAATTGCCACAACTGAAATATTACACATTAGTGTCTATGATTTACGGAGCTAATAAGTTATGTATCTTTATATTTAAATGAGTTAATCTTGTATATATATATATTTTCTGAATCTCGAAAACGGCTCCAACGATTTTCCTGAAATTCAGCATGTAGGAGGATTTGGGGGAGAAAAATTGATCTAGCTAGGTTTTATGTAAAAAAAATATTGTTTTATCCCTGTTTTTGGGTATTAAAAAACACTAACATTTATATTGAATTGAATTTTCGCCATTAGCTCTCAAGTCGACGTAGCTTATTCGGGTAAGAGGCAGCCTCGAGAAATGTGAATGCCTAGGATCGATCCCCAACGAAATAATTGTTTTTCTTTTTTTTTAAGTTTTTTTTTTGCAAAAAATTACCCAGATATTTTTATTTATTAGTTATGTAATGTAATAAATATGTAATAAATTTAATCTAAAAAAACTAATCTCAAATTGGCTTCTAGGCCATACATATGAAGACACTGAGAATATTCTAAAAATAACAAAATAATATAAATCTAAAAGGTACATATATGTACATATACATTATTAAGTCATGCTCCCACATTCGTACGCACAGACTTTCGCACATACGAATATGGACATACACACGACAAATAAACAACTTACTCATACATTTTCATGCACGGACACGCACTCGCACGCGCACTCACACAGACAACACACACACACACACACACACACAACCTCACTCAATACTCACTTTTTTGCATATAAACAGACACATCCGAAATTTTTTGTAATAATGGAAGGAACTGCCTTCTGTGATACAGGGTTTGCCTAGTACAGAGGGTAGTGAAAATCTGTAAATTGATGTTAAATTTAAGGTGTCTAATAAAGTATTATTATTATTATTATTATGTATATTACGAGTATACTTACATCTCACATTCTTAAGGTGAGACTAAAAAAAAAAACTAAGGCTATCACAGTATATATACAGACAAGCTTATGGTATGCACCCTAATAAAAATAATTCGTTGTTTCGTATTAAAAAATTGATTAATATTTTACGCTAATGTAATTTATGTGTTGATTAAAAAAATGTATTTAAGCAGAAAGGAGCTTGTATTACGGCTATTGTATAGTATTTTCACCTTGGTGTATTCAAATGCATATCTTTGATTTATAAAGCTAGAACCAGTTTAAATGAAATGAAAGCAAAATATTATATTAATTTCAGAGCAAAAATTTGTGAAATTGTATTTTAAGTTATGATATAATGTAACATAAGGTTAAACAAAATAGGTAGATAGATAACAGGAGGTTAAAAAAAATATTTCTTGGTCCCTTGGAAATATTTTAATGCACGCTGGCTGTAGCCAAAAAATATATTAATTTTATTTTAAAATATTGAAATTGTACTTGACTTGTAATTGTGCCATGTTAGGGACATATCTTGGGTTTTTTGGAATAGGAGCGATTATTCTAAATTTCAAACAAAATATTCATTTTATTCATATTTTATTTATCATTTGAATATCATTTTATTTAACATTCAAATAAAGTTTACTTAAACTAGAAATGATAAATTCTTAAAAAACATATTCCTTTAGTTGTGGTTTGTAGTTGTGATATAAAGTCTTCGAGTCGATTAAATTCTTATACCATAGTGCTGAGGATCTTGCAGTTCTTTTTTTCTCTTTGTTTTCGAAATCCACTTCGAAGAGTCCGAATTTGATACTTAAAAATAATAAAATTGCTTTAATACTCTTAATATTAGTTTATTAATTGATTTAATTAAAATGAATTTATTTAAACATTAGAGTGTTACAAGCTTGAATCAATTGATCAATTGATTTGAATCGAATTAATGTATATAGGTTTTATTTTTTTAAAATGCTGTTTTATCCCCGTTTTCGGGTATTGAAAGAAACAATTAAGTTTATGAGACAGTAAAGAATAATTAAGCTGTCAATTGCCATGTGTATTATGGTGGCCAGGTTTGTGCATGACGTGTTTTTTACGAATCCTGCATGTATCAGGTATGAAAACGGATTGTCCACTCTACATTTAGCATTATATATATTTTCTATTTTACTTCATCGGGGATTATAGAAAAATAATTTTACTATTACTTTTGTATTATGGATCTCCGCAAAGTAACGCCTAATTCTATAAATTACTGCTTACTTACCTCAAACCGCTACTCCATTCGAAATTATCCATTAAACTCCAAGCTGTATAGCTGATGACGTTACATCCATCATATTCAATCGCGTCCAGAATAGAATCTATATATCTTCTAAAATACGATATCCTATCGTAGTCCTCCAATCCACCAAGAGTACCAAAACCGTTTTCGGTTATCAAAATAGGTGGGTCGTTACAAAAATCTTTCACCCATTTCAGTGCTTTTCTTATTCCGTGTGGTATAATCTGAAATTACTAACTAAGTTAACTAAGTTAACAGATAGAGACATGCCGTCGCAAACTTTTTTGTAGTATCTTTGTCGATCTACAATTGTCTGGTACATTATTTTAGTGTATTTCTGTTGGTTTACTCTGCCGCCGTGTGGTATCTGGCTAAATAGAACAGTACCACCTTCATTTCTTACCAAGGTGTCGTAAGAGGCGACTAAGGTAAGTTGACCCACCGTGTGGTATCCGGTTTAGTAGAATAGACCACTCTCTTTTTTACCCAGGAGTCGTAAAATACGACTAAGGTAGGTTGACGTCAGGCAGGCGGCCAGTCGTAAAATACGTAGCCAAATCATATGACATGTTTGTACCATGTTGTGCCGACCCCACTTAGAGTGGGATAAGGGCAGGAGGATGATGATGTTCTATGTTTATAAATGGAATATGTTATTTATTCTGATGTGACGATATTGGTATGATTGTTTCTACCATTAACATTGTCAGCGTTTTGTTCCGCGAAGGTAAAGAAAATTCATCACTTGACAGTTCAAAACTATTTGTAAAAGTCTAGGTACATAGCTTAAAGGGGTTGTAAATTTGATTTGCTTCAAGGGTTTTTGGATATTTTGTGTCGTAAAAGGCGACTGAGATACGTTGACCCACCGTGTGGTATCCGGCTGAATAGAATGGACCACCCTCATTTCTTACCGAGGTGTCGTAAAAGGCGACTAAGGTAAGTTGACCCACCGTGTGGTATCCGGTTTAGTAGAATAGACCACTCTCTTTTTTACCCAGGAGTCGTAAAATACGACTAAGGTAGGTTGACGTCAGGCAGGCGGCCAGTCGTAAAATACGTAGCCAAATCATATGACAACATGTTTGTACCATGTTGTGCCCCACTTAGAGTGGGATAAGGGCAGGAGGATGATGATGTTCTATGTTTATAAATGGAATATGTTATTTATTCTGATGTGACGATATTGGTATGATTGTTTCTACCATTAACATTGTCAGCGTTGTGTTCCGCGAAGATAAGGTAAATTTATCACTTGATAGTTCAAAACTATTTGTAAAAGTCTAGGTAAATAGCTCACCTTAAAGGTGTTGTAAATTTGATTTCCTTCTAGGGTGCTTGGATATTTTAATGATTATTCAAACATATTTTTAAGTAGACTTACAGAGCCGTGTGGTGTCCGGCTGAATAGAATAGTACCACCATCATTTCTTACCGAGGTGTCGTAAAAGGCGACTAAGGTAAGTCGACCCGCCGTGTGGTATCCGGCTGAGTAAAATGGACCACCCTCATTTCTTACCGAGGTGTCGCAAAATACGACTAAGGTAGGTTGACGTCAGGCAGGCGGCCGGTCGTAAAAACGCAGCCAAATCATGTGACAACATGTTTATAACATGTTGTGCCGACCCCACTTAGAGTGGGCTAAGGGCAGGAGGATGATGATTATTAAGTAGACTTACAGTTACATGAGGAAGGGCACCCTGCTCGTAATCCAAATAAGTGAAATCTGCACCAATATCGTCGTCATACGAAGGTATTGGATGACAGCCTGGTTTATATGTACGACGCGTGTAAAACCTCGAAGAATAATGGTTGAAACCATAGAAGTCGCTGGTACCTTCAAAAAACCAAAGAAATGATCTCTATTTGCAAAAAAATTATTTTAAATGTCGGTCATAAGGAATTACGAGATTACTTCCTAATAATTTCCGAGACAAACGTTATTTTATAGTTTAACGGTCTTATTCATAAAAATAGTAATTTATAGAAATATAATGTCATCGTACATGTTTAAGTTGCATGCTGTGTCTGTCTATAATTGGCATTAGGTGTAAGCTTATAAACCCTAAGCTGTGTCTACTTTAATATTTAAATTACACTTAATTCTGTTGGCGGACCTAGTAAAAATAAATAAAATAAAATAAATAAATAAATAAATAAAATTAGGCGTTACTTTGCGGAGATCCATAATACAAAAGTAATACTAAAATTATTTTGCTATAATCCGCGATGAAGTAAAATAAAAAATATATATAATGCTAAATGTAGACAATCCGTTTTCATACCTGATACATGCGGGATTCGTAAAAACACATGCACAAAACTCCACCACCGCCACCACAATACACAAGCACTACATACATTCACTATCATAAACTTAACAATCGTTTCGCGTGTAGTCCTACCGTGTAAGTAATTTAAAATAGATATATGTACACGACATTTTTGTTGTAAATAAGAAAATAACTAATGTCTACACAGATGGTAGATTTTTAACAAAGTCATTTCGTGACCAAGGTGGATGTAAATTTGCCAAAACGAACGAAAATCGCTTTGCGATTTTGGTCGTGGAGTCTATCTCCTGATGATGCTTCGGTTGCGGGGCGAAACGATTGTTGAGTTTGTGATAGTGAACGTATGTAGTGCTTGTGTATTGTGGTGGCGGTGGTGGAGGTTTGTGCATGTGTTTTTACGAATCCTGCATGTATCGGGCGGAAAACGGATTGTCCACTCTACATTTAGCATTATATATATTTTCTATTTTACGTCATCGCGGATTATGGCAAAATTATTTTATTATTACTTTTGTCATAAAAATAGCTTATCCAAGGTTTTAAACACGTTTTAGTTAAGATGCTCTATAAGCTTATAAGACGTTCCATAAAATTGTTTATTCATAAACCTTCTATAACATCTATGGCTAAAATGCGTTTATAAAATATCTTAAGTTTACATACATTCGTTGCTTATCGCGTATACGTTATTGAAAATATAATTCATGGAAATAATTTCTTTGATTCATTCAAATTTATCGATTATGATTATTCGCATATCATTGCACTCTACGTGGATTCGACACGATATGTTTTCACCTTCAATTCTCCTCCACCATTCTTCAACTCTGGTGCTACTCCTTGGTATAAGATTCTAAGATGGTATCAGATTTTATAATAAAAGTCCGCAATCAATTTCAGCTTTGCCATTACAGCAGTTTAAAAACACTGTTAAAAAGAGGCTGATACAGAAAGCCTACTATACTCTTGAAGATTATTTAGAAGATAAGAAGGTTTGGATATAGCTCTCTTTGAACCTGTACAAGACAGTAACGACTTAATGTAAATAGTATTAAGAATTATATTTTTAAAAGAGCAACCGCCGAGTTTCTTGCTGGCTCTTCTCGGTAGGAACAGCTTTCCGAACCAGCAGTAGACAACCTTGTTTACAAGTTTATTTGAATAAAGAATATTTTGAATTTATATTCATATCATACCTCACAAAATCCATTCATCTTTTTTTCTGCCTCCCTCTAATCATATATCCATCCACATTCATATTTAAAACTCTTTTGGTCACAAGACTTTCATCCCTCCTCATTACATATATCGTCAAAATAAGTATCAGTTACAACAATATAATATAAAAATATTTACGAACCCTTTGCATATTCAATTTCATCTTGCGTGAATTCAGGTAATCTACTTCTTGGAAATCCTTGTTCAGCACTTTTAGCACCGACACGTTTAATAACACGATCAGGAAAACCACCCTTCGTTGAAAATATGGGATGACTGTACAGACCGACTTCAAAATCTAAAGCATCTAGTCCAGCTTCAACATCTTCGGGTGAATCTGTTACGCCTAAACGAAAATCTGTAGCAATTGTTATCCCGCATACACCTTAAACAACAATAATGAATACTTCTTTAATATTAGATTAAATATTAGAATTGCCCGTTGGCGCAGTGGGTAGTGATCCTGCCTTCAGCTCCGCGGGTCGCGGGTCCTATTCCCGCAACATTTTCTATAAATGAATTTGTCGGCCTTTGAGCCTGGGTGTATATTTGTATTTAAGTATGTATTAAAAAATATATAAGTATATATTCATCAGTTTTCTGTCTACCATAACACAAGTATTAAGTTACTTACTTTGGGGACGGACGACCGTTTAAAAAAAAATATTCTTTTTATAAAGGAGATCATGATTTGCATGACAAAATATTCGAACAGTATTTCACCGCCATACCTACTGGAACTTAATATCAACGCCGTGTGGTATCCGACTGAATAGAATAATACCACCCTCATTTCTTACCGAGGTGTCGTAAAAGGCGACTAAGGTAAGTTGACCCACCGTGTGCTATCCGGTTTAGTAGAATAGACCAACCTCATTTCTTACCGCAGTGTCGTAAAAACCGACTAAGGTAAGTTGACCCAACATGTGCTATCCGGTTTAGTAGAATAGACCACCCTCTTTCTTACTGAGGTGTCGTAAAATATGTCAGAGGTAAGTCGACGACAGGCAGGCGGCTGGTCGTAAAAACGCAGCGAAATCATGTGACAGCATGATATAAAATGTTATGCCGACCCCACTTAGAGTGGAATAAAGGCAGGAAGATGATGACTGGAACTTAATATCAATAGCAAATTTTTAAAGCAAAGTACATTTCAGATGATGTCGCATTTTTTATGTCCATTTGGTCTTCACTGATCACGGAATAGCATATGGGTTATAGCGGTATACCACATAAATTATATTTTATTTCATTATGAACGATTAATTATACAATCCTAAAAAATAACTCGTCTATACTACCTTTCTGTGATTGTCTGAACTCTTTATCATATATATGCCAAGCTCTTGCGTGAGCCATAACAAGATTTTTCGCGGCTAAATATTCACCAACACCACTAGCATTGACTCTTGGTGCGAATCTGGTCATTCCATAGCCGAACAATCCAATTTGTTTGGGTTCGTTGATCGTCACCCACGTTTTAACTCGGCCACCAAACAATTTGTATAAAACTCTCGCGTAGTCACCAAACCAGTCACATATTAATGGATTAGCCCATCCTCCAAGATCTTGAAGATTTTGTGGCAGATCCCAATGAAATATAGTGACTACAGGCTCAATATTATTAGCTAGCAATTCATTTATTAAGTTGTTATAGTATTCGTATCCAACTTCGCTGATTTTATCGGCGAATCCATTAGGCAATATTCTGGGCCATGATATTGAAAATCTGTAGAAGTCAACACCAAGAAACTTAAGCATTTTGATATCTCGTTTGTAATATTCAAAGGATTTGCACGCTTCATCTCCGTTTGTTTTGTCATTTACAGCTTCGGGGGTCTTGTGGCAGAAAGTATCCCATATGTGGGGTTTTTTATCTGAAAGCGATGATTATGCTTGGATACAATGATAAAATAACAGAGAATTAAAGCTGAATTTATGCAACTTCATAAAGATAAGATTGGAATATTTATCGTACTACTATTCCGTCTTATTATTATATCATATTTGGTAGTTTTGACTTTATCGCGAACAGACAGATAGGATATCGCGGCGGGGAACTTTGTTTTATAATTTGTAAAGAACAGTATCTACGTGAGAACGACTTATGTGTCACAAGTAACCACTTGTCATCATCTTCCTGTCCTTATCCCACTCTAAGTGGGGTCGGCACAACATGTTATAAACATGTTGTCACATAATTTGGCTGCGTTTTTTACGAACAGCCGCCTGCCTGACGTCAACTTACCTCAGTCGTATTTTACGATACCTCGGTAAGAAACAGAGTGGTCTATTCTAATAAACCGGATATCACACGGTGGGTCAACTTACCTTAGTCGCCGTTTACGACACCTCGGTAAGAATTGAGGTTGGTTTATTCTACTCAGCCGGATACCACACGGCGGGTCGACTTACCTTAGTCGCCTTTTACGACACTTCGGTAAAAAATGAGGTTGGTCTAGTCTACTCAGCCGGATACCACACGGCTATCAAGAAACCACTTGTATTATCTGTTTGCTTCGAAAGTAATTTCCCTTATAAGTGTCTCATTGTAAGATTAAACGTCACTTTCAGATTAAACTAAATAAATCCAAAGTGATTCATAGAATTAGGCGTTACTTTGCGGAGGTCCATAATACAAAAGTAATGAGAATATTAATTTGCTATAGTCCGCGATAAAAGAAAATATATGCAATGCTAAATGTAGAGTGTACTATTCGTTCTCATACCTGATACATGCAGAATTTGTAAGAACTCATGCACTACCCGACACCGATGGCACAACAATACCCATCGTAAGGTTTACGATTTTGTCGTGGAGTCTATCTCCTGACGATGCTCCGGTTACGGGGCAAAACAATTGTTGAGATTGTGGTGGTGAATGTGTGCAGTGCTTGTGTATTGTTGTGTCATCGGTGTCGGGTAGTGCATGAGTTCTCACAAATTCTGCATGTATCAGATATGAGAACGAATGACGACGACACGAACGACACCGATGACACAACAATACACAAGCACTGCACACATTCACCACCACAATCTCAACAATTGTTTCGCCCCGTAACCGAAGCATCGTCAGGAGATAGACTCCACGAAATCCAAAGTGGATAAATTCTGCTAATTCTGCAATACATGTGTGGCATGTACATGTACGAATATCTCTCAAAAATAAACTTACCAGCATAGTTCCATGCTCCTTCTATCTGGTACGCAGCTGTGGCCACGCCCAGTTTTAGTCCTTCCGGAAGTTTTCTCATCTTATTATATTCAAATAACTATGGAAAATGAAATAATCAGCCTATCGGATAGTAATAGACTATCTCACAGATCGGCAATGTCCTCATCTTTCCCATTTTTTGAAGAAAGGGACCTTTTTTTTAAGGGTTAGAGTTTAGACGCATCACGCTGCTTAAATGTAAAATTAGGGCCTGTTTCACAAGTTACCAATAAACTGTCAGTTAGCTTATTCGGAACATATCTGACACATATCTCGGAATTTTGCGTTTCTCAGGTTTCTGATAGGCTTATTCAGCACTTAAAGTCCCTAATAAGTTAACAGGTAGATCATGTGGATGTTATTTTGTTTATCTGCTGGATAGCAAATACCTATTCTAAAATGGCCGCGATATTTTTTTAAAATTTTCACTTTTTAGAGTCTTTTTTAGATACATTTATCTGTTACTTAGTTTATTTGTCGGTTAACTATCCGACACTTTATCAGTAACTTGTGAAACACACTTATATCAGTTTCTTTTTTTTAACACAACTCTAATTTTGAGTAGACTGTGATATAATCCGAAGGGACTGTGGCTATTTATTTAAGAGAAATATCATTACTCTACATCTAAGGCATCTAATAGACCCATCGAATCAACATTTAGAGACTGAATTCAATACTGAAATATTAGGCATAGAATTAGGCGTTAATTTGCGGAGATCCATAATACAAAAGTAATAAAATAATTATTTTGCTATAATCCGCGATGATGTAAAATAGAAAATATATATAATGCTAAATGTAGAGTGGACAATCCGTTTTCATATCTGATACGTGCAGGCTTCGTAAAAACACATGCACACCGCCACCACAATACACAAGCACTACATATGTTCACTATCACAAACTCCACAATCGTTTCGCCCCGCAACCGAAGCATCATCAGCGATTGCTGATGCTTATATTTTATTATAGCAAAATAATTTTATTATTACTGAAATATTAGTTATTTAAAGGAACTGTCTTACTTTTAAATCCGATTACGACTAATTTATAGAATTAAACGTTACTTACGTGATCCATAATATAAAAAGTAATGAAAATATTATATAAAACTAATTAAAACACAATTGTCATTTGATAGTTTCCAATGTAGTAATTTGTTAGAAACAGCAACAAAATCATAACGTCATAAATTTATACTTTGAATTATGTTATTAAATACGAATTAAATTACTAGTCTGCTTAAAAGATAGACTAATAACTGATGATTATATATACAGTTTTTGTTTACAATGTTAAATTTAATTTGCATAGCTATCAAAATTACTAAATGCTTCGATTTTTCACTATCAATTCAAAACACTTGGTACAAATCTGTTTCAGGTGATGTTTTCACTTACCTCCGGTCTCCGCAATACTACGAAGCTGACAGTGATAAAATTTACAACTAAATTATCAGCGACGAATATTAACAGATAAGAACTACAACACGATTTAAGAGTAATTACGTTGACTTATTTAACCACTTCTTATGGGCTCGCCTCACGTTATTTTGGGAGGAAATACTGAATCAAGCGCACTGCGAATAACCAAGTTTAACTGTTCAGTTACAATCTATTCTTGGTTGTTTTTGCACGGTGACGTAATCATAGATTAGACGTACTGTGGAAACTTAGAATAATGTGCAATTCATAAAAAGTAACTAACTAAAATACCTACTAAAATTTGGTAATATTTTTAAAAGATTTAAAAAATGCAATTATATAAAAGTTAAGACAAGAGACCAGACGGCTTGACGTTGGTTCTTTGGGAACGGGGACGGGCCCTAATGTGGGACGCAACATGCGTTGATACTTTAGCCTCGTCCCATATTAGGGAAACGGCGTCAAGACCTGGAGCTGCGGCGGAAATGGCCGAATCCGGCAAACGGCGGAAGCATGCATTTCTCATCGAGAGTTATATATTTGTGCCGTTTGCAGTCGAGACCCTAGAACCATGGACACAAAGTGCAAAATTTTTTTTATCCGTTTTAACACCTCGGTTGATTGCCTCTTCAGATGACAAGAGCAGCCCTCTTGTCTATTTCTTGATGTGCTGGTAATCTTTCATTAGTATTTCATAGTGGGATAAGGGCAGGAAGATGTTATTTAACTTACTTGTTGTCCATGTGCTGATGTAGACTGTCGTACTTCTCTATTGTGGAGCGATAAAGTAATGCAGATGGAGATATAACTAATAGCGACATATTTAAGAGAGCTGGCTCCTTTTTCGCACAAAGAACCAGCTTAGCGATTCAGCGCGGAAACGCTGCCAGCATTCTTGGTACCCTTCCACGTGGGCGTGATTTGTATAGTTTTAGCGTGTAAGTAATTTGAGATAGATATAACTTGTACATTTTTGCTGTAAATAAATAAAATAAAAGACAAAAAAAAGAAAACGCTGGTTATATTAGGTCCTTACATATGAAATTGGCGTTTTGTCGTACTGGCCACTTTGATCTCAAATATTACCTTTATGGTTAGGAATTCCAAATTCAAATTCATACAGCTATTTACTCATGCATTTGTGTTTCAAACCCCCTAATTCATTTGTTTTTTCTTCTTTTGTTTTTTTCTTTGTGTTACTCTGTTTACAAAATGGAAAACATGAAATATCGCGTTATTTACGAGTATGAGTTCCACCGTGGCACCAGTGCTGCAGAAACGACTCGAAGCATTTATGATGTGTATGGTGACGGTGTCGCAAAAGAAAACACAGTGCGCTTTTGGTTCCAACGTTTTCGTTCTGGAAATTTCGATCTGCAGAACAAGCCTCGTGGACGGCCGGAGACCAAAGTTGATAATGAAGAATTGAAGGCTATTGTGGAAGCGAATCCATCGCAAACCACGTCCGAGTTAGCTGCAGGCTTCGGTGTTAGTGATAAAACTATTCTAATCCACTTGAAGAAAATTGGGAAGGTGAAAAAGCTTGAAAGGTGGGTACCTCATGAATTGAGTGAAGCAAACCGACAAACGCGCGTCGACTGCTGCGTTACGTTACTCAACCGGCACAATAATGAAGGAATTTTAAATCGAATCATTATCTGTGATGAAAAGTGGATCCTCTACGATAATCGGAAGCGCACATCGCAATGGCTGAACCCTGGCGAACCAGCCAAATCCTGTCCTAAGCGAAAATTGACTAAAAAAAAGTTGCTTGTAAGTGTTTAGTGGACTAGTGCCGGTGTCGTTCACTACAGCTTTCTTAAATCTGGCCAGACGATTACGGCAGATATCTATTGTCAGCAACTGCAAACCATGATGGAAAAGCTAGCTGCTAAACAACCGAGGCTGGTCAATCGCTCTAGGCCACTGCTGCTTCAGGACAACGCTAGACCACACACTGCACAACAGACGGCTACCAAATCAGAGGAGCTTCAATTAGAATGTCTTAGACATCCACCGTACTCTCCGGACCTTGCTCCAACAGATTACCATTTTTTTCGCAATTTGGATAACTACTTGCAAGGAAAAAAATTCAACTCCGATGGGGCAGTCCAAACCGCCTTCAAAGATTTTATTATCTGGGACTTAATCGCCGGTATTCCGACTTCTCTAATCCACCCGTTACCCACTGAGATATTATTACAACTGTACAAATAACAGCTAAAACATCATTTGCATTATAATTTACATTTTGAGCATCTTTTCAGTGCCCGAAAAAAGGAAACGGATAATGAAACCTAAATAGATTCCTTAATTAACCTGATTAGATTTAAAAAACACCCTACTTGCTGAATATAATGAAATTCGTTGGAGCCGTTTCCGAAATTCAGAATATATACAGGATTAATTTGAGACTCTACGGCCATGGAGTCAAAGTGCGAAATTTCTCTTCAGGTGACAAGAGGGCTAGCTTCTTTTTCGCACAAAGAATCAGCTTAGCGATTCAGCGATAAGAAATGAGGATGGTCTATTGTACTCAGCCCGATACCACACAGCGGGTCGACTCATCATAGTCACCTTTTACGACACCTCGGTAAGAAATGAGGGTGGTCTATTCTATTTAACCGGATACCATACGGTGGGTCAATTTACATTTGTCGCTTTTTAAGACAGGTAAGAAATGAAGATGGTTTAATTCACTCAGCCGGATACCACAGCGGGTGGACTCACCTTAGTCGCCTTTTAAGACACCTTGGTAAGAAATGAGCGTGGTCTATTCTGCTCAGCCGGATACCACACGGCGGGATTGACTTATCTTAGTCGCCTTTTAAAACACCTCGGTAAGAAATGAGGGTGGTCTATTCTGCTCAGCCGGATACCACACGGCGGGTCAACTTACATTAGTCGCCGTTTGAGACACCTTGGTAAGAAATGAGGGTGGTCTATTCTACTCAGCCAGATACCACACGGTGGGTCAACTTACATTAGTCGCCTTTTAAGACACCTTGGTAAGAAATGAGGGTGGTCTATTCTACTCAGCCGGATACCACACGGCGGGCATGCGGAACATAATAAATAACTAAAACATTATTACGAATTTAGCGTTAGTTACAAAACGGGTGTAATAAATTTATCTGATTTTAGATAACATTGATAATAATGATAAGGAATTCATTTTTGTTTGTTCTAACATACAGATCGCACCGCAAATACCAATAAAAAGATAATGTATTTATAACGAAAATTATTGTTTGTTATGGCAATTATATAACTTTCGTATTGAAATATACGTAACTTACACACTGTCTTCCGTGTCCAAAGTAACTTAATACTTGGTTTATGAGTGACAGACAACTGGTAAATGTCTTATATGTATATAAAATTCTCGTGTCACTATGTTACTTACCATACTCCTCGGCTTGACCGATTTTTATGAAATTTTATATGCATATTCAGAGTAGGCCTGAGAATCGGCTACTATTTGTTTTTCATAAGTTATAAAGTTTCTCACCCCATAACCCTTTTTTATATTTCTTGATCAATTTTCTTGATTTTTTATAATGAAAGTATCAAATCAAATCAAAATAATCTTTATTCAAATAAGCTCTTTCAAGCACTTTGAATCGTCAAGTATCAATATGATTAATGAAGCTACAACTGGTTCGGAATGTTGCTCTTACCGAGAAGAACCAGAAAGAAACTCGGCGGTCAATCTTTTAATCATTTTCAATTTTACATTATTAAACCACAGTCTTGTGTGACGCTGAAAGGATTTTCAAATCCAGGCATTTGTATCTATCAAAAAATCTTCAATTTTGTAATATGCTTTACGTATAAGCATATCTCTTATACTTAATTAAAACCTTTCTGTAGACTGGTCTAGTATGAATTGCGGAATATTATTGTAGAAGCGAATACCTAGACCATCGAATGAGTTGCTAACTCTGCTGAGTCGCGATACAGATATCACAAGTTTTTTGTGAAAACTGAATAAGTGAATGAAATAATTAATATTGCAAACATTTTGCCTGGTCTGCTAGTATACACATATAATTTTAAATATAGACTTAAATACACAAATGCAAATAATCAAAAAAACTAACAAATTGATTTTAAAAAATGTTGGCTCTTTGTGGGAGTCAAACCCGTGACCCGCGAGGTGAAGAAATTTAAAACTACATTTCTGTAGCCATTTCTAGGAGGGACAGAAGACTGGATTGAAAAAACATCGTCGAGACGAGAAGACAGTATCAATTACTAAAAAAAGTAACCTTAAATAAAAATAAATAAATAGGCCTTTTACCTATTCCTAGTCATAAGCCAACTCTCCGTTTTGGGAGAGAAGAGTTCAAGCAAAAACCCAACCACGCTGCTCCAACGCGGATTGGTAGGTTTTAAATATCTCCAGAATTCTCTAGAGAGATTCTCACAGAGCTTGATTTCGATAAGTTATGATTCAGTACGATTTAGACTGATTAAAATACAATTAAATAAATAAAAGGCGATTTTGAATTGGTTTTATTTAACGCTATTGCCAATCGTCGATTGCACCTCTCTCCTTTATTCTTTATTTACCATTTAAAATTAGGTTATCATTACTTCGAACTCCTGAGAATTATGTTTAGCAATAAATTTTCATTACAATTGCTATTAGAAAATAAATGACATAGTTCTTTTAAACAAGATATTTATACCTGAATGTGATATTAATAGGATTAGTAAATAGTAATTACCTCTACAATGATAATAAAACAGCATAACCAGGGAGCACGCAGTCGATTTTGCAACAGCGCACTATATTGTATTTAGTTATACGATTCATTTAGTTGTAACTGGATATTTGAGTTAAACATGGCTTACACGTTGTTTTTGTTAAAAACAACATAAAAAGTATGATTTTAACGACCGCCGAGTTTCTTGCTGGCTCTTCTAAGTAGGAGCTCCGAATCAGCGGTAGAGTTGCCGATGCAAAAGCCCTTGTTTACAAGTTTCCTAGAATAAAGAATATTTCGAATTTGAATTTGAAATAAATCATTCATTCAATCAACATACGAAACAATTATAAAACAAAGAATTCTGAATTCAGAACGTTCAAGTTCTTTGCCTCTCTGACAGAATTTCATAGAGTTTTTATACTAGATTAGGAAAGCAAACTGAAAATGTACCCTGATACAATAAAGAGAAAGCAAATGACATTGTATCTGTGATCTGTCCCTCTTCTTATTGCGTGACTAGCTTTTACCCGCGACTTCGTTCGCGTGGACTTGTCGTATCATAAGTCGTTAATAGATGGCGCTTTTCAATATCATCTTATTCCTGTAGAATAAACAAGATTTCTATAGCCTATATGTTGTTCCGGGGTATAAGGATTAATTGTGGTAAATTTCATCGATACTCATATAGCGAACATACATCTATACTCACAAACTTACTCATTTATAATAGTAGTTCTATCATAAGGAGCTTTCTTGGTATAAGAAGATTCTCCTCGTACGCACTCTTCTTTTCCATATTTCTTTATGGAGCCGAAACATAGACAATAAAAGCCGCAGATCGGAAGCCAATCGATGCTTTTGAGATGTGTTGCTGGCGCCGAATGCTTTGTATTTTCTGGTACGACTTTAAAACCAACGTCTCGATTCTGAACAGGCTACCTGAATTCCTTGTTACCGAATTACTGAATTCCTTGTCAGACATATATCGGTTACTGGAGAAAAATGGCTTTTTAACTTGCCTTACCTTGTAACTATAAAATGTGAAGCTTTATGTCGTAGATACTTTTAAGATTACATATATTTTTTGAGCTACAATGCAACGCATGATATAGGGGTATGCAAATGATGGTAAATTTTAACTATTTCCATGATCCTTGGTACAGAATGCGCAAAATCTGGCTGACCACTATCTGTCTACGGCGGATTCTTGAGTACTTCGGTCACATAGCCCGAAAAAACTCTAACAGTATTGAAAAGCTTGTGATCACAGGAAGTGTCGATGGAAGGAGACCACGTGGACGTGGCCAAAGACGTTGGACGGACCAGGTCAAGGAGGCTCTCAATTCCCCTTTATTGTTATTTGACTGGCCCGTTGGCGTAGTGGGTAGTGATCCTGCCTTCAGCTCCGCGGGTTGCGGGTTCGATTCCCGCAGAGAGCCAACATTTTCTATAAAAAATAATTTGTTGGTCTTTGAGCCTGGGTGTTTATTTGTATTTAAGTATGTATTTAGAGAATATATAAGTATATATTCACCAGTTGTCTGTCTACCATAACGCAAGTATTAAGTTACTTACTTTGGGGACGGACGACCGTGTGTGTAAGTGTTCCATATATTTATTTATTTTATTGTCCTCTTCATTCGCGGAGAATAGGGCTGGTTGGCGAAACACCATTATAAATCTCCTAACTTTAAAGAGTCACGATTCTCATCAATGAGATAACGATGCAAGAAGAAGATAATAGTAGTAGAATTAGACAATGATAAGTATACGGATTTCATCTTCCCTCTCGTTATTTATCGTGACACACTTTCAGACCTGCCTATCTACTCTAGTATAGTACTCGTAACTCTATGCATAATTTCCCCTTTAAAATATGACAATTAATAATAATGGCTAAAACGCAATCCTTTTATTTAAAAAGAAATTAATTTTGTATAACAATAGCTCTCCTTGATCCAAAATTGGGGCAGCGTTAAAGCAAACTTTGTGTCTGTTTGTACAGCTGTATCTTCTGCATAGTCAAACAATCGATTATTTAAGTTTTCGCTATGACAAGTTATTATTTGGTGATATCTTTTTTTTATCAGGAAAAATCGAATGGGTCACTACCGCAAAAAATAATGATGTTAAAGTGATGAATAGGAAGAATCATCATCATCCTCCTGCCCTTATCCCACTCTAAGTGGGGTCGGCACAACATGTTATAAACACGCTGTTACATGATTTGGCTGCGTTTTTACGACCGGCCGCCTGCCTGACGTCAACTTACCTCTGTCGTATTTTACGACACCTCGGTAAGAATGAGGGTGGTCTATTCTACTAAACCGGATACCACACGGTGGGTCAACTTACCTTAGTCGCCTTTTACGACACCTCGGTAAGAAATGAGGTTGGTCTATTCTACTCAGCCGGATACCAAACGGCGGGTCGACTTACCTTAGTCGCCTTTTACGACACCTCGGTAAGAAAAGAGGGTGGTACTATTCTATTCAGCCGGATACCACACGGCGTATGAATAGGAAGAATCATACGATATGTTATATGGAAATATATTAAAAAAAACTATTGGTCGCGTGGTATCCGACTGAGTACAATAGACCACGCTCATTTCTTACCAAGGTGTCGTAAAAGTCGACTAAGGCAAGTTGACCCGCCGTGTGGTGTCCGGCTAAGGAGAATAGACCACCCTCTTTCTTACAGAGGAGTCGTAAGACGACTAAGGTACTCGTAAGTTGACGTCAGACAGGCGGCCGGACGTAAAATACGTAGCCAAATCATGTTACAATATGTTTATAGCATGTTGTGCCGACCCCACTTAGAGTGGGATAAGGGCAGGAGAATGATGATTTAAAACAAATCTATGTCAGACAGTTCCTTGTTAGACATATATCGGTTACTGGAGAAAAAAATGGCTTTTTAACTTACCTTACCTTTTTTGAGTTACAATGCAAAGCACGATATAGGGGTATGCAAATGATGGTAAATTTTAACTATTTCCATGATCCTTGGTACAAATGCGCAAGATCCTAAGATCTTGGGCATTGTAAAGTAACGGCATATCACCAGGCCTCTTGGCCTATGCCCACCGCTGGGCATAGGCATCCTCTGCGTTTTTTTGGACCCACCATGCTGCTCCAATGCGGTTTTAGTTACTCATAATCCCCAGAATCCTGTAGAGATATCCAGGTTTTCTTCCCTGTTCCCCTTCACCGACAAGCGTGTGATAAATTGCAACTATCAATTAGATATACAAGTTATTACATAGAAAACCTCTTTTTTTAAAGTTTACAAGCAATTTGGGTAACAGATTACTAGTAAACCTGTTAACCCCTCCAGCTAAGCTAAAATGGTTGTGTTAGAAGCGCCCTATCCTAACGTCGGTAGTATAATGGCCGGGATTCGAACCCACGACCTCTCGATCGCAAGTCCGATACTCTAACCATTCCGCTACCGCCGCTTTGGTCATTGGTATTTGTCCGGGATTTACACCTGTGACTCTCTCGAAAGAGTAGCAGGGTCTTATCGCTGGGTTATCACAGCTTGTATGCTTTAAGCAATTTAATTTATGTACATAAAAATATAAAGAATTATAAAACGATAGGTGATTTATACAATAGACAAAGCAGGAACCGACATAAGCTTGCGGCTCCTGCTTTAAGCCTTGCAAAAGCATGTACCTAAGTCGTTTGTGGGTTTTGGTATAAGATTCTTTAATAAAATTCCGCAATCAATTCATGTTTGCCATTACAGCAGTTTAATAACACTGCTAAAAAGAGGCTGATACAGAAAGTCTACTATACTCTTGAAGATTATTTAGAAGATAAGAATGTGTCGATATAGCTCTCTTTGAACCTGTATAAGACAGTAACGAAATAATGTAAATAGTATTAAGAATTATATTTTAAAAGAACAACCGCCGAGTTTCTTGCTGGCTTTTCTCGGTAGGAACAACTTTCCGAACCAGCAGTGGAGTTGACGATTCAAAAGCACTTGTTTACAAGTTTATTTGAATAAAGAATATTTTGAATTTGAATTTGAATTTGTATATAGCGCATTGTATACTACATAAATAAAGATATAAGGTAGAAGGAGAGGTAATGTAGGCATTACGAAATGCATAAAACTAGAACAAAATGAAGGGGATAATGAGAAAAATGAGCGGTACATATCCGAGTTACACTTACGCAGGAATTAGAACAAATATAGAAGACACTTGAATAAACACAAAACCACACGGCACCAGGGCTGTACTTGGAAAATATGCTCATTAATATACTATATGACTGTTTTAATAACTTTTAAATAGATAAATAAATAAATATATGGGACACTTACACACACGGTCGCCCGTCCCCAAAGTACGTAATTTTAATACATGTGTTATGGGTGAGAGACAACTGGTGAATATATACATATATAATTTTTAAATACATACTTAAATACAAAAATTGACACCCAGGCTCGAAGAGCCAACAAATTATTTTATAGAAAATCTTGGCACCCGGCGGGAATCGAACCCGCGACCCGCGGAGCGGAACGCAGGGTCACTACCCACTGCGACAGCCTAGCGGTGAGACTGTAAGACTCTTTCGAGAGGATTACGGGTTTCAACCCCGGACAGGCATCAATGTGTTTATCTGTTGAATGTTACGTGTCTAATCGATAACTTTAATTTACCATCCACTTTTTGGTGAAGAAAACATCTTGAACCAACATACCCCTAAAGAATTCTGAAGATGTGTCACCTACAAAACCGCATTCAAGCATCGTGGTAGGTCCAACCGGTCCTAAGCTCCGACGGTTGTCTCCAGGAACAGAAAGAAGAGATCTATGCCCAGCAGTAGGATAGAGATAGGCCGTTCCTTTATGCTCATTGAGTATTAGCAGGTTACACATATCAGGTGCTCCCGATGCATCGCTTAGCTGAGGGGGACTTCTCTTTTGAAAGGTCCCTACCCGGAGGTGGTGTCTCTGGGATCAGAGCGGCTGTCGACGGGGATGGGGGCAATGTGTACAACGTCACCCTGTCCTTGCCATCAGCAGCATAGTGGAGCACACAGATCGTTTTGGACGAGTCTTACATAACACAGCAGGTCCACTTACCTTAGTCGCCTTTTTCGACACCTCGGTAAGAAATGAGAGTGGTCCATTCTATTCAGCCAGATACCTCACGACGTTTCTACAAACGTGCATAAGAAAATCAATATAGCATATAAAACATACAGAATACAGCCCTGGACAAAGGCTGTGCTCACAAGACCTACATTGCCGAACCGCAGGCTCCATTCAGCCCAGTGCAGGCCCGATCACCTCCTGTGTCAGATCTATCGATAGTTATATTGTAATATTTAATAATTGTGTAATTTGGAAGTCGGCGGCGCGACAGGTGTGATGGTAATATAAATATTCAATATCAAATTCAAAATTTTCTATATTCAAATAAACTTGTAAACAAGTACATTTGAATCGTCAATTCTACAGCTGATTCGGAAAGCTGTTCCTACCGAGAAGAGCCAGCGAGAAACTCGGCGGTTGCTCTTTTCAAAATACTTATAACTAGTTACATTATGTCATTACTATCTTGTCGGACAGTAGCTATATCCACCCATTCTTATCGTCCAAATGATCCTCAACAGTATAGTAGGCTTTTCTTATTAGTTTCTAATAAATAGAACAGTCTAGTTTCCAGAGTATATTCCCAATTAAAAGTATATTCAATTTAGTTTTCCGAGCATATTTCCCGTTATAAGTATATACAGTCTAGTTTACCATGCATATTTTCAATTAAAAGTTTATTCATTCTAGTTAAGTTTTGTCTAGTTTCCGTGTGATATTACTGATTTGACTTTTTCATTCAGTTTTATTTGCAAAGCATATTTCGAATTTAAAGTATTTTAATCTAGTTTTCAGAGCATATTTCGAATTAAAAGTGTTTCAGTCTATAATTCAGAGCATATTTTGAATTCAAATTATTTTTGTCTAGTTTTCAGAGCAAATTCCAAATTCAAAGTATTTCAGTCCAGTTTTCAGAGCGTAATTTGAATTAAAAGTATTTCAGTCCAGTTTTCAGAGCGTAATTTGAATTAAAAGTATTTCAGTCTAGTTTCCAGAGCATACTTTCGCTCAAAATATATTCAGTTTAGTTTTTAGAGCACATTTCCATTTAAAAGTATATTCTGGCGTTTTTCGAGCAAATGTTAAGGTAGTATATAGGAACATATTTCCAATTAAATATATGATTTCTTTCTGAGCATTTTTTCGGTCAATAGTATAATTGTTTTTCGAGCATATTTCTGTTTAATAGTTCTTCAGGTTTAATACAAATATTCAAACAAAGGTATAAATATCAATAAAGGTGTAATTTGTAAAAAATTAATGAATTTTTTTGAAAAAGAAAACTGCTCTGAACTTGTGCTTTGCTTATACTTATACTTCTACCTTCCTTTAATAAAGAAGATAAACATTTCACTTACGTTAATAAAAATAAAGCGTCATCGTTTAATTTTCAAAAAATATTGTATAATGTATGATTAAAATGAATCATTTATACTTACTGAGAATTGAAATGTACAATAGAATGATATTCGTACAAAATTTGCACAGGTGTTTTTATTTATTTGTATGTTATAACCTCGTCTCGAAATCCATCTAAATGCCCAAGAATTTTTACACCATATTCTGAAATTCAAGGGTTTAAACCCAGGGATGGCAATGAGTTTTCTGTTAAAACTTTTATATCTAATTGTTAATTGCAATTTATAACGCGTTTTTCGGTGAAGAAAATATCATGATACTTTTAGAGATATGCAGGTTTCATCGGAGCAGCGTGGTAGGTCTTAGCTCCAATCCTTTTCTTCAAAAGAGAAGGAAGAAAGGAAGAGTGAGAAAGCCTATGCTGAGAAATGGGATAGTAACAGGTCGTTACTTTACTAGATTGTTTTTTGATAACTCGACCTTCTTTAGACCCTTAATATTCATACTAAAGTTTGCCTGTTTGTTACGATTTCAAGCTTAATTCTTTGAAAAAATTACGATGAAATTTGTTTCAATTGAACCAATATACCAAGCTATCATATAACATACATAATTCTCATCTTTTGACACCTGGAAAAAAGTATTTATAATTGAGGATATTTTAACTTTAAAATTGACGCGAACATAGTCGCGACGAGTCGATACCAATAATATTTGTTATATTTTCGCCATATATCTACGCCATGTGGTATACGGCTGAACAGAATAGTGCCACCCTCTTTTCTTACCGAGGTGTCGTAAAAGGCGACTAAGGTAAGTTGACTCACCGTGTGGTATCCGGTTAAGTAGAATAGACCACCCTCTTTCTTATGAAGGCGTCGTAAAATACGACTAAGATAAGTTGACGTCAGCCAGGCAGCCGGTCGTAAAATACGTAACCAAATCATGTGACAACATGTTTATAACATGCCGACCCCACTTAGAATGGGATAAGGGCAGGAAGATGATGATAATTTTTTTTTTGAAAACGTTATTCTTCATGGTTACAAGTAGCCTTTAATTGTACGTAATATTAACATATTTTCAATCAGTAATTATCTGACTGATTATAATAATGTAACTCGTTACAGATCAAAAGAGAAAGAAGAAAGAAAAAAGAAGAAGAGAAAATAGAGAAGGAAAGAGAATATTGTTAGCGAAGTTGGTTTGTGACCGTCACTAACGGGCAGTAAATAACATTTGCTCGTTTTGACGATCGCAAAATGAACTCGCTTGACTAATTTTCAACGCTGGAAAGAGAAAAGAGAAGAATTGAAAAGAAAAGAATGAATTTTTATTTAAAATTGTTCATATGATAAGTTTAAATATAAAGAAAATTCAAAAGTAATAATGAAATTAAGCTTTGCGCGTTTTTCAATGCTTTAGTTCCACGGAAAAAACTCATACTTCAGAACAATACGAATTTCCAACCGATCCGTTATCAAAAACAACAGTTTTTTTAAGTTAAAAATATGAACCTTGACAATATAAGACAGTGACCCTTTCAAGAATCAGGGTTAAACCCCTGAGCAGTCATCGATGAGGTTTTCTATTAAAACTTATGTGTCTAACCGATTTTTGCATTTTATCACATGCTTTTCAGTGAACGAAAACATCGTAAGGAAGCGTGTTTATCTCTAGAGATTTCTGAGGATATGTGTAAAATGTTTCTCTTGAGGATATTTTATTTATTTATTTATCTATTTATTTATGTACCATAAAAAATGTTGGAAAAAAAACATAATTGGTAAAAAAAAGTGTACAAAGGTCAACTTATCCCTATGACAGAGATCTCTGCTAGCTAACCTACGAGGTGAGACAATTTATATTAAAGAAAAAGGTACGCAAATATCAAACATTATGAATTAGAATTACCTACTAATAATTTCCTAATTTAACAATATGTTTCATATGACAATAAATGAATGTGTTTTTAGTCAATAAGATGAGTTATAAGGATCTATCTAAAAATAAAGGTACACTACAATAATTTACCCGTTTCACAAAAGGGGATATAGCTCAGTGGTAGAGCAATCGACTGCAGATCGATAGGTCCCTGGTTCAAATCCGGGTGTCCCCTATGTTTTTTCAGTTTTCATTGAAATATATATGATTTTTTTTTACTTGAAATTTATTGCGCCACAAGTGTGTAGTAAACTTCTTTCATTTTCTTTCCGCTTACTTGCGAAGTTGTGCAAAAAATTTGTAACCTTTGGTAGTTTACTTTATAACATTTGGTGGGTATGGAAAGCTTTCTTTTCTCCATACAAAGAAGAAATGATTGATTGATTGAATGCTGATTCTTTGTGAAAAAAGGAGCCAGTCTTCTTGTCAACTGAAGAGGCAATTAACCGAGGTTTTAAAACGGATACATTTTTCTTGCACTTTGATCCAATGGCCTCAAGGTCTCAACTTCAAACGGCACAAATATATTATAACTCTCGATGAGAGATGCATATTTTCGCCATTTCCCGCATTCTTGGGACATTCTTGGGCGCATTCCACGTGGGCATGATTTGTATACTCCTAGCGTGGTAATTTAAGATAGATATAACTTGTTCATTTTTGTTGTTAATAATTTTTCTTTGTTAATTATATATATTATTTTATTAATAGATGAATAAAGATGCTACTAATATATAAATACTTGAGACAAATATTTTAGTTTGTGATTTAAATGCTGATAGGGAAGATTTATTAAGCCTTGGAAATTTCCTGCCCAGCCTAGTCGTTCGTCAAGAAGAAGGTGTTTAAAAAAAGATTTTTATAATTATTTTGAAAATCGGAAAGAAACAGCTTATTTGGATCTTTACTCCTATTGATAAGATTTACAATGCCTAAAAAATTGTAAAGTAGTAAGTAAGTAACGGCCTGTTACTATCCCACTGCTGGGCATAGGCCTCCTCTCTCCATTTTGGAGAGAAGGGTTGGAGCTAAGACCTACCACGCTGCTCCAATGCTGATTGGTAGGTTACACATATCCCTAGGATTCTTTAGAGATATGCAGGTTTCCTCACGATGTTTTCCTTCACCGAAAAGCGTGTGATAAATTGGAATTATCAATTAGACACATAAGTTTTACTCATTGGTATCTGCCTGGATTTGAACCCATGATCGTCTCTAGGGATTCACACGGTCGCACCGCTAGGCCATCACAGCTGTTGCTAAAAAATTTATACTGTTTATAATTTTTTTTTTTGTGTTCCAAGCTGTGTTAGCCCAGCGGTAACAACGTGCGCCTTTTTCGAGGAGGTCTAGGGTTCAAACCTCGGGTCTAGGGTTCAAACTTATAATCTTTTTCTTATAATTTTATTAAATTTTGTTTACTTCTTCTTGTGTTTTATTTGTTGTATAGAATTGTTAATAAATTCTTAATATTAAAAAAGGTGTAATAGTTGTTTGCTATCAATAAAGAAAATAAATAATTAGGTAATTTATTTTAATCACCTTATTTGTTTACAAAATATAATTAACAAGCTAATACCACGGCTTCAGTCGCAGAAACTTAAATGTTTAAATACCTTATATATATTTTTGTACTCAATTTTTCCTGTTCCGGAAAAAATATTTTTTCTGTGAAGGAAAATCGGATTTTTAGCCCATAATAGTGCCAGTGCCCAGTGCATAAATCAGTGTGTCACAAAAAAAATACCCGAATTATAATTTTGAACATAAAAGTAGTTATTGCGAGTTAACCATAAGAGATAGAGACATGCTATCGCAGACTTTTTTACAGTATTTTGCAGATCTACAATACTTTGGTACATTATTTTAGTGCATCTTTGTTGGTTTACGCGACGCGGAGTGATTTTACAACAGCGCGTCCTTTTAAACACAATTAACATAAAACGGTCACGTACTATTAATCTAAACCTTCCGGAATAAATGCACTATCTTTAAGTAAAAACCGTACAAAAATCCGTTTACTAGATTTAGAGAAAATCGATCACATATAGACAGACAGCTTTTGCGGACCTTGTTTTATAATAAGTATAGATATAGTAAGTAAAGTTAGTAAGTAGCGGCCTGTTACTATCCCACTGCTGAGAATAGGCCTCCTCTCCTTTTTTTTTGAAGAGAAGGATTGGAGCTAAGACCTATCACGTTGCTCCAATGCGGATTGGTAGGTTACACATAACTCCAGAACTTTAGAGATATGCAGGTTTCCTCACGATGTTTTCCTTCACCGAAAAGCGTATGATAAATTGCAATTATCAATTAGACACATAAGTTTTAACAGAAAAACTCATTGGTGTCTGCCCGGGTTTGAACCCGTGACCTTCTCAAAAGAGTCGCACGGTGTTACCGCTGGGCTACCACAGCTTACATAGATATAGATAAGTATAATAATAATAATTTGCGCTGAATTCTTTTAAAATTAAGTAAGTAAGTAACGGCCTGTTACTATCCCACTGCTGGGCATAGGCCTCTTCTCTCCGTTTTTGGAGAGAAGGATTGAAGCTGAGACCTACCACGCTGCTCCAATGCGGATTGGTAGGTTACACATATCACCAGAATTCTCTAGAAATATGCAGGTTTCCTCACGATGTTTTCCTTCACCGAAAAGCGTGTGATAAATTGCAATTATCAATTAGACACATAAGTTTTAACAGAAAAACTCATTGGTGTCTGCCCGGGTTTGAACCCATGACCTTCTGAAACGAGTCGCACGGTGTTACCGCTGGGCTACCACAGCTTACATAGATAATAATAATTTGCGCTGAAATCTTTTAAAATTACTTTGCTTGAAAATATACGAGTTAAAGGGAATCAACTAGTCAAAAAATATTTCGAAATTGTAATAAGCTAATTAGGTTTAATCGTACAAAACAAATTCATTAGGATATAAGCATGGACAAACAAAACAATCTAATGGTTGCACCCCTTAACGATGTTTATGTATAAAAGACAAAGTCTGTTATATTAAAATGAAATTGAACTAATTAAATTCAGTACACTCGAATTGCTTGTGTTGAACTGTGTTTAGTGTTAATAATACGTATTTACAACTAAAATACAAGTTAAAATATTTAATAGTTACATATAAAAAGCAAAATTTCTTAAGGTAAGTCCTTTTTAACGTTATATTAGGTGATACAGCGAACTTAGTTCTGCCTCAAAAAATCTTTAGTTTGTAGTAATATTAACCTCTTCCAGGCAACCTTATTGTATTCTAGTGTTACCCGTGATTTCATTCGTACCAGCTTTATAGTTTAAATACCCTCAATAATGAAAAATAGGTTTTTTTCGTGTTCGTTTCCCAAGTGTATAAACTTTAAGTGTCCCTAATATTGGGCCAGCAGATAAGCTGTGAAAACGTAACAGGTAGACAGACATACAGACTTTCGCATTTATTTTTCAAAATTGATTTCTTATGACAATCTTACTAATCCTACTAATATTATAAATGCGAAATTTTGTGAGTATGGATGTATGTTTGTTACTCATTCACGACGAATCCGCTGACCCAATATCGACGAAATTTGGCAGAAATATTCTTTATACACCGGAACAACCTATGGGCTATAGAAATCCTGTTTAATCTACAGGTATAGGATGACACTAAAAAGCGCCATTTATACATCTACTAGCGACCTGCCCCTGCTTCGCATATATAGCTATATAAAATATATAGCCCATGTCACTCAGTGAAAAAAAAAATATTAAAATCGATCCAGTAGTTTTGATTTATTCATTACTGCCCGTGGCCCGCACGCGTTAAATTTGGAGTAAAACAATTCCCCTCTCCCTATACGACAAAGAATGCGACTTTGTTTTATACTATGTAGTGATCACGTTCATATCAACCTATCACTTGGCAACAGTTTTTGCGAACAAATCTAGTTATTTTTACATAGTTTTTATAAAGGCCGTAAAATTAGAGTTATTTTGAGTGATTATTGTTAAAAGAAATTTTCATATTTAAGCTTTAATTTCTTTAATGCTAAAACGCCGTGTGGTATCCGGCTGAATAGAATAGTAGCACCCTCATTTCTTAACGAGGTGTCATAAAAGGCGACTAAAGTAAGTCGACCCGCCGTGTGGTATCCGGCTGAGTAGAATAGACGAACCTCATTTCTTACCGAGGTGTCGTAAAAGGCGACTAAGGTAAGTTGACCCACCGTGTGGTAGCCAGTTTAGTAGAATAGACCACCCTCTTACTTACCGAGGTGTCGTTAAGTACGACAGAGGTAAGTCAGGCAGTCGGCCGGTCGCCGCAGCCAAATCATGTGACAGCATGTTTATAACATGTTGTGCCGACCCCACTTAGAGTGGAATAAGGGCAGGGAGATGATGATTTCTATAATGCCTAACACGCTTACCGTTTGGAGGCTTTGCGGAGCTAATTACCTCAGTCATTTACGTTTTGTAAATCATTAATCAGATAAGCTTGTTCGTAACTTTTTCTTTCTTGTGTTTATCCAAAAATGGATACTGTTTTAGTCACAGACATATGTCTTTTTAATCTATTGTACTATAAGTTGAACAGTTTTCTTTTGACGCAACATAATTCTAGCTTTTAAGTAAATTGACAAACAACAAGGGGGTCTGTAGACTGTATATTAAGGTGCAGTAGATCTCAATATTATACCAGTTATCGATAAAGAAATATATTCTATATAATAAATATAATAAAATCTATTTTTCTAGGTATATAATAAATAATATTCTCCCGCAATTCATACAGTACCAGTCTACAGAAAGGTTTAAATTAAGTGTAAGAGCTTATACGTAAAGCATATATATACAAAATTGAAGATTATTTGGATGATAAAAATTCCTGAATTTAAAAATCCTTTCAGCTTCATACAAGACTGCGGTTAAATAATGCTATACTTACTTATGCAACACACACACACAAACACATCCACACAAACACACACACACACAATACACAAACACGCACATCACGTCTTTATTGTAGCTTTTGTATATTCTTCTCTAAATTCTATATATATAATATAGTCAGTTTGGCATTATTAATAGATTAAATTTTTAATATATATTTTAATATATATACAAAAATAAAATAATTTTTTTAATATGTTAATAATATCGACCGCCGAGTTTCTATCTGATTCTTCTCGGTAAGAGCAACATTCCGAAGTTGTAGCTTCATTAATCATATTGATCCTTGACAATTCAAAAGTGCTTGAAAGAGCTTAGTTGAATAATTTATAGAATTAGGCGTTACTTTACGGAGATCCATAATACAAAAGTATTATATCATATTATATCATCGAGGATTATAGCAAAATAATTTTATTGTTACTTTTGTAGAGCTAAGAATAAAGATTATTTTAATTTTGTTTTTGTCCTTGCAGCTGCCAGAAATTCTGACGTGGAATTAAGTAGATTCCATACAGCTTGTGCCTCATATCAAGCGTTATGGGTTCTACTTTAATTCTCCCAAGATCTATTCTCCAATGGCCAACACTTACAAGTTTCTAGCTACAATGAAGATATGGAAAAATAATAATTCTGTTTAACGCACTCTATATACAATAGCACGATATAATAGGAATACTACAATTCCCGTTCCGAGATGCACTTCTCTTGAATGACGAACAAAGACTAAATGTAACTGAAACGTTTTATCAATAGGAAGACTGAACCGGAAACAATACGGCACAGTGTTGCCACCATTTTAATCAAAAGGGGCGCGATACTCTTGTTTCATGACTGTGTTGCTATAAAATACAAAGTGGAAGTCAATGGCGACAACATTTCCTACAATTCGAATATCTTGAAATTTCAACATCAATAAATAAAATAATATAAATAAATTATAACAAAAACAAGAAGAAGGTAATACGCTAAGTCAGTCAACCTTGATTGATGAATTACTAAGGAATATTTGTGCTTTTGATAACAAACAGATGAAAGTGATTGTTGCGGAAATAAGTAGAATTCACTCGACTTGTTTCATCTAAGTCGTGTATTTTCTACCTGCTTCTGCTTCAATGCTTGCTTCTTTATAAAAGATCTCGACGATGAGGAGAGCAACTGATATGGAATGAACCGCGACGCGAATCTCAAATGTTAGCATTATAAGCAACTTGTTAGTCAATAGTAAGTAGCGGCCTGTTACTATCCAACTGCTGAGAATGCTCTTCTCTCCGTTTTTGGAAAGAAGGTTTGGAGCCTACCACGCTGCTCCGCGGATTGGTAGGTTATACACATCTCCAGATTTCTCTAGATATATGCAGGTTTCTTCACGATGTTTTCCTTCACCGAAAAGCGTGTGATAAATAGCAATTATCAATTATACACATAAGTTTTAACAGAAAAACTCATTGGTGTCTGCCCGGTTCTTGCCGGGTCAATATTCAGACGATATTTTTTTTCAAACAATAAGTTTTTATTTAAAGCAAAAATGTACAAGTTATATATATCTTAAATAACTTACACGCCAGGACTATACAGATCATGCCCACGTGGAATGGTCCCAAGAATGCTGGCAGCGTTTCCGCGCCGAATCGCTAAGCTGATTCTTTGTGCGAAAAACGAGCCAGCCCTCTTAAATAAGTCGCTATTAGATATATCTCCACCTGCATTACTTTAATTCGCTCCACAATAGAGAAGTACATATGTAGACTACATCAGCACATAGACAAGTAAGTTACATAACATCTTCCTCATCCCACTTAGAGTGGGATAAGGGCAGGAATTCGGGTGTGTTCGTAGGACGCTCGATTACAGGGAGCCGCAGGGAGTTTGCTATTCATCAGTTACAGTGGTAAAACGCACGATAGCAGCGACCTCTTGTAATATCTGTTTACAATAATTAATTCACCTCTTTCAGATAAGTATTGAAAGTAATTTAAAACAAGTCAAATGGACTGATAAATGGAAATTGGAAAAGAATCTAAAACCATCATCCTCCTGCCCTTATCCCACTTTAAGTGGGGTTGGCACAACATGTTATTAACGTGATTTGGCTGCGTTTTTACGACCGGCCGCCTACCTGACGTCAACTTAGCTTAGTCGTATTTTACGAAACCTCGGTAAGAAATGAAGGTGGTCTATTCTACACAGTCGGATACCACACGGCGTATGGACAACAAGTCAGTTATTAAATAAATAAATTAATTAATAATTATTGCTAACTTTAAATATATTTGAAAAAAATAATTAATGATTCATCATTTATTCATTAATTCAAAGATTCATTCATGATCAAGATTTTTGTTCAAATTAAAGTTTCTTTCTTTTGTTTGTTATTTTCTATTGTTTGAATTAAATTAGAAATGCAGATGTTTTCAAAAATAGAACTTTTTTAAAAATCAGTGGGTCGCTGGGCATTGCACCAAAAATCAGGATTTTCCCGCCAAAATATGGACATGTGGTGTGGCCTAGATTTCTGTACACTACTATAAATATACATACATAATTAATTAATACAATTTTAAATTCCAAAATGAAGTAAATTTTAAGATGAAAAATGACTAAGGTGAGTGGGTAATATTCAAATGAACAATGAATTCAAACAAAAATCTCATCAGATTAAAATCATATATACAATAATAATTTAATAAATAACTTCCATATTCGAACCAATTGTTTAGATCATCATTATTGCATCATCGGACTGGCCCGTTGGAGCAGTGGGTACAGACCCTGCCTTCAGCTCCACGGGTCGCGGGTTCGATTCCCGCCGAGGGCAAACGTTTTCTGTAAATGAATTTGTTGGTCTTCGAGTCTGGGTGTATATTTGTATTTGTATTTAAGTATGTATTTAAAAATTATATAAGTATATATTTACCAGTTGTCTGTCTACCATAACACAAGTATTAAGTTACTTACTTTGGGGACGGACGACCGTGTGTGTAAGTGTCCCATATATTTATTTATATTTATTTATTTATATCAAATGTAAAACATTTTCAGTAACAAAAATGAAGGATGTCAAGAAAATAAATGGAAAATTGAAGAAGAAAAGAACAAAAGAAGAGAAAAGTTGCTTTAACCCTAAGTAGACTTAGTTCGACTTGTTTATTATTCAAGTCGTTCCGAATCTGCTTATGATTACGGCAAACAATTTCACCATTACCGATACACGAAAAAACTCTTAAAATGATGTTTATATACCTAATATCATTAGATGTATTTGGTGCAATATATTGAGTCATTAATTGTTAGATTATTGAGAACATACAATTGACACGCCGTGTGGTATCAGGCTGAATCAGGCTGTACCACCCTCATTTCTTACCGAGGTGTCGTAAAAGGCGACTTAGGTAAGCCGACCCACCGTGTGGTATCCGGCTGAGTAGAATAGATCAACCTCATTTCTTACCGAGGTGTCGTAAGAGGCGACTAAGGTAAGTTGACCCACCGTGTGGTATCCGGTTAAGTAGAATAGATCACCCTCTTTCTTACCGTGGTTTCGTAAAATACGACAGAGGTAAGTAGACGTCAGGCAAGCGGCCGGTCGTAAAAACGCTTCCAAATCATGTGACAGCATGTTTATAATATTTTGTGCCAAACCCACTTAGAGTGGGATAAGGGCAGGAACACATGTGTTTGGAATACCAATCAGATATCGTCAACTATGCTAAGCGGAAATATGTTCAAAAGAATATATCTGATTGGTGTGCAAAACGCATTCCCTCTCCACTTCGCTTTGGTGAAAACCAGGCCTAAACCTGCCACGTCCATTCATCACGAGATCGTGTGCCGCTGAAATCTCTTTAGATATAGGTATGTCCATTAGCCGTCGAATATAAGATCAATATAAGGAAGATACACTCAGCTACTTTCTCGTTAATATAAGTAGATTTCGTCCGGTTTTTATGTTATACAAAGTCAGACGAAGTCTATTTGTATATACGGAAAAAGTATCACCGAGAATTGGTAATTAATTTTAAGTACTTTGATGGTGAGAGTGCATGATGCTAAAACATGTTAGCGTTTTAGAGATTATTATATAGGTATCTATATTTTGGAAAACAGCAAGATTTTTGGTCATAGTTTTAAGTACGTTCCGATCGGTTACTTTTTTACGTAGCCTTTCGTAGCTTACTTGACTCGATGGTTAAAACTTATGCAATTGAAGACGTCATATCTAGAGTTATAAATGTAATAAATATATGGAATACTTACAGACGGTCGTCCGTTCCTAAAGTAAGTAACTTTATACTTGTGTTGGTTGGAGTATTGGTGTTGGCGGCGTCTTGTGATACGTTTGGTGGTATGTGATTGTTGTCATACACTTAGCATTGCATGTATTCTCTTAAACGCAGATTACAGTAAAGTAATTTTATTGTAACCTATGTAGGTATAGCGATACCTACCAATCCGCATTGGAGCAGCGTGGTAGGTCTTAGCTCTAAACCTTCTCTCCAAATCTGGAGAGAAGAGGCCTATTCTCAGCAGTGGGATAGTAACAGGCCGCTACCTATGTATAGCGATATGAAAAAATAATCGATTTTTAAAATAATCAATTATTTTTGCATCAAAAATCGATTATTTTAGGTATCCCTTTTTCTGTTTAACTCTTTTTCTTGATTTTTAAAATAAGATATGCATTGTTGCATGAAACCGATTTAGCCAAACTACACATTTTAATCCAATTTCACAAACAGCGCATCTGATATTATTTCTTAGTAGTTGTCCACTTTAATTAGCCTTTATTGTTATTAATTATTAATATTAAAAAAGACAACTAAAATAGTCGGAAGAAAATCGATTTTTCAAAAATCGATTATTTCGGGGTAAAATAATCGTTTTTTAAACCTATTATTTTTAAAGGCATAAAAATCGATTACCTATTTATTACTCGTTTTTTTTCTACTCCAAATCACATCCCTATGTACTATGGAGTTCCGCAAACTAACGTCTTCTTCTATAAATCATTTAATATTTTCTTACTTAGGTCATCCTCCTCCTGCCCTTTTCCCACTCTAAGTGGCGTCGGCACAACATGATATAAACATGCTGTCACGTGATTTGGCTGAGTTTTCACGACCGGCTGCCTGCCTGACGCGTTTTCACACCTCGGTAAGAAAGAGGGTATTTTACTAAACCGGATACCACACGGTGGGTCAACTTACCTTAGTCGCCTTTTACGATACCTCGGTAAGAAATGAGGTTGGTCAATTCTTCTCAGCCGCATACCACACGGTGGGTCGACTTACCTTGGTCTCTTTTTACGACACCTCAGTAAGAAATGAGGGTGGTACTAATCTATTCAGCCGGATACCACACGGCGTAAAATGTTCTTACTTAAATATGCTTAAGGATTCGATGACCTCACTATAAGCTCAGTGGAATGGATTTCATTCGTTTACACTAAGGGGATCACAAAGGCGGTGGCCGCTGCACCAATGAGGAAGTGGTCACTTGACGCGCGGCATCATTTATTAATCAACAACATAATGCAGATTTTGCCGACGATAGGATATTTCATGTTATTATTTGAATGCATGTGTTAATACGTGATTTATGAACAAATACGTAAAGCAAGCTTTTGTAGTCCAGCTATAACGGCGACTCTTTCGAGAAAGTCACGAGTTCAACCCGGGCAGACACCAATGAGTTTTTCCTTTAAAACTATTTTTTTTATAATATATGGGACACTTACACACACGGTCGTCCGTCCCCAAAGTAAGTAACTTAATAGGTACTTGTGTTATGGTAGACAGACAACTGGTGAATATGTACCTATAAATTTTTTAAATACATACTTAAATACAAATATACACGCAGACTCAAAGACCAACAAATTCATTTAAAGAAAATATTGGCCCTCGGCAGGAATTGAACCCGCGACCCGTGGAGCTGGAGGCAGGATCACTACCCATTGCGCCAACAGGCCAGTCAAAAACTTATGTGTCTAATTGATAATTGCAATTTATCACACGCTTTTCGGCGAAGGAAAACATTGTGAGGAATCATATCTTTAGAGAATTCTGGAGATATGTGTAACCTACCAATCCGCACTGGAGCAGCGTGGTAAGTCTTAGCTCCAAACCTTCTCTCCAAAAACGGAGAGAAGAGGCCTATTCTCAGCAGTGGGGTAGTAACAGGCCGCTACTTACTTACGTAAAGCAAAACTTTGAGTCTCTTTTTAAGAATGTTAGTTGGATGGAAGAGTATTAACTTCGAAAGAGTTATTTTAAAGAAGTTTTTATATATTTATAGGTATCTGTTTATTGGATAGTTAAATTTAACTGAGCGATCTATATTAATATATAAAGCTGAAGAGTTTGTTTGAACGCGCTAATCTCAGGAACTACTTTTCCGACTTGAAAAATTCTTACAGTGTTTGATAGTCCATTTATTGAGGAAGGCTATAGCATATATAACATCACGCTAATATGGTCAAGGGGAAAAGCTGGATTCAAATGGCACAAGACTGTGTTGTGTAGATCCCATGAGTAGACCTATATCCAGCACTCGGCGTCCATAGTTTGAAGAAGGTAGTCAAACAGAAAATCAATAAATCAAAAATAAGAAATATTTAAAATTAAACAGGTTAACTAAGGTTATTCCAATAAGTGGTGTTAACCAAGAGTTAAGACATAACATAAAACCTATTTAATGATATTTTAGGGCAGTTATCCATAACAGCGGCAAAGCTTAAGTAAATTTATATTTGTAGCATTTAATAAGATAAGATGACATGTTTTTATTAGATATAAAATAAATAAATCACTTCTAAAATACGTTCAGTGTTTTTTTTACTTTCCCCTCTTTAGTTAATAATAGATTTGGATTTGAATATAATCATGCTTGTCCATTAGTTGATACGAAAAAATAAAATTTAAAAGTTAGTATAAATATATTTTGAAGACAGCTATCTGGAAAATTCGTTGGTACTTTCTCTCTAGGATCTATTTACTACATATCTACCTGGATGCCTACATGCCTGGATGATAGTATTTTTTTTTAAATATAAAAAAAAATGAAAAGAAAAAGAAAAAGTGTCGGGTGACAACATGTGGGAATCGAACCTAGGTTTCGACCTTTTTTGGTCCGCGCGTTACCATTAGGCTGTCACACTTTTGCATTTGACAGCAAAAAATTTCAGTTACTTTCTTTTCCTATTTTAGAAGTTTTTTTAGTACCCAAAAACAGGTATAAAACGAATTTTTTTTTAATAAAACCTAGCTAATTTTTTCCCAAAAAACTCTCTACATACTGAATTTCAGGAAAATCGTTAGAACCGTTTCCGAGATTCCAAAAATATATTTATATACATATATGATTAACTCATTTAAATATTAAAGATACTGAGTATGAGACTTGCAGTTCTATTTTGACAAAATAAAAAACCGACATTGAATTTATAAGATTTAGAATTTACTTTAAAGTTTCCCTATTTAAATAAATAAATAAATAAATAAATATATGGGACACTTACACACACGGTCGTACGTCCCCAAAGTAAGTAACTTAATACTTGTGTTATGGGTGACAGACAACTGGTGAATATATACTTATATATTTTTTAAATACATACTTAAATACAAATATACACCCAGGCTCAAAGACCAACAAATTCATTTTATAGAAAATGTTGGCCCTCGGCGGGAATCGAACCCGCGACCCGCGGAGCTGAAGGCAGGGTCACTACCCACTGCTCCAACGGGCCAGTCTAAATAAGTTCATAATGTGAAAATTTTCTATTTAGTCAACTTTAATTCGTTGTTTCCTTTAGACATATCTTATTACACGTGCGTTTATTAAAACAGTATTTACTTGCTGTTTTAATGAAGGACCAAATGCATAAATCGCCGCAAGCGAAGAAGGAGAAGAAGAAATAAAAATTATGATGATTACTTTCTTCAAAACTTGTCTAAACGATTCAAATCAGATTAATTCAAAGCGAACAAACGGGGCCCTACCATCCTCAAAATCCAGTTGATTTCGCTGTTTTTTTACAAATAGCAACTCAATATGAAGAGAGCTTGTCATAATTCAAATTCAAATTCAAAATATTCTTTATTCAAATAAACTTGTAAACAAGTGCTTTTGAATCGTCAACTCTACTGCTGGTTCGGAAAGCTGTTCCTACCGAGAAGAGCCAGCAAGAAACTCGGTGGTTGCTCTTTTAAAAATATAATTCTTAATATTATTTACATTAAGTCGTTACTGTCTTGTACAGGTTCAAAGAGAGCTATATCCACACATTCTTATCTTCTAAATAATCTTCAAGAGTATAGTAGGCTTTCTGTATCAACCTCTTTTTAACAGTGTTTTTAAACTGCTGTAATGGCAGTGCTGAAATTGATTGCGCAATTTTATTATAGAATCTTATACCAAAACCCACAAACGAGTTACGCACTTTTGCAAGGCGCAAAGCAGGAACCGCAAGCTTATGTCGGTTCCTGCTTTGTCTATTGTATACATCACCTATCGTTTTATAATTCCTTATATATTTATGTACATAAATTAAATTGCTTAAAATATACTGTGAAGCAAATGTAAGAATACCTGTTTCCTTAAACTTCTCTCGCAGGGAATCACGCGGTCTTAAATTATAAATGCCACGTATAGCTCTTAAAATATGCAATCATTTTATCTATACTAATGTATAAAGCTGAAGAGTTTGTTTGTTTGATTGATTGTTTGAACGCGCTAATCTTAGGAACTAATGGACCGATTTGCAAAATTCTTTCAGTGTCAGATAGTCCATTTATTGAGGAAGGCTATAGGCTATATAGCATAAGATGAATACGAGAGGAGCAGCAATAAAAAATAGTACGAAAACGGCGATTACTAGAAATATATATTTTTACTTACAATACATTATTTGGGCCAAAATTACCAAACCAATTTAATAGAATGTCGCATCTATAGCGTATCTAATAATGGTTGACTATCCTAACATTATATTTCGACACAGACAAACTAGGGTTAATTGAATTTAATTCAATCCAAGAACAAGCTATGCTGTATCCGCCGGAAACGCGTGCTCAACAAGGAAGTTCCGTTTTAATAAATATCCAAATCTATCATATTAATTGTCATATTGAATCAATCTTTTATGAGCATTGTCTTAAGTTAAAGAAATTTATAAAACTGTCATATGACCTGTCGTTTAATAAATAGATTAACTGTTTTAATAAATAGATTAACGCCGTGTGGTATCCGGCTGAATAGAATAGTACCACCCTCATCTCTTACCGAGGTGTCGTAAAAGGCGACTAAGATAATCAACCCGTCGTGTGGTATCCGGCTGAGTAGAATAGACCAACCTCATTTCTTGCCGAGGTGTCGTAAAAGGCGACTAAGGTAAGTTGACCCACCGTGTGGTATCCGGTTTAGTAGAATAGACCACCCTCTTTCCTATCGAGGTGTCGTAAAATACGACTGAGGTAAGCTGACGTCAGGCAGGTGGCCGGTCGTAAAAACGCAGCCAAATCATGTGACAGTATGTTTATAACATGTTGTGCCGACCCCACTTAGAGTGGGATAAGGGCAGGAAGCTGATGATGACCTGTCGTATTTTATCAGATTGTTGGCCAATGAAAAATGGATGAAAGAAGAGTAAATGCAAATGAGATGAGAATGTTATGGTGGATGTGTGGTGTGACAAGATAGATAAAATACGAAATAAGTATATAAGGAAAAGTCTGAAGATCTAATATTCTTCCCCCCTTTTCAATTTCACTTTATTTTTTTAATTTCTTTTATCTTAATCCTCCTCCTTTTTTTTGTTATTTTATATCTTAAATTGTTTATGTGCATGAAAGTTGTATGTGAATAAATGCTGTTTGATTTAATTTAATTTGATTTTGGTTTAAGTTGCGCCCATTATAAAAAAGATGAGAAGTACAAGATTATGATTTTAAGGAGGGATGAAAATGAGTTTTAAATATGAATGTGCATGGATAGGTGATTAGAGGGAAAAATATATGGATTTTGTGAAGTATGACATGCATATAAAGGAGTAGTGCCAGAGTTGATGAATGATAGGAGAATGAAAGAGAAAAACGCTTTGTGCCGACCTCACTTAAAGTGGGATAAAGGCAGGATAATAAGCATAAGCATTGTCTTATCTAAGGATGTATATAACCGACTGGCCCGTTGGCGCAGTGGGTAGTGACCCTGCCTTCAGCTCCGCGGGTCGCGGGTTCGATTCCCGGCGAGGGCCAACATATTCTATAAATGAATTTGTTGTTCTTGCCTGGGTGTATATTTTTATTTAAGTATGTATTTAAAAATATATAAGTATATATTCACCAGTTGTCTGTCTTGTCTGTCTACCATAACACAAGTATTAAGTTACTTACTTTGGGGACTTACGACCGTGTGTGTAAGTGTCCCATATATTTATTTATTATATAAGTAATGACTGACTTCATGCCTGATCTTCACTATCGGCGATTATTGTGGATGAAAGACATTTAAGCATTAAATCAAAATTGCTTTCCAACAAATGATTGATTGAAAACGCTTGTTTATTAAAATTGCACCCAAGTTTTCAGCTACATATCAGTTATATTATATCTTACTTATTAAGTTAGGGAATAAGCCCGACGGAGAATGTTTAATATATTATCTAATTTTAATATGAAATAAGTATTTATAAATTCTCTAAAATTTTAATTGAATCTAAAGTCATCTAGACTCTATGGAAAGCTATACAATCTTATTTCATTCTAAGCGTAAATACCTTATATTCGAAATTTAAAAACTGTTTTGTCGAAAGTGTTTATTATGTCGTGATAAAATGAACGCTTGAAGTAAATAAGGCACTAAGTACCTAAAAATTAAAATTCTAACTATGTATGCAAAATCTAAAAGCCTTTTAGAACCAAATTGCATACTTAGTTCGAATTTTAATTTTTAGGTACTTAGTGCCTTATTTACTTCAAGTGTTCAAATAGTACCTACATTAACATGTTCTAGCATACATCATAAAGTGCGCTGTCCCACACTGGATCGCTCAATGAAATAAGTAGATAATATGAGCACCACTATTTAAAGCTAATCAAACTTAGTTAAGGAGTAGTTCGCTACCGTGCGCAGGAGACGCGCGACGCCATGTTGTTAGTTGTTATTCAAATACAGAACGTGGCTGACGTTCGAGATCATTTCGAGAGTGTTTCATAGACATTATGTGGATCTGTCAGTGGAGAAAGAGAAAAAACGAATGTTGTCCATAGAGATGACTATTTTTTTCTCTTTCTTTTTTTGATTTAGATCCATGTTGTGTCAAATGATGTTGACCAGTGACAGTTGTTGGATGTAAGCGCTTTTTTGTTTGAATGCGGTAAGTTTTTATTATTTACGTTTCATCTCATTCTAAATGAGTAAATATAATATTATCAAAAATAGTCAATAAGCTTATCCAGTATTTATCAAATGACTTGTTTTGATGCCAGAAATACATTGTTTGGTCCAATTACACTCAATTAGTAATAACATTAATATGACTCATATCTTAACTCGCTAATAAGGATATGAGTTATTATTAGCTGAAAAAATAATATAAAATTACTACCCTACGTTGGTGTGATTGACTAGTAGATTTTTTTTTGGTAGAACTTTAATTTATGGTTTTTAGTACAAACCGTAAAATTTTGAAAATAAAATTTGTCTGCAACAGTGTGTATGTTCAATATAATTATTGAACGTACACACTGTTGCAGTAAAATTTTATTTAATTTAATCAAAGTTTTTAATTTAAATTTAATTTAATTTAGATCTAATAATGTAAATTAAAAAATTTAAATTGGGATGTATGGACTATATTCCGTGCCTTATAAATTGTTAACCCTTAAAAAAAGTTATAATCGAATCTAAGAGTACTTTTTGTAATTCAATTTTCTTTCAAACTATACAAAAATTGCTAACTACACGTTAGTTTTAAGTTATGATATAACATCTGGTTTATTATATTCATAAGGAAGATGCGACGCAAGGACAAAATATGATCCATTCAAACTATTACAGTATAGCATGACGTTGTTTTGGTATTTAGATCGGCAGACATGTTGTGAATCATTAATCAATTCCCTGCTAAGTGGTCATGAATTTTCTAAACATGTGCATGATGTATGAGTATTTAATAATCGTTCATATCGGGATAATTTGACGTTTGGTGGTTTTTGCTTCTGACTTTTTTTAGTAGGCAAAGGTCAAAGCTTTGACAGCCTAGTTAGCTGTATCCTATATTTATTCTTTAAGTAGTGTTTATTTTTTGAAATTTACATACATACATTTTGTCACTTAGAATAACTAGTTACGGTTAACGCCGCAAAACTATAATATAAAATATAAGCCCCGGACTTTTTTTAAAAAACCAGACATTTATTCGATTATAGCCACAGCCACAGATAATTTTTTGTATTCTATTTCTATTTTTTTTTGACTCTTTGATTTTACTTTTGTACAACGTAACATATTCCATGTTTTAGGTACTATACATTTTAGCTTTGTACACACTCATTACTAAGGGGAAAAAATTAGTCTAATTTTTTTTTACAAAAATGTTTGATGATATTGAATACCCGTTTTGTAATATAATTATACAGAATACAAATTTAGGAGAAACGAAATTTTACTTATTATACTTTATGATACCATATGCAGTATACGTTGCAATTTTTGTTGACCTGTCCACATTGAAATTAAAAAAAACTGATATTATTCTAATAATAATTAAATATTAATAACAATGTCTATATATTTTTAATTATATCAGAAAAAATAAAATCTAAATTTTTTAAAAAATCGCCTTGTAAATTATTGTCTTCACAGATATTAAATTTTATGAATTCCAAATTTAAAATTCCCATTTTTTTAAACTATCAATGAACAAATAACTTCGAAGAAATGGTACTCTGTTTATAAAGTGCTAAGCGATAGCGGGGTGGCAACCCGACCGCAGATAAATAAAGGGCAAAAGTTAAAGATGAATTATAAAGAGATAGCTATGCGACAGTGTGATGAACTTAAAGCGCGTAAACAGTGATGTTGTTATTTTGAACACTGTATTGTCTAGTATTGGCCATTAATAGCTCGTTTATAGATATAAGGTTAGATGAACCGTATTTAGCTAATCTGTAATATTTAATTGAGTTAATCTTGTATATATATGTATATTTTTAGAATTTCGAAACGGCTCCAACGATTTTCCTGAAATTCAGCATTTAGGGGGTTTGGAGGGGGATCGATCTAGCTAGGTTTAATTTAAAAAAAATGTCGTTTTATTACTGTTTCCGGGCATTGAAAATATTCTAAAATTTACGTTCAACATAAAAGATTATTTTTGCTGTCAATTGTAAAGTCATGGTAGCTCATTTGGGGAACGGGTGGCCTAGAAAAGTAAAAATACGTAATTTTTAAATATCCTCCTGCCCCTATCCCACTCTATGTGGGGTCGGCACATGTTATATGTTGTCATATGATTTAGTTTATTATTACGTATTTTACGTAATAATAAACTAAATCATATGACCTGCCTGACGTCAACTTACCTTAGTCAAATTTTACGACAAATCGGTAAGAAAGAGGATGGTTTATTATACTCAACCGGATACCACACGGTGGGTCAACTTACATAAGTTGCCTGTTACAACACCTCGGTAAGAAATGAGGTTGGTCTATTCTACTCAGCCGGATACCATACGGCATATAAGTTATTTTTATATTTAAAAAATATCTCTACCTGGGTGATCGAATCTTGCTAGGCAATTTGTAAAAGATAAAAAAAATAAAAAAGGAAGAAAAGGCCGGTGATATGTGGGGCTTGAACCCGAGTATTTTCACATATTTAATCCTCTCGTTTACCATTGCGCTATTACAACTTTACAAATTACAGCTTTAAGCTTTACAATCTTTTTCTATTTTAGCAGATTTTTCAACGCCCGAAAACGATAAGACAACATTATTTTAATAATCTCATTTCAGTTGCTGCCACCTACATCCCAGTTAGGTCTGACCACCGAAAATATAGGCGTCCAAAAAGCGTCCTATATGACTCTGACGATCAAATAACGATCGCAAAAACAGAAACACGTAATACACACATACAGCGTCTTCGCCGGCGAAGACGAGGTCCCAGATTTCTGACATCGGTTGGTCGTGGCTTCTTGCCACCCTTCCGTCGTCGTATTGACTAATCAAAGTCATACCATCAGCCCTCCACTATACGTCGTCCTAAGCCGTGGTCCGGCCTCACAGGAGGCACCCTTAGGACGACGTTCCCCATAGCTAGTAGAGCTTCTGCGCTCTACTCTCCGCATTTCGCAACTTCGGCGATGCTTCTGCGCTAGCCCGTCCCGCCCGGTGACGCTGTAGAAGCCGTTAGGGCTAACAGCATATAGTCAATTCGAAAAAAAAAATTATTTTAATAAAATCTAGCTAAATCAATTTTTCCCTCCCAAAACATGTAGGGGACATGCCAAAATTCATGAAAATCGAATATACAAAATTAACAGATTTAAATAGTACTTGGGTGACCGAGCTTTACTCGGTAATTTTTTTAAATGATGAAAAAAATATAAAAAAATTAAAAAGAGAAATGAAAAAATAATAGGGCAGATGGGGCTCGATAGGTATTTTCACCTCTCTAGACCGCCCATTCCCCAAATGAACTATCACGACTTTACGTTTGATAAATTATGATTGTTTTTAACGTAAATTTCAAAAACAACAGAGCCCGAAAACATAAAACGACATATAAAACTTATATATTTTAAATAAAACTTATCTAGATCGATTTTCCATCAAAACCCCCTGCATGCTGAATTTCAGGAAAATCGTTAGAGCCGTTTCCGAGATTCCGAAAATATATATATACATACAAGATTAACTCATTTAAATATTAAAGATTAGAGATAAGTAATTTAAATTGTATATAACCTCTTTTCGCGTGTGGTTACTGACGCTGTCAATTAAAAAAAGTTAACTTTTTAAATTACTAACAGGCGGTCTCCCGAAACGCGCTGGTCATTCATCCCGATACCATATGGCAACGCACGTTCAAGCATTTCTAACTTATAGAAATGACACGTGCATTTGCATATTAATAATAATTTTATGAGATTAATCTTTTATGTTTAATGTTTTGTATGATCAAGTTATTTATATATAATTCAACTTTACAATAACGTTAAGCTGTGGTAGCCCAGCGGTAACACCGTGCGCCTCTTTCGAGGAGGTGTAGGGTTCAAACCCGGGGCAGGCACCAATGAGTTTTCTAGTAAAAACTTGTGTCTAATTGATAATTGCAATTTATCACACGCTTTTCGGTGAAGGAAAACATCGTGAGGAAACCTGCATATCTCTAGAGAATTCTGGGGATGTGTGTAACCTACCAATCCGCATTGGAGCAGCGTAGGTAGGTCTTAGCTCCAATCCTTCTCTCCAAAAATGGAGAGAGGAGGCCTATGCCCAGCAGTGGGATAGTAACAGGCCGTTACTTACTTACAATAACGTTGTTAGACGCTTAAATAACTTTTTATCACAATAATCATCATTCTCTTGCCCTTATCCCGCTCTAAGTGGGGTCGGCACAACATGTTACAAACATGTCACATGATGACATTGCAAAGCGCCATCTATTATCAAGCTATCACGCGACAATAGTCCACGCGAATGACACGACACCACCGATTTTGACACCACCCGACCGAGGACTTCCAGAAGACGACTTTGAGGTCTAGTAGCTATCATTCCCAGACTTCCTCACCGAACAAGACATCCATTTAGTCGCCTAGGTGACCGGGGCTTACGGCCCAAATACCGACACTTTTGGTCACCTAGGTGACCTCGGCCCACGGCCGGAACACATACCGGGCTTAAGTGCCCGCGAGGAGATGCCCGGGTAGTGAGGATTTCCTCGAGGCCCGCACCCCGTTTACTCCCACCCGGGGAGTAAGCGAGAAGACCCTGCTGCTGCTGATGAAGTTGCGGGTAAAAGCTAGTCTTCTATAAAGTTAATAGCTAAGCTGTGATGGCCTAGCGTTGCGACCGTGTGAATCTCTAGAGACGATCATGGGTTCAAACCCGGGCAGACACCAATGAGTTTTTCTATTAAAACTTATGTGTTTAATTGATAATTGCAATATATAACACGCTTTTCGGTGACGGAAAACATCGTGAGGAAACCTGCATATCTCTAGAAAATTCTAGGGATATGTGTAACCTACCAATCCGCATTGGAGCAGCGCGGTAGGTCTTAGCTCCAACCCTTCTCTCCAAAAATGGAGAGAGGAGGCCTATGCCCAGCAGTGGGATAGTAACAGGCCGTTACTTACTTACTATAAAGTTAAGTGAACTAGAATCCACTTCAAAATCTTCCCAATCAAGCTTATTCGATAATTGATGGAGTGATTTAAATGGTTGGTACCAATTAAACGGTTAATAGCATTGTTTAATTTTATTGGTCAATTGTTTGAGACAACATGAGATTTTATATATGTAGCGGTAAAAATACGCCTACATTAAGTAAAACATGTAATATAAAGTAAAACAGTGTATTACAAAAAAAAAAAATTAAAATAAGAACGACATTAATACTTCATCAGCATATTTACACTTTAATATTTAAATGAGTTAATCTCGTACGTATATATAAATATATGTATATTTTCGGAGTCTCGGAAACGGCTCTAACGATTTTCCTGAAATACAGCATGCAGGAGGTTTTGGGAGAGAAAAATTGATGTAGCAAGGTTTTATTTAAAAAAAATTGATTTATCCCTGTTTTTGGGCATTAAAAATACTAAAATATATATTGAATATAAAATACTATTTTTGCCGTTAAACGTCAAATCAGCGTAGTTTATTTGAGGAACAAGAAAAAAACATACGTAGGATCGAGAAAAAGAAATACCTACGATCGAGAAAAAAGAAAAAATTAATTGGGTAGATGGGACCTACCCAATTATTGTTTTCTTTGATTGTTTTTTTTATTTTGTAAAAAAATATCGAGCAAAGCTCGGTCAACTAGGTACTTATAATAATATGTAATAATATAATATTTAATCATTTTTAATATAATATAAAGTTATAAAAATGTATGTGCTCAAAATAGAAATAACAATAAAAAGGTTAGTATTAAATAAATAATTAGTAAAGTAAATAAATTAATATTAACTGCCTATTAACTAATGATTTTAAGGAAATTTTAAATGTTTACAAATAAAGTTAATATTTATTGTTGTACGCTAGAACAAGGAAATAGGGAATTTAAAAATATACACATTAATAGGTATTTTCAATCCAAAATTACTACTTGAAAACATGGAATAACATGCTTAACATATAACACTAGCTGCGTCCTCCAATTTTACACGCGGTGTAACGAAAATCTAGTTGACCGGCCGCTTTTATTACGATACAGGTCTTGTATGGACACCTGTACCATAATATAACTTTTTAATCATAACGATACACCTATACAACCTCCAGCTGGACCAAGGAGGTTGAACCTCTACCTTAAAAAAAAGGTTTCAATGAACGAGTCCGCGGCGACGCAACACGCATGCACAGTCGATGTTTGCGCCTTGGCGCTAACATTTGACATTTAAAAAATATTTTTAATATTTAAACAAAGTTTGGTTGTTATTAATATTGTTTTACGTATAGTATGAGAGTAGATAAAGTAGTGTATGACACTGTACATAACTTGGTCTTATAACACTCGTGTGATACTATAAAAAAACTCTCCTGCGGCTCGTTTTTATAAAACACACTCGTGTTATAAAAACCCTTATTATCCAACAGTATCATAATCTACTAGTAATCTACTTGTTCGGGACAAGACGCTTTAAAAGTTTAAATCCCAGCTTCAATTATCGAATTAGTTGAGTTAACAATGGAATGTTGCCCGGATACAGTTAGTTCTGTACATTTCATCGTCTATGGTACGGATGCGAGCAATTGAGCAATTAACTGGAGAACATGTCGTGCTTATATGTTGACAGTTTCTTTACAAAGGGCACGGTTAAGATATTAAACAGACGAAGGGCCTGTTTCACAAGTTACCAATAAACTGTCAGTTAGCTTATTCAGAATATATCTGACACATATCTCGGAATTTTGCATTTCTCACGTTTCTGATAGGCTTATTCAGCACTCAAAGTCCCTAATAAGTTAATTTGTTTATCTGCTGGATAGCAAATACCTATTTCAAAAAGGCCGCGATTTTTTTTCATTTTTTACTTTTTAGAGACATCTTCATCATTTTATATCTGTTACTTAGTTTATTTGTCTGTTAACTATGCGACACTTTATAAGAAGCTTGTGAAACAGGCCCATGACACTTCCTAACTTTTTTTAGAGCAAAGACCTCTCTTTTTGAAAAGTGGAATCAGAATTTTGACATACTAGTTCGGACGCAAAATAAATGGTGGGGGTTTTACCAATTAGTATATTACTATGCTTGCTTAGGTGATGCGCTTTGCGATTTTGCCTAGAGTCTATCTTCTGATGATGCTTCGGTGTCGGGCGAAGCGATTGTTGACTTTGCAATAGTGAACGTGTGCAGTGCTTGTGTATTGTGGTGGCGGTACAAAATAAGATTGTTAGTATGTACAAACGTGATCTGCGTCAACGATTAAAATGAAATTGAAAGTCCATCTAACGTATCTTTAAAAATATCTTCGGAATCTTGGAAACGGCTACTACGATTTTCCTGAAATTCAGCATATAAGTAAGATAAGTTTTATTTAAAAAAATGTCGTTTTATCCTGTTTTCGGGCTCAAATTTTTTTTTTAATTTACGTTGAATACAATCACAAATTTTCGCTGTCAAACGTAAAGTCATGGTAGTTCATTTGGGAAATGGGCGGTCTAGAGAGGTGAAAATACCTAGGATCGAGCCCCACCTGCCCTATTATTTTCAAGACAATTTTTTAATTTATATGAAACGAACCCATATGGTGCACTAATTCATGAGCTTTTTACACGGCGTTATTGCGCCGGGGACTGACCCTTTTCTCTAAAACCAATATGAGAAATAGGAAAAATCACTACATAGTATAAAACAATGACGCTTTCTCTGTCTGTCCCTATATCCCTATGTATGCTTGAATCTTTAAAACTACGCAACAGATTTTGATGCGGTTTTTTATAGATAAATTGAAGAGGAAGGTTTATATGTATAATAACATTTAATATGGAGTAGAGAAATACTGTAATTTTTAAGGTTTCTAATGTGATGTCGTAAATAATTACATTTTTTCCGTTTATCAAAATAATGAACTAAGTATTTGTACACCTTGAAGTGGTCTATAGAAAACTCCGCGATGGTATATGTCTATCTCTTATGGATAAACCACACTAGCATTTTTTGTCATTTTCTTTTTACGAAAAATAATGCCTTATTGTCGAAGCAATTTTAAACAATAAAGAATTAATCCTTATCCAATTAAGTACCTTAAATACATTGTTGATTTAATATAGATCAATATGGCAGTTTACAGCATGTGATTTAAGTGAACATTTTTGGAGGTATAGTATATAAATTTAGATATTCCAAAGATAGCAGAAAATCTTCTTGGTATAGGGAGAGGGGAATTGTTTTTCTCCAAATTTAACGCGTGCGGGCCACAGGCAGTAATGAATAAATCAAATCTACTGGATCGATTTTAATCATTTTTTTTTTACTGAGTGACATGGGCTTTATATTTTAACGTGCGAAGCAGGGGCAGGCCGCTAGTTTGTAAATATATTTTAAAAATGAGGCGCCCATAAAAAGGTTTTATAAACCCACACATACATAATATCTGTAATACAAGAACTCTGTTAGGACCATTAATAGGGCGACATCATCCTCAGTGCGTAGGAGCAACGACATCCAAACATACGTGTCATAATTGTAACTCCAGACGGGCTTAATTGGACTCCATCATGTGTATTTTCGTCTAAATACAGAACCTTGATAAGTTAAAATCCAAGGGAAACAAAATATTTCAAGTGATAACTTTTAACTTATAAAAGGTTTTATGTTAAGGTGTTCTTAAAGAGCATTTCAACTTCTTGTCAAATGTAGGATGTGGCCGGCTAAGATCTATAAATACCTTAAATTCAAATTCAAATTATTCTTTATTCAAATAAACTTGTAAACAAGTGCTTTTGAATCGTCAACTCTATTGCTGGTTCGGAAAGCTGTTCCTACCGAGAAGAGCCAGCAAGAAACTCGGCGGTTGCTCTTTTAAAAATATAATTCTTAATACTATTTATATTAAGTCGTTACTGTCTTGTACAGGTTCAAGAGAGCTATATCCACACATTCTTATCTTCTAAATAATCTTCAAGAGTATAGTAGGCTTTCTGTATCAGCCTCTTTTTAACAGTGTTTTTAAATTGCTGTAATGGCAAAGCTGATATTGATTGCGGATCTTGATTTAGATCTTAGTAGATCTTGCCTTCCCTAAATGCTCCTCACTGACTTACTCGAGATCATTTAGCTTTCAAGGTGTTAAGCTGTGGAATGATTTACCAGTATCAATCCGCAAATCTCTTTCCCTTTCGGTATTTAAGTTACAGACTAGAAAATATTTGTCTTAAGTAATTATATATTAGTAGCATTTTTTCATCTATATATTTTATCAAAATTAATTAATAGATTGAAAAGTAAAATTTTTATAAACTTTTTCTTTTTTTCTTTATGACCCGTACTCTCTTTCTTCTTCATTTCCTGTCCTTTTCCTTCTATTACTAAAAAACTCAACAATCTTTTTGCTCCATAACCGAAGCATCATCAGGAGATAGAATCCACGATAAAATCGCTTAGCGATTTTGGTTCGTTTCGCAAATTTGCATCCACCTTGGTCACATAATGACTGTTAAAAATCTACCATCTTTGTAGACATTAGTTATTTATTTATTTACAACTAAAATGTACAAGTTATATCTATCTTAAATTAATTATACGCTAGGACTATACAAATCATGCCCACGTGGAATGGTCCCAAGAATACTGGCAGCGTTTCCGCGCTGAATCGCTAAGCTGATTCTTTGTGCGAAAAAGGAGCTAGCCCTCTTGTCACTTAAAGAGGCAATTAACCGAGGTGTTAACACGGATAGATATTAGTCATAAGTAAACTGCCATCAAATTCAAGCTTCAATATTCTGCATAGAAGATTCGAGAAGAATGAAGATAAATCATAGAAGATAAAGCTAAATCCTGTTCCTAAGTACTAGTGCCGCAGGAGTGCTTTATATATCTCCTGCTGCTTAAGTGCTTATCAATAGATTTAGTGCCGCTGCGATAAAGAAGAATGAAGAAGAAGATTCTAGAAGTTATATTAAAAAATACTTTTATTAGGTACTTTAGGTTTATTTGGTTTCTTTTTAGGTACAATGTTTTTTTAGGTTTTAAATAAGTTGTTTTTAGGTTAGGTTTATTAGGTACAAGATTTATATAATTTATAGAATTAGGCGTTACTTTACGGAGGTCCATAATACGAAACTAATGAAAATATTATTTTGCTATAATCCGCGATAAAAGAAAATATATGGAATGCTAAATGCAGTGTGTACTATTCGTTCTTATACCTGATACATGCAGAATTTGTAAAAACTTATGCACCATCTGCAATCGATAAAATAATATACAAGCACTGCACACTTTACCACGACAATCTCAACAATTGTTCGACAATTGCACGATCTCGGATTATAATATTTTCATTAGTTTTTTTGTACATGATTTATGTTAATTTCTTTTTTTATATAATAAATAACTATCGAATGAAATAATGTGATAGATGTTCAAATTCCTATAATATTAAGTATTAAGTAATTTAACACTTAATATAATAATTTAAGTACATATATATGAAGTATTAAATATTAAGTAATTTTTAATTATATTTTAAGCAAAGTATGTTTGTTTGTCTTTTTTCATATTCAAACAGAGCAACGGATCAATATAATTTTTAAAAGCTTTTATTGACGTCACTCTACGATGTTAAAAAAAAATTGTTTTCTTGCTCTTCCAAGTTATAAGTCTCTTTAACACTCACGAGCTTTGTAGTCGCAATGCTTTATAGCAATTTGCCAAAAACAACTTTTCAATTAGGTCACTTTAATACTAAGAGTGCGATATATTTAAGAAGTGATTAAAATTATAATGGCACAGTCGCTTCGTAAATAGTTATTGATAAAAATATCCAGTTTATATTTAAAAAAAAACTATTATTATGATTATTCAAACATTTCGCGATATAGGTAATGAATATTACTAATGGCAAAAGTATTTGAAAAAGCCGCCCGTCTCCAATTACAGTGATATTATATCCATAACAAGCGTGAATAACTTAATAGATCCAAAAACGCACACTTTTCAGTGTGTGTAGTGCGAGTTTTTTTAGCCTACTCGATTGCGTTAATTTGTATAATAATAAATATAAATATATGGGACACTTACACACACGGTCGTCTGTCCCCAAAGTAAATAAATTAATACTTGTGTTATGGTAATCAGACAACTGGTGAATATATACTTATATAATTAAAATATATACTTAAATACAAATATATACTCAGGCTCAGACCAACAAATTCAATTACAGAAAATGATGGCCCTCGGCGGGAATCGAACCCGCGACCTGTGGAGCTGAAGGCAGGGTCACTACCCACTGCGCCAACGGGCCAGTCAAACGCTGCAACAGCGACATCTAGTGATCGTTGTTCTAGCGCCATACGAATTGGCGTTTTTATTACAGGAAAAAACCTCGGTGACCTCGGCCTATGGCCGGAACATAGTCCAGGCAGAATGCCTGCGAGGAAATGCCCGGGCAAAGAGGTATGCCTCGAGGCCCGTACCCCGCCTACCCCCCTCCCGGGGAGTAAGCGAGATGACCCTGCTGCTGCTGCAGGAAAAAACCCCTTATTTGTACCACCGCCCGATAGGGACAGACGACGGTTATGTCGGACTAGCACTGACTAAACAACCTTTGTGCTCCACCACGCTGCTGAGGACAGGGTATCGTTGTACACATTGCCCCCATCCCCGCCGACAGTTCTGATCCCAGAGAACACCTCCTCTGGGTAGGGACCCCTCAAAGGAGAAGCCCCCCTCCGCTAACCGGTGCATCGGGAGCACCAGATGCACCGACTGCCTCGGGGACCTGTAAGCCAGACGTCCGATAAATACGGATTGGCGTTACTAGCGTAACGCGATTCGATTCTCGGACCTACTATATTGTAAAGCGACGGGATATTTTGTATCGGCAACACTGGGCGGACGGGGAGATAAGATGGCGGCTAGCTACAAGAAGGATGTGTTCGATGGAAAAATGTATAATAATATAATATAAAGAGGGATCTTTTGTTAAGTAGATTACTGATTACAATGTACGGGAATATATTTAAGGAAAGTTAATACTATAGTTATATTACATTTCAGAAGTGCCAAGAACTTTAAGGTATGTAATGTAAAATGGAGAAATGTTTCAATTTTAATTATTTCATATGTTATTATTTTGCGATAACCATTTTCATCATACCTGTTTTGATATACACGCCTACTGCCTTATTTTCATTAACTTCCTTTAAAAGAAAATAGATGACTGACAGTATTCGATGTAATTAACTTATTGTGTTATTTGTTTAATTTTATTCGTTAAAAAATAAATACTTGCGCTGTACAGGCCATAAACAAGATAATAATAATAATAAAAATAAATACAACAAAACAAAACAATAAATTTTAAATAATATAAATAATAAAAGTATCTTTAATATAAGTTTAATGTAAAAAGTATTTGTCCTTGCTTTTATATGAAAATAGTAAGAAAAGCGTAATGCTTTTCTATGATGTAAATGATAATTATACCCAATTGGTGTTCAATATTTTGAATTCCTTTGAAATACTTGCAATTTTCAAACTAATGGTTTTAGATCTAACAAGTAAAATATTAATCAATATTTCATTTTCATTATAATATTTAGTAATATTGAGTTTTTAGGATATAAAATATATTATTGTGTGTAGTTTCAGCTTGATAAACAGGTTCAAGACTCATTTAGGCTGGTACTAATCCATATCAATACAAATATGCTAAATACTGTGTCTCAGACGCATGGAGATTGAACTGAAAGGGATTAATTCAAGGTGTATTACCCTTCATTGTGTAATTGTGGCTGTGGTGTATGCAGGTGGAGATGTAGAGTGTAATGTACTTTGTATATTTATATACAGGGCACATATATGTGATACATGCATGAACATAGTCACTCTAACTCACACTGATACAAAAGGACATACACAGTTTCAGGATGCACCATGATAGTAACATGAGAGCCCTTGGTGAGAGTGGTTGTAAAGTGACATGTTGTTACTGTAGTGTGTGTTTGAGCCTGTGCTATATTCACACAACATTGGTTTGTAAACACTACTGTGGCCGTAGCAAGTGGTAATGCTATGGATTTTGTTATAAATGGTTATACAAAAATGATATTTGATTTAAAGCAATGAGTACTAATACATATATATTTTATTTATTTGTTGCACAAATTGTGTTTGCAGTTCTGGTCTGGTTCTGGGTCTAGATTTTTAATAGACATCAATATTTGGAGTTTATTGATATAATTTACCTGAATCAGAATAAATATTTATTACTTTATTGTACATACATATTGTTAGAAAAGTTAAATAGTACATGCACCTACATTTGAGTACCAGAAGGAAAAGGTGAAGAAGGGAGATATGGGTAATATAGAAAGAAAGAAAAATAACAAAAACAAATGATATATAAAGAATAATAATTGCACACTTTACACAAAAGAAAAAAAAATGCAGTACAGATACAAGTAAATATTTAAATTTTTATAAATTTGACTGTTTAATTTTTGTAAAATAAGTAGATAAATAAAGATGTTAGTAATATATAATTACTTGAAACAAATATTTTCTAGTCTGTGACTTAAATGCCGAAAGGGAAACAGATTTGGTTTGTTATAGATAGCAGTTAGTAGTTCACTTATATGTTTATACTCATAAATTACAGATAGTTCAGTTTGTCTCTAATTCATGTCTTTAAATATTTGATGCCCTTTCCCTATAAGTTCAGTTATGATAGAATATGATTATGATTTATATAAAATAAAGAAATCATTTATTTATTGGAATAAATCCACAGCTATTATTATAACTAAACACTAAAATAAGTCAATTAGAATTTTATTGCTTGAAGCAAAACTGATATTAGTGATTGTTTATTAGGAGTCCATCTTCATTATCAATCATTAGGAATCTTATTATTTATTTATACACTTTATTGTACACCACAACAAATAAATTGGAAGCAAAAAAGAAAAAAACAAATTGTAACATACAAGAGCTTAGTAGCGATCTCTTCCAGGGGACCCTTGGGTTAAGTAGAACTGTAACAATGGTGTGGGTGGTGCACTATTCTATAGTTAAATACATACTAATAATACATATGAAGACAAAGACAAAAGATTTACACATCATAAAAACATCTAAAAGTAATATATATGCAATCTATAAACTAATACATATTATATAATGAATACATAACAATGATTTAAATACATACATTAATTATTATTTGACAAGTAGTATTGCTTTACAGATTTTTAAAAAATATGACTAATGATTTGGATTCTTGAATATTTAAAGGTAATACATTCCATAATTTAATCTTAACATTGTATTTATATATACAGAAGTTTTAGGATACTTTTGGATCTGTTTGTATATTTCCCACCTTCTGTAGAAAGTGAGATGTTTATTTCGTTGTTTAATTTCTGTTTTGTAAAGAAAGTAAGGAACATACTTGACACAGAAATACAAATAAAAATACTAATTTCAACAGTCCTACATTTTCCACAAAAAAAAAATAGAATAAAATATTAGTGAATAAAAATAAAATATTAATAATTAAATTAGTATTCACTGGTTAAATAATTTTAAACAGGTCATAACATTTATTAAAGGTATATGAAATCTTTAAAGGATTAAATATGAGGTAAAGTGCCGCATAACTATTATAAGGAGTATTAAACAGTGTATAAATTTATATTTTGAACAACTTGGTTGCATATGGTTTATCCCAGGCACTTTTGTTAATTAGTTTGACAAATTTGTTAAATTAGTTGTTTATATATATGTGTTTTCATTTTTGTAAAATAATTTGTCTTAAAAGGTTTTCTGTATATAATTCTTTTTGTTATGAATAGATTCTAACCAAATACCTTTCTTTGCGAGTTATGTGGAGCATTATGGTGGATGATGGTGATCGCTATCAGCATGCAAGCAACCTGAAGGCATTAAATACAAGATGATCGCTATCAACATCTACGGAACCTGAAGGTATTGAACATGAGTTGAAAAAAAAGGTAATCGCTTTCAGATTATAAGCAACCTGAAGGGGTTAAGTATGTGTTAATCGAGCCAGATGTTTAAGACATAAAAGCCTATTGCCAGGTATTCGGGCATTTATGATGATATATTTTAAGATGATAATCTCGCTAAAATGTATGGGTTAGCGAATATTGTGTAACTGTGTAGTATTGATATGGACAAACTTGCTAGAATTGATGGGTTAGAAAGTACTATGTTACTGTTAGGATGTTTATATACAATCTTGCTGAAATTGAGGGGTTAGAAAGTATTATATTACTGTTAGGATATGAATAGACAAACTTGCTAGAATGGGGTGGTTTAGTAAGTATGGCCGAACTACAGTAACATATAATTAATGGAGTTGCTTTTTACCCCGACAATATAAAGTATTGTGTCATTCGAATCTAACCTCTAATATAAATAAATTCTTCTGCACAACTAGTACAGCTTAATATGGATGATATATTTGTATGGCATTGATTTTATATTTAGTACAGAAAGAGTTAAGTGTAAGAAATATGCTTATACATAAAGAATATGAAGAAAATATTTGAATATTATTTGAATGATTAAAATATCTGGATTGAGAATACTATCAGCTCTGCAGTCTTGAATGACAAGACTGAGGTTTAATAATGTGAAATTGAAAATGTATAAAGGATTGATCGCAGAGTTTCTTGCTGGTTCTTCTCGGTAAGAGCAATATTCCGCACAAATTGTAGATTCATTAAACATATTGAGCATTAACGATTCAAAAGTACTTAAAAGAGGTAATTTGAATAAAGATTATTTTAATTTGATGAGTTAATTTTGTTAATGCATCATCTACATCGCACTCCGTGACTGAAGGGTGCAGCGTTGCGATAGTCGGTGTCGCAAAATGAATGGTTTGCATACACTATACTCCGTGGACGTTGTACTGTCACGATAGTAAGCGATTTGATGAGTTGATTTTGTTGTTGTACCATCTACATCGCACTCCGTGACTGAAGGGTGCAGCGTTGCGATAGTCGGTGTCGCAAAATGAATGGTTTGCATACACTATACTCCGTGGACGTTGTACTGTCACGATAGTAAGCGATTTGATGAGTTGATTTTGTTGTTGTACCATCTACATCGCACTCCGTGACTGAAGGGTGCAGCGTTGCGATAGTCGGTGTCGCAAAATGAATGGTTTGCATAGACTATACTCCGTGAACGTTGTACTGTCACGATAGTAAGCGATTTGATGAGTTGATTTTGTTGTTAAACCATCTACATCACACTCCGTGACTGAAGGGTGCAACGTTGCGATAGTCAGTGGCGAAATGAATGGTTCGCATATACTGTACTCCGTGGACGTTGTACTGTTACGATAGTAAGCAATTGATGAGTTGATTTTGTTGTTGTACCATCTACATCACACTCCGTGACTGAAGGGTGCAACGTTGCGATAGTCAGTGTGGCGAAATGAATGGTTCGCATATACTGTACTCCGTGGACGTTGTACTGTCACGATAGTAAGCGACTTGATGATGACATCGCACTCCGTGGTTTGGTGCCGTGATGATCGACGATGAGCGATGGCTGCCGGGTGTGTTGACGGCTGCCGGGTGTGTTGACGGCTGCCGGGCGTGCTGACGGCTGCCGGGTGTGCTGACGGCTGCCGGGTGTGATGACGGCTGTCAGGTGTGTTGACGGCTGCCGGATCTGTTGACGGCTGCCGGGCGTGTTGACGGCTGCCGGGTGTGTTGACGGCTGCCGGGCGTGCTGACGGCTGCCGGGTGTGTTGACGGCTGCCGGGTGTGATGACGGCTGTCGGGTGTGTTGACGGCTGCCGGATGTATTGACGGCTGCCGGGCGTGTTGACGGCTGCCGGGCGTGATGACGGCTGCCGGGTGAGTTGACGGCTGCCGGGTGTGTTGATGGCTGCCGGGTGTGTTGACGGCTGCCGGGTGTGTTGACGGCTGCCGGGTGTGTTGGCGGCTGCCGGGCGTGTTGACGGCTGCCGGGCGTGTTGACGGCTGCCGGGTGTGCTGACGGCTGCCGGGTGTGCTGACGGCTACCGGGTGTGCTGACGGCTGCCGGGTGTGCTAACGGCTGCCGGGTGTACTGACGGTTGCTGGGTGTGTTGTTGGCTGCCGGCGACACTTAAGCGGACGCCTATCAGTAATAAGAATGAAGAAGGATTCGGCATGTCCAGGAGTGGAGAAGAGGAAGGCTTGTGGTTTATTCACCGGTAAGATGGAAGATATTGGGTAAGGATAAAACTGAAGTTGAGGCTTAAATAAATATCCCTTTCAGGGATAATATCAGATTTGTAAAAGCGACTGATAGCTTAAAGCAGGTGACACTGTCGGGACGGCAGTGAATCTTGTGGCACTACGTGGGGAAATTTGTCAAGTAGTCAATCACATGAGCTAACTACAAGTCTGGGCGTCTCCAGGACTCAGTAGATGTGTCGTTTAAGTTGTAGTGGTAACTAATTGGACTGATTAGACTTGGATAAAGCATAACAACAGGAGGGATAAACGGTGCCATTGTTACTGTACGATTGTTATTGACTTTAAGTTTCTTTTAGTGTATTTATGATTTGGATTTGTGCTTTTAGGGCATGATATAATTCGCTGTAGGGGCTCCACAACAATAACTAGCAGAGTTCAATCCTGCTGGGGCAGTCGACCGGTTCCGAGCGCTGCGAGCGCGCCGCCTGCAGTGCCGCATGCGACCCGGCCCCAGTTATCAGCGCGCCCTCATTGCGAAGCCACGTCACTGTGCAGTATTTCCCTACTTACGTAGACAACCATCCTACTAATTTTGTAAATGTAGAAGTTTGTGAGTGTGGATGTATGTGTGTTACTCTTTCGCGGCCGACTCGCTGGGCCGGTATTGGTGGGGTTTGGCACATTTATCCGTTGTACACCGGAGTGACATGTGGACTTTAGAATTTATGTTGGTTCTACAGGAATAGAATGACAAAAAAAAAAGCGTCATCTATTACCGACCAATTACGCGACAGCAGTTTACGTGGGCGGGGTTGCGGGTAAAAGCCAGTATAAATAGTTTAGCCTTTATCACTTGGTTTGTTATAGTTATAATTGAATTCCAATAAACGATACTAATTTAATTAGTATACAGCAGATAACATCATAATTTAATATTGTTTTGTCACCAACGAAATGTACACATAGGTACATTAGTAAACATTGGGAATGTGAAACTAAAGTGATGGGAGTCAATATAAAAAAAAAAAAAATTTGGAGAACACTTAAGTTTTACCCGTAACAGAAGTAGTAATCCATAGTTGCACTTTAAAATAATGGTCATATGTAAAATTAGTTTAAATTTATTTGCAGGTTCTGAATGTCTTCTTTTGCCGAGTGTAAAGTGGTATCCCGTGCATGAGGACATACACGCGTTCAGGATGGACGAGTGTAAAGCGACGGGATATTTTGTATCGGCAACACTGGGCGGACGGGGAGATAAGATGGCGGCTAACTACAAGAAGGATGTGTTCGATGGAAAAATGTATAATAATATAATATAAAGAGGGATCTTTTGTTAAGTAGATTACTGATTACAATGTACGGGAATATATTTAAGGAAAGTTAATACTATAGTTATATTACAATATACTATAGTAACGGCCTGTTACTATCCCACTGCTGGGCATAGGCCTCCTCTCTCCATTTTTGGAGAGAAGGGTTGGAGCTAAGACCTACCGCGCTGCTCCAATGCGGATTGGTAGGTTACACATATCCCCAGAATTCTCTAGAGATATGCAGGTATCCTCACGATGTTTTCCTTCACCGAAAAGCGTGTGATATATTGCAATTATCAATTAGACACATGTTTTACTGGAAAAACTCATTGGGTCTGCCCGGGTTTGAACCCATGATCGTATCTAGAGATTCACACGGTCGCACCGCTAGGCCATCACAGCTTACTATATATGCACATAAAAATTTCACAAAAATTCGGAGGAGTACCTCCGAAATGACTTTACCGATTTTATACTTAGTAGCTAACATTATGACACGGAAATCTTTAATCTTTAAATGAGTTAATCTTGGATATATGTATATTAGATAGCAACGGCCTGTTACTATTCCACTGCTGGGCATAAGCCTCTTCTCTCCTTTTTTTTTTTGAAGAGAAGGATTGGAGCTAAGACCTACACTCTGCTCCAATGCGGATTGGTAGGTTACACATATCCCTAAAATTCTCTAGAGATATGCAGGTTTCCTCACGATGTTTTCCTTCACCGAAAAGCGTGTGATATATTGCAATTATATATAAGACACATGTTTTACTAGAAAACTCATTAGTGCCTGCCCCCGAGTTCGAAACCTAGACCTCCTCGAAAGAGGCGCACGGTGTTACCGCTGGGCTACCACTGCTTATATCCATATATTATATACTTATTTATTTATTTTTATTTATTTATTCTTATTGCACTATACAGAGGTACATAGGTTTATATTAAATTAAATTAGGACAAGCGTGCAAAGGCGGTCTTATCGCTAAAGCGATCTCTCACAGACAACCTTTGGTGAGAGGAGAATACTAAAAGATCGGGTAAAGTGCATAATAAACTATAAAACATACAATTAAATACTAATATTACACAAATATTTACAATTATATATATTATAATACATATATCATTAATAAATTACATTACACATACAACGATAGATAATATAGCTTCAAATGATTTTTAAAAATATGTAAAGATTCCGAACGGCGGATGTCAGTGGGAAGAGCATTCCAATTGCGGACACATTGGACCGTAAACGAATTCCCGTAATAATTGGTCCGACTGGAGGGTACTTTAAGTTTATAATCATTGGTTGTACGGGGAGCAAACCTACTATCAGTACCAAAAAAACGGAATCTTTCTTTGAGGTAGGATGGAGTTTGAGGGAGGTATAAAATACTGTAGAGAAGAGATAAGGCATGGAACTTTCTACGCTGTCTGATTGGTAACCACTTCAGTTGTGCCCGATACTGAGAAATATGGTCGAACTTACGTAGGCCAAAGATGAAACGAATACATGAATTTTGTAATCTTTCTAATTTATTGAGAAGATCTTGATTTAAGTCGAGGTAGCAAGAGTCAGCATAGTCTAGTATTGGCATAAGTAAAGAATTAACAAGACAGATTTTAGTTTTAATGGGTAAGAAATTTTTCCACCGTCTTAGAGAACAAAGTGTAGCAGAGATTTTTCGACTGACTTCTACTACATGAGGTACCCAACATAAAGTGCTATCAATGATGAGACCAAGATTTTTGACCGTGTGACTGAGGGGTAATATAACTCCATTTAAACAGATAGCAGGGAGATTATTAATATGTAGTTTTGATAGCATTTTTTTACTGCCTATAATGATGGATTGGGATTTTTGGGGGTTTATCAAAAGACCAAACGATTTACACCACTGTGAAATATTAGATAGATCCGAATTCAAAGTTCTGATGGCTACCGAAATATTTTCAATGGATGAAGAGGTGTATATTTGCAGATCGTCAGCGTAAAAATGAAAAGAAGAAGAAATGTAAGCCGTAATAGTATTAATGAAAACAGAGAAAAGAAGAGGAGATAGAACGCTTCCTTGAGGAACCCCAGTATTAACACAGGAAACAGCAGAGTATTTATTATCAAAAGTGACACATTGTTTCCTGTCATTTAAGTACGAGCGAAACCAATTAACAACGCTAGAAGAAATATTGAGAGAAGTTAAAACAGCGAGAAGTAAATCGAAGTCAACGGTATTAAACGCGTTGCTGAAGTCAAGGAGAACCAAAGCAGTTACCAATTTGTTATCTAAACCATACCGGATGTCGTCAATTACTTTTACAAGGGTTGTCACTGTACTGTGACCGGACCTAAAACCGGACTGAAATGGAGATAAGATTTTATTTTTGGTAAGAAATAAATTGAGTTGATTGTGAACAATGCGTTCGAGGACCTTAGATAGTAAAGGAAGAATACAGATGGGTCGGAAATGTTGAGGGAGTGAAGGACTGTGATTTTTCGCAACTGGGACAACAAAAGCTTTTCGCCAGACCGCAGGAAAGGTGCAAGAAGATAGAGAGTAATTAAGCAGGTGTGATAGAATTGGTAAGATATTGTTTAAAAGTAACATAATCATTCTACGACTTAGACCATCACAGCCAATTGCATTAGACTTTATAGATGTAACATGTTTTTTCACTTATCTGAATTTCGGAATTTTTTTCAAAGATTTTCATGAAACTTAGCATAAAGAGGGTTTAATTAAACTTAGTATAAAGCTCGCCCTCGGGGGCGTTAAATCGATCTAGCTTTCATAAAAAAATTACCGTTGTATACCTGTTTTGAGACACTGAAAAACTGCTACAATATTATTAGAAAACAAAATCTAATTGTGCTGTCACTTGGAAAGATATAATAGCTCAGTTGGTAAGGGACGGACTTAAAAAATTGAAAATAGCCTGGTTCAAGTCCCAGATAAGATCATCCCTTTATTTTTTTTTCATATTGATTTTTTATATCTTCTAAAAGAAATAGCGAGCAAAGCTCGTACTTTTATATAAAAGACTAGCTGTTCCAGCAGCTTCGCCCGCATGAAAATCAGTGTCACAAATTTTTTCCCAAATTTTGAACATAAAAGTATCGTGAGTTAATTAATAAATATATTATAAGAGATTTTTGAATAACTTTCACCGTTTACTTAGCGCATGCAAGGAAAGCTTTACATTTTGCTGTTTTCGTAATATTTCTTATGGCTGCTCCTCTGCTATTTATCTTAGCGTGATATTATATAGCCTATAGGTTTCTTCGATATATGGACTATCTTACACAGAAAGAATTTTTCAAATCGGTCCAGTAGTTCCTGATATTACTGTGTTCAAACAATCAAACAAACAAACTGTTCAGCTATATATATTAGTATAGATTTATTTTGCTATATATCCCTTTTTATCAGTGTTTAAGTCCACAAAGTTGAAGTCAAAGACAGATTATAAATCACACTTCCAAACACAATGCATTTGCATATTTACCAATTGATACCAATTTGAAGCGCAAATCTGTCCTTAGCACAACAAAAATAAATTATACAAATGAATCTCAATAACAAAATTGCCTGAAATCTATTCGTAACAACGAATATCCGTCGAGGATAGACAAATTTAGAATCTGCGGGTAGATAACCATTATGTTTTGATCTGTACTCCGTGTCAGCTGTGAAACGGATTTAGAAAGCGTGAGAGGTCAATTTGTGCCAGTCGACATGCCCGTATCACTTAAGTTAATAAAATTCCCCTTGGTATTAAATTTAATAGTTTGAAAGGGAGGTCTAAACGGTCCATCCTGTGGCCGACGGAAGACGACGATTGGCTCAATTGAGTGGCCTATTCACCAATCAGCGGCGAGATGTGATAGTTAGTTGCTCAATGGCAATTTGAATTACAAATTTAAATCTAGTCTTGACGGTTTTCAAGCGATCGTCACGAATGGGTCATAAGTGACAAATATAAAACGTACGTAACGTCTTCAAAACCATAGACTAACATTAAATTAAAAGCTAGACGTATGCTGCCGCGAACTTTTAATAAGAACTTTTAGAGGGGAACAATTTTGTGATAGCGCTTCGAATTGAATATCTCATGAATTAGGTGTATCAGTAATTCTTGCGAGTTTATATGCACTTTGTCCGTTCGCTATAAATACGGAATTTTAACAGCAAAATGTGACTTAGGTACTTTTATAATTTATTAGATCAATTTTGTTATATTATGAAATTATAAGTATACCTTATTAGTACTGCGACGGCTTAACTGTGGGACAGCGTGATTCTTACAAAGAGTTCGTAAATTCAAATTACAGGAAGCAAAAATGATGGGGTAAATAAAGTAAAACATCGTGAGGAAATACATATATTGCCTAGTTTAAACTCCAATCTTTCCAAAAAACCACGCCCTTTTTTATCAAAATAATAGAAATAGGCATCTACATTACCTTTTTAATGTTAAATTACAACTTTATAAACAAAATATTATAGAGCGAGAGCCCGTGAACGCCAGACCTTCGTCATTTTATACAAGCTGAAAGTTTGTCGCATCTTGGGCATCATTTGGTTTCCAGTTCAACAGTTTCAACAAGTAATATATATTGAAACCAGTTTTTATACTATGACATAAATAGAATTCAAATTTCATGAACATTGAGGCAGGGGGTTGCCACTATGCTAAGTGTCTGGCATTGATTGAAGAGATATTTAATATTATTCTGAAAGTAATACCAAAAAAATCACACTTTTTAATTTGACAAAATTACGACCTTAAGTACCGCGTATCTCCCAAAGTCACTATGATCTAAATTCCATAATCTACCAACGTCTTTACCTGTGTTGGGAGCACTGACAAACTTTAAGCTTTTATAAAACGACGATGGTCTGGGGTTCACGGGCTCTTAGTCCATTACATATAAACACGGTTTTAACGTATGTTTATTTTAAATATTCAAGCTAATAACTATAATGTATAAAAATAAATAATTTAAAATATATTACAATATTTAATGTAAAATAAGTTGCATTTAAAAACATTTCTGTCTGAGAACAGTTTATAAATTTTAAATATATAATTCACTATATACAATTTTATAAACATAATATTCAATTCGAGTATAACTATTACAGGTTTTTTTTAATTAATCATCCACCAAGAATCTAGTCCTTTAAGGCCTTTCGTAATACACAACATTGGCCTAAATCTTAAACCCAAAAACCATAGACTATATAAAAAAATATTGATAACATATTTTAAAAAGTATTTGAAATTTGGTTATGAGTTTCGAAAGTGACGGAAATCACAATAAAATCGAAAATCACATACACACAGACAACTCTTGGGGACTTTGTTTTGTAATAAGTATAGAAGATTAAATTATGCCAAAGTTATCTACGTATAAATGATAAATGGATTCATTAAAGACCTGTTTCACAAGTTACTGATAAAGTGTCGAATAGTTAACCGACAAATAAACTAAGCAGCAGATAAATGTTTCTAAAAAGAGACTCTAAGAAGTGAAAAATTAAAAAAAAATCGCGACCATTTTGAAATAGGTATTTGCTATCAGTTAGCTTATTCGGAAAATATCTGACACATATCTCAGAATTTTCCGTTTCTCCGGTTTCTGATAGGCTTATTCAGCACTCAAAGTCCCTAATAAGTTAACAGGTAGATCATGTGGATATTATTTTGTACATCTGCTGAATAGCAAATACCTATTTCAAAATGGCCGCGATATTATTTTTTTTAATATTTCACTTTTTAGATACATTTATCTGCCAATTACTTTATTTATCGGTTAACTATCCCACACTTTATCAGTAACATGTGAAACAAGCCCTTAAAGTACCTAATAAGTTAACAGGTAGATCATTTGACTGTTCTTTTGTGTATCTGCTGGATAGCAAATACCTATTCCAAAATGGCCGCGATTTTATTTATTTTAATTTTTCACTTTTTAGAGACCTTTATCTGCTACTTAGTTTATTTGGTTAACTATCCGACACTTTATCAGTAACTTGTGAAACAGGCCCTAAATGTCGTATCGTTAGTATCATCCTGTATAAGGAAGGGGTTGTCTTTTATGTGATTTCCGCCCCATAATGTCCAATTATGAGCATATCTAGAAGTTCTCTACCCTTGTTTCCAGGATGCCTATGTTCTGTATCTCACTGTGTATCACATCTCCTGCTTTCAGATACTCCGGCGGGGTCCGATACATGCCCACACCACCCGGGGTTCCTGTCAGGATTATATCTCCCGGGAGCAGCGTCATCACTCTGAAATTAAATGTTATCTGTATAAATAATTTATAGCTCGTATTAATATTTATAGCATCGCTTGGCTATATTGCGACGACAACATATATACAGTGACGACCAATTATTAATATTAATAATATTAATCACTACATAGTTTAAAACAAGCCGCATTCTTTGTTTGTCCATATATCCCTATGTATGCTTAATTCTTTAAAACTACGCAACAAATTTTGATGCGGTTTGTAAATAGATAGAGTGATTCAAGAGGAAGGTTTATATGTATAATAACATTCAATACGGAGTAGAGAAATACTGTAATTTTTGAGATTTCTAATTTGATGTCGTAAATGTCTATCTCTCATGGATAACCCACAATAGCACTTTTTGTCATTTAATTTTTACGAAAATAATGCCTTATGTTCAAAGCAATTTTTATACAATACAGCATTAATCCTTATCCAATTAAGTACCTTAAATAAATAGTTGATTTAATATAGATCAATATGGCCGTTTACAGCATGTAATTTAAGCGAACATTTTCGGAGATATTACAGATTTAAATAAAATGCCGTGAGGACGCCGCGCTTCACCCTATAGCACTTCACATTTAGCAGCTATGTGTCGTTCTTTCAAGAGTTTGTTTAAAGCTGTGAATGTTGTTTATAAAGACATTCTGGAATTAACTGTAAAAATAAAATACATAGGGAAAATGTAAAAATAAAAAAGTAAAAATGTACTATATGAGTTTAGATATTCCAAAGATAGCAGGAAATCTTCTTGGTATAGGGAGAGGAAATTGTTTTTATCTAAATTTAACGCTTGCGGGCCACGGGCAGTAATGAATAAATCAAAACTACTGGATCGATTTTAATCTTTTTTTTTATACTGAGTGACATGGGATATATATTTTATAGCAGGGGCAGGCCGCTAGTAATAAATAAGACTGCTAGATATCGTAGTAGTGCTTACGAGGTCAATCTCTCGATGACATCTGGGATCTTGTGAACAAGTTGGTTAGTTTTACTCGTCTGTTTCAGCACCCCGTTGACGCTGCATTTGATTTCCAAGTTCTGTGGGTCGCCGATTTCATCGCTCGTGGTGATGCAGGGTCCGATTGGGCAGAACGTGTCCATAGACTATAAGAAGAATCATAACGTCAGCTTCATACGTAATTTTAACATAGCCAGCATGTGAAGAAGAAGAAGAATACTGTTTATTGTACACACAACAAAAATTACAGACATTCATAGACTAAAACAAACATGTGCTATTTTACTATCCTATTAACATTCATCATCTTCTTGCCCTTATCCCACTCTAATTGCTGTCGTGCTGTCACATGATTTGGCTGCGTTTTTACGACCGGCCGCCTGCCTGACGTCAACTTACCTGTCATATTTTACGACACCTCGGTAAAAAGAGGGTGGTCTATTCTACTAAACCGGATACCACATGGTGGGTCGACTTATTTTGTCGCCTATTACGACACCTCAGTAAGAAATGAGGTTGGTCTATTCTACTCAGCCGGATACCACACTGCGGGTCGACTTACCTTAGTCGCCTTTAACGACACCTCGGTAAGAAATGAGGTTGGTCTATTCTACTCAGCCGGATACCACACGGCGGGTAGACTTACCTTAGTTGCCTTTTACGACACCTCGGTAAGAGATGAGGGTGGTACAATTCTATTCAGCCGGATACCACAAGGCATTTATATTAATATTATAAATGCTCAAGTTTGTGAGTATGTTTGTTACTCTTTCACGGCGAATCCGCACGGGGTTGGGGGAGAAAATCGATGTAGCTAGGGTTTATGTAAAAAAAAAATATATTCCTTGGGCAATAAAAAATACTAACATTTATATTGAATTGAATTTTTGCCATAAGCTGTAAATACCTGTAAATGTAAATACCTAGGATCGATCCCAACTACATAATTATTTTTTATTTATATATATTTTATATATATAAATAAATTATTTATATTATTTATATATATATTTTTTTTTATTTTGTAAAAAATTACCTAGGAAGGGTCGGTCAACCATGTAAGTAACGGCCTGTTACTATCCCACTGCTGGGCATAGGCCTCCTCTCTCTATTTTTGGAGAGAAGGGTTAGAGCTAAGACCTACCACGCTGCTCCAATGCGGGTTGGTAGGTTACACATATCCCCAGAATTCTCCAGAGATATGCAGGTTTCCTCACGATGTTTTCCTTCACCGAAGAGCGTGTGATAAATTGCAATTATCAATTAGACACATAAGTTTTAATAGAAAAACTCATTGGTGTCTGCCCGGGTTTGAACCCATGATCATCTCTAGAGATTCTCACGGTCGCACCGCTAGGCCATCACAGCTTATCAACCATGTACTCTATATTAATATATTTAATATAATGTCACATGCATTCATTTAAGTGTTTACTTGCGAATTATCTTTTCAAGAGATTACTTCAAGGTCCAGATGCTCTTAAGATAAAATACAAAAAAATGTCATGATAATATTCCAAATTGTTCAAATTGTCTTTACATTTATGGCAATCTTAAAAAATGAGGTTCAAAGAATCTTGTTTCAATTTATAACACTTAGTATTTTTAAAAGCTTTTATTTAAATTTATTTGTTGAAGGTGGAATCTTGCAAATAAATTTGACCTACTTCTAAACTTCTGCTAAATTAAATTTTAGCTGTCATTTGTAAAGTGCTCAATGGTGAACGGGCGGACTAAAGAAGTGAATTTACCCAGGATCAAGCCCCTGTTATTAACAACCTTGTTTCCATTGTCTTTTTTTTTTAATTTCAAAAAAATTACCACCCAGGTACTAAATGTTAATAGACTATATTTGAAGCGATTTTTTTTACTATGCTAGGATTGGCTTCAGAAGAGAAGTTTCACTATGAAGAAATTTGCATGCGAATGAGATGAGAATGTTAAGGTGGATGTGTGGTGTGACAAAACTTAATAGAATTCGCAGTCAGTATATCAGGGGAAATCTGGAAGTTGCGCCCATTACAGAAAAGATGAGAAGTACGAGACTAAGTTGGTATGGTCATGTAATGAGGAGGGATGAAAATCATGTGACTAAAAGAGTTTTAAATATGAACGTGGATGGATGTATGGCTAGGGAGAGGCCGAAAAAAAGATGGATGGATTGCGTGAAACATGATATGCATATTAAAGGAGTGGCGCCAGAGTTGACGAATGATAGAAGAGAATGGAAGAAGAAGACATATTTTTTATTTATTTATTTTTATACATATATTTCGAAAGAAAGAAAAAAAAACACATGTATAAAGACGGACTTATCCCTAAAAGGGATCTCTTCCAGTCAACCTTTGAGTAACAGAAGAAAAAGGACAACAATTGAAGAAGAAAGAGAATACGGGTCGTATAGAGAAAAAGAAAAAGTTTACATAAATTGAACTATTTAATCTATTAAATAATTTTGGTAAACAAATAGATGAAAAGATGCTACTAATATATAATTACTTAAGATAAATATTTTCTAATCTGTAACTTAAATACTGAAAGGGAAAGAGATTTTCGGCTTGATACTGGTAAATCATTCCACAGCTTAACACCTTGAAAGCTAAATGATCTCGGTAATAAGGAGCATTTAGGGAAAGCAAGATCTAAGGTATTTATAGATCGTAGCCGTATTATCTTAGCACATATTGTGCCGACCCCACTTAGAGTGGGATAAGGGTAATAGAATGATGATCCTACATTATGAAGATAAACAATATGCTGATCTTAGAGGTAAATAAAAATGGTCGCTCATTACCTTGCCCAATAAGAATTGACCGCCATTTTTAGTCTTCTGCCAGTCGCGTGCGCTGATATCTTGGGCGATCGTGTATCCAAGAATGTAGTTGAAGGCATCAGCTGCTTTAACGTTACTTGCTTGCTTACCGATTACCACTGTCAGCTCGACTTCCCAGTCGACTTTCTGTTAAACAGCACATATATTGCCCTATTAATTCATCTTACTAATATTATAAATGCGAAAGTTCATGAGTATGGATCTATATTGGTAACTCTTTCACGGCGAATCCACCGCGTTATGTTACGTTATACACCGCGTGTTGTCGCATGATAGGTTGATAATAGATGGCGCTTTTTAATATTATTATACATACCTTTCTCTTGAATCACTCTATCTATTAAAAAAACCGCATCAAAATCTGTTGCGTAGTTTTAAAGATTTATGCATACATAGGGATATAGGGACATACACAGAAAGCGACTTTATACTATGTAGTGACACAACGGAGTAACACGTGGGCTATAGAAATCCTGTTATTTTTACAGGAACAGAGTGACACTAAAAAGCGCTATTATCAACCTATCACGCGAAAACAGTTTACGTGAACGAAGTCGTGTGTAAAAGCTAGTTTATAATATAAATAGATTACTAAACGGATAAATTGCATCACTGTTGAGTTCTGTAAATTCCTTGTTCCTTTTTTTATATTTGAGGTTATATGTAGCGTGTATCATTTGATCCTATCCACCTACGCGCTATGAATTACGAACTCCATTTGCTTCAATAATTGACCCCAATTGCCAACTGAGGTCACTCCGTACCCTCTGAATCACGATATAAAATTTCGACCACACCTTAATGTAATGATACATCTATACTAATATATAAAACTGAAGAGTTTGTTTGTTTCATTGTTTGAACGCGCTAATCTCAGGAACTACTGGACCGATTTGAAAAATTCTTTGAGTGTTAGATAGTCCATTTATCGAGGAAGGCTATATATAGGCTATAAACAACATCACGCTACGATGAATAGGACAGGAGCAGCAATAAAATATATTACGAAAACATAAACAATCCACGCGAACGAAATTGCGGGAAAAGCTAGTTTGACCTATACTAAAAAAAAACTTTTTTTCTATACTGCGCCAGCTATTCGCCCGCGTAAAAAAAAAAATTGAAATTTTGAACATAAAATATGTTATTGCAAGTTAATTATAAGAGATAGAGACTTGCTCTCTCGAACTTTTCTGTAGTATTTTTGTAGATCTACAATTCTCTAGTACATTACTTTAGTGTATCTCTGTTGGTTTACGCGGCGCACGCGACTATAGCTCCCAGCAGGCCAGTTTTTTTACTACGATCTATTTAAGTCAATTGACATAAAATTATAATGCACTATTAACCTTAACCTTTTGGAAGAATTGCACTACCTTTTAGTAAAAACCGAACAAAAACCCGTTCAGTAGATTATGAGAAAATCGATCACATACAGGTTTTATAATATGTATAAATTATAGATTCATCATCATCATCCTCCTGACCTTATCCCACTCTAAGTGGGGTCGGATATAAACATGATTTGGCTACGTATTTTACGACCGCCTGACTGACGTCAACTCACCTTAGTCGTATTTTACGACACCTCGGTAAGAAATGAGGGTGGTATATTCTACTCAGCCGGATGCCACACGGTGGGTCAACATACCTTAATCGTATTTTACTACCAATTTGTTCACAAGATACCCGACGTCATCGAGAGATTGACCTCGTAAGTCATCATTCTCCTGCCCTTATCCCACCCTAAGTGGGGTCGGCACAACACAACATGTATTTTACGACCGGCAACTTACCTTAATCGTATTTTACAACACCTCGGTAAGAAATGAGGGTGGTATATTCTACTCAGCCGGATATCACACGGCGTGTCAACTTAACTTAGTCGCCTATTACGAGACATCGGTAAGAAAAGGTGGTACTATTTTATTCAATCGGATAACACACAGTGTGTATAGATTACAGATACCATTTTTTTTTAATTGGTTAGACAGATAAAAATCCAGCATAAATACTTACGTCAGTCACTGATGATCTCAATTTAACAGCGTCTTTAGGTCCTATGACCGTGCTAGCAAACTTGCTGAAAATCATTGGCACTTCTGGTGGAGTTAATTTTTGTTCCTCGCAATGGTCTTTATAGTTCAGTCCTATGCACAGCACTTTGTCCATGCCAGTGATAGGAGCAGCAAGATCAACAGATGATAGAGGTACTGACGCGTCACAGGGGCATTTTATACTAAAATATTTAGTACAATTAATAAAACAGAGGCATTTTATGCTAAAATGTTTAGTAAAATTAATAACACAGGGCCATTTTATGCTAAAATGTTTAGTAAAATTAATAACACAGGGGCATATTATGCTAAAATGAAAAATAAAATTAATACAAAAGTAATAATATATAATATTTGCTATAATCTGTACCAGCGAAAATCTTACACAGATTTTCTTTGTTTCAGTAATAGGCAATTTGATTTCACCTGTTTTATATAGCAGGTGCCGATAGTATATATCATTGAAACCCTAGATGGCCAAAACTTGTAGCCTATGTTTTTTTATTAAGGATTTGGAAGCACTTGTATTACCATCGCATCCACTAAAACGGATATAATATGTTTAGAATAAAACATTAAATATTCTGCACTGAGGCTTTATAAGCTATGTAGCTAGACAGTAAGTGACATTGACAAAAAAGTCTTCACTAATTTTGTTCCACAACAAAGTAAGCAAGACCACAGACAAGATACATACAACAGGATAGGAGAGGATATGGGTTTTAATACCAAACAAATGTTGTTATTTAAGTTAACAGGGTGGTCTATTCTACTCAGCCAGATACAACACGGTGGGTCAACTTACGTAAGTTGCCTTTTGCAAAACCTTTGTAAGAAATGAGGGTGGTCTATAGTACTTAGCCAGATACCAGTGGGTCGACTTACCTTAGGAGTCTCTAAATAAATAAATAAATAAATAAATATATGGGACACTTACACACACTGTCGTCCATCCCCAAAGTAAGTAACTTAATACTTGTGTTATGGGTGAGACACAACTGGTGAATATATACATATATAATTTTTAAATACATACTTAAATACAAATATACACCCAGGCTCGAAGAGCCAACAAATTCTTTTTATAGAAAATGTTGGCTCTCGGTGGGAATCGAACCCGTGACCCGCGGTGCTGAAGGCAGGACCACTACCCACTGTGCCAACTGGCCAGTCCTAACAAACACTCGGTAAGAAATGAGTTTGGTCTATTCTACTCAGCTGTATATCACACGGTAGCTACAAAGTTATGCCTTTTTCTTAATAAAAAATGTTAAAGACAAATACTTACTGTATTAGAATAAATAGAATACTCAAAAATCTTTACTTTTTTGTTAACAAGAAGCTTTTGCCTATTATATATTGACTGCTTTTTATATTTGCTTTTATGTATTGCTACTATATATTGATTTTTTATTATATATTGAACTTTGATTATATATTTACTTGCTATACTTTATTGTACATACACTATAATCCTAAAAGGCAATTAAGTAAAAATTTGAACTTCTTCTATATATAATGTCCCTGTGTTTTGAAAAGAAACATTTTTTTCACATATAACAGACGATTTCATTGCTAAGTTGCAATTTAATTTACAACATTAATTTATATAAACAACGCCATGTGGTATTCGGCTGAATAGAATAGGACCACCCTCATTTCTTACCGAGCTGTCGTAAAAGGCGACTAAGGTAACTTGACCCACTCTGTGGTATCCGGTTTAGTAGAATAGACCACCCTCCTTCTTACCGAGGTATCGTAAAATACGAATAAGGTAAGTTGACGTCAGGCAGGCGGCCGGTCGTAAAAACGCAGCCAAATCCTGTGACAGGATGTTTATAACATGTATTTTGTAAAAGTTGTAAATAGGAATATAAAGTTTAATAAAATGATTTATAGTTTTAACAAAACACACTTACTTCTTGACTTTGTCAATATCACCATTTTTTAATATTTCCACCATGTTGCTAGATATACTTTTGTCAGCCTTGTTTATATCTATCACACTATCGCCATTCAGTATTCCTGCGCGTATATCGCACGGAACATCTTTGTAAATAAATTGAACGAGCTTCATATTTTTTCTCGTACTAACAGAAAAGTTTCGGTTGACACTTGTACAAGTAATAACTTTTTTAATCGGAAAATGGGCTTTTATACACGTTATCACGCGTCTAAAAAAGATACTGTTCATTCTGAAGTGGTTAGCGACACAGACGAATTTTGATAAACAAAACAAATTACGTAATTTTACGAAGGTTATACTGGTTCACCAACACTTAAACTTCGATCACAAATAACTCATTATTGTTTCAATATATTATTGAATTATTAAAAATATTGTAAATTTTCGATATTTTAACTAATAGCTGTATGCTCATTCATAAATAATCATAGATATTCGAAAAAGTGTTAAAACAACAATCGGTAAACTATTCAGTATTCGGTAAAAAGTTGGCGGCAAGTATCCAATATCTAACCAATAAAAAAGGGGACCATTATTTCATTGCAAAATACTTCTTATTATATGCTAATATGAGTTAAAATAACTTCAAACAATCACATAATGTAAATTTGTATCAAATTTTGGATCGAATATTCCAAGTTCCAACGTTCATATGTTATTTGTCAACATCAAATGACTGAAGTAGGAACGTTTAATAATCCTAACTCAAACAATAAATTATTGTTAAATAATTAATACTAAAAATCCTATAACAAAATTGTTTAAGTCCTTTAAATTTCCCTGTAAAATAATTATTGTTTATTTCATTAAATAGCTCATACAAAATCTAATATGCTGTAAAAAGGAACCAAAATTTGATGAAAACAAGAGATATAACTGTGAATGTTTCTACCCATAGTTGTCCAAAAGTTGATAACTATATAAATAAAAACAATAATATTTGTAATAAAAAGTTATTTATATAGTTGAATTTTTTATTATACATTACAAACGTCATTGTTAGGGAGTGACCAGGTATTTTGTGATTAACAAATAAAACTCATCGATTTTCCTTCAATATGTAATAGCAAAAATTGTAAACACGAATCCATACCACTAATAAATTGGCTTTATAAAAAACACATATCTGCGCGATGAAACAGCGCCTGTATCAACGAAGTAATTGTTAATGTTAATGTTATTGCTATCATAGTTTGTACAGGGGCTAGTATCAAAATTACGAAACAATGACACGCGTGTTATATTGCCCGAGACATAATATTTACATCACCGATGACGAAATTCATAATGACAATGAAAAAAGTGAAGTACAGTAGAATTTTATTCCTTGATTCGCGTTTTCACTATTCGCGGACTGAAAAATTGCGAGTCGAGTCCTATAAGGGTTGCCACCCGTACTATATTATATAGTATCGTAAGACAAAAAATACTATAATTTTTATTTCGCAGGTAATTTTGAACGAATTTCATTCATGTACGTACGGGGCTTAGTTAGTTCGTAACACTTACTTACTCTTTTGTCATAGTCACATTTTAACGTCAACGTCACTTTGTCAATTAATGCTACCTGAACGAACATGAGGTTGTTTTTGACTATTTATTATCGGATTAAAATTACAACAAAAACATGGAGAGTGGTGATGCTTCTTGCACGCCTCCGAAGACTAAAGAAAAGAAAAAGGCTTCAAAAAAAGCTCATGGAAAAATAAATAATGATTGAATATAGATGTGCACTATTTTTTTCCTGAATTTCTCAAAAGTACTATATTTTTTTGATTTAGGTAACAAAAAGAATACTATTTTTCTTCAATAAAAAGGTGGCAACCCTAAGTCCGATATTCGCGGTCTAAGATTTCTTCATTCGCGGATGGAATCGGTACATCGGTACATACATATACATATGTACCTAAATCCTTTGTCAACGCCTCATCAAGTGGATTAATAAAAAGATATATAAAATAGATCTTATTACAACTACGAAAAAACGGCATGTTAATGCATCTATCGAATATTATTGTAAATACTAGTGAGAGATATTCTGGTTAGAAGCTTTTATTGCCTTATTATGTTAACGTTAGTATGCGTAACGTAACGTTATAGTAGTATGTAAGTATGAGTAGAAAAAAGACAGAATAGAGAAATATGGATATCTTTAATATTTAAATGAGTAAATCTTGTATGTATATATATATGAATATTCGGAATCTCGGAAACGGCTCTAACTATTTTCCTAAAATTCAGCATGTAGGAGGTTTTGAGGGAGAAAAATTTATCTAGTACGGTTTTATTTAAAAAAAAAATCGTTTTATCCCTGTTTTTGGGTTTTAAAAAATACTACAATTTACATTGAATACACTATTTTTGCCGTAAATTGTCAAGTTAGCGTAGCTTATTCGGGGAACGGGCGGTCTTGAGAAATAAAAACACCTAGGATCGAGCCCCACCTATCCAATTATATTTTGTTTGAAGTTTCTTTTTTTAAATGATATTTAAAAAAATAATCAACCAGGTTCTATTTATAAACAGATCTAGGCGTTAAGGCATCTTATAGCCTTAGTGAGTCAACATTTGGAACGGTCCTAATTAAAAACGGACATTTTGGCGTTTTAATATTTTACATTTAAATTTTTGGTTAAGCCTGTTATCCATGTTTTTTCATCGGAATAATAAACTATTTTCTTCTTAACAATGTTATTGGCTTTGAGATTCAATAAATATGCCATTATTATTGCTTAAACCTATCCTCAATAGAAATAAAATGTCCTCTGACAGGTTTCAGTAAAATGTCTAGTTTCAGAACGACTTTCGTGTGGTCGGCGTGTATTTTATATCGTCGAAGGACGTGGCAAAGGAATGATTTCAGCGACATCATTGCATATGTTTTACCTGGAAAGTGAATTAATTTTATATTACATTCATAAATTGAATTAACGCATATATACATATTAAATTTTTCTAAAGTTATTAAATATGAAATTTAAAAATTTCGCTGCAATACCGAAATATGTTATCCTTACCAAAAAGTTATCAGATAAAATCATTGACATTTATGGATTTACTACAAAAACTATGAGTATAGTACATCATCTTCCTGCCCTTATTCCACTCCAATTGGGCTCGGCACAACATGTTTAAAACATGTTGTTACATGTTTTGTATAGGTAATTAAAAACCCGTCGCGTGCCTGACGTCAACTTACCGTAGCTGTCTTTTGCGACACCTCGGTAATAAATGAGGGTTGGTCTATTCTGTAGGTATTCAGCCGGATATCACACGGTGAGTCAACTTACCTTAGTCGCCTTTTACAACACCTCAGTAAGAAATGAGGGTGGTCTATTCTACTCAGCTAGTTACCACAAGGCATAATTATATGTATGGTAGGTACCTAATTGTTATTTACAATTTATCATTCACATTTCGGCAAAGGAATATATTGAGACTATAACTGCATAATACTGGAGAGTTCTTAGCATATATCTAAACTGCGTGGCGTGTTAGGTCTAACCTTTTTCCAATCTTTCCTTCTAAATCAACCCTTCTCTCCCAATATGAAAGTGGAGATAATGGCCTCGTATTCATCATCATCTTCCTGCCCTTATCCCACTCTAAGTGGGGTCGGCACAACATGTTATAAACACATGTTGGCTGCGTATTTTACGACCGGCCGCCTGCCTGACATCAACTTACCATAGTCGTATTTTACGACACCTCGGTAAGAAAGAGGGTGGTCTATTCTACTTAACCGGATACCACACGGCGGGTCAAGTTACCTTAGTCGCCTTTTACGACACCTCGGCAAGAAATAAGATTGGTACTATTCTATTCAGCCGGATACCACACGGCATTGTTTATATTAATTAATGTCTCACCTATACAGTTTCTTTTTCCGAGACTAAACGCAACAAAAGCGTTGGGATTTTTAGGCAATCTAGCTGGATCCAACCATCTCTCAGGTTTAAATTCATTCACGTCCGGACCCCATATCGGGTTCCGATGGACACCGTATAAAAGCAGCATACAGTTGTTACCAGGTTGGAGAGTGCAATTTTCTGGAATAAAACTTAATTTATGTATGTATCTATAAAGAGTTTTAAATTGAGATTTTGAGAGATTTATTTTAGTACTGAATCTGTCTTAATCCATACCTACTATTATAATTGCTTCTTTGGAATATTTTTTTATGTGTCACCATTTATATCTTTAATATTTAAATGAGTTAATCTTGTATGATGTACATATTTTCGGAATCTCTGTAACGGCTCCAAATGTTGGTTGTTCTAGGGAACAACAGTCACTAGATGTCTCTGTACCACCGCTATACAAAATGACTGACGCGATCGAGTAGGTTAAAAAACTGTTTAACTCGCGCTAAGCACCAACATACATGTATTATCTATACTAAGCACACAGATCATACATACATACAAAAATATTATTTATTATTTTCGCAAGCATTTAGCTACCAAGTTTCCTATAAGAGTGTTTGGTCAAACTTCACTTACTTAATTGCACTTCCTGATCAATATATCTGGCAACGAACGGCGCCATGACGTAATATCTCATGGTTTCTTTAAGCACTGCTTCTAAGTAGACGAGTTTTGATAAATCTTGCTTCTCTACATCCCTATCCGTATTGCCAAATACTTCTTGCAACCTGCAATTATTCCAAGGTGATGTATAATTTTCCAAGGTTTTTTTTTATTTTTTTTATTATTCCAAGGTATTTCTCTCTTCTAAATATATGTATAAAGATAAATAAATAAATTATATTTATACATATACATACTCTTTAAATATTTTCTCCTGTACTTGAGGATAGGATCCAATCAATAGGAAAGCAAAAACCATAACATTAGCGGAAGTGTCGTGTCCCGCCATAATAATTGTATTAACCTCATCTCGTATCTCTTGATCAGTTAATAGGCCTTCATCTAAATCCATCATCAAATCCATGAAGACTTTTGACTTAGAGCCTGCTAGAATACAAAAAAAATATTAAAAAGATTATCAGCCGAGTTTCTTGTTGGTTCTTCTAGGTAGGAGCAAACTTCCGAATCAGTGGTAGCTTCTTTAAAACATTTGACGATTCAAAAGTACTGTACACAGTACACTTGAATAAAGAATATTTTGAATAGTAAGTAAGTAAGTAAGTAACGGCCTGTTACTATCCCACTGCTGGGCATAGGCCTCCTCTCTCCATTTTTGGAGAGAAGGGTTGGAGCTAAGACCTACCACGCTGCTCCAATGCGGATTGGTAGGTTACGCATATCCCTAGAATTTTCTAGAGCTATGCAGGTTTCCTCACGATGTTTGCCTTCACCGAAAAGCGTGTGATAAATTGCAATTATCAATTAGACACATAAGTTTTAATAGAAAAACTCATTGGTGTCTGCCCGGGTTTGAACCCATGATCGTCTCTAGAGATTCACACGGTCGCACCGCTAGGCCATCACAGTTTATTTTGAATTTGAATTAAAAATGTACAAGTTATATCTATCTTAAACTATTTGCACGCTAGGACTATACCAATCATGCCCACGTTTAATGGTACCAAGAACGCTGGCAGTGTTTCCGCGCTGAATCGCTAAGCTGATTATTTGTGCGAAAAAGGAGCCAGCCCTCTTATCACCTGAAGAGGCAATTAACCGAGGTGTTAAAACGAATAATTTTTTTTGCACTTTGACTCCATGGCCCTAGTGTCTCAACTGCAAACGGCACAAATATATAACTCTCGATGAGAGATGCATACTTCCGCCGTTTACAGTATTCGGCAATTTCCGCCGCAGCTCCAGGTCTTGACGCTGTTTCCAATTTGAATTTGAACACAATTTAATACGAGGTTTAGTCCAATTAAGCAAGAATAATTGTCAACAGCTCATTTAGTGATGTCTTTTAGAGAACTTGATAAAAGCTTACTGTAGCTTCTATTGGATAAACATTTTAAATGTATTACAAAAAACTATTAAAAGGAAAAGGTGCTCTTAATCTATATATATTTAAGTTAAATTAATTAAAAAAAAAGATGGTAACAAAACTAGAATTTTGCAACTTTCAGTTTTTATAATTGTATAATTTATGTATTTTGTAATAACTTACGTATGGTACCCTTGTAAGCATGCTAGGTTCACATCAATTTTATCAGAAATCCTATCAGCTTCATATGAGACTGCGATTTAATAATGTAAAATTGAAAATGTTTAAAAGATTGACCGCCGAGTTTCTGTCTAGTTGTTCTCGGTAAGAATATTCCGAACCAGTTATAGTTACATTAATTATATTGATCCTTGACTTTTCAAAAGTGCTTGAAAGAGCTTATTTGGATAAAGATTATTTTGATAAAGATTATTTTGATTTGATTTCCTATAAGTTTTTTAAATAAATAAGTCATCACAAGTTTACTCTTATATACTTTAATCCGGAAGTTTGAAACAGTACGGTATAACCTAAAAAATAAAATTACTTACCATTTGTATCTTTAATTATTTCAGAAGATTTAATTTGCTTTCGCTGGGCTCTTTTCTTTTGCAGTACCTAAAAATATATATACTTATAACAAAACTGTAGACAAAGTGTGTTAAAAAAGTTAAAAAAAAATCTAGCGACTTTAACCAGTAATTTTTTTTGAACATAAAAATGTCGTGTTTTCGACAGGAATAAAAATTGAACGGGTAAAGGCGTGGTGTTGAGAAAATGTTTATTGAGCTTGTACATATTTTATAACAGATGTTTTGTTAATTTTATTAACAAAACAACTAATAACTAACAGTTAATAATTTACGCCTCCATAAATTTATCCAAATTACTTACCGAATCACAAGTATTAAATAATATTTTCATGCACGCGTCTAGTTTCTTCTTTAGACTAGAATGTTTAAATATAAAGTCTGGATAAAGCCAGAATCTTTGAAACCTGGCTGTATTACAGTATAAATATGTTTCAAAAGACTCAGTGTACTTGCGAGCTTCTTCAAGACTAACTGCATCATCAATTGCCGTCACTGAAAAAGGCCTAATTATAATAATAATTACACATTTTCTTCTTTTTTCAAATAAAATCAAATCAAAACCTTTTATTTACACATAGATCACACTAAAATACTTACATAAACGAATTGAGTTATAAAAATGCCACAGTTTTTACAAAAAAAAAAGGATACAGAGTCCCAGAAGTGCCTAACTATCAAATATTAATTATCAAATAATTAATTTCAAATAATAACGCTATATCAATTATAGTGTACCACAAAAACCTCCAAAAATCGCAAAACGCTTTGCGATTTTGTCGTTTAGTCCATCTCCTGATGTTGCTTCGGTTGCGGAGCGAAACGATTGTTCAGTTTGTGATAGTGAACGTATGTAGTGCTTGTATATTGTTTTGGCGGTGGTGGAGGTTTGTGCATGTGTTTTTACGAATCCTGCATTTATCAGGTATGAAAATGGATTGCCCACTCTACATTTAGGTTTACATATATTATCTACTTTACTTCATCGCGGATTATAGCAAAATAATTTTATTATTATTTTTGTAGAAGTATAGACTGGCTCGTTGTCGCAGTTGGTAGTGACCCTGCTTTCAGCTCCGCGGGTCGTGGGTTCAATTACCACCGAGGGCCAACATTTTCTAAAAAAAAAATTGTTGGTTCTTCGAGCCTGGGTGTATATTCGTATTTAAGTATGTATTTAAAATTACATAAGTATATATTTACCAGTTGTCTGTCACCCATAACACAAGTATTAAGTTATTTACTTTGGATACAGACGACCATGTGTATATGTCCCATATATTTATTATTATTATTTATTAATAATTGTATTTTTATTTACAACAAAAATGTACAAGTTATGTCTATCTTAAATTACTTACACGCTAGGACTATACAAATCATGCCCACGTGGAATGGTCCCAAGAATGCTGGCAGCGTTTCCGCGCTGAATCGCTAAGCTGATTCTTTGTGCGAAAAAGGAGTCAGCCCTCTTGTAGAAGTAATCATAAATTTAAATACTTCAAATATTTACTTACAACAAATTGTTTCCATAAAATTATTTCGTATATAGTGTGTATGGTCGAACGGTTCTTTGTCTATTTCTACTGACAACTGTTTTACGAACAATCTTCCTTGTTTATTGAAAACATCCATGAATCCATCTAATATTTGCTGGTTGAACGCTGGGTTTATTAACTTTCTATGTCTTTTCCACATTGGTACTATAAATATGAATGCGAGTTAACAAATTATTATGATTTTCAGGTCTAAAATCATCATCCTCTTGCCCTTATCCGACTCTAAGTGGGTCCGGCACATGTTCTAAACATGCTTGGCTGCTTTTTTAACACCGGCCGCCTGCTTGACGTCAACTTACTTTAGTCGTATTTTATGACACCTCGGTAAGAAATGACGTTGGTCTATTCTACTCAACCGGATACCACATTGCGGGTCGACTTACCTTATTCGCCTTTTACGACACCTCGGTAAGAAATGAGGATGGTCTATTCTACTTAGCCGGATACCACACGGCCTTTAGGTGTAAAAGTAATAATGAAATTATTTGCTATAATCTGTGATTAAGTAATTTATATTTTGCGTTTTTATCTTTCTTCTTTTTGTATTCTTTGAGATTTTGTCGCGGAGGCTATCTCATGATGATGATTCAATACCGTCTAGATCAATGTTTCCCAACGTTGGGCCCAAGACCCACAGGTGGGCAATTTGATGGTTAAGGGGGGTCAAATCGACACGAGTTTAAGCCATTCGGTCTGGGCCATTTAAGTTCAATGCTAGATTTCGGTGCCAAATTTAACAATTTTTCTTCCTAAAACCAATTATTTATGTTCTTTAAGTGGACATTTAAATTTTCAATATTAAAATTTATGTATATTACTTAGGGGGCAAAATAACATGGGGCATGGACCAAAAAAGGTCAAAGAAGCACTGGTCTAGACAAAGATCAAGAATACCAGTAGCGTCTTCTCTCTTGATTTATTGTGACACTATCACTTATAGGCCTGCCTATGGCTTCTTTACTCTATAATAACTCTATGATTAGACGTGTAAATTAACTACTGGCGCTTACCTGGTGCATAGAGCAAACCGCCACCAAGAAGTTCCTTAGTAAACTCATAGCTGAACGCATCTTTTTGCAAACAAGTGTTTGACAATTTGTAAATATCGTCTGGATCAGTTAAGACTGAAAATTCAAAGGTTTTATTGAATTTCTTTGGAAAAATCAATCATAAAAAGCAATCCTGGCTATGCTTTGCTTTGGCTCAGCCATTTTGACTTACTTCTAATATTTTTAACTCATTCTGTTCGACTCCCCTCGAATATTTTTATTTTTTGATTTTAATGAAATCTTGTGTCAATTAGCTATTGTTCGACCCCGTACACGATAGTAATGACAATGTAACTAGTTATATGTATTTTGAAAAGACCAACCAACGCTTTTCGGTGAAGGAAAACAACGTGAGGAAACCTGCATATCTCAAGAGGATTCTGGAGATATGTGTATTCATGTCCGTGGTAAGTCTCAGCTTCAATCCTTCTCTTCAAAAACGGAGAGATGAGGCCTATTCCTAGCAGTAGGAGAGTAATAGGCTGCTACTTTACTTACTTTTAATGTAAACAATGCTCGAAACACTCATTAAGGTTCAAGAAATAAACACTGTTTAAATTAAAAACATTAACTCATTAACTACAGTTATATAAGCGAACAATTTATAAAACGTGAATATATAAATGTTTTAATTGACTTTCAATTTGAATACAATATAAAGTTCACGGGTAATATAAATTTATAAAAAACTATATGCAAGCCGATGCAACATTCTGTTCCAACTATAATCATCATCAAATTGAAATTAAAAATTTAAGATATTCTTTATTCAAGTAAACTTGTAAACAAGTTCTTTTGAATCATCAACTCTATTGGTGGTTCGGTAAGCTGATCCTACCGAGAAGAGCCAGAAAGAACTGTCTATGTAATCCTCAACAGTATAGTAGACTTTCTGTATCAGCCTCCCTTTAACAGTGTTTTTAAACTGCTGTAATAGCAAAGCTAAAATTGATTGCGGAATTCTATTATAGAATCTTTTACCCAAACCCATAAACGACTTACGTACTTTTGCACGGCACAATGCAGCAAAGCTTATGACGGTTCATACTTTGTGTATCATATACATCGCCAATTTTTATAACTATGTGTATTTTTCCGCACAAAAATTAAATTGCTAAAAATATACTCTGAAGCTAATGTAAGAATACATATTTCCTTAAATTTCTCTCACAGAGAATCACGCGGTCTCAAATTGTAAATGCCACCTATGCCGCCATTTTTTGCATTTTCGTGCAATCAATACAAATCAAATCTATCATCTATCATAATGTAAGGTGGTATCAAATCTATCGTCATAATATAAGATGGTCTACCTTTTACTGCAGTGAAATTAAAATATATGACGTGCAATTAACATGTATATCTACATTACTGTCACTGTTCCCAAGTATTATTATAATCTTAGCGTTATTATTTTTCTTCGAGAAATCTGAGGTACACCGGTCTCTTATTTCAGTTGCTTCCGTCTACATAATACTATATACTATAATACATACCTGTTAGGTATGACCATCGAAAATATAGGCGTCCAAAAAGCGTTTTTTTATAACTCTGACGATCAAATAACGATCGCAAAAACGGACACACGTAATACACACACAGCGTTTTCACCAGCGAAGACAAAATCCCAATTTTCTGACGTCGGTTAGTCGTCACCCTTCCGACGTCATAATGACTTATTAAAGTCATACCATCAGCCCACTACGCGTCGCCCTAAGCCGTGGTCCAGCCTCACAAGAGGCACTCTTAGGACAAAGTTAGTGAAGTTTCTGCGCTCTACTCTCCACATTTTGCGACTTCGACGATGCTTCTGCACTCACTCGTCTCACCCGACAAAAATTCCCACTAATTATATGTCGTTGACTCCCGAGGGGAAACGAGGAGCGGATATGTTGGACTCTCACCGACTAAAAACCTGAAAGTGCTGTACTAAGCTGCTGGTGTCGAAGAAAGGGTAATGTTGTGCACATTGCCCCCATCTCCACGGCTATGCACCCTGGAGAGTATCACCTCCAGGTCGGGGCCTTTCTACATTGGGCCCTTCTTCCGCTAATCACAAGCACTAGATCGACGACTTCGGGGGCTTAGTAAAACTAGGCGTCCAATTCCCCATTCCGAATGCTCTGATGTCCCCATTAGGACGGCATATCACAATTATACCTACCCCTTACCTGTAATGAGTTCTCTTACCATACATTTTGCTAGGTCCAGAGTAGAAATACGATACATGTCCCAATCTCATGCATTCATTTGTGAAATATTTGAACACTTCCCAAAAATCTGTGACAGAAGGAGATAAAAGTGAAATTTTTCTGGAGTTTCGCCTTCAATCTATCATAGATTTAGTGATTATTCTATATGTATATTGTACCGTTTTGAGGTCGTCTCTTTGCCTGGTAGGTCTACAGTTTGTTGGGTCTCTATTCCAACGTATTGGGACCCCAACGTCAATCAGTGTGCTTAGAGCGAATTTTTAACCTTCTTGATCGCGTTAGCGTAACGCCGATTTGTATGACGTTGGAACAGGAATAGTGAGCGACTTGTGTAAAAGAGGAACATAATATATGCCATATTCTTTTATCTCTCTTTTACACATTTAAGGATAGAGAGAAACCATCATAATCTTCCTGCCCTTATCCCACTCTAAGTGGGGTCGGCACATGTTATAAACTTGTTGTCGCATGATTTGGCTACGTATTTTTCGACCTGCCGCCTGCCTGAGAGCAACTTACCTTAATCGTATTTTACGACACCTTGTTAAGAAATGAGGGTGGTCTATTCAATTCAGCTGGATACCACACAGCGAGTCAACTTACCTTAGTCGCCTTTAACATCTCGGTAAGAAATGAGGGTGATCTATTCTACTCAGCCGTATACCACACAGCTTACAAATTTAAAAGTAAGTACCAGGTTGACCGAGTCTTGCTCGGTAATAAAAAAAAATAGGATAGGTGGGTTGTTCCTAGGTATTTTCATTTCTCGCGACCACCCATACACCGAATAAGCTACGCTGACTTGATAGTTTATGGCAAAAATTTAATTTAATATAAATAAATATATGGGACACTTACACACACGGTCGTCTGTCCCCAAAGTAAGTAACTTAATACTTGTGTTATGTGTGACAGACAGCTGGTGAATATATACTTATATATTTTTTAAATACATACTTAAATACAAATATACACCCAGGCTCAAAGACCAACAAATTCATTTATAGAAATGTTGGCCCTCGGCGGGAATCGAACCCGCGACCCGCGGAGTTGAAGGCAGTGTCACTACCCACTGCTCCAACGGGCCAGTCATAAATTTTAGTATTTTTTAATGCCCAAAAAGAGGGCTAAAATAAAAGATTTTTCTCCCCCTGAATTTCAGGAAAATCGTTGGAGCCGTTTCCGAGATTCCGAATATATATATAAATTTAAATATACATTTAAATATAAAAGATATTTTCATATAATACAACAAACTTCAAATAATACAACAAAAATGAAAGGGCTTAAAAAGGACAAGTATAGGAAATATATTTTCGTACAGAAAAAAACAGAAGTACCAATAATTTATTTATTAATATAAATATTTATTTATCGACTGGCACGTTGGAGCAGTGGATAGTGACCCTGCCTTCAGCTCCGCGGGTCGCGGGTTCGATTCCCGCCGAGGGCTAACATTTTCTATAAATGAATTTGTTGGTCTTTGAGCCTGGGTGTATATTTGTATTTAAGTATGTATTTAAAAATATATAAGTATATATTCACCAGTTGTCTGTCACCCATAACACAAGTATTAAGTTACTTACTTTGGGGACGGACAACCGTGTGTGTAAGTGTCCCATATATTTATATTTATATTATAGAACTAGGCGTTACTTTGCGGAGGTCCATAATACAAAAGTAATGAGAATATTATTTTGCTATAATCCGCGATAAAAGAAAATATGTGTAATGTTGAATGTACAGTGTACTATTCGTTCTCATACCTGATACATGCAGAATTTGTAAGAACTCATGTACTACCCGACAACAATACACAAGCACTGCACACATTCACCACCACAATCTCAACAATTGTTTTGCTCCGTAACCGAAGCATCGTCAGGAGATAGACTCCACGACAAAATCTTTTACGATTTTACGATTTTGTTATTTGTTGATTTAATATTACACATATTTTCTTTTATCGCGGATTATAGCAAAATAATATTCTTTTTACTTTTGTTTACAGAAGTACCAATAAATTACTCACTCAATGTATCTCCGTAGAGCATATGAGCATGACCTATAAAAGGTAGAGCTCCAGGCAGCACTGGTGGCTCACCAGGGCGTCTTCTGGTATGCCAAATCCAATATAGAAGACATGCAATGAAAACTATCAGTAGGCTAAACATTATTGTAATAGTTGATAAAATTTGATAAAGGGACTATCTGTCGCGACGGCCAAGTAAAAATTATAAATTACACGTATAAAAATGTTTTTGCATTTGCAACTTCAGGGGCACGATCTTTGTTACATTATTCATAACTATATAAAAATGTTATTCATTTGCAAATAATGAGTGTTGATTGATACTGTGTCCATGATTTATCAAATCGAATTAATCTTTATTTAAATAAGCCGTTTTGAATCTTCAACGATCAATATGATTTATGAAGCTACCACTGGTTCGGAATGTTGCTCTTACCGAAAAGAACTAGCAAAACTCGGCAGATAATCTTTAAAAATAATATTAAATTTATTATTTGACGCCACGTGGTATCCGGCTGAATTGAATAGTACCATCCTCATTTCTTACCGAGGTGTCGTAAAAGGGGACTAAGGTAAGTCGACACGCCGTGTGGTATCCGGCTGAGTAGAATAGACCAACCTCATTTCTTACCGAGGTGTCGTAAAAGGCGACTAAGGTAAGTTGACCCACCGTGTGGTATCCGGTTTAGTAGAATAGACCACCCTCTTTCTTACCGAGGTAGCCGTAAAATACGACAGAGGTAAGTTGACGTCAGGCAGGCGGCCGGTCGTAAAAATGCAGCCAAATCATATGACAGCATGTTTGTAACATGTCGTGCCGACCCCACTTAGAGCGGGATAAGGGCAGGAAGATGATGAATAAATTTATTATTTGATTGATTACAAGTTAACCGTTGCAGTTGGATGCGTAGCTGACAGCAGTTAAGATATGCTACTATCACTCAAATAATCCCCGATTGTATAGTATGCTTTATATAGTGGCATAATTTTAAGATAATTTCTTATTGTAAAGCCAAGTCTAGATAATGTTGAGAAATTTTGTTATAAAGACGGGTACCACTCCGACGTTTTAAAGGCACAACATTAGGTATGTCTATTTCTAGTATATCATTACAGAATACCTTTCAAAAGTAATAATAAAATTATGTATATTGCTATAATCCGCGATGTATGGCTAGGGGGAGGCAGAAAAAAAGATGGATGGATTGTGTGAAAAATGATATGCATGTTAAAGGAGTGGCACCAGAGTTGACGAATGATAGAGGAGAATGGAAGAAGAAGACATATTGTGACGACCCCACTTAGAGTGGGATAAGGGTAAGAGAATGATGACGATAATCCGCGATGAAACTCATCGATGAATTTCATCGTGGAATATAGCAAAATAATTTTATTATTACTTTTGTATTATGGATCTCCGCAAAGTAACGCCTAATTATGCCTCTTTACCTCTAATAACGCCTTTCAATTAAATATAGAATACCTTTTAATGATTATTGTATTGACCGATTGGTCATATACAAGCTGAACTATTATTTTCTTGCGATTTGGTCCCAGTAACCTTTACTTACTGAGGTAAAAAGCAAGCCTTTGTCACAATACAACTCTTCAGCTATCTTTATACCAAGAATCTTTCAAAATTCACTATGTTGGGATATGTAACAAGGTCAAACAAACATACATTCCCATTTTTCATATTCGTATGGATTACACGTGTGATTTAACGAATTAAAAAATTCAGAATATTTCCATATAATAAATGTAATTGAATTTTTTATTATTGAACGCATCGATTTCATGATACGGGAATAATGATGCATAATTAAAAATGTTGCGTACATGTTTAACAGTGCATAGTAATTAAATCTATACTTATTGTAAAACAAAGTCCCCAAAACCTTTCTATCTGTATTTGATCGATTTTCTCTAAATCTACTTAACGGATGTTTGTACATTAAAGTAAGTAGTAAGTAAGTAACGGTCTGTTACTATCCCACTGCTGGGCATAGGCCTCCTCTCTCCGTTTTTGGAGAGAAGGGTTGGAGCTAAGACCTACCACGCTGCTCCCATGCGGATTGGTAGGTTACACATATCCCAAGAATTCTCTAGAGATGTGCAGGTTTCCTCACGATGTTATCCTTCACCGAAAAGCATGTGATAAATTGCAATTATCAACTAGACACATTAGTTTTACTAGAAAACTCATTGGTGCCTGCCCGGGGTTTGAACCCTAGACCTCCTCGAAAGAGGCGCACTGTGTTACCGCTGGGCTACCACAGCTTATTTGTTACATGTTTGTACATACATAAACATAATTTACAGTACCACCGGTTGACCGACCTTGCTCGGTAATTTTTTACAAAAAAAAATATAATAATAATAATTATGTAATCGGGGATCGATCCTATGTATTTACTGAAATTGTAGTACAGAAGTTCTACATCGCCGTGTGGTATCCGGCTGAATAGAATAGTACCACCCTCATTTCTTACCGAGGTGTCGTAAAAGGCGACTAAGGTAAGTCGACCCGCCGTGTGGTATCCGGCTGAGTAGAATAGACCAACCTCATTTCTTACCGAGGTGTCGTAAAAGGCGACTAAGGTAAGTTGACCCACCGTGTGGTATCCGGTTGAGTAAAATAGACCACCCTCTTTCTTACCGAGGAGTCGTAAAATACGAGTAAGGTAAGTTGACGTCAGGCAAGCGGCCGGTCGTAAAAACGTAGCCAAATCATGTGACAGCATGTTTATAACATGTTGTGCCGACCCCACTTACGAGTGGGATAAGGGCAGGAGGAGATTGTAGTACAGAAGTTCTACAGGCGTCTGTACCCGTCTGTTTATGTTTATTTCTCTATCTCTTATGGTATCCGTTGGACTAATAACTATGACATTTGGCACAATCAAAGTTTATACACTGAGACAACATACTTATTACAAAACAAAGTCGCTAAAATCTGTCTATATGTGATCGATTTTTTCAAAATCTACTGAATGGATTTTTCTACGGTTTTTGTTTAGTGCATTTCTTGGAGAAGGTCTACCTTAATAGTGCATTATAGTTAAATTCCCGTGGGATTTAGGCAAAAAAACATACACTATGTTCACCCAAGCGAAGCTACGGGAATAAAATAGAGTAGAGTAAAGTAGATAGGGTAGATAATAAAATGACAAAAAGAAGTAAATACACATATTTCATTACTGAGGGTACTTTTTTAAGCTTTATTTATTACGTCAACAATTTACAAACACTTTTGTTCAATAAGCATTATAAAACAAGGTTCGTATGTAAGTCCATTACATATATATAAATCACAAACAATTTCAAGACTCAATTAAAAAAAAATGTAGTGACCAGACATACTAAGAAAACAAGAAATTTTAAGAAAATAAGATAATTAACCAAAATCTTAAGAAAAAAATTAAAATAACTGTCGTCGCCAATGACTTCCGCTTTGTATTTAATAACAACACAGTCATGAAACAAGAGTATCGCGCACTTTTTAATTGAAATGGTGGCAACACTGTGCCGTTGTTGTTTCTGGTGGAGTCTTTCTATTGATAAAACGTTTCAGTGACATTCAGTCTTTTTTCGTTATTCAAGAGAAGTGTTTCTCGTAGCGGGAATACTGGTATTATATTCTTTCGTGTTATTGTAGAAATTGTACGCTAACATAACTAATAAGCTATAAGAAATTAAATGAACAGTTTTTACTTTAAATTAATTTAAAATCGCAAGTATCACGACTATTTAATAATATTTTTCCGCTTTTCGATGGTGATATGATATCCGGATACAGGTTTTAGCATGACGTCGATCTTTACTTCCATTTTCTTATGGTCGCCATATATCTTATAGTGTCGACAAACGTGCGCTAAAGTTGTCTTCATTGACATATAAGCGTACGATTTTCCTGAAAAGAGAAAGAGATATTTTAAGAAATAGAAAAAAAACTAAAAATTATGTTTTAGAACTAAAAAGTGACAAAATAATAGATTTAAAATAATAGACAATTTACCAATTTGGCTTTTACAAGCACTTTTGAATCAATGGAATGACTTATCAAAGTCATACCATCAACCCTTCATTACACGTCGCCCTAAGCCGTGGTCCGGCCTCACAGAAGGCACCCTTAGGACAACGTTCCCCGACGCTAGTAGAGTTTCTGCGTTGTACTCGCATTTTGCAACCTCGACAATTCAAATTCAAATTCAAAATTTTATTTATTCAAATAAACTTGTAAACAAGTGCTTTTGAATCATCAACTCTACTGCTGGTTTGGATAGCTGTTCCTACCGAGAACAACCAGTAAAAAAAAAGGCGGTCACTCTTTTGCCAAAATAATTATTTAAACAAAATTATTCAATATGTTAATTTGATAATTACAATTTATCACACTCTTTTCGGTGAAGGAAAACATCGTGAGGAAACCTGCATATCTCTAGAGAATTCTGGAGATATGTGTAACCTACCAATCCGCATTGGAGCAGCGTGGTAGGTCTTAGTTCCAATCCTTCTTTCAAAAAGAGCGGGAAGAGGCCTATTCCCATCAGTGGGAGAGTAACAGGCCGCTACTTACTTATTCAATATGTAAAAAAATCTTACAATCGTGTAAAGTTCATAATCAATTATATCAAAATATTATAATTAATACATTTGTACTAGTAGGATTAATATTTTCTATAGAGTTATTGTACAAGAAAAGAAAGCCTATAATGTGTCCATCTATAAAAAAAGAAAGCGAAGCGAACCTATCTGTCTCCCTTTTTTATTTGTGGTTGGACGAAGATAATTATCCCACTCTATGTATAATAGCTCTATGCCAATATTACTTTACCTATACAAATTCTCCTTCCCATACTAAATCCGGCGAAGGCATTTGGATTTTCGGGTAATGTAGCGGGATCTAACCATCGCTCCGGCTTGAATTCATCTGCATCCGGACCCCACATGGGATGTCTATGGGTACCATACACGAACATAAAACAGGTTCGACCTTTCGAGAGCGTGCAGTTACCTGGAACAAACAAATGTTACAGGGAATTTCTAGACCAGTCTACAGAAAGCTTGTGTAAGAAAGTAAAGATTATTTGGATGATAAAAATGTCTGGACTTGAAAATTCTTTCAGCTTCATACAGGACTGCGGTTTAATAATGTAAACAACATTCTGAACCAGTTGCAGCTTCATTAATCATATTGATCTTTGACGATTCAAAAGTGCTTGAAAGAGCTTATTTGAATATAGATAATTAAAAAATAACCTCTATTTTAATAGATTATTTTGATTTGATATGAATATGTAAGAAAAACTAGCAGAACTATTCATATAAATTGCCCAAATTCGATGGACAAATTTCAAATTCAGGATATTTTTTCTTCCACATATGTTTATAATATATAAAGCGCATTGCAATTAATAAATTTAAAATGTGTATTAAGTACATTTGTTTTTTTAATTAGAATCCATAGACTTTAGTAGCCTACTGCTTCCTCTCCAGGCTTAAAGGCAATTTAGGCAACCAAAATACTCGGTAATATATTTATGTACTCAATAGTCAAATTTCAATTGAAAATTGAAAAAAGATTCAAATTGTAATCGACATTTTTATAAAAGTTCTTTTACTTTGAAGATTTTGAAACATAAATAACTAATTCTTCACTTATGAAGTCGCAATTAAACGACGATACAAACTTGGTATTGGTATTGGACTAATTGTTACCTGCTCGGTAACAATTAGTTCTTTTATCAATACTTATGTACCTAACTAATATTTACTTTATCACGCGCTTTTCAATGAAGAAAACATCGTGTAAAAACCTGCATATCTCTGGAGAATTCCTGGGATATACGTAACTTACCAATCCGTATTGCAGGAGTTAATTGGCCCTTTTCCCCAAAAAATGGAAAGAATGGGCCTATGTCCAGTAGGATAGTAACAGTATTTTATTTCATTCTTTTATAAGTTGTCATGTATTCTCCTAGTATCAATATGGAAGGTGCACCTAAGCCCCGCATTCAGCCAAATCGTTTTAGATGGATTCCTTGAAGTGTTTAATGGACAATCGTCTACTGGTAAAGGATTTGAAGATTGAAATTGGTAAATTTAAGGTCCAACCCTTCACTCTCAAAAAGAAAACGGAGGACCAAGCAAGTGGGATTATAACAGGTCATAATCTTCGTTATAATCTACTTACGTAGAAAAAGTAATAATAAAATTATTTTGCTATAATCCGCGAAGAAGTAAAATAGAAAATATATATAATGCTAAATGTAAGTGGACAATCGGTTATCATACCTGATACATGCAGGATTCGTAAAAACACATGCACAAACCTCCACCACCGCCACCACAATACACAAGCACTATATACGTTCACTATCACAAACTCAACAATCGTTTCGCCCCGCAACCGAAGCATCATCAGGAGATAGACTCCACGACCAAAATCGCAAAGCGAAGCAATACCCAAATAAGTTTAGTTATATACTAATCGGTTCAACCCCACCCTTTATTTTATTTTGCCTGCGAACAAGTGTAACAAGCTTGAACTAGAAACATTTATCTGCTCGTTAATGAGGGTGCCATTGTTATGTTTAATAATCTCAAGGTTTTCCAATAGGCTCAGCTTAAGTCCTTTATTGGAACACGTGTGCAATACTACGAAACTATGGTCATTAGGAACTTTATGACCGCTTTCTATCAGATGTTTGGCGAAATGTGAATTTTGTGGTTTATTATTCCTGAAAGCTACTTACGTAGCTTGATGTCTCTGTCCAGACGTCTAGCAGTAACAGGCACGATGGGATATATACGCATAGTTTCCTTCAAAACAGCTTCAAGATAAACCAAATGAGAAAGATCAAGCTTTGTGACGTCTCTATCGTCATCACCGAAAACGTCATGTAACCTAGAATATATTAACAAAATTGTATTAATACCCATCGCCGTGATTCGCGTCAATCAAGTCAAAGCCAAAGGGAGCCACGACAAATTAGCGCCATAATTGTAAGTTAATGCCACGCCTGTGATACTCCTGTGTAGTCCGAATGAGACGGATGCCATCATCATCAACATCCTCCTTTTGCTCTTATGGCCGCCTGCCTGAAGTCAACTTACCTCAGTCGTATTTTACGCTACCTCGATAAGACAGAGCGTGGTCTATTCTACTGAACCGGATAGCACACGGTGGGTCAACTTACCTTAGTCACCTTTTACGACACCTCGGTAAGAAATGAGGTTGGTCTATTCTACTCAGCCGGATACCAAACTCCGTACCGCCATACTGTCCCTAAAAGAGTGAATGCTTTAATATAAGCCCTAGTCAACCACATGCATAGCCAAAAAAAAAGAAAAAGAGCTGGTGATATCGAAGACTTGATCCCAGATATTTTGACTTCTCTAGTCCGCCCGTTTCCCACTGAGCTATTACAACATTACATATGACAGTTAAAATATTACTTATTTCTAATCTACATTTTTGCATTTATTCAGTCCCCGAAAACAGGGATAAAACGTCATTTTTTTGTTAATGAAACCTAGATCGATTTGTCGCTCCAAAAACAGCCTGCATACTAAGTTAAATGAAAATCGTTGGAGGCGTTTCCGAAATTCCGAAGATCTATACAAGATTAACTAATTTAAATGTTAAAGATATATAATAGAAATATTAATTTACTTAAATTATTTACTTATTTTAGTAGAATATAGAAATAGTTTTAGATAATTGTTATACATATCGTATTTTATATTCAATACAAGCGGATGCTTGTCACTGTCGTCCAGAAACGGTAGGATGTCACTGAAAATCAGGCTTAGTCTTAGCAAAAGCTGAGTGGCATTCCATGAATGAATTATAGGGGTGGGACACAAATCTTTATAATTATCTTTCTTTAAATTTTTTATTTTATTATTGTTACTACTTTTATTGTTATATTATATCTTGAGATTAAATTGTTTATGTGCTTGAAAGTGTTGTATGTCAATAAATGCTATTTGATTTGAAATACTTTACTCTTGAAAAATTTTCTCCTGCACTTCTGGGTATGATCCGATCATTAACATTGTATACATAAGGACACTAGCTGAGGTGTCATGGCCACCAACGATCATGGTGTCAACGTGTTCTCTAATCTCGAGATCATTGAGAACGCCTTTCTCAACTGCTAGTTCTAGAAGGAGGTCCATAAATGGCTTGAATTTTGGTCCTGCAACAAAAACCATGGAGCATTGTATGTTTATTTATTTACTTTTGGCCTACCAACAAAATTCTCTTTACTGTACTAAGTTTCAAAATCTCTATACTGTACTCTGTTACAAAATTTCTTTTTTACAATAAGAGCCTGTTGAAAGAATAGCGTTTGTCCCACGAATAAGCGATGGTTTATATATAAAAGTCTTTCATATCATATCACTGAACATATTTTCAGACTATAGAATTCAGGAAAAAAAGAATTTATTTCCTTAAACTTACCTTTTGTATTTTCTACCATTTGATTGGAATTACGATGTTTTATATAATCTGCTTTTCTCTTCTTTAGGACCTGTAAAGTTTTACTCAAATCAAACCTAAATAATCTTTATTCAGGTAAGGTTTCGAATCTTCAAGGATCAATTAGATTTAATTAAGCTACAACTGGTTCGAAATGTTGCTCTTATCGAGAAGAACCAGCAAGGTACTTGAGTAATACTTGATTTAATTGTTTAAAAACTGATGTTTATACTATTTAGAGAATTGGATCGCTACAAGATTTTGCCGCATTGTGGTATGGGGCTGAGTAGAAACGACCACTCTCATTTCTTACCAAGGTGTCGTAAAAGGTGACTAACGTAAGTTGATCCACCGTGTGGTATCCGGCTAAGAAGAATGGACCATCCTCATTTCTTACCGAGGTGTCGTAAAAGGCGACTAAGGTAAGTTGACGTCAGAAAGCGGCTGGTTATAAAATACCTAGTCAAATCATTTAACAACATGGTTGATACATTTTGTGCCGACCCCACCTAGAGTAGAATAAGGGAAGGACAATCATAAAGATTTAATATATCGGCTTTCTTCACCGTGAATTCGTATTCAATATATAAATGACTAGTGGCCCGCTCCGGCTTCGCACGGGTATAAAATATATAGACTATGTCACCCAGTGAAAAAAATGATTAAAATCTATCCAGTAGTTTTGTTTACATTACTACCCGTGGCCCGCACGCGTTAAATTTGGAGTAAAACAATTCTTCTTTCCCTATACCATGAAGATTCCCTGTCTTTTATATCTTTGGAATATCTAAATTCAAAAAATATACTTAACCAAAGACAAAATTACGTTTTGCTGTCATTTATATTTTGTTATTCCACGGTCATTTGCGTTTTGTTATTCAATGTCATAGTCGTTCTTGTTATACCACGTTTTATAGTGACTTGACGGGATAAAATAAATGCGGTCGAACGGGATAAAAAGCATGCTATGTCCGTTTTCTGGTTCTAAGCAACCTCTACACCAATTTTCGGCCGAATTGGTTTATCCGTTCTTGAGTTATAAATAGTGTAACTAAGACCAACTTTCTTTTATATATATAGATTATTTAGATTATTTAGAAGATAAGAATGTGTGGATATAGCTCTCTTTGAACCTGTACAAGACAGTAACGACTTAATGTAAATAATATTAAGAATTATATTTTTTAAAAGAGCAACCGCCGAGTTTCTTGCTGGCTCTTCTCGGTAGGAACAGCTTTCCGAACCAGCAGTAGAGTTGACGATTCAAAAGCACTTGTTTACTAGTTTATTCGAATAAAGAATATTTTGAATTTGAATTTTAATGAAAAAAAATATTCTATACTAATATTATAAAGAGGAATTTTTTTTATGTATGTTTGTAATGTTTATGCATGTATATGCACACAAAAACTACTGGACCGATTTCAAAAATACTTTCACCATTGGAAAGCTGCATCTTTACTGATCAACATCCTAAAAATCCTAAAAATCCATCATCGCGTGCGCTATGAAAATTATTGATGATACAACAAAAAATGTTCTACAGTATTATAGAACGTATCAATATCTACAAAAAAGTCCACGATATCATATATCCAACTACTATAGTTATACCAAAATAACTACTTTAGTGGACTTTCCACTGCCATGATATCGGTATGTACGCAGGTGAAACCGCGGGATATTACTAGTTTATTACAAAATATTAAACAAACATAGTACTAAGATTACTTCTGCTACGAGTGTCTAAATATTAGCTAGTAAACAATAAATGCCATGAAGGTAGTTGGAATGGCGACCCCGCACCGGAAAACGCAGTGTCGGTAGACCCCCCACGAGATGGACTGATGACCTTAAAAAGGTCGTGGGGAGCCGCTGGGTCCAAGCGCCACAAGATCGTGTGGTATGGAGATCCCATGAAGAGACCTATGTCCTGCAGTGGACGTCCATCGGTTGACAAAGAAGAAGAAGAAGAAACAATAAATTAATTAGTACAGTACATACGGTGTTGGACATGTTATGCAAGATTTTCAGACATTCATCTTGCCTGCGTCGCGTCGGGGACCAGCTGTATATAAAATGGTTGTGCAACCAGAACCTCTGGAACCTGTATACTAGGATGTTGAACATCTCCTCAGCAGCGTGCACGTATTCACTGTTTAGTACACTTTTATCCGTGAAGTCTACACCCAGGGCAGTTACTAGAAGGTAGGAATTTATAATGTATCACAGACAGAAAAGGCGGTTAATGTTAGTTTTATTGAAATAATTATAAACAACTTAAATTACAAACAAAACAAAATCACAACAAAAATGCTATGAAATGTCAAGGGTATTTTATATCCTTGTGGTTAAAATTAAAATGATACATACAGCATATAGTTTCCAAAGCATTGTGGCGAGTGTAAACCCAATGGTTGAAAGGCCCTTTACCAACTTCAGCCTCCAGATCCTTGACAAGACGACGAGATTGTCCGTTAAACACGTCAAGAAATCCATCTAAAACTACTTGAGTGAATGCTGGATTTAGGAGCTTTCGGTGGACCTTCCATATTGATACTAGATAAAATAGCACACGACTGTTTAGATGAATGAAGTTAAGTAACGGCCTGTTAATATACCATTGTGGGGCCTTCTCTCTTCATTATTCGGGGAGAAGGCTTAAAACTCTGCTCCAATGCGGATTGGTAGGTTACAGCTATCCCCAGAATCTCTAGAGATATTCTCGCGATGTTTTTCTTCACCGAATAGCATGTGAAAAATTGCAATATCAATTAGACACATAAGTTTTAACAGAAAAAGGTATTGGTATCGGTCCATGTTTGAAACCGTATCCTCGAAGATTTGAATGATCTCATCGCTGGGCAGTTTTAGAAGAAGAATGTAGCAAACGAAATTTAAAAAAATAATTTATTCACCGTCTCCAGTCACTAATCCTTCACCAAGCCAGGGTTTTGCAAATTCATAGAAATTATCTTTTTGTAAACACGTGTTAGCGATGGTCAAGTAATCATCTGGGTCTGTTACAACTGAAAGTAGCAAGGTTTGTTTTAGTATTTGTTCGTTTTGATATTCTGAGTAAGATAGAAGAAGAAAAACGAAGGACAAAATGGGATAGAATCGTAGAAAAAGCGAAAGATCGTGATAGAACAAGACAGAATAAGTAGAATAGGACAGACTTGAACAAAACAAATATATTGGGACAGAGTCGCAACAAAATGAAGAGAAGCGGATGGAAAGAGACAGAATTGGTAAAGTGGGAAAGAATGGAACAGAAAAGATGTATTAGGCAGAATTTGAATTAATGGGATAGAAAACGATAAAATAAGACAATATAGAACAGAAATAGAGAGACAGGGAGGATGAAAGAGAATGGTAAAGAATGGGATAAATAAGAATGTATATATCAAAAAGTTTAAAAGATATTGTTTGATTGTATTGATTGTATAAATTTAAAGGTAATGCAGGTGGGCAAGAGTACAAATAACTGTTTCTATTTAAACTCTTGTTAACTTGCATGTTAACTTAATAAGTTTTAATTGCCATTGAAAAAAATGTGTTTTATTAGACATAAAATATAGATAAATAATGCGAATATCACACCTTCATATAAACCCTGCGTGGTTTTCGAAAGGTGTGTTTATATATGTTTATATTATCTCTTATTATATTGGATACTAAATTAAAAAAAAAGTAAAGAATGTGTATGTCTAATTATTCAGTTTAACTAAATCACATAAACAATTAAACTGCAATAGTAGTGTTCAGGCAATTTTTTTCACTGGGGGTAATCGGGACTTGTTGCACTTGAGACGGTGAGGGTAGGTGACTAATTAATGTCACACACAAGAAAAAACATTGGTCGGTCGCGCAACACGGTGCACGGTGCTCTGAGTGAATTATAATAAATATCGGTGTTCGGTGGATGATCGTGTAAATATATACAAAATATAAAGGATAATTCGGTGTTTGTGTGTATAAACTAGATTAAAGAACAATCAAATTGGTGATTCCATGAATATAAGTGGATTTAGTTATATAGTGGTTATACTCTCGGCGTAGCGGCGTGGACGCCATAACCTACGAAGAAGTCTCCAGGTTAAAGGTCAGTATCCTTGATTATTCACCATATATTGTCCTCGGTCCAATAGCAGCTGATATAACTCCTCCAGCTTTCAGACTATCGATTGAAAGTTCTTTTACTGAATTCCATAATTCTGGAACAATAATTGTAACTACAAAAGTGATTAATATACTCTTACAATGGCAAGAGTTCAATAGATTATTTTTAAAGTATTAAGGTTTTTTATTCACGGTGTGTTAAGGTCAGTGAAGTCTGTAAATTAAAGAAGTAGGTTCTATATCACGATACAGAAGGATCTTATAAAAACTAGATTTACATGTATATTTGACTGTTGTCGTGTGATAGGTTGATAATAGATGGCACTTTTCAATGTCATCTTATTCCTGTAGAATTTACAGAATTTCTAGCCTATACGTTATACCGGTGTATAAGGAATAATTGTGCCAAATATATATTGGTTCAGCGGATTCGCTGTGAAAGAGTAACAAACATACATCCATACTCACAAACTTTCGCATTTATATACTATTACTAGTGGCATGCCCCTGCTTCTCACGGGCTATATAAAATATATAGTTTGTCACTCAGTGAAAAAATTATTAAAATCGATCGAGTAGTTTTGATTTATTCATTACTACCCGTGGCCCGCACGCGTTAAATTTGGAGAAAAACAATTCCCCTCTCCCTATACCATGAAGATTTCCTGCTATATCTAATATCTAAATTCATATACTACATATTTATTTTTACATTTTTCCCTATGTATTTTTTTAAAATTAATTACAGAATGTCTTTATATACAACATTCATAGCTCTCTTATCATTATTAGACAATACAAACATGTTTTCTTTAGAGGTTACTCTTGAAAGAGCGATAGTTGCGCGTCCGATCGCTGCTAAATTCCAAGTCCTCTAGGGCGAAGCGGGGCTCCCTCGCGAGATTTTAAATCTGTGATATCTTCGAAAATGTTCATTTAAATTACATGCTGTAAAAGGCCATATTGATCTATATTAAATCAACAAAGTTTTTAAGGTATTTAATTGGATAAGTATTAATGCTGTATTGTATAAAAATTGCTTCAAAAATAAGGAATTATTTTTCGTAAAAAGTAAATGATAAAAAATGCTATTGTGGGTTATTCATAAGAGATAGACATATACTATCGCGGACTTTTCTGTAGACCTTTTCAAGGTGTACATATACTTAGTACATCATTTCGATAAATCTCGTAGGGTTTAGCCTGCGTTTGCAATGTAAGCGGAAAAAAATGTAATTATTTACAGAAACCTCAAAAATTACAGTATTTCTCTACTCCGTATTGAACGTTATTATACGTACAAACCTTCCACTGGAATCTCTCTATCTATTAAAAAAAACCGCATCAAAATCTGTTGCGTGGTTTTAAAGAAATAAGCATACATAGGGATATATGGACAAACAAAGAATGTGACTTTGTTTTATACTATGTAGTGATTAGGATTAATAGTTTGGTAGAAATTCAAGAAAACTCTCTTACTTAGACAGAACAACGTCTGTCGAACGAACGTCTTTCAGAACACGAAACTGCAACTTTTATTTTTTTTACTGCTTTTCCTGTTGCTCCTTTCCTATTCACCTTAGCGTGATGTTATATAGCTTATAGCCTTTCTTTATAAATGGATTATCTTACACTCAAAGACATTTATCAAATCGGTCTAGTAGTTCCTGAGAATTTTGTTGAGAGAAAACAAACAAACAAACAAACAAACTCTTCAGCTTTATGTTTTAATATAGATATATATTATTTTAATGTATATTTAAACTTACGTATACTGTTTCCGATTAGTAAATGTGCATGTCCAATTAGGGGTAACCTGCCAGGTATGGCTGGTGGCTCGTTTTTGTTGGTATTCCTTCTGGACCACGCCCATATCAAGCACGATATAATTATAAGCGCAATCGTCAGCATTCTCTATAATATTAAAACTACGATAAATAATATATTTATTTTAATTCATAATATAATTATATTATTTATCGTAAGTATAATTTTAGGTATTAATATGAAATAAATAAAATTTTGAATATAACTGAACTGTAATAATTGTAATAAATGTACTGTACAAATAATAAAATAATAAATTAAACGTATTTTTTTTAAATAAATTAAAAAGAAATTGATTTGATTGTAAATTTTCTCAAAAAAAATTAACTTCAACCGTTTATTCGGTTACATTCAATATCTTGCAAAGAAATTTAAAATATTTAAAATAGTCACAAAACCAACCTGGATTCTTTACTTATATATTTGTATAAAAAAACTTTATATACACTGTTTGTAGTTTCAATATATTTTTTAGGTTTAATCCTTTTGCGATCAAATAGTGTAACAAAATAAATTAATTGCTGAGTGTATTGAGCCGTACAAGTTTATACGGCATTACTCGATTAGACATAAGGCATATTCATATTGACTGGCATTAATTCAAGAAAGAAAAATATCTTTAATATTCAAATGAGTTAATTTTGTATGAATATATATGTAGACTCATCAGTATGTTGGGCATTATACTTAGACATTGGTGGGCGTAATAAGGGTATCGTGCATATGGAAAAGTACAACGCTTATCTTCAACTTTATATTCTTCTTAACAATTTTCACAACTGCGCCATGACAAGCATCTGTCTTCATCTTTCACATGCGCCGTCTGCATTCTGTCACCGCTGCGCCTTCTATTTTCAATGTATTTTCTTCAATGATGGAAAGTTGGTTGCCAGAATGCGACATATATATATTTTCGGAATCTCGGAAACGGCTCCAACGATTTTCCTGAAATTCAGCATGTAGGGGGCTTGGGGGGAGAAAAATCGATCTAGATAAGTTTTATTATAAAAAAATGTCGTTTTGTCCCTGTTTTCGCGCTCTAAATTTTTTTTGAAATTTACGTTGAATACAATCACAGTTTTTCGCTATCAAACGTAAAGTCATGGTATTTCATTTGGTGAAGGGGCGGTCTAGAGAGGTGAAAAAACCTAGGATCGAGACCCAATCGCCCTGTTATTTTTTCATTTTTCTTTTCAATTTTTTTTAATTTTTTTTTTACATCATTTTAAAAATTACCGAGCAAGGTTCGATCACCCAGGTACTCTAATATTTAAATGAGTTAATCTTTTATATGTATATGTATATTTTCTGAATTTCGGAAATGGCTCCAACGATTTTCATGAAATTTAGTATGTAGAGGGTTTCGGGGACGAAAATTCGATCTAGCTAGGCTTCATTAAAAAAAGTCTTTTATCACTGCAAAAATGCTTAAATGTTGAATAAAATGTAGGGGAACAGACACTCAGAGTGGGATAAGGGCAGGAGAATGCTAATAATAAATACAATCAAATGTGAATAGTCCTTTTGCTATATTTTTGCGTCATAACGTACAAATGTTCTTCACATGAAGCAATCAAATCGAACATTTCAGTGTTGTCATATCCGTTACTTCTTTTAATTCTACACAAATGGACATACAAATCAAGGACGAATTTGTAAATATTCAATTTCATTACTTCGTAATAATGAAGTCAATTTATACATCGGTATAGTACAGGTGTCGGTAACCTGCGGTTCTTAGAATGTACACTCCGGAATATTTAACGCAAATATTCTAATAATATCCTTAAATTAAAAATTAATTATAACGGACGGAAAAAGAGAGGGTAAGTTGTAGCATAGACGTATGAAGATAGGTGTGGCGAGGTGTGGTGATGGGCGCAGAGGTGCGGTGAGGTATGTAGAGGAGAGGTGCGGTGAGGAGAGGTGCGGAGAGGAGAATAGAGGCGCGATTAGACGTAGTCATAATTTGTGCGTGGAGTTGACAAGTTGTTAAAGAAAATCGTTTCCTATTTATTGAATAAATATGAAGGAAAAATAACATTGTAATATAATTATACGCATTATATAAAAAAAAATATTTATAAACCATTCTTTATTGATAAACTAGTAATATCTCGCGGTTTGACCCACGTAATTTTTTTTTACACTTTATTAAATTTTTATAACGAATACCTATTTTTTTATGCAACATTTTTATATATATATTTATATATATATATATAGATTTACTCATTTAAATATTAAAAATTAAATAGCGACCCAATGTACAAAAATAGTTTTAAATGCACAATGCATGAAATCAATCTACTTAAGTAATGTAAAATGTTTAACCACGCGTAAAGTAAATCAAATGAATTACACGTAATATGTTTGTACATATGTACATAACAAAACTTTTCCTGAATCGAAATTTTGAACAACTCCTTCCCTTATCCCACTCTAAGTGGGGTCGGCATATTATGTTTGAAACATGTTGTTACATGTTTTGGCTAGTTATATTACGACCGATGTAGTTGATGTCAACTTATTTCAGTCACCTTTTCCGACACCTCGGTAAGAAATAAGGGTTGTCTTAAAAGCTCTGCTGGATGAGGTATGAGGATGAGGAGATGAGGGTAGTCTAACAAACTCAACCAGATACCACACGGTGAATCAACTTACGTTAGTCGCCTTTTACGAAACCTCGGTAAGAAATAAGGGTGGTTGAAGCTCAAGGAAATACAACAAACACGGCGGGACATTAAAATGTAAATATATTTAGTTATTGAAACAACAGATGATGTTATTATTTTTTTATTGTTATAAACAAAAAATAGTCCTTACTAACCTGACAAAGCATATCTGAATAATGTTATATTGTGTATTTTTGAATCGAATAAATAGGAACAATATTTTACGCCGTGTGGTATCCTCATTTCTTACCCAGATATCGTAAAAGGCAACTAAGGTAAGTTGACCCACCGTGTGGTAACCGGTTGAGTAGATTAGATCACCCTCTGTCTTATCGAGGTGTCGTAAAATACGACTAAGGTAAGTCGACGTCAGGCAGGCGGCCGGCCGTAAAACGCAGCCAAATCATGAAACAGCATGTTTATAACATGATGTGCAGACCCCACTTAGAGTGGGATAAGGGCAGGAGGATAAGGAACAATATTTAAACTTGAACAAAATGTTCTAGAACATTACATTTATATTTTTTACATTATCATATAGAATCGGTTTTTCGCGTCCCTTAAAACTAACTTAAATAAACTTAAACTCTTTAAAACTTTTAAGAGGCTAAACTTTTCTTCTTTTCGATAGTGATATGGTACCCCGATACTGGCTTCATCAGAATATCAACCTTAATTTCCATCTTTTTATGGTCGCCAGATATCTTGTAGTTACGACATATGTAGGCTAAAGTTGTCTTCATTGACATGTACGCGTAGGATTTTCCTGAAAGTAAAAAAGGTATTGTTTTACACTGTATTAGTTTCACTGTATGTTTATCTTTAATATTTAAATGAGTTAATCTTGAATATATAAATATGTTTTCCGAAAAAAAGATGGATGGATTGTGTGAAAAATGATATGCATGTTAAAGGAGTGCCACCAGAGTTGACGAATGATAGAATAGAATGGATGAAGAAGACATATTGTGCCGACCCCACTTAGAGTAGGATTAGGGTAAGAGAATGATGATATACATATATTTTTCTGAATTTTGGAAACGGCTCCAAAGATTTCATGAAGTTCACCATGTTTGGCAAACAATCTAGCTAGGTTTTATTTTATCCTTGTTTTCGGGCACTGAAAAAACTGCTATAATTTTATAAAAAAGCAATGGATAATTGCGTTGTTTAATTGCAAAGTTATGATAGCTCAATTGGGTAACAGGCGGTCTAGAATTCAGGATACTAGGATCGATCCTCGGAACCAATCTTTTTTTATATATTTCGTTGCTCTTATTTTAATTTAATTAAAAACATTACCGATCAAGGCTCGGTCACCCAGATACTGTGTAAGTAACCAACTCCTTTGAACTCAATTGTGACCCACTTTGAACAGACAGATATAATTTAAACTCTGTACACTTATCAAGAACCGCTGTCCATACAATAATCTGACTACTTTATCAAGTTAGCTTAGATTCGAGTCCCCTTAATAATCCCAGTGTAAGTCTATAACTCTACAGTATAGAAAATAATTCTAGCACATCTAAAAAGTTAATTGATAATTTAAAATTATGAGAAGCCAAGATCTCGTCATGATTTTTGTGTAGACAAAATATATTCTCCCTTTAAAACAAAATGCGATGAGTAAAAACAACACAAGTTTCGGTATACCTATGCAAGTCCTTTTGCCCATCCCAAATCCTGCGTACGCATTTGGGTTTTCAGGCAATGTACTGGGATTTAACCATCGTTCTGGCTTAAACTCCTCTGCATCCGGACCCCACATGGGATGTCTATGGACTCCATAAACGAGCATGAAACAGGTCCGACCTTTGGATAGAGTGCAGTTACCTAGACAAAAAAAATTTGTTTGTATTAATACTTTCACAATGACAGGATTACTTGTAGAAGAAAGCAAAGAACTGCTTGGGATGAAGGTAAAGGTAAAGGAAATTGCCTGGGATAGAAGTGTAAATTATAAATTCAATACGTATAAAGGAAGGTTTTGGCTGGCTATGGCCATGATTTGTCCTTTCCCTTCGTGGTTCATGTCATCCTGGACAGGGAGAAATCCACGGCAGCGATGGCCTGCTTTTGCAGGCGGTGCACCAATCAGTTAAATCAAATTCTTGGAATCAATCCACTGCCAGTGAGTGGTGCACATAGGTTTCACCGAAGACTGTCGCATGCCAACCTAACGGGACTTTTCGAACTTCCGAACGGCGGCTCAGTTGAGTAGGTCCTGAAGCGGCCAATGCATCTGGTTTTCTAGATTCATCAATTAACTGAGAGGTAACTGCTTACTGGCGCTCTCTGGAATACAGAACTGCTGCAGGCGGGAATGGGGTAAACGTGCAAGAGGTAAAAACGTCGTACTGTATTTTCATGAACTTATATAACATGAATGTAGGTGAATTTCGCCTAAAGGTTCTAAATAAGTGCTGCGGTGACTCCTTCCCTTAAACGTGCATATAAAAAGCATGCGAGTGTTAAAGAGATATGGCAGGAATTAAATTACAATATATCAGTTCGTAATATAAGGTAAGCATCAGTGGTAACATTTAGGAAACAATAATACAAAGAACTTACGAAGCTTTACATCTGTATCCAAAACTCGGGCAGTAACTGGTGCTATAGGATATACGCGAATAGATTCCTTTAAAACAGCCTCGAGATAGATTAACTGTGACAGATCATATTTTGTAACTTCCCTATCATCATCATCACCAAAAACTGCATATAACCTTAAAATAAGTGCTTTTTTAATTGTAATCACAGCGCAGTAATATCAGATATATTGTTATAATTATTTAATATTTCATAAAATCGGTCTTTATAATTTACTAGAAATTGCCAGCGGCTTCATTGTAATCCACTATAAAGTTGGCTTACTCTTGAAAGATTTTCTCCTGAACTTCAGGATAGGATCCAATTAACAACATTGTGTACGTAAGAACACTAGCTGTAGTATCGTGGCCAGTAGCGATTATAGTATCGACGTGTTCTCTAATCTCACGGTCATTGAAGACACCTTTTTCAACTGCAAGTTCTAAGATAAGGTCCATAAATGGCTTCAATTTTAAACCTGAAATCAGAAATGTTAAATAATCCATTATAACCCGAATGGCTAATAATTTACAGTAATAAATAAATAATTTACTAGATGTGTGGACCAAAATTCATGCTTTTTAACTTACCTTTTGTCCTTCCTTCGACTTCAGAAATATTTCCATTTAAATAATCTGCTTTTCTTCGTTGTAAAACCTGCAAAATTTCGAGAAATGTGCAAACAAAAATAAGTTTTGTATATATATCTACTTGTTTTTTTTTATTAGTTCTTAGTTTCTGCTGTCCTTTATTTACATTTGGCTCTTATACGAAAATTTAAAATAGACCATTTTTTTGAATTGTTTTTTGACGTGTAAGTAAATCGATTTTACAATCTCAACTATTTAAATCAAGCTAGATTTAAATTTGATATTAAATTTATAATAAACATATTTCAATTTTTTTTTATATGTAATTATTGCAATAACTATTATTATCATGTACAAATTGCATCCGTTAAAACTAAATTGAGTATTTTAACGATACTTACGGAATCTGACATATTTTGCAAAATTTTCACACATTCATCTTGCTTTCTTTTTAATGGAATCCAGCTGAATATTAAAGGATTGTGCAACCAGAACCTCTGGAATCTGTGCGCAAGAATTTGTAACATTTTCTCTGTTGCATACACGTATTTACTATTGAGAATATTCTTATCAGTGAAGTCAACTCCTAGAGCAGTTACTAGAAGTAGAAATTTATATTACTCTAACTATAGTAGTACTCATCATGCGATAAGTGAAGACGTTTCAAGAATATACGTTTCAAGATATTAATTAAAATAAGTTTTATTACACCTTATCTTAAAAATGAGAAACAAATCGTCTAAGCAAACAAATAAGCAATACAAAGGAGTGAAGTAAGGAAGGTCTGTGATTATTCTGGAGAATCAAAAAGTAAGGTAAAAAACCGATTAATATTATTAATGATACATACAGCATATAGTTTCCAAAGCATTATGACGAGTATAAATGGAATGGTCGAATGGTCCTTTTCCGGCTTCAACTTCAAGATCCTTCACCAGTCGACGGGACTGTTGGTTGAATGCTTCTAAAAATCCGTCTACAACGATTTGACTGAATGCGGGATTCAATAGTTTTCGGTGGACCTTCCATATTGATACTAGAAAAAAGAGCAATGCAATTAAATCTACGTTTTTTTTATGATCGTTCATCTATGAATCCAAATGGATGTCCATGGCATACATATATAAAAATAGTTCACTTTATGGGATTTAAATAAGTCACTCAGCGGGCGATGCATGTTATCTAGACTATGCTTGGGATATCTCTACGCAATCAAATCAGAAATAAGGAGATTTGTAGAAAAACCAAAGTTACCAGCATAGATCAGCGTTTCTCGATGCTGAAGTGACTATAGGTGCGGCACTTAGTACGTAAAACCGATGGGCAATGGGGGTCTAAGGTGCTGGAATGATGACCTCGCACCGGAAAACGTAGCATGGGTAGACCCCCAACGACCTCAAAAAGGTTTCCAGGAACCAGTGGATCTAAACGCCAAAAGATCATATCGTGTGAAGTAAGTAAAGTGATTTAGTGCGACACTTAAGGTGTCTTCCGTTATAGATTATTTTCATATTTCCATTCATTTTTCATTTTTATATTAGGGAAAAAATCTCCTTATGGGTACCGCTGCCGTCAGGAACAAGCAGCGGGTATGTTGGACTCGCACCGACTAAAGCAACCTTAATGCTCCACCACGCTGCTGGTGGCGAGGACAGGGTACCTTTGGGTACACATTGCCCCCATCCCCGCCAGTAGCAACTCTGAACCCCGGAGTGCGGCACCTCTGGGTCGGAGCCTTTCTAAAAGTGGCCCCTCCCTCCGCTAGACGATGCATCGAGAGCACCAGATACATTGCCCGCCTCGGGGAAGGTCCCCGAGGCGGTCAGGTAGGCGTCCGATAAACCCCTTTTTGAACGCCCTTGTTACAACGACATGTTTAGATTAGGAAGAATAACAAAGTTGACTTAAAGCAACTAAAGTTATTAAAAAAACACTCACAGTCTGCGGTCAATAAACCTTCGCCTAGCCACGGTTTTACAAATTCATAAAAATGATCCTTCTGTAGACACGTATTGGCGATCTTCAAAAAATCATCTGGATCTGTTACAACTGAAATAGATGTGAAATTGTTAGAAAAGCATATATTTGCATGATAATAATTTTCGCAAACAAGGAAATTAAAGTAAAAAATAAATAAATGTACAATATGTAATGTTAAAAAAACTATAATAAATAAAAATTTATTGTAATTATTAAAAAATGTTGAATATTAAAAATGTCACAATTTGGTTAGGAATTAGGATGACCTCATTTATTAATATTAAATTATTAAAAAAAATTGTTACTAAATTTATGAATTGAATTCGTTTTTAATTAACAATAATTGCAAGTGGGGTAATGTAATAACTTAACACTGGCGTCTATCCGACAACGGGTTTAAATATGTGTGCAAACTGTCGAATCCGTGGCAGCCTCTTTAAAAACATTTGACGATTCAAAAGTACTATTCAGGCTCTTTTTAGTGGAAAGAGCCCACTTGAATAAAGAATATTTTGAATTTGAATTTGATTTATATCAGGTAAAAAATACCATTCCACTGCATCAATGACAAAATTAAAACAAAGTAATAACAAAATAAAACTAATTTTGCGATTTTAATTTTTTACCAATTGTGCGAAGTAATCTAATAATATTACGAGTATTAATCATTGATGTATTTCTCATTATAAATTTAAATCCAAGACATATAATATTATCATCAAATATTTTCAATGGTATTTTCAAAGTCTAATATAATCTAAGTTACCGTAAATTGTCCTTGGACCTAGATCTGCAGATATGACTCCACCAGCTTTCAAACTTTCTACGGAGAGTGCTTTCACTGCGTTCCATAATGCTAAAAACAAGTACAAAAAAAAATAAAACCAAAAAACAATACAAAAGTATTATTATTTGTTATGGTTATTTCCTTTAAAATTGTTACTTCAAATGAATTTTATAAAGTAAGGCCTCCCTATAAATGATAGCAGTATTAGTTACTAATTTGTTAGCCCTTAATTAACGGTTCTTTCTTAAGGAAAATAATAAAAAATCCGATCAATTTTAGCCATGTAATTGTTTTTATTTTTAAGGCTTATGTGTTCCATCTTAGGTATATATATTTATCTTTGCTTTATTCTTTAAACAATCTCATTACCATGATTAGTATTATTGAAATGAACATCGTAATCATCATTTTTGAAAGTTCTATTTATAAGTCTTAACTTTCTTATCATCATTCATCTAGACTTATTCTATCCTAATTGAGGTCAGCACGTTTTCATCTCCTACTAGCGGCCTGCCCCTGCTTCGCACGGGTATAAAATAAATAGCCCATGTCACTCAGTGTAAATAAATGATTAAAATCGGTCGAGTAGTTTTGATTTATTCATTACTACCCGTGGCCCGCACGCGTTAAATTTCGAGAAAAACAATTTCCTTTCCCTATACCAAGAACATTTCCTGCTATCTTTGGAATATCTAAATTCATATAGTACATTTTTACTTATTTACTTTTACATTTTCCCTATGTATTTTATTTTTACAATTAATTACAGAATGTCTTTAAGCAAACTCTTGGAAGAGGGACATAGCTGCTAAAGTCGAAGTGTTATAGGGCGAAGCGCGGCGTCCTCACGGCATTTTAAATCTGTAATATCTCCAAAAATGTTCACTTAAATTACATGCTGTGAACGGCCATATTGATCTATATTAAATCAACTTTTTATTTAAGGTACTTAATTGGATAAGGATTAATGCTGTATTGTATAAAAATTGCTTGAAAAATATGGCATTATTTTTCGTAAAAAGTAAATGACAAAAAATGCTATAGTGGGTTATCCATAAGAGATAGACATATACCATCGCGGACTTTTCTGTAGACCTTTTCAAGATGTACAAATACTTACTACATTATTTTGATAAATCTCGTAGGGTTTAGCCTGCGTTTGCAATGTAAGCGGAAAAAAATGTAATTATTTACAGAAACCTCAAAAATTACAATATTTCTCTACACCGTATTGAATGTTATTATACGTACAAACCTTCCTCTGGAATCACTCTATCTATTAAAAAACCGCATCAAAATCTGTTGCGTAGTTTTAAAGTTTTATGCGTACATAGGGATATATGAACAAAGAATGCGACTTTGTTTTATAATATGTAGTGATTCTCTTGCATCATTCGTCAATTCTGGCACTAACCCGTTTATATTATACTTCACACAACCCAACCACCTATTGATTCATCCCCTAGTCACAGATCTGTTATATGTCTAGACATTTTGTGTTTATGAAAATAAACATTGACATCTTACTTACTTCTACTATCTCCTAGTAGTAAATGAGCATGACCAATTAGTGGTAATTTTCCAGGTAGGGCTGGTGGCTCGTTTTTGTTGGTATTCCTTCTTAACCACGTCCATAATATAAGCGATATAAGTATAAACGTAACCGCCAGCATTCTATTAATTTGAAGACTATGGCACACAATGTCGATGATTCAATTATTATATTTCAGCATCTGCAAATATCGACCGGTATCAACTGATTTGGTCGTATTAAAATTATAAGTTACAGTTATATACATAACCGATTACTAGATAACTGTTAATATCATCATCCTCCTACCCTTATCCCTTATTAAGTGGGGGCGTTATAAACATACTGTCACATGATTTGGCTGCGTTTTTACGACTGGCCGCCTCCCTGGCGTCAACTTACCTTAGTCGTATTACAACACCTCGGTAAGAATGAGGGTGGTCTATTCTGCTAAACCGGATCCCACACGGTGGGTCAACTTACCTTAGTGGCCTTTCACGACACTTTGGCAAGAAATAAGGTTGCTCTATTCTACTCAGCTGAATACCACACGGCGGGTCGACTTTGCTTAGTCGCCTTTTACGACACCTCGGTAACAAATGATGGTACTATTCTATTCAGCCGGATACCACACGGCGTCACTTTTATAAACACTTAACTAGTTAAATATTCTATAACTTAAACAATTCTTTAAGTTATATAATTTTTTTTCTGTATCGAGATACTTGCCATATATTTCTTATATGTAATGTTTACAACATTATAGTTTTATTACTACCTCTTTATCACACGTTATTAATTTTAATTAACTTTAAATACTGCGTTAAGATGTTACGGTTTCTCGGGCGTTACGCATGCAATAAATCTTAGACTAATTTCTTAAAATATAAAACACTAGTAATATCTCGCGGTTTCACCCGCGTACGTACCGATCTCATGGCATTTAAAAGTCTATTAAGGCGGACTATTGATTTATTTTTGTTAAATATATCATCAATAGTTTCCGCAGCGCATGCGATGACAGATTTTCATGACTAATTTTTTACACCTTATTAACTTTTTATTACGGATGCCTTTTTTGTTTAATGTTATATAGCCTAAAGATGCAGCTTTCCATTGGTGAAAGAATTATTGAAATCGGTCCAGTAGTTTTTTTGTGAGAACATTAAGAACATACATACAAATATTTTCTTTTTATAATAATAATATAGATAATCCAAAATATTATATCCATAACGTACCGTTTTCTAAATATATCTTAATCTGTAAGTTTTTTAATGTTTTTACAATGTGTTCTTATTACGAGAATTTGAATGGTGTACATTAAAAAAGTTTAAGCATTATGAACGAGGCTTAAAATCATTTGTGAAAAACAAAGTCCATGTTAAAATTTATTTTAAAAAACCTTACAATATATTAATGAATTGCCGCAATCTTAATTATTAATGTGAAATACGTAAAAAAGTAGGTACCTAATGATAATATAATTTTGCTATTATAAAAGTTAAGATAAATTTTTTGTAATGCTAAATGTAATGTTTTGTAGATAACTAATTGTTGCTGATAAAGAAGTAATTATAAAATTATTTACCTCTAATCCGCGTTAATCTAAATTGAAAATGTATATAATGCTAAATATTAGTATTCTACACAATTTTCATACTAGACACATGCAGAACTTGTAAAAACACATTAACAAACTTCCACCACCGCCACCACAATACGCAAGCACTAAACACGTTCACTATCACAAACTCAACAATCTTTTCACCCCGCAACCGAGGAGATAGACATCATCAGGAGATAGACTCCACGATAAAATCGCAAAGCTTACTTTTGTATTTATGTACATTAAAAACGTTATTTATTATTAAATTATTAATTGTAATACATAATTAATTCATATATTATGTATTTATTCAATTTATTAAATATTTATTTATCACTAAACTCCATAATATAAAGCGGATATACGAAAACTAAAGGCTTACTTGATAACTTCCTGTTTATGGGTGCGAAGTGTACAACAGATGAACTACAGATGAAACGCACAATACAACATTATATATTACTTATATAACAATTATAATACGCAATTCTATATAATGAAAGGTTATTTACATTTAAATCGTATTTATACGCGCGTAGGCCTAGTTAGCACTTGAAAGCGTTTTATATAACTGTCCTTTTAATTTAAAACATGCGTTACATCTAACCGAGCGAATCTCTAGAGAAGATCATGGGTTCAAACCCCGGTCAGACACCATAAGTTTTTTTATTGAAACTTATGTGTTTAATTGATAATTGCAATTTATCGCACGCTTTTCGGTGAAGGAAAACATTGTGAGGAAACCTGCATATCTCTAGAGAATCCTAGGCATATATGAAACCTACCAATCCGCATTGGAGCAGCGTGGTAGGTCTTAGCTCCAATCCGTCTCTACAAAAACGGAGAGAGGAGGCCTATGCCCAGCAGTGGGATAGTAGCAGGCCGTTACTTACTTATGTATGATTGCAAAGTAGATTATAATCATGGATTATTACTTCGTTTTTCTTCCCAGCGAGCTCAATTACAGTCTATCGCATCTGCATCTTAAATAAAATACATTTTAACCTTAACTATATTAACTACATTTTTCTATAAGCATCATTATTTGTTGTTATGGAATTTGCAGAAATTGGATTTACCGTACTTTGTAATCATGAATTATGAAAAAAAATGAATCAATTTTTTTTTTAACATTTAAAAAAATATTCCACATCTTTCAGACTAGCTATAAGTGAAAACTTTGTAAGCAGATGTATTTATTTAACCTTCAATTTTTATTGTTATAATTAAGCGCTGTTTATTTCCAAATAAGTAAATAAAATAAATCATAATTATCCTGCCCTTATACCACTCTAAGTACGGTCGGCACAACATGTTCTAACATATCATTTGGCTAGGGTTTTTTACGACCGGCCACCTGCCTAACATCAACTTACCTTATTCGCCTTTTACAACACCTTGGTTAAAAAGGAGGGTGATTAAAAAGGTCTATTTGACTCAGCCAGATATCACACGATGAATTTAAAATAAGTGTCCCATATATTTATTTATATATTTAAATATAATTAATAAAATAAAATATCGTGGCAATTGCACACACACTTTAACACTTAGACGTACCGATGGAACCTTTTTCACAAATTTGGAGCGACCAACTTAGCCAATGTTTCGATCGAGATAAAATAAATTACATCATTGTATGAAAACCTTCTACTTACATATTTAAATTCAAAATATGATTTATTTAATTTAAAATTCTAATTAGACTAATTAGACATCGTCTTTTATATTGTATTTTAATTAACAGGTCCGAGATTCCCTACCGATAACATTTTTGGTCCAATTTTTATAAAGAAACATTAAGATGTCAATTATTATGATGTAATTACGAGTACCTTGTTATTTTAATCTATATTAATATATAAAGCTGAAGAGTTTGTTTGTTTGTTTGAACGCGCTAATCTCAGGAACTATTGGACCAATTTCAAAAATTCTTTCAGTGCAAGATAGTCCATTTATTCAGGAATGCTCTAGACTATACAAAATCACGCTAAGATGAATAAGAGAGAAACAGCAATGAAAAATTGTACGAAAACGGCATAATTTAAAGCTTTCCTTGCGTGCGCTGAGTAAACGGTAATAGTTATTAAAAAATCATGTATCACAAAATTGTTCCCCTCTAAAAGTTCTAAATAAAAGTCCGCGACGGCATATCTAGCTTTTAAGGTTAACCCACTGTAACCATTTTTATGGTTATCAAAAGACTAAATACGGTTTTAATCTTTCCACGCGGGTGGGGTCGCTGGCGATTGTTAGTTTAGTATATAAATAATGTTTACTTTACTTATTTCAATACCTTAAAATATTAATCACATAAAAAAATTGGCTGGTTAACTGGAAGAGATTCCGATTTCGGAATCAGAATTCACCTCACTTCTCACCAGTTTCACCCTCATTTCTTACCGAGGTGTCATAAAAGGCGACTAAGGCAAGTTGACTCGCCGTGTGGTTCCAGCTGAGTAGAATTTACCACCCCATTACTTACTGAGGTGTTGTATAAGAAGAAAATAAATTTTAATCATCTAAATCCCTTTGAACTTTGTTTATTTGAAGATGTCATAGGAGCTCTGGTAGGCTTTACCGTCATGGTTCTCTTAATGATACCATCGAAAGAGCTCTTGCCACCATAGACATTCCCGCTCTTCTCGAGCCTTCGGGGATATGTCGGGATGATGGCAAGAGACCAGACGGCTTGACGCTGGTTCTTTGGGAACGGGGACGAGCCCCAATGTGGGACGCAACATCCGTTCATACGTAAGACTCGTCCCATATCAGGGAAACAGCGTCAAGACCTGGAGCTGCGAAATTACCAAATCCGGCAAACGGCGGATGTATGCATCTCTCATTGAGAGTTATATATTTGTGCTGTTTGCAGTTGAGACCCTAGAGCCATAGAGTAAGTCCAAATTTTTTTTTATTCGTTATAACACCTCGGTTAATTGCCTCTTCAGGTGACAAGAGGGCTGGCTCCCTTTTCGCACAAAGATTCAGCGTGGAAACGCTGCCAGCATTCTTGGGACCATACCACGTGGGCATGATTTGTATAGTCCTAGCGTGTAAGTAGTTTGAAGATTATAAATTGGTCCGAAAGAAAAAAACATTTCTTTTCCATATATTTATACTTCACAATTTGTTTACAATAATTAGTATAATGTAAATTAGTTAAAAAAATAAAACGATAGGGTCCATTTCCGAAAATCATTTTTTTGAAGCTTCCATATTACCTGAAAGCGATAAAATTTGTTATATTATAAGTACTATATAATTGTTTTCAATTTAAACTATCATAAACTGTCAAGAGTAGTATTCATAGTTAATGTATAGAGACCGGCTATACTCATGTCTTATTCTATCGGGTTAGCCCGACTAGTTTCGAACCCATCCGGGGCACTTATTAGTAACTAGTCGGGCTGTTCCACACGGCGGTTGAAAGTACCTTAGTCGCCTCTTACGACACCTCGGTTAGAAATGAAGGTGGTCTATTCTATTCAGCCTGATACCACACGGCGGTTCGACTTACCTTATTCGCCTCTTACGACACCTCGGTAAGAAATAAGGGTGTTCTATTCTACTCAGCGGTCAGCCATAGCCGACAATTCCCTTGTCAAATCACATTTATTAGACATTTGGGGTAGTACCAGCAAAACAAAGTTAAAAGAATTATATCGGATATCTCATTTTGACTTGACTTGACATTTGAATTTTGTTAATTTTAGTAAGGTTGGAAATCCTATGTACCTTATCAGAGAGTGCAGTAGATTAAATATACTGTAGGCCTAAAGCAGCGGCGTGTGCCAAGATAGCTTCAGCAGCTTGTCTAGTTTCTACATGAGAGCGAGCAGCGTCATGCCAAGAGGCTGCAGCCGCTCGGGACGCACCTTCCAAGGAGCTTACGTAGCGAATAGCGGCTGCTAGGTTACCACGCTCGACCCAGAACCTTAAATAACAATGGAAATCTACACTTATATGTATACATTAAAACAACCAACCCATTATGGGTCGTCAACGCCTGACGGGGTACCGAGGGAACAGGGTACCGTTGTACACATTGCCCCTATCCCCGCCAGCAGCAACTCTGATCCCCAGCGTGCGCCACCTCTGGGTCGGGGGATCTCTAATAGTGGCCCCTCCCTCCACTAGACGATGCATCGGGAGCACCTCGTTAAGAAAGAGGAGGGTCTATTCTACTCAGCTGGATACCACACGGCAGGTCTTACCTTAGTCGTCTTTTATGACATTTAGGTAAGAAATGAGAATGGTTTATTGTACTTAGCCTGATACCACACGATATACACCTGGTAGTAGATAATTGAGGGTAATTTAACACTGAGCATGTTATTTTTATTTTTTTATGTGTAATCTTGTGTACAATAAAGTTTTTATCTATCTATCTATCTATCTATCTGAAGTCAATGGGGACGAAGTTACTGGTACTTTGGGTAATTACCGAAATTATATTATTTTTCATGACGCACCTAGCTCTTTGCAGTAAATCAAATGTATCCAAATTTTTGAACGGCTCCTTAGGTGGTTTGTCAATCTCAACCTGTGGTATTCCCGATAGCTGAAACAATAAATGAATTAGGCTTATAAGAAACTTCAAATTCCTTCTTTTTCAGCTCAATATTTCATCAGTTCTTTTTTTAACTTCAGAACTCAATCCTTTATAACCAAATGTATCCTTCTAATGAATAGATTTAACCGATAAATATTATTGTCAGACATTGCCTGCTTACTACCTCTTTCATATAGGAGTGCCTGATAACTCAATATCTTTCGGATACATCAGGGCATCAGAGATATCAGCTCACATCGTGTTCTACTGCACGAATATGGCAGTACATCAAGCGCTCCAAGAAGCCATGAGTTACAAGAGCAGGGTTCTCGGAAGGATTTTGGTTGATTGGACTAACCCTTACCAAAGATCACCGTACTGCGGTTATCATCATGCTCATGTAATTGCCCCACTCTTAGGGTTGACACAATTTTCTATTCTCTCCTATTATTTGTCATCTCTAAAGCTACTCCTTATGCATGTCATATTCGACACAATCCACCATCTCTTTTTCAGCCTTCCTTTAGTCACATATACATCAACATTCAATTTAACATTCGTGGGGTCACATGATTTTTATCCTTCCGCATTATATTTCTATACTATCTTAAGCTTAATGTTAACCGATCAGCCTGCGAACAAATATGCTATAAGACTGCTAAAAAGGGAAAAAATACCTTCATAAAAAGTAAAGTTGACTGCAACCAGGATAAGAAGTAAACTGGCAATGATGCACCGTCTTGTTCTACTAACGCCACTTTTAAGGCAACTTTCTCCATCTGTTATTGATACCAAATTTAGTTTTTAGTAATGTTTATAGTTTAAGTTTTTATTTGGTTTATAAATAGTATTGAACAGTTACTATTCTGAATACACGATGTTCTACTTGGATATTACGGAGATATAGAGGTTTTCTCACATTTCCCTTAATCAATTAAAGTCATAGGTTTTTTTTTATAAAGAATTCATTAGTACTTGTCCGAGTTCGACTCCTTAATTCTCTGGTTAGAGTCAAGAGTAAATTTGAGAGTCAGATGGTAAATTCTACAAAATAGAATTAAAATACTGAAATTACATAAATGTATTATTGCTGTAACAGAATTCAAAGGCACTTCGTTTGTTCAGAAATTAATATGTTTTATGTTACATCATGCACTATACGGTGTAGGAAAACATCGTGAATAAATCTGCATATCTCTCAATGGTTTCTAGTAAATATACTAGAAACCATAACCATACCAAATATGGTATCTGCCAATCCACTTTAGAGTAGTGTGCTGGGACTTGGATCTGGGTGTTGAGACTGATCTCCTACCTCGTGATAACGCGCTCGCAGAACACTTTCCGGCACCAAACCTTTCTCACGTATTGATTTTGGAATTGCTTTTATAACAGTTGCTACTAGCTTATCACCGTCGCCTGTAAAACAAATTAAACACAATAGTTGCAGCATCTCCTCCAAATTTGTCACAGACAAAAATATTGAGGTAGATGCTTTATAGAAATAAAAATAAAGAGAAAGAAGTTCTTACAATAGTTTAATTTGACATCAGTATATAATCAGTCGATAAGGTTATCAATAAAATTTATAGTATCTAGTAGTATTGTAGTAGTAAGTCTGATATATAGACTGTCAAGGCTTAAGTCAACTGTTAAGTGTGGCATGCTGCTCCAATGCGGATTGCTAGGTTTCATATGTCCACAATTGTCTAGAGATATACAGGTTTTCTAACGATGTTTTTTTTTCACCGAAAAGCGTGAGATAAATTGAATTAAACACAAAATTTTACCAGAAAACTAATTAATGCCTGCACGGGGTTTGAACCTGTGATCCCCTAGAGAGAGGCACATGGTCTCACCTTGGCTATGAAAGGCTATATGGACTGTAGCTCAATATAATATGATATTCTGCTAAACACATTTTCCTTCAAGAAAACTTATAATAAGCTAACGAATTTGAAGTTTCTATGGAATACATACCCGAGGCCTTTTCAATAGCGTTTAGCTCTTTACCAACGTTAACGTAAGGCTCTCCTTTCTTAGTTGCTTTCAGTAATGAAGCACCAGCGACCCATAACTCTTGAGAGCGGCGAGCCTCACGTTCTGCTTTCAATCGAGCTATATGAAAAAAACAACTCTTTAAATTAAAGAACTCTGCAAATATAGAACTAATAAAATCCGAATTATACAGAGTCGACGAACCGTTAAGTTTATCTTCAACCAGTGCTAATTTAACAGCCATTTCGTTCAGCTGTTTGATAAATAGGTTCTTTTCATAAGCAACTTTTTCAGCTACAAGTTTATTCAATTTAGCAGTTGCCTAAAATAATTAAAGAGAATTTAAATCGTAATATACCATTTTGTTTGCTTTAGATAAAATAACGATATCATTCAAACTTTCAGTTTCATAAACGACTAATACACATAATTATAACAAATTAAGAACCCATGTTACGTTATGGTGTTATTAACTCTAATTTTTACTTTCACTATCGTGACGATCAGCTAATGCAATGCAATCCAACATTTTCTGAACACGTTGTAGTGAACTTTTACAGCAATTATTATAAGCGATTCATAATTAATATCTGGGTGACCGAGCCTTGCTCGGTAATTTTTTTTTAATAATAAGGTAGGTGCGGCTCGATCCTAGACATCTTCATTTCTTACGACTTGACAGTTAATAGCAAAAATTCAATTCAATATAAATTTTAGTATTTTTTTATGCCCAAAAACAGGGATTTAACGACGATAAACGATTTTTTTTATGACGAAGCTAGATCGATTTTTCTCCCCCAAAGCCCCTACATGCTGAATTTCAGGAAAATCGTTGGTGCCGTTTCCGAGATTCCGAATATATATGTATATAGTGTGGAGAGACTGATAATCCCCGAAAGCTGTTTTGATAGATTTTTTTTTCGTTCCAACCTTATCCCACTCTAAGTGGGGTCGGCACACCATGTGGTCTATTCTAGGTCTGGTCTATTCTACTCAAACGGATACCACACGGAGTAGCTGTTTTGATAGATGAATATTATAAATATTGAATTACTTAACATGCATACCTCTTTTTCTTTTTCTTTTATTCTCTTGTCCATTGTTTCCTGATGCCTTTCCAATTGTTTTTTCAATGATTCTTTTAATCTTTTTTCATTTGCTATTCGTTGGTCATCAAACTAAAAATTTTGCATAATTAAAAACATTTTTCCGTTAAAAACTTAATCAATACAAAATGGAAAAACCTATAAAAAAGTAACAATCGTTAACAATATAATGTTCATATTATCTTATCTTCATTTATTATAATTTGAATTATTTTTTTGGACTAACTGATTAATTTCTAATGAATCATCAAACTTATTTTGAACATTACCCGTTTCCTAAACTCTTTATCCATTTCCGCCCTCTTCTGCTTAAGAACATTTTGCAACATGACATCTCTTTGTTTTTTCTCTTTCTCTCCCTGAGGAAGCGCTGTGAAAGTATTGAAATAGCTTTATTTAATTTAATATAATATTGTAACAGTTATTATTTTCACAGTAAAAAATTATAAGAGACAATATATCTCATAACCATATCTCCAACATGTATAATTATATACACAAATAGAATCATTGAATAATTATTATAAAATCAATAAAACGCAAACAAATCTCTTTACTTTAACTTACTTTCGAAAGCTCTGTTTACTCTTTCCATCATACCGACTACACCATCGCTTAGTTCCGTTTTCAATTGTTGAGACTATAAGAAAGGTCAACATAAAACTATTGCTAGATTAATATTTAAGTAACGGTGAACCAATACCGGAGAATGCAGTACACAAAAAGGAGTATTTTCCAATAGGTTTACTTTTAATACTAGACTCAAACATACAAGATTTGAAATTCAATGGTGGAAAAGAAGAAGATTCGATTTATGACGCACCAAAGTTCAGTTGCCTAGGTTAAGTGACTTTTTTTATAATCGAAGTTACCTTAAAGACTAACACGTAACTTGCTTAAGAAGTAAAGGAATAAAAAGATATATTTTTTGCATCAAGTTTCCTTGCATTATTAGGAAAAAAGGTTTAGTTTAACTGTATGAACATAATGTACATATCTACTTATCTTATCTATATAATGTCTGTTTTAGATCGGTGCGTGCGATGAACATGATGGTTTTTTTTGTTAGACCGTTCGCGGTGGCAACATTATATCACTTTCATTGTTTTAAGTAATATTTGATCTACCCTGTCCAAAAACTCTGTGCACGCCACTGTATATATTTATAAGTATGGTAGTCTCTTACATATCTACTGGTATGGTAAAGTAAGAGGTCTGGATCTCCACTAATCTGTAATCTTTCCTTATCGTACTTGATTTCTGGAAACATTGTCTCATTTTCTTCGGCATACTTATCAATAACGCTTTCCACCTAAAATACGATATAATATAACAACGATATTTTTCATTTACACTATTCAATAAATAAGAAGCAATTTTCTCAGAACTCAATCCATTCTTTCTCAACAACTTGTCAATTCGACGGCGAAATATATATATATGTCGGATCAGGGGGCCGATTGAAATTAAAATCTTCTGCGTCAGACATATCGTGTGGGCAATATAAGGCGTGTGGTAATAAACGGGCAGTATAGTATCACAATAAACGATTTAATAATTAAATTAAACACAATCAGAGCAACGAGTCGTAAAACAATTCCCGGACGTGTTACGCGCTCGGCGGCTGGCAGCGAAGTGCACTGTGTTGCCACCGGTCTGCTCGAACATGTCCAGACTTTGTCGAAACGTTATATTGCACAGTTAACGCTTGCGGCTCGTTGTTACAATAATGCATTATCTGTTACATTCCATAGACAAATGCATTATCTATTACTGGCTACCGACACGGCCATCCTACGAGACACACGTCTCTGTGTGTTAATCTGAAACAAAATACAACACACAGATCATTTGGCTCAGTTACATTGTCCGAACCGCCTAACTTTATTTTAACATTTCAATGACACAATCATTGTTAGTGGTATTCAGAGCAAAACTGACTACTAATTGTGTCTCTACACAATTAAACCAATTACATCAACATTCAAGACACTTAAGTTCTACATGTGATCAATGGCTACGCATAGCCCAGTAACCTCCAGTTACTCATCACTGCGAACCCCCACGGGAACGCCTATATGGTTTCCTCTGAAACCCCGACCTCCGCCAGAGTTGCCTGCCTACCGCGTACTCACGGACTACTAAAAGTAGACACCGATTTCTAACGAGCTACGGCTACACGACAACCTCTGGTACGGTCCGATCATCATGTCAACAACTTAAGTACTCTCTTCATCGCCACAACCACTTGGCTCTACAACAACTTCGTCATTTATGCTCTGAATATCCGGCATTTTTCGCAACCTATCATGTGCGTATTTGTAAGTACACCTGTTGTCACACGAGTTTTCGGCATACTAGTAATAAAATAGTCCGAATAACGAATTAATACACGAATAATTTTCGATTTATAATCTAATGACACGTCGGTATCAATTACGGTAAAATCATTCACGTGGGGTAGTTCTTTAATACAATTAGACGGAATAATATTCTCTGAATCAACTGAGGGTAGTTGAAAATCACAATTATTTACTTCATGTACTTTAGAAATTTTAAATTGAGTCGCGGTCATGTTAACACTAAATCCTTGCAGCAATATTTCGCGACCTAGCATAATATCACTACGCAAATAGACGTCAGGCAAAACATGCAATAAAATTTCGATAAAATTATTATCAATTTCTACAACACACAAAATCTGCACAGTGCTGAGTACACTCGCTTGACTAATGCCTTTTAAAGTAACTATGTTTTGTTCACGTTTTCCACAAAATTTACAAGAGACACTCTCTTTGACAAGTGAACACTCAGCACCCGAATCATAATGAAATGAAAAAAATCTGACCTTTATGTTTTAAAGTTCCTGCAGGTGGGTTGACGACACACATGTCGACACGCCTCTCGCTACGGGATGCCTCCTCACGTTCTCCATTAGTACAGCGGGTAGAAATATGACCTTGTTTCCCGCATTTGTAGCAAACAATTGAGCTGGTGCTAGCCTGCTGCTGAAGGGTCGACCTTGGGGCTTGAGACACGGTCTGCGACTTCATGGGCTTCTGTTTTATCTCCCTGGGCCTATTAAAACAATCCGCTCGCCTATGTCCAATTTTTCCACAGTGAAAACATTTGATCGAAGGGGTTGGAGAATTCTTCATTCGTTTGTTTTCAAATGTTTGGGGCTCAGGTCCCGCCGTCGACTTACGTTTGAGGTAGGTAAAAGCTTGTAGCTCTTGTTGTAGTCTTTGCCGAGTATTGATTTCCGAAGTAAAAGCCAATCTTTGTAATCTCGAGTCGAACTGTGAAATATGTGCAACCGTTGTTGCCACTACAATCTGCTCTACGGTTAGATTCCTCCAGCGATTAAATAATAGTGACATAACACGGCTCCCGTACGCCGCCAAAGGTTCGCCTTCTTTTGGTTTACTGGTACTTAAATTTATGAGGGTACCCGCAGTAGTTTCTGTAGTCACGAATCTTGCCGTAAATAACTCTTTAAAATCTGTCCACGTCATGCCCGCGTAAGATACTTGGGACAACCAAGCCGACGCTGTTCCTTTGAGTGCCTTGCTAATGGTGACGATTAATTGACTACCTTTCATAGGGTTATCAGCAAAACACAGGTCTGAGGTCGCACACCAAGAACGTGCATCTGCGTCGGTTTTATCGGGATCAAATTCGGGTAGATTCACTATGTGGGTAGACGGCTGTGGTTTATTGAGAGCTTCAATTAATGCCTTCATATTCGAATTTTGCATTTCAAATAATAATCGCCATTTATCTCTGCTACCGCCACTTTCTTCGTCACGGGGTGTGCTCTCGACGTGATGTTCCTCTGCCCGTTCGATCCCCGCTTCTGATGTCGGATCAGGGGGCCGATTGAAATTAAAATCTTCTGCGTCAGACATATCGTGTGGGCAATATAAGGCGTGTGGTAATAAACGGGCAGTATAGTATCACAATAAACGATTTAATAATTAAATTAAACACAATCAGAGCAACGAGTCGTAAAACAATTCCCGGACGTGTTACGCGCTCGGCGGCTGGCAGCGAAGTGCACTGTGTTGCCACCGGTCTGCTCGAACATGTCCAGACTTTGTCGAAACGTTATATTGCACAGATAACGCTTGCGGCTCGTTGTTACAATAATGCATTATCTGTTACATTCCATAGACAAATGCATTATCTATTACTGGCTACCGACATATATATATCTATATGTCGGATCAGGGGGCCGATTGAGATTAAAATCTTCTGCGTAAGACATATCGTGTGGGCAATATAAGGCGTGTGGTAATAAACGGGCAGTATAGTATCGCAATAAACGATTTAATAATTAAACTTAACACAATCAGAGCAACGAGTCGTAAAACAATTCCCGGACGTGTTACTCGCTCGGCGGCTGGCAGCGAACTGAACTGTGTTGCCACCGGTCAGCTCGAACATGTCCAGACTTTGTCGAAACGTTATATTGCACAGATAACGTTTGCGGCTCGTTGTTACAATAATAATTATCTGTTACTTTCCATAGACAAATGCATTATCTATTACTGGCTACCGACATATATATATAAAAGAAAGTTGGTCTTAGTTACACTATTTATAGCCCAAGAACGGATGAACCAGCTGAAAATTGGTGGAGAGGTTGCTTAGAACCAGAAGACGGACATAGGATACTTTTTATCCCGTTCGACCGCATTTATTTTATCCCGTCAAGTCACTATAAAACGTGGTATCGCAAAAACGACTATGACATGGAATAACAAAACATAAATGACAGCTAAACGTAATTTAGTCTTTGAATAAGTATGGTAAAAATTATCAAAATAGTAGTAGCTATAAACGTTACTACAAAGTATAAAACAAAGTCACTTTCTCTGTCTGTCCTTATATCTCTATGTTTGCTTAAATCTTTAAAACTACGCAAAAGATTTTGATTGAAGAGGAAGGTTTATATGTATAATAAGATTCAATATGGAGTAGCGAAATACTGTGATTATCACTGAGTGACATAGGCTATATGCTTTATATCCGTGCGAAGCTGGGGCGGGACTCCTAGTATATATATATATATATATATATATATATATATATATATATATATATATATATATATAATATTGACCCAACTACTGAAACACGCTGTTACAATATATTGTATACGCTTGACATTAATGTGTTTCAGTTTACTGGATTTACTCCAAATATAGGATAAAAATTACTAAACGGTCTTCTTGTGGAAAAATTTTATTTTGCTTTTGCTATTTACATTTGATATTTTTATGTTCTTTATCATTAAGATTTACTTAGGTTCAATTTTCTTTTTGATATAATGTAATAAAATAATGGAAAAGTTAAAAGTCATTAGAAATAGTAAGCAAACGTTTCCAACTTACCTTCTGCCATTGACTATCTAACACGGTAGATTTATCACTTTCCCATGTATACTGTATACGGGCCGCCTTGATTTGCTGTAGATAATCTTTCATTAGTATTTTGGTATTCTCTACTTGTTCCTTAGATCCCTCCGCTCCACATTCAATATAGCGCGTTAGGTCTTCTATGTTGGATAAAATAGAAATCTTGAAGTGAATTGTACAATTTACTTCAAGCTACATTAATTGCCTCATATCCTACGACATTGCTATTATATCAAGTATTGGTCTTTCGGTTAATGAAAGAATATAATATTGCAAATTTTTTAAAGTCTTCTAGATGGTGGTTCTCTTTCGAAAGATAAAATTTATAGGTCATACAAGTATCAATCAGGTATATTAAATATCATAGGTTGGACAAAAAAAACCAAAGCCACAAATAAGGTTACAACAGTATGAAATAATGTAGAGGAGGGAATTATAAATCAATAAGTTTGAATTCGCAGAGAAACTTATCAAGTTATTTGCATATTGGTATAGTTTATACCAATGAGCAAACGAATTATTTGACATAACTTATCTGCCAAAAAATTAACAATCTTGTTTAACCGACGGACGTTTAATGCTGCCCCTAGGTAGCACTTAACGTATACTGAGTGGTGTCTCTTTTTGCAGTCACATTTCTCTGGATAGATAAAATATTTAACTTAATATTGTCTATTCTAAAAGTTTCATGTCCATGTAGGGTAAGTGAAGTTGTCAATAAAAGGTTTTTGATTTGATTTGATACTTGACTTGGCTATTTAAAGATATCTGCGACACACGATTTACTGATTTAATTATTGATGCTGCTTGAATTCAGCAATCTTAGTTTTTGCCAATAGTGCGTTTTTCAATGCAGTGCATTTCCAATAATTCAGAATATAGATTTTTGTTACCAATATCAGCAGTAGCTTCCTCCGCTTTCACTAATGACTCATCTACTAAGTGAACACGTTCTGCTAGATGTTCGTGAAGCTCTTTCAGAGTAGGGATTGAAAAATTTTGCATCGTGTCTGCGACAAGCTAAAATGAAGAGAAATGTAAAATCAGAGCAATTCCTTATTTTTTTATATAAAGGGATATGTTTTTGGGCATTATAAAATACTAAAATTTATATTGATTTGAATTTTTGCCATTAATTGTCAAGTCAGCGTAGCTTATTCGGGGAACGGGCAGTCTCGAGAGATGTAAATACCTAGGATCGATCCTCAACTACATAATTATTTTTATCTTTTTTATATAATTATAAAATGAGGATGGTACTATTTTATTCAGACGGATACCATACGGCGTTATTGAATAACGAAAGTAAATAGATAAATTATAATTTAGGACAACAAACAAGTTTCAGAATCATTAAAAACAGATGACTATTCATTCATGCTTCTATGTCATTTTATTTCTCATATTAGTCACAAATTGCTGTTTTCATTTGTCTCATAATTAAGGACACGCTCGTTTAATCAAATAAATATATACATATACTTGCAAAACATTAAAGTGATTGTTTGAAGGCATACTTATGTCTAATACTTAGTCAATTTCGTAAATAATTCCTCATTAAGAGACATAAACGGTAATTTCCAGGAAATGTTTAAGAACACTTTATTATAGGGAATTTGTATTCAAATAGAAAGTTCAAATATGCTAGTCCTGTTACTAGTAACTGGGCGACCGAGCCTTGCTTGGTAATTTTTTTAAATCTGTTAAAAAATCCAAATAAAAACATAATAAAGATATTAAAAAGTGTAAATAAAAAAAAAACAAAAAGAAAATGCCGTTGACATGTGGGACTCGAACCCGGTTTTAGAACTTTATTAGTTCTCACGTTATCATTAGGCTATCAAAGCGTTACGTTTCACAGCCAAAAATATCATTTGCTTTTTATTCCTGTTTTAGCAGTTTTCTTAGTGCCCAAAGACAGGGATAAAACGACATTTAAAAAAAATTAAACTATTGATGATTGATTCAAATAAAAACTCATACGTGTATTTGCGTATTGTTGACGTATATATTCGAAATTTGTAACGACGATTGATCGATTCACGTTTCACGTTACGATTGACGGATTTCGAAGTGACGTTTAGATCTGGATTCTTGCGTTAACAGAAACCTACTAGCTTTATGGATTTTTCTCACTCAAAACCCCTATATGTTAATTTCATGAAAATCGTTGGAGCTCTTTCCGAGATTCAGAAAATATATATATATATATATATTTGAATAACTTATTTAAATATGTTATATACGCCGTGTGGTATCCGGCTGAATAGAATAGTACCACCCTCATTTCTTACCGAGAGGTCGTAAATGGCGACTAAGGAAAGTCGACTCACCGTGTGATATCCGGCTGAGTAGAATAGACCAACCTCATTCCTTACCGAGGTGTCGTAAAAGGCGACTAAGGTAAGTTGACGTCAGATGGGCGGCCGGTCGTAAAATACGTAGCCAAATCATATGACATGTTTGTAACATGTTGTGCCGAACCCACTTAGAGTGGGATAAGGGCAGGAGGATGATGATTTAAATATGTTATATGTTACTATAATGACTCAACCATGACTCACCGCGAAATATCATGTTTTTCAAATAAATGGGTTTAAAACAGCTGGGTAAGCTAGTAATTTATAAATCCTAACCTGGTTATAAAGGAAGCACGCTCTGTGTGCAGTGTAGTAGTTACTCAAGGCTTCATTGCCTCTTTCCTTGAGACGATCCATGATTTCACACACGGTTTTCTTCACCACTATCGGCGGAGGTTTCTCGCAAGGCTGATCTGTATCTACAGATGCTGTAAGATACAAAATAATGAAAAAAGTATTAATATTATAAAGTATTAAAACAGCTCTATACGTCTTATTTAAAACAGCGATTCACTTTTCATGTTTCTGACTGTGAATAATATGTGAATCTTCATGAATAATATCATCATTATTCTCCTGCCCTTATTCCATTTTAAGTGGGGTGAGCGCAATATGTATTAACCATGTTGTTAAATGAATTGGCTAGGAGGTTTTACGACCGGCTGGCTGCCTGACGTAAATTACCTTAATCGTCTTTTACGACACCTCGATTAGTAAAGAGGGTGGTCTCTCCTTGTTTCTGACCCTGATCTTCATGAATAATATCATCATCATTCTCCTGCCCCTATCCAGTGGTCTATTCTGGGGTGCCAAAGTGGTCGGCCTCCTCGTGGCGCACCCTGGGCAAGCTTAGTCTTGGCGAACGGACCACTGAGGGGTGGCCAATCCAGTTGTCCCTCTGATTAGCAGAGGGCAATCTGGACGAGCCGGGGACTTCGGGGGGGGTTGGGGTGAAGTCCCTAATGAGCGACGGGTCCAGTTGGGCTTACTCTAAGTCTGGCTGGACATGGTTACGGCCACCGTCGGCGAAACCCGGAAGCCCAGCAATGGGAACGGGGACCTTCGGGTTGCGAGGAAGAAAACCTCTATAAAAAATTACCCGGTGGGGGCGGAAACGCCCACCAAGGCGTTGGGGCCCCTACTTGGGGCGCGATCTCTCCCTGTCGACCGTGACATAGCAAACACGGTGGGCAGGGAGCGATCGTGGGCAGCGATGGCCTCCCTTAGCTCTGCGGAGGGGGGCGGAGGGAGGCGGCGGAGCGGTTCCACGAACTGTTGTTCTGGATCCAATCTGCTGCTGGTGAGTCCAGGTGTTAGTGACTCGCCCAAGCCCATCGTCTGCCGCCCTAACTGGGGACCTTCGGGTGTTCCGAACGGGGTACATCGGACACCTGGCTTACAGGTCCCCGAGGCGGTCGGTGCATCTGGTGCTCCCGATGCACCGGTTAGCGGAGGGGGGTTTCTCTTTCGAGGGGCCCCTACCTGGAGGTGTTTATTCTCTGGGATCAGAGCTGTCGGCGGGATGGGGGCAAAATGTACAATGATACCCTGTCCTTGCCATCGGCAGCGTGGTGGAGCACACAGGTCGTTTTAGTCGGTGCGAGTCCGACATAACCGCCGCCTGTCCCCGTCGGGCGGCGGTACCCATAAGGGGTTTTTTCCTGTATAATAAAAAAAAAAAAAAAAAAAGTGGTCTATTCTACTCAGCAAGATATCACGCGGCGATTCAGCTTAACTAAGTCGCCTTTTACGAAATCTTGGTAAGAAATGAGGGTGGGCTATTCAACTTAGATGGATATCACACAACACATTTTCATATTTAATATCATAACAAAAAAAAATCATCGTCACATTACTACAGTTTTCTATAGACTTATTTTGTTTACATTTTCATATATTTTTATATTATTCAGATTGTTACCCACCATACGACATTAAATGGATGCACTGATAACTTTAAGGTATAAGATAACTATGGCATAATTCAATCTTCTTAAATATCGTTCTAAAAAATATATTTTCGAAGAAAATAAATATAATTGAGATCTGGCTTTGTTAGTATTGTTTGACTGACCTAGCGCGGCGCGAATTAAAAAAACAGGAGGAAACAATAATATTACAGTTTTGTCTTCTTCGCACTTGTCCACACACTTCTCTTGGTCAAGGTCATGCATTACATACGAAATAGAATGGAATACGGTACGGTCATTCACCCTTTATATAATGTATCTTTTATTCAAAACTTTAAATAATTCCTGTGACTAAATTATTTCATTAAATTAAGTGACATTTTTTATTTATGTGCCAAGGTCTGTATGTACTTAGAATTTAAATTAATACCGTATAGTCAGTACCATGTCAGTACCTGTGTATACGTTTATATTCTTTATCGGGTCTGCTAAGTCGAATTTGCTGCTTACTTACCTTACCTTTATTATCTTACCTTATTTACTTACCTTTTGTTTTAGCATCGAGCTCCGATTTAGTCAGTACGGCTGTAACAATAAATGTCATCACTATAAAATATATCCGATATGTGGTATCTGGCTGAACAGAATAACCACTCTCTTTCTTGCCAAAGTGTCGTAAAAGGCGACTAAGGCAAGTTGACCTGCCGTGTAGTATCCGGTTGAGTAGAATAGACTGCCCTCTTTGCCCGTTCGCCTCGCCTGAATACACTTTTCATAACGCTGTTGTCACGCATGTTATAAGGTTAGTGCTGCGTATGCAAAGAACAAGTGAAGCGAACAGACCATAGTATTAGGAAAATACTCTTTGTTCAATATTTTTTGTAATTATCATTAAATAAGGAATATCATTAAAAAAGTTTATAATCATTACTACGACATATCACTCGAAATTTATAAAGCATTAACCAGCTTGCTTATTAAGACAATCGTGCGTAAACAAGTTTTATCTAAAAAAAAACGACTTACTCGTTACTGGTTTCTCCGTCCCCGCCGGTGGACAGGGTTCGTTCTTCATTATAACCTTTATGTAACTTTTTAAATCCTCTATGCACTTCCTTGCAAACTCCTCGTATGTCATATTCTCCTCGTAAACTATGGCGACAATATCATCAAACCATGGCGCGTGGATGGTAAGCCAATCACGTAATTCTGGAGATTGTCTACAAGAACCATATTTATATTAATAGTAACAGACAGACGTCGCTCTGTTCTTTTACGATCAAACCGCTGGAGCGATTTTCATGAAGTTTAGGTCATTCAAGCTTACTGGACTAGCATATCATTCTCCTGCCCTTGTCCTAATATAATTTGTGTTTAAACAAACATGTTGTTATTTGATTTGGTTAGTTATTTGACGACCGGATGCCTGCCTGACGTCAACTTACCTTAGTTGCCTTTTACTACTCCTCGGTAAGAACTGAGGATGCTCTATTCTACTAAGCTGGATATCACACGGCAGGCCAACAGACCTTAGTCGCCTTTTACGACACTTTTGTAAGCAACGAGGGTGGTCTGCTCTACTCGGCAGGATATCACACGGCAGGCCAACAGACCTTAGTCGCCTTTTACGACACTTTTGTAAGCAACGAGGGTGGTCTGCTATACTCAGCAGGATACCACACGGCGGGTAAACTTACCTTAGTCGCCCTTTACAACACCTCTGTAAGAAAGCGGGTGGTCTAATCTACTCAGCCGAATACCACACGGAGGGTCAACTTACCTTACTTGCCTTTTACAACACCTCAGTAAGAAATCAGGTTGATCTATTCTACTCATCGGATACCACACGGCGGGTCAACTTACCTTAGTTACCTTTTAAAACACTTCAGTAAGAAATCAGGGTGGTCTATTCTACTTAGCCGGATACAACTCAGTCGCCTTTAGTGTAGGACTTAGGCCTGTAGTAGACCACATATACGAAAAGAAAAAGTGCTTTCTAATGCACAACCATTTTTTAATATTAATTCTATGAAAACGCTATGGACTTACTTAGCGATGACAGTGAATCCAGCTGCAAGAAACACAATAGCCAATGTTCCCCATAGAGCGCTGTCGTCTTTAGGCTTCGGTGGCGGTGGAGGTTGTTCCGTAGGACAAGCTTCCCGGACTTTAACCTTGTACTGAGTTACAGGACATCTTGAAACGTTTGCTATTCTTATATCCAGATATCGGAAACGCTGAAGAGAAAACGCAATTGAGGGTTTCCATATTTGTAAATATAATAGATCCATCAGTAACGCCGTGTGAATACTGAATATAATAGACCACCCTTATTTCTTACTGAGGTGTCGTAAAAGGCGACTAAGGTAAGTCAATAAAATAGAACAAACTCATTTGTTACTGAGGTCTCGTAAAAGGCGGCTAAGGTAAGTCGACCCAACGTGTGGTATTCGGCTGAATACCTATAGAACAGACCACCCTCATTTCTTACTGAGGTGTCGTACGTAAAAGGCGACTGAAGCAAGTTGACCTGCCATGTGATATCGGACTCAGTAGATTAGACCACCCGCTTTCTTACCAAGGTGTCGCAAAAGGCGACTAAGGTAAGTTGACGTCAGACAGGCGGCTAGTCGTAATATACCTAGCCAAATCATGTGACAATAAGTTAATGGTATGTTGTGCTGACCCCACATAGAGTAGGATAAGGACAGGAGGAGGGAATCAGTGTATTTAATTGAACTTATGAATATAGAATAAGTTATTGTGAGCTAATCATAAAAGGTAGAGACACGTTGTCGCGGACTTTTTTGTGAAATAAAGTTTTTATATAACAGCGCGACTTCATCAATACAATTAACAGCCAACCGTAATTAACTTAAATCTCCCGGAAGAATGGCACTACCTTTTAGTCAAAACCCATAAAAACTTGGATCAGTAGTTTTTGAGAAGAGCAACCACAGACTGCTTTAAGGGAAACAGGCGTTACTTCCAGTAATAAAATTATTTTGCTATAAACAGCGATAAAATATTACTATTATACTAAAATATTTTTATTAGTACTTTTGTATTATAGATCTCTGTAAAGTAACGCGTAATTCTATAAATTACTTTATTTTATAAATAAATAATTAATAAGTTTAAGTTTTTGGCTTTTTTGAAATAACTAAAACTACATAAAAAGAAAGAAAAATACTATTAAGATAGTCCTTACCAATAAAGATTTCGTAGTTCGTAAACAGTTTTGTAATCTAAACATTTTTGTAAATTAATTTGACACTGTCTCATATTATTCTCTTCTTGTTTAATAAAGTAGGTTTTATGGACTAGTAAATAGAAATGACAATAATATTGACGAAGTAAACAGGGGTTTATCGCAAGTAGCTCATTGGTTCAGGCTAAATAACTTGGTACTGAACTCGAATAAAACTAAATGTATTGAATTTGCATTACCTAATGCTCCAAAAACAGCAAATAGACTCTCTTTAAATAATGTACCACTAAAAACAGAAAATTCAACTGTATTTTTGGGAGTATCCTTGGATACAAAACTCCAATGGAGCACACACATAACAACTCTTGCAGGGAAACTGAGTTCAGCGGCCTACGCTGTTCGAAAGATAAGACAATTCACAGACGTCGAAACAGCAAAACTTGTTTATTTTGCCTACTTCCATAGCATTATGTCTTATGGAATATTGCTATGGGGTAAATGCGCGGGTAGTGAAAAAATTTTTGTTTTACAAAAAAGAGCTATACGTGGCATTTATAATTTAAGACCGCGTGATTCCCTGCGAGAGAAGTTTAAGGAAACAGGTATTCTTACATTTGCTTCACAGTATATTTTAAGCAATTTAATTTATGTACATAAAAATATAAAGAATTATAAAACGATAGGTGATGTATACAATAGACAAAGCAGGAACCGACATAAGCTTGCGGTTCCTGCTTTGCGCCTTGCAAAAGTGCGTAACTCGTTTGTGGGTTTTGGTATAAGATTCTATAATAAAATTCCGCAATCAATTTCAGCACTGCCATTACAGCAGTTTAAAAACACTGTTAAAAAGAGGCTGATACAGAAAGCCTACTATACTCTTGAGGATTATTTGGAAGATAAGAATGTGTGGATATAGCTCTCTTTGAACCTGTACAAGACAGTAACGACTTAATGTAAATAATATTAAGAATTATATTTTTTTAAAAGAGCAACCGCCGAGTTTCTTGCTGGCTCTTCTCGGTAGGAACAGCTTTCCGAACCAGCAGTAGAGTTGACGATTCAAAAGCACTTGTTTACAAGTTTATTTGAATAAAGAATATTTTGAATTTGAATTTATCTGAGCTAAATTTCTTACCTATATATATAGGTACCTACCGTAATCGGTGGCATATAAAACTGTGTAGATAAAATGAAATAAATTGAATGTATGTAAAAAGTATATAAATTTAAAATAGTCGTCTACTTTTAAAAATTACTAGTTTTTACCCGCGACTTCGTTCGCGTGAACTGTTGTCGCGTGATAGGTTGATATTAGATGGCGCTTTTTAGTGTCAATTAATTAATTTAGCAATAACAGTAATTTATTTCACTTTAACCAGTATCAGTTACGAAAAAATATGGAAATGAAACGAAAGAGGACATGGTGGATGACTACTATTCACAGAAACCGAAGTCCGGACAACATTGAAGTGACATAGATGTGGCCACTTAAGCGAATATTGTCACGACAAATCCCTTTGATGCGCACCAGGTTACCCACAGTGCCCCGATGCTACATCGTCTGCGCCTTTATACACCGCGTTACAACGATGTACCACATACATTGCCGTAGCCCAAATATTCGCCGTACCCCGCTAATGTAGCCCCAGCAGAATAGAAGGATAGGCAGGTATGTGAGTGCAAGTGTTTAACAAATAATGATAGAGGAAAGCTAAGAAATAAACATGATTGTCTAATCACAGATGCGCAAAGAAATATTCATGGTGCATTCTTTATTTAAATACTTAAAACATTTTTAGCACATCAACAAAATAAAGATACAAAAATAGTCCTATTTGATTTATTTTTATTCGACGGAGTCAATTTAGGCTGGCTCCCCTACTCTAGTACAATAACTCTATAATTATTCTATATTTTATTCTATTTTTAATTCATTTTTAACTTTAACACTTTCTGACTATTATCTGGTTGGCTGGAAGTTTTTGCGTACAATAGAGAGACTTATGCTAGTTTGCTCTTTCTTGTATACTAATTTCATGTCCTGTATCAGGTTTCAGAAGAGCATCCAATTTCAGGACCACTTTCGTGTGGTCAGATCATATCTTGTAACGACGGAGGATGTGGCTGCATATTGTCTTCATGTTCATCATTGCGTAGGTCTTGCCTATAAAATAAAATAACAAATATATTATCGGTGACGTTTTCGCTATGCACCACTAGATGGCGCTATACAGGTTTAAGCCGCTCTGTAGAGATTATCAAACATTGGGAAGCGCAGTCCACCTTAGGCATGCTGCGTCATTTGCTTTCCATCAGGCGAGATCGAAGACCTTATTATACTAAAAGAATCGAGCCTTATCGTACAAAAAGAAAATAAAGTAAAATGAAAATAAAGCCTATTATTCGTTAATTCTTCTGCCGCTCTGGCTCCTTTTATATGAATGTCTCTAGTCACATATCCATCCACATTCATATTTAACACTCGTTTCGTCATATGATTTTTATACCTCCTTATTATATGTCCATACAATTTTTGAAGACTTGACCTTATTTTTTGATTAAAATTTGCTTTACACTTTTTTTTATGAAACACAATTTTAGATTTAAGGTCTTACATCTAAACAGATACGAGTTAAAAAAATAGTTTGTTAAAATTGCTAATCAGCCTCAATTATGAGCAAGCAGAAAGTATTTAGCTAGCTGACACATATACACACATGCATGCGCACAAACACAAACACACACACACACACATACACAGACACATACACACACACACACATACACACATTTGTATACACACGGTTGGTACTGACCGCTAAGATACGGCTTTTCCTAGTTTAGAGGTCTAGGAGAAGTAGCAAAAATAAAAAATAAATAAATAGTTTTGTAAATATTATTCCTGTATAAATTTAAATTTAAAATAAATGTAACTGTTTTATCACGCGTCATGCTAAGTAAGAGAGTGGACGGGACTTAGATGCTATGAAATAAAAAAGATGGCACACGATCGGAAAAGTTTTTTCCTGCTGACCTCCAAACTTCATTTTGAAGATGGCACCAGATGGCGATGATTAGTTGACTAAAAAGTCTTTGAGGCCTAATTAGAATATGCACATTTTTCCTGTGTATTATACTATATAAGTAAGTAAGTAGCGGCCTGTTACTATCCCACTGCTGGGCATAGGCCTCTTCTCTCCGTTATTGGAGAGAAGGATTGGAGCTAAGACCTACCACGCTGCTCCAATGCGGAGTGGTAGGTTACACATATCTCTAGAATTCTCTAGAGATATGCAGGTTTCCTCACGATGTTTTCCTTCACCGAAAAGCGTGTGATAAATTGCAATTATCAATTAGACACATAAGTTTTAATAGAAAAACTCATTGGTGTCTGCCCGGGTTTGAACCCATGATCGTCTCTAGAGATTCACACGGTCGCACCGCTAGGCCATCACAGCATCCTATATACTATATACCTATACAGTTTCTTCTTCCGAGACTAAATGCAACGAATGCGTTAGGGTTTGCAGGCAAGGTGTCGGGATTCAACCATCTCTCTGGATTGAACTCGTTTACATCTGGACCCCAGATCGGGTTTCGGTGTACACCGTATAATAGCAACAGGCAGCTATACCCTGGTAGAAGAGTGCAGTGTTCTGTAAAGATAGGATAAATTTGTCTAATAATTTCTGCCCTATTGTAATATTCAAGGTGATACCAAATCTTCTTAAATATCGTTTAAAAAAGTGTTTTCGTGGAAAATAAATACGAAATATTTGAGATCTGGCTTTGTTAGTATTGGTTGACTGACCAAGCACGGCGGGTTTTTAATAAAAACAGGAAAAAAACAGTTATTAATTTTTTTTCTTGTACCTGTTTACGTATTACGTATGACGTATTTACAATCACCTAAATACGCCAAGGTTTGTTAGGTGTGTACGGTCATTGATCTCTGTAAATTGAAATTTAAAAAAAAAATTAAATAATTCCTATGGCTAAAATACTACACTGTATTAACTGATTTTTAATCTCTTTATTGCATTAATAACAATAAAAACAATATAATTTGCAATGGCGGGCTTATTCCGGAATCGGAATCTCTTCCAGCCAACCAGTCTTAAAAGTTAACTAATAACAAACAGAAAATGGATCTTTTAATAATATTAAATAATAAAATAATATATGGTACTTTAAACATTCAAACTTTTACTTACCTGTCAATGGAACTAGAATTTAATGGATATCAAAACGTTCACGTATAATAACTATGTTATTTTTAACGTAGTTAATTTACAACAAAGATAAAGTGAGATCTAGATTCAGATTTAATTAGATTTGAAGTAGATCAAATATAATTAAATCTAAATTTATATGAATTTGGCTCTCTGTTTTAAAAGTACTTACTTAATTTTATTTCTTGGTCAATATATCTAGTAATGGCAGTCACCAAATTGTAATATCTCATACTTTCTTTAAGCACTGCTTCTAAGTAAATTAGTTTCGAAAAGTCCTGTCTTTCTATATCTCTGTCTGTAGATCCAAATACTGATTGTAACCTAAAAACCAAAAAATTTGATAATTACTTTCCAAATTCTAGAATTCATTAATTTTGATGTACTGTCATTGGATATATTTGCTAATATAAAATATCTGTGATTTTGTAAGTAAAAGGTACAGTAGGAGTAGCAGTTGATATATATAACTTAAGTAGAAATGACATTTTCCCAAACTATTAATTCTACTTCATATATCAAATAATGTCAAAGATAGTAATATTTAACGTATTTTCAACTACTTACTCTTTGAATACTTTATCCTGAACTTCAGGGTGTGACCCAATCAATAAAAGGACAAAAGTAATAACAGTAGCTGACGTCTCATGTCCTGCTATGATAATTGTATTCACCTCATCTCGTATCTCTTGATCAGTAAATTGACCATCATCTAATTCCATCATTAAGTCAATAAAAGTTTTTAGCTTTCGACCTAAAAGGACTATGTGTTATCTTGCAATATTATCAATCAGTAAATAGTGCGTTACGTATTATTAAATTTCATTATGTATACATAGTTTGTAAATGTACCTACATTATCATTTTTTGTTATATTCATATCATAGTTTTAAGTAATTTGATAAGCTCAAGGGTTCAAAAGAAATTAATTAAGACACTTGTTACTTTAACAATTGGCATTGTCCCCGATCCCCAGACACAGCGCAGCGGCATATAACCCTTTTTTATACAGGAAAAAACACCTTATGGGTACGGCCACCCGACGGGGACAGGCGACGGTTATATCGGACTCGCACCGACTAAAACGACCTTAGAAGTTACCACGCTTAGAAGTTATATCCAAACTTCTTGTACTAAGCTGGTTGGCGAACGCGAGTAGTACTACGATTAAATTAATTAAATCTAGAGGGTAACAGGATTCTGACTGGTAAATTATCTGGTAAATTTGATTGAGTGAGTTTGAGGGTTTAGTAAAGTCTGAGCAAACTTTATTAAAAGTAACTAAACTTTTATTAGGGGATTTAGGTAAATTTTAATTTAATTTTTGGTGTTCATATTTCGGAGACTAGATATACTCACGTCCTGAATATTAGGTTACCCAACTTCTCTACCGCTTAGAAATTTTATCTTATCCTAACGTCGCGGTAAATGGATATGTCTTTATGCTTCTAGATTATTATATTATATTAATATACTCATTTTTTAAAATGACTATCACAATATATATACTAACCACCATTTTCTTTATCCGTTTTATATTTATTTTGTTTTCGTTCGGTTCTCTTCTTTCGAAGAACCTATTAATAATATAATATGATAATATAATAATTAGTGTTAAGATATAAATTACGTGGATGAAGTCATAATATTCTCATTACATTGTATTATACAAAATAGTTTCAATCAATTCAATAACCGTATGATTGTGACATTATCTAAAACAATATGATAATGATACATTTACTGCTTCAAATACTAAAACAATGAATAATATTTTGATACAAAATATCAACAACAAGACATCTTCTTATTTTAAAAGAAACAAAACCAAAAGAACCTGTTTTATTTAAACACTGTGTACAGATGTCTCGTGAAATTTCGCCCAGATTGAACCTTAGGTTATATTATGCATTATATCCTATCTAGGATTTTGTATCAATTAAGCGGTAATAAGTATTAATAAAACTTACCGAATCACATGTTTCTCGTAAAACTTTAACACTTGCGTCTTGTGCCTTTTTAAGAGAACTAAATTTGTACATAAAATCCCAATGAAGCCAAAACCTTTGCAACCTACTTATGTTACAATTTAGGTAAGTGTCAACAGATTCAGCGTATTTTTTTGCTTCATCGTCATTGACTTCATTATTTATTACAGTCGCTGAAACAAAACACTTGTATTTATTATTACAGTTTACAATTTTTTGTCTTAATTTAACGATAACATAAAATGAGTCAAATTGTATTTCCCAGTTGTTGTAACTTAATTTGAAAGTTGTTATCACCTATAATTGAAATAATACTTATTTTAAGTTGTTCAATGTATAATTTTAATGTCCAGTGTGTATTTTGTTGGTAATCTGTAAATAAATAAATTGTTAGGAAAGCTATGATAGCTTATATAAGACAACGGATGTTATACGCCCTCTTTTGGCGTGGGGCATTCGTATGAGGTAGTCGTTATTGGGCGACCTCTTTTGTATTGTTATTAGAATCTAACCTCAAGAAATTGCTATTCGTGATTGAAGCAACCACTTGCCAGTTCTTCTCAAGTGGATTAGTGTTCCGAACTGGTAGTAGAATCATTCTATCGTTGGATTTTATAGTTAAATGTGTTGGTGCACAGTAAGGTGCCCGGCGTGATTCCCTAAACGCATTCGTTTGTTTATATTATTCATTTTAATTGAATTTAGACTTAATTTCTAACAAAATAAGTATAGGATTTGTATTTTCATTTGTGTATAATATATACTTACAACAAACAGTTTCCATTAAATTCGGCCGTATATAACGTGATTGGTCAAAAGTTTCACCGTTTATTTCCACAGCCATTTGTTTCACTAACTGTCTCGCTTGACTATTGAAAATTGGTATGAAACTGTCTAGTACTTGTTGGTTGAAGGTAGAACTTATTAGTTTTCTATGTCTTTTCCATATCGAAACTAAAAAATTTGTATCGTTATTAAATATTGCAAACTGTGTGTTGTTAAATATTGTCACATAGCGGAAGGAACACACTTGTTTGCTCTGTTCCATATGTTATAGCTGTACGTTTATTTTGTTGATGTATTATTTTGTAATATTTTCGACGTAAGATTGCTAAAACTATTGTATATCTATTTGATGACTCTCGAGACATACCTGGTGAAAATATTAAACCGTTCTCAAGTAGATCCTTAGTGAATGTTTGTACTATCATATCCTTGTCTAAACAGGTGTTTGTAATTTTGGAAATATCATCCGGATCTGTCACAACTGAAATATAAATATGTAAGCAGTTTTATATAAGTTTTTTTAGTTATGCTACATAACACAAGTTATTACACGAACAAACTGAGTTTGCTTGCCTAGCTCTGTCTTACATTGGGAGCAGTATGATTTAAAAAGGTTAGGTCCACAACAGATGCGGGTGCAAGATTGATGAAACATGTCTTTAGTGCTTGGGGAAAGTTCCAGAACGCCATAGGTGTTTTCTGTGACTTGTCAAGAGCATTCGATTGTATTCAGCTTGAGACTCTCTTGTCAAAACTAAACCACCATTGGATTAAAGCTTATTGCCTCACATCTCAGTAATAGAATTCAAAGAGTGTGTGTAAATAACATAAAGTCATCCGGTTCAATCACGAAAATGGGTGTGCCACAAGGCTATATTTTGGGTCCCTTTCTATTTTTAATATATATAAATGATTTGCCATTTTATGTGAACAATATTTGTGACGTAGATGATACATCATTATTATTTAAGATTGACAAAACCAAAACAATGGTTGACGATGTGAACAGTGCTTTGTCACAGGTATCGCATTGGTTTACAATAATTTAAAAACTGATTGTCCACTCTACATTAAGAATTATATGTATTTTCTAGTTTACTTCATCGCGGAATATAGCAAAATAATTTCATTATTACTTTTGTATTATGGATCTCCGCAAAAGTGACGCCTAATTCAATAAATTATTCGCACAAAAGCGTTGTAAAGGAAGGTGATGTTGTAAATACTATCTTTCTTGATGAAATGTGACTTGTCACATTCATCAAACCTAACAATAGGACCGTTCGGCTCCTACAAGGAGGTCACGGGCTTAAACCCCTGGCTGGCACCAGAGTTTTTCTGTTAAAACTTGTGTGTCAAATATCGTATTGTATGCAATTTATCGAACATTCCGTAATGGACTACGGCGTACAGAAACCTGCATATCTCCAGATAATTTTAGAAGAAGAAGAAGTAGTCATTGAAACGTTTTATCAATAAGAAGACTCCATCGGAAACCGGAACGGCACAGTAGTGCCCCCATTTTAGTCAAAAAGGGCGCGATACTCTTATTTCATGACTGTGTTGCTATAAAATACGAAGCGGAAGTCATTGGCGACAACATTTTAGCTCAGACTGTTAAAAAAACGGCTATGGGATATTAAAAAGATATGTAAAGTAAAATAGTAAGTAGCTGCCTGATACTATCTCACTGCTAAGCATAGGCCTCTTCTCTCGTTTTTGGAGAGAAGGTTTGGAGCTAAGACCTACCACGCTGCTCCAGTGCGGATCGGTAGGTTACACATATCTCCAGAATTCTCTAGAGATATGCAGGTTTCCTCACGATGTTTTCCTATACTGAAAAGCGTGTGTTAAATTGCAATTATCAATTAGACACATAAGATTTAACAGAAAAATTCATTGGTGTCTGCCCGGATTTGAACCCGTGAGCCCCTTTGAAAGAATCGCACGGTGTTACCGCTGGGCTACCACAGCTTATAAGCTTAAAAATATATGTGATCGTAAACAATTAATTAACTTACAGTATAACTTGAAAGGCCCAACATAAAAAATACAAGCATGCATATTTTTCATGCAGGTATCTGTTATTTTTTTCAGTATTTGCCACATATCTGAAACCAAAAATTGAAAATAATAATTAAATCTATTGCCTTTTATAGAAAACTAGTAATATCCCGCGGTTTCACCCGCGTATTTTTTATTTTTTTACACCTTAATACATTTTTATAACGGATCCTTTTCGGATCGAATCGAACGGATCCGGATTTTTTTTTCAAAAATGTATATAGCCTATGTTGCTCAGTAAAAATGCAGCTTTCCAATGATGAAAGAATTTTTGAAATCGGTCCAGTAGTTTTTGTGTGAAAACATCACAAACATACATACAAATTTTTCCTCTTTATAATAATTAATTAGTATAGATATGGGAACTACATAGGTCTATTCACATGCATGTTTAGAACTGGACATCTAAATCTTGAGAAGAGAAAGTGATATCAATTTTATTTAGTTAGTAGTTTCGTTACCTACAACGGCGATTATAACCAGTTATTACATCACATCAAATCAAAAATCAACCAAGAATGCATAAAAATGTACATAATAATAAAAAAAATGACAATGTATATAATAGACAAGACTGTAATGACAAAATGTAACTAAGCGTTCAAGCAAAAAAGTACCCAACAGCATTATGTCTTTATGAGATTGATATCCTCAAAATCTATCGAACGGTTTTTTAGGTTAATAGTATCAGAAACGGCTAAGCCAATACTAATGGGACTTTGAACAGAAGATAGAGAAAGTTGTGGAGCAACATATAGGCTACTTTTATCTGTGTCGCGACTCAGTAGGGTTAGCAATGTAAAACTTTGTTGAAAATAACTTAAAAACAAAAAAAAGTCGATGGTCTCGGTATTCGCTTCTACAACAAAATTCTGCAATCTATACTAGACCAGTCTACAGAAAGGTTTAAATTAAATTTAAGAGATATGCTTATACGTAAAGCATATTACAAAATTGAAGATTATTTGGACGATAAAAAAGCCTGGATTTGAAAATTTATTCAGCTTCATACAAGACTGCGGTTTAATAATGTAAAATTGAAAATGTTTAAAAGATTGACCGCCGAGTTTCTTTTTGGTTCTTTTCGTCAGGAGCAACATTCCGAACCAGTTGTAGCTTCATTAATAATATTGATCCTTGACGTTTCATAAGTGCTTGAAAGAACTTATTTGAATAAAGATTAATTTGATTTGATTTAATTAGATCCTAGAATCACGCTGGGTCGGAGTTTACGCGGGAAAAACTTTTCACTACTTTCTGGCACAGCTAGTTTTATAAAAATACTTATACAAATAAATCAACCCAAACTAGAAGAACCAACAAACTGTTTTAAAGCAATTGTTGGCCCTCGTTGGGACTCGAACCTGCGACCTATGGAGATGAAGGCAGAGCTACTGCCGGGCCAACGGCGACATTACTCACGTAATGAGTCTCCAACGAACAAATGGCCATGGCCTATTAAAGGCCACGCGCCAGGATATACTGGTGGCTCATCAGACCGTCTTCTGGTATACCAGGTCCAGTAAAGAAAACTTGTCACCAGTAGCATTATACACGTAATACCTATCATTTCGAAAATATATCTGAAACCATGAAATTAGAAAACAGTTTATTTATACGCAATGTTAAAAACCGGATATAACGCTTTGTGGTACTCGGCTGAGTAGAATAGACCACTCTCATTTCTTACAGAGGTGTCGTTAAAGGCGACTAAGGGAAGTTTACGTAGGCAAGCGGCCGGTTGTAAAATATGAAGCCAAATTATTTGACAACCTGTTTATAACTTGTTCTGCCGACCTTACTTAGTGTGGGATAAGGGCAAGAGAATGATAATTAAAAACCGGATATAAAAGAAACTAATATAAGTTTATTTATATTTTTTAAATTAAATTTAAAGTTAAATATTGAAAAATTAAAAAGTAAATAATTTTGTTTTTTTTGTATTCTTTTATTGCACATTAAAATAATTAAACTAATACAAAAACGATTTAAAAAAACAACATAATGAGTGCATAATAGGTGTTAAATTAATGAAGTAATGAAATAATAAATAAAACTTATACAATAATGACAAACAAAAATTATAGTTAATAAAAAATAAAATAAAATAATATTATAGTTGTGACACATAATAAATAAAAAAAATTATATTAGGTAAAGTTAAATTTTTAAAAATAAAAAAAATAAATTTGTTTGTTTTTTATAGTAGTGATACATAATAAATAAAAAAAGTTAAAAATTAATTTAAAGTTAAATATTTAAAAATTCAAAATATCAATTTGTTTGTTTTAAATAAAATAATATTATAGTAGTGACACATAATAAATAAAAAAAAATAAAAATTATATTAGGTAAAGTTAAATTTTTAAAAATAAAAAAATTAAATTTGTTTGTTTTTTTTATAGTAGTGATACATAATAAATAAAAAAAGTAAAAAATTAATTTAAAGTTAAATATTTAAAAATTCAAAATATCAATTTGTTTGTTTTAAATAAAATAATATTATAGTAGTGATAAATAATAAATAAAATAGACTAGAAAGTGGCTAGCCAAATCTCAGACACTTAACTGTTTGGGAATAAAATTAATAAAAACGTACCTAGATGCTGGACATATAGCAACAACTGCCACAATGCGAAGAAAATATGTTAATTAATAGAACCAACTAGATAAGTTAACAAGAAATAATAAAATTTTAATTGCGTAATTTAAATTGTAATTTATGTTAATGTATTGCGTAATTTATGTAAATGTTGTGCGTAATTTATGTAAATGTTTTGCGTAATTTTAATGAATTTAGGGAATAGGTTTTATTGGAGACTAATAAAAATTAACGAGACAATACCGCAGTTTGTGTCGGAGTTGGTATACGTATGGGATTCGTACAGTCAATATATCTAGCCCCAAAAATAGTGATAAGGCCTAAATTTACCATTATTTAAAAACTAGCTTATACCCGCAACTTTGTTCACTCGGACCGTTGACGCGTTATAAGTTGATAATTAATAACGCTTTTCATTCTAACATCCTGTAGGATTAACAGGATTTCTTAAGCCTACATCTCACCTCGGATAAAGTATGTATAAGGAATAATTGTGCCAAATAAAACGAAGTTGCCGGTAAAAATTATATATATATATATATGTGTAACTTAGAACATAATAATTTTAAAGCTACAGTTTAGACCGATAATCATATAAAACAAAGTCCCCAAAATTTGTCCGTCAGTATGTGATCGATTACGATTTAGTGTATATATATTTACTTTTTAATTAGTTTTAATTTATTTTAAAGTTTTTATTAAATGTTTATTGTAAAAAAAGTTTAGTTTAGTTTACTAAATACTTTATTTAGTATATACTATGCTAAATATAATAATGCTAAAAAAATTAAAAAAATATTTATTGCTTTCACTTAATTATGCCGGGGAGCTCCTTTTAAGCAATGAATATTATTTGTGCTAAGGACCCACATTCTTCCATATGCAAGACAAGAAGTTTTAGGACAATTCAAAATTCAAAGATATACAAATAATAATAGTTTATCAGATCATATGTGTTTTTGTATGTATGTGAGCGTGTGTTATAAGTTAGACTAGCGGCCTACCCCTGCTTCGCACGGGTATAAAATATATATCCCATGTCAGTCAGTGTAAAAAATGATTCAAATCGATCCAGGTGTTTGATTTATTCATTACTGCCCACGGGCAGTAATGAATAAATCAAAACACCAAATTTAACCCTTGCGGGCCACGGCCCGCAAGCGTTACATTTGGAGGAAAACAATTTCCTTTCCCTATACCAAGAAGATTTCGTGCTATCTTTGAAATATCTAAATCCATATAGTACATTATTACTTATTTACTTTTACATTTTCCCTATGTATTTTATTTTTATAATTAATTACAGAATGTCTTTAAACAAACTCTTGAAAGAGCGACATCGCTGCTAAAGTCGAAGTGTTATAGGGCGAAGCGCGGCCTCCTCACGGCATTTTAAATCTGTAATATCTCCGAAAATGTTTACTTAAATTACATGCTGTAAACGGCCATATTGATCTATATTAAATCAACTATTTATTTAAGGTACTTAATTGGATAAGGATTAATGCTGTATTGTATAAAAATTGCTTTGAATATAAGGCATTATTTTTCGCAAAAAGTAATTGACAAAAAATGCTATTGTGGGTTATCCATAAGAGATAGACATACACCATCGCGGACTTTTCTGTAGACCTTTTCAAGGTGTACAAATACTTAGTACATTATTTTGATAAATCTCGTAGGGTTTAGCCTGCGTTTGCAATGTAAGCGGAAAAAAATGTAATTATTTACAGAAACCTCAAAAATTACAGTATTTCTCTACTCCGTATTGAATGTTATTATACGTACAAACCTTCCTCTGGAATCGCTCTATCTATTAAAAAAAACCGCATCAAAATCTGTTGCGTAGTTTTAAAGTTTTATGCGTACATAGGGAAATATGGACTTAGTTTTATAATATGTAGTGATTAAGACGAAGAAAACTTTTTGTATTGTCAACATATCAATGAACAAAAACTCACTATGATGAGGCAAAAAATTAATATTATTTAAAAATTTAATACGCACGCACATACGTGAGATAAACCGAATAAATAAAAACAAAATTCCGTGCCCCAAATTTGCATAAACGTTGAACACGAGATATCAATGTTCATCAAGAGAAGAGAAATGTTATCGAACTTTTTAATAATAATAGAATTGACGATTCAAAAGCACTTGTTTACAAGTTTATTTGAATAAAGAATATTTTGAATTTGAATTTGAATTCAGTAAATATAGAAATAGGCGTTAGTTTGCGGAGATCCATAATAAAAAAGTAATAAAATTATTTTGCTATAGTTATATAGGATTATAGCAAATACAAAAGTAATAATAAAATTATTTTGCTATAATCCAAATAATATATCGCACCTTTAATCAAAAAAAGAAACAACTCAAAAATTGCCAGTTTGGAGTTTTCAATTTAAAACTTTATAACGTAACCCCAAGAATAGATCTGCTTCGACAACCATACGATTCCGACTTATATGAATGAAATAAATAATAGTTTCGCTCTTTTTGACAAATTCGTGTGAACTGTTTGATAACACTAAAGGGAAAGATTCAGACATGTTCCAGCAGTAGTGAAAGTAAGGAGATTCTAGGGCGATATAAAACCTAATAACTCTTTATATTACTAAAGAGTGAGTCTAATTTCTTGTTTTTATTATTGATAAAAAGATATCATTCAGACTTATTTCACTATATTACTAAAATTATGCCACGGAATTGCGGAATAATTCTATTTATGCTTCTTTATTTAAAAAAATATTATAAGTTGTTTGAAAGAATCGGAGTACCTTCAGTTTATTATTAAAAGGTTATTAGATAGATGTATATCAATTATTTTTATTACGGTTTAAGAATAAAAAAAAAACAAAAAGAAGTGTGATATTTTAAGTTATTTCCTTTTACAATGAAATAAAACATCCCCGTAACTACTTTAGTCTTATTAAAAAAGTTTTCTAACCAGATTAAATACATTTGTTTTCCATGATGAGGTCGTGGTGAGCATGTCGAATTTTTAATTTAATTGTACTGACTTCCATTAGTCAAAATCGAAATGGAGAGGCTAAAGAATGTGACTCCATTACCCTAACAGCAGCTGTGTTTAACAATAAAATCGCAGATGAAAATATACCAAATAAGTATATTAAGTAAGTAAGATTAAGTTGAAGACTGTAATAACGTTTTCAACTTAAATTGATTTCCTTCACGATTAATTTCCTATTTTTTATTTAATTCCAATTCTGTAAAACATAAGTTTATGTAAAACAAGCCTCATGCCTTATGATGACAGTGACGATTCCTTCATCCATGAGAATAATGATATCGTACAAAATAAAATAGCTAATATGGAACTTTACGGCACGTCAACGATACTTCTTCTAGTCTATCGTCTTCACGCCCATACACGTCTAGTACGTCTCTTGATTCTGATAGGTCAACATCTTCTATGTTGACTCGCCCGTTGGTGCAGTGGGTAGTGACCCTTGGAAATCTTCAAAAAGATACCGGAACTCTTAGGGGTGAGATCTGGTTATGTGGAATTTCTATCCACTAAAACCCCCTCGATGGACAGCCTCCGCGCTAGCAGAGAGGCCCCGGGATCTCTACGAACTGCACCGAGGTCTCTCTAGTGCCGTGCACATCGTGCTCCACAAAATATAGTACGGAGCTTGTGTAACAAACTCCGTTTCCTCTCGGGGTCGAAAGGAACGACCACAGCCCCCACTATGACCGATCGTGACCCCAGAGGTCCCATTGGCCGGGACTATCAATTAGGGCGGTTTCTACGGCCCCTTCGTCTCTGCCTGCGAGAAGGATCAGCCCTTTCGCGGTTACGCTCGGCAGTCTCCTTCCTGACCATGATGGTTTCACAAAAGGAGACTACGGCTTTCCAATCTCTTTCACTTCTCAACATGGCAGAGACTACCGCCTTTAGAGAAAGTGGGTAGTGACCCTGCCGTCAGTTTCGCGGGACGCGGGTTCGATTCCCGCCGAGGGCCAACAATTTCTATAAATGAGTTTGTTGGTCTTCGAGTCTGCGTGTATATTTGTATTTAAGTATGTATTTGAAAAAACATAAGTATAATATGTTCGCTAGTTGTCTCTCACCCATAACACTTTAACAGTAGTAAGTTACTTACTTTGGGGACGGACGACCGCGTGTGTAAGTGTTCCATATATTTATTTATTCATTATTCAATTTATTAATTCCAAGAAAACTGCTCAACATTGTCAGTAATTTTCTAAGGAACGAAGAAGAATTTTGCGATTAAGGAACCTGATAACGACCAAAGTCTTGAAAATGAATCTCAGCCTAAGGTTTCGGTTAGTCATCTCTTTAGAGACAAGATAAAATCTAGCTGCGCCAATCAACCTATCAATAGTTCACCCACTTTTACCAAAAAAAGCGATTTCGGGCAAATTGACGACGATTTGACATTAATTAATTCTGACAACCTGTCAAATGCAGTCAGCTGCAACGAATAACTTATAACCAATCAATTTGTAATTATTTTTTGTTGAAAATATTTTCCGCCGAGTTTCTTGATGGTTTCTTCTCGGTAGAAACAAACTTCCGAATCAGTGGTAGCAAGTAAACAGTTTATTTGAATAAAGAATATTTTGAATTTGAAAATGACAGTAGGTAAGAACTATATTTTTTTACATTGAAAGTACGAATAAACGTGTATATTATTGTAAATTTTTGTTCCTTACCCAAGAAATATCCAATTCTTATTCTCAAGGTTTGTAAAAATCCGAGATACGTACAAATATTTTTGTAATAAAGTTATATAATTTAAAATAAAACGAATTAAACTGGATTGAGATTCCACATCTGAATAACTTTTCTCTAATAAACTGCTTCTTTAAGTTTTCTGACGGAAAATTATTTGAAATAAAATCGAATTATTAATCATAAACTGAAGTAAGTACGAACTTATATTTTTAATGTCATAATTTAATAATTTATAATCCATAAATTATACTTTTTATTCTATCTAACAAAGGCTAGTACACTAAACTATAATTTGGAACTATACATCATCTTCTTATATAGATATTTTATTTATTATTCATTTTTAAAGACCACGCCGGAAAAGTGTAAAACTTTAAACGCCCATTCCCAAAAAATTGAAATTTGGAGATATTTCTTTTTTTGATTAAGCGTGCGATATAAGCTAATATAAGCTGTGATGGCCTAGCGGTGCGACCGTGTGAATCTCTAGAGACGATCATGGGTTTAAACCCGGGCAGACACCAATAAGTTTTTCTTTTAAAACTTATGTGTCTAATTGATAATTGCAATTTATCACACGCTTTTCGGTGAAGGAAAACATCGTGAGGAAACCTGCATATCTCTAGAGAATTCTGGAGATATGTGTAACCTACCAATCCGCATTGGAGCAGCGTGGTAGGTCTTAGCTCCTATCCTTCTCTCCAATAACGGAGAGAAGAGGCCTATGCCCAGCAGTGGGATAGTAACAGGCCGCTACTTACTTACTTAATCCAAAATAATTTTATTATTACTTTTGTATTATGGATCTCCGCAAAGTAACGCCTAATTATATAATTTATTGATAGCAAATAATTTTATCATTAATTTTGTAGAACTTTTAATAGTTAAATAATTGGATCAACAAACTATGTCATAGCATCCGTGGTGATAATGCTTAAATAAAGAGTGAGTAGCTGCAAAATCTAAAAGTACCGTCAGATCTACGATTACAATGAATCCTTACTAATATTATAAATGCTAAAATCTGTCCGTCAGTTACGTTTTCACGACGAACCAATATCGATGAAATTTGGCACAATTATTCCTTATACACGGGGTAACATATAGGCTATAGAAATCCTGTTAATTCGACAGCCTGAAAAACGCCATCTATTATCAATCTATAAGTTTTTATTTAAGATGTGTCAAAGTCAAGTCAAATCTCTAATTTAAAGGACGTTGTTTGCCTTACGTCGAAAAAGTTAATACTTTTTTATATATTTCGGTTTTTGTTTACTGGATCCATTTAACTGATGGGTTCATCATCTTCCTGCTCTTATCCCACCTAAGTGGGGTCGGCACAACATGGTATAAACATGCTGTCATATGATTTGGTTGCGTCTATACGACCGGCATCCTGCCTGACGTCAACTTACCTCTGTCGTATTTTACGACACCTCGGTAAGAAAGAGGGTGTTGATCTACTAAACCGGATACCACACGGTGGGTCAAACTTAACTGATGGGTTATTTACTAAAATAACTAAACTATGCTTTTGAGAACTGATAAATAGAGATTTATCAGTTCTCAAAAGCATAGTTTAGTTATTTTAGTAAATAACCCATCAGTTAAGTTTGATCCGGAAGGACTGAGAGAGCTCAGTCCTTCCGGATCGATCTGATTTTTGTGATGGAGATATTTGCGGAGTTAGTGAGTGACAGAAGCTACTGTTTATTTCAAGACGCGAACGGAATTGCGGGTAAAAGCTAGTTGATAATAAAAGTAAGATAACATCAGAAGGCTAGTTAATTTTTTTTCATTAGGTAGGTAAGTTTTGACCTTGTCCTGTTACTAATCTATACATAAATAATATATAATATATAAAAAGCAGAAGAGTTTGTTTGTTTGTTTGTTAGATTGTTTGAACGCGCTAATCTCAGTAACTACTGGACCGATATGAAAAATTCTTCCAGTGTAAGATAGTCAATTTATTAAGGAAGGCTAGTTTTTTTTCATAGATAGAGTGATTCAGGAGGAAGATTTATATGTATATAAACATTCAATATGATGTAAAGAAGTACTGTAATTTTTGAGGTTTCTAATGTGATGTAAATAATTTTTTTTTTCCGCTTACATTGCAAACGCAGGCTGAACCCTACGAGATTTATCAAAATAATTTACTAAGTATTGTACACCTTGAAAATCTCTGAAAATGTCTGCAGAAAACTCCGCGATGGTATATGTCTATCTCTTATGGATAACCCACAATAGCATTTTTGTCATTTACTTCTTACGAAAAATAATGCCTTACTTTCGAAGCAATTTTTACACGATACAGCATTAATCCTTATCCAATTAAGTACCTTAAATACATTGATGATTTAATATAGATCAAAATGGCCGTTTACAGCATGTAATTTAAGTGCACATTTTCGAAGATATTACAGATTTAAAATGCTGTGAGGAGGCCGCGCTGCGCCCTATAGCACTTCGATTTTAGCCGCTTTATGTCGCTCTTTCAAGAGTAACTTCTAAAGAAAACATGTTTGTATTGTCTAATGACAAGAAATTTGTGAATGTTATATTATATAAAGACGTTCTGTAATTAATTGTATAAAACGTAAATATGTAGTATATGAATTTAGATATTAGATAAAGCAGGAAATCTTCTTGATATAGGGAGAGGGGAATTGTTTTTCTCCATATTTAATGCGTGCGGGCCACGGGCAGTAATGAATAAATCAAAACTACTGGATCGATTTTAATCATTTTTTTTTCACTGAGTGACATGGGCTATATATTTTATACCCGTGCGAAGCAGAGGCAGGCCGCTAGTTTTTAATAAAAAAATAATTTGCTTGTGATTACTTGCAAAACTTGTGTTTCAAGTTTGTTAGTGTAAAAATACGTGAGAAGATATTATTATACAGAACAATTTTTGTTCACAACTTCTTAGTTGTTATAAAATGCTCATGGGAAACCTGAATTCCTGATTCTCTATTAATTCTTAAATCTATGTTACTGTCACCTATTCTGTTCTTTTCTGTCGTGGAAGGATATAATTAGAAGGAGGCCGAAATAAAGATTGGAGATATGAGGATTGGCGGGGACGGGGGCTATGTGCACAACGTTACCCTGTCCCCGCCATTAGCAGTGTGGTGGAGTACTGTCAAGTGCCAGGTTTTTAGTTGGTGAAAGTCCGACATACCAGCTGCTCGTCCCCATCTAGCGGTGACGACCCATAATTAACGACCCATAATAAATTTTACTGGCATACCATTCCCAGACCCCCCACCGAACCAGACATCCTTTAGGTCACCTAGGTGACCTGGGCTCACGGCCCGAATACCGACAACCCTTAGGTCACCTAGGTGACCTCGGCCTACGGCCGGAACATGGACCAGGCAGAATGCCTGCGAGGAAATGCCCGGGCAAAGAGGTACGCCTCGAGGCCCGTACCCCGCCTACCCCCCAACCGGGGAGTAAACGAGATGACCCTGCTGCTGCTTTACTGGCATAAAAAAGACATTATTGAAGTAAAAAGAGAAGTGAAATTGAGAGGGAGATTTAAGTAAACGAAGATAGAAATAGAGTTACGTTTCATGTATTACAGTAAGGCCAAAAGAGACAGAGGTGTGAACGCAGTTTTTCTTTCTCTCTTACATAGCCAGTTCCGTTATCGAACATATTATTCATTACTTAATCCACGACACTAAAAATAAACTTTTTATATCAAAAAGATTAGTGGTTTGTAATGTTTTTATTACAGTTTTACTTCTTTTACCATTTCGATAATTTTTGAATTCATGTTTATACAATTCTTAGTTTTGTTGTATTGTTTCGTAATTGTTTTATTTTATTTAAGACATAATTTATAGAATTAGTCGTTACTTTGCGGAGATCCATAATACAAAGTAATTATAAAATTATTTTGCTATAATCCGCGATGAAGTAAAATAGAAAATATATATAATGCTAAATGTAGACTGGACAATCGGTTTTGCGATTTTGGTTGTGGAGTCTATCTCCTGATTCGGTTGCGGGGCGAAACGATTGTTGAGTTTGTGATAGTGGACGCATGTAGTGCTTGTGTATTGCGGTGGCGGTGGTGGAGGTTTGTGCATGTGTTTTTACGAATCCTGCATGTACCAGGTATGATAACCGATTTTCCACTCTACATTTAGCATTATATATATTTTCTATTTTACCTCATTGCGGATTATAGTAAAATAATTTTATTATTACTTTTTTATTTAAGACACACAACATTAGGCTAAGGCCTCCTCCATTAACAATCTCCTGCTCTTTTCCCACTCTAAGTGGGGTCGGCTCAAATTGTTTTTCGCTTCCATTCTCTCCTGTCATTCGTCAACTCTGGCGCTACTCTTTATCATACCATACTTTATAGTTCATACTCTATAGTATATCATACTTTACACAATCCAACCATCTATTTTTCGGCCTCCGTCTAGGCACACATCCATCCACATTCATATTTGACTATATATAAAAAAAACTCTCTCTCAAAAATATGCTTCAAATATTCGAAATTACAAGAAAAAAGCATATATTTCTGAAGGGTATAGAATAATCATAATTTTCCTACCCTTACTCCATTCTAAATCGGTACAATCGGTACGGGTCGGTACAATAACTGCTAAAACTGTTTGTAGCTGAACGTCGCCGTACTCTGTTCGCGTTACCGCAATGCAGGACAGAGCTAGGCAAGCATGCTCCGCTTGTTCGTGCGCTGCGCTTGCTCAACGATTTGGTTAGGGAGAACTCGGCCTTGGATGTGTTTCATACTCCACCGCTTCAGCTCATTAAATTAATCACATTTAGTTTACAGAATAAGTAAACATAATATTATATTTTTATGTTTATTTTCTGGATATCTTATTGTATATAATATATTATTGCATGTTTTGTTGTGATTTTTGTACAATGTAGCCCCACAAGATGAATTGGGTAACTGTAATGTCTTGTGGGTTAAGTATTTGATAAATAAATAAATAAATAAATAAATAAATAAAAGAGGCAAATGTGACGATGATTTGTACTAAACTAATGAAAATATATTTTGCTATAATCCGCGATAAAGTATAAGAGATATGCTTATACGTAAAGCATATTATAAAAATAAAGATTATTTAAATGATAAAAATGCCTGGATTTTAAAATCCTTTCAGCTTTTAAAAGATCGACCGCAGAGTTTCTTTTTGATCCTTCTCGGTAAGACATTCCGAAACAGTTTTAGTTTCATCAATTATATTGATCCTTGACGATTCAAAATTACTTGAAAGAGCTTATTTGAATAAAGATTATTTTGCAGACAACCCTGTACCACCGTGTTTGTAATAAAATTATTTTTATTTATAGTTACTACTTATACTACTTTATAGTTACTAATATCAATTCACTTGTTTATACTTGCCTTCCTAAGAGTTGTGACGGCAAATAAATAGTCAACCTATTAACCGTTAGTGGATTCTATAGGTTTCATATTTTCAATTGGAATGTAATTTGTTCATTTACCAAATCAGTGTAATTTAAAAAAATATATTTTTTAATTGTTTAAATTGTGTAAAAATATAATAATATGTGTTTTTAATTGTGTAAAAATATATTTTTTAATCATAATCTAAACTGAATTTTTTTAGACAACCCATTCGCGTAATTTAAAAAAAAAATTGTAATTGTTAATTAATCATGATCTAAACTGAATTTCTTAAGACAACCCATTCGCAATATATTTATTGACTTACTTTATTTGATAAAAATTATATTTCATCCATTACCAACTCGGTGAAGGTCGTTGTAAAGCGGGATGGACAATATTATGCGTAAAATTAAAAGACAAGTATGTGTGTCCACGTGCGGTTTATTGCGAACAATGATTAGTACATATAATTATTATCCCTCGCCCTGTGTCCAGTGTGATACTACGTCATCATCTACCAATGGGAGCGGAGCTCGATGACGTGATAGCATATTCGCCTGCGCAATTGCTGTCGAATATCTTCAGGTGTTATCACGATCTAAGCCTATTAGATTACAATACTGTTTACGAACTACGAGATCTTGTAAAATTGCAAAAATTGGGATTCACGGAACAAGTTTTTTTTTGTTCGATAACACAAGCATTAAGTTACTTTAGTGCTAACGCACACTACAATAACACTATATAACAAATACCACAATTCCCGTTCCGAGATGCTCTTCTCTTGAAAGACGAACAAAGACTGAATGTCGCTGAAACGTTTTATCAGTAGTACGACTCAACCGGAAACAACAACGTCACAGTGCTGCCACCATTTCAATCAAAAAGGGCGCGATACTCTTGTTTCATGACTGTCGTAAAAACGCAGCCAAATCATGTGACAGCATGTTTATAGCATGGGATAAGGGCAGGAGGATGATAAAAAAAATTCAATTAAAAAAAGAAAAAAAGCGCCAGTGACATGTGGGACTCGAACCCGGATTTGGAACTTTTTGGTCCGCCCGTTAACCATTAGGCTATCACAGCATTACGTTTGACAGCTCAAATTTTTATTGACTTTCTATTGAACATTTTAGGATTTTTATCAGCAGTGGCCGAAAACAAGGATAAAACGACATTTTTCCCCTAAAACCCCCCCCCCCCCCTACATGCTGAATTTCATGAAAATCGTTGCAGTCGTTTCCGAGAGAGGAAATATATATATATATACAATATATGGATAGTTATGATCGGAAATAATGAATAAATTCATTATAATAGAATAGAAGAAAGTGCCATAGGCAGATCTTTTGAACTAGGCGCGTGTTTTGAAGTAGGAATAGGTGTAAACTTTAAAATATTAGGTCCTTAAATATGAAATTGGCGTTTTGTCGTACTGGCCACTTTGATCTCAAATATTACCTTTATGGTTAGGAATTCCAAATTCAAATTCATACAGTTATTTACTCATGCATTTGTGTTTCAAACCCCCTAATTCATTTGTTTTTTCTTCTTTTGTTTTTTTCTTTGTGTCACTCTGTTTACAAAATGGAAAACATGAAATATCGCGTTATTTACGAGTATGAGTTCCACCGTGGCACCAGTGCTGCAGAAACGGCTCGAAGGATTAATGATGTGTATGGTGACGGTGTCGCAAAAGAAAACACAGTGCGTTTTTGGTTCCAACGTTTTCGTTCTGGAAATTTCGACCTGCAGAACGAGCCTCGTGGACGGCCGGAGACCAAAGTTGATAATGAAGAATTGAAGGCTATTGTGGAAGCGGATCCATCGCAAACCACGTCCGAGTTAGCTGCAGGCTCCGGTGTTAGTGATAAAACTATTCTAATCCACTTGAAGCAAATTGGGAAGGTGAAAAAGCTTGAAAGGTAGGTACCTCATGAATTGAGTGAAGCAAACCGACAAACGCGCGTCGACTGCTGCGTTACGTTACTCAACCGGCACATTAATGAAGGAATTTTAAATCGAATCATTACCTGTGATGAAAAGTGGATCCTCTACGATAATCGGAAGCGCACATCGCAATGGCTGAATCCTGGCGAACCAGCCAAATCCTGCCCTAAGCGAAAATTGACTAAAAAAAAGTTGCTTGTAAGTGTTTGGTGGACTAGTGCCGGTGTCGTTCACTACAGCTTTCTTAAATCTGGCCAGACGATTACGGCAGATATCTATTGTCAGCAACTGCAAATCATGATGGAAAAGCTAGCTGCTAAACAACCGAGGCTGGTCAATCGCTGCTTCAGGACAACGCTAGACCACACACTGCACAACAGACGGCTACCAAATCAGAGGAGCTTCAATTAGAATGTCTCAGACATCCACCGTACTCTCCGGACCTTGCTCCAACAGATTACCATTTTTTTCGCATTTTGGATAACTACTTGCAAGGAAAAACATTCAACTCCGATGGGCCAGTCCAAACCGCATTCAAAGATTTTATTGATTCCCGCCCGAATGGTTTTTTTAGTAAGGGGATCAATGAACTACCTATGAGATGGCAAAAGTGCATACATAGCAATGGTACATACTTTGATTAATTAAATATATTTCATTAAAAAAAAAACGACTTTATGTTCCTCCCATAGAAAACGCCAATTTCATATGTAAGGATTATAGGATTATAGGATTTTTAAGTTTTATATTATTCTTGTAAGCAGAAATACCGCCACAGCCCATAATTTATTATTAGGCCGTTTGTTTAAACAAACCAAAGCATTTTTATGCATATTCCTTAGTAATGAAAACTTTGAACCCATTTATCTCCAACATAATTTTTTGAGTTGTAGAACTATTGCAGCCCGTGAGCTACATAATAACAAAAAGAAGATAACAGACATAAATCTTTGTCTAACCAGACGTGCGCATTCATAGCGCGTTCTTAATTATAATACCTAAAAAATAACCTTAAAAATAGAGACGGATAAGTATTGTCATTTGCTTTTTCTTTTTATTAGATGGACTCATTTTAGGCTGGCTCCCCTTTTATCGGACGCTCGTTGGAGTTAGGTCCCCGAGGCGGTCGATGCATCTGGTGCTCTCGATGCATCGATTAGCGGAGGGAGGGGCCACTGTTAAGAGAGGCCCCGACCCGGAAGTGGCGCTGTCTGGGGTTTATAGTTGCTGCTGGCGGGGATGTGGGCAATGTGTACAACGGTACCCTGTCCCCGCCACCAGCAGCGCGGTGGAGAACTGTCAGGTTTTTAGTCGGTGCGAGTCCGACATACCCGCCGCTCGTCCCCGTTTGGCGGGAAGAACCATAATGGGTTTTCCTGACATAAAAAAGGCTGGCTCCCCTACTCTAATACAATAACTCTATGATTATTCTACACTTTATTTTTAATTAATTTTTAACTTTAAACTAATGTTTCCTATGTGTTATGGTTAGATTGAAGTTCCGACTCATAAATAAGCCCGAGTTTAATTTTTTTTTCAGCTTATTTTTTTTGTACAATAAAGGGACTAATGCTAGTTTGCTCTTTCTTGTATACTAATTTCATGTCCTGTATCAGGTTTCAGTAGAACATCCAATTTCAGGACAAGTTTCGTGTGGTCAGATCGTATCTTGTAACGACGGAGGATGTGGCTGCACACTGTCTTCATATTCATCATTGCGTAGGTCTTACCTATAAAATAAAATAAAAATATTGTCGGTACCGTTTTCGCTATGCAACACTAGATGGCGCTGTACAGATTTAAGCCGCGCTATATAGATGTCAAACACTGGGAAGCGCGGTCCACCTTAGGCATTTTGATGTATTCGTTTTCAATTAGGCGAGATCGTAGGCGCAAGCCTTAATGTACTAAAAAAAATTGTCTTTTATTCGTTAATTCTGGCGCTTCGGCTTCTTTTATATGCATGTATCTAGTCACATATCCATCCACATTTATACTTAATACTCGTTTGGTCACATTTTCACTTCATATTATATGTCCATACCATCTTTAAAGACCAGACTTTACTTTAGACTTTCGTCTTAAAATACACTCAATGATACATTGCACTGTCTTTCAGGAAAAACTCGATTGTCATTAAAAGCTGTTATTCAACTTGCAATGTATGTATGTGAAGGTGGAATCTTGCAAGTTAAATTTGACCCACTTCCCGATGTCCGGTTGAACTGAAATTTTACATACTACTCCAGGCTCGATGACAATGCAACTTTATGATAAGCGTGACCTGATACTACTGTCAGGATTGGTTCCAGTTGAGGGAACGTCTGAACGGTTAACAGTAGGATCATGAAAGCTTTTAATTAAGCCGAAAGCCCTGGCCATAAGGCCTAAACAAAATCCAGGCGCAAGCCTGCGAGGAACAGCCCAAGTAAGGAGGTTCGCCTCGAGACCCGTACCCCAATTGCCTTCGCGCATTGAGAAGACCCTTTGTCATAGATCCAGTTAATAAAAAGTCTTTGAGGAGTAATTACAATATGCACATGATTCTCATGTATCATACTATATACCTATACAGTTTCTTCTTCCGATACTAAATGCAACGAATGTGTTAGGGTTCGCAGGCAATGTGTCCGGATTCAACCATCTCTCTGGATTGAACTCGTTTACATCTGGACCCCAGATCGGGTTTCGGTGTACACCGTGTAATAGCAAGACGCACGTATGTCCTGGTAGAAGAGTGCAGTGTTCTGTAAAAATATAACATATGTTGTCTGAGGTATGATAAATTTGTCAAATAATTTCTGTCCTATTTTAGTATACAACGTGGTACCGACGACACGATATTAAATGAATCCACTGATCACTTTAACATATAAGATAACTGTGGCATAATTCAATCTTCTTAAATATCGTTTTAAAGAAAAATTGAGATCTGGCTTCGTTAGTAATGGTTAACTGACCTAGCGCGCCGCGCTTGTTTTTATGTAGAGTGTTTTTAATGTAATTATATAGAGAATACTGAGGTGTGTAAATTAATGTCGTATGGTCGGTACCATCCAGTATAATTTGTGCCATTTTTATATAAAAGACAAACAAATATTATATACATGAATATATTTATACATAGACATACTAATACTAGTGCGTACAGGAAACCATACACTGTCTTAAGTGCACCACATCAGTAGCACCAGAGCCCTGGGCGAGACTGCACGTGTGACACACTGCTGGTTCGGGTTTGAACCTGAACAATACTCATATAATACATGTTTCCTTTTGTAGAAACATCTTTCTCCATGCATCTTTCGATTGTATTTTAATAAATAAATATTTTAACGTATCTAAGGTCAATAGAATGCTGCCAATAGAAAGCTGTCAATAGAAGTTATATATAATGGATATCGAAACGTTTATATATAATAAATAGTAGTAGTAGTAAATAGTAGTATAGTAATATTTTTTAAAAGGTACAAAAAATGTATTTAAAAAAAAGGAAAAAAAAGTGCCGGGTGAGATGTGGGAATCGAACCTAGGTTTCGAACCTTTTTGGCCCGCTGGTTACCATTAGGCACAGCTTTGCGTTTGACAGCCCAAATTATGGGTTGCTATCTATTCCTATTATTTGTAGTTTTTTTAGTGCCCAAAAACAGAGATAAAACGAGTTTTTTTTTAAATAAAACCTAGCTAGATCGATTTTTCTCGCCCAAAATCCCTATATGCTGAATTTCAGGAAAATCGTTGGAGCCGTTTCCAAGATTCAGAAAATATTTTTATATATATACACACGCCCATTTAAATATTAGAGATGTTAACGAGATCTATTTAAGAATACTTTTAACGTAGTTAAAGACCAAGTTAGACCAATCTAAATAAATCTTAATACTTAAGAATCTGGCTCTCTATGTTAAAATTACTTACTTAATTTTACTTCTTGGTCAATATATCTACTAATCATGAATGCCAGATTATAATATCTCATAGTTTCTTTAAGCACTGCTTCTAAATAAATGAGTTTTGAAAAGTCCTGTCTTTCTATATCTCTGTCTGTACATCCAAAAACTGATTGTAACCTAAAAACCAAAAAAGGTTTGATAATTACTTTCCAAATTCTTGAATGAATGAATTAAGTTATTTTATTAAGTAGAAGTAGTGGCTGGAAAATAAAACTTTTATGTAGAAAAAGACACTTTCCCAAACTATTAATAATACTTCATACATCAAATAATGTTAAAGTTAGTAATATTTTAGATGTTTTCAACTACTTACTCTTTGTATATTTTCTCCTCAACCTCAGGGTATGATCCAATTAATAAAAAGACAAAAGAAATAACAGTAGCTGACGTCTCATGTCCTGCTACGATAATTGAATTCATCTCATCTTGTATCTCTTGATCAGTAAATTCACCATTATCTAACTCCATCATTAAGTCAATAAATTTTTTTACCTTACCACCTAAAAGGACTATATTTTATTATTTATTACAATACTAGCGACCTGCTCCGGCTTCGCATGGATTTAAAATATATAGGCCCATGTCATTCAGTGAAAAAAATGATTAAAATCGATCCTGTAGTTTGATTCATTCAATACTGCCCGTAGCCCGCACGCGTTAAATTTGGAGTAAAACAATTCCCCTTTCCCTAGAACATGATAATTTCTTGCTATCTTTGGAATATCTAAATTCATATACTACATTACTTACATTACTTATATACTTTTTACATATTTCCCCTATGTATTTCATTTTGACAATTAATTACAGAATGTCTTTATATACAACATTCACAGCTTTCTTGTCATTATACAATACAAACATGTTTTCTTTAGAGACTACTCTTGAAAGAGCGACATATAGTTGACCATGTAAAAAAGAAACGCGTCCAATCGCTGCTAAATTTGAAGTGCTATAGGGCGAAGCGCGGCCTCCTCGCGGCATTTTAAATCTGTAATATCTTCGAATCTGTTTATTTAAATTATATGCTGCAAACGGCCCTATTGATCTAAATGTAAGTGGACAATCGGTTATCATACCTGATACATGCAGGATTCGTCAAAACACATGCACAAACCTCCACCACCGCCGCCAGAATACACAAACACTATATACGTTCACTATTACAAACTCAACAATCGTTTCGCCCCGCAACCGAAGCATCATCAGGAGATAGACTCCACGACCAAAATCGCAAAGCAGATGCAGATGCAGAGCAAATATATATATATATACTTTTTGGTATTTATTTGTTGGTTTTTATTTGTATCCAATCATATCATATTACCTAGCGTTGCGCTAAATGGAAATATTTCTATTCTCATAGTTTATTAATATCCTCATTTTTTTAAGTGACTACCACAATATATATACTAACCACTATTATATTAATATACTCATTTTTTAAAATGACTACTACAATATATATACTAACCACTATTTTCTTTATCCGTTTCATTTTTTTTTTGTTCCCATTCGGCTCTCTTCTTTCGAAGAACCTATCAACAATATAATATTTTAATAATTATTGTTAATGTATTAAATTGTATCCGGCTGCCCATCCGGATCCCACTCTAAGTGGGATCGGCACATGTTATAAACATGCTGTAACATGATTTGGCTGCGTTTTCACGACCGGCCGCCTGCCTGACGTCAACTTACCTTAGTCGTATTTTACGACACCTCGGTAAGAAGGAGGGTGGTCTATTCTACTAAACCGGATACTACACGGTGGGTCAACTTACCTTAGTCGCCTTTTACGACACCTCGGTAACAAATGAGAGTGGTCTATTCTAATCAGCCGGATACCACACGGCGGATCGACTTACCTTAGTCGCTTTATACGACACCTCGGTAACAAATGAGGGTGGTACTATTCTACTTAGCCGGATACCACACGGCTAATTTTGTGACAAAATATAAACTAGACTAAATCATGCATTTAAATAAATAGCAGTCATAAATACTAGGAGACCGAGCCTTGCTCGATAATTTTGAAAATAATGTAAAAAAAATTAAAATAAAAAAAAAATAGAAAAGAAAAATGAAAAAATAATAGGGCAGGTAGGGCTCGATCCTAGGTATTTTCACCTCTCTAGACCGCCCGTTCCCCAAATGAACTACCATAACTTTACGTTGTTTGACAGCGAAAAATAGTGATTGTATTCAACGTAAATTTCAAAAAAATTTTAGAGCCCGAAAACGGGGGATAAAACGACATTTTTTTGAAATAACTTATCTAGATCGATTTTTCTCCCCCAACACCCCTACATGCTGAATTTCAGTAAAATCGTTGGAGCCGTTTCCGAGATTCCGAAAATATATATATGTACATACAAGATTAACTCATTTAAAATATCTGGGTGACCGAGCTTCGCTCGGTAATTTTTTACAAAAAAAAACTTAAAAAAAAGAAAAAACAATTATTTACTTGGGATCGATCCTTGGCACTCACATTTCTCGAGGCTGCCCGCTAACCGAATAAGCTACGTCGACTTGACAGTTAATGGCGAAAATTCAATTCAATATAAATGTTAGTGTTTTTTAATGCCCAAAAATAGGGATAAAACAATATTTTTTTTACATAAAACCTAGCTAGATCAATTTTTCTCCCCCAAAACCTCCTACATGCTGAATTTCAGGAAAATCGTTGGAGCCGTTTCCGAGATTCGGAAAATATATATATATACAAGATTAACTCATTTAAATATTAAGATATTAAAGATATAAATTTTATAAACTTTAACATCTAAAAGTTACTACCCCCTTTAAAGTTTTGTATCTATTAAACGTTTAATAGGTATAAATAATACTTACCGAATCACATATATCTCGTATAACTTTAACACTTGCGTCTTGTGTCTTCTTAATGGAACTAAATTTGTACAAAAAATCCCAATGAAGCCAAAGCCTTTGAAACCTATTTACGTTACAATTTAGGTAAGTTTCAGCAGATTCAGCGTATATTTTTGCTTCATCGTCATTTACTTCATCATTTATTACAGTCACTGAAACAAAATCTTGTATCAATTTAGATTTTGTTATTATAGTAAAAACTAGTGGCCCGCTCCGACTTCGCACGGATATAAAATATATAGCCATGTCAGTCAATGATTAAAATCTATCTAGTAGATTAATTTTATTCATTACTGCCCGTGGCCCGCATGCGTTAAATTTGGAGTGAAACAATCCCCCTTTCCCTAAACCATGAAGATTCCCTGCTATCTTTGGAATATCTAAACTCATATACTAAAAAAATGCGTACGAACGGGATAAAAAGTATCCTATGCCCGTCTCCTGATTCTAAGCAACCTCTCCACCATTTTTCAGCCAAATTGGTTCATCCGTTCTTGAGTTATAAATAGTGTAACTAAGACCAACTTTCTTTTATATATATAAGATGTAGGTATTTCATATATTCATTAAAATCTTTTTCTTGGGCTAAATCATAAAAAATATTTCTTACCCTTATTCCCCTCTGAGTGGGATCGGCATAACCATTATAAACATGTTGTCACATGATTTTGCTATGTATTTGACGACCGGCTGCCTGCCTGACTTCAACTTTCCTTAGTCGTATTTAACGATACTACGCTAAGAAAGAGGGTTGTCTATTAGACTCAAAACGTTACCACACTTTGGGTTAACTTACCTTAGTCGCCGTTTTTGACACCTCGGTAAGAAGTGAGGGTGTTCTATTCTACTCCGCCGGAAACCACACGGCCTTTATGTAATGATAGTGGTTTTGGATTTTGTTTTAGTGCAACGTAAATGATGTCTAATAAGTTATTACTTATGTGCTAATTTTAAATTATTATAATATTTGGTGATCGCTAGTGTGTACTAGCGATCACCAAATATTATAAAATAGCGTATAATACAAATACACACTCAGGCTCGAATTATCAACAATTTTTTTATATAAAATGTTGGCCTTCGGTGGGAATCGAACCCGCGACCCTTGGAGCTGAAGGCAGGGTCACTACCCATTGCACCAACGGGCCAGTAGTATTTGCATTTAAGTACGTTGTGATAACATGTTTCAAATACAACCTTCTTCATATAGCTGGTCAACAATATAGAAAAACATTGTCGCCGACAATGTCACTGAGTTTTTGAGAAAGATTAAATAGGTTGACATTTGCAAAAATTGCTTCTTATTTATTGTATAAGAATAAAAGAAAACTATCTTTGTTATAATGTATTTAAAATTATATATATATACTTTATATACATAAATATTAAGTATACATATATTATAAATGCGAAAGTTTGTGTATATGGATGTATGTTTGTTTCACGGCAAATCCGATGAACCAAAATCGACGAAATTTGACATAATTTTTCTTTATACACCGGGTTAACATATAACATATAACCGGGCTATAGAAATCCTGTTAATTCTACAGGAATAAGATGACATTGAAAAGCGCCATCTATTATCAAACATTCACGCTAAAACAGCCCACACGAACGATGTTAAAGATGGACAAAGACTACCTCTGCCGAGGGACCTCCTCATTTCCTCCCCGGAGGGAGTCGAGTTTGAAGACCCTGAAGATGAAGCCCGACCAGCACCACGAACATAAGGCGTCCGCCTCAAAAGCGGACTCCTGGCCGATAAGGCCGAATAAATTACCCGGGATTATGATCGCCCGAGAGGACAAGCCCGGGTAAAGAGGTGTAACCTCGAGGCCCGAAGCCCCCAATAGCCTTTACAAGGCGAGGGAGAAGACCCACTATACCTTATACGACGTTAAAGGCTTCAAGTCCAACAAAACCGGCTGCAATTGATCGTAGAAGGCCTGAGGTAGTTGCGGAACGACGTCGTGCACAGTCATACCAAGCTGCCAACCTTGGAGGAGTTCTTTCGGCGCATAGCGCGCAGACTGTTCGCTCGAGCGTACAACAACGCGCACGTTCACCTTCACGGCATCAAGCCAATCCACGCACGACCACCCGAGGGACGTTCCCTGCCTCTACCTATACGTACGGCGCTGGATTTAAGCGTTTTTAGAATAAATATGAAAAATTAAATTTAAATTATGTTTTTGTTAACATAATATTTTAAAATAGGTATCTGAAAATATATTGCCTTCACTTTGTTATGTAACTGTAAAGACTTTTTAAATATTAAAAATGGTGTTTAGAAATAAAATCTTTTTTCCATTAGCCGTATGGCCTAATTTCTATGGGCTTAAATTAAATAAAACTTCCCAATACATGTCAATTATAAGTCATTTATTTCTTACTTGTTGCCACAGACTACTTACTAAAGACTTGTTTCGTTTAAGAATATGTTTTCTCGAAACGTCTGTTTTTTTGAAAACAAAAAATGTACCTATATGATTAAATTTAACTTGAACTCAAATGATTATACCTTATTGTTATATTTTCATCACAAATCCTATCGTTTTTAATGTGTTATTATGGTATTTAGCTAGTAATCGTACTTGTACATAACCTCAAACTATAATTCTTTTTTTATAGTTCCTCCGTAAGGTCTGGGCCAAAAGATGTATGAAATTGTGTCGGTCTCCTTTATTAAATAAACAAAAACCAAAATATTTAAATAAGTCTCCCATATATTTATTTTATTTATAATCAATAAAAATAACTTTTTCAAAGATTTTTATATGAACATTAATTGTGCCAAATTTTATTTATAATGGTTCAGCGAATTGGCCATTAAAACGTTACAGAAAGACTTTCGCATTTATAATATTTTTAGCTTATTTATTTTAGTAAATAACCCCTATTGCTTATATTAATTATCCATTGTAATAACTCACTTAAAACACGAATAAAAATAAATAAAAGTAACACCCAAAATACGTAAATAAAAGTAAAATCCAGTAAACGAATAAAAATAAAATAAAATATAAATACTCTCTAGAGAAAACTCTTTTAACGTAAGCCGAAAAACTTGGAATCTAAATACTTCTTTAATACAGATTTGACTTGATTTTGACACGCAGGGGGGTCTTCTCGCATACCCTTGATGGGCAGGCGGGGTACGGGCCTCGAGGCGAACCTCTTTGCCCGGGCTGGTCCTCGCAGGCTTTGTGGCCTGGACTGTGTTTGGGCCGTAGGCCCAGGTCACCTAGGTGACCTACGGGATTTGGTGTTCGGTAGGGAGGTTTGGGAATGGTAGTTCCCAGGCCTCGGAGTCAGTTTCGGTGGTGTCTCGTCCGGTGGTGTCTTGATTGGGTGGGTGTGTCATGTCCGGTGGTGTCGCCCTCTCGCCCGTCGCGTCGTCCTCTTCGTCGCCGTCGTCGTCCGCGTCGGGCCGCGGTGACGGTGATCGCAGGAGCTCGCGAGGCAGGGAACGTCCCTTGGGTGGTCGTGCGTGGAGTGGCGCGATGCCGTAGAGGTGAACGTGCGCGCTGTTGTCCGCTCGCGCGAATAGTCGGCGCGCAAGGCGACGAACAAACTCCTCCACGGTCGGCATCTTGGTATCTCTGTGCAAGACGTCGTTCCGCACATACCTCGGGGCTCCTACGATCAGTCGCAAGCAGCGGTTCTGCTGGACTTGGAGCCTTCGCCTCTGGTACGCCGAACATAGCGCGTACCAGGCGGGCGCCGCGTACGTCAAGCGCGAGCGGACGTAGGCACCGTAGACTCGCAGTTTGGTGTTGACAGGTAAATGGGATGTGAACAGCGTGTGGAGCTGGGACCTGGCAGCAGCAGCTTGGCCCACGGCACGGTTAACCATGGGGACCATGCGCAGGCTGCGGTCCAACTCATACCCCAAAAACCTCACTGTGGTCTTCCACTCTACGTCCTGGCCTCGAAGAGTGAGTTGGCGTAGCGGCCTGGAGCGACTGGTGAGCAGAGCGGCCGTCTTCCCGACGTTGACGGCCATCCTCCACTTGTCCAGCCATTCCGGCAACAAGTCCAGCAGACGCTGCATGCGGTTTGTGGCGACGATCTGGTGGTAGGACGACACGAAATACGCGCTGTCGTCAGCGAATAGCGACAACAGCACGTCCTACTCCCCTTCCCGCAGATGGTGACGCAGGGTGGAGATGTCATCCGTATATGCCGCGTATAAGCGCGGCGATATACAGCTACCCTGGGGTACTCCGGCTTGGATAGTGCGTGGTTGGGATTCGGCACCATCCACTGCCACGTAAAAGCTACGGCCGCTGAGGAATGACGCCAGCACTCGCATATAAGCAAGCGGCATGGTGGTATCCAGGATCTTGGCCAGGAGCCCGGCGTGCCACATACGATCGAAGGCCTTCTCGATATCGAGGAAGACCCCAACGGTGTAGCACCCGTTGTTCAGCTCACTGGTCAGCTGGTTAATGACCCTCGCCAGCTGGAGCGTCGTTGAGTGGCCGCTGCGGAATCCATACTGCTCCTCGCGCAGGGGCAGATGGGGCGTGACTCGACGCAGCAGCAGACGCTCGAACAGCTTGGCTATGTGCGAGAGCAGGGTGATCGGCCGGTAGTTTCCAGGCAGGCGGCGGTCCTTCCCCGGCTTGGGAAGAACAATGATCTTCCCAATCTTCCACGCCTCTGGGAAGTTACTGGTGCGGAGTACTCCGTTGAACAGGCTCGTGAGCGCTACGAGACCCGTTCGGGGCAGCAGCATCAGCGCGGCGTTGGTGATTCCGTCGGGTCCTGGCGCTTTTCGCTTATCAAGGTGAGCAGCGACCGACCGCAGGATTTTGACACATCGTAAATAAAAATAAATTCCACAGGTTTATTATAGATGGCGTTTTGAATGTCATCCTATTTAATTCCTCCTTAATTTTATTCCTGTTGTATTAACAGGATTTGTATAGCCTATATGTTACCCCGCCGTATAAGGAATATTTGTGCCAAATTTCATCGATATTGGTTCAGCGGATTGACCGTGAAAACGGAACAGACAGACAGATAGACAGACAGAAACACAGACAGACAGACAGACTTTCGCATTTATAATATTAGTAAGGATAAGGATTATAGGATTTGTATAGTCATTGGTGTATAAAATATACTTACAACAAACTGTTTCCATCAAATTCGGCCGTATGTAACGTGACTGGTCAAAAGGTTTACCGTCTCTTTGCACAGCCATTTGTGTCACTAACTTTTTCGCTTGGCTGTTGAAAATTGGTATGAATCCATCTAGTACTTGTTGGTTGAAGGTAGGAGTTATTAATTTTCTATGTCTTTTCCAAACCGAAACTAAAAAATGTGTACCGTTATAAAATATTGCAAATTCATTTTTAAATGCATACACAATACACTAATAACATATACTAGTAGATGAGAAACTCCTTAATTTTAGTTGAGAGGAAACTGTTTTGCATCCTGTCTCAGAGATGTCACTGTAAAATTACCGTAATAATCCACTAGATGGTGCCGTACTGTATTCTGATAGTAACAATTTCAATAAAAAGTAAATGGGTGGCCGAGTTTTGCTCTTTTATTTAGAACAAAGACACAATTTGAGAAAAAACCAAAAGAAGCTAATTGGACTTTGTTGATGATAGATGTACTCGACCTGGGTATTCTGAACTTTAAGCCGGCCCTAACAAAGCTACAATGATTTTGCAGTAAATAACCTTTGTTTTATAATAAAATTAAAACTCATCTTGTTCTTCTACCTGCTAAGAGAAGGCGCTCGCGACCTGAAAAGTACTTCATAGAGAGTTTCACTCCCTGTTTTACATGCATGTGAATGCTAGTCACAGATTTATTATTATTTCGATGTATTCATATTAGAGATTATCAAAAATGAAATAATAATATTGCCAACATTAAACTGTTACTTTCACCAAAAAAGTAACCTTTTACTATGCCCATGCTGGGCATAGACTACCTATTTCTTTATTTGGAGATAAGACTTGGAGCTTAGACCCATATCCCCAAATTCTCTTAAGAAACGCAGTTTTCCTTCGAAAATCGCGTGATAGACCGAAAATATCACTTAGGCACATAAGTTTTAAAATAGAAAACGCAGTGATGTTCCGAAAAGAACCAGAAAGAAACTCGGCAGTCAATCTTTTTAATATTAATATAATTTAAATTTTACTTTATTAATCCGCGGTCTTGTATGAAACTGTAAGAATTTCAAATTCAGGCTTTTTTCCAAATAATCTTTAATTTTGTAATATGCTTTACGTATAAGCATATCTCTTACACTTAATTTAAACCTTTCTTTAGACTGGTCTAGTGTTGATTGCGGAATTTTATTGTAGAAGCGAATACCGAGACAATCGAATGAGTTGCCAACTCTCTTGAGTTACGACACAAGCTTTTTTGTGACCTCTCGTATGTCTAAGAGTCTATGAAATATATTAAATTTTGTCTTATACATATATATATATATATATATATATATACATACACTATATATATATTTATTGTGATGCTACAGTAAGTATTTCTTTGAACTTTTCGAGAAGGGGGGGAGATATATAGATTGAGATATACCTGGTGAAGATAATAAGCCGTTCGCAACCAGATTCTTACTGAACTTTTTAAAAAACCTATCCTTTTCTAAACAGGTGTTAGCGATTTTGTAAATATCATCCGGATCCGTCACAACTGAAATATAAATATGGAAATAGAAATACTCTTTATTGCATACAAATTCATAAAATAAATAAAATTGAATTCAATCAAAAATAAAATTTAATTCAATCAAGAATAAAATTAAATAGGTAAGACAAAAGTAATAATAAATTTTTTTTGCTATAATCCACGATGAAGTAAAATAAAAAATATATATAATGCTAAATGTAGAGTGGACAATCGGTTATCATACCTGATACATGCAGGATTCGTAAAAAACACTCGAAGCATCATCAGGAGATTCATCCTCAGAGATCATCAGAGATTCTCCTGATGATACTTCGGTTGCGGGGCGAAAAGATTGTTGAGTTTGTGATAGTGAATATATATAGTGCTTGTGTATGGTGGTGGCGGTGGTGGAGGTTTGTGCATATGTTTTTTACGAATCCTGCATGTATCAGGTATGATAACCGATTGTCCACTCTACATTTTGCATTATATATATTTTTTCTATTTTACTTTATCGCGGATTATAGCAAAATAATTTTATTATTACATTTGTATTATGGATCTCCGCAAAGTAACGCCTAATTCTATAAATTATTTAGTTTAGGAAAGGTTAAATTAAATAATTATTGTGATATGTATAAAATTATATACACGATAACTTTACATTATATATTCTATACTATGTAAAATATTTATAATATACATATATAAGCTTGTGATAGCCCAGCTGTGCGACCATGTGAATATATATATATATATATATATATATATATATATATATATATATATATATATATATATATATATATATATATATATATATACATCTTGCACGTAATGTTGCGTCCTACATGGCACTTTTTACCGATCTTGTTGCGTCCAACCGACTTGTTGCATCCAGTATACGGACGCAGAATAAACCAACCCTAAAAATTTGTCAGGGGCCGTGTTTTTATATGTATAATGCGTGGGCAAAAAATTGGATGGGACGTTATTTTATCGCGGGAATGAATTTCGATGTATTTATTAGTTCAGCGAGTTGCCGCGCACAATTTGGAGGTCGCTACGTTCTCGCGTATATTTGGGCACGTATATTATATTTTTGATGTTAGCATTCTATTGCCTCCGACGTATATTTAAAAAAGTTTTTTTCAATTTTTATTTAGGATTATCTTGCGTCCAAATTTTTTCCCAATTTAATCGATTTAATAAGTGATTCGGGGGCCCAAGGGGTGCGCGCGCGAGTCCTGCGTTTTGTTAATAAACAAACATTGAGCCGTTAGGACGCATTTTAATTTGCAAAGTGATTGTACTCATAATTGCGTATATTATTAATATTGTAAAACTGTAAATATGAAAAGAGCGGATAAGACATCGCTAGTTGCTAAATCAGATCTTCTTATTTGTGCTTACGGATCCCAATATTAAAAAAGTCGTTCGGAAAAACATTTTATTAATGTGGTTTCAAGAAAAATAATAGAGTTAGCAAAATTGTTAATCGAAATTTAAAAAATTAACAATTCTATAATAAATTTATTGAGTGCCTTAAAACCATTCAATTAAGATCTTATGGCGGAGGCAACTAAAGTTGTAGATAACTGTGATGCCAAAAAGGATAGATTCAAAACCTTCTTTTGCTATGAACGTTTCAACTACTTTATTTACTTTAAACAATGCTGCAATATAGCCATTATGTTTGCATTGAAAAAACAAGGTCCTTACAATGAAATCAATACCGCAGAAACAGAAGCAGATCTTAAGACATTAATGCATCTTATAGATGCAATTTGGCGACATGTCATCTCCAGTCAAGCTGCAACAGATTTCAACAAAAAGAAGTGGAATAAAGTCACTATAGTCCCGTTAGCCAATGAAGCTGCAGCCGAAATCAAATCAGGGTACTACTGTTGCAACGTATATTCAGTTATTAGAAACCGTTTATTGCAAAGTTTTATTATTATTACAAAGTTCTCGAGGGATACCTAAGATTATCTGAACCCAAAAACCCAAAATCAATTTCGTCTACGCGACTTAGAAAACATTTAGCAACCTTTTTACAAATATTTAGCATAACTGAGAATGATATGAAGCATTTAGCTACGTTTATGGGCCATACCGGTGACGTGCATAAAAAGGCATATAGATTGCCGGATTACTTGGCATCATCATTATCAGCCCATTTTCGTCAACTGCTGGACATAGGCCTCTCCAATTATTCGCCACTAGTCTGCTCCTTGGTTTTCTGCTTCCATCCACTGCCCGCTGTCCTACGTATATCGTCACTCTATCGAGTCTCAGGGTGTCCTACACTACGTTTCCCGATTCGCGGTCTCCACTCCAGAACACGTCTACCCCAACGGTCATCGGTTCTGCGACAGGTATGGCCGGCCCATTGTCACTTCAGCTTGCTTATGCGCTTAGCTATGTCGGCGACCCTAGTTCTCTGACGGATTACTTAGTTGCGAATACGATCCCTCAGAGAAACCCCGAGCATAGCTCTTGCCATAGCCTGCTGAGCGACTTTAAGCTTGTGGACCACCTTAGCTGTTAGTGTCCACGTTTCGGCACTGTATGTCAAGACAGGTAGTACACACTGGTTAAATACTTTAGTGTTTAGACTCTGCGGGATGGGTGACGAGAAGACTCAACGTAGATTGCGGAATGCTGCCCAGCCTAGCTGTATCCTTCTCATAATCTCACACTCGAAATTGTTTTTTTCTAGTTCGAGCGTCTGTCCTAGGTAAATGTACTTGTCAACAATTTCGAGAGTGACCCCATCTAAGGAAATCGGTCCCGGAGCAAAGTGCTCGTTGCACATGATTTTGGTTTTACCCAAGTTCATCCGGAGAGCGATCCTTTGAGAAGAAACAGCCGGTCCATGCAGCATTCATTGCAAATCCTCTATGGATTCAGTCGTTAAGACCATATCATCTTACGCGAATCTGAGATGAGCGCCATTGATGTTTATGCCATGTCCAGTCCAATTCAGCATCTTAAACCTCTAGTGCGTTTGAAAACAATTTCGAGGAAATGACGTCCCCTTGTCTTACGCCTCGCTGCAGATGGATATGCCTTGTCTGCTGGTTTTGTACTCGGATTGCTTTCTTGCGTTTTCATACAGACTTCTCAGCATCTCAATATATCACCAATCGACTTGGCATCTCTGTAAAGACTCTAGAACAGCCCAGGTTTCGACCGAGTTAAAAGCTTTTTCATAATCCACAAACGCTAGGCATAGTGGTTGATTGTACTCTTTAGTTTTTTGTACAATTTTCCGCACAGTGTGGATATGATCTATCGTGCTGTACCCGCTTAGAAACCCGGCTTGTTTGGGGGATGGAACTCGTCGAGTCATCATGCGAGGCGGTTTGTGATAACCCTTGAAAACAGCTCATAGACATGGCTCAGAAGATATATTGGCCTATAGTTCTTTAAGAGTGTTATATCTCCTTTTTTGTATAACACTATACTGTGTCATGCCTTTGGAGTTCTCCCGGCAAAGAGAACGGTATTAAACAGCTCTTGAAGTTCTGTTAAATAGAATTCTACCAGCTTTTAACAGCTCTGTTGTAATATCATCCTCACCCGCGACTTTTCTATTTTTAAGCTGTCCAAGGGCTAAAACAATTTCATCTAGATGGAGATCAGGCAGTTCTTCCGTATAATGGCGGCTTAATTTGCCCTCTGTGTGCAGTGGTAGCATGCGATGCGTAAAATTCGGCGTAGTGGCTTTTCACTTCTGAGAGGATTTCCGGTTTGGAAGTAACGACTTTCCCTTTAATGTGGTTAACTTCTTCAGGTGACTTTTTCCAAGAAGCTTAATAAACACTTTTGGACCACGATTCTGCTCAATTGATTTTTGAACGTATTAGCTAATTGGAGGTCGCGTCGTTAACCATCTTGGTAATTATTTTGTTTAAAGCCTCTACTTCTCACGAAGTTAGCATAGGGTTCATCGCTCTGCCATTAATAGGAGAGTATCTCCCGAAAGCTTTGACTTCATGCCCTTACGTTGGCTTTCGCAAATTATTGTGCCCTCATTTTGAAGAACTTCTACTACTCGATCGAGTTTTTGGTCTACGTCATCCGTGGTTTCCAGAGTAGTGAATTGGTTTTAAGTTGTTTCTAGAATGTCACAGATTCAATTACGGTTTGGAGAACATTCAGACGGACTGTTGATTTCATCAAACGGACACAGCTTTAGATAAATGTTCAGAGTGCCTCGTACCAACCTATGGTTGCTAATAGTCGGTGGTAAGCACCGAGACATCCCTAAATATACGCTTCTTGTCCGTAATAATAAAATCAATCTCATTTTTCGTCCACCCACCGGGGCTTCCCCAACTCCAATTACTTTGGGGCTGTTTCTTGAAAAAAGAATTCGTCAAAAACAACCCCTCCTTCTCGAGAAAGTCGACAAGCATTTGTCCGCACTCGTTCTTTCGACCCAAACCATAAGGTCCTACAACTAATTCAACACAATTTTACTCCCACTTTAGACTTAAAGTCCCCCATAACAACGTTGAAGTGGGCTCTAGAGGTATGGCGTAAGGCTTTTGTTATATCCTCATATAGAGTTTCCACTTCCGAATCCGATTGACTCCGTGAGCGCGTATGCTAATACCACCTTAAGGGTATACCATGCAGATATTTTCAGCACGAGATACGCAAACCACGGAGACACACTGGTAGTTTCTAAAACGTTGTTACAAAGGCAGGGTATTTATAGCTGAAACACATATCCGCGCACACACGCAGCAAACAACACAACAAAAATGCACACATACACACAGACACACACATACACACAGACACACACATACACACACACTTACACACACACACACACTTACACACAAAATATATATACACACACACATCACATGGACTCCACGCACCTATGCATGCACACACGCACACACACACACACACATACAATACGCACATTCACCTAATAATCTCAACTACTTCCCTACAGTTCAAGTTTTTTCTGGGTTAGTAACATCAAGGATACTAAGTTACCTGTTCATAAAAGCTCACTTAGTAATAAGTAAACGACTATAAAAAAAATTAATGATATGACTCACGTGCCATATTTAAGTATTAGAAATCTGATGAAGTCAATGGAAGCCATTAAGTCAATGTTACGCATAGATTCACACAGCAGCAATATTCGGAAGCATTTTAGTTGAAATAAAGAATGGATGTAATAATGTCAATGTAATATCAATAACATATATTGAATAATATACAGAATCAAGTTAGATATAAATTAAGTAGGAAGCGTGAAAGCCTAAACAGTGTACGAAGTATATACAAAAATATACAATGTGCCACATTATTTCGACGATGAACGGAAGCGCTGAGTGATTGAGAAATCTTTAAAATTGAATATCGGTATAATACTTTTTTATGGAATTTGAAGATGTGTAATGAAATAATACAGATTTAAAGGTATAGTATACGCTTTAATTTAGTTAAAAATCCCTTCAGGAATGGTAGACGCAACAGGGTTCGAGTTTAAAATGACGCAAGAAGTCTTCTGCGATTTAAATATATATATATATATATATATATATATATATATATATATATATATATATATATATATATACATATATTTACATACAAGATTAACTCATTTAAATATTAAAGATAAATTTTCTTACAGTACAATTTGAGAGGCCCAATGTATAAAACACAAGCGTACATATTTTTCATGCAGCTGTATGTTATTTTTTTCAACGTTTGCCACAAATCTGAAACCAAAACATTCCAAAATAATAATTGAATCTTGATATTGTTTTATGGAGATCATGATTGAGGCATGAGATGCATTGATTTTGTCATTTAACGCCGGGGCTACATTAGCGCGTGAAGATTCGTGTCGCGTTGGCGCGCAAAACATTACATATCGGCCACACAGGATGATCTTGTCTACATTAGCGGGCGAAGATTCGCAAAACGGCCTACGGCGAATATTCGTCGTTGAGTTTTGTATGTCTGTCGTCCCACTTCAAAGTCTGGACGACAATGAAGTGTCGTAAGTGTGGCAACTCAAGCGAATATTGTCGCGACAAATACCTTTGATGCGCGCCAGTTTACCGACAGTGGCCCGATGCTACATCGTCTACGCCCGAACACATGGCGTTGTCACGATGTAACCGGCCACATACATTGCCGTAGCCCGAATATTCGCCGTAGCCCGCTAATGTAGCCAAAGCGTGAGACGGCAATTACTACCAATGATTGCATCAAATCAAATCAAAAATCAATCAAGAGTGCAAGAATCGGGATTTACGCTGGAAAATTGCATGATACATTGATTACCTCGCAACTGAAGCAGCGGGCACAGCTATTTTCATGAAAATCGTGGGTTCGATTCCTGTCGAGGCCCAACATTTTTTACAAATGAATTTGTTGGTTTTCGAGCCTGGGTGTATTTTTGGAATTTAAGTATGTATTTAAAAAATATAGTATAAGTATATATTTACCAGTTGTCTGTCACCTATAACACAAGTATTAAGTTACTTACTTTGGGAACGGACGACCGACTCACCTATTTATCTTAGCCTGATACTATGTAGCCTTCCTCGATAAATGGACTATCTTACACTCAAAGAATTTTTCAAATCGGTCCAGTAGTTCCTGAGAATAGCGCGTGAAAACAGTCAAACAAATAAAGAAAGAAACAAACTCTTCAGCTTTGTAATATATACATACTCGTACATACAATCTATGTAGATGGAAGCAGGGTTACTGCCGACTGGGTCAACAGCGACATTACTCACGTAATGAGTCCCCGAAGACCAAATAACCATGGCCTATTAAAGGCCACGCGCCAGGATATACTGGTGGCTCATCAGACCGTCTTCTGGTATACCAGGTCCAGTAAAGAAGACTTGCCACTAGTAGCATTATACATGTGATACCCAGCATTTCGAGTATATATCTGAAACAAATAAATATTTTATTTTTCTTTTTTATTGCAGAATATGAGAGCGCTTGACTGCAATCATGCCTGATGGTAAGCGATGATGCAGTCTAATGGAGCGCGCTTGCCTAGAAGATGCCTATTCACTCTTGCTTTAAAGAGACCCATATCAAAAGAACTCGGAAATATTGATGCCGGGAGAGAATTCCATTCCCTTGCTGTGCGCCATAAAAACGAAGACGCAAAGCTCTCCGTGCGCCTTCGTGGGAGATCAATGATGTAAGGGTGGAAATTCTCCCGGTGTCTAGCCGTGCGACAATAGAAAGGCGATGGAGGAACAAGGTTATGGAGAGCATCATCCTCCTGCCCTTACCCCTATAAGTGGGGTCGGCACAACATGTTAAAAACATGCTGTCACATGATTTGGCTGCGTTTTTACGACCGGCCGCCTGCCTGACGTCAACTTACATGAGTCGTATTTTACGACACCTCAGTAAAAAAGAGGGTGGTCTATTCTATTAAACCGGATACCACACGGTGGGTCAACTTACCTTAGTCGCCTTTTACGACACCTCGGTAAGAAATGAGGTTGGTCTATTCTTCTCAGCCGGATACCACACGGCGGATGTACACAAAATTAACGTATTTAATAAATTGACCACCGAATAATGTACGTTTGAGAATATATTTAAGAAAACGTACCTCAATACGGAAAATTAAATAACAACTGCCACGATTGTGATGGTGGGAAGTTACCAAGTTAATTTATAATAATAGGTTGACAACTACGTAAATTGCGGATTAGAGTTATAGACGTTTCTCACGCCAATGATTTACGCCAATTTATGATATCCGTACATTGTATGTTCGATAGCTTAATTAACACTAAATTGCGAAATACGATTCAGTACTATAACCCATTCAACATTAACTTATTACACGACCTAAACTAGACTATAGACAACAACGAAATACCTATCACGACCCTATTAAACTGACAACCATAACATCTCAGCATATTCTACGGATCCTCTTATATATAAACTTAATTGATAAAACATTAGCGCGAAATAAAGTACAAGTGCTGCCATCTGTCGCCGTTAACCAACAACTCGAACATTGTATGTCCTTTTCCTTTTTGGCCGACCCATATACCCACTGACCCCCGCGCCCAGCCGGACGTCATCGACATAGTGCTGCACCACGGATTAGACAACCCCTTTGATGTCGAGGTCCTCTACGACCTCGATACTCAACACTTACCGGTTCTGGTCACCCTTGCTACCCAGGGAGGCTTCTTAGTGCCCCGCCCGCCGCGGACGCGGACGAACTGGGAGCGCTACGCTGTCGAGCTTGCCGGGCTGGAGCTGGCAGGCCCGATCACTACCCCTTCTGAAGTCGACGATGCTGCTGCACTCGTCGCTGAGGCGATCACCGCCGCCAAAGCAGCAGCGACTACCACCACGTCGGCTTCATCACCATCACACTCCAACCGAAGGAAGGACCTGCCAAGCTCGCTCCGCTGCATGCTCAGACGGAAGCGCACCCTGCGCCGCCTATGGGCCCGCACTCGTTGCCCCAGGGTGAAGGCTGACTTGAACCGGCTTGCAGAGAAGATCGCGCGTGCCATAGTCGCTCTCGACGAGGCGCGGTGGGAGTATACCGTCGATCGAGCGACGGAACATGACACAGCGCTGTACTCTCTCTGCAAGCAACTTACCGGACACGACACCCCCGTTTACCCGCTGCTCGATGCTGCGGGTAAACGCACCTACGCCGCCAAGGATCGTGCTGAGATTCTGGCGGACCACCTGGAAAAGACTTTTACGCCCAACGCCCCCAACACCTCCAACCTCCACGTCATCCGTCATCACGCGGCTGTCCAGGACAAGCTGGAGAAGTTCCTGTCGGCCCCTACACCGCCGCTCCGGGGAGAGGACTTCATCTCCCTGTCAGAGCTGCGTTCGGTCGCTGCTCGCCTTAACAAGCGAAAAGCGCCAGGCGCCGACGGAATCACCAACGCCGCGTTGATGCTGCTGCCCCGAACAGGTCTCGTAGCGCTCACGAGACTGTTCAACGGAGTACTCTGCACCGGCCACTTCCCAGAGGCGTGGAAGACCGGGAAGATCATCGTTCTTCCCAAGCCGGGGAAGGACCGCCGCCTGCCTGGAAGCTACCGGCCGATCACCCTGCTCTCGCACATAGCCAAGCTGTTCGAGCGTCTGCTGCTGCGTCGAGTCACGCCCCATCTGCCCCTGCGCGAGGAGCAGTTTGGATTCCGCAGCGGCCACTCGACGACGCTCCAGCTGGCGAGGGTTATAAACCACCTGACCAGTGAGCGGAACAACGGGCGCTACACCGTGGGGGTCTTTCTCGACATCGAGAAGGCCTTTGACCGTGTGTGGCACGCCGGGCTCCTGGTCAAGATCTTGGATACCACCATGCCGCCTGCTTATGTGCGAGTGCTGGCATCATTTCTTCACGGCCGTAGTTTTTACGTGGCAGTGGATGGTGCCGAATCCCAACCACGCACCATCCAAGCCGGAGTACCCCAGGGCAGCTGTATATCGCCGCGCTTATACGCGGCGTATACGGATGACATCCCCACCCTGCGCCACCATCTGCGGGAAGGGGAGGAGGACGTGCTGTTGTCGCTCTTCGCTGACGACAGCGCGTATTTCGCGTCGTCCTATCACCAGATCGTCGCCACTAACCGCATGCAGCGTCTGCTGGACTTGTTGCCGGAATGGCTGGACAAGTGGAGGATGGCCGTCAACGTCGGGAAGACGGCCGCTCTGCTGACCAGTCGCTCCAAGACGCTACGTCAACTCACTCTGCGAGGCCAGGACGTAGAGTGGAAGACCACAGTGAGGTTTTTGGGGTGTGAGTTGGACCGCAGCCTGCGCATGGTCCCCATGGTGAACCGTGCCGTGGGCCAAGCTGCTGCTGCCAGGTCCCAGCTCCACACGCTGTTCACATCCCATCTACCTGTCACCACCAAACTGCGGGTCTACGGTGCCTACGTCCGCTCGCGCTTGACGTATGCGGCACCCGCCTGGTACGCTCTATGTTCAGCGTACCAGAGGCGAAGACTTCAAGTCCAGCAGAATCGCTGCCTGCGAATGATCGTAGGAGCCCCGAGGTATGTGCGGAACGACGTCGTGCACAGAGACACCCAAATGCCGACCGTGGAGGAGTTCGTTCGTCGCCTTGCGCGCCGAATGTTCGCGCGAGCGGACAACAGCGCGCACGTTCACCTTCACGGCATCGCGCCACTCCACGCACGACCACCCGAGGGACGTTCCCTGCCTCGCGAGCTCCTGCGATCACCGTCACCGCGGCCCGACGCAGACGACGACGGCGACGACGAGGACGACGCGACGGGCGAGAGGGCGACACCACCGGATACGACACAACAACCCGAACGAAACACCACTACCACCGATTTGGACATCGCGGTCTGGGAGCTACCACTCCTAGGCCCCCCCACCAAACCCGACAACCCTTAGGTCACCCAGGTGACCTGGGCCTACGGCCCGAACATAGTCCAGGCCATTAAAGCCTGCGAGGACCGGCCCGGGCAAAGAGGTTCGCCTCGAGGCCCGTACCCCGCCTACCCCCCAAGGGTATGCGAGATGACCCCCCTCTCTCTCTCTTTTCCTTTTTATATATGCTAGCTTACATTCTTATCTACGTTTACAAGTTTAATGCATTGATATTTTCGTAAAGTTTTTTAGTTTAATTCGATATTAATATAGAGCGCAAAAACGAACAATTTCGCCTTATTTCGCTTTATTATTTCGTAAAAGAAAGAATGCTGCGCAAGCCGCCAAAATGTTATTTTATGTGAATGGTGATAAAGCCTTTAAAGAAAGGCTGTGTCGAAATTGGTTTGAAAAATTCTGTTTTGGAGTATTTTTTTTTAAAGATGATCGACGTCCAGGTTTACCAGTTGCGCTTAATGAGGCTGAAATCAAAAGTATCATCATTGCGAAAGAGCGCATAAGTACACGTAAGATTACAAGGAAGTTAAATGTTTTACATACAGCCACTGAGAATCATTTAAAAAGTGTAGAGCCCGTTATAAAGCTGGATATTTGGGTTCCGCACGACTTAAAGGGAGTTCATCTGACAAAGCATAAAACACCTGAGAATTATTGCTTAAACGAAATGAATTCGATCCGTTTTTAAAACGAATCATCACTGGAGACGAAAAATGGATTGTGTACAACATTATTAATCAAAGACAATCATGGTGCACGCCTAATGAGTTATCGCAATCCACTTCATAGTCAAATATCCACCAAAAGAAGATTTTGCTGGCAATTTGGTGGAATAAAAAAGGATCAGTGTATTTTGAGCTGCTTCCATGGAACAAAACCATCAACTCGAACGTCTACTGTCACCAGCTAAACAAAATAAATGCACTGGTCATGGAAAAGCGACGAGAATTGGTCAATCGTAAAGATGCCATTTTCCACTTGGACAATGCTAGGTGCCTCACGACTTTGGCCACTTGTCAAAAATTGTTGGACGTTGTTTGGGAATTGGTTTTACATTGATTTTGCCTCATCGGATAACGACTTATTTCGATCCCTAGATATCTCTCTTCGTGGTGAAACTTTAAGTGATGATGATGCTGTAAAATTTCACTGAAATCGGCTTTTGGTCGCAAAGGATCAAAATTTTCACAAATGTGAAATTTTCAAGTTTTCAGAAAGATGCCAAAAAGTCATCGAACAAAATGGAAATAATTAGGTATAAAATAAATTAAAAAAACGCCGTGTGGTATCCGGCTGAATAATATAGTACCACCCTTATTTCTTACCGAGGTGTCGTAAAAGTGTGGTAGCCGTTTAAGTAGAATAGACCACCCTCTTTTTTACCGAGGTGTCGTAAAATACGACTAAGGTTAGTTTATGTTAGGCCGGTCGTAAAATACGCAGCTAAATCATGTGACAACATGTTTATAACATGTTGTGCCGACCCCACTTAGAGTGGGATAAGGGCAGAAGATTATGAAATAAAATAAACTAAAAAATGCTTTACTTCAGACAATAAGATATTCTGTTACAATTGTTATACAATAATTTTAAAAACGAATAAAAAATAATAGGAATATTATGCAACGATATGTAAGATACATGTTAGCGTTTTCAAATTCAAAATTCAAATTCAAATTCAAATTTATTTATTTTTGCATAATACACTTACAAAAAGGTGTTACAATTATTATTTCAGTGTATTATTACCAAGAAATAGGTATGCAAATATGATAAAATTAAAATTATAAGTTTTTAAGATTGACACAGATAAAAAAGAGTTTGTCAAATTACAAGGGCTTATACTGCGTCCATCATATTATCAGTCTTTTGACAGCTCACGCTCATTAAGTTTTGTATTGCTTACGTACAAATATCATACAAATAATATTTGTACTTTATGGATGGGTACCGCCCACTTAGTGATGTCACACATAATGGGTTACTACGATTATGCCACAGATTAAAAATAATCGGTAGAAATCGATGTTACGAGTATTAAAAGACATTTAATAACATTATATAAAGTTTTACTTTCTTCTTAGTTAATACATGAATACAAATAAAACAATCAGGATATTTTAATTTATTTTATTAGCACGAGTCGTCGGAATGATAATCAACACTAGACTCCTCCGATGAGGAGTCTTCAGTAGCAGTTATTATTAGCTCTTGTGTAGATAATATATTATCAAACGCAATATCACGTTCTCAATCAGAGAATATTACTCTTTTAGTTCTTTCCACCACACTTGCCCAGTTCTCGGCCGTTACGTGGGTGCAAGCATTTTTTAGCAATTGCAACATTTTATTCGCTGTGAATGGGGGGCTTGTATTGCATCTCGCAGCATGCCCTTTTACTTGTGCCCATATAAGTTCTATTGCGTTGTACTGGCAGTGGTATGGAGGAATCCGAAGAACAGTATGGCCATATTCTGCTGCCATTTCATTGATTACATAGCGTTTTGCTCTCTTTTTGGTTTTTAATATTTTTATTAATTCAACTTTTAACATTGAGTCGTCCACATTTTCTCCATTGTCCCGAAGCCAATTAATTATTTCATGCTTTTTATTAGCCTGTGTTGGCATTTTGTCAATTTGACGGGAGTGGTAGGGCGCATTATCAATAAAAATTATTGATGGTTCTTCCAATGAAATGAGCATTTTTTTGAACCACTCTTCATACACATTTGCATTCATCTCTTCGTGGTAGTCATTTGATTTCTTCGATTTAAATGCCAACAGTGCGTCTTGTACAAATCCTTTTGCTGCATGGCAAATGATTAGGCGCTCACCTTTTCCCATTGGTACTGAGGAAGTGGAATCAGCAGTATCATCAGTCCAGAAACGAGATAGTGTGTGGTTAGCGTTGAGCCATGTTTCATCCGTGAAAACAATATTTGCCCAATCTTGTATTTTCTTGCTATAGCTATATCTGTGCGTTCCATTAATAATTTTCTTTTATTTAACTTTTTATATGAAAAGCCAATTGTGTTCAAAACTTTGACCAAAGAAGATTTTTCACCATGAAATAGACCACTTCTTTTCAAAGAAACAATAAGTTTTCTCAAAGTTGGAATTTCTTTTCTCAAGTAGTAATCTAGTTTACGTAGGTTATCATTAATCGAATTACTTAGGTACGTAATTCGATTAATGATAGTAGGTACTATAATCGGAATGGTATCGCATACGAGAATCTTTAGGACATCACTATCGTCAATCTGTCAAAAGATGGTTAATATAATGGACAGTGTATAATCTGAAAATTTAAATATTCATTTATCGAACAAAAACAATGAGTTAATAACCACTCATGTAGCTTGTATTTAAATTTAGGAAGACATCGGTCTTTTCGGAATATTGTTGGAGTTGAACCAACAAGTTGACCAACAGTTGAACCAGCTTGTGTATGAGCAAACATATTTGTAGTAGAACAAAGCCGCGGCAGTCTCAACAGTAGCGGAAAGGGGGGCAAGACGGGGTACTGGGTATCCCCGACCGTACGAAGAATCAATCATAGCCAAAATGGCAAGTAACGACACGTTACAAGCTTGTTATTAGTCAGCGTTGTAAATGGCTTGCTATTCCACAAGTGTTTGCAATAAGCCCAAAAATGTCGGTTTTGTCATATTTGTAGCAATTTTCGGTTGCACGTGATTTAAAATTATTCTTGTTTATCAATGATTACATCAGCAGGTAAGAACATATTTGTCTCCCTATTTTGATTATGATTGTTGGGCAATAAAGAAAATGAAAGAAATGTGCGTGCGAATGAGATGAGAATGTTAAGCTGGATGTGCGGTGTGACAAAACTTGATAGAATCCGCAATGAGTACCTATATTAAGGGAAGTCTGAAAGTTGCGCCCATTACAGAAAAGATGAGAAGTGCGAGACTAAGTTGTATGGTCATGTAATGAGGAGGGATCAAAATCATGTGACCAAAAGAGTTTTAAATATGAATGTGGACGGATGTATGGTTAGGGGGAGGCCGAAAAAAAGATTGATGGATTGTGTGAAAAATGACATGTATGTTAAAAGAGTGGCACCAGAGCTGACGAATGATAGAGGGGAATGGAAGAAGAAGACATATTGTGCCAACCCCACTTAGAGTGGGAAAATGGTAAGAAAATGATGATGATAAGGGTAGGGTAAGATACCGGGTACCCCAGCTTGCCCCTCAATGGAAATTCAAATTATTTATTTATGATACTATGATTGTTTAAACTTAATTAAGCTTAACATTGCTTAAGAATGTTGAAAGATTAAAAAAAAGATGGATATGAGGAATTGGAGCAAGGAGAGCATGAATAATTCAGTAAATAAAGCAAGTAAAACTGGCTGAAGATAGCAAAAAAGAAAAAGAAAGGCAGAAGAATGAAAAAAACTAATGTGGCATTATATAGAATACCATACATATCTTCGAATATACTTAGATTCCGTTGAGGCGTATGCTGCATGTTCAATACGTGGAAAGTGCAAGATTACTGGAATAAATGACGACGACGGGGAAACTATTTGAGTTTTGCAAACGAAAATTGAATATATCTGACATCTCTTGCCCTATAGAGTACCCGTCTTGCCCTATATACAAGCGGCCTGCTCCGGCTTCGCACGGGTATAAAATAGATAGCCTATGTCACTCAGTGAAAAATATGATAATAATCTATCCAGTAGTTATGTTTTATTCATTACTGCCCGTGGCCCGCACGCTTTAAATTTGGAGTAAAACAATTCCCCTTTCCCAATACCAAGAAGATTTCCTGCTATCTTTGACTTGACTTGACGGAAACGCGGTCTAACAGGATAATAAAGTATCCTATGTCCGTCTCCTGGTTCTAAGTAACATCTCCATCAATATCTTATATATACATTCATATACTACATTTTTACTTATTTACTTTTACAGTTTTCCCTATGTATTTTATTTTTACAATTAATTACAGAATGTCTTTATATAAAACATTCACAGCTTTCTTGTCATTACACAATACAAACATGTTTTCTTTAGAGGTTACTCTAGAAAGAGCGACATAAAGTTGGAAAACAAACCCGTCCTATCGCAGGTAAATTCGAAGTGCTATTGGGTGAAGCGCGCAATCGCTATGCCCCTGCATTTTAAATCTGTAATATATTCGAAAATTATTAAATTATTATTCATTTAAATTACATGCTGGCCATATTAAATGAACAATGTATTTAAGGTACTTAATTGGATAAGGATTAATGCTGTATTGTTTAAAATTGCTTCGAAAATAAGGCAATATTTTTCGTAAAAAGAAAATATCAATAAAATGCTTTTGTGGATAAGAGATAGACATATACCATCGCGGAGCTTTCTGTAAGCATTTTCAAGGTGTACAAATACTTATATAATAATAACTTAATGTCGTAGGGTTCAGCCTGCGTTTGCAATGTAAGCGGAAAAATATGTAATTATTTACGACATCACATTAGAAACCTCAAAAATTACAGTATTTCTCTACTCCATATTGAATGTCATTATACATATAGGTATATCTTTCTCTTCAATCACTCTATCTATAAAAAAACCGCATCAAAATCTGTTGCGTAGTTTTAAAGATTTAAGCATACATATATATAAAAAAGATAATAAGATGATAAGAATAAATATATATAAAAAAAGCTGTGGTAGCCCAGCGGTAACACCGTGCGCCTCTTTCGAGGAGGTCTAGGGTTCAAACCCGGGGCAGGCACCAATGAGTTTTCTAGTAAAACTTATGTGTCTAATTGATAAATGCAATTTATCACACGCTTTTCGGTGAAGGAGTTTTCCTTCACGTGAGGAAACCTGCATATCTCTAGAGAATACTGGTGATATGTGTAACCTACCAATCCACATTGGAGCAGCGTAGTAGGTCTCAGCTCCAATCCTTCTCTCCAAAAACGGAGAGAAGAGGCCTATGCCCAGCAGTGGGATAGTAACAGGCCGTTACTAAGCATATATAGGGATATAGGGACATAGGGACAGACAGAGAATGTTTTATACTATGAAGTGACGTTTAGCTAGTTTAATTTTGATGATTGTCAATTTTTTTACCATACTTAATCGAAGACAAAATTACGTTTAGCTGTCATTTATGTTTTGTAATTCCATTGTCATTTGCGTTTTATTATTCCATGTCGTAGTCGTTTTTGTTATACCGCGTTTTATAGTGACTTAGTCTAACGGGATAAAAAGTATTCTATGTCCGTTTCCTGGTTTTAAGTAACCTCTTCACCAATTTTCAGCTAAATTGGTTTATCCGTTCTTGAGTTATAAATAGTGTAACTAACACGACTTCCTTTTATATATCGAATTTGAATACTTATCGGTAAGATAAGTATTCAAAATTAATGAAAATATCCTGCACCCTTATATAAAAAATATTATATAGAAAATACTAGCGGTCTGCCCCTGCTTCGCACGGGTATAAAATATATATCCCATGTCAGTCAGTGTAAAAAAAAATGATAAAAATCGATCGAGTAGTTTTGATTTATTCATTACTGCCCGTGGCCCGCACGCGTTAAATTTGGAGAAAAACAATTTCCTTTCCCTATACCAAGAAGATTTCCTGCTATCTTTAGAATATCTAAATTCATATAGTACATTTTTACTTATTTATTTTTACATTTTCCCTATGTATTTTATTTTTACAATTAATTACAGAATGTCTTTAAACAAACTCTTGAAAGAGGGACATAGCTAGTGTTATAGGGCGAAGCGCGGCGTCCTCACGGCATTTTAAATCTGTAATATCTCCGAAAATGTTCACTTAAATTATATGCTGTAAACGGCCGTATTGATCTATATTAAATCAACTATTTATTTAAGGTACTTAATTCGATAAGAATTAATGCTGTATTGTATAAAAATTGCTTCAAAAATATGGCATTATTTTTCGTAAAAAGTAAATGAAAAAAAATGCTATAGTGGGTTATCCATAAGAGATAGACATATACCATCGCGGACTTTTCTGTAGACCTTTTTAAGATGTACAAATACTTAGTACATTATTTTGATAAATCTCGTAGGGTTTAGCCTGCGTTTGCAATGTAAGCGGAAAAAAATTTAATTATTTACAGAAACCTCAAAAATTACAGTATTTTTCTACTCCGTATTGTATGTTATTATACGTACAAACCTTCCTCTAGAATCACTCTATCTATTAAAAAAAACCGCATCAAAATCTGTTGCGTAGTTTTAAAGTTTTATGCGTACAAGAAATGCGACAAACTTTGTTTTATAATATGTAGTGATACTGCACCCTTAGGGTATCTGTGGCCTGCGAATATTTAGCAAACAAGTTCCCTTTGTAGAGTGTGTGGCAATATACTTTAATTTTTAAAATAGTTCAAATCGATGTTTGCTCACTAAATACACCCAACAGATTTTGGACTGGCCTCTAGAACAATAAAGTCATTAAATAAGTCGCCTGTGAAACCATTGAAACAAAGGAAATTTTTTTCGTATTGTCAACTTAGTAATGAACAAAAAATATAGTCTCTCTATGCCTAGCCTTGTCCCATCTTTAATTGGGGTTTGCTCTCCTCGTCATTTTTCGCCAGACACGTCGGTTCTGGGTCGTCACAATGTCATTTATTTGAGCCATCTTCAGGTCGTTGTTAACCACAGATATCCAGGTTTGAAGGGGTCTACCTAGGCTTCTCGGACCGGTATACAAATTAAAAAAATTTCGAGTCATATCGTGCTCAAGTCTTCTCATGACATGACCATACCACCTAAGTCGCGTTTCGGTGAGTTTTTCTTCGATTGGGCGGATCTTAAAGCTTCCCCGTATGTACTGGTTTCGCACTCTGTCTTTGAGGGTGACATCTCCTGCCCATCGAAGCATTCTGAGCTGTGCTGACTTTTGTGGTATGGGTCTTTTTAATAGGCCAACATTCAGCATTGTACATTAGAGCCGGACGGACTGCCGTTTTGTATACCTTTCCTTTAACTTGTATCGGCATTCTACTGTCACACAACACACTCGAGAGCTGTCGCCACTTCATCCAGCCGGTATTGATGCGGTGGGTTATTTCGGCGTCGATTGTGCTATTATTCGATGTTATGTTAACAAAAAATATAGTGATGAGGCCAAAATGAATATTGTACTTTGTTTAAAAATTTTATACGGCAAGCACATTTTGGCCTCATCACTATATTTTCATTATTTTCGGGTTATCACATATATGAGATAACCCGAAAATAATGAAAATAATATATAATAATAAAAATAAAAAATTCCGTTCCCCAAATTTGCATAGAATAAATTGTTTGGGAGTAACACGCGATGTTAAAGTTCATCAAGCGCAAGGTAGGTGCGGCTCGATCCTAGGTATTTTTATTTCTCGAGACCGCCCGTTCAGTTAACGGCAAAAATAGTGTTTTATTTTAAATTTAAATGTTAGTATTTTTTTAATGTCCCAAAACAGGGATAAACTAATTTTTTCTAAACAAAACCTAGTTAGATCGATTTTTTCTCCCAAATTGATACTTATTTTGAATACTTTATTTGATAAAAATTATATTTCATCCATTACCAACTCGGTGAAGGTCGTTGTAAAGCGGGATGGACAATATTATGTGTAAAATTAAAAGACAAGTATGTGTGTCCACGTGCGGTTTATTGCGAACAATGATTAGTACATATAATTATTATCCCTCGCCCTGTGTCCAGTGTGATACTACGTCATCATCTACCAATGGGAGCGGAGCTCGATGACGTGATAGCATATTCGCCTGCGCAATTGCTGTCGAATATATTCAGGTGTTATCACGATCTTAGCCTTAGATTAGATTACAATACTGTTTACGAACTACGAGATCTTGTAAAATTACAAAAATTGGGATTCACGGAATAAGTTTTTTTTTGCGGGTTACGGGTTCGATAACACAAGCATTAAGTTACTTTATTGCTAACGCACACTACGATAACACTATATAACAAATACCACAATTCCCGTTCCGAGATGCTCTTCTCTTGAAAGACGAACAAAGACTGAATGTCGCTGAAACGTTTTATTAATAGTACGACTCAACCGGAAACAACAACGTCACAGTGTTGCCACCATTTCAATCAAAAAGGGCGCGATAATTTAACTAGCAATCACCAGCGGTTTAACAACACCAAGATTAAAACCGTAATAGTCTTTTGATAACCATAGTAATGGTTAAGGTGTGTTTGTTAACCTTAAAAGCTAGACATATGCTGTCGCGGACCTTTATTAAGAAATTTTAGAGGGGAACACTTTTGTAATACATGATTTTCAAATAACTATCACCGTTTACACAGCGCACGCAAGGATAGCTTTAAAGTTTGCCGTTTTCGTACTATTTTTTTTGCTGCTCCTCTCCTATTCATCTTAGCGTGATAATATATAGCCTTCCTCGATAAATGGACTATTTAACACTGAAAGAATTTTTCAAATCGGTTCAGTAGTTCCTGAGATTAGCGCTTCAAACAATCAAACAAACTCTTCAGCTTTATATATTAGTATAGATTAATTTTTAACTTGAACTCTAATGTTTTCTATTTGTTATCTGGTTGGCTGGAAATTCCAACTCCTGAATAAGCCCGCGCTCAAATTTTCAAAGTTTCGCTTCAAAGTTTTTTAGTTTCATTTGTTTTTGTGTTAATAAAGAGACTACTGCTACTGTGATCTATCTTGTATACTAATTTCATGTCCTGAATCAGGTTTCAGTAGAACATCCAATTTCAGGACCAGTTTCGTGTGATCAGATCGTATCTTGTACCGACGGAGGATGTGGCTGCACACTGTCTTCATATTCATCATTGCGTAGGTCTTGCCTATAAAAAAAATAAAAAATGTTGTCGCCAATGACTTCAGCTTTGTATTTTATAGCAACACAGTCATAAAACACGAGTATCGCGCCCTATTTGATTTAAATGGTGGCAACACTGTGTCGTGTTGTTTCCGATGGAGTCTTCCCATTACTAAAACGTTTAGTGGCATTCAGTCTGTACAATTATGTAAAAGCTAGTCATACTATATACCTATACAGTTTCTTCTTCCGAGACTAAATGCAACGAATGCATTAGGGTTTGCAGGCAAAGTGTCGGGATTCAACCATCTCTCTGGATTGAACTCGTTTACATCTGGACCCCAGATCGGGTTTCGGTGTACACCGTGTAATATCAAGACGCAGGTATGTCCTGGTAGAAGAGTGCAGTGTTCTGTAAAAATGTTACATTATACGAGTATAATATTGTCCTAGGTAGGATACATTTATCAAATAATATGTCCTGTTGAAGTATATATGGGTTGAGATGTGTGATTCTTGCCATGTTTATATACAAGAGACAGACACATTATATACAGTACCAGGTTGACCGAAAAAAAAAGAAACTTCAAAATAAGAAATATTGGGGCTCGATCATAGGTTTTTCATTTCGCGCGACCAACCGTTTCCCGAATAAGCTTGGAGCTTTGGAGGAGCGGTTCCGGGAACTTTTGTTCTGGATCCAATCTACTGCTGGCGAGTCCAGGTGGTAGCGACTTGCCTAAGCCCATCATCTGCCGCCCTTTCAGGGAACCTTCGGACGTTCCGAACGGGGTATATCGGACGTCTGGCTTACAGGTCCCCGAGGCGGTCGGTGCATCTGGTGCTCCCGATGAACCGGTTAGCGGAAGGGGGCTTCTCTTTCGAGGAGCCCCTACCCGGAGAAGGTGTTTGTTCTCTGGTATCAGAGCTGTCGGCGGGGATGGGGGCGATATGTACAATGATACCCTGTCCTTGCCATCGGCAGCGTGGTGGAGTACACAGGTCGTTTTAGTCGGTGCGAGCCCGACATAACCGCCGCCTGTTCCCGTCGGGCGGCGATACCCATAAGGGGTTTCTTCCTGTATTGCCATTGGCGAAAGTGGGCGTGATATAACTGGTTTATGCGTGTTGAGCCTGTGCTACTAATTCTACAAGATCAAATCTAAATAAATCAAAATTCTTGACAATCTGGCTCTTTATTTTTTAATTACTTACTTAATTTTACTTCTTGGTCAATATGTCTAGTAACGATGGATGCCAAATTGTAAATTCTCATAGTTTCTTTAAGCACTGCTTCTAAGTAAATGAGTTTTGAAAAGTCCTGTCTTTCTATATCTCTGTCAGTAGATCCAAATATTGTTTGTAACCTAAAACCAAAAAATGTTTGGTAATTCCTTCTTAAATTCTAGAATCCATTAATCTTGATATACTGTCGTTAAAATATATTTGCAAAAGTATAATATCTGTGACTTTATACGTCATAGTAAAGAAGTAGTGTTTAGATAAAACAACGTTTATATACAAAAATATATTTCAACCTATTAATAATAATTAATGTATAGAAACCGGCTATACTCACGTATTATTTTATCTTTATGAGTTCCCCGATAACGCCGCATAAAGAGCTCATGAATAAGAGCTTATGGGCTTGAAATTAGTCGGGATCATCCGATAAAATAAGACATGAGTATAACCGGTTTCTATACATTAATTATGAATATCACTCACGATAGTTTAAATTCAAAAACTATTAACAATACTTCAGAAATAAAAAAATTATTAAAGTTAATGATATTGAACGTGGTTTCTACTACTTACTCTTTATATATTTTCTCCTGAACTTCGGGGTATGACCCAATCAACAAAAGGGCAAAAGTTATAACACTAGCAGACGTCTCATGTCCTGCTATGATAATTGTGTTCATCTCATCTCTTATCTCTTCATCAGTAAATTCACCATCATCTAACTCCATCATTAAGTCAATAAAAGTTTTTAATTTACGACCTAAAAGTACAATATTTTATATTACAATATTATCTGTAAATAGCGCTCTCATTCTTCATTTTTCTTCTACATACATCATCCCACTCTAAGTGGGGTCGGCACAATATGTTATATCGCCGGCCGGAGGGGCGAGCGGCGCGGGCGGCGAGGGCAGGTCGTTTAGCATTCGATTCCTACGAGAGCGGCCGGCCATTAGTTACCCTTGAAACACGATCGGGAGCAGCCGCGTGCGCCGGAACACGGCATTCCTTTCTTACGCACACGTGTAATTTTGCGTTTCGGGTGTTATTCTCCGATTTAGTGACGCGTTTAACCAGTGAACCTTCAGAGGGTGGTCTATTCTACTCAGCCGGATACGACACGGCGTCATTTTTGTTTTACATACTTGTACGTGGTTTGTAAATTGTATCCACACCACCATTCTTTATTCTATTGATAGTCTTAACTAATTTAATAAGCTCAAGGGTTCCATAAAAATTCATTCACTTGCTGCTTATGAGTATCGCCACAACAATTAGCAAAGTCCCAGGTCTCCAGATCCGAATTACAGGTGTATTTAATATCAAACTCAAAAGTTACAATAGAATACCGCAAACTAACGCTTGTATAAATCATTAAACTCAATGCTTTTAAACGCCGTGTCAAGGAATTTTACTTGATGCAGTGAGATTTCACGCTAATACTGTGAGCTTTGATTTTTTTCTATTATTATTATTATTATTTGTATATATATATATTTTTTTTCTTCTCCTTTCTCTATTATTGAACACTAACCCACTATACTATGTTTTATTTTTATGTGATTCCTTCGCTCAAAAGGGTTGTCTGGAAGAGATCACTGCTTAGTGATAAGACCGCCCTTTGCACGCTTTACATTATTATTAGATTTAAGGTTTTCTGTTATTTGTTTTTATGTTATTTTATAGTGTAATTTTGTGCAATAAAGATGTTTATCTCTCTATCTATCTATCTTTAAAGTTTTTAACTTCTTAAAGAATCCCCACACTGTGATATCCTTGCAGGTAAATGGCAGCATATTCGAATAGAATTACTAAAATTTTGTGAAAATTTGATATGATTTTATATATAGTGTAATGTTATAGAATATAATATAATGTAATGTTGTATTATAATATAATGTAAGTATAAAATAATTAGTGTAATTGGATTTTATCCGTGCTAATTATTATTAAATAAATAAATAAATAAATCTTTATGCTTTTGAATTAGCTCATAATCCATCAAGCCTTATTTATACCTTAAACGAGACTATTTGCATTATCATTTCCTAATAATGCAAATAGTCTCGTTTAAGGTATAAAGTTTATTAACTAATATTTACAATAAATTGTCCGATGATTTTAAGCAGTATTCTACTAATAATTTTAAAAATGCTGTCTGTCTGGTTCCTAATAAGTTGTTGTAAAGAACTATTTGAATATGTAATGCACAAGTAAAATATTTGATATGATTTGATTTGAAGTAATTAGAACCACAGTTTTGTATAGAAGTAAGTTTTATACTGATTAAACAAGTGAAGATTTTTGTTGTTGATTGCCTTCTTTACTGCAGAAGAAGTTAAATCGAATATTGTAAAACTAGGTCGGTTCGTGAACGCAATGTTCTAATATTACTACTGAAAAAGCTTGATACAAAAGTAATGAGAATATTATTTTGCTATAATCCGCGATAAAAGAAAATATATGTAATGCTAAATGAAGAGTGTACTATTCGTTCTCATACCTGATACATGCAGAATTTGTAAGAACTCATGCACTACCCGACACCGATGAGACAACAATACACAAGCCTGCACACGTTCACCACTACAATCTCAACAATTGTTTCGCCCCGTAACCGAAGCATCGTCAGGAGATAGACTCCACGACGAAATCGCAAAGGGCTTTGCGATTTTGTCTATCTCATTTAGCATTACATATATTTTCTTTTATCGCGGATTATAGCAAAATAATATTCTCATTACTTTTGTACTGTGGACCTCCGCAAAGTAACGCCTAATTCTATAAATTAGTCCTGATATACTCACGTACAAAAGATCCAGAATAAGTAATCCAAGGTATAAGGGATTTCTTATTCTGGATCTTTTAGACATTTAATCTTAGCGTAGTGCGGTAAATTGATGTATATTCTAAGTTTATTAATATGCTTATTTTTTAAAATGACAACCACTATATATACTAACCACTATTGTCTTTTTCCGTTTCAATTTTTGTCTGTTTTCGTTCGGCTCTCTTCTTTCGAAGAACCTATTAATAATATAATTATAAGTGTTAAGAGATAAATTACGTGGATGTATTCGTAATATAAGAGATCATTTTCTATTTTACAAAATAATTTCTATCAATACAATAACCGTATGATTTTGACATTCTCAAAACCTACATTTCATTCATTCCCTAAAACTCCCTACATGCTGAATTTCAGGAAAATCGTTGGAGCCGTTTCCGAGATTCCGAAAAAAAATAATATATACATACAAGATTTACTCATTAAAATTAAAAATTAAAAATTAAAAATCTTTATTTACCAAAAACACATTTAACAATAATTTAGGAGTATCCGTAGGAACTCACACTAGGTATTCCTGTGGTGTGAGTTACCTTTCGAGATTTAACATTACAGTTTTTGAATTGCGCTCGGTTTTACTTTTATGTTATGTTAATTTTTTCTAAGTAATCTTAAATGTAAAACTTATATAAGATGCGACAAAATACTTTCAGTTGTATCGTAATTTAAAGAGGTCAGCCAAGAAAATATTTGTTTTGGCTTCTTTGACAGAACAATGTCTTATGTCACACGCACGGGCTACTTTATCTTCTATACTTATAATAAATCTGTAGAGAGGTCAATTCTGTAACTGGAATATATTTCCAAAATAACTATCAGGGGGTGATTAGGGATCGATACTGATGCCAAAAATGCAATCAGTAAAAATTTTGTCTGTCTGTCTGTCTGTCTGTCTGTCTGTCTGTCTGTCTATATAACCGTTATAGAAACAAAAACTATTCGACGGATTTTAACGAAACTCGGTACAATTATTTTTCATACTCCTGGGCTGGTTATAGTATACTTTTCATCACGCTACAATCAATAGGAGCAGAGCAGTGAAGGGAAATGTCGGGAAAACGGGAGAAGTTACTCCATTTTTTAAGCTTCCGTCGCGTGTGCAACTTTGATGGTTAAAGCTACACAGAAATCATGTATGACGGAAATGTTCTCCTTAAAATTATATAAAAAATATCCCACGACAGCATATGTCTATCTTTTATGGTTGACTCACAATAAGACGTGTAACTCCCGATAGCTAAGCAGTTCGAAGCTTTCTGGTTATATTTGTCTACTCCTACGTTTATATCACTCTTAGTCATCCCTAAATAAAAAAGTGTATAGTATTAACCATTGTATAAAAAAAGAATCATTGAAATCGGTATAGAAACACCAAAGTTATACATGAAATACGCTAATAATAAGCCATCGCGCGTGAATACTGAATCATGCTAAAGGGATTATCACTACATAGTATAAAACAGTCACATTCTTTGTTTGTCCCTATGTCCCTATGACTGCTTAAATCTTTAAAACTACGCAACAGATTTTGATGCGGTTTTTTTAATAGATAGAGTGATTCAAGAGGAATGTATAATAACATTCAATATGGAGTAGAGAAATACTGTAATGTTTCTAATGTGATGTCGTAAATAATTACTTTTTTTTCTTTATAATTAATAATTACTTTGATGTTAGATATAGCAGGAAATCTTCTTGGTATAGGGAGAGGGGAATTGTTTTTCTTCAAATTTAACGCGTGTGGGCCACGGGCAGTAATGAATAAATTAAAACTGCTGGATCGATTTTAATAATTTTTTTCACTGAGTGACATAGGCTATATATTTTATACCCGTGCGAAGCAGGGTAGGCCGCTAGTTATAAATAAATGAGTCGATATAAGGACTGAAACGTCTGGCGAAGCGAGATCTGATTTTAGGTATATGTAACTTAAAATTTCTTTGATTTAGCATATCTTTATAACCGTCAGATGAAATTACTGACCGATGTACTTTAAGAGCTAGTTTTAAAATATATAGCTGACGCACGTTTAACACACTACAATCCTGATAAAGTAAATTTGTGGGATCTTTGAAAGGCTTTTTTAACATTGTTTTTAGTACAGATCGTTGGGCTCTTTCTAATTGAATCATATTTGTTTTACTGGCACTACCCCAGGATTGTATACAGTATAAAATTCTTAAAATATTAAAGATAATACTTACCGAGTCACATATATCTCTTATAACTTTAACGCTTGCGTCTTGTGTCTTTTTAAAGGAACTAAATTTGTACAAAAAATCCCAATGAAGCCAAAACCTTTGAAACCTACTTATGTTACAATTTAAGTAAGTTTCAAAAGATTTCGCGTATATTTTTGCTTCATCGTCATTTACTTCATCATTTATTACAGTCACTGAAACAAATTCTTGTATCAATTTAGATTTTATTCATCATCTTCCTGCCCTTATCCCATTCTAAGCGGGGTCGCCACGACATGTTATAAACATGCTGTCACATGATTTGGCTGGCAATTCCTGGACTTCAACAGTCATTTTTTTATTGTTTTTTTATATCTTTAAAAAAAATACCGAGTAAGGCTCGCCCAGGTACTTAAATATTACAGGATTTGTGATTTTCTTTCTCTGTAATATTTTTATGATCAATCACTTTATGTAATGCATATATCTACAATTATAAGAACAGTATTTGACTACTAGCGCCATAAATTTTTTGGTGATTTTATAATAATATGATTCGTTGACGGTGCTAATAATGTTATTGCTGTAAATATTTAAAAGGTGTTAGAATTTAATACGCCACAATTAATGTGATTAATGTGAATGTCATGCGCTTCCATTTCTGATCAAATGAGAATGCCTAAGATGGCGGCTTTCAGATTCGGGCAGTTAAACGAAAGCGAGCAAGCACGCAAAATAAAGTCAATTTATAAAAGATAAGTGTTTGTTTTCAATAAAATATACTCACAACAAACTGTCTCCATAAAATTCGGCCGTATATAATCTGACTGGTCAAAAGGTTCACCGTCTATTTCCACAGCCATTTGTTTCACTAACTTTCTCGCTTGGCTGTTAAAAATTGGCATAAATCCATCTAGTATTTGCTGGTTGAAGGTAGGAATTATTAATTTTCTATGTCTTTTCCAAATCGAAACTAAAAAATGTGTATCGTTGTGTATATTAAAAATAGAATACATCGTCACATAGAGAAAGGAATTAATTTTTCACAAATTTAGATTATAAAAATAAAATACTTCCAATGTTGACAACACTAAAACATTAATTTCGCCAAAAACGTAAAAAGTTACGGCCTCTCACTATGCCAATGGTTGGCATAGTGAGGTTTATCTCTCCTTATCATTTTAGACTGGCTTCCCTTTTTTTGTCAGGAAACCCCATTATGAGTCGTCACCGCTATACGGGGAACAAGCGGTGGTTATGTCGGACTTTCACCGACTAAAAACCCTGATAGTACTTCACGCTGCTGGTGGCAGGGACAGGGTATCGTTATTTACATAGCCCTCATCGCCGCCAGCAGCCACTCTATACCCCGGAAAGTGCCATCTCCAGGATGGCACATTAAGAAGAAGAAGATCTTAATCTACTTTTGTTTGATGAGGCTCATTAATTTCTTCAGACATACCTGGTGAAAATATTAAGCCGTTCTCAATAAGATCCTTACTGAATTTCTGTGTGTACATATCTTTTTCTAAACAGGTGTTGGCGATTTTGGAAATATCATCCGGATCTGTCACAACTGAAAGAAATATGTAGTTTTAATGGTTACTCAAATATCAACCAACCATTTTAAATTATCCATACTATTGCCATGCCCAAATTCCAAACAAATTATGTCAATAAAAATATTACTTATGCAGGAGCACAATTCTTTAATAAAATACCTACTAATATTAAACATGTAAGCTCGTTAAACTGTTTTAAATCACTTCTCGCAAAATACATATTGAAAATTACACAGAATAAAATTTTAAGAAAAACAATGAATAATGAAAAATCTAGTATAACTAAAATAATTTACAGTCAAACGATAACTAAAACCGTTTAACGAGCAGGTCTTTTGGTGACCGCCTAATTTAGTTAAGAGTTTATGTTCTCATGTAAGTGGCCATTGGCTTTTTTTGAGAATAAATGGTTTAAACCTAAACCTATACTAATATGTGATAGATAAATGTTTTTGAAGGGTTATCAAGAAAAAAGCAACTACAAGTCTGAAATCATCATCTTCTTGCCCTTATCCCACTCTAAGTGGGGTCGGCACATGTTTATTGTCACATGAGTTTATTTGACGACCGACCGAATCGTCAACTTACCTTAGTCGCCTTTTGCGACACGTCGGTAAGTAATGGGGATGGTCTATTCGTTTCAACCGAATACCATACGGCGAGTCAACTTACCTTAATCGCCTTTTATGACACCTCGGTAAGAAATGAGGGTAGTCTATTCTACTCAGCCGGATACACACGGCTTAGGAATATTAAACACACGTGTGATAGTAAACAATTAATTTACTTACAGTACAACTTGACGGGCCCGATGTAAAAAAGACAAGCGTACGTATGTTTCATGCAATTGGACGTTATTGTTTTCAGTATTTGCCACATATCTGAAACCAAAACATTACAAAATTAAATCAAATCAAATCAAATTGAATCAAAAATCAATTAAGAATGCATAAAATAGTCGGTACATAATTATAAAAAAATAGCGATATATATAACAGACAAAGTAGGAACCGACATAAGCTTGCGTTTCCTGCTTTGCGCTTTACAAAAGTACGTAAGTCATTTAAGGGTTTTGGTTTAATATTGTATAACAAAATTTGATAATTAATTTTAGCTTTGCTAATGGCAAGTTTAAAAAACTATAAAAAGGAAAGTCACAACAGATACAGATAAAAATATGTGGATATTGCTACGAGATCTAGTCATTATTTTTAATTCTTACTTTATTTTAATTTCTTATTTCCTTGATTATTTTCATTTGTTGTGTGTGCGTTTTAATTTTTAATATAAGTTTTACTTTTGTTTTTCTTATCTGTATTTAAAAAGTCAAGATTATATGGTTTTTATATAAGTTTGTATATTTTTTGTAACAATATTAATAAAGCATGTTGTGTTCTCCTGTAATTGGGGGAACACTGAAGCCAATTTGTTAGAATAGTTATTACGGAACTTTAGTGGGTACTTTTTTTGGAGTCCCTTTAATAAATAAATAAGTAGCAATTATATCATTTTTTTTTTAAGAGCTTTGCTGAGTTTCTTGCTGGCTCTTCTTGGTAGGACAGCTTTCCGAACCAGCACAAGAGCTAACGATTCAAAAGCATTTGTTTACAAGTTTACTTCATCATCATCATCCTCCTGCCCTTATCACACTCTAAGTGGAGTCGGCACAATGTTACAAACATGTTGTCATATGATTTGGCTACGTATTTCACGACCGGCTGCCTACCTGACGTCAACTTACCTTAGTCGTGTTTTACGACACCTTGGTAAGAAAGAGGGTGGTCTATTCTACTCAACCGGATGCCACACGGTGGGTCAACTTACCTTAGCCGCCTTTTACGACACCTCGGTAAGAAATGAGGGTGGTCTATTCTACTCAGCCGGATACCACACGGCGAGTCGACTTACCTTAATCGCCTTTTACGACACCTCGATAAGAAATGAGGGTGGTACTATTCTATTCAGCCGGATACCACACGGCGCAATACTGGATACGCACAAATTTACTAGAACACTAAATGCATGCTTCTTTAAACCGACTAATACTTCGATATGCTCTGGTTTTTTGTATATACCTGAGAGAACCCTAATACTGATTATTTATGAAAGATTATGTAAGTAATTTTATTCGTTTTATATTTTTGAAGCTGCTATTTTTAACACTTCGGTTAGCGGCACATAGTTCGAAAAACTCATTAAAACAACCGAACCTGTGTGTAAAAAAAGTATAAAGAAGACATGCATCTTCAAAAAGGGTCGCCCGTCGTAAAAGTTATTTAATACTTGGGTTATAAGTAACAAACCGGTAATATTTGCATATATAATCTACTATCTTTTACCCGCAACTTCGTTTGCGTGGACTATAGTCTTCAAATTAACAGTGGCTTCTGTCACTCTCTAACTCTGCAAATATCTCCATCACAAAAATAGGATCAAAAATCAAGATAAAATGTATATATGTATATTTATTTATATATACATATATTATATATTTCTTTTATTTATTCTTAAATTAGGAAATTATTAGTTAGATAATTCTAATTCATAGTGTTTAATATTTGCGTACCAACTTTTTATTAACTATAAATTGTCTTACTTTTTGATTTTGGTTGGTTAGCTGGCAGAGATCTCTGTCATAGGGATAAGTTGACCTTTGTACATTTTTTTTTACCAATAATGTTTTTTTCAACATTTTTTATGGTACATAAATATGTAAATAAATAAGATCGATCCGGGAAGACTCAGAGAGATTTATCATTTTATCAAGACCATACTTTGATAATTTTAATAAATAACTCGTATGACATATGAAATATATATAAAAATAGCTCAGTTAAAGGAAACTTCTTAAATAGGGCCTGTTGCAAAAACCTGTTACATATACAATAAAAAATTCTTAATGTTTTTCTGGTATTAAATATTACTATTACTTTCGCTAATGACTTCCGCTTTGTATTGTACACAACACACACAGTCATGAAACAAGAGTATCTCGCCCTTTTTGATTAAAATGGTGGCACCACTGTGCTGTTGTTATTTCCGGTGGAGTCTTCCTATTAATAAAACGTTTCAGTGACATTCATTCCGTGTTCGTTATTCAAAAGAAGTGTCTCGGGAATTGTGGTATTCCTATTACATCGTGTTATTGTTGAAAGTATGCGCTAACACTATAAATATTATAAACTTTTAATGGGAACGTGCTAAAAAACTTATTTTATAATAACCTTTTTATAGTGGACCATATTATACCTATGATAATAACATTTATACGTAACGTATAAATTTCATCATCTTCCTGCCCTTATCCCACTCTGAGTGGGGTCGGCACAACATGTTATAAACATGTTGTCACATGACCGGCCGCCTGCCTGACGTCAACTTATCTTAGTCGTATTTTAGGACGCCTCGATAAGAAAGATAGTGATCTATTCTACTTAAACGGATACCACACGGTGAGTCAACTTACCTTAGTCGCCTTTTGCAACACCTCGACGTAACGTATCGATTATCAACTAATTACTTTTTTAATTAGGTACGTCTATACCACAGCGCTGGATTCCAAAGTTTTTAGTATAAATGAACACTTGAAGTAAATAAGGCACTAAGTACGTAAAAAAGCCGCGGACACCGATTGTTTTTAAAATTACTTATATACATATATAAACCCAGGCTTGAAGAACGGACAAACTGTTTTACAGAAAATGTTGGCTCTCGGCTGGAATCGAACCTATGACTTATGGAGATGCAGGCAGGGCTACTGCTAGGCCAAAGGCAACATTACTCACGTAATGAGTCCCCGAAGACCAAATGAGCATGGCCTATTAAAGGCCACGCGCCGGGATATACTGGTGGCTCATCAGACCGTTTTCTGATATTCCAGGTCCAGTAAAGAATACTTGCCAACAGTAGCATTATACACGTAATACCCAGCATTTCAAGTATGTATCTGAAATCAAGAAAATTAGAAAACAGTTTATTTATCCTCAAAATAATATGATAATCGTATCCTGCTAATATGGTAAATGCGAAAGTTTGTGTCTATGGACGTCTGTTTGGTAATTTTTCACGATGAATCCGCTGAACCAATATCGATGAAATTTGGCATAAATCTTATACACCGGAATAACATACAGGCTATAGAAAATCCTGTTTTCTATAGGAATAGGATGACATTTTAATACGTCATCTATTATCGACCTCTCACACGAAAACAGTCCATGCGAACTAAGTCACGGGTAAAAGCTGTGTTATATATATAATAATTTATACTGTAACAATTTATAAAAGTATATTTTATTAAATAATGGTAAATGCAATTTAAAAAGAAAAAAAATTAAAAGCAAACTTGCGTGTGGTAGCCTTTGTTTGTTTATTTGTAATAAAAGATTATTGTCTAAAGTGAATAAAAAAACAATAAAATGAGTGCACAATGGCGGTTTTATTCCGGAATCGGAACCTCAGATAACATAAATGACAAATTAATGAATTAATTTTAAAAAATCTGGATGAGCGAGCTTTACTCGGTAATTTTATTAAAAGATATAAAAAATGCAATAAAAAAAATAAAAAAGAAGCAATGGTCAGTGAAATGTGATCCTTGAACCCAGGTATTTTCAAACATTTAATCCGCCCTTTTGCCACTGCGCGATTACAACTTGATAAATGATAGCAAATTTAAGCTTTACAATCTATTTCTTTTTTTGAGCAGCTTCTTCTATGCAAACACAATAAAAACAAAACTCAACAAAACAACAAAACTCAATGAAAACAGGGATAAAACGACATTTAAAAAACCTGACTAGATCGATTTATAGCGCCCAAAACCCCTAAATACTAAGTTTCATGGAAATCGTTGAAGCTGTTTCCGAAATAAAGAAAAATACATATGTATCTTCTTCTTCTTCTTCTTTCTCAACCGACGGACGTCCACTGCTGGACATAGGTCTCTTCATGGGCTCTCCACCATACACGGTCTTGTGCCGCTTGGACCCAGCGGCTCCCCGCGACCTTTTTGAGATCGTCAGTCCATCTCGTGGGGGGTCTGCCGACACTGCGTTTTCCGGTGTGGGGTCGCCATTCCAGCATCTTGAGACCCCAACGCCCATCGGTTCTCCGCACTATGTGCCCCGCCCATCGCCACTTCAGCCTCGCGACACGCTGAGCTATGTCGGTGACTCTGGTTCTACTACGGATCTCCTCATTTCTGATTTGATCACGTAGAGAAACTCCGAGCATAGCTCGCTCCATCGCCCGCTGAGCGACTCTGAGCCTTCTTATGAGGCCCATAGTCAGCGATCACGTTTCGTATATATATACAAGATTAACTGATATAAATATTAAAGATAAGATTTTTGTGCGGATACCTCATGGTGGGTCAACTTGCCTTAATCGCTTTTTACACCTCCTTAAATAATAAGGGTGATCTATTAGAATAGACCACCTTCATTACTAATTACAACGTCGCATCAATTTAAGTGTAAATATCATTCTTCCACCCTTATCCTACTCTAAATGGGGTCGGTACAACATGTTAAAACATGCTCTCACATGATTTAGTTAGGTATTTTACCGACCGCCTGCCTGACGTCAAGTTACTTTAGTCGCCTTTTGCGACACTTTGGTAAGAAGGTTGTGTATTCTACTTAGCCGGATACTCCACGACGGGTCGACTTACCTTAGTCGCTTTTTACGATACCTCGGTAAGAAATGAGGGTGGTACTATTCTATTCAGCCGGATACCACACGGCATTATATAATATAATAATAATCTTTATATTTAAATGAGTTAATCTTGTATATATATATATTTTTTGAATCTCGGAAACGGCTCCAACGATTTTCCTGAAATTCAGCATATAGGAGGTTTTGGGGGAGAAAAATTGATCTAGCTAGGTTTTATTAAAAAAAGATTGTTTTATCCCTGTTTTTGGGCATTAAAAAACATTAACATTTATATTGAATTGAATTTTCGCCGTCAGCTGTCAAGTCGACGTAGCTTATTCGTGTAACGGGCAGCCTAGAGAAATGTGAGTGCCAAGGATCGATCCCACCTAAATAATTGTTTTTTCTTTTTTTAAAGTTTTTTTTTGTAAAAAATTACCGAGCGAAGCTCGGTCACCCAGATATTAAGTATTTATATGAGTTAATCTTGTATGTATATATATAAATATATTTTCTGAATCTCGGAAACGGCTCCAACGATTTTCCTGAAGTTCAGCATGTGGGGAGTTTTAGGGGAGAAAAATCGATCTAGCTAGGTTTTATTAAAAAACAACCGTTTTATCCCTATTTTTGGGCACTAAAAATGCTAAAATAGGAATAGAAAGTGGGTAAATGATATTTGAGCTGTCAAATGGAAAACTGTGGTAGCCTAATGATATCGGTCGGATCTAAAAAGTTCGAAACCTGGGATCAATTCAAACATGTCACCCGCCTTCATTCATTTTGATTTTTTTCATTTTGATTTTTTTTTATATTCTAAAAAATTACCGAGCAAGGCTCGGCCACCCATGTACTATTATAAAATGTAAATACTATTATAAATACAAATAAATAAAATTGTGAATCAAATTACATTCCAAGGTTTTTAACATTATTGTATAAATGTGCATCATTAGGTTTATTTCAATGTAAGTGCTTTTGCGGATTAAAAATCCCGCTGTCAGGAAGGGATTACCAAATACTAGTTGTGCCAGCAGCTTTGCCCACATAGAAATCAGTATGTCGCTCGTTAAACGTAAAAGTAGTTATCGTGATACAAAAGTAATAATAAAATTATTTTGCTATAATCCGCGAATTAATATTATTGATAATATATTTATTAAGTTAAATAGTACATTAAGTTAATTATTTACGGAAAGGGTACTGCATACAGAGGTACAGGGAATCCTAGTTCGGTTTCACAGGTCTATATTTTTCAAAGATAAACTTTTATAGATAATAATATTTTTCTGTTCATTTATATTTATGTTAGAATATTTTTTTCTTGTACAATAAAGATAACTATTATTATTATAAAAAAAAAAATATAAGAGATTTTTAAATAACTTTCACCGTTTACTTAACACACGCAAGGAAAGCTTTAAATTTTGCTGTTTTGCGCAATATTTTTTATGCTGCTCCTCTCCTATTCAGCTCAGCGTGATATTATGTAGCCTTTTTCGATAAATGAACTATTTAACACTAAAAATTTTTTTAAAATCGGCCCATTAGTTCCTGATATTAGCGCATTCAAACAATCAAACAAACAAACTCTTCAGCTTTATGTATATAGATAAATAGTGGCAATCAATTGAAAATGTATTTATTTATTATATAAAAGTAATATAAAGTGACAATAAGCCTTTGCTGAATAGTAGGTATTTAATAGTTAACCAAGTTTATACAACAGTAGTAATTGTAAATAAATTTTACATTGTTTGTAAGTAATAAGAATTAATTAATAAAATAATAATTGTAAGTAGTAAGACTGTGGAATGCTCTTCCATCTGATGTTCGGGATTCTCCTTCATTAACCATATTTAAGGTTCGTGTGAAGAATTTTTATTTGTCACTTTAATGATGATTCTCACTGGCATTATTACGATTTTTATTTTTTATTTTTTGCTTTTTCTCTTTTTGTTTTATTTTTCTCTATTTATGTGTTTTAGTTTATACTTATATTTACATTTATTTTTTACTATTTATTTTCTCTTCTTTTACATACTTATCTGCGTGCTAACCCACGGATAATTATATAAAAGATCCTCTTTTTCAAAGGGTTGTCTGGAAGAGATCACAACAGTGTGATAAGACCGCCCTTTGCACTTTTAATTGTTTCTATTATCTATGTCTCTTGTTCTTTTCACTCTGTATTTTATTTGTGCAATAAAGTTATTCTTCTTCTTCTTCTAATATTTTGTTTTATAGCGCCCTCAACAATAGCCAAGTGGTTTTTACCAATTTGTGAAAGTACATTATCTCGCTGGGAGTTGTTGGTGAAGTAATTGAAGGTAATTTCAGGTATTAATAATTGTTTGTTTCTTTTTTTATTTTTTAAGTTATGTTTACTTTATTTTGTTTTTTTTTATATTACTTTTTTGTCATCTTGTTACTTTTCTCTGTGTTGTAATGTATACATAAATAAAGTCATTCTTATTTTTATTTCTATTAGTATTATGGTGTCAGGGCCATTTTTGTTTTAATTAATTAGTGCAATGCATCAAAATAATCAGTGATATTGTGTAATCATCCTCTTGCCCTTATCCCACTCTAAGTGGGATGTGGTGAGCACAACATGTTGTTACATGTTTTGGTTAGTTATATAACGACCGGTAGCCCACCAGACGTTAACTTACCTTAGTTGCCTTTTACGACATGTCGGTAATAAATGAGGGTGGTTTATTCTACTCAACAAGATACCACGGCGGGTCAACTTACCCTAGTCGCCATTTATGATACCTCGGTAAGCAATTACCTCAGTCGCCTTTTACCACATCAAAAAATGAGGGTGGTCTACTCTACTCAGCCGGATACCACAAGACGGGTTAACTTACCTTAGTCGCCTTTTACAACACCATGGTAATAAATTAAGGTGGTCTATTCTAATCAGCGCATACCACACGACGGGAAATGAATAGTTATAGGAAACTAAAAAAAACACGCTGATACAGAACATCAAACTATTGAAGGCAATATGAAATGAATTGTAAGAAAACTATGGAGTCCTCGATTTACACCTCTTATCTAGGGTTGCCACCTTTTTTTATGAAGAAAAATAGTATTTTTCTTTTTAAATCAAAACATATAGTACTTTGAGGAAATTCAGGAACAAAAAATAGTGCACATTTATTTTCAATCATTATTTATTTTTCCATTATTTATTATTACTTTTCGCTGGACAATGACAAAGGAGTTAGAGTTACTAACTAACTAAGCCCCGTAAATACATGAATGAGTTTCGTTCTAACATTCTCTATGCAGTGCTGCGGTTGCGTTCCATTCACAGTTGATTCAAAAAAAGTGCGACAATTGAATTAGCGATTAAAATATAGTATTTTTCGTCCTATATTGTTTTTCTATAATATATAGTACAATTGACTAAAATATAGTACGATACTATATAATATAGTACGGGTGGCAACCCTACTGCAATCGTGGATTATAGAAAAATAATACTACCATTTTTTTAGGTCTAAAATGTTAAGTTTATTAATAATACTTTTGGTGACAATTTATCTTTCCTGGGCATGGCTTAATAGTAGACGGTCTAACGAACCGCCAGCGTACCCTGGGGCGTGGCCCATAATAGGACATGGTCATCTGTTTCTTGGAGATGATTTACGTAAGTATTTTAAATTCCTTATTGCACACAGATTACATCTCATCATCTTCCTGCTTATACACTCTAAGTGGGGTCAGCACAGCATGTTAGAATAGAATAGAATAGAAATATACTTTATTGTACACCATAATCCATACAAAAGAAAAACAGTTTGAACATGAAACATTTATAACCATGGTTAAGATATACAATGGGCGGCCCTATCGCTAAAGAGCGATTTCTTCCAGGCAACCCATAACCCATGTTAATAACATGCTGTCACATGATTTGGCTGCGTTTTTACGACTGGCCACCTGCCTGACATCAACTTACCTCTGTCGTATTTTACGACACCTCGGTAAGAAAGAGGGTGGTCTATTCTATTAAACCGGATACCACACGGTGGGTCAACTTACCTTAGTCGCCTTTTACGACACCTCGGTAAGAATATAGGTTGGTCTTTTCTACTCAGCCTGATACCACACGGCGGGTCGACTTACCTTAGTCGCCCTTTACGACACCTCGCTAAGAAATGAGGGTGGTACTATTCTACTTAGCCGGATACCACACGGCTAAAATCGAATATAAAAAATACAATACATTATTCTGAGCAAAATCAATTAATGCAGTCAATTATTTTTAATTACTTACAGATGTCTATGCACTGTAAAGTTATACAAACTACAATAAACGATGTAGAACTTAACGTTTAATTTGATTATGATGGCATTCATTTTATTGTGTATCAGGTTTTTGCGTGTTTTGTATCCGAGAAAGCTGGTTTTGTCCTTCAAATTGTAACCAGAAAAATATATTATCTCTTCCTTTTTTTCAAGCTTTATATTGGTTTCAATTGTTCGCCGTGTGGTATCCGAGTAGAATAAAGTCCCATTCATACGGATTATGCGATAATATAAATATATAAATACTAGCCATCACCAAGCTCCACCCGCGTGCAAATATTAAAACCGTAATATAGTCTTTATATAACCATAAAAAATGGTTTAAGTGGGTTAACCTTAAAAGATAGACATATGCTGTCGCGGACTTTTATTTAGAACTTTTAGATGGGAACAATTTTAAATTTTGCCGTTTTCATACTATTTTTTATTGCTGCTCTTCTCCTATTCATCTTAGCGTGATTTTATAGCCTTTGTGGTCCATATGTATGATTTTTAATCTTAATTAATGTTATTGATTAACCGTTCTAATTATTTCAAATAAATAAATAAAAAATACAGCCTTCCCCGATTAATATTTAATAAATTAATAATGTTAGATGGGGAAGTGAAATCTCAGATGCCTACAAATTGGAGTGTGGGGTAAGGCAGGGGGGTTTGACCTCTCCTAAGATTTTCAATCTCTACATTGATGGGCTGATCGTGGAGCTCAGTAATAAGCCATATGGATGTCGGATAGATGGTTTATGTGTAAATAACTTAAGCTACGCCGATGATATGGTTTTGCTGGGCCCCACGGCTGGTTCAATAAGGGATTTGTTATTGGTATGTGAACGTTATGCACAGACACATGGCTTATCATATAATGTAAAAAAAACCGAATACATGATCTTCGGGGCCCCCCGCAAGAAAGTGTTATACGATCCAATTATTTCACTCAACGGGACTAGACTAAACAGAACGACACAGTTTAAATATCTAGGTCACTGTCTTGCGGAGGATTTCAAAGATCATGTAGACATAGAACGCGAACGAAGGGCACTAGCAGCTAGATGCAATATGTTGGCCCACAGGTTCTCTCGTTGTAGCATTCAAGCAAAAATACACCTGTTCAAAGCATATTGCCAAACAATGTACACGGGGAACCTGTGGACAAGATATTCGCAGAAAGCTCTAGATACCCTAAGGGTGCAGTATAATAACGGCTTCAGAATACTATTGGGGTTGCCGCGGTTTTGTTCCGCGTCAAATATGTTCGCTTATACGCAAACAAATTGTTTTCAAGCCGTCATAAGGAAGAAGACCGCATCTTTACTAACAAGACTGCGGTCCAGCTCCAATAGTATTCTGAAGACATTAATATCTAAGATGGACTCGCCTAGCATGCATCATTTTACAAAGGTGCTTGTGTGGCAGTCCTGAAGTATTTATTTTTTTATTTTTTTGTACTACTAACATTTTTTATTTTTTATTTTTTAATCTCATTTAAATTTTATATATATTTTTATTATTATTATTTTCCTTTTAGAAATTTTATCAAAATTAATTTATATTACTAACAAAGTGGACCATGGTTGTCTGAAATAAAGATTTATTATTATTACGGTTCATCTTCTTTTTCTCAGCTTTTGCTGGTTTTAACTGCAAAAACGGGCTTGCGCCAAGTAGTTGCAGGTTGTTGTGTGGTGTTTTATTTATTATTCTAACTGCAGGAATTTTCTGACTATTCGGCAAGTATTGAGAATGGCGGCTTTCTGTAAAATATTTATTGTATTTTGTTTCATTTCTATTATTTGGAGATATTGATGTATGCTTTTTGGAACTATCCCGGTGGAAGAAATGACTATGGGGAGTATATATACTTTTTCTTGTTTCCAGATTCGAATGATTTCTTCTCTTAAGTCTCCATATTTACTTAGTTTTTCTACTATTGTTTTCTGAATGTTATGGGTATTAGGGACGGCTATGTCTATTAGATAAGTTATTTTATTTAGTTTGTCTTGTAGGGTTATATCTGGTCTTTTGAAATGTATGGTTTTATCAGTGAGAATGGCTCGATCGAAGTAGAGTTTGTGTGAACCATTTTCTAGCACACAATGAGGTGAGTATTTGTAATAAGGAGTGTTAATGTCTGGTATAAGTTTGTGTTTATGAGCTAGTTTTTGGTGTATAATATGTGCAAGTTGGTTGTGTCTGTGCGTATAGTCTGTTTGTGTAAGGGTTGTACATGCTCCTGTTATGTGTTGTATGGTTTCTGATTGTGTGTAGCATCTGCGACATTTATCATCCGTTACTGTAGGATCTTTAAGTATATATTTTCTGTAATTTTTGGTGTTTATGACTTGGTCCTGTATTGCGATAATAAAGCCTTCAGTTTCAGGGAATAGGCTGCCAGTCTTAAGCCACATATTTGAGGCTTTTGCATCTATGTGAGGTTGAAGCAGATCATTAGGATGTCTTCCGTGCATAACTTTTTTCTTCCAGTTATCTAATTTAGTTTTTTGTAAATCAATATTTGTTGGGTGGTCCAAGTTAAGTTGTACGCTTAGGTTAAGCGGAGTACATTTGGTATCGTTTTGAACTATAGCTTTATGCAGGCTACTTGATTGTGATTTAGTAAAAAAGAATTTGCTTAAGCCAAAAATTTGCTTTTCCCATAGATCTCTTAGATCTATAAGACCCCTGCCTCCGTCCTGCCGTTTGAGAGTGAGTCTTTCTATCGCAGATTTAGGGTGCAATTTGTTGTGTTTAGTGAGAGTAGTACGGATTAATCGTTCTATTCGCTCTATGTCTGTATTAGTCCATTTTATTACACCAAATGAGTATGTAAGGATCGGAATCGCATACGTGTTTATAGCCTTTATCAGATTTTTACCGGAAAGATGAGTCTTGCAAATGGCGTTAATTCTTTTTTTGTATTCAGCAGTCAGTGTTTCTTTGATTGAGGTATGATTTAATCCTTTAAGTTGTTGAAATCCTAGGTATTTATATAAGTCTGTGGTTTCCATTGCTATTATTGTGTCAGTTTCATTGAGTGTATAATTACCGGGTTTAATATTGCCCTTAACTATATGAACAGTTCTACATTTCTCTAATCCAAACTGCATTTGTATATCTTTACTAAAATCAGTGGTAGTTTTTATTAATGCTTTCATCTCTTTTTTATTTCTTGCATATAATTTAATATCGTCCATGTATATTAAATGAGATATTATTGTTTCATTACTGTCATATTTAAGATGGTACCCGCCTCGACATCTTTGCAGCCGATAAGAGAGTGGGTTCAAAGCCAGGCAAAACCATAAGGGACTCAGGGAATCACCTTGGTAGATTCCTCTCCTAATAGCTATTTCTCGAGTCGTTAAACTGTTGTGTGTGCTGTGTATATGTAGTGTAGTTTTCCAATGTGTCATTATATTTTTCAGAAATTTTTTTTTAGTGTCGTCTATTTTGTAAATATCCAGGATCTGTAATAACCAAGAATGTGGTATACTGTCAAAGGCTTTCCTAAAATCAATGTATGTGCAGTGTAAGTTCCTGTTTTTTGTCATAGCATGTTTCATTATAGTGGAATCGATGATAAGTTGTTCCCTGCATCCCATATGACCCCGCCTACAGCCTTTTTGTTCTTCACTCAGTATATTATTATTTTCGGCGTGTATATTGATTCTTTGTGCAATAATACTTGTGATTATTTTATATATAGTTGGTAAGCATGTAATTGGTCGATATTGAGATGGTTGATTAGAATAATTATGTTTGGGCAGCATATATGTTATTCCAGTAGCAATGAATTCCGGGATGTTCTGTTGTCCTAAAATGATTTCTGAAATATTTTTTGCCAGTAAATTGTGGAGAATAGTGAGTTTTTTATACCAAAAGTTATGAATTTTATCTATACCCGGTGATTTCCAGTTGTGTAACCTTGTTGTAATTTGTTTAATTTCTTCTTCTGATACTTCTGTAAATTTCATACTCTCTATGCCATTCCACCTTTGCTCTTCTTCTCCTATCCAATCGGCTTGATTGTTATGTAACACCTGTTCTTCCCATATTTGAGACCAGTATTCTTGCATTTGTTCTCGTGTTGGTATTTCTATATTATTGTTCTGTATTGATTCAGTTGGCTTCTGTAAGTTTCTGTAAAATTGTTTTTCATTGTTGATAAATATTTTATTTTGATTCTTCCTTTCTTGTGTTTTTTTGTACCTTTTCAGTATGTGAGATTTAAGTGCTAATTTTTGTTTTAACGTGTCCAAAACCTCTTCCGGATTACAATTGTTTTTTTCGTGCCTTGTGTGTACGGTTACAGTTCTTAGCAAATATTGTACTCTTTTGACTATTTTTGTCGATCTATTATTTCTGATGTATTGAGTGAGTTTACCTATATCTGCTCTCAGCTTCTCTATATCCTTTTCTATTCTATATAGCCAGGCTGGTTTGTTTTCATCTTTCTTTCGTATGTTTCTTAAGTTTTCAGTGACTTTATAGTTTAGTTCTTCTGTTATTGTAAGTGCAGTGCAGTATATCAATGTATGTATATCTATAAGTTTCATGTCTGTAGAGATATATTCTTTAAGTATATTTTCGTTAAAGAGATTTGTAAGTTGAGACAATTTATAGCTATATCTGAGTTTCGGTAACTTAGGTCGAGCTGTGGGGTCCATACCTGCGTATAGTTTAACAGTTATGTGGAATTTGTCAGTTATGTTTTGCAGATCTACGTTTGGTTGATGTATGCTTACCAAGGTTTCAATTTCATTCTCTAATAGTTGTGTTATTGTTTCTGTTTGTGTGGATATATTTGAGACTTGTAGATTGTTTTCACTAGATAAAGTGAATGGAATTTGTAAATCTTGGGTGTTTTGGTGAGAGGAGCTAGGTATTTGTCTAAATGAGGCAGGTAAGTGTTGCAATTGTGTGTGATTTATGTGTTCTGTGATATGATCACTACTTCTTTCTTGCTCCTCTTGTTGTAATTGTGTTCTTACTTCTTCTTTCAATCTGTTCAGTATGCTTTCGGATAACATCTTGTTTCTTTCTATTGTTCTTCTCTGATCTGAGATCCTTTGTTCTGTTACTTTCACATCGGGATATTTAATTGAGAATAGTTGGTGCAGCTTTTTCCTGTACATTGTCATGTCTGTTTCTAACTTAGTGGTGTAGTAGTAAGCGCGCATGATAAATAGGTTAACATCTTTACTCCATTTCATACGCCCTCTTGGTTTACCAGCTTTGGTGGACGCGGGTAAAAAGGCGTTTGCCCCCTGCGCAACATCCAAAACTGGTGTTGGTGTACGTCTATCACAGTCCGGAGATGATAGTGATGATTGTACCGAAGGATTATACGATGAGGTACTTGGACTGTATGGCTCACTTGGGCTATTGCATCTACTGTTTGTGTGTATTTGTGAACTATCGGCTGTAATATCTTCGGGTTGAAAACCCCCGGTGGGAGCCCGCCTGCTCAACTCCTCACCACTGACGGTTCGTATGCTGAAACACCCAGCGTCAGCTCCAGGTGTGCCCCGACGATTGCCCTCGGGTAGCGACCCTCTCAGTTTCTTACGTAATCTAGTCTCCATATTCAATGGGTTACCATTGCCACGTTTGCCACGCCAGTAATTTCTTATCGTGTGTCCGCCCCCTACGTGATCTGATGTTCGATCCGGACGTGTGGTTGGACTTTAGGGGGCTTATTATTATTATTATTATTATTATTATTAAATGGACTATCTTAAGCTGAAAGAATTTTTCGAATTAGTCCGGTAGTTCCTGAGATTAGCGCGTTCAAAAAGTCAAACAAACAAACTTTTAAGCTTTATATATTAGTATAATTATTTTGTTCTTGTTTAGGCACAATAATGTCTTGTCGGGTCGCTACTGATCCGATGAGACCTAAAGATAGCTCGGTAAGAAATGAGGGTGGTTTATTCTACTCAGCCAGATAACACATGGCGGGACAACTTACCTAAGTCGCCTTTTACAACACCTTGGTAAGAAATGAAGGTGGTCTATTGTAATCAGCCGCATACCACATGATGACAAATAAATATAGTTAAAAGAAACTAAAAAAACACGCTGATACAGAACATCAAACTAAGAAGTTAATTCGAAAAGAATATGTGTATCTTTGTATTTGTAATGGGTGTATATTTGTATTAAAGTATGTATTTAAAAAATATATAAGTATATATTCATCAGTTGTCTGTTACCCATAACACAAGTATTAAGTTACTTACTTTGGGACGGACGACCGTGTGTGTAAGTGTCCCATATATTTATTTATATATTTACTTTTATTATTTATTATAATTTTGAAAAACTATGGAGTCCTCGATACACATAGCATCCCATACTTTTAATTATAATAAAAGGCTTTGCAATGTATGTATGTGAAGGTGGAATCTTGCGAGTTCAATTTGACCCACTTCCCGGTGTCTGATTAAGCTGTAACTTTACATACTGGTCCAGTCCCGATGACATGCATGTTTATGATAAGCATAACCTGATGCTGCGAGAATTGGCTCTAAACGAGAGAACTCTTTAACGGTTTTTAAAAGCCTTTTTACTTGACTTATTTTCAAACGTATTTTTATTCAATCTGAGATTACAAATTCAGTGTTTATATTCGAATATTTTTTATTTACAGATATATGGAGACTAGCTAAAACTGTTACGTCCAAATGTATGGAAATGGGGCATTCATGTTTTCTGCGTATCGGACATATAAAAATATACAGTAAGATAATTTATTGTTTGAAAAATATTTTAAAAAAATCTATATCCAACATTTACAGCAGATATTCTCCCCGATAATCATTTCTTATCTTAATTAGATCTTATTCCTTAACACTTGTATATATGTATGTATAATATGTATTATGTATATGTTAATGTATATTATATAAACTAATCACAAAGTACCTTAATTGTTATTACAGTCTACAATAGAATTAGAAAACTAAATTTGAATGTCCTTGTATTGAATTTCTTAGCTTTATATGTCTTCAAGTAAAAGGCGTACTTGAGTGGTTTAAACTTTAATTTGCGTATTTGTACAATCGTTTCGCGGGACGTATTTACAATGTATTGCGAAAATTGCGCATCTGTCAAATTCGAAATTTGAAATTTTAAAAACGGCGGGTTTACGTTCCGTTTCATCATAGAACGCAGAATTGCTTGAACAATATGATTTGGTCTTTCCTTTATGTTTTTTTTATATTTATACTTTGTCAACTGTAATGCTCATGTCGTCACCATCTGTAATTGACGATACATTTAGCTAAAAACTGTCTATATTAATAATGAGTTTATTTAATGTATATGATGTATTTGTCGTTGATGGTCTTACAAAATAAATAAATAAATAAACAAGCCAATCCCAATGATTTTTTGTAACGACTTGAATTATAATGCAATCATGGAAAATTTGTGAAATATGCTTTACGTATAAGCATTCGTACATTTAAGTTCTACTTTTCTGGTGATAAATCTAGGTTAACAGGCTTTCTGTATCAGCCTCCCTTTAACTATTTTTTTCAACTGCTGCAATGGCAAAGCTAAAATTGGTTATTATAGAATCTTAAACCCAAACCCACAAACGACTTATTTACTTTTGCAAGGCGCACAACTTTATCGGTTCCCATTTTTGCTATTATATACATCACAATTTTTTTATAATAATGTATATTCTTCATCATTATCATCCTCCTGCCCTTATCCCACTTTAAGTGGGGTCGGCACAACATGTTATAAACATGTTGTCATATGATTTGTCTACGTATTTTACGACCGGCCGCCTGCCTGACGTCAATTTATCTTAGTCGTATTTTACGACACCTAGATAAGAAAGTGGGTGGTCTATTCGACTGAATCGGATACCACACGGTGAGTCAACTACCTTAGTCGCCTTTTACGACACCTCGGTAAGAAAAGAGGGTGGTACTATTCAATACAGCCGGTTACCACACGGCGTAATAATGTATATTGTTATACACTAAAATTAAATTGCTAAAAATATACTGTGTGCAAATATAAAAATTCCTATTTCCTTAAACTTCTCACTCTATATTACTCCTATAATACGATGACCCGACGCACGTACTGTAGAGGGCGGGAATGCGTGCTATTCACGAATACGGAAAGCATCGCGGACAGACGACGGGTTCCTCACGGCATTCCAGGTGTGGATGTGCCGGACGGAGGATGCACCGTCTCAGACGCGCTAAGGCGTAGTTTTCCAGTAGGATGCACATTAGAGCCCGAGGATCTGATAGCGATGTCGAACTAATAAAATAATTTATGGGGACTTCTTATATTACTACGAAAGCACTTCGATAGCGCGGAGCAAACGATCAGTGGCGCCATCTAGTTTGAGTGCGGAATCACGTGTTGCTAGTACGTTGTGTTACACTCCTTTTTTCTAGTATAATACGTTTATACGGACGATCTGTACATTTACATATACATTTTTTTATTTATTATAGTTCTAACAGATCCAGACGATATAAGCAAAATTGCCAACACCTGTTATGAAAAAGATAGTTTCAGTCAATCAATCACTGAAGGACTGCTTGCATGTGGTTTATTATTCTCACCAGGTACATATTTATCTACTATTAATAATTCTCCTGCCCTTATCCCACTCTAAGTGGGGTAGGCACACCATGTTATAAGTATGTTGTTCCATGATTTAGGTATTTTACATTTTAATTTTATAATATGTACTGACAATGGATATTACAAGAGGTCGCTGCTATATGTGTACGCCGTGTGGTATCCGGCTGAGTTGAATAGACCACCCTCATTTATTACCGAGGTGTCGTAAAAGGCGATTAAGGTAAGTTGACCCACCGTGTTGTAAGGTCACCCTCATTTCTTACCGAGGTGTCGTAAAAGGCGACCAAGGTAAGTCGACCCACCGTGTGGTATCCAGCTGAGTAGAATAGACCACCCTCATTTATTACCGAGGTGTCGTAAAAGGCGAATAAGGTAAGTTGACCCGCTGTGTGGTATCCGGCAGCTTAGAATAGACCACCCTCATTTCTTACCAAGGTGTTATAAAATGTGACTAACGTAAGTTGACCCACCGTGTGGTACCCGGTTGAGTAAAATAGACCACCCTCTTTCTTACAGAGGTATCGTAAAATACTAATGTAACCACCGTGTGGTATCAGGTCGTAAAATACGTAACCAAATCATGTGACAACATGTTTAAAACGTGTTGTGCGGACCCAACTTATCTTGTAAAAAATTACCAGTTAAACAGTTACTTTAATTAACGAAAACAGTTCACATTTACAGTTTCAATATGGAAAAAACATAGAAAGTTAATAACTCCAACTCTCAATCAAGAAATACTCGACGGGTTCATGCCTATTTTCAATAGCCAAGCAAGAAAGCTGGTGAAAATATTGGCTATGAAAGCAGACGGTGAACCGTTTGACCAGACAAATTGTATACGCCAGCATTTCATGAAAACAATCTGTTGTAAGTAATGTATTTATTAAATATAAGTAGCGGCCTGTTACTGTCCCACTGCTGAGAATAGGCCTCTTCTTTCCGTTTTTGGGGAAAAGGATTGGAGCTAAGACTTACCACGCTGCTCCAATGCGGATTGGCTGGTTACACATATCTCCAGAATTCTCTAGAGATACGCAGGTTTCCTCACGATGTTTTCCTTCACCGAAAAGCGTGTGATAAATTCCAATTGTTATTAAATATGTTTTTTACAAAAAGCTGTGTGTTATCTCTGCTGATTAGAATAAACCACCCTCATTTCTTACCAAGGGTCGTAAAGGCGACTAAGGTAAGTTAATCCGCCGTGTGGTATCTAGCTAAGTAGAATAGACCACCCTTATTTCTTACCGAGGGTGGTAAAAGGCTACTAGTGTAAGTTGATCCGTCGTGTGGTATCCGGCAGAGTAGAATACACTACCCTTATTTCTTACCGATGTGTCGTAAAAGGCGACTAAGGTAAGTCAACCCACCGTGTGGTATACGGTTGAGTAGAATAGATCACCCACATTTCTTAACGATGTGTCGTTAAAGGGGACTAAGGTAAGTTGACCCGCCATGTGGTATACTTTTAAGTAGAATAGACCATCCTCATTTGTTACCGGGGCATCATAAAATACGACTAAGGTAAGTTGACGTCAGGTAGGTGGTCGAGGTAAAATACCTAGCCAAATCATGTTGCAATTTACCTTAGTGCCTGCTATGACATCTCAGCTAGAAATGGGGGTGGTTTATCCTACTCAGCCGGATACTACACGGCTAGTCACTTTAAGTGTAAAATACTAATTTATATAATTAGACGTTACTTTGCGGAGATCCATAAGACAAAAGTAATAATAAAATTATTTTACTATAACCCGCGATGAAGTAAAATAGAAAATATATATAATGCTAAATGTAGAGTGGACAATCGGTTGTCATACCTGATACATGCAGGATTCGTTAAAACACTTGCACAAACCTCCACAACAAAATAAATAATCGCAAAGACTGCGATTTCGTCGTGGAGTCCATCTCCTGATGAAGCTTCGGTTGCAGGGCGAAACGATTGTCGAGTTTGTGATAATGAACGTGTGTAGTGCTTGTGTATTGTGGTGGCGATGGTGGAGGTTTGTGCATGTATTTTTACGACTCCTCCATGTTTCAGGTATGAAAACGGACTGTCCACTCTACATTTAGCATTATATATATTTTTCTATTTTACTTCATCGCGAAATAATTTTATTATTACTTTATTTTTTACTTCATCGCGGATTATAGTATAATAAATTTATTATAACTTTTGTAAAATACTAACTAACTAACTTTAATTATGTTTTTAATTGGTATTGTTTCCAAAAATTTGAATCTAGTTAACATCGGTCAAATATTATGGAAATTTCCGTAGGTGTTTAAAATTCAAATTTAATTAGTAACTTTTTATAACTCCTCTCGGCCAAGGGGACCCGATTTTAATTGACTTATCTCATTTTTATGTGTTTTTTTGGGGTCTTGGGATCATGCCATCGACCTTTTGGGTCTTAAATGCATCATGTAGATTTCTTGTCATCGACCGATTATTACTTTGTGGAAAATTTTCGTAATTTTACCTTGAAATATTTTCGTCGTTAGCCGTGTGGTATCCGGCTAAGTAGAATAGTACCACCCTCATTTCTTACCGAGGTGTCGTAAAAGGCGACTAAGGTAAGTTGACCCACCGTGTGGTATCCGGTTTAGTAGAATAGACCACCCTCCTTATTACCGAGGTGTCGTAAAATACGACTAAGGTAAGTTGACGTTAGGCAGGCGGTCGGTCGTAAAAACGCAGCCAAATCATGTTACAACATGTTTATGACATGTGTCGACCCCACTTAGAGTGGGATAAGGACAGGAGGATAATAATCAGCTTAGCGATTCAGCGCGGAAACGCTGCCAGCATTCTTGGTACCATTCCACGTGGGCTTGATTTGTATAGTCCTAGCGTGTAAGTAATCTTATATATATAAAAGAAAGTTGGTCTATGTTACACTATTTATAACTCAAGAACGGATGAACCAATTCGGCTGAAAATTGGTGGAGAGGTTGCTTAGAACCAGGAGACGGACATAGGATGCCTTTTATCCCGTTCGACCGCATTTATTTATCCCGTCAAGTCACTATAAAACGTGGTATAACAAAAACGACTATGACATTGAATAACAAATGTCAGTGGAATACAAAACATAGATGACAGCTAAACGTATTTTGTCTTTGGTGAAGTATGGTAAAAAATTTGACAATTATGTTGATAATTTGTAAAAATAAAATACTTAGGGAAAATGTAAAAGTAAATAAGTAAAAAATTAAATTTAACGCGTGTGGGCCACGGGCAGTAATGAATAAAACAAAACTACTGGATAGATTTTAATCATTTTTTTCACTGAGTGACATAGGCTATATATTTTATATCCGTGCGAAGCCGGAGCGGGCCACTAGTTTAAGATAGATATAACATAAGCAAAAATGTACAATTTTTGCTGTAAACTACATTTTTTTTATATCGTTAAAAATATACCGAGCTAGGCTCGACCAATCAGGTACTAATAAATTAACCGATTATTTATAGAATTAGGCGTTACTTTGCGGAGATCCATAATACAAAAGTAATAATAAAATTATTTTGCTATAATCCGCGAAGAAGTAAAATAGAAAATATATATAATACTAAATGTAAGTGGACAATCGGTTATCATACCTGATACATGCAGGATTCGTAAAAACACATGCACAAACCTCCACCACCGCCACCACAATACACAAGCACTATATACGTTCACTATCACAAACTCAACAATCGTTTCGCCCCGCTACCGAAGCATCATCAGGAGATAGACTCATCGTTGGTCGTGGAGTCTAATCGCAAAGCGAAGCAATACCCAAAAAGCTTAGTTAAATACTAATCGGATTGTCCACTTACATTTAGCATTATATATATTTTCTATTTTACTTCTTCGCGGATTATAGCAAAATAATTTTATTATTACTTTTGTAACCGATTATTATTATTTTAGTGACAGCACTAGATGATGCAATAAGTGAAGAGGACACTAAAAATTACATAAAATCTTTTGATACATTCCTTAATTGCTACATAAGTAGATTTCAAAGGTTCTGGCTTCATTATGACTTTTTATACCAATTTACTGATCTCAAAAAAAAACAAGATGAATGCATTAAAACTTTACGGGTTGTATGTGATTCGGTAAGTGGAATGGAAGAAAAACAAAGTAGCTTTTTTTATTTTATTATTTATTATTTAATCATGAAGAGCCTCCTATGGGCTTGAAACTAGTCGGGCTCATCCGATAAAATAAGACATGAGTATAGCCGGTTTCTATACATTAATTATAAATAACACTCACCATAGTTTAAATTCAAAAACTTTTCAACAGTAGGGACATTAAATTTTGTTAAAAGCTTTTCTAACTTTATTTGTTCTAAATTTAGACAATTAGGCGTTACTTTGCGGAGGTCTATAATACAAAAGTAATAAGAATATTATTTTGCTATAATCCGCGATAAAAGAACATATGTGTAATGCATTCACCACCACAATCTCAACAATTGTTTCGCCCCGTAACCGAAGCATCGTCAGGACATAGACTCCACGACAAAATCGTAAAGCTTTGCGATTTTGTATGGTGGTGAATGTGTGCAGTGCTTGTGTATTGTTGTGCCATCGGTGTCGGGTAGTGCATGAGTTCTTACAAATTCTGCATGTATCAGGTATGAGAACGAATAGTACTCTCTACATTTAGCATTACACATATTTTCTTTTATTACGGATTATAGCAAAATAATATTCTCATTACTTTTGTGTTCTAAATTTCTTTTTGTCGAAATATTACATAAACATATAGGAATGAATTACATAAATTTTGTCAATTTCTGCCATTCTATTCCTAACTTCTTCTTTTTATAAAGCGTTACTGATCCTTTTCCTTGTGTATTTAATTAACAGTATCATTTCCTTTTGTAGGTTCTTCAGAGAAAGAGGGCCCAACGAGAACAAAACAAAGTCAAAATTGATAAAGAAAATAGCGGCAAGTATTTGTTAAAGCTTTTATTTAACTTGCCATGTAATTTTGTGAAGGTGGAATCTTGTAAGTTAAATTTGACCTACTTACCGTTGTCCGAATGAGCTGAAATTTTACATACTTATCCAGTCCCGATGACAATGCATGTTTATGATAATGACCTGATGCTACTGCAGAGTATCTGAGACGTGAGAACTTAACAATAGGGATATAACATTCTGTTAAAAAAAATTTAAACCTTTCTTAACTTTAATTAAAATCCAAAAATCAAAAAAAAGGTCAGTGATTACAGGCGCTTCATCCCGGATATCGTGGGTACTAAAACACTTCTTTAGAACACCCGTTTCTCATTGAGTTATTACAACTTTACGAATGATAGCAAAAATAGTCTTCTTTTCAATGTCAATTTTAGCATTTTGATAAAACGTAATAAATGCAACCTAGCCATATCCATTCCCCCTTCCTTACATGCTGAACTTCATGAAAATCGTATATATATATATATATATATATATATATATATATATATATCCCCTTAACCTTGCTGAGAAGAACCAGCAAGAAACTCGGCGGTGATATTTAAACATCTTGGTTTCAGGTCGAAAAATAAAAACATTCATAGACCTGATAATGGATTTGCCTGACGGCGAGTTAACTGATCAAGAAATACGGGATGAGACGAATACAATGATTATTGGAGGGCTTGAAACCTGCGCTTCTGTGACCATTTTAGGTCTCCTCTTAATTGGATCTCATCCTGATATCCAAGAAAAATTATATAAGGAGTAAGTAATATCATCATCCTCTTGCCCTAGAGGTGGGGCACGATCTGTCCCTGCCCACCGTGTTTCGTGCCATGGTGGACAAGGAGGGATCATTGGCATTATGTCGTGGAAGGAGGCGGCGGGGCGGATCCGGGAAGTCGGGTCCCTGAATCCGATCCGCCGCAGGCGAGCGGGGCACAGGTGACTCGCCGAAGCCTGTCGCTTGCCCCAATGGGGACCTTATCGGGGTTTTATCGGACGCTCGCTGGAGTTAGGTCCCCAAGGCGGTCGACGCATCTGGTGCTCCCGATGCATCGATTAGTGGATGGAGGGGCCAATGTTACGAAGGCGACCCGGAGCTGGCGGACTACAGAGCCGCTGCTGGCGGGGATGGGGGCAATGTGTACAACAGTACCCTGTCCCCTCCACCAGCAACGTGGAGCACTGTCAAGTTTTTAGTCAGTGCCAGTCCTAAATACCCGTCGTCCCCGTCGGGCGTTGACCACCCATAAAGGGTTTTCTTGACATAAATAAAAATCATCCTCCTGCCCTTATACAACTTTAAGTAGGGTCAGCACAATATATTATTAATATGTTGTCACATGATTTAGCTATTTATTTTTACGACCGGCCTTACAACTTACCTTAGTCGCCTTTTACGAAACCTCGGTAAGAAATAAGGGTGATCTATTCTACTCAGCTGGAAACCACACGGCGTGTTGACTTACCTTAGTCTCCTTTTACGAAACCTCGGTAAGAAATAAGGTATTCTACTCAGCCAGATACCACACGGCGGGTAAATTTATCTTAGACGCCTTTTACGACACCTCAGTAAAAAGAGGCTGGTCTGTTTTACTCAGCCGGATCACCTTTCACGAAACCTAAAATAAGGTAAAAAAATGTCGCCTTTTACGAAACCTAAAACAAGGTAAAAAAATGGTGATCTACTCTACTCAGCCGGATACACGGCTACGTAATATTTAAATGTATCTAATAATTCTATTATCAAGGTTGCTTGATGCATCTTAATAATCTGGAAGCTAGATATCTTGGGAAAATGCTATTGCAGATTGAGAAGGCTTAAAAATCATTTCCATTTAAATAATTTTTCTTGTATTTAAAGATCTTAAAACATATTAAAATGTTAATTTATAGAATTAGACGTTACTTTGCGGAGATCCATAATACAAAAGAAATAATTAAATTATTTTGCTATAATCCGCGATAAAGTAAAACAAGCTTAGTTAGAACCGATTAGAATCTAACTAAGCTTGTCTGGGTAATGCTTCGCTTTGTGATTTCGTCGGAGAGTCCATCTCCTGATGATGCTTCGGTTGCGGGGCGAAACTATTGTTGAGTTTGTGATAGTGAACGTATGTAGTTCTTGTGTGTTGAGACGGCGGTGGTGGAGGTTTGTGCCTGTGTTTTTACGACTCCTGCACGTATCAGATATGAAAACGGATTGTCCACTCTACATTTAGCATTATGTATATCTTTTATATTACTTCATCGCGGATTATAGCGTAATAGTTATTATTGCTTTTACTTTTATATTAAAACTAGCGGCCTACCCTGCTTCGCACGGGTATAAAATATATAGCCTATGTCACTCAGTGAAAAAAATGATTAAAATCGATCCAGTAGTTTTAATTTATTCATTACTGCCCGTGGCCCGCATGCGTTAAATTTGAAGAAAAACAATTCCCCTCTCCCTATACCAAGAAGATTTCCTGCTATATCTAACATCAAAGTAATTATTAATTATAAAGAAAAAAATGTAATTATTTATGACATCACATTAGAAACATTACAGTATTTCTCTACTCCATATTGAATGTTATTATACATTCCTCTTGAATCACTCTATCTATTAAAAAAACCGCATCAAAATCTGTTGCGTAGTTTTAAAGATTTAAGCAGTCATAGGGATATAGGGACAAACAAAGAATGTGACTTTGTTTTATACTATGTAGTGATGATTCAGTATTCACGCGCGATGGCTTATTATTAGCGTATTTTATGTATAACTTTGATGTTTCTATACCGATTTCAATGATTATTTTTTTATACAATGGTTAACACTATTCACTTTTTTATTTAGGGATGACTGAGAGTGATATAAACGTAGGAGTAGACAAATATAACCAGAAAGCTTCGAACTGCTAAGCTATGGGGAGTTACACGTGTTATTGTGAGTCAACCAGAAAAGATAGTCATATGCTGTCGTGGGATATTTTTTATATAATTTTAAGGAAAACATTTCCGTCATACATGATTTCTGTGTAGCTTTAACCATCAAGGTTGCACACGCGACGGAAGCTTAAAAAATGGAGTAACTTCTTCCGTTTTCCCGACATTTCCCTTCACTGCTCTGCTCCTATTGATTGTAGCGTGATGAAAAGTATACTATAACCAGCCCAGGAGTATGAAAAATAATTGTACCGAGTTTCGTTAAAATCCGTCGAGTAGTTTTTGTTTCTATAACGGTTATACAGACAGACAGACAGACAGACAGACAGACAGACAGACAGACAGACAGACAGACAGACAGACAAAATTTTTACCGATTGCATTTTTGGCATCAGTATCGATCCCTAATCACCCCCTGATAGTTATTTTGGAAATATATTCCAGTTACAGAATTGACCTCTCTACAGATTTATTATAAGTATAGATTTATCAATGTTTGTAGGTTGGAAGATGTATTTGGAAATACAGATAGTGATGTAAAAAAACAAGACTTGTCCAGACTTGTCTACCTAGAAGCAGTACTTAAAGAAACAATGAGATATTACGGGACGGGGCCCCTTATTGCTAGATATATTGATCAAGAAGTAAAATTAAGTCAGTATTTAACATATCTGATGATGCTTCAGTTATTTGGCGAAACGATTGTTGTGATTGTGGTAATGAATGTGTGCAGTGCAGTGTAGTGTCGGGACGATGAAGGTTTGAAATGTATGCGTTTAACGAATTCTCCATACATAAGGCATAAACATGGATAGTGCACTCAACTTTGAGCATTAATTGTCGTGTCGTATCCGGCTGAGTAGAATAGACCACACTCATTTCTTAGCGAGGTGTCGTAAAGGGCGACGAAGCTAAGTGCTGTATAGTATCCAGCTAAGTAGAATAGACCATACTCATTTCTGACCGAGGTGTCGTAAAAGGCGACTAAGGTACGTTGACGTGACCCAGGCGGCTGGTCGTAAAATATCTATCCATATCATCTAGCAACATGTTTAAAAAGTGTTGTGCCAACCCCACTTAAAGTGGAATAAGGGCAGGAGAATGATGAATGATGATAACAAATGTTTTACATTTAATCGATACCATTGTATCCGGTTCAATGAGATCACGGTTCCCAAAACACTTTAAGCGTTGTCTTTTCGTAAGGCGAAACTTTTTTCAAATTCAAATTCAAATTATTCTTAATTCAATTGGACTGTTTATAGTACTTTTGAATCGTCAAATGTTTAAAAAAGCCACCACTGATTCGGAAGTTTGCTCCTACCGAGAAGAACCAGCAAGAAACTCGGCGGCTAATCTTAAAAAAATATATATTACAATTTGGTGGTTACAAGATAATCGTTGCAGCTGGATGCGTAGCTGACTGCAGTTAAGATATGCTATCACTCAAATAATCCTCAATACTATATAAGATATATAAGCAACATCGTTTTGAGATAATTTCTAAACTTGTGTAACTTATGTTTTACTATGTTCATGATAGCTAAAAGCTCTCGGTTCTCCTGTATGCTCTATGAGCTTTCTAGATATATTTATGAAGGAAAAACGGACTGTCTGGATACCATAGACCTAAGGTCACTAATTGAAATATTTTTACAGAAAACTGCACTTTACAGCCTGGCCATAACTGCTTTTTAATGCTACATGGTGTTCATCGAAGTCCGATATGGGGTCGTGATGTGGACAAATTTAATCCGGAACGATGGTTGCATCCCGACACCTTGCCTAAAAACCCTAATGCTTTTGTTTCGTTTAGCCTTGGAAGAAGAGACTGTATAGGTACATCTAATACTACAATCTAATAGTCATAATTAATGTACTCAAAAATTAGTTAGTGTAGTAAATTTATTCATAGCACATTAAATACTTATAAAGTATTAACTCATCCTGCTCTTATCCTCTCTCCTACTCTTAGAGGGGTTGGCACAACGTGTTTATCGAATGTTGTCACTTGCTCATCCCCACCTTAGCTGCCGCGAAAATCTGGCTTCTTCAACAAACTTAGATTCCCGCACTTAAGCCAATTCACCTGGGGCAATGGAGATGACCCCCCCCCCTTTCGTGGGGTCATCTCTTTTCCTGACATTCCATATCCCTCCAGAGTAAAATGGAAACCCCCCATTTCCCTAGTACAGGCGGGGCGGCGGTAGACCTATCATATAACGGAAGTTGTCACAATATATTTTAAGCAATTTAATTTATGTACATAAAAATATAAAGAATTATAAAACGATAGGTGATGTATACATAGACAAAGCAGGAACCGACATAAACTTGCGGCTCCTGCTATGCGCCTTTCAAAAGTGCGTAAGTCGTTTGTGGGTTTTGGTATAAGATTCTATAATAAAATTCCGCAATCAATTTCAGCTTTGCCATTACAGTAGTTTAAAAACACTGTTAAAAAGAGGCTGTACAGAAAGCCTACTATACTCTTGAAGGTTATTTAAAAGATAAGAATGTGTGGATATAGCTCTCTTTGAACCTGTACAAGACAATGACTTAATGTAACTAGTTATAAATATTATGTTGAAAAGACCAACCGCCGAGTTTCTTGCTGGCTCTTCTCGGTAGGAACAGCTTTCCGAACCAGCAGTAGAGTTGACAATTCAAAAGCACTTGTTTACAAGTTTATTTGAATAAAGAATATTTTGAATTTGAATTTGTCACCCTGACCAGTGAGCCACAGGATGGGCCATTTCTCGTCAGTGACATACAAAATCCCCCACTTACTTAACCACTGAAAATTGGAAAAGATAGCCAACAGGACTAATAACATTTTTAGTAAAATGTAAGAACAAGATCCATTTTGTTTATTCCAGGCAAAAGATACGCAATGATGTCGTTGAAGACAACGTTCAGCCATATCCTCCGTCGTTACAAGATACGTTCTGACCACACCAAACTGGTCCTGAAGTATGATATATTATTGAAAACCGTAACTGGACATGAAATACGTATCGAGGACAGATTAAAATAATATATTTCTTGCATTTTTCTTGGCCATTAAATTATGTCTGAAAACTGGCTTTCATTGTTCAATATTTAAATTTTCAGTTCTGATTCGCAATCTATATTTTGGACGTGTGGTATACGGCTGAGAAGAATAGACCAGCCTCATTTCTTACCAAGGTGTCCTAAAAGGCTACTAATGTAAGTCAACCCGCCATGTGGTATCCGGCTGAGTAGAATAGATCAACCTCATTTCTTACCGAGATGACGTAAAAGGCGACTAAGGTAAGTTGACCCATCATGTTGTATCCGATTTAGTAGTATAGACCACCCTCTTTTTTACCGAGGAGTCGTTAAATACGACTGAGGTAGGTCAGGCAGCCGGCCGGTCGTAAAAACGCAGGCAAATCATGTGACAGCATGTTTATAACATGTTGTGCCGACCCCACTTATAGTAGAATAAGGGCAAGAAGATATATTAAATTTTGTTTGAAAAGTGGCTTTCATTGTTTAATATTTAAAATTTTAGTTCTGATTCGCAATTTATATTTTAGCCGTGTGGTATCCGGCTGAGTAATAATATAATATATAATAATATATGGGACACTTACACACACGGTCGTCCGTCCCCAAAGTAAGTAACTTAATACTTGTGTTATGGTCGACAGACAACTGGTGAATATAGGTATACTTACATATTTTTTAAATATGTATTTAAAAAATACATATTTAAAGCCTGGGTGTATATTTGTATTTAAGTATGTACCTACTTAAATACAAATATACACCCAGGCTCAAAGGCCAACAAATTCATTTATAGAAAATGTTGGCCCTCGGCGGAAATCGAATCCGCGGAGCTGAAGGCAGGATTACTACCCACTGCGCCAACGGGCCAGTCAAAAGAGAAAGTGAATAGAATAGACCGGCCTCATTTCTTACCGAGGTGTAGTAAAAGGCGATTGAGGTAAATTGACCCACCGTATGGTATCCGGTTTGGTAGAATAGACCACCCTCTTTCTTACCGAGGTGTACTAAAATTACTAAAGTTGATGTCAGCCGGGCAGCCGTTCGAAAAAACGCAGTCAAATAATGTCATAGCATGTTTATAACATGTTGTGCCGACCCCACTTAGAGTGGGATAAAGGCAGGAGGATGATTTGCGACCTACTTGTATATTCATGCACTTTAAGTTGTTTTGTAGATTTGTAACACAGGTTTTGCCTGAAAATTAGCGCTGCATTTTTGATGCTATTACAAACTTGATTTAACCGTTTTGAATTTTGAATGTGTAACAGACACTATAGATGGTATAGAAAATAGTCAAATTATGAATGAATGCACGAATGAATATATGGGAATGTGAATGAATATATGGGAATGTGAATGGACTATATGTGAGCGGGGATCACCTTACATAGTCAAACTTGCTATAGTGAAGGTTATTCTGTCTGTTAGTCAGTCTAGAAAGTTAATTTATAGTGAACGTAAACTGTAAGTCGATAAATGTTAGTCTTAAGGTGAAAGTGAATTAATACAAATTAATATAATATAATAATATAATAATATATGGGACACTTACACACACGGCCGTCCGTCCCCAAAGTAAGTAACTTAATACTTGTGCGGTTATAATGGGTGACAGACAACTGGTGAATATATACTTATATATTTTTTAAATACATACTTAAATACAAATATACACCCAGGCTCAAAGACCAACAAATTCATGTATAGAAAATGTTAGCCCTCGGCGGGAATTGAACCCGCGGCCCGCGGAGCTGAAGGCAGGGTCACTACCCACTGCTCCAACGGGCCAGTTAATAGAAATAAAGTTAAGGTGTTTCGTCCCACCTTCTGTGACCTTCCTTTGTGACCTTCTGGGCTCGTTTTAAATGTTTACAGCGGCAAAGAACGATGATATTCCTTTATAATCTGGCGGCTCATCACGTGGTGTACAGAGACACTCACTATATAATCACTAGCAATCGCCAGCGGTTCCGCCCGCGTAGAAAGATTAAAACCGTAATATAAGAATTGTGATAAACATAAAAATGGTTAAAGTGGGTTAACCCTAAAAGACAAATGCTGTCGCGGATTTTTATTTTAAACTTTTAAAGCGGAACAAATTTGTAATACATGATTTTTTAATAACTATCACCGTTTACTTTAATAGCTTTAAATTTTGCCGTTTCGTACTATTTTTTTTTTGGTGCGCCTCTCCTATTCATCTTAGCGTGATATTATATAGTCTATAGTCTTACTCGATAAATGGACTATCTGACGCTCAAAGAATTTTTCAAATCGGTCCATTAGTTGATAGTTCCTGATATTAGCGTGTTCAAAATTTTAAAAAAACAAACTTCAACTTTATATATTACTATAGATACAATTTTTTTATCTTTACAAACATTATCTAGCAAGACTCAGTGACCCAGGCCTCTTTAATTATAAATGTTTCATTTCAAACAGTTTTTGGTAACGACATCAAATGTGACAGAATCTTTACTGTAATGTATTTCAACGATGTTATAAATATATGTAGCGTTTGCGCACCGTGCCAGTTTTGATCGTGTTCAACATTTAGGTACGCGATCATTTTAAAAGTATTTTAATTTTAAGTAATCTTAATAAGTAGTTTAGTATACTTTAATTATTTTAATTTTCTTAATAAGTGGACTTAGTATATTAAGTAGTAGACTGTTTAATTATTAGGACGTGATCATTAATAGATTTTTCCTCGTCTTATTTTTCTTAGTGCGACAGCTAAGTAAGTACTATTATATCCATTATATGTGCATTATATATCCTCCTACCCTTATCCCACTCTAAGTGGGGTCGGTACAACATGTTATATACATGTTGTAACATGATTCGGCTGCGTTTTCACGACCGGCCGCCTGCCTGACGTCAACTTACCTTAGTCGTATTTTACGACACCTCGGTAAGAAGGAGGGTGGTCTATTCTACTAAACCGGATACCACACGGTGGGTCAACTTACATTAATCGCCTTTTACGACACCTCGGTAAGAAATGAGGGTGGTCTATTCTACTCAGCCGGATACCACACAGCGGGTCGACATACCTTAGTCGTCTTTTATGACACCTCGGTAAGAAATGAGGGTGGTACTATTCTACTTAGCCGGATACGACACAGCTATCCATGATATCTGCATTATATCTTTAATATGCACCAACGGGATAGTGGATTAGTGATCTTGTCTTTAGTTCCGCGGATCATGAGTTCTATTCCCGCCGAGGGCCAACATTTTCTATAAACAATTTGTTGATTCTACGAGCCTGGGTGTATATTTGTATACATGTATTGGGTGTATATGTGTCTGGGTGTATTGTAACGTTTTTTTTATTGTAAAAAAAATAAAAATAGTTTTCTGTCAACCATAACACAAGTATTAAGTGACTTACTTTGGGGACGGACGACCGTGTGTAAGTGTCCCATATATTTACTTATTAATATTTATTATTTAAATTTTCTTTATAAATGGTAGACTGTTTAATTATTAGGACGTCATTTATAGATTTTTTCTTGTCTTATTTTTCTTAGTATGTCACCTAAGTCAGTAAAATTATGTATCTAATATTTAAATGAGTTAATCTTATATATATATTTTTTTTATTTTTTAAACTTAGTATGTAGAGGGTGTTGGGGGCGAAAAATCGATTTGGCTAGATTTTATTAAGAAAAAATGTTGCCTTATTCCTATTTTCAGGCATTGAAAAAACTGCTAAAATAGAAATAAATTGCTTCAATTTGCTGTCATTTGTCAAGTTGTAATACCGCAATGGTAAACGCGTGGATTAAATATGTGAACATACCTGGGTTCCAACCCAAATGTTACCGACCCTTACTTTTTTTTTTCTTAATTGCGTTTTTTTATATCTTATACTGACCCGTTGGAGCAGTGGGTAGTGACCTTGTCTTCAGCTCCGCGGGTCGCGGGTTCGAGCCAACATTTTCTATAAATGAATTTGTTGGTCTTTTAGTCTGGGTGTATATTTGTATTTAAGTATGTATTTAAAAAAATTAAAATATATATTCACCAGTTGTCAGTCTACCATAACACAAGTATTAAGTTGCTTACTTTGGGGACGGACGACCGTGTGTGTAAGTGTCCCATATATTTATTTACTAATATTTAAATGAGTTAATCTTGTGTATTGTACCTATATTATCTTAATTTTGGAAACGGCTTGAACGATTTTTATGAAACTTAATATGTAGAGGGTTTTGGGGGCGAAAAATCAATAGCTAGGTTTTATTAAGCAAAAATGTTGTTTTATTCCTGTTTTCAAGCATTGAAAATACTGCTAAAAAAGTAATAAATCGTAAAGCTTAAATTTGCTGTCATTTGTCAAGTTGTAATAATGCAATGGTAAACGAGCGAATTAAAATTTTAAAAATACCTGGGTCCAAATCCCACTTGTCACCGACCCTTTCTTTTTTTTAAATTGTATTTTTATATCTTTTAATAACATTACTAAGCAAGTTTCGTCCAGGTACATCCAGGTATCCATTATATCTGCAACTCTGTACAGGCTGTGATAGCCCAGCTTTCGAAGAGGTCACAGGTTCAAACCCCTGGCAGGCACCAATGAGTTTTTTACATTACAACATGTCTTATTGATAAATGTAATTTATCACAAGGTAAACATCCTGAGGAAACCTGCATATCTCTAGAGAATTCTGGAGATATGTGTAACCTAACAATCCACATTGGAGCAGCGTGGTAGGTCTTAGCTCCAGTCCTTCTCTCCAGAAACGGAGAGAGGAGGCCTATGCCCAGCAGTGGGATTGTAACAGGCCGTCACTTTTACTTAAATAAAGAAAATTTTGAATTTGAATTTGAATACGATAAGTACCTGGGTAATTTTTAAAAGAAATAAAATAATGCAATAAAAATAAAAAAAACTCTGGGTGACATGTGGAAGTCGATCCCAGGTTTTGAACTTTATTGATTCGCGCGTTACTATTAGGCTGTCACAGCTTTGCATTTGACAGCTCAAATATCGATTACTTTCTGTTTTTATTATAGTTGTTTTTTTTAATGCCCAAAAACAGGGATAAAAAAACCCCTTACATGCTGTATTTCAGGAAAATCATTGGAGCCGTTTCCGAGATTCCGAAAATATATTTATATATATACATACAAGATTAACTCATTTAAATATTAAAGATATAATACTGTCTTTAACAGTTGGCAACCCTTGTGTTGGTTCGGCCATTGACATAGTTACTACTGGGCAATTCAATGAAGGTTATCCGGTAAACCTTATATGTTTTGTTAATATATGCAAGGACTATAAGAATACATAATATTTGTTACAAATTTCAAAAACTACATTCAATATAATAAAGCGCAACGCCCTCTTGCAATCTCTCAAAAAATATTGAATAAAAATTTCACTATTAAAAACAACATTTAAATATTCTTTATTCAAATAAACTTGTAAACAAGTGCCTTTGAATCGTCAACTCTACTGCTGGTTCGGAAAGCTGTCCCTTCTGAGAAGAGCCAGCAAGAAACTCGGTGGTGGTTCTTTTAAAAAAATAGTTCTTATTACTAATTACATTTAGTCATCACTATCTTGTACAGGATCGAAGAGTAGCTATATCCACACAGTCTTATTAAACAGTATAATGTCACAAATATTATAAGTGAAATAAGGTAAATTATTTATGTATAATTATATAAATAATACTATAAACAGAAAGGGACCAAGGATTGATCCTTGAGGCACACCCATAAATAAGTCCGGATGTCTGTACATCATTAATGCACACTCTTTAAATTCGGTTGTGAAGATAAGATGCAGGGAGATGGAGTGCATTGTCTTTTATAGCATAATAGGCAAGCATTTAACAATAAAGTCTCGTGCTGAACGCAATCAAATGCTTTGAACAAGTCACGAATATGTATATTTTGTATTAACTTTTTTAATGTACAAAAACAAAACAACATAACATTTTTGTGTCTTAATATAACTGAACTATATTGTCTTAAGCAAATAAAAAATATTATTATTATTAATAATATTAATAATCAGTACCAGTAGTAGTAATAAGTACCGCCTGCCATAACACTTCTTATAACTTATAAACATGTTGTCACATGATTGGGCTAGATGTTTTACGACCAGCCGCCTGCCTGATATCAACTTACCTCCGTCGTCGTTAAAGACACCTCGGTGAGAAATGAAAATGGTTAATTCTACTCAGTCAGATAGCACACGGTGGTTCAACTTACCATAGTCGTCTTTTACGAAACCTCGATAAGAAATGAGGGTGGTCTATTATGCTCAGTCGGAATATCCCTTTATTATAACCCTCAAACTAAATGTACAAAATTGACAAAAAAAATTGTATAAGATTTCCAAGGCTTCGGCCTTATGATAAAAGCACCTAAGAATATTACAACTATGGCATACTTCATTTGGTTTCCTGTAATAATTCTCTATAAGTGCTTATAAAAGTTTAAAAAATAAACAGGTAAATTCAATTTGTGTGAAGGTTTGTGCTAAATCAATTTTATTAAATTTAAAATATGAAGCAATCAAAAACATGTCGCACATATTATTATTGTATCGCACACATTAGTATTCAAAGGCCCGAATACCTACTAATAATATTTATTGATACCGGAAACTGTACGCTATTTAGTTTTGCCGTAATTAATTTTATGCTTAGCTAATTAATTGTCGCTTTATGCAATTATTATAGTTACATGAATTTTTAAACGGCGTTTATTACGAATAGGCATCGATGTTGAGCGCTTATATCACTTACATGCTAGGACTATACAAATCATGTCCACGTGGAATGGTCCCAAGAATGATGGCAGCGTTTCCGCGCTAAATCGCTAAGCTGATTCTTCAATTAATTTTCATTTCAGTCCATTTTAAGAATTTCCTTGACAGAACATGAAATTATTAAGCGTCTATTTATACTGCCATTTTTTTATCAGACATATCGACGAAATGCTAGTGCTTATACTGATTATCCTTATCCTTACTAAGTATCCTTTCTTTTTTAGCAGACATATTGAGGAAATGATAGTACTTATACTAATTATCGTGGCAAGTTTTTTATGGTGGACTTGGCTTACCAGAACTAGGCCAGATGAGCCGCCAGCGGTCCCTGGGGCGTGGCCCATAATAGGTCATGCTCATCTATTCATGGGAGACAGTTTACGTAAGTTATATTTTCATATATGTATTCTATTCGTACGGAAAAATATCCATATGTATAAGACGAAATTTGATGTATATCATAGACATACGAGAGGTCACAAAAATACCTGTGTAGCGGCTCAGCAGAGTTAGCAACTCATTCGATGGTCTCGGTATTCGCTTCTACAATAAAATTCCGCAATCCATACTAGACCAGTCTACAGAAGGGTTTAAATTAAGAATAAGATATAGCTTTTACGTAAAGCATATTACAAAATTCCAGATTATTGGAATGATAAAAATGCCTGGATTTATTTTATTTTTATTTTTATTTTATTTGAGAAACAAACAATGGTTCTTTACTCTTACTAAATAAATATTTAAATATAAATATATCATACAACAATAAAGTTTCCATTAAAAAAAATTTAAAAATCCTTTCAGCTTCATACAAGACTGATTTTAATAAAGTAAAATTGAGAATGTTTAAAGGATTGACCGCCGAGTTTCTTTTTGGTTCTTCTCGTAAAGAGCAACATTCCGAACCAGTTGTAGCTTCATTAATCATTGATCCTTGACGATTAAAAAGTGCTTGAAAGAGCTTATTTCAATAAAGATTAATTATATTTTTATAATACATATATAACTTAGCATAAACGTACATAAAATCATAATTTAAATTCTAGATAATATGATTATATTTTTTTAAATCTTTTCAGAATTATGGCAGGTTCTAAAAAACCACATAGATCTCGATATAAAAATGGGTGCAAGTTACATATATATAGGTAGTATTAAAATATACGGTAAGTTTCTACTCTGTTCAAAAAAAATTTTAAGAAAATATTGTTAACAGCGTTGATGCGGAGTACAAGGGTGCGTGCGTGCGTGCGTGGGTGTATGCGTGGTGTGGGTATGTGCGTTGATCCGTGCGTGCGCGGATGTATGCCTGGAGTGGGTGCGTGCATTGATCAGTGCGTGCATGGATATATGCGTAGTTTGGGTACGTGCGTTGATCCGTGCGTGCGTGGATATATGTGTGGTGTACGTGCGTGCGTTGAGCGGTGCATGTGTGGATATAAACGTGGTGTGGGTACGTTCGTTGATCCTTGCGTGCGTGGTGTGGGTGCGTGCGTTGAGCCGTGCCTACATGGATGTATACGTGGTGTGGGTAGGTGCGTTGGTCCGTGCGTGCGAGGTGTGTGTGCGTGCGTTGATCCGTGCGTGCATGGTGTTGAAGTCTGCCTCGAAGTGCAGGTGCGTGTGTGGATGCGTGCGTCGGTCGTTCGTGCAAATTTGGATGCCTACATTGAAGTGTGCGTGCGTGCATATATATTCGTACGTGCGTGCGTGAGTGAATGTATAGGTGTGGGTGTGTATGTTTGTGTGATTGTGTAAATCAAGTCTCAAAATTGTTCTTTGTAATTAAACAAATTCTAAACATTATTCTTTAGTTGTAACCGATCCGGATGATATATACAAAATTGCGAACACCTGTTTAGAAAAGGATAAATACTATCACCTTATTGGTGATGACCTTCTTGGAGGTGGACTACTTCTTTTACCAGGTATGTCTCGCGTCAATACTGCGTATATAATTTGAATTTATTATATAATAGAGAAAAGAATTTGGTGTACCACCAAAAAAGCACCTGAAGCATTTTTGTCCGACTTAATTGACATATATCGTTACATTACGACCAAAATTACATAAATCATTACAAATTGTAGCCCATATGTCATTCCGATAACCTATATCAATGTAAAGTTTCGTCCAAATACATCTAATAGGTTTTTTGTTGTGTGTTCATCATCCTCCTGCTCTTATCCCACTCTAAGTGTGATCGGCACAACGTGTTATAAACATGTTGTTACATGATTTGGCTGCGTTTGTACGACCGGCCGCCTGCCTGACGTCAACTTACCTCAGACGTATTTTACGACACCTCGGTAAGAAAGAGGGTGGTCTATTCTACTAAACCGGATACCACACGGTGGGTCAACTTACCTTAGTCGCCTTTTACGACACCTCGATAAGAAATGAGGTTGGTCTATTCTACTCAGCCGGATACCACACGGCGGGTCGTCTTACCTTAGTCGCCTTTTACGACACCTCGGTAAGAAATAAGGGTGGTACTATTCTATTCCGGCGGATACCACACGGCGTGTTAAGTGTAAGTATCTTATTGGGTTTGAATACTTTAGTTTCCTTTAATTTTCAGCTCCAATATGGAAAAGACATAGAAAATTAATAGCGCCAACTTTCAATCAGCAAGTACTCGACGGGTTTATGCCTATATTTAACAATCAATCAAGACGGTTAGCAAAACAGATGGCTAAGGAAATAGATGGACAACCTTTTGACCAATCGCGTTATATACGGCCTAATTTTATGGAAACGATTTGCTGTAAGTTATTTGTTTTTTTTTTAAGAAATTTGACTATGTGAATATCGTTCTGTTGGTTAGTCTAAACTATATCCTTCTTCTGGACATAGGTCTCTGCTCTCCGTTTTTGGAGAGAAGGATTGGAGCTAAGACCTACCACGCTGCTCCAATGCGGATTGGTGGGTTTCACATATCTCCAGAATTCTCTAGAGATATGCAGGTTTCCTCACGATGTTTTTCTTCACCGAAAAGCGTGTGATAAATTACAGTTATCAATTAGACACATAAGTTGTCACAGAAAAACTCATTGGTGTCTGCCCGGATTTGAACCCATGACCTTCCTCGAATGAGTCGCACGGTGATACCGCTGGGCTACCACAAAACTATGTCGTCGTTGGTTAATCTAAACTAAACTTACCTCTTACTTACCTTACTAACACTTACCTTGATGTGGTCTATTCTACTCAGCCAGATAACACACGGCGAGTCAATAATTTCATTAAACCAATTACATCAAACTAAATTATGACAAATAAGTGTGTATATTTAAAGGATTTTAGACTTTTTTACATTCGTCATTTTAGTAACGACATATTACCTATTATCAGTCGAAATTATAAACTGCTTTGTCTGTTAAGCTATCATAGCTGATTTACTGAAGTAATATTGATGATAATTGGTAAAATTAAATCTTATGTGATGGGCTGACATTTAGGAATATAAAAATTCCAGTTTTTACTTTAGTAACGGGGAAAAACACAAAAAAAGAAAGCACCAGTCCAAATATATAAAAATTATAAACACTAGCCACGATTTCGAGCAGGGTCGTCTCGCTTACTCCCCTGGTGGGGAGTAGGCGGGGTACGGGCCTCGAGGCGTACCTCCTTGCCCGGGCAGTTCCTCGCGGGCACTTAAGCCCGGTCTGTGTTTCGGCCTTAGGCCGAGGTCACCTAGGTGACCTAAGGGATGTCTGGTTCGGTCTGGGAATGGTAGCTCCCAGACCTCAAAGTCGAACCCACGATTTCGTTAGCGTGGACTGTTGTCGTGTGATAAGTCGATAATAGATGGCGCTTTTCAATATTTATTTATTTATATTTATTCCGGTGTATAAGAAATAATTGAGCCAAATTTCATCAATATTGGTTCGGCGGATTCACCGTGAAATAGTTATAAACATACATGCATACTCCCAAACTTTCACATTTATAATATTAGTAGGATTTATTATTAATTTCAGTAACAGCGTTAGATGGAACAATACGTGAAGAAGAGGCAGAGAGCTACGCCAAATCCTTTGAAGCGTACCTTAGTTCCAGCGCAACTAGGTTTATACAGTTCTGGTTTCATAATGATTTTTTATATCAATTCAGTACGCTAAAAAAGTCAAGAGACGAATGTATTAAAGCTTTAAGAAATATATCTGAGTCGGTAAGTGTTATCTAAAACTTTACATTTAATTCATTTAACATTTTTTTATTTAATAAACATAATATAAATATATGGGACACTTTCACACGCGGTCGTTCGTCCCCAAAGTAAGTAACTCAATACTTGTGTTATGGTAGACAGAGAACTGGTGAATATATACTTATATATTTTTTAAATACATACAAATATACACCCAGGCTTAAAGGCCAACAAATTCATTTTTAAAGAAAATGTTGGACCTCGGCGGAAATCAAACCCAACCGCCACCCATGTAGCCGAAGGTAGGGTCACTACCCACTACGTCAACGAGCCAGTCATTTCCGAATCTTAATTGAAATCCAAATTCAAATTCAAATAAACTTGTAAACAAGTTTTGAATCGTTAACTCTACTGCTGGTTCGGAAAGCTGTTCCTACCGAGAAGAGCCAGCAAGAAACTCGACGGTTGCTCTTTTCAACATAATATTTACACAACACAACAATACTAGTTACATTAAGTAGTTACTATCTTGTACAGGGTCGGACAGTAGCTATATCGACGCATTCTTATCATCTATAAAAATAAAATAAAGGTTATTGTAAAGTCTATTACTTTTTACAGGTTCTTCGAAACAAGAGAGCTGAGAAATTGCAAAAAAAGTACGAAATTAATAACGTTAACACTGGCAAGTAATGTTTGTCAATGATAAAATAATTCATTAACTATTTGTCAAGCTATTTATTCACGTGTTCAGGGTCAAGTGTTTATGTCCTGGATAATCACCAATAAGTTTTTCTGTTAAAACTTATGTGTCTAATTGATAATTGCAATTTATTACACCCTTTTTGGTGAGGGAAAACATCGTGTTGAAACCTGCATATCTCTATAGAATTCCAGGGATATGTGTAACCTAACAATCCGCATTGGAGCAGCGTGGTAGGTCTTGGTTCCAAACCTTCTCTCCAAAAACGGAGAGAAGAGGCCTATTCCCAGCACTTGGAGAGTAACAAGCCGCTATTTACTTTTACTTTTATATCGTCTACCTTTTCCTCAAGAAAAAGGGAAGCTTTTGCCTAACATCGCGATCTTGCTGAACAAAACTGACTGTTAAATGAATTTACTAACTCCTTGGGCCACTCCTCTTTGGAAAGCGGGGCTGGACCCCTCTTTCAAAAAAGGAGAGGTAATAGGCTGACCCTTTACTTTCTTACATAAAGTGTTTAATAATTAAGTTGACGCGAACGTAGTCGTGGATATAGGTTGTATACAATACTAGCGTTTACTTAGCGCACGTAAGGAAAGCTTTAAATTTTGCCGTTTTTGTAATAATTTTATTGCTACTTCTATTCATCGTAGCGTGATGTTATATAGCCTATAGCCTTCCTTGTTAAATGGACTTTCATACACTTAAAGAATTTTTCAAATCAGTAGTTCTTGAGATTAGACCGTTCAAATAAACAAACAAGCTGAAAAAGCTTTATATATGAGTATAGATTATAAAATTTCGTTTTTTAGGTCGTACATTTAAAACGTTTATTGAAATGCTACTGGACTTAGATGAAGGCGAGTTGACTGATCAAGAGATACTTGACGAGGTGAACACTATTATTATCGGAGGATATGATACTTCTGCCACTGTTGCTACTTACGCCTTGCTACTAATAGGATCACATCCCGAAGTTCAGGAAAAACTACACAAAGAGTAAGTGATATTTATTTATTTATTTGTAAAAATCCAAAGCTATTATTATGACTAAATTACTCTTAAGATAAAAAATTTAACATAAGCCATTTAGGATTACAGTATTTAGACTAAACATTGCAGACTGAGTCGAACTATGTAAGTATTTAATTAATAAACTTAAATAGAAAAACAACAAAAAAATTAGTTGAATAAGTATGAAGGATACATTATTATTATTAAATTACTTAAAGTTAACAAATTAATAAAAAATGTATAAACACAATTTTGTATGATAGCGCTTTGTGCTGGTATGCTTTGTATGATGTTGGAATGTTATTATGTGTGTTGTATGTGCTGTAAATTTTTTTAATGTGTATGGACGTGTACAAGACTATGTGATGATTGGTGAAGAAGATTATGAGTTTTGTAACTCAATGTTGTTTAAAGTTGCATTTCTGTAAGGTTTTTCTAGACGTGCAAAAAAGTTCGATTGTGTTAGTGTTTATATTTTTTGAATTTTATTAACTACCAACAAACAAAACGCTTATGATTTAAAATTTCATACAAAACGGTCAACTACATGGGCAATTACTTATGCACTTACGTTAATATTTTTTTTGTAGATTACAAGAAGTATTCGGTAGTACAGACAGAGATGTAGAAAAGCAAGACCTATCGAGACTCGTCTACTTAGAAGCGGTGCTTAAGGAAACAATGAGATGTTACGAAGTGGCGCCACTTGTTTCTAGATATATTGATCAAGAAGTGAAATTAAGTTAGTATTAAAAATATATTAAAAACAGTATCATTTATTATTTATCTCTAAATAGACTACAAAGTTATTATTTTTCACTTCTTGTCTCGATATGGTTACAAAACGCATTTGTAGTTTTTGTCAATTTTTTTTTTAGAAAATTGCACTCTACAACCGGGTCATAACTGCTTCTTGATGTTCCACTCCATCCACCGAAGTCCGATGTGGGGTCCAGATGTGAACGAGTTCAAGCCGGAGAGATGGTTGGATGGCAATTTGCCTACAGACCCTAATGCATATGCCGCGTTTAGCCTTGGGAAAAGAGGATGTATAGGTATTACTAAATAAAAATATGGATTACTGATGGTCTGTACCCTAACCTGAATTTTTCCTTGTTAATAAAAGAAAAATGGAAATTTATTTCATTAAATTCAAATTATTCTTTATACAAATATACTTGTAAACAAGTGCTTTTGAATCGTCAACTCTGCTGCTGGTTCGGAAAGCTGTCCCTGGCGAGAAGAGCCAGCAAGAAACTCGGCAGTTGCTCCTTATAAAATATAATTCTTATTACATTAGTTATTACTGTCTTGTACAGGGTCGAGGACAGGAATTTTTATCATTCTCATTGTAAATCAGTGTAGGAGGTCGACGCTATGTGGCTCATGTTCTATTTTGTTTATTCCAGGCAAAAGGTACGCAATGATGTCGTTGCTAATAATGTTTAGCCACGTCCTCCGTCGGTACAAGATACGATCTGACCACACCAAACTGGTCCTCAAGCTAGATATATTACTGAAACCTGTTACTGGACATCAAATATGTATCGAGGATAGATTAAAATGATATAACTCGCATTTACAAAAAATACTATATCACCCTATAGAAGAATAACGTTTTATGTCATCTTATATACATCTATTAGTAATTCTACCCCGTACATTTCACTTATAGGCGAACTCAGCATGATATAATGACAAACAGTGCTTAAATTTACAACAAAGAATATAATTTTATTGTTTAAAAAACTAAACATATAATATATTACTAACTACAAAAAAAAACTAAAATTTGTATAAAACATCATTCTCCTGTCCTTATCCAGCTCTAAGTGGGGTCGGCAAAACATATTTTAAATAGGTTGTCACATGATTTGGCCTTGTATTTTACGACTGGCCGCCTGCCTGACGTCAACTTACCTTAGTCGTATTTTACGACACCTCGGTAAGAATGAGGGTGGTCTATTCTACTCAACAGAAATCCACAGTGGGTTAACGTACCTTAGTCGCCTTTTACGACACCTCGGTAAGAAATGAGGGTGGTCTATTCTACTCAACAGGAATCCACAGTGGGTTAATGTACCTTAGTCGCCTTTTACGACACCTTGGTAAGAAATGAGGGTGGCACTATTCTATTCAGCCGGATAACACACGGCGACTATAATATAACTTACATTTACAAAAAATACTATATCGCTCTATACGAAGAATAAAATTTACATATCCTATTATTTATATAAGCATAGGAAATGTGACTTTATCCTTCGGATGATTCGATATATCATTGGCTGCAATAGTTTTAGCTCTTGAACTAATATTTTCAGATAAATCCGTTTAAAGTTTTAATTGATAAGGAAAATAGATAAAAAATGCATTACTTTGCTTAAACGAACAGCCTAATATTGAATTATGAGTTCTCTCGGTAATGCTGCTTAAAAGAATGTGTTCATTTACATCTGCTACTAGTCCAAAACAAGTATTTTTGAGTTGTGACACTTTTGCAGACCACGAGCGATATGGTTACTTTTATACTAATATATGGTTACTCTTGACCACTGATATTTGATTACATTTTATATACATGTAATGGTTAATAACAATAAAGATAAATTAAAATAATTATACTGTCTCTTAATAAAATAAGCCTTTATAGATTGTTATTTGGAAGACATTTAAAAATTATAATATAATGATCCTCTCATTACTTATAAAGTATGGCGGGAGCAGAAGCTTGAAAAAATGAGGGTGGTCTATCTACACAGCCGGATACCACACGGCTTCGATGTACTAGGACGTCATCATCGTTATTATTCACAGAATTAGGCGTTACCTTGTGCCTCTTGCCCTTATCCCATTTTAAGTGGGGATATGTTACGTTTTAAACACTATAAGATAGCCAATCCAGTTGTCCCTCTAACTAGCAGGGGGCAAACTGTATAGAACCGGGAACTCCGGGGGGTTGCGAGTTGAATCTCTAATAAGCGATGGCTTTAGTTGGGCTTGCTTAAGTCTGGCTGGACATGGTTTTCGGCCACCGTAGACAAAGCCCAGAAGCTCAGCAATAGAAACGGGGACCTTCGGGTTGCGAGGAAATAAGCCTCTATAAAAAATTACCCAGTGAGAGCGCAAACGCCCTCCAAGACGCTGGGTACCCTACTTGGGGTGCGATGTCTCCTTGTCGACCGTGACGTAACAAACACGGTGCCCAGGGAGTGATGGACTCCTTCTGCTCTGCAGAGGGAGGTGGGGAAACGGTTCTGGGAACTTTTGTTCGGGATCCAATCTGCTTTTGGTGAGTCTAGATGTTAGAAACTTGCGCAAGCCCATCGCCTGCCGCCCTAACAGGTGACCTGGGCGTTCTTAACGGGGTATATCGCCTGACTAATAGGTCCCCGAGGCGGTCGGTGCATCTAGTGCTCCCGATGCATCGGTTGTCACACATGTCTTCACTTCCATTTTCTCCTATCTTTCGTAAACTCTCACGCTACTCCTTTTATATGCATGCATGAATACTTCACACAATCCAACTTTTTTCATACCTACATATCCATCCACATTCATATTTAACACGAGTTTGAACACATGACTTTCATCTCTCCTTATTTTATGTCCAAACCATCTTAATCTTTCACCGACGTGTGGTATCCGGTTGAGTAGTATAGACCACCCTCATTTCTTACCAAATAGTCGTGAAAGGCGGCTAAGGTAATTTGACCCACCGTGAAGTATCCGGTAGAGCAGAATAGGTCCCCGAGGCGGTCGGTGCATCTAGTGCTCCCGATGCATCGGTTAGCGAAGGGGGACTTCTCTTTTGAGAGGTCCCTACCCTAAGAAGGTGTCTCTGGGATCACAGCGGCTGTCGGCGGGGATTGGGGCAATGTGTTTAAAAAAAGTAAAAGAAAAATGTTTTAAACATGTTATGAGATTTTGCTTGGAATTTTAAGACACCGCGTGCCTGATGTCAGGTTACCTTAGTCCCCTTTTACGACACCACATTAAGAAATGAGGGTGGTCTATTCTACACAGCCGTATACGACACGGCGGACACAGCAGGTACATTACAATTTTTGTAAAATGTATCTCCGCCAAGAAAGGTTTATTCTGTAAATTCCTCTACCCTTGTATTACGTTATTCTGTCTTAAAATGTTGTTCGGTAAATTGAACTTCAGCACGATCTATCAATGATCCCTCTTGTTTACATACATTTAAAAACTACTGGTTGAATGGTCCGTATATCAGAAGTACGAAGATACGCTTTTAATAAAGATTTTAAATAATACAAATTCATTAGTGATTTATTCGAATTAATATGTCTCTTTAATTATAATAATTGTTTAATTAAATATAATTCTTGGTTACGACTGTAAATGTGGCATAATAATTACTGCAATTAATTAAAATTGTTATAAATATATGTACCGTCTACGCTTAGTTCCAGTTTTGTTTCGCGTTCGACATTTGGGTATGCGAACATTTTTAAATCACTATTTTAAATTCACAATTCTCCTCTTATCCCACTCTAAGTGGGGTTAGCACATGTCTTCACTTCCATTTTCTCCTATCATTCGTAAGCTCTCGCGCTACTCCTTTTATATGCATGCATGAATACTTCACACAATCCAACTTTTTTCATACCTACATATCCATCCACATTCATATTTAACACGAGTTTGAACACATGACTTTCATCTCTCCTTATTTTATGTCCAAACCATCTTAATCTTTCACCGACGTGTGGTATCCGGTTGAGTAGTATAGACCACCCTCATTTCTTACCAAATAGTCGTGAGAGGCGGCTAAGGTAATTTGACCCACCGTGAAGTATCCGGTAGAGCAGAATAGACCAAGCTATTTAATTAAACCAAAATATTTAAGACCGAAGTTTCGTAAAATACGACTAAGTTAAGTTGACGTCAGGCAGGTAGCCGGTCGTAAAATACATAGCCAAATCATATGACAACATGTTTATAACATGTTGTGCCGACCCTTAATCGCCTTTTACGATACCTCGGTAAGAAATAGGGGTGGTCTATTCTACTCAGCCGGATACCACATGGCATAAATGATCTAACTACCTAAAATAGTACAAAATACCCCTTCGAGTATCAGCCGATCGTTTTGCTGGACGAAGCGGTGAAGTTACTGGAGCGAATTGTGGTTTCCCGCATAATCCAACACTTCCAGATCGCTAAGGCATTCGACTCCTTGCCCTGGGGAGTGATCAAGGAGGCCCTATGCTTCCACCAAATCCCCATGTAACTGCAGCTTGTTGTCAGTAATTATCTAGCTGACCTCGCGGTCAGGTATCTGACGGCCGGGGGTGGATGGAAGGAGTTGAGGCGTGCGGTGTTCCAAAGGGTCAGTTTTCGGCCCCCTCTTGTGGAACATCGGCTAGGACTGGGTGCTGCGTGCGCAAATGCTTCCAAGGGTGCGTCTGTTTTGTTACGCAGACGACACCCTCGTGACTGTCCTCGCGAGCACTCACCGGGAAGCACGTGTACTGGCGACCGCGGCCACGACTCACGTTGTGGCCCGGATTCGCCGGTTGGGACTAGAATAGGTGGTCCTTCTCCGAGTATGTTATTTCGATTCGGGAAGTCGAGTCCTTGGATTCGATTCACAGCAGGTGCGCCGGGCGCAGGCGACTCGCTCAAGACCATCGCATGCCGCCCTAACGGAGTCCTTCTGGACGTTCCAAACGGGGTTTATCGGATCCCCGCCTTACAAGGTCCCCGAGGCGGTCGATGCATCTGATGCTCCCAATGCATCGTCTAGCGGAGGGAGGGGCCACTTTTAGAGAGTGGCACACTCTGGATTTCAGAGTTGCTGCTGGCGGGGATGGGGCAATGCGTACAACGGTACCACCAACATCACCGTGGTGGACCACACAGGTTGATTAAGTCGGTGCGAGTCCACTAAATATACGCATAAAAGTTCATAAAAAACGGTCAGGTCGTATCGGAGGGGTATGCTAACTAACATCGTGACACGAGAATTTTACATATAAGATGAGTTTTATATATAAGATTTACTAAAGGAGACTTACAGAATAATAACAAAAGAGAATATTAACATTTTTTATAATATATACACTTAAAACTAATTACAGCTTACGAGCTAGAAGTCTACATTTAAATTCCTCGTAATTAAAATTATATAGCTAATTTTTTGTCATCTTTTTGCGACATCGAGAGCTATTCACTTAATTACGTTAACTTAATTTGCGTAACAAATTAGACTTGCTTGTTTAGACTTGGACGAATTTAATGTATTTTAGTAATTGTATGTGATGTTGTTTCCTTAGCTATTTAAATTTGACAAAAGTAATAATATAATTATTTTGCTATAATCCGCGAAGAAGTTATCGGATATAAGAGTGGACAATCGGTTATCTGATAACCGATTTTCCACTCTACATTTAGCATTATATATATTTTCTATTTTACTTCTTCGCGGATTATAGCAAAATAATTTTATTATTACTTTTGTATTATGGATCTCCGCAAAGTAACGCCTAATTCTATAAATTATTTAAATTTTATTTGATACATAATACAACGATGCTATAAGTATATGACTATCACAATTTTAACAGATTAACTCTAGTCATCATCAAAGTCCTCAAACATCTATATTTTACTACATTACTTACTTGCTTATTATAAAACAAAGTCACCAAAGCTGTCTGTCCGTATGTGATCGATTTTCTCAAAATCTAAAATTTTTTTTAAAAATCTATAAAAATTCTTATTCAAAGCTTTTGATTCAGGTTATCAGGTGGATGTCATTTACACGGACTTTAGAAAGTCCTTTGACGAAGTCTCACATGGAACTCTTTTGCTTAAATTACGTTCATATGGGTTATCAGAACTTTTTATTAAGCGTATCAGTTCATATAAGCACAGAACATTTACAGTAGTTGTAAATGGTTTTGAATCCAACACACACATAACAACTCTTGTCACACACATAACAACTCTTGCAGGGAAACTGAGTTCAGCGGCCTACGCTGTTCGAAAGATAAGACAATTCACAGACGTCGAAACAGCAAAACTTGTTTATTTTGCCTACTTCCATAGCATTATGTCTTATGGAATATTGCTATGGGGTAAATGCGCGGATAGTGAAAAAATTTTTGTTTTACAAAAAAGAGCTATACGTGGCATTTATAATTTAAGACCGCGTGATTCCCTGCGAGAGAAGTTTAAGGAAACAGGTATTCTTACATTTGCTTCACAGTATATTTTAAGCAATTTAATTTATGTACATAAAAATATAAAAAATTATAAAACGATAGGTGATGTATACAATAGACAAAGCAGGAACCGACATAAGCTTGCGGTTCCTGCTTTGCGCCTTGCAAAAGTGCGTAACTCGTTTGTGGGTTTTGGTATAAGATTCTATAATAAAATTCCGCAATCAATTTCAGCACTGCCATTACAGCAGTTTAAAAACACTGTTAAAAAGAGGCTGATACAGAAAGCCTACTATACTCTTGAGGATTATTTGGAAGATAAGAATGTGTGGATATAGCTCTCTTTGAACCTGTACAAGACAGTAACGACATAATGTAAATAATATTAAGAATTATATTTTTTTAAAAGAGCAACCGCCGAGTTTCTTGCTGGCTCTTCTCGGTAGGAACAGCTTTCCGAACCAGCAGTAGAGTTGACGATTCAAAAGCACTTGTTTACAAGTTTATTTGAATAAAGAATATTTTGAATTTGAATTTGATTTGAATTGAATTTGAATCCTCCAATCGTCATATATATTCTTTGGGGTTCCTCAGGGTACTCATTTAGGGCCTATACTCTTCAACTTCTTCATAAACGATATTGGTTATTGCTTTAATTTTTCCGAAGTATATAAGCAGATAACTTAAAATTTGCATTTTTTTTGGTGAAGTGTGAAATTGATTCTACTTTGCTTCAATGTGATCTAAATCGTCTAGTACAATAGTGTTTTTAAATGGCATGTATTTTTAGATGGAATTAGGAAATGTCATCATATAAAATTTTCTAGGAAGAATGACAATATAATAAATAATAAGAAGAAGTATTTAATGAAATTATAGCCTGCAAAATATTTAGAATTTGTGAAACATAAACAATAGATATATTGTAGTGTGACAAACATTTTAATGGGGAAGAAACACAAAGTTTTTATTCCAATAAAGTTTGGAAACGAGAGAAATTTTACATTGGACACGATTATATTTAGCGTCAAGTTGCCTTATTCTCAAATAAAGTATTATTTTTTTAAGCAGACATTGAGGAAATGCTAGTGTTTATACTAGTTATTGTGGCAAGTTTTGTGTGGTGGACTTGGCTTACTAGAACTAGGCCGGATGAGCCGCCAGCGTTTCCTGGGGCGTGGCCTATAATAGGTCATAGTCATTTGTTCCTCGTAAACAGTGCACGTAAGTAATATTTCTAAGTTTGTTTGTGAGTTGATAAATTTTTTTCTAGCTTTTTATAAGATAGAAGTGAACAGAACTATATACTCCATTATAGCATTGGCTAGCTGTAAAGGTAATGGATGTTGTTCAAAATAAATAAATAAAAAAATATATAAGTAGAGACATCAAGGGAGTACCCGCGACTTTTTTGAAGTCGGTTTATCTATTAAGGAAGACCCGCGTGACTAAAACTAAAACTCAACATGTTTGTAATTCAGCGGATAGTCCACTCTACATTAAGCATTATATATTTTCTATTTACATTATCGCGGATATTAGCAAAATAATTTTATTACTTTTATTTACTAATGTTCTATTTATACCGTTATAGCAAAGTGATTAATTTCAGAATTATGGCAGTTCATGAAAAGCATCATGGACTTCAATATAAAAATGGGTGCGAGTTACGTATACTTAGGCAACATCAAAATATACGGTAAGACGCTTATACGTTTTTTAACAAAATCCTTCATAGTTAGTTCTGGTGTTCTGCAACGACAATATTACAATATACAATATTATAAATGCGAAAGTTTGTGGGTATGCATCGGAGCGTACTTGCGTGCATGCGAGCGTGCGTGTAAGGGTGCGAGCGTGCGTACGTGCGTGCGAGCGTTCGAGCGTGCGAGAGTCGGTGCGTACTGTAACTTTTTTTACATATTATTTTAAGTACCTAGGTGTGACCGAGCCTTGCGCGGTAATTTTTAAAATGATGTAAAAAAAATAAAATAAAAAAGAGTTGAAAAGAAAAATGAAAAGGCAGGTGGGGCTCGATCCTAGGTATTTTCACCTCTCTAGACCGCCCGTTCCCCAAATGAACCAACATGACTTTACATTTGACAGCGAAAAATTGAATGTATTCAAGGTAAATTTAATTAAAATTTTAGAGCCCGAAAACAGGGATAAAACGACATCTTTTTAAAATAAAAATTATCTAGATCGATTTTTCTCCCCCAAAACCCCCTACACGCTGAATTTCAGGAAAATCGTTGGAGCCGTTTCCGAGATTCCGAAATATATATATATATATACAAGATTAACTCATTTAAATATTAAATATAATATGTAAAAAAACACAATGAGATGTAATATTTATTTTTAGCTATGTAATTATTATATTTATCAGAATGAACATATTGTTATTCTTATTAAATAAAGAATAAATGGGTGTGTTTATATGGGTGTGTTTATATGGGTGTATTTGTGTGTGTTTATGCGCTAGTGTGTTTATGTATGCATGTACGTGTGTATGGCTGTCAGTAAGTAATTAGCGGCCTGTTACTATCCTCCCACTGGTGAGAATAGGCCTCTTCTCTCCGTTTTTGGAGCTAAGACCTACCACGCTGCTCCAATGCGGATTGGTAGGTTACACATATCTCCAGAATTCTCTAGAGATATGCAGGTTTCCTCACGATGTTTTCCTTCACCGAAAAGCGTGTGATAAATTGCAATTATCAATTAGACACAAGTTTTAATAGCAAAACTCATTGGTGTCTGCCCGGGTTTGAACACGTGACTTCCTCGAAAGAGTCGCACGTTGTTAACGCTGGGCTACCACAGCTTGCAGATTATAATGTAGTAAGTACTAATATTGGACATTTATTGTTCAGCTGTATCTGATCCGGATGATATATACAAAATTGCGAACACCTGTTTAGAAAAGGATAAAATCAGTCACATATTAGGCGACGACCTTCTTGGAGGTGGACTGATTCTCTTACCGGGTACGTCCCATGAGTCAATATGTCCTAATAGTTATTTCATTTGAATTAATTTGTTTCAATTTAAAAGTGCCTGGTTGACTGAGCCTTGCTCGCTAATTTTTTACAAAAAAAAACAAACTTCAAAACTTCAAAAAATAATAGGGTAGGTGGGGCTCGATCCTAGGTATTTTCATTTCTCGCAACCACCCGTTCCCCGAATGAGCTACGCTGACTTGACATTTAATGGCATAAATAGTGTTATATATATTTAATAAAATTAAAAGTAAATTTTTACATTTTTTTTAATGCCCAAACACAAGGATAAAACTATTTTCTTTTAAATGAAACCTACCTAGATCGATTTTTCTCCCCCGAAACATCCTGCATGTTGAATTTCGTTGGTCCGGTTCCGAGATTCCGAAAATATATATAATATATAGATATACAGACATACAAGATTAACTCATTTAAATGTCGAAGTTATTAAAGATTAATATTTGAATCATGAGGATTTTAAAGCGTGGGAGAAATTACATAAAAAAGGAATCATTGGAATTTGGAAAATAATACTAAAAATAATATAAAGGTTGAGTTTTACCGAATTTGTATGCTTGAGTTTCCTATAATTTTCAGTTCCCATATGGAAAAGACATAGAAAGTTAATAGCGCCAACTTTCAATCAGCAAATTATCGACGGGTTTATGCCTATATTTAACAATCAATCGAGACGATTAGTAAAACAGATGTCTAAGGAAATAGATGGACAACCTTTCGACCAATCGCGTTATATACGGCCTAATTTTATGGAAACGATTTGCTGTAAGTTACGAGTATTTAGTCTTTAAAATATTCTTTCTGGTTTATTTAAAGATCATTGTCACTCTGTGACTATGTGCTATGGTTGTTAATTTGACATTTACACAAACCACCAAATAAGGATAACATAAATTTAACCAAGCGTTCCAGCGCTCGCGCAGAAAAGTGTATTTAATTGAAATTTTGAACATAAAAGTAGTTATTGTGTTAACCATAAGAGATAGAATATGTTGTCGCGGACTTTTTTGTAGTACCTATTTTTGTAGATTGACAATTCTTTAGTACATTCCTAGTAAACTTCCTACTATTCTACTTCCTAATTTTTTAGTATCCCGACTAAACCTTCCAGTAGGAGTTTTTTTGTAACTGTCCGGATTCTACTCCGCCGGATACCACACAGAGGGTCGACTTACCTTAGTCACCTTTTACGACATCTCGTCAAGAAATGAGGTTGGTCTATTCTATTCAGCCGGATACTCGTAGGTATAGAGTTTAAAAGCTCAAAAAACTATGAGTCCACTTTTGTAGGCTTTTGAATATGAGCATCGATCATTTTTTAATGTAATTCTCATTGAATCTCAATATAGAATTACAGAATTACAATTCCATCAAAGAAAAATTTAACATAAAAATTATTTATTTCAGTAACAGCATTGGATGGAGAAATATGTGAAAAAGAGGCCGCGAACTACGCCAAATCATTTGAAACTTACCTTAGTTGTGGCACAACAAGGTATCAAAGGTTCTGGCTTCATAGTGATTTTTTATATAAATTTAGTGCGCTAAAAAAAACAAGAGACGAAAGTATTAAAGTTTTGAGAAATATATCTGAGTCGGTAAGTGTTACCGAAAAAATTTTCATTTTATTCCAATTAAACCTGTTAAAACATGTTGTCCCGACTCCATTCAGAGTGGAATAAGAGCAGGAGAGTGATAAAGCTGTGATTTGAATTTTTTTTTCAAAAAATATATTCTTGCACAGAAGAGTAGAGGAACAGTTTTTGGCACTCAGTCTTTGAAATAGTAAATAAATATGACCAAAAGCAATGCAATCTTTCTTAAGGTGCGTACAGCCATCGCGAGGCGTGCGTTGCGAAGGGTGCGTCTCACATGCCTCGACCTGTGTGGACGTGTGTGCTCCCAGTGAGAATTCACGTTATACGATCGTTGCAAACACATTTTGTTTGCGCCGCACGCTCATGAGTCATAGAGCCCCATGTATTCCCATAATGTAATCGGTTCATAAAAAATCGTTTTGTCCATCAGCGCCTTTTCTCTCTTTTTAATTTTTCATGAATTACTATATAGGCCGCAACTGCAATCTTGTCTTGTGGGAGCCATTTTTCTATTGTCGAATACCATGCGTGCTTGTTTGTGTGCTCAGCTTGAGCATGTGTCATTCGGGAAGCATGTATAAATGTACCGTCGCATGCCTCAGGCGTGCGTTATGAGCTATTCGCGACGCACACCTCGCTATGTCTGTACAGAACCTTATGAAGCCCTTAAAACAAACATTACAAGATAACTTTATTTATTTTTTTCAGGTTCTTACAAACAAGAGAGCTGAGAAAATGCAAAATAAGTATCAAATCGATAACGAAGATAGTGGCAAGTAATCTTTGTTATAGTCTTTGATAAAATAATTAATTGTGGAATGTTATTTGTTAATTCTTAAGTTGACAAGTAAGAGACGTAATATAATAGTAAGATAAGGTCCTCTTCATAGATATTGCGTCAGACTTATTCTGAACGCAGACTCATACAATGATTAGATGCCCACCATCTAGACTGTTTAGACACAATAATGTCTTATCCTTTTTTCTTTTTTTATGTCATTATTATTTACTAGCAATCGCCAGCGGCTCCGGGAAAGATTAAAACTGTAATATAGTATTTTGGTAACCATAAAAATGGTTAAAGTGGATTAAAAGCTAGACATATGTTTTAGTTTTAGTTCAGTTTTAGAGGGGAACAATTTTGTTATACATGATTCTAGAATAACTTTCAACGTTTACTTAGCGCACGCAAGGAAAGCTTTAAATTGTGCAGTTTTCGTAATCTTTTTTATTGCTGCTCCTCTCCTATTCATTGTAACACGATGTTATATAGCCTATAGCCTTCCTCGATAAATGGACTATCCATACACTTTAAGAATTTTTCAAATTAGCCCAGTAGTTCCTGACATTAGCGCGTTCAAACAAACAAACTAACTCTTCATGTTCAATTCTTAGTATAGATGATGAAATTTCACTTTTTTAGGTCGTACATTTAAAACGTTTATTGACATGCTACTCGACTTAGATGAAGGCGAATTGACTGATCAAGAGATACTCGACGAGGTGAACACTATTATTATCGGAGGATATGATACTTCTGCCACTGTTGCTACTTACGCCTTGCTACTTATAGGATCGTATCCCGAAGTTCAGGAAAAACTACACAAAGAGTAAGTAATATTTATTTATTTATTTGTAAAAATCCACAGCTATTAGTCTTCCTGCCCTTCTCCCACTCTAAGTGGGGTCGGCACAACATGTTATAAACATGCTGTCACATGATTTGGCTTCGTATTTTACGACCGACCGCCTGCCTGACTTCATGTATTACCGCACTCGTAATTAATACCATATACCAAAGCGAACGTCACGTCACACAAGATGGATTGTTATTCCGTTGCCATCCGAGCCTCTATTTGTTATTGCGCATTACGAAGACCCCATCGGGTGTGTTGGTAGGACGCTCGGTGACAGGAACCCCGGCGAGTTCATTTCCATCAGCTGCACTCGTAATACACGATAGCAACGACCTCTTGTAATATCCGTTTACAATATATATATATACAAGATTAACTCATAATATTAAAGATTTTTAAAGATTAAAAATGTCATCAATTGTTTATAGGTTGCAAGAAGTATTCGGAAGTACAGAGAGACATGTAGAAAAACAAGACCTAACTAGACTCGTCTACTTAGAAGCGGTACTTAAGGAAACAATGAGATTTTATGAAGTGGCGCCAGTTGTTACTAGATATATTGATCAAGAAGTGAAATTAAGTCAGTAATACTCATACTAACTTTCAATTTCAATAAACGTATACGATACGCATACAATAGATATAAAAGTCTAAATATTTTATAATCGATACATGAGTCTTTGATTAATACGTTTAAATAAATGATTTAGTTTTGCTCAGTTGAAAAATGCTGATAATCTACTATCGAATGAATATATTTTTTATTTATTATTTTAAAATGAATATATTTTTTTAGAAACCTACACTCTACAACCAGGTAATAACTGCTTTTTGATGTTACACTCTATACACCGAAGTCCGATGTGGGGTCCAAATGTGAACGAGTTCAAGCCGGAGAGATGGTTGGATGGCACTTTGCCTACAGACCCTAATGCATATGCTGCGTTTAGCCTTGGGAAAAGAGGATGTATAGGTATTACTGAATAAAAATATATAATCTACTAGGTTATTCGAGCGACTATAATTCTACATTTTTACTAATTTAATTACCATTTACTCATTTTTTCATTCACTCCATCTACTCGCGCAGTGCGCGGGTATACTTAACACCACTGGATACTCTGTTTTTCTGGTCTGATAGTATCCCACTGCTGGGCATAGTAGGCTTCTCTTCGTTTTGGCTGGGGCTACGACCCACCACGCTGCTTGGGATATTTGTAAGTCACAAATATCCCAAGAATTCTCTAGAGATCTATCTAAAGTTCTATAGGTTAAAAAGGTTAAGGTATAAGAAGTTCTATAGGTTTCGTTCCGATGTATTCCTTCACCGAAAAGCGTGTGAACAACTGCAATTATAAGGTACAGAGGTTTTAACAGAGAAACTCATTGGTGTCAGCCCGGGGTTTGAACCCCTGGGTGTTGTGCCTCATTGTAAGTCAGTGTTGGAGGTAGCGTAGTGCTCAGTCGCTATGTGGCTCATGGTATATATATGTTTATTCCAGGCCAAAGGTACGCAATGATGTCGTTGTTAATAGTGTTCAGCCACGTTCTCCGTCGGTACAAGATACGATCTGACCATACCAAGTTGGTCCCGAGGCTGGATGTATTGCTGAAACCCGCAACTGGACATGAAATTTGTCTCGAGGATAAATTAAAATGAAATAACTCTAATAAAAAAACATTACATGATTCTTCTTGGTTACACACATTTTGTTGCGTTTTATATGTGGTGTTTTAATGGTTAATAATAAGGCAAGGATATTAAAATTATAATATTATACCATTGTCTTATTAAAATAAGCCTTGATTATTTGAAATATAATAAGACATATATAATCATCATCTTCCTGCCCTTATCCCACTCTAAGGTCAGCACAACATGTTATAAAGATGCTATCACATGATTTGGCTGCGTTTTTACGACTAGCCGCCTGGCGGACGTCAACTTAGCTTAATCGTATTTTACGACACCTCGGTAAGAAAGAGGGTGGTCTATTCTACTAAACCGGATACCACACGGTGGATCAACTTACATTAGTCGCCTTTTACGACACCTCTGTGAAAACCTATTGAAAACTGTAGGGTACAAGTGAATAAAAGGTCAGTCTATGCAACCGTGCATTTGTTAGCCCAGAATAATCAAGAGAGGCGAAACCATAGGCCAAAATACGCACATATGTCATATTGACGGCAAAAATGTTGTCTATATTATTTGATTATTTGATGCAGGTTGTATTTGAAACACTTTGTAACAAATCACAACAACATTTACTTGAGTGTAGGTCAATACAAAAGTCACACAAGACTAATCTTGTGTTATCCGAAATTTACTGGCCCGTTGGCGCAGTTACACTGTCAAAAACGACTATACTGCTAAAAACACTATGATACTATTTTTACTATATTATATTTTTTATATTATAAATACTATAAAATAATATTAAAAAATACAAGTACAACTCAGCAATTGCTGAGAGTTTTTTCAGTAACGTGTGTAAAGTGGCGGGAGAATAAAAATAGAAGTAGGTATAAGTTTAGTTAAACAACGATATTTTTTACGACATCTCGGTAAGAAATGAGGGTGATCTATTCTAATCAGCTGGATACCACACGGGTTGACTTACCTTAGTCGCCTTGTACCACACCTCGGTAATTATTATAATATACTACTTATAATTATACTAAATTTTATAATTTCTTGTAAAAAACGTTGGCGCCCCTAGTTCGGTCTAGATCGGAGTTACTGGAACATACTACTTAATGGACGAATCAAGGTTATCCATCAAACCTTATATGTTTTATTGCAATTATTGCATTTGCACGTATAAGCTTAATAGTTTTTGTAATGTGCCGGATTGGGTTAAAGCAGTTATTCAAAAGTAAGCCTTTAATTATAGTACACGTATGGGAGTAAAGCAGACGGCAGTAATCAGTTACTTTACACATTCTGCTTGGAAAACGGCTTAGCAGGTTAGTGTGATTTACACGTATATTGGTCGTGACGTATATTGGTGTATATTACTTTGTACGTGTGTATTGGTCTGATCACTTTCTATTAAAAATTACTTTTTTTATTCTGTAATGAAAGGGCTTACTTCATATCAACAAAGTAATAGGAAGGTCAACAAACAGGCAGGAAGATTCATAATTAGAAAAGGGGGGAAAGGTTATTGATGCAAAGGAATCGGTGGAATTTCTAGCGGATACCTTCTATCTATCTCAATGCGACTGGTCCACCGATTTAAGGTCGATTAGCGAGCTGTGGAGAGGGCTATGCTTGGAGTTTCTCTCAAGGATTGAATTCGAAACGAAGTGATCCGACAGAACCCAAAGGATCCCAAAGGATTAATAAGCTTAAGTGGCAATGGGCTGGTCTCATTTGTCGCAGAACCGATAACCGCTGGGGTAGACGTGTTCTGGAGTGGAGACCGCGCCTTGGAAAACGCTGTGTAGGACGTCCTCCAGCTAGGTGGAGTGACGATATCCGTAGTGTAGTTGGCGACGGTTGAACGCGAAGAGCTGAATACCAAGCTCAGCGGCCTAATATTAGAAAGACCTATGTCCAACAATGTAATGGACGATGTAATGGACGATGATGCCGCATGCATCAAATAAATAGGATATAAACGATGTAAACGCACAATGTAAACGATGGAGAACAATATGATTGCTGGGATCCACCGTTATTATAATCACTATAACCAGATCTTAGCCATGCAACCTATGATTAACGAATGGAACGAGAGGTACAATACCGGCGAAACTGTGTCAATAACGAAACTGTTTCTTCAAGACAAACATACAAAACAACACTGACGACGTACAAAACGACAAGATCAGAGCAAAAACTAGGCATCAAATAGAGTCAAATGACATTAGCAAAATAATGGTCAGTAAGCACGAAGACACTTTTTTGGACTATTATGTAAAAATAATGTAAGAGATAAAACTTATTAAGAGAGATGAAAAAATAGTAAATGTAAGAATGTTATTGATGACATGACTAAATAATTTGTGAACGGCTATAAATGATTGTTTTATGACGATTGGCGTGGCTTGTAAATAGTCACTAACCAGCGGGATCGTTATTATGGAAATATGTGTGGCGGCACTGTGGGTTCAATTTTAAAACCATCAACAAGTAGTATGATAATGACAATACCACTTACCGATCTGAAGGCTGCTGATTTCTTTCCAGGCTTCAGGATGTTGATGCGGTGCGATGTGAGCCCAAAGTATGGCACTAAGATAGAAGCGGAATGGAGCGTATAGGAAAAAGGTTATGTAAAAATGAAAGCGCGATGCATCAAGTATTAATTAAAGGGCGAATATAGTGCGCGTGATGCATTTAACATTAACCTAGCGAATATAGGCGCGCGTGCGGTGCGTTTTACTGTATAGGAGCGAAAGGGTATGGTAGTATGGTATGGCAGAAAGTAAGTAAAGGATGCAGTGGGTGGGATTGCTAAAAAGGCGCCACATTTGGGGCGCGAGTGAACGTGATTATATTATATTTAGCATGTATTTATATTTCCTTTTAATGAATAAGTATTCTTTCTCTTTTACCAGACATCGACGAAATGTTAGTGCTTATACTGATTATTGTGGCGAGTATTGTGTGGTGGACTTGGCTTACTAGAACTAGGCCGGACGAGCCACCCGCGGTCCCTGGGGCGTGGCCTATAATAGGCCATGGTCATTTGTTCATGGGAGACAGTTTACGTAAGTTATATTTGTGAGTTATATTTGTAATAATGTGTGTTCTTTTAGCATGACTCAGGTCATATAAAAGTATACATTTTTCAATATATTTCATACTATTAATGAGTACATGAGTACATAGGTTGTCAACTAAAAATAATTATACTTCAAGGATAAACTTTGGAATTTTAAAATCATTATTTCAAAGACGTCTCTTTTATATATTCTATTAATGTGCAATAGAAATTTTTTAACAAACTGATTAATTTCAGAATTATGGCAGTTTATGAAAAAAATCATGGACTTCAGTATGAAAATGGCTGCAAGTTACGTATATATAGGCAACATCAAAATATACGGTAGGAAGTTTGTACTTTTGTTTAAGAACACCTTTTTATTTAGTTCTGGTTTTCTGAAACGACAATATTATCGGTGCAGTGCGTATTTGCGTGTGTGAGAGCGTACATGTGTGGGTGAGAGCATGCATGCGTGCGTTGGTGAGAGCGTGCGTGACTTGGTGCGTGAGGGAGTGTGTGGGTGCGTGTGTGAGCGCATGCATGAGAGCGTGCATGAGAGTATGCGTGAGAGTGTGCGAGAGAGCGTATGTGACTGCGTGTGTGAAAGCGTACGTGAGAGCGTGCGCAAGAGAGTACGCTAGCGCGTGTGCGAGAGCCTGCGTGAGAGCGTACGTGTGAGCGTGCTTGACTGCGTGCCAATTCACCCATGAGAGAGCGTGCGTGAGAGCATGCGTGAGTGCTTGCGTGGGTAAGAGTGTGCGTGAGAGCGTATGTGAGAACGTGCGTGAGTGTGCGAGAGATCGTGCATATTTGGGAACATGCGTGAGATCGCGCGAAGAGAGCGCGCGAGAGTTATTTCGTGAAGCGTACGCGAGAGCGTGCATGAGAGGGTGCGAGCAACGTGTGCGTTCATGCGCGTTTGAGAAACTGAGTGCGCGTTTGCCACTATTTTATTAGTCTCAAAATGATTACTTGTACATAAAAAAAATACCGAACATTTATTTATTCTTCAGCTGTAACTGATCCAGATGACATATACAAAATTGCGAACACCTGTTTAGAAAAGGATAGATACAGTCACATATTAGGCGACGACCTTCTTGGAGGTGGCCTACTTCTCTTACCAGGTACGTTTCACAGCTCAATATGTCACATTTGAATTTATGTTCCAACAAACATGTCGTTTTAAATTTTTATTGGCTTTCTGATCTTCAAACGGTTGCCTAAAAGTTAGTACTTAAAGAAGCCTGTGTAAAATGTGCCATTTACAATAAAGAGAAAGTAAATGAGGATGACCTATCTGTCTCTGTTTTCTTATGAAAGGTTAAGTATACGAGTTTCATCTTTCCTCTTATCAACTATTATCATTGTCATTTACATGCAGCATGACATAGGCATGCACCTGCATATGACTCCCCTAATGTAAGTATAATAACTATATGAGTTGCAGGAACAATCATTACTTCATCGTATTTTCAATTTCTTTGAAGTGAAACTTAAAATGTGTAACGAAGAATTTGGAAATAATTGTTAAAGTAGAACAGATTCAAGGTTTTTTTTTTATCTATTCTGTTATAAGAATATTTAAGTCAATTTGTTTGTAAATTAAATGTGAAATTAACCACTTGTTTAAGTGTCTAAAAAAGACCCATTTTATCTTTAACTAACGGCCCGCTCCGGCTTCGCAGGGGTATAAAATATACAGCCCATTTCACTCAGTGAAAAAATGATTAAAAGTTTTGATTCATTCAATACTGCCCGTGGCCCGCATGCGTTAAATTTGGAGTAAAACAATTCCCCTTTCCCTATACCATGAAGATTTCCTTCTATCTTTGAAATATCTAAATTCATATACTACATTTTTACTTATTTACTTTTTACAAAAATGTGTGTATTTTATTTTTAAATTTATTACAGAATGTCTTTATATACAACATTCACAGCTTTCTTGGCATAAGACAATACAAACATGTTTTCTTTAGAGGTTACTATTATTATATAGGTTAGGTACTGATTATTGCAGTAACTGTTTAAGTTTTTGAAGATGACATTTAATTAAATGATGTCAATATTAGTATATTAAATATTATTTTTATGAGCGCTAAAATTTTTAGCTCCAATATGGAAAAGACACAGGAAGTTAATAGCACCGACGTTCAATCAACAAATACTCGACGAGTATATGACTGTATTTAACAACCAATCGAGAAGGTTAATTAAACAGATGGCTAAGGAAGTAAATGGTCAACCTTTCGACCAATCACTTTATGTACGGTCGAATTTCGTGGAAACAATTTGCTGTAAGTGATTTGCAAAGTAAATACCTTTTTTTTTAAACCTTCGAGTGCATTCGGCGTCGCTGCCTTTTGCGTTAACTGGATCACTGATTTACAGAATGTCGTTTGCAATAAACCAGTTTGATACGTTTTATTTGGTGTGATCTCAAGTAATTATTCTAATTGGTGTATCCGACATTTTGAATGTGCAGGTTGCTAACTGCTAATACTACGTCGCTCATATCAATGGCAGTAAAATAGATACGGACATCTGCATTATTGCGAAAATGGTTTTTTGGAAAAAATAGATTATAATCAACACTCCATAGATCTGTATTAAAATTATTTAAGTTTTCGAATGCCTTTTAATTAAAGTTATATAGTTCATTGCATAGGTTATTTTTTACAATATATGTCTTCTGTAATAAGTTACTTTTAAATATGGAGGGCCATCTTTTAGGGAAAAGATGCATAAATATAAATACATGAGATTTAGGATTCGGTAAATTGAAAAAATACAATGAGGTTAAATTGTTAGGTAATAATTACAAGTCAGGTTAAGAAACTTTTAAAAAGGCTCTTAACTAAGTTCATATCCCTACTGTTAATCATTGAGGAGTTTCCTCTTCTGGATCCAGTTTCACTTCTATATGCCGCCCGTTTCCCATTGGGCAATCACAGAATTTTCATCGAAATAAATATCTTTATAATATACGTTTATAAAGATTAATATATAATTTCAGTAACAGCATTAGATGGAACAATATCTGAAGAAGAGGCTGAGATCTACGCCAATTCTTTTGAAACGTACCTAAGTTGCGGCATAGCTAGGTTCCAAAAGTTCTGGCTTCATAATGATTTTATATATAAATTTAGTATGCTGAAAAAGTCAAGAGATGAATGTATTAGAGCGTTAAGAAATATATCTGAATCGGTAAGTCGGTAAAATTTTCATTTAAATCACTCAAACATTTTTTTAATATCTGAATCTTAATATCATCATTATCATCATGTTCGTGTCCATTGTTGGACATAAGTCTCTCCAATCTGGCGCCTCTGAGGGCGGACGTCAGCTCTTCGTTTCAAACCGATGTCAGGACTATGCGGATATCGCTACTCCACCTAGTTAAAGGACGTCCTACTAATTTTAATATCAGAAGATCAAAATCGTCAAACGTTGCTTCTTGCTCTAATAACTGACTGCATTTTTATCGTTATACTTATTATTATTATTACCAGCATTAGCTTTTACCAGCGACTTCGTTCACGTGGACTGTTGTCGTTTGATTTAATCAATGCAGCAATGTCATCCTATTCCTGTAGAATCAACAGGATTTCTATATGTTATTTGCGTTTTATATATAGTTATTGCGGTGTATGAGGAATATTTGTGACAAATTTTATCGATATTGGTTCAGCGGATTCGCCGTGAAAGAGTAAGAAACATACAACCATACTCACAAACTTTGACATTTATAATATTAGTAGGATTCAGTAACTTGAAATATTTTTTTCCAAATAAATATAGTTCTACACAAAAGAGTATAAAGAATAGTTTTCTAGTATTCAGACTTTAGCCAGAAATTTCAAATTTCTAATTTATTTAGTCGTATTCGACAAAAAACAGTGGTATGGTACCATTCGCTAAAGGCATAAGGCACCATAATGCCTCGGAAGTTACTCGCGAGACAACTTTATTATAATGTGTTACTTTTTTTACAGGTTCTTCAAAACAAGAGAGCTCAGAAAATCCAAAATAACTATGAAATCAGTAAAGAAAACAGTGGCAAGTAATGATTTTTAGTCCTTTGTAAAATAATCAATTAATAGTCTAATGTCATTTGTTAGATTTACTCGTAAGTGGACAACTATAAAAAAGGAAAGAACCATGCAGATTATTCCAGAAATTGTCCAGGGATATCTAGACAGACAAATTAAACGGATAAAATGTTTAATTTGTCCATGTTTGCTAAACCGAACAGTACATGACGAGTTGTAAATATCAATTTCACTATTTCTACAGAACATGTAGGTTGCAGCCAACAGCTCACGGCTTAACCGTTGTAGCGATATTCACGAAATTTGCATAACTATCGAACTATATAGGATAAAAAACCCAATTTTCCTTAGGGATTTGTATTAAACTCTTCCCAAAACTTCCTCGCTGGTACAGCTTATCTACAATAAGCTGACATTTCGTTTCTTTTAGGTAATACGTTTAAAACGTTTATTGAAATGTTATTGGACTTAGACGAAGGCGACTTAACTGACCAAGAGATACTTGACGAGGTGAACACAATTATTACTGCAGGATATGATACTGCTGCCACTGTTGCTACTTACGCCTTGCTGCTAATAGGATCCTATCCCAAAGTTCAGGAAAAACTACACAAAGAGTAAGTTATATTCGGGTACTTTTTTTTAATGTCAGGAAAACATATTATGGGTCATTACCGCCCGACGGGGACGAGCGGCGAGAATGTCGGACTCGCACCGACTAAAAACCTGACAGTGCTCCACTACGCTGCTGGTGGTGGGGACAAAGTACCATTGGACCTATTGCCCCTATCCCCGCCGGCAACAGCTCTTAACAACAGAGTGCGTTACCTCTGGGTCGGGGCCTCTCTAAAAGTGGCCCCTCCCTCTACTAGACGATGCATCAGGAGCACCAGATTCATCGACCGCCTCGAATCTTATAAGGTAGGCGTCTGATAAATCCCGTTCGGAATGTTCGGGTACTTGCAATTTTGCCGTTTTCACAACATTTTTATTGCTGCCCCTCTCCTATTCATCTTAGCATGATACTATATAGTCTATAGACTCTTTGGATAAATGGACTATCTTACACTCAGAGAATTTTTAAATTAGTCCTGTAGTTCCTGAGATTAACCTGTTCAAACAATGAAACAAACTTTTTAGCTTCATATATTAGTATAGATGTATGTGTAGCTACAGATACCCTTTCTTAAAATAATTCTGGCGACGTCCATGCTTTTAAATCATCAAAAAGCATTTAAAATAATTTTTTAACTTAAATTTTTTTATCGATTTGTTGTAGATTGCAAGAAGTATTCGGAAGTACAGATAGAGATGTAGAAAAGCAAGATTTATTGAGACTCGTCTACTTAGAAGCGGTGCTTAAGGAAACAATGAGATGCTATGAAGTGGCGCCACTTGTTACTAGATATATCGATCAAGAAGTGAAATTAAGTCAGTAATGTTCACTCTAATTTTATTTAGATATATGTTATCGATATAATTCAAAGTTACTTATAAGTAAAAACTTCACTTATAAGGAACTTTGAACTAAGAAGTGAAATTAAGTCAGTAATATTCATACTAACTTTCAATTTCAATTTACGTATACGATACGCATACGATAGATATAAAAGTCTAAATATTTTATAATGGACACATAAGCCTTCGATGAATACGTTTAAATGAATGATTTAATTTTACTCTGTTGAACAATGGAATCTAATAATAGATTGTTTTTTATTAGAATAAAAAGAAACATCAATTAAAATACGGTTTAAGTTAAGTATCTTATATTTAAAATGTGTATCACAATGTTAGTTATAATACTCCTCCGAAATGGCTTGACTGATTTTTATGAAATTTTATATGCATATTCAGTAGGTCTGAACCGGCTTCTATTTTTAAAGGTATTGTCCCTAATATTTTATTTTTTGAACAATTTATTTTTAATGTACACTAGAAATTCTCTACAACTGATTTACATGGTAAAACAACGTTTGCCTGGTCATCTAGTTATTATCTAAATTACGTGTTATAATTTATGTAACAAAAAAAGTTGAAATTATAAATGTAATAATAGCGATGACGTATGTCGTATTAATTAAAATTAATAATTTTTTTAGAAACCTGCACTCTACAGCCAGGTAATAACTGCTTTTTAATGTTACACTCTATACACCGAAGTCCGATGTGGGGTCCAGATATAGACGAGTTCAAGCCCGAGAGATGGTTGGAAGGCACTTTTCCTACAGACCCTAATGCATATGCCGCTTTTAGCCTCGGGAAAAGAGGATGTATAGGTATTACTGAATAAAAATATATAATCTACTAGTTGTACCCGCGACTCCATTCATGCCTACTTAAGCACTTAAGTACCTTCAATATTGTAATGCAATCACTGTTACCAAAAAAAACCCCATATTTTACCCCTTGTGTAAACCGGCTTTACTTGGCCATGTGGTATCAGGCGGAGTAGAATAGACCACCCTCATTTCTTACCGAGGTGTCGTAAAAGGCGACTAAGATAAGTTGACGTCAGGCAGGCGACCGATCGTAAAAAAACGAAGCCAAATCATGTGACAAAATGTTTGTAACATGTTGTGCCGACCTCACTTAAAGTGGGATAAGGGCAGGAGGACAGTGTATAAGCTTTACTTGGTAACAAATTTCATTATTATCGGCTTAACAGAAAGCGTAATAAATAGACATACTTCTGCATTTATGATTACTATGGATATATAAATTAAAAAAACTATTAAAGGAAAATTACTCCAGAATTCACATTCAAAATATTTTTTACATTTTTTTTTTTTCAATTTGCCATGTATGTATATGTATATAATCTTGCAAGTTATATTTGACCAACTTCCTGTGGTCGATTGAGCTGAAATTTTATACCGGTCCAGGCCCGATGACATGTTTATGATAAGCATTTCCTGATGATGCAGGATTGTCTCCAGACAAGGAATATTCATCGGTTAACAGTAGGAATACGAAATTTTGTTAAAAGCTTTTTAACTTGGCTTGTTTATTTCAGGCAAAAGGTATGCAATGATGTCTTTGTTGATAATGTTCAGCCACGTCCTCCGTCGTTACAAGATACGATCTGACCACACCAAACTGGTCCTGAAGCTGGATATATTACTGAAACCCGTTACTGGACATCAAATATGTATCGAGGACAGATTAAAATGATATAACTCACATTAAAAAAAAAACTAGATTGTTTTTATTGTTCTTCTTTTGCCTCTCCAACTAGTGGACAGACGGAAGAGTTAGAGAGCTCTTAATTCCCATCCACTCCCGGATGTATCGTATACATAATTTCCATCTACGACCGGGACTTCTCTGCCCAGCAACTTTTCCCATCATTATCATTAGCAGTACCCCGTATCGGTTATACCTGATAACGTTAATTAGTTGCAGTAGCCCGTAACGTACCTGAGTAAGTGTCCCAAGTATGCAACTAGGAGTTGTTTAAGTAAGTGAGAGTATAAGTAAAGTAATATAAAAAAATACTTTAGCTTATATACTACGAATTTCAACGGGGTGAGAATACACGGCAAGCGAATAGAAGCTTTAAAAAAAGTTATAAAATGAAACAACCATTTGAAATAAATGTCATTCGTTTAATTTTAAATTACATACATTTATTTACACTCACTACAAAAACCATATGCCACGTTGCATTTATATTCCAGAAAAACTAAGGTTTACAGAATTTACAAATAAATGCAGATATGTGACAGAATAATTTACAAGCCAACTTAACTTAATACTTTACAATAAAGTACATTTTTAGATAACAAAAAATTTAAACAGTTTTAATACAAGACAAAGGATATCGTTTCAAATCAAAAATATAGGATAGTCAAATATTTATTGCATATTCTTTACTCAAACTTAAGAATTGTTATAATTCTATTTCAGTTTTTGATAATTTCAAGGACCGATATATGATTTCCAAATATTATGCGTTAATTTTTAAGCTCCAAGATGTAAGTTGGCTAGAGGCAAAATAGAACGAACATAAGTAATAAATTAATTAATGGAAGGTATTCTTGGGTGTCAGGGTCGAGTTGGAAAATATTACCTAAAGCATTTGCAGGAAACTACTGGATTAAAGCGATAAAATAGCAAATCTTACTAGATACCAGAGAATCTCTAGCAGAAAACTTGACAAATAAAGTTCTCATCATTTGAAGCTATTCATTATAGTTGTTATTCATCAATTGAAACAAAATTTTAATGCATTATGATGTAAAGATAAGTAAACAAATTCGATAGAAGATCTAACATCAATTAGACACATAAGTTTTTAACAGAAAAACTCATTGGTGTCTGCCCGGATTTGAACCCATGATTGTCTCTAGATATTCACACGGTCGCACCGCTGGGCCATCACAGCTTAGATAGTATGCTATTGGATGTTTGAATTAAAAGAGCCAAAGATATAAAGGATATATTTCTAATCTTATCTGCCCTATTTTCTCTTTGAGTCGTAGTGAGCTAAATGAGTTAAAGATATTAAAGTATATATATCCCAAGATTGAAAAGATATAAAGCAATATTTTTTTGTCAGGGATACATTTTGCCCATCTCTAATATGTGCTAGTTAATTAATGCCAAAGAGAAATATAATCGTACATTATCTGTAAAGCTTTTATCCCAAAGATATTATTTGCAATTGATATATATTAAATTAAAATTAATTAATAATTAATTAATATTGATATATATTAATTAATTATTTGCGATATTTCACCATTATTAATTTTTTCCCTATATATTTAAAACTGTCATAATATTTTTTTCCATAGATGTGGATTCATGAAAAAATTGTAAAGGATTTTTTTCCGGGGAGTTTTTAATTTACGTTTTTTTAATTATAATTTTTTTATGTTTATTAATCAAAATAAAAAACGATTATTTTTTAATCAAAATGGTATTTCTTTACCTTTTAACTTTTTTGAACATTAATTTAATAACAGAAAATCATGTTGAGAAATATATTTGATGTTTTTATTTAGTCATTAATTAAGTTATCAAGGCAAAATTGTTGTAACACAATATGGTAACCCAGTTGTTTAAAATATATGTACGAAGTTCATTTACTTTGTACTATATAAATTGTTTAATTTAATTGCATACAAAACTGACCTGAGATATAATGTGGACAGTTTTTAATAATCAAACATAATTAAAAATTTATTTAACATTATAATAGATAACTTCTAAGTTCTTGATATACAATAAATTTAAAGTAACTCGCATATCTGAAACTAAAGCGATTTAACAAATTTTAAATAGATATTTCATTCATAAATTTGAAAGTTACTTTACTAAGGTCAGTTTTGTTAAAAAAAAATAATAGGTATTATTTAAGGAAATTTTTCATTTGCGATCTTTTCTTTAAATTATATTTCACCAGGAATTTTTATAACTAAAAATAATTTACATTCACACTTGAACATACGTTTATTAGCCGCTATTTATTGTTCCGGAAATCTTTTCGGAACAATCAACCCTTAAGGCGGTGATTCTCAACCTTTTTTTTGTTGCGGCACATATTTCAAAATTTGGCGGCACGCAAAGAAAAAAATAAAATTATTACTTACAACACACTGCATAAATATTGTATGAAAAAAAATTTAAATATACGAAATAAACTAATATATACTACAATAATAAGTAAGATAATAATAAAAATATTTTTCTTTTTAAATGATATAATTCAATAATATTAACATTATTGTATATTTGGAAAATTTGGCGGCACACTTTTGAAATTTGGCGGCACACAAAAGTGCCGCGGCACAATGGTTGAGAATCACAACCTTAAGGTGTTAATCAATTACGATACTACGAAATGTCTTATTTCCGGAACATTCAAAGGTACAGTAATCCGGAAACGGAAGCGTGTGCCATTACCGCTTCAGCGGCTTGTTTTATCTCAAGATGGCGACGAGCGGCGTCTAACCATGTTTTCGCCACAGCACGTGGTGCTCCTTGGAGGAGATTTATATAACGGAGAGCTGTTGATAGATTGCCGTGGTCCATATGGTACCTCAAAAATAATTAAATCCAATTCAAATTCAAAATATTCTTAATTCAAATAAACTTGTAAACAAGTTCTATTGAATCGTCAACTCTGTTTCGGAAAAGTGCCTCTATCAAGAAGAGCGGTGGTTGCTTTTCGAAATAAAGTTCTTATAACTAGTTACATTTAAGTATTATAACGCTTAAAAGAATAGTACCACCCTCATTTCTTACCGAGGTGCCGTAAAAGGCGACTAAGGTAAGTTGACCTGCCGTGTGGTATCCGGTTGAGTAGAATATATCACCCTCTTTCATACCGAGGTGTCGTAAAAGGCGACAAAGGTAAGTCGACCCATCGTGTGGTATCCGGTTGAGTAGAATATACCACCCTCTTTCATACCGAGGTGTCGTAAAAGGCGACAAAGGTAAGTTGACCTGCCGTGTGGTATCCGGTTGAGTAGAATATACCACCCTCTTTCATACCGAGGTGTCGTAAAAGGCGACAAAGGTAAGTTGACCTGCCGTGTGGTATCCGGTTAAGTAGAATATATCACCCTCTTTCATACCGAGGTGTCGTAAAAGGCGACTAAGGTAAGTAGACCCGCCGTGTGGTATCCGGTTAAGTAGAATATATCACCCTCTTTCATACCGAGGTGTCCTAAAAGGCGACTAAGGTAAGTAGACCTGCCGTGTGGTATCCGGTTGAGTAGAATATACCACCCTCTTTCATACGGAGGTGTCGTAAAAGGCGACTAAGGTAAGTTGACCTGCCGTGTGGTATCCGGTTAAGTTGAATATACCACCCTCTTTCTTACCGAGGTGTCGTAAAAGGCGACTAAGTAAGTCGACCCACCGTGTGGTATCCGGCTGAGTAGAATAGACCACCCTCATTTCTTACCGAGGTGTCGTAAAATACGACTTAGGTAAGTCGACCCGCCGTGTGGTATCCGGTTGTGTAGAATAGACCACCCTCATTTTTTACCGAGGTGTCGTAAAAGGCGACTGAGGTAAGTCGAACCGCCGTAATGTATCCGGTTGAGTAGAATTAACCACCCTTAATTTCTTACCAAGATATCGTAAAATACGACTTAGGTAATATGTCAGGCAGGCGGCCGGTCGTAAAATACGTAGCCAATCATATGGCATGTTTATAACATGTTGTCCCGAACCCACTTAGAGTGGGATAAGGGCAGGAGAATGATGAATATTATTTATTTCTTTTTCTCTATATGACCCATACTCTCTTTCTTCTTCAACTCTTGTCCTTTTCCTTCTATTACTCAAAGGTTGACTGGAAGTAATCCCTTTTAGGGAAAAGTCCGCCTTTATACATGTGCTTTTTTAATTTTTCTATCTCTTTTCTAAATATATGTATAAAAAGAAATAAATAAACTTTCGCATTTATAACATTTTGTATTGATACACAATCAAAAGCTACCGACAGATCTCTTACCTCGCCCGTTGTATTATATCGAACGTGTCCAAACTTGTAAAGTCTGTTGGTAAGTTGTCTAATTCGTCCTTAGGAATTTCGGCGAACTGAAAAGATTTTAATCGGTTAGTTAATTGATTCAACCTATCCTAACAATTATATTCAAACTCAAAATGTTCTTTATTCAAGGACGCTGTTTTTTGAATCGTCAAATCAAATCAAAATAATCTTTTTTCAAATAAGCCATTTCTAGCACTTTTTAATAGTCAAGGATCAATATCACTACATATTATAAAACAAAGTCCCTATATCCCTATGTACGCATAAAACTTTTAAACTACGCAACAAATTTTGATGCGGTTTTTTTTAATAGATAGAGTGATTCCCGAGGAAGGTTTGTACGTATAATAACATTCAATACGGAGTAGAGAAATACTGTCATTTTTGAGGTTTCTGTAAATAATTACATTTTTTCCGCTTACATTGCAAACGCAGGCTAAACCCAACGAGATTTATCAAAATAATGTACTAAGTATTTGTACATCTTGAAAAGGTCTACAGAAAAGTCCGCGATGGTATATGTCTATCTCTTATGGATAACCCACTATAGCATTTTTTGTCACTTACTTTTTACGAAAAATAATGCCATATTTTTGAAGCAATTTTTTATACAATACAGCTTTAATCCTTATCCAATTAAGTACCTTAAATAAATAGTTGATTTAATATAGATCAATATGGCCGTTTACAGCATGTAATTTAAGTGAACATTTTCGGAGATATTACAGATTTAAAATGTCGTGAGGACGCCGCGCTTCGCCCTATAGCACTTCGACTTTAGCAGCTATGTCCCTCTTTCAAGAGTTTGTTTAAAGACATTCTGTAATTAATTGTAAAAATAAAATACATAGGGAAAATGTGAAAATAAATAAGTAAAAATGTACTATATGAATTTAGATATTCCAAAGATAGCAGGAAATCTTCTTGGTATAGGGAAAGGAAATTGTTTTTCTCCAAATTTAACGCGTGCGGGCCACGTGCAGTAATGAATAAATCAAAACTACTGGATCGATTTTAATCATTTTTTTACACTGACTGACATGGGATATATATTTAATACCCGTGCGAAGCAGGGGCAGGCGACTAGTAATTAATAAAGCTACAACTGATTCGGAATGTTGCTCTTACCGAGAAGAACCATAAAGAAACTCGGCGGTCAATCTTTTAAATATTTTCAATTTTACATTATTAAACCGCAGTCTTGAATGAAGCTGATAGACTTTCAAATCCAGGCTTTTGTATCATCCAAATAAACAATTTTGTAATATGATTAGTTAATTGATTCAGCCTATCCTAACAAATATATTCAAACTCAAAATGTTCTTTATTCAAGTACGCTGTTTTCGTTAATTTTGAATCGTCAATACAAATAATAATAATCTTTCTTCAAATAAGCCATTTCTAGCACTTTTTAATAGTCAAGGGTCAATATGATTAATGAAGCTACAACTTTCGGAATGTTGCTCTTACCGAGAAGAACCAGAAAGAAACTCGGCGGTCAATCTTTTAAATATTTTCAATTTTACATTATTAAACCGCAATCTTGTATGAAGCTGAAAGGACTTTCAAATCTTTTCAGGCTTTTGTATCATCCAAATAAACAATTTTGTAATATGATTAGTTATCATCATATAGAATCGTCAAATTACAATGAAGCTACGACTGGTTCGGAAAGTTGCTCTTACCGAGAAGAACCATCAAGAAACTCGGCGGTCACTCTTTTCAAAATTAAGTATTACAAATTTTATTTTTAATTTTCTATTGTATTTTTATTTTGATTTAAATTTTATAAGTTTATTTTTTTTTTCGTGTAAATTTGTTGGGCCATAGATGGCTTAGTTAAAAACAAATTTAAAAAATTACAATATAATCTAGTGCGTAGCTGGTCGTAATTTAAAACAAAGCTTTCTTATCATCAACATAGTCCTCAATAGTATAGTAAGCTTTATGAATAAGTGTATTTTTAATTGATTTTTTGAACTTGTGTAAAGGCAAGTCCAAAATACATTTGGGAATTTTATTATAAAAATGCATATCAAAGCCCACAAATGATCTACAAACTTTCTGAAGCTGTATCCTGGGTATTATTAATTTATATTTATATCTATATATATCTCTTATGCTTAATTTAAACCTTTCTGTATATATGGTCTAGTATGGATTGTGGAATTTTATTATAGAAGCAAATACCGAGACAATCGAATGAGTTGCTAACTTAACAATTGTTTAATTTTTGTATGTAATTGTAAAAAATAGTTTTCACTCACCTTTTGAAAGAGTAGTTTCGATTGAAGCCACGAAAGGAAGTACATGGGGAGGGTTGCACCTTCGCGCCCTATCAAAGCAACTTTAGCCGCAGTCTGTTCCAACTATAAATGAGTATGTGCCCAATTAACTTTAATATTTAAATGAGTTAATCTTGTATGTATATTTTAATTTCAATGCTCACTTGGAAGTATTACATTACTTTGGTATAAATAAATAAATATATGGAACACTTACACACACGGTCGTCCGTCCCCAAGTAACTTAATACTTGTGGTATGGTAGACAGACAACTGGTGAATATATACTTATATATTTTTTAAATACATACTTAAATACAAATATACACCCAGGCTCAAAGACCAACAAATTCATTTATAGAAAATGTTGGCCCTCGGCGGGGATCGAACCCGCGACCAATTCAATGTATTTAAATATAGAATTTAAGAAAAATATATTTTCGCAAAAACTAAATACGTTTAAATTGGGAAACACGCTCATTCATTAGGGTTCACTCACCTTGTAGTGCGCGCGTACGGCGCTCGTTGTAGATATGACGATCGACGCGAAGATCAAACGAAAGGGCAAGGAAGGGGAAGGAATGGTTAGGGTAACGGACTTGCGATCGAGAGGTGGGTTCGAATCCCGGCCACTACCTATACTACCGACGTGAACCCACTCCTAACACAAGCATTTAGCTTAGCTAAAGGGTTTAATAAGTTTACTAGTATCCCAAAATTGCTAGTAACCCTTTAAAAATATAAAATACAAATAAAAATTTAAAACAGCCTTTATATACCTCCTTGTTGTTTCAGTATTGTATACATATAGTTCAAAATCAAAATCCTGTACAGTTTTAATCTTTCCACGCGGACGGAGCCGCTGGCAGTTGCTAGTAATTAATATTATACGTTAGAAATATTACATACATACTATATATTATTTATATTACCTGTTATAATTACCTGATCAAATTTTTCCCTCAGAGTCTTCTCTGTGACGATGCCTTGTTGACGTATTTCTGGATTTATGCCTTTAAGCACTGTTTGCACTAGTTTATCGTCTTTACCTGAGAATATTGTACAATAATTCTATTTTTGCTTTAAATATATAATAATATATAATACCAGCTTTAAGCTGCGATAGCCCAGCGATAAAACCGTGCGCCTCTTTCGAGGAGGTCTAGGGTTCAAACCGGGCAGACACCAATGAGTATTCTAGTAAAACTTATGTCTAATTGATAATAGCAATTTATCACACGCTTTACGGTCAAGGAAAACATCGTGAGGAAACCTGCATATCTCTAGAGAATTCTGGAGATATGTATAACCTACCAATATCCACTACTATATCCACCAATATCCACAATATCCAATACCAAATATAATATAATAATATAATACCTATATTATAATATAATAGATGGCGCTTTTTGGTGTTATCCTATTCCTTTAGCATTAACAGGATTTCTATATCCTATATGTTATGTGTATAAGGAATAATTGTGCCAAATTTCATAGGCAAATTTCGCCGTGAAAGAATAACAAACATACATCCATACTCACAGACTTTCGCATTTATAATATTAGTATAATATAACGAAGCTATTGCTAGATTCGTTGTATATATCGTATGCAAAATGTTCAAGTTCTAAAAGTGACGTCACTTCTAGAACTACTTACTATTACTTACCTACTACAATCTCAGTACTGACAAAGTGACAGACAGAAGCAAGTATTCCCTAAATACGCATTAAACAATGAAATTATTGTAAGTAATATGTAGATAAATGGTACATACCAGCATTTTCGAGAGCTTTTATCTCGTTTTCAAGCTTCGCTTCGGAACAATCTCGTCTAGTAGCAGCGTGCAACGCTTCTGCGGCCGCCCACAGAGATTGCGAGCGTCGTGCTTCTGCTTCGGCTTTTGATCTCTCTGTATATATAGGAAAGACACATAATACTTTATACATTACTAGCTTTTACTTGCCACTTCGTTCGCGTGAACTGTTGCAAGTGCATTCACTTTATAAGTTAAGATTAGTATTCAGTCTATAATTTGCAAATATTATAGAAGTGCATTCACTTTATAGGTTTTTGTAATCGTTTTTAGTTCACTACTAAATATAGAAGATTAATTCACCCATAGTAAATGTGTAAGAAGTGCATTCACTTTCTACGTTTATATCGCGCCCAGTTTGCCAATTAACACAATATACTATTATTCAGTCCATAATTTATAATTGTCGAGGAAGTGCACTCACTTCATACGCTTAAATGATCGTTCTCATTTAGCAAATAAATAAAATTAAGGAAGTGCACTCACTTCACACTTTTATCGCCCAGTTTGCCAATTAACATAATAGATTATTATTTAGCCCATAATTTATAATTGTCGAGGAAGTGCACTCACTTCATACGCTTAAATGATCGTTCTCATTTAGCAAATAAATAAAATCAAGGAAGTGCGCTCACTTCACACGTTTATATGATCCTTTTCAGTTAACGAATAAATTAAAGTTAGCTAACTATGAACTCACGTTTCAGCGTCTGTTCGATAGCCTTCAGTTTACCGGCCATTGCTCCTAGTTCCTTCTTGAATGTAACACGTTCTTTCTCCACTTGCTCCGATACAGAACGACTGAATTTTCCCATTACCTTAACAATGAAAATAACACTTACACACACGGTCATCCCTCCCCCCCCCCCCCCCCAAATAAGTAACTTTGAAAATGTAAGTTACTTTGAAAGTAAGAAACTGGTGTTATGGTAGACAGACAACTGGCGAATAAATACTTATATATGTTTTAAATACATACTTAAATACAAATATACACCCAGGCTCAAAGACCAACAAATTCATTTTATTGAAAATGCTGACCCTCGGCGGGAATCGAACCCGCGACCCGCGGAGCCGATGGCAGGGTCACTACCCACTGCTCCAACGAATCAGTCAAAATTCTTCAAAAACTCACAGAAGTTCACTAGCACTATCATTTTACTTTATTTAGTTTATATAGTCCTGCCCTTATCCCACTATAAGTGGGGTCGACACAATATGTTATAAACATGTTGTCACATGATTTGGCTTCGTATTTTAAGAGTGACCGCATGCCAGACTTCAACTTACCTCAGTCGTATTTTACGACACCTCGGTAAGAAAGAAAGTGGTCTATTCTACCTAACCGGATACCACACGGCGAGACGACTTACCATAGTCGCCTTTTCGACACCTCGGTAAGAAAGAGTGGTCATTCTAATTAACCGGCTACCACACGGCGGGTCAACTTACATTAGTCGCCTTTTATGTCACCTCGGTAAGAAATGAGTGTGGTCTATTCTACTTACTCGTATAACACACGGCGGGTCGACTTACCTTAGTCGCCTTTTACGACACCTCAGTAAGAAATGAGGGTGGTCTATTCTACTTAATCGTATAACACACGGCGGGTCAACTTATCTTAGTCGTATTTTACGACACCTCGGTAAGAAATGAGAGTGGTACTATTCTATTCAGCCGGATACCACACGGCGTTAAGCATTAAAATATACGTTATTCTTGCAATTACAAGTACAATTAAACAAACAAATAAATGTACAGTAATTGTGTTGTACAGTAAACAAATAAATGAATAAATGAATAAATAAATGAATAAATAAATTAATTAATTAATTAATTTCATAGAAACCAACCTCTTTTTCCTTCTTCGCTAGTTTGTCCTGCAACACCTCTTGCTGTATCTCGAACTGCTTCTTTAGCTGCTCCTTAAGTTTTCTATTGGCATCCGCTTGAATATCCAGACTCTATATGAAATATAATATTTTACTTATTACTATCGGAATACCTGGTTGACTGAGCCTTTAATATTTTACAAAATAAAAACTTAAAAAACTTAACTTAAAGAAAAGAAAAAAATAATTATGTAGTTGGGGATCGATCCTTGGTATTTACATTTCTCGAAACTGCCCGTTCCCGAATAAGCTACGCTGATTTGAGAGCTTATGGTAAAAATTCAATTCAATATAATTTTAGTATTTAATGCCCAAAAACAGGGGTAAAACGAATTATGTTTTACATAATACCTAGCTGGATCGATTTGTCTCCTCCAAAACGCCCTACATGCTGAATTTAAGGAAAATCGTTGGATTCGTTTCAAAGTTCTTAAAGATTCCAAAGAAGAGTTTCCAGAGTTTTCAAATTCAAATAATTTTGTATTCAAATTGGCTTTACAAGCACTTTTGAATCGTCAAATTACAATGAAGCTACGACTGGTTCGGAACCAGCAAGAAACTCGGCGGAGTTGACAAATGATGGGAGAAAAATACATGTGCTGACACCACTTAGAGTGGGATAAGGGGATCAAAATGATATCAGTAGACTAACATTAGCGATCATTGCATTTTGCCTATAATTAAGGAGGATTATTAAAGATTTACAGCCGTGAAACATGGTTGGTAGTTTTAAAGAAATAAATAAAGGGGCTTTATTGAAAAACTTACGAGCAAATCAGTAATCGAAAATAGCTATTTGAAAAAATCTGCTTTAATATGTAATTGCAATCAGAAATTACAGATTCTGGAAGTTAAGATATCGAATTTATTAACCAAGTTAAAGTACGTTCCAATTGTTTGATTAATTCATATAATTTTAAATTACAATATGACGTACCTTCTTTTGGTATTCCTTTTCCTTTTCTAATCTTTCCCTTTTGATCATATCTTCTACCTTAGCTTCGATTATTGCTTTTTCATCATGACCTTGAAATGAAATAATATTGATTTTACTAAAGTGATACTCTGATATATAACTTATTTATTTGAATTATATTTATAAAAAGAAGACGTTACATTTTATTAGTTTAAAATTTGTAGCATACAGGAATTCGAAAATCCATATTTCAACGTTATAAATTCTAGTTAGGTTAGCATTTTTTGTTTATTATTTTAGCAAATGTGGTGTCATAGAAAATAAAAGTACATAAAATGTTGTTACTCACATTCAATGGCTCTGTTGATTTTCAATTCTCTTATTGTTTGTAATTCGGCAATTTCGTTTTGTAGATATTGAATCTGAAATTATTAGAATTGATATTATATATTGGCTGACATATGGGTCCCTTATATGGCTTATCGTCCGATGTAAGCCCCAAAAGCGTAGTGGTGTAATTTCAGATCTTATAAATTTGTAAATACTTTTATTTATTATTTATTTATTATTTAGTTTTCTTTGTATATAAAAGTAAATTATTCACTGAAAACTATTTTTATATTTAAGATAGGACACTATTTACATCGTCAAATATATTTTTATATCATTATTTACTTTAAAAATAAGAGAAATCTTCTGCAAAAGCCAAAAATTATGAACAAAAAGTAAAATCATTTATGTATACTTAAAGCAGAAAAGGACCTAGTATTGACCCCTGAGGGACAACTATAAAATTAAACGATCCAGACGACCTTATATCTTCAATGAATACTTTTTATAATCTATCGCTAAGATAAGAGGACATGAGAATAACATTATCATTTAGATAATAACTAAACTTTAGTAAAAGTGAGACATGCTGTACGCAATCAAATGCCTTAGAGAAATCACAAAAAATATGACAGTCTGTGAATTCTTCCAAGCTTTAAACATATGCTTGAAGTTTAATAACGACCCTTACTAACATAATAAATACATAAAAGTTTAATTTAAACCTGCTTTAACGTGTACATGAGCAGAAGGTCCGTGTCGCCTTTGATCTCAAGTTGCCGAGCGCTGAGGTCTACTCCCGGGAACAGCATTTGCAGCTCTTCTTTGTAAGCTTTACGGGCTGAATCCACCTGGAAATACATTTCCCTAAAAGTACATTTTCTACTAAAAGTAAAAAAAATATCTGAAATGAAAATCCACTTTGATCCAATAAGTTTTTTCAAAAAGCTTTTGAATAGTCAAGGATCAGTTAGATTAATGAATCTATCAATGGTTCGGAATTCGGTTCTTTTACTGAGAAGAACCCTCAAGAAACACGGCGTTCAATCTTTTATACATTAAAAATATTTAACAGCAATCTAAAAATGTTTATTCTTTATATAATCTTCAGTTGTGTAATATGCTTTATAGATAAGTATATTCCTTACAGTTAATTTAAAACTTTGTTTACGCAAGTCTGATATTTAAGCAAAGGTATGCCTAACAACAAACAATGTATTTTTGGGAATTTCTAAATTTAAATTGACCCCAGTTTACTTATCTCAGCTTCTTACCCTTACAACGAATCATACAAAACTTATGACTTACCTTGTTCCAATATTTGTCACTCAATACAGCCTTGTCCAAGCACTCCTTGTATTCGTTCTCAGCATTACTGAGATCAGATCTGAACTGCTTTATATACCTTTGAGTGGCCGCAACACTTTCAGGTGGTGCTTGAACCCCAGCCTTTATCATACGATCCAACGTTTCTGACAACGAAATTTGAACCTTACAACAAAGATCTTAGAGATTAAAATAAGAGTAAAATTGTTTTAAAATAACCAGCTCACACACGGACCACATCAGCTTATTTTGTTTTTCTTATTTATATAATTCCATGCATCTACTTTTTGCGATTATTATTCTTTGGTGGAAGATTTGGTTGTGTAAGATATCATTTTGGTACATTTATATTGAAATTTCACTATGTTGCATATAGAATCTAATATAATTCACTATGTTGCGTGTAGAATGTAATAAGCTGTGGTAGCCCAGTGGTAACACTGTGCGACTCTTTGCGATCTTGTTACGGAGCGAAACAATTGTTGAGATTGTGGTGGTGAATGTTTGCAGTGCTTGTGTATTGTTGTTATCGGTGTATGGTAGTGCATGAGTTTTTACAAATTCTGCATGTATCAGGTATGAGAACGAATAGTACACTCTACATTTATCATTACATATACTTTCTTTTATCGCGTATTATAGCAAAATAATATTCTCATTACTTTTGTATTATGGACCACCGCAAAGTAACGCCTAATTCTATAAATTAGACATTGAATAATATAATATTTATTTACCAATAGCACATTTCGCCTTAGCAGATGCGTCTTTGGCTTTCTTAATAGTCGCATCACGTTCATTACGCGCTCCCTGCAGAGCCGTAAAGTTTTTTCTATCCAAATCACCTAGGGAAGATTCTACGACCTAAGAAAAGTATTTTCGTTAGATTTCTTTCAGTTGTTCTTTCAATTTTGTATTATTGTCGCATTTTTTTTTAGAGAAAGCAAACTTGCTATACCAGCTGTGGTTAGCAAAGCCCGTGGGGCACAAAAAATGAAGATGTAGTATTTTAGACTACCTCAGTTCTGATAAGAGGGAAAACATGGAGCTGCATTTCCATAGCATTGGCGATAGCCAGTATCAGAGATTGCAAAGAATTTACACACCATATAAAGGACAAGTTTGTAAGGTCGAATACTCATCATCTTCCTGCCCTTATCCCACTCTAAGTGGGTTCGGCACATGTTAAAAACATGCTGTCACAAGATTTGGCTACGTGTTTTACGACTGGCCGCCTGCCTGCAGTCAACTTATCTTAGTCGTATTTTACGTCACCTCGGTAAGAAAAGAGGGTGGTACTATTCTATTTAGCCGGATACCACGCGGCGTGTAAGGTCGAATACTATTGGTTTTTAAAATTGTAAGAGAGACAAAAGTTAGGTTGTAGAGAAAAGGCAAAAATAAACAATATTATAAATCCTTACCCTGTACAACGCTTTGTTATAGTCCACACAATGTTGCAACGCCTTCTTGTAGTTGTCTATGGCGACCTTTGTGTTTTCGTGCATGTCGTGTTCCAACTCCACCATGTCTTTGGTTATCTTTATGGTTTCCGGTTTTTGGGGGTCACACTTTTCTGTCTGCACAACCGTAGCTGGGAACGGTAGAGAAACAAGGACACTTAATACAGCTACAGTTCGTGGACTAAATCCATATAAAAGCCTCAATTATACCAAATTTCATCAGACCGAAAGACAGACTTTCATATTTGAAATATTAGTAGGGATAACGATTTTTTGTTTTTTATTGTGATCATATTAATATATTGGTTGATAATTGTGTAGTATAAATAAAGTTATAAAGTTATAATAATTATTATTTCTATTTAATCAAAGAGGTATACGCCGTGTGGTATCCGGCTGAGTAGAATAGACCAATCTCATTTCTTACCGAGGTATCGTAAAAGGCGACTAAGGTAAATTAATCCATCGTGTGGTATCCGGTTGAGTAAAATAGACCACCCTCTTTCTTACCGAGGAGTTGTAAGATACGACTAAGGTAAGTTGACGTCAGGCTGGCGGTCAGGTTATATGACAACATGTTTGTAACATGTTGTGCCGACCCCACTTAGAGTGGGATAGGGGCAGGAGGATGTAATCAAAGAGGTATCTCTGTAAACAGTACACTATCGCAAGTATCGTTAGTAGAATTTGGTAAATCCTTAATATATATTAAAAATAGAAAGGGTCTTAGAATTGACCCTTGCGACACACCTGTGATTGCATATACTCCGGATCCAGATCAATTCAAGCATTTAGATTACTACAAATGCTTGATTAAATAAACATATACAAAAAAATATATATTGGGCAACTTATTTCGGAATATGCAAGTTAATGCAAATTAGAAAACATTAGAAAAATAACGTTTAGAAACGCTTTTGATTATGTACTTTTCTTATTTGGGATTCTTTTTCTGAAATCGCAAATACTAATTTGATTTGTATTTTGAAGACGATTATAGCTTATTACTTATTACACACGAGATATCATCTCATCTACATTCAATATTACATACGTTTTGTTTTACCAGAAGTCATTAAACAAAATAATGTTAATATTACTTTTATAACAAACCTGGAACATTAACTTCGGGTGTGTCCATTTTATTCTCTTCAACATACAATGGCTCGAATGTAGGTGGTGGTACTGTTAGAGAAAGATGACTAAATGAATGAGATAGTTAATTTAAGATGTCAACGGATTTTGCTTAGACTTAAAGCATTTAAATTTGTATTAACAAAAAGAACACTGTTTGAAGTAAAGTCATTCAACACTTGCGACGTCATTAGTGAAAGTGGTGCCTCAAAATGACGTAGCGTCAGTGATACTCTGATGATTGGGAATGATTGTGACGTGAGTCAATATTAGAGCCGCATATTAGTAAACCCCATAAATTTTATGTTATCTATGTACATTCTCATATAAATTTTGCCGCGGTTTTATCCTATAAATCATATCATAATTACCTATAATTAGTGGCGCAATTGTTATAATAAAATGGAATTCATTAAGATGTTAAGTATTGTAACCATAGTTGGTAATTGAGACAAATAAATAAATAACTAAATCAAAACACACCCATTTGTCAATGTTAGTTGATTAAATTTACCTTTACGTTTATCCTGAAAGGATTTCGTATCCAATGCTGCATGAAAGAAAATTATTTTAGAACTGTATAATTAATATAAAGAAGTGGAGAGTTTTTAATATTAATTTTATTTTTCATTTTACATGCTGAAATATATGTGGATGAAATGTAAAGAGCAGAATGTGGGAGAGACACTAAGTTCTGGCGGCTTGTGTGCTTGTACATTGCTTTTGCTTAGCTTAACGTATTAGCTTTTGCTTTTCCAATACATTGTGATAATCATCATCACAATGTATTAGAAAAGCAAAAGCTTTTCAAGTTACAAAAAAATAATGTTTTGTCACTTTAGATTTTAAAGTCAATATGACTATTACATCCGGGAAGGTAAGTCTACAGCAGGTATTATTCCATGTAATATAACTCACGTTCATAGGTTTTGCTTGCAAAATCTCGCGCTGCATCCTTTTCTAAGTCTTGCTCTGATCTTTGCTGGAAATCGAGTGGGGATACACCTTCCTGAAATGCATGTCTTGTGTTGAGCGTAAATTTCTTAAACCACCATATAACAGTAACCTCTTTAGTTACACTTATAGTTTGTAATTATGATACTGTTAATTTATGCTGCCATTAAATCTTACCAAAATTTACTCTTTTAACACAACGTACTAGGAACACGTGATTCCGTACTCAAAACTAGATGAAGCCACTGGTCGTTTGCTCCGCGCTATAGAAGTGCTTTCGTAGGAATATAAGAAGTCCCCATACAAAATATTATTAGATCGACATCGCTATCAGATCCTAAGGTTTTAAAGTGCATCCTACTAGAACACTACGCCTTAGCGCAACTGTAAACGGTGCATCTTCCGATATATCCATTCTTGGAATGCCGTGAATGACTCGTACGCGATACCGTCCCTATAAGTGACAATTAAATGTCTGTATGTGTCATTTATATGTCTCATTTCAGTGTCCGTGCGTCCGTCTGCGTCCCCATCTTACACCCTTTATTTAATTCATAGTAATATTATAAATGGTAAACTCTTTTTATCTCTCTATCTGTAATGTTGTCACAGCTAATCTGCTGGACCAATATCAATGAAATTTGGCAAAATAAAAGGTAACACTGGTAAAATACAAGTTAAATGGGCATGAATTCAAATTCAAATTCAAATAATTCTTTATTCAAATTGGCCTTTACAAAGCACTTTCGAATCGTCAAATTACAATGAAGCTACCACTGGTTCGGAAAGGTGCTCTTACCGAGAAGAACCAGCAAGAAACTCGGCGGTCACTCTTTTCAAAATTGAGTTCTACTGAACTGGCTAGTACCACTTATAGTTTTAACTTAACATTTCACAAAGCATAAGTGATTATGAGCTACAAAAAAATACAGACCTTTCCAAATAGAAAGTTGGATACAGATGTAGTTGCTTTGCTCAATTGGTTCAAACTGAACTTCCAATATGTTGTGTTTTCTTGGTAAACTAGAGCTACAAAGTCATTAGCCCATGGAGCATTGGACTCTAGCCAGTTACGGGCATCTGGACTTGACCTAAAAACACCATAATAAAATTAAAATTCAATTTGTCCTTTATTGAACGTCGTGTGGTAACCGGCTGAATAGAATAGTACCAACCTCATTTCTTACAGAGGTGTCGTAAAAGGCGACTTAGGTAACTCAACCTGCAGTGTGGTGTCCGGCTGAGTAGAATAGTACAAACCTCATTTCTTACCGAGGTGTCGTAAAAGGCGACTTGGGTAAGTCGACCTGCAGTGTGGTATCCAGCTGAGTAGAATAGACCAACCTCATTTCTTACCGAGGTGTTGTTAAAGGCGACTAAGGTAAGTCGACCCGCCGTGTGGTGTCCGGCTGAGTAGAATAGACCACCCTCATTTCGTACCGAGGTGTCGTAAAAGGCGAGTAAGGTAAGTCGACCCGCCGTGTGGTATCCGGCTGAGTAGAATAGATCACCCTCATTTCTTACCGAGGTGTGGTAAAATACATGTGACAGCATGTTTATAGCATGTTGTGCCTACCCCACTTAGATTGGGATAAGGGCAGGAGGATGATGATGTTGCTAAATAAATAAAACTAGTCATACTTAGCATAGACTACAGCAGCGCCGGTCAGTATAGTGGCACCAACAGTACCCCAAAAGAGTTTCCTTGACTTCGGTTTCTCTTTATTTGGGGGGCAATTATCTTGGACAGCATATTGCCTACGTGGAGTCCGCATTAAAATCAGAGCCGCACATGATCCATCACCTATTTGCTTTCTAATCTGGATACAAACAATTAAATTCTTAATTAACTTAAATATACCTTTACAATGTTATATAAGCATTACTTACTACAATACAACTAGTATTGTAAAGAATGATAAAATCATCATCTTCCTGCCCTTATCCCACATTAAGTGGGGTCGGCACAACATGTTATAAACATGTTGTCACATGAGGTGGCTACGTATTTTACGACCGGTCGCCTGCCTGACGTCAACTTATCTTAGTCATATTTTACGACACCTCGATAAGAAAGAGGGTGGTCTATTTTACTTAGCCGGATACCACACAGTGAGTCACTTACCTTAGTCGCCTTTTACGACACCTCGATAAGAAATGAGGGTGGTCTATTCTACTTAACCAGATACCAGACAGTGAGTCAACTTACCTTAGTCGCCTTTTACAACATCTCGGTGAGAAATGAGGGCGGTCTATTCTACTCAGCTGAAAACCACACGGCGTTAAAGAATGATAAAATATGAAATATTAAAAAAAATATTGTCAATATGTGATCAGCTGATCATAAATGACCATCGACATTCCAAAAAATTTGCAGGTTACCTACTTATAAGAGTGACGTTAACCTATTATGTAAGCAATAACAACAACAAAGTATGTTGTTACATATTTAATTATAGGTCAAAATAAAAATAAAACTAAATTTACATTATAAAAATACATAAAAATGTTTACGACGATATATATTGATTCATAAACAAGATACATTATAGTAAAAAATTAAGGTAAAATGTTAAGCGACCTTAAGATTAGAATACATTGTATCATAAACATAAAGGCTAATATTTACCAAGACTAAATTGGGATTTGTTAAGTGATTTGTAAATCTATACATTTTCGGCACTGAATTTCTTCCACTCGGGCTGTCAAAAGCCAAATCGCAGCGGTGACCATAGACAATTAATGAAATAAAACTATAGAGTATAGAAGATGTAAAATGTGATAATTATACACTGTCCATTATACTAACCATCTTTTGACAGATTGACGATAGTGATGTCCTAAAGATTCTCGTATGCGATACCATTCCGATTATAGTACCTACTATCATTAATCGAATTACGTACCTAAGTAATTCGATTAATGATAACCTACGTAAACTAGATTACTACTTGAGAAAAGAAATTCCAACTTTGAGAAAACTTATTGTTTCTTTGAAAAGAAGTGGTCTATTTCATGGTGAAAAATCTTCTTTGGTCAAAGTTTTGAACACAATTGGCTTTTCATATAAAAAGTTAAATAAAAGAAAATTATTAATGGAACGCACAGATATAGCTATAGCACGTTGTGATTTTTTAAGAGAGGCAAAGAAAATACAAGATTGGGCAAATATTGTTTTCACGGATGAAACATGGCTCAACGCTAACCACACACTATCTCGTTTCTGGACTGATGATACTGCTGATTCCACTTCCTCAGTACCAATGGGAAAAGGTGAGCGCCTAATCATTTGCCATGCAGGTACAGCAAAAGGATTTGTACAAGACGCACTGTTGGCATTTAAATCGAAGAAATCAAATGACTACCACGAAGAGATGAATGCAAATGTGTATGAAGAGTGGTTCAAATAAATGCTCATTTCATTGGAAGAACCATCAATAATTTTTATTGATAATGCGCCCTACCACTCCCGTCAAATTGACAAAATGCCAACACAGGCTAATAAAAAGCATGAAATAATTAATTGGCTTCGGGACAATGGAGAAAATGTGGACGACTCAATGTTAAAAGTTGAATTAATAAAAATATTAAAAACCAAAAAGAGAGCAAAACGCTATGTAATCAATGAAATGGCAGCAGAATATGGCCATACTGTTCTTCGGATTCCTCCATACCACTGCCAGTACAACGCAATAGAACTTATATGGGCACAAGTAAAAGGGCATGCTGCGAGATGCAATACAAGCCCCCCATTCACAGCGAATAAAATGTTGCAATTGCTAAAAAATGCTTGCACCCACGTAACGGCCGAGAACTGGGCAAGAGTGGTGGAAAGAACTAAAAGAGTAATATTCTCTGATTGGGAACGTGATATTGCGTTTGATAATATATTATCTACACAAGAGCTAATAATAACTGCTACTGAAGACTCCTCATCGGAGGAGTCTAGTGTTGATTATCATTCCGACGACTCGTGCTAATAAAATAAATTAAAATATCCTGATTGTTTTATTTGTATTCATGTATTAACTAAGAAGAAAGTAAAACTTTATATAATGTTATTAAACGTCTTTTAATACTCGTAACATCGATTTCTACCGATTATTTTTAATCTGTGGCATAATCGTAGAAACCATTATGTGTGACATCACTAAGTGGGCGGTACCCATCCATAAAGTACAAATATTATTTGTATGATATTTGTACGTAAGCAATACAAAACTTAATGAGCGTGAGCTGTCAAAAGACTGATAATATGATGGACGCAGTATAATATGGACTCGGATCAATAAACTATTTTTAAAATTGGGATCAACACGAACTACGATGAAATTGAATTACGATGAACCGATTTTTATTTTGTATAACTATTGAATAAATATTTAGTGTCGTTATACAATTATTCTTGAGCCTGTGCTGTTATTTGTCAAGATATATTGTATATTTTAGTTAATACTTTATGATGTTCAAGTCTTGTCTGTGGTTTAGTTAATAGTCTATGGTCCGTAGTCTTAATTTCGGAAATTAAAATACAAATGTAAATCAATAAAATGTTTCGCTGTGCAATATCAGGTATACCAATGTGATAATACATATTTTCTGAAATGTTTTACAGCGAAATTATATTTTTGTTTGGTTCTTTGGAGTATGATATATATGTATTATAATTAGAGGTTATTATTATTTTTCAGCTCTCCGAAATATAAGAACTGTTGCGATACAGTATAATGCGCCTAGAATTATTTGTAATTTCCCAAAAAATTACTCTACTTTAAATACCAGATTTAATTCAATTGTTTACACAGGTTTTAATACATCTTTGATTAATACGAAACAAGTACTAGATGTTTCTAAGAAGTCTATAATTCCTGTTAGAACGGTTACAAAATTTAGTTTGAAAAAAGGCAAAAGGAAGACTGTTAAGGCAGCAGTGAAGAGATTCTTTAGGTTGCACTGGGGAGGTTGGATTAGAACTAGAATTGGTAGACATAAGAAATTATGGAAAAAAACTCTCGCAAGACAAAGGCGTCTGCGACAACATGTTTTTGTTAATGCCACACAATGTACCTTGTTGGACAAAATGGTAACAAAATATTGGAAGAAACCAAAGTATTATGTAGATGACCCTTATACACCATATCATACCAGGGAAGAATATCATATAACAAGGAAAAAGCCTAGAGACACTTACTAATATTTTGGTTATAATTCTTTTACTACGATAGATTAATTAAAAGTGATTTAGCAAACCTTTAATTTTATTTATTAATAGACCCTTTGCCCCTTTATAAATTAGAAATGTGTACTCTAATAGCCTAGCGGTAAGACTGTGACTCTTTCAAAGAGGTCACAGGTTGAAACCTGGGCAGACACCAATGAGTTTTTCTGTTAAAACTTGTGTCTAATTGATAATTGCAATTTAACACACAACACTTTTTCAGTGAAAGAAAACATTGTGAGAAAATGTGCATATTGTATATATCTAGAGAATTCTGGAGACATGTGTAAAATACCAATCCACACTGGAGCAGTGTGGTAGGTCTTGGCTCCAACCCCTCTCCAATAATTGAAAAAAGAGGCCTATTCTCAACAGTGGGATAGTAACAGACTGCTACTTACTTAAATTAGAAATGATATAACTATTATTAGATATAATTTTTCGCTTGAATTGGTTTGAATGTATAGTAAGAATTAAATGTAGATTGTCTTGTTTCACGTATATAATGTACTAGAATGTAGATGTGTTCATAATGTTATTGAATTTCAAGGCTTATTTTTTATCTGTATCTATATACTATCTACTCTATTGGGTTTAGCTTAATAATGGTTATAATACATATGTAAATAAAATGAATTTATCTATTCAAATTCATCCTACAAAATTATTTCAACAGATTTATACCAATTTTTTCTGTTCTTGAAAAAAAATTGTTTTTTTCCCATATGGAAATCAGCTATACCTAAGCTATAATTATATCATTTTTTTATCAATATTGCTTCTGTTGCTTAGCTGTAAAGTGCAACAGACAGACTGTATATAGCTTTTGTAATATAAATATGGTTTGCGGAAGAAAAAAATATATTAAATTCATAAATATTTATTTATTCAAATAGATACAAGAATTCGAATTAGTAAAATAAACACAGCTTCTAAAAACTATAGTTAAAATAATTTCAAATGCACTTAAAGTAGTGATAAAATAAATAAAATTTAAGAAATAATTGTCTCTTTAGTATTATTATTGCACAATAATGTCTTCATAAGCGACACGGACGTATTTTATTAACGACCCAGTCATATAGCAAAGAATGTAACACCGAAACAAAACTAGTAATGCATTATTAGGGGTGACCCAATGCCGTTCAGATTTGGAGTGCAGAAATTATAATATTAAAAGGAGTTGGGACCATGCATAGTTAATTGGTTATTATGAGCATAGTTTGGATAAAGAACCGCTGTTTTTTAGTTCTTCAATTATTCTGAGACCATAGACAACAAGATTATATTAGTCCCGCAAATCGTTACTTCGCTAGAACCATTTCAAACTAACACCCTCGTGACGTAGCCCGAATTTATTGACGAGAAAAAATTAACTATTTCAATGTTACAATAATTATATTAATAATTGTTCATATTAAGTATTGATTGCGCTCAATGAGTGGAAAATAAAGTGTCTCGTGTAAAAAATTAATAAATTTTTTCGTATAACTGTGTTTTTGAAAACATTATCATTGTTCCATGACGATCATCTTACAATGACCTTATTCAAAATAATTTAGATTTGCTTCTATGTAATTATAAAGATCAAGTGTTACTTATTCGATAATTTTATTTTGGACGTTAGATCTTTATTGACATTATTTATTGTTAACAAAAAATAAAAATACATATTTCTCAAAGGAGCCGTTATAGTAGTTTACACCATAGACAACTAAATAAATAAATATAAATAAATAAATAAATAAATAAATATATGGGACACTTACACACACGGTCGTCCGTCCCCAAAGTAAGTAACTTAATACTTGTGTTATGGGTGACAGACAACTGGTGAATATATATACTTATATATTTTTAAATACATACTTAAATACAAATATACACCCAGGCTCAAAGACCAACAAATTCATTTATTGAAAATGTTGGTCCTCGGCGGGAATCGAACCCGCGACCCGTGGTGCCGAAGGCAGGGTCACTACCCACTGCGCCAACGAGTCAGTCGAACTGACTATCGAACAACTAAGTTCACTGAACAAAAAGAATAACAGTAGTGTTTTACGCATGGACGTAGTATATACTGGACGGCGCCAAAAGACGTTGCCGATCTTGCGTCTGTGTGTAAGCGATTTATCGTTTGTCTCTGTTCTTATCGCGAACTATACATAAGAGTGAAAGAGATTGTGATGAAGTTTGGCAACGTCGCTAAAAATGTGTCCAGTTGGTGACACCAAATGAGGCCATAACATTGAGTTTGTTGAAGATTATTTCTTGAAATCTAAAGCAAATACGAGTGTTACTGATATATTTTTTAAAAAAAGGTGGAATATGTCGTGTGCTGCCTTAACGTGTCTATCAAGAACAACGAAAGGAGGAGTTAAAAACACGGAATTACCATTTCATAAGTAAATCTTTGACTCTCATTTACGTGCTAAATTAAAGCGTTTTATTCAGTTAAAGCGTTTCAGATTATAATGTATCAGTACAGTTTGATATTCTCTAGCCGGCACGAATGTGGGATACTGATAAAACATAGAAATTAATCATTAAATATTCGATCGAATTGTGTTACCTACGTAGTGATGTACACACTAACGAATTATTATGTATCGATAAATATCAGTCAAAGTTATATTTACTAGCCAAGTTAATGTGAATTCTCTAATTTTAGATTATTTTCTTAGGTTTCCTAAATGCCCACATATAAGAGAACAGTGGATAAAAGCTGTCACCGGTCTCACGGATATGTAAATGTTGGGAATAATGTGGATCATGATATTGTTCAATTGGCCACTGAAGCACTAACATTTATGTTAACATTTCATCTATACATAAAGCACCGAGTATGGGCTGCACCTTTGACTTTATTTTTAACGCTTCAAAGGATTCTTTGGTAAATCTAGGCTCACAGTCAATTGACTGATACCATTTTTGAGAACCACCCATCACAGTAAGATATGCAGTAAAGATGTGCATCGGATAATTCATGACATTATACTGCAGACTGTACACTCAGGAAGTTATGTCAATCTATTCAAATATTTAAATCTATTCTGAACAGTAAACCAACTAGGTTGGTTACAACTGTATATTAACTTTACAGTACCTGAGCTAGGCTTCGATAATTATCGACGCCTAGTTTAGCTTATCGATAAGCTAAGTACTTCCCTAATCACGCACACTAATGCAGTTCTAAAAGTTCACACAAGCATAAAACGGACACACAAAAATAGCTAAGGCGGCATCCAGTGTATTCTTTATCCAAGGTTTTACGACTCCTAAAGCTGTCAAAGTCTTTATTTGTGCATTATACACTGTCCATTATATTAACCATCTTTTGACAGATTGACGATAGTGATGTCCTAAAGATTCTCGTATGCGATACCATTCCGATTATAGTACCTACTATCATTAATCGAATTACGTACCTAAGTAATTCGATTAATGATAACCTACGTAAACTAGATTACTACTTGAGAAAAGAAATTCCAACTTTGAGAAAACTTATTGTTTCTTTGAAAAGAAGTGGTCTATTTCATGGTGAAAAATCTTCTTTGGTCAAAGTTTTGAACACAATTGGCTTTTCATATAAAAAGTTAAATAAAAGAAAATTATTAATGGAACGCACAGATATAGCTATAGCACGTTGTGATTTTTTAAGAGAGGCAAAGAAAATACAAGATTGGGCAAATATTGTTTTCACGGATGAAACATGGCTCAACGCTAACCACACACTATCTCGTTTCTGGACTGATGATACTGCTGATTCCACTTCCTCAGTACCAATGGGAAAAGGTGAGCGCCTAATCATTTGCCATGCAGGTACAGCAAAAGGATTTGTACAAGACGCACTGTTGGCATTTAAATCGAAGAAATCAAATGACTACCACGAAGAGATGAATGCAAATGTGTATGAAGAGTGGTTCAAAAAAATGCTCATTTCATTGGAAGAATCATCAATAATTTTTATTGATAATGCGCCCTACCACTCCCGTCAAATTGACAAAATGCCAACACAGGCTAATAAAAAGCATGAAATAATTAATTGGCTTCGGGACAATGGAGAAAATGTGGACGACTCAATGTTAAAAGTTGAATTAATAAAAATATTAAAAACCAAAAAGAGAGCAAAACGCATGTAATCAATGAAATGGCAGCAGAATATGGCCATACTGTTCTTCGGATTCCTCCATACCACTGCCAGTACAACGCAATAGAACTTATATGGGCACAAGTAAAAGGGCATGCTGCGAGATGCAATACAAGCCCCCCATTCACAGCGAATAAAATGTTGCAATTGCTAAAAAATGCTTGCACCCACGTAACGGCCGAGAACTGGGCAAGTGTGGTGGAAAGAACTAAAAGAGTAATATTCTCTGATTGGGAACGTGATATTGCGTTTGATAATATATTATCTACACAAGAGCTAATAATAACTGCTACTGAAGACTCCTCATCGGAGGAGTCTAGTGTTGATTATCATTCCGACGACTCGTGCTAATAAAATAAATTAAAATATCCTGATTGTTTTATTTGTATTCATGTATTAACTAAGAAGAAAGTAAAACTTTATATAATGTTATTAAATGTCTTTTAATACTCGTAACATCGATTTCTACCGATTATTTTTAATCTGTGGCATAATCGTAGTAACCCATTATGTGTGACATCACTAAGTGGGCGGTACCCATCCATAAAGTACAAATATTATTTGTATGATATTTGTACGTAAGCAATACAAAACTTAATGAGCGTGAGCTGTCAAAAGACTGATAATATGATGGACGCAGTATAGTCAATTCGAAAGTCATTGGAACTTGACGCCTAGTTAAGCTCATAAGCTAACAAGCATGATATTTATCTTATGTGGATTAAATACCATTCTACAAACAATATGTTGATAATGATAATGATTTCCACAAATTTAGAAGCTTCCAATCAACCACTGAGCTTTTTTTACCAATAAAATAAAACAATTTTTTTTTACTAGTTACTTCTCAAACCTTCACCTATGAAAGATCTTAATAGATACCTATTTTTTTATAGTTGGTTGTTTTGAAGTACTTTCAAAAATACATAGTTGGTTAAGATTGATTAAGTCTATACAACTTGAAAGTTTTTTTATTATTTAAGTTTGACCCTCGATTGTTACATTATTTGCATAATAACATGAGTCTTGCAATAAATAACAGCTTAAGTTAAATAAATCGACTAGCATCATAATACTTTCCGCTTAATAAATAGTATAAATACAAATCAATTGACGAACATAATTGAATTACTTGTAACATTACAATCTCTAGATTTTAGACTCGTAAATTTTCTTTTCAGAGATAAAAGAAGTAAAAATCTTTTATTATATTTAAAAATTTAGCGTAACGTTACTAGAATAATTGCACCTTTTTTATAGCCAAAGATTTAGTGAAGGCTTCCTTGGCGCAATTGTATTTATTAAAAGAAAAAAATGTGATGATGTCATCACCTTGAAATTAATTATGATAATAGCGCAAATTCTTTGAAGCCTTATAATACAAGTAACAAAAATTACAAATAAATATATCATAGTACACCATATCACAAATTTATGGCTGCTTGAACAATCATTGTTATACTTAAACTTATTGTTAAATTATATGATCATTACAAAAATATACTTGTCTGTAGAAACCGGATATACGTCATAACTACTTCCTAGTTCCTTGTAGCGTCAAAATGCCACACAACTGTCATGAATAGAAAGCCTAGTCTTCAGGTTTAGGACATTCGTATAGCCTGTTTCTATAAACTTATGCTATAATAGCATAATTATTATAAGGGGAGCAAATAAAATTATTCGTTAACAGTATACGTAAAATTTAAAAACATCTGGATTGTATTTTTTCAGTAAATATGTCAAAAAAATAAAATAACTTTAGATAAATACATATTATTTCCTATCCGAGGAGAACGTTGCGCATATTTTGCTTTCGTCGCGGATTACAGATAAATATTTTGTTTATAGAAATAAAGTCACAACACTAGTTTTTTTTTTAATTTTACAATTCTTATATTAAATATGGAATCCAATCTAAGAATTAATTTAGTATTTTGTCGTTTACGATTAAAATTTTAAAACACTTTTATTAATAAAATGGAAGTTTATCTGTCAACTATGATAAGGCTTAAATCAAAGTTTAAGACCTGAAAATATATATAAAAACTATATTATTAGAAAGTTTACATTTTATACTACATTTGCCTACTTTATTCTATTTATTAAAGAATTTACGACTCTGATTAGTGAAATGAGTCGTAAAAAATTTGTTATCAATATATATTTACTAATAGCAGTATAACATTGAATTTTTTAATGTAACAATATAATTTAATGGATACTATATAAGGCCAAACGCAATTATTATACATACAAATCTGATTTAAAGATACATAGAAGCAAAAAACCGATAAAGTTGATACTAGCAACATTTTATTTTAGCGATTAGAGATTACACACTAAACTTAAAACTCAATATAAAACTCAATATTTAGATAAATAAATGTAACACTACGTATAAATTACATAAATACTAAAATATTTTTATCCAAAGGTTATTTTTAACAATTAAATAAGCAACTTGGGAATTCTATTAAAAAAAATAAAACGTTCGTTATTTAAAAACTTTCAACGTAAAAAAAGTCTAAGACATATAGGAAAAAGTATATTCATTAATTATTTTTTACTTGATTCCTCTTTATTTAATCTTTAAGGTTTTTTAAAATAAAATAAGTATAACCTTTTATTTATAGTAGAGAGAGAGGAAGAGAGATTGTGATCATTTTTATTTAATTTATTTTTATATAGGCAATGACCAAAAGATACACAGCCTTGTAAAGCACTACTGTCATGGATTGAAAGCAAGATCGTGTTTTTATTATTTTAAAAAATTAATTGAAATCTGATGCGTAAAACGAAACAATGCGTTTGACCTTAAAGTCCAAGTACATAATAAAGTAAATACAGCTGAGTTTTAGAATACAGCTATGTCTATGGTAACAGATGACAGCTTAACTACATTTTACCATTTTTATTGAAAAAATTAGGCCATCAGGGCCTCACATCAACACTAATAAACATTAGAATTAAGATTAACATTTTCACTGGCCTCATATATACAAAGTAGTTTAAAACAGAAATCTCGTGAAGTAACACTAGATCACAGACTATATATTAAATACGTAAACATCGTATCTAAGAGTTTTACAGGAAACATTTTTCACGTCAAAAAGACGCATAGATTATATTAGATCAAGTTAACACTTCTAAAAATCGCTTGATCGAGGTGGATGCGTTGAATTAATAGAATTATTGCTTAGTTACTAAGCTCACTTTTGTTGAACCGTGTCAAAAATAGTCCAACGCGACAAATTTTAAAGTTATTATACTAGAATAGGGGTCACAATAAATAATAAAAGTTCCGAAGATAAGATTTCAAAGGAAGCTTGCGTATCATTTAATACCGGGAATAGTGGCGTGAATTTTTCCCGCAACCCTCGCACTGTGGGGATAATATGGTTGTTCAGTTGTGACCCGTTGTGATAAAAAAATAAGGATTTAATAAAATTAGTAAAAATTCGGTCCGATTACACAACGTTAGTTTTGATACAAATAATATTACTATTTTCATTGTAATCATATTTCAATGTGTTTCATTTTGCTCCAATTATTATTATGAAATTTAGCGTGCGTGAACAGGAAATACTGGAAAGATTTCAAAAATTCTTTGAGTTTAAGATAGTCCATTTATCGAGGAAGGCTATAGGCTATAGGTAGGTATAGCATCACGCTAAGATGAATAGGAGATGAGCAGCAATAAAAAAATTTAAAGCCTACCTTGCGTGTGCTGGGTAAACGGTAATAGTTAGGTTAAAATCATGTATTACAAAATCGTTCCCCTCTAAAAGTTGTAAATCAAAGTTCGCGACAGCATATGTGTAGCTTTTAAGGTTATTCCACTTTAAATATTTTTATGGTCATCAAAATACTATATTCCGGTTTTAATCTTTCCACGCGTTCGCGCTGTCGATTGCTAGTATAATATAAAAGTAAGTAAGTAACGGCCTGTTACTATCCCACTGCTGGGCATAGGCCTCTTCTCTCCGTTTTTGAAGAGAAGGATTGGAGCTAACCTACCACGCTGCTCCAATGCGGATTGGTAGGTTACACATATCCCTAGAATTTTCTAAAGATATGCAGGTTTCCTCACGATGTTTTCCTTCACCGAAAAGCGTGTGATAAATTGCAATTATCAATTAGACACATAAGTTTTAATAGAAAAACTCATTGGTGCCTGCCCGGGTTTGAACCCATGATCGTCTCTAGAGATTCACTCGGTCGCACTGCTAGGCCATCACAGCTTTTATATATAAATATGTATAATATAATTCGTATGTAATTTATATCTATTGCAAACCACACCACCCTCGATCAAACGATATCTACTGTACACTACTAAGTAGGTCAATTCTAACAGTATATATAATTTAATAACGAAGAAAAACACTAAGAGAGTCATTCGACATGTTTAATCTCGGCGCATGTTAAGTCGATCGATTTGGACGGTTTCACTTTGTCCTGCATTTCCGTACTGTTCTGGCTACTCCTGAAAATGTGAACAATATTTTTAAAGTTTGGCTAAAATAACATCTATACTAATAATACCTATACAAGACAGTAACGACTGAATGTAAATAGTATTAAGAATTATATTTTTAAAACAACAACCGCCGAATTTCTTGCTGGCTCTTCTCGGTAGGAACAGCTTTCCGGACCAGCAGTGGAGTTGACGATTTAAAAGCACTTGTTTACAAGTTTATTTGAATAAATATTTTGAATTTGAATTTGAATATATAAAGGTGAATAGTTTGTTTGTTTGTTTGATTGAACGCGCTTATCTCAGGAACTACTCTCAGGAACACAAAATTTAAATTTCGTTTACGAATAGCTATATTTCAGTTTAAGTGACACACTACAATGTCCGAAATTTTTTATAAGAAAATTTTTATATTTCTTTATTTTAAAAATATTTTCTTAGTGTAGTATAAAAGTAATGGTTACAATTAAATAACTTACCAGTTGAAACTTAACCGTCACAACATATGGCATAACCTGAAATATTAAATATAAATGTTAAATTTCATATTCACCCAAATTCGTAAAGTAAAATTTTGGCAAATGGAACATTATCAAAGATTGTTCAATACGCTCTTGCGAAAAGCTATAGGATATACGAGTTAGATTTATTTTGTAATTTATATTTATTTTTTTGAATGTACTTCGCGGAATACTCCGCCGGAAAATGGATTCATAAAGTATTTCATATTTATTTATTTTTATACATATAGTTGGCAAGAGAAAGACAAAGTAAAAAAGCACATGTACAATGCCGGACTTATCTCTAAAAGGGATATCTTCCAGTGAACGTTTTCAGTTGAGAACTTCAGTTTGAGTAACGGAAGGGAAAGGATAAGAATTGAAGAAGAAAGAGAATACGGGTAATATAGAGAAAAAATAAAGAAAACAAAATTAACCTCTTAATCTATTAATTAATTTTGGTAAGATAAATAGATGAAAAGATGCTACCAATATATAATTACTGGGCTGGGCTACCACAGTTTAAAGAATTGAGAATTTATACGGATCTCCAAAAGCATAACATATTATTTAACTAAAAATATCCAAATAGTCTCAAATTAATTATGTAGTACCAATTACAGGAAATCATATCATTTTTAATAACAATTTTATAATTATAGACATGTTATAAAAAATAAACAGAAAAACAAAAAACAAAGAGAATAATGGAAACAAAAAATACAACATTAAGACTGGCCCGTTGGCGCAGTGGGTAGTGATCCTGCCTTCAGCTCCACGGTTCGCGGGTTCGATTCCCACCAAGGGCAAACATTTTCTAAATATGAATTTATTGGTCTTCTAGTCTGTGTGTATTTCTGTGTGTAGTTCTGTGTTGTATTTAAGTATGTATTTAAAATATTTATAAGTATATATTCACCAGTTGTCTCTCACCAATAACACAAGTATTAAGTTACTTTGGGGACGGACGACCGTGTGTGTAAGTGTATAATTCATTATTTATTATTGAGGATCAAACTCCGAACTTAAAATTTTAGTAATTTTTTTTTATAAATGATGAAAGCCCATCGCAGCCAATATCCGGTGATAATTCGTACATTGTGCAGCTAATATATAAGCGGGAGATACGTGATATTGGGGTATTCTACCCCAGTTTCGTTCTAGCAAACTTTACCTTAAATAACGGACATGGAATGCGAAAAGTTTTATGAGGTTTTATATTAAATCTACTTAACAGTTCATGGTTCTCAATTTTCCCATTGAAAATTTTATGGAGAAATTTCATGTCTAGTAGAGACCTTCGAAAAACCAGTGGCTTTATTTTTAAATTTACTTTGTGAAGAGTTGAAACTTACCGTCCTTTATGTTTATTCGGCTTGGGGGGGTGAGGAGTCTTTTCTTCGGGGGTGGTTGGCTGGCTGGTCTCGCGACTCGTCGGCCTCGCTGTCCGCTCTTTCTCGTCTCGAGAGCTTGGCGCTGCGTAGAGGGATCTGAAGGAAACTTTCAGTTCACTCCGATTATATGACTGCCAGAGATCTAACTATTCGTGGTATATATCAGGGAAGTGGGAAGCCGATGGCTACAAGCACCACAAGATATGGCATGAAGATCCTATGAAGAGACCTATGTCCAGCAGAGGACGTCCATATTCAAATTCAAAATATTCTTCATACAAATAAACTTGTAAACAAGTGCTTTTGAATCGTTAACTCTACTGCTGGTTCGGAAAGCTGTTCCTACCGAGAAGAGCCAGCAAGAAACTCGGCGGTTGCTCTTTTGAAAATATAATTCCTATTACTAGTTACATTAGTTATTACTGTCTTGTACAGGGTCGAGTGGCTACATCCACGCATTTTTATCATCCAAGTATTCCTCAATGGTATAGTATGCTTTCTATATTAGCCTTTTATTAATAGTGTTTTTTGAAACCGCCGTAATGGCATGGCATGATGAAGAAGAAGATCAGGGATTAGATTATTCAAACTTAAAATATTCTTCATTCAAATAGACTGTTTTCAGTACTTTTGAATCGTTAAATGTTTTTAAATAAGCTAGCACTGATTCGGAAGTTTGATTCTACCGAAAAGAACCAGCAAGAAACTCGGTGGATAATCTTTTCAAAATACTTTTTTTTACAATTTCATTGATTAAAAGTTAATCGTTGTAACTTGGTGCGTAGCTGAAAGATTTAAAGATATGCTTCTATCATAAATAATGTTCAATTGTGTACTAAGCAGCTTTATGTAGCGAATATTTTAGATACCGAATAATCAAGATAATTTCTAAACTTGTGTAAAGGCAAGTCTAGATAATGTTGAGGAATTTTGAAAAGTAATAAGGTAAGGGCACTAGTAATTTACCATATACTAGTAGTTAAACGTTTGTATGAAATTTTAAATAATAAGCGTTATGTAAGAAATGAGGGCACCACACGGCGGGTCAACTCAATTAGTCGCCATTTACGACACCTCGGTAAGAGATGAGGGTAATCTATTTTACTCAGCCGGATACAGGGCACTTAACTTAATCGCCTTTTACAACACCTCGGTAAGAATTGAAGGTAGATCATCTTTGCATACTCAGTTTGCATAAAAAGTATTTTGCAATAAAAATCCCAATATTTACCTGGTAAGTTTAAGGGCACTTAACTTAATTGCCTTTTACAACACCTCGGTAAGAATTGAAGGTGGTCTACTCAGTTTGCATAAAAAGTATTTTGCAATAAAATCCCAATATTTACCTGGTAAGTTTGTTTCTTGTAGGACGTGTTGTGACGCTCCCACTCTTCCCCCTTCTTAGTGAATGGAAGTAAGGTTTGATGGGTTTAACGAGAGCCATACTGCTGGAATCTGATACGGGTCTGGTGCAATTTAAAGTCGTCACTGTAAACTCGACGTCTTTGATTGCCTCGTTTGATGCTGAAAAATTGAAAAACATTAATGGGTATGTTTACTAAATAAATAGGTACTTTAATTCGCGATGAAGTAAAATAGAAAATATATATAATGCTAAATGTAGAGTGGACTATCCGTTTTCATATCTGATACATGCAGGATTTGTAAAAACACATGAACAAACGACCACCGCCACCACAATACACAAGCACTACATACGTTCACTATCACAAACTCAACAATCGTTTCGCCCCGCAACCGAAGCATCATCAGGAGATAGAGTCCACGACAAAATCGCAAAGCGATTGTTGAACGAATCGATTGTTCAGTTTGAAGTTCAACAATCATACAGTTCATCGATTGTTTAAATGTTTTTCAAGTCTACGATTATTTATCTAGTATTGTTAATTAATCTGTGCACGAGTTTGACCTTCAATTCTTGTCCTTTCCCTCTATTAATCAAAGGTTGAAGAGATCCCTTTTAGGGATAAGTCCGACTTTATACATGTGCTTTTTTACTTTTTCTTTCGCTTTTCTAAATATATGTATGTAAGAAATAAATAAATAAAATGAATAACTCATAAATTAATGAAACCACACCTGTGAACTCCTCTATCGGTTTATCGATAGTGTCGTGGTCAATCCACGTGAGTCCCATCTCTACTTTCTCAGCCAGATCCTGCCAGCGTTGCCTGTTGTCCATGGTGCCGGTATACAGAGGCTGTATCCATGGGAAAGTGTCCGATAACACCCTGTACAGCGGCAGACAGATCATGTCTATGAACCCAACTTGCATTTGTGGCAGCTCATCTTTTTTCTCTCTAAAAATATTTATCCAATAAAAGGTTGGTTTCTTCTTCAAAGTAAAGTTACGGTCTGTTACTATCCCACTGGGCATAGGCCTCTTGTATCCGTTTTTGACGAGAAGGATTGGAGCTAAAACCTACCACGCTGCTCCAATGCGGATTGGTAGGTTACATATCCCCAGAATTCTCTAGAGATATGTAGGTCTCCTCAAAATGTATTCCTTCACCGAAAATCGTATGATAAATTGCAATTTTTTGTTTTATTAGCTTACAGATAAACTTATATTTAAAAATTAGTATAAACCCTTTGATTAAATTTTAGATAAGATACTAATTTTGTGGTACACGTGTAAGTCAACGACTACGATCTACGAAATAACCTCATCTCTACTGAAACATTTTTGCATGCATTTTATCGGATAGTAACGACTCAATTACTTTCTCCACAAAAATACGAGTAATATACATATTGCACCTTTATTGCTGAGGATAAAATCCCTGGTGGTTTCTTAAAATTCGAATTCAAATTCAGAATATTTAGTTGTAAACAACTGCTTTTGAATTGTGAACTTTATTGCTGGAAACTTCGGAAAGCTGTTCCTATCGAGAAAAGCAAGAAACTCGATGGTTGCTCTTTTTAAAAATACAATTCTTATTACTAGTTACATTTAGTCATCACTGTGTTGTACAGGGTCTAAGCGAGCTATATCCACATATTCTTATCTTCTAAGTAATCATCAACAGTATAGTAGGCTTTCTGGATCTATCTCTTTTTAACAGAGTTTATAAACTGCTGTAATGGCAAAGCTAAAATTGATTATGGAATTTTTATAGAATCTTGTACCCAGACCCACAAACGATTTACGTACTTTTGCAAGGCGCAAAGCAAGCGCCGCAAGCTTATGTCGATTTCTATTTTGTCTATTATATACATCACCTATCATTTTATAATTCTTCATATTTGTATGTACAAAAATTAAATTGCTTAAAATATACTGTGAAGAAAATGTAAATGTAAATGTACCTATTTCCTTAAACTTCTCTCGCAGAGAATCACGCGGGCTTAATTTGTAAATACCATGTATGGCTCTGAACCGCCTATTATAGGTCCTCCCAAAATATCGACGAGTACGAGAGAGTGAGCTTGTTAAACTCGTAAGACTTCGAATGTTATGCATAATATTGAAGTTACTTATGGTTTCTACAATGGACAAACATTAGCGCGTGTCAATATGAAACAGCGCCATCTATCGGCAACTCGTTCATACCACCCACCAAGGACATCATAATGTCCTTCAAAGGGACTTAAATTTACCACCCACCCTGCCAAATTAAATTAAAATATCTACTAATGGTTAAGAATATCTGTCTCTATTGGAAGACGACAGACTTTTGTGATTGGTCTCTTAATAATGGAGTTTTTGGTTTTTAAGGATACCACACGGGTTAAATTGTCTTTTCCAGGATGGGTCTCTAAGACTCTTGCCATCAACCATTTTCCAGGAGGCATGTTATCCTCCTTAATAAGTACCAATTCACCAACGGCAATGTTCGTTCTCTGATTAATCCACTTTTGCCTCTGTTGTAGTCTAGTGAGAAATTCTCTTGACCATCTGGCCCAAAAGTCTTGATATAGGCGTTGTGTTAATTGCCATCGGTTCAAATGATTTATATTTTTTGTCAAATGATTCTCTTCAGGTACGGATCTAGGCGCTTCGCCGATTAAAAAATGTCCGGGTGTAAGGGGTGTAATATCAGATGGATCATCACCAATGGGAGAAATAGGCCGGGAATTCAAACAACTTTCGATCTGTGCAGTGAGTGTACTCATTTCTTCATAGGTAAGTGTCGAACTCTTTAGTATGCGCTTTAAATGATATTTTATAGATTTCACCCCGGCTTCCCATAAGCCTCCAAAGTGTGGCGCAGATGCAGGTATGTGATGCCAAGTAGTTCCATCATTTGCTAATAAATTCTCTATTTCTGCTCTTACAGTTTCAAGGTTGCGTTCAAATAGAGACATGAGTTCCTTATTTCCTGCCGCTAGATTAGTAGCGTTATCGCTCCACATGTTGCTACAATGTCCTCTACGTGCCACGAATCTCTTGAATGCGGCTATAAAATCTTGTGCTGATAAACTGGTAACTATCTCAATATGTATAGCTCGTGTGACCATGCAGATAAAGATGACAATATATCCCTTTTGAGTTTTGCAGCCTCTTCCTTTGGATAGTCTTAGGTCAATCGGACCAGCTAAGTCGACTCCACTGTGCGAAAAAGGTCTCGAAGGTTTTACTCTTACTTCCGGTAAAGAACCCATCATTTGTTTGGCTGTCGATGCTCTAAATCTGGTACAGATGATACAGTTTCGTACAACTTGTCTAACTAAACTTTTTGCATGTATTATCCAAAAGGTGTTTCTCAAATAGCTCAACATTAACATTGGTCCACCATGGAGAGTTTTTTCATGGCAGTCAGTCAAAATCAGTTTAGTGAATGGATGGTCACCTGGCAATATTATTTGATGTTTTGTTTCATGAGGTAAATTGGCATTAGCAAGTCTTCCTCCAACTCTAAGAACTCCATTTTCATCAAGAAATGGGTTTAGAGTTTTAAGTCTACTATTCATTTTAACGTTTTTGTTTTCCTTCAAATTGTTAATTTCACTTGCAAATTCTTGCCTCTGGCATAATATGACACATTTCATCCTTGCCTTGATTATTTCTTCTCCTGTCAATTCTATATTCTTAGGTTTAATTTTTGTTATAAATCTCAATGTATATGAAATGACTCTTAGTAGTTTATTCAAATTAGAGTATTTCTTGAAAAGATCAAAATCTTCATTGACCGTAGTTGTCATAACCTTTATTGTCTTTTGTTCCAAAATCGTTACATTGTCTTGTATTTTGCCAAATTCTAGACATTCTTTATGTAAATCAGGGGGCCCTGTCCACCATAAATTGTGTTCTAAGAGTTGTGATGGAAGAGCACCTCGTGAAGCTATGTCTGCTGGATTCTTCCCTGAAGTTATGTGGTGCCAATGCTGACTTGGTAAGTGTGTTAAAATTTCTGATGTACGGTTTGCAACATATGTTTTCCATCTGCTTGGGTGACTTTGAAGCCAAGCTAAAACCACACTAGAATCCGTATAGGCATGTATGTTTTCTTTCGTTACGTTTAATTGCTCTGACACTTCTACTAATAATTTTGTTAGTAGAAGTGCACCACAAAGCTCCAGTCTTGGTACTGATATAGTTTTTGTTGGAGCAACCTTGGTTTTTGCGGTTATCATTTGAACATGAATTCTACCATCTGTCTTCATAACTCTTAAATATACAACTGCAGCATAGGCTTTAGTAGAAGCATCAGAATAACCATGAAGCTCCCTTCCTTTATCATTTTTGTTAGTGTACAACCATCGTCTCACTGTAATATTTTTAATTTGAATAAGATTATTTTTGTAATTCACCCACTCTTCACAAATTGTCTTAGGTATCTCCTGATCCCACCCTACCCCACTCAGCCATAATTTTTGTATTAAAACTTTAGCTATTACAATTACAGGGGCAAGCCATCCCATGGGATCAAATTGTTTTGAAATGTCTCTTGGTATTGTTCTTTTTGTTATAGGTCCGGTGGCTGAATCATCTAAGTTAACAGTGTATTGAAATTCATCTGTTATTCTATCCCATCGTATTCCAAGTGTTTTAACTACATCATCATTTTTAATAACATAAGTTTCATCTGTGTTAGCTCCCTTCATCTCAACATACTTCACAAATTCCTTGTTGTTGCTGGCCCATTTTTGCATTTCAAAACCTCCTTCATGCAGTAAATCTGTCATTTGTTGGTAAATGGTACAAGCTTCTTCTAAAGAATCACCACCAGTCAAGAGATCGTCCATATAAAAATCGTTTTTTGCAATTACAGAAGCAATTGGATACTTCAGACTTTCATCATTGGCTAATTGTTGTAAAGTTTTAGTAGCCAGATATGGAGCACTGGCTGTGCCAAAAGTTACTCTTGTTAATTTATATTCCTTCATATGTCCATTTTCCTTCCACAAGATTCTCTGTAGATTAGCACATGGATTATTTACCTTGATTTGTCTATACATTTTTATGCAATCTGCTACAAATGCTATTTCATGAATGCGCCAAGTCATTATAATATGGCGTAATTCTCGCTGTAATCTTGGACCAACAAGCATATTCTCATTTAAGGATCTTCCATTTGAACCCTTGCAGGAAGCATCAAAAACAATTCTTATTTTTGAAGTTGTTTTGTCACTCCGAATAACTGGATGATGTGGTAGATAAAAGGTAGAATTAGTTTTAGGAGTTGACTCAATTTCTATTTCTTCCATATGTTTTAGGACCTTATATTCCATTAAAACTTTTGTATATTCGATTTTCAAATTTTCATCTTTGTTTAACTTTTTCTCTAGTAGCTCTAATCTTCTCTTTGCTGTTTCCCTAGTATTGCCATAATCAAATGTGTTATCTCGTAGGGGCAGTGTAACTATGTATCTTCCTTCATTATCTCTTGAATGGGAAGTATTAAAAATGTTTTCACAGAGTGTTTCTTCTTCAGTCATTCTATTTCTCACGTTGCATATCTCATCTGATTCTATCTCCCAAAACTTTCTTAATAGACTATTATCCTCTTCTGTAGTAGTTATGTGCATGTTTATAATACTTCTATCTCTCTCTTTGTGTGTTTGAACTTCTCCAGATAGTATCCACCCGAGGCTAGTTCTCTGTGCTAATGGTGTGCCTGGGGGGCCATTGATTACACCTTCTTGTAGTATTTGACTATAGACTGCTGCGCCTAAGAGTAAGTCTATCTTTCCAGGAGTGCCGTAAGTAGGATCTGCTAGTTGTAAATCTCGTGTATGATTCCATTTTACATGCACTTGTTTCGATGGCAGCAGCCTTGTTAAAGTTTTTAAAACATATGCATCAACATCCAGGCTAAATGAACTCTCTGTATTTGATTGTAATATGAATGTGACCATATGTTTACTCTTCAATGTTTGTGTATCTCCTAAACCACTAATAGAGCCATTGATTGTGGTTTTTCTCAGACCAAGAGTTTGTACTGCTGACTCTGTGATAAAAGATCCCTGGGACCCTTGGTCAATCAATGCTCGTAGTTGTAGAATCTTCCCATTGTGTGCTTTAGCTTTGACTAGTGCTGTAGCAAGTAAAATTTGTGTATTAACTCTCTCTTTCATAGTAAAATATGTTGTTATATTTTCTTCAGAATTTGTAGTGGACTGTGACTCTCTCTCGGAAGTCTTCTCTCTCCTTGTTGTAGTAGTTCCACTGTCATCATTAATTTCAGGAGGATGTATCAAAGAATGGTGTCGTTTTCCACATTTATGACAGCGTGTACGATGCTTGCAAGCCCTAACGCCATGGTTTGGGATAAGGCAGTTATAACAAAGCTGTCTCTTCTCTATAAACTTCTTTTTGTCTTCATAGTTCAAAGCGGTAAACTGGTTGCATTTGTATATGTAGTGATCACCATCACAGTAAGTACATTTCTCTTTTCTCTCTCTAGTATCATTTGTATAGAATACTCTTTTTTCAGGTTGCTGTCTGGTGCGCACTGTATGTGTTCTAGTTGATTGTATACCTTCTAACGATCTGAATCTGGCTTCTAAAAACTGTTAACCTTTCAAGTGTGGGTAATGTATTGTCTACTTCTTTGTTAATTGTATCTTCCCATTGTCTCAGCGACTCTGTGTCTAATTTACTTGAGGTTAGATAAATTATTATGGCATCCCAATTGTCAGTATTCACTCCTATACTGTTCAATCCACTCAAGCAATCCATTGTAGTATCCATCAAAAATTTTATTGAATTCGCTGACTCATTGTGTATAGGTTTGATAGACATAAGTCTTTGCAGGTATGCATTAGCTATGACTCGACTGTTACTAAATCTCTTATTAAGCTTATTCCAAGCATGCTCATAATTCTTTTCTGCAACAGGTATGTTTCGCAACAGATTGGCAGCTTCTCCGCTGACATGCATCTTTAAATAATGCAGCTTTTGGACTTCACTTAGTGTCTGGTTGTTATGAATTAAAGATACAAACTGATCATGAAAGGAAATCCATTCAGTATATTGTCCATTAAAAACTGGGATTTTCATTGCCGGTATTCTCACATCTGATCCTCTAACTTCATAATGAGGAGTAACTGACTCATAATGAGATTCAACACTGGCTGTTGGCACTGGTAGCTGTGCTTCCTTTAACCTTTCCTTCATAACTATTTTAGCATTACAATACTCTTCTTCTGCATTAAAGTATATTTCCTTTGTCACATAGTCTGTAGCATTCAATAACTTTTTGTCAAAGGAACGAAGCAATTTTAAATGATTCTCATGAAAACTCGACCATGTTTGATTCAGTAAATCAACTTTTGTATCAATGTAAATAGTAGTTAAACGATCTCTAGGTGATTTCTTGAAGTTACTATGAGCTCGCTTAATTTGTTCATACAACTCTATTTGTGCACTGATATAGTTATCCATTTTGTTTAATTTTCTATATATTTACTGTTCTAATAAAGACGAGAATGTTCTATGTATAAAGTTCAAACTATAACACTTGTCGGCTTGTTTAAAGTTCACTTGTATTAATTTGACAATTGACACGTAATTTACTTTGTATAGAAAAAGTTTTGTAAATCTTTACTTTGAACTTGAAATGTCCTCCACGCGAAATATTTTACTATGAATTGCACTGTTAGTTAGTTATTTCTCAAATATATTTCGAATCGCACACCGTTTTTTTTATAAAAAGTTGTTTTTTTTTTTTTTTACGAAGAAAATATAAGAGCACTTTAGAATCCGAACTTTTTATGTTGTCTATGATTTCTACACAATGACTTTTATTTATCTAGAGTAACATCACAACTAAGTCCGTTTAGTAGAAATTTTATTTTTGACACTGGTAATTTTTATTTCTTATGGTAGTTTTTTCTTCTGTTAACTGACAATACTGAATTTAACTTAATGACAACTGACAAGTAATTTAGAACAGTACTAATATTTTTTTTGATCTCACTAATTATTTATGCTTGTTATTTATTTGACAGATTATTTAACTTCAACACACTTATAGGTTAATGTTACACTTTGCTTTAGAATCACTGTTTTCAATTTCACTGATACACACACTTACTACGACGATCTATTACTACCTAGCTAATTAACGCGAACCGGATCGGAGGACCATGAACCGCCTATTATAGGTCCTCCCAAAATATCGACGAGTACGAGAGAGTGAGCTTGTTAAACTCGTAAGACTTCGAATGTTATGCATAATATTGAAGTTACTTATGGTTTCTACAATGGACAAACATTAGCGCGTGTCAATATGAAACAGCGCCATCTATCGGCAACTCGTTCAGGCTCTTTTTTGTAATACAAATTTTTTTCATTATCCGCGCATTTACCCCATAACAATATACCATAAGTCCTAATGAATAATACAAATCATTACTATCTTTTAAAGGATCAAATGATTACCGGTCCATCATAGCAATTGGTTGCTGGTTAAGTTGCAATTTCTCCAAATCGCCTTGATCGAAAAACTCGTCGGCAACCAGTTTGGCAATTCGATGTTGAACCTCCCAAGGTTTCGCTATCGCAGACACGTCGCATGCGGTCATCATCATACCGCACAATACTAAAAAAAGGTCTTAACATGACATACCGCATTTAAATAAGTAAGTAAAGTAAGTAGCGGCCTGTTACTCCACTGCTGGGAATAGGCCTCCTCTCTCCGTTATTGAAGAGAAGGGTTTGAGCTAAAACCTACCACGCTGCTCCAATGCGGATAGGTACGTTACACATATCCCCAGATTTCTCTACAGATATGCAGGTTTCCTCACAATGTTTCCCTTCACCGTAAAGCGTGTGATAAATTGCAATTATCAATTAGACACAAGTTTTAACAGAATCTCATTGGTGTCTGCCCGGGTTTGAACCCGTGACTCCTCGAAAGAGTCGCACGGTGTTACCGTTGGGCTATCACCTGGACTCATCACTCCATCTCACTCTAAGTGGGGTCGGCACAATACGTTTTCCTCTTCCATTCTCTCCTATCATTAAACTCTAGCGCTATTCTTGTTATATGCATGTCATACTTCATATAATCATGCAGTGTGGTATCCGTCTGAGTAGAATAGACCATCCTCATTTCTTATCGAGGTATAAAAGGCGACAAAGGTAAGTAGACCCACCGTGTGGCATCTGGTTGAGTAGAATAGACCAACGTCTTTCTTACCGAGGAGTCGTAAAACACGGCTAATGTAAGTTGACGTCATGCAGACAGCCGTCTGGTCGTAGAATGCGCAGCCACATCATGTGACAACATGTTTATAACACGTTGTGCCGACCATACTTAAAGTGGGATAAGGACTGGATGATGATGTAACTTCACATAATCCAGCAACTCTTTTTAGCTAGTCTAGTGCTGATTGAGACTTAATGTAATTTTTAAAATTTTCAACCAGAAAATCACACGGAAATTAAAAAATCATTTCAAATGTATTTTGTATTTGAGTTTATTGAAAGTTCCAATTTGATTGTGATACTTACATTCCTTCTTTTCTCGACTTTGCCAATCGAACTCCCCGTTTTCAACTAACTCTAGGAATTTTGATTTCTTCTTGAAATACATAGCTAGATCTGTAGATAGGATCGCTGTTTCAACAACCCTCATTACGTTTTTATAATCACACGGTGATAAGGCCTAAAAATAACAAAATATTTTAAAATTCGACATTTTCTTTCCTATTAATAAAGTTAACCAACTATTTTAACCTTTTTTAAAATTTAAACTATCGTGAGTAGTATTCATAGTTAATATATAGAACCGGCTATACTCTTTAATAAGTGCCACACATGGGTTCGAAACTAGTCGGGCTTACCCGATAGAATAACACGTGAGTATAGCCGGTTCTATACATTAACTATTTTAACCTTGTTGAAAGTCCTTTTTATATTGAGTAGAAAGTAACATTAGTAGGTATAGAGCATTTTATTCTACATCAGGTAGAATAAACTAAGCATAGGCGAGGGGCTGAAATATAAACTTATTAACGATAAATAAACGTAGAATTACCAAAAAAATACCTGGAATATGTTATTGCTTTCACTGTTCAAAATCATAACGCACTGGTCGAAATGATGATGTTCCATAGTCGATGTTGTATATAAAATCGCTAGAGGACTCTCAGTTTTTGTTTGGAACGCATTATTAGTGCCTCTATGGTCTAAGTCGTGGCATAGACAAGCGACTAACAGACCCAATATCTCAAGGTCCGACATAAAGCGTTCCATTTTACCAGTTTTCAACATCGCAAACATTGTTTGGGCGACGTTGAGAGCGTGCCTCCAGTTATGGTACTTGACTGGGCGGTAATTCTTCTTAACGCTTAGTATCCATCTACAAAGGACCTGAGGACAATATTAGGTAATAATAAAGGAACTAAATATTTAGACCTTTCTTACGAGATAAGCGTCATGTGGATTGTTAACTCAATAATAATTGTTCCTATTGTTGTATCGGTTAACGGTCTGATTGCGAAGAGCCTCGACCAACAAGATGGATCAAGAGCCGGATGCAGAAGGCAGTATTGCTTGAAAGGGCGCGGATTGTGAGGAAGTTCCTCGGGATATTTCCCCGCTCTCAGCGGACGACAATTTTTTTAATTATTTTGTTTTTTATAATTAGAAATATTTAAAAATGTTATCGATTAAGATTTTAAAAAAATGTTATTTAATAAGGAACTAATACAGTCACACAGCGACTACAGTCTTTGTATACAGATCTAAATTATTGCCAAATAAATGATGAATAGCAAACTGTGATAGCTCCAGCGGTGAGACAATGCGACTTTCTAGATACAATCATGGGTTCAAATACCAGGCAGGCACCAATGAGATTTTCTGTTAAGACTTATGTGTATAATTGATAATTGCAATTTATCATACGCTTTATGATGAAGGAGAACATCGTGAAAAAACCTGCATATCTCTAGAGAATTCTAGGGATATGTGTAACCTACGAATTCGCATCGGAGCAGTGCGGTAGGCCTTAGTTCCAATCTCTCTTAAAACGAAGAGAGTTAAGTTACTTTACTTTTAACTTTTAAATGATGAATATACCCTTCCTATACTTCGGTTCATTCTATGCATGGACCATATCATAAGGAACTATTATTATTATTTAAAAGCACTCACATCGTAAGGTATATGAAACTTTTCCACTAGGTTGCATTGTAAGAACATTCGTAGTGTCGCTCTACAAGTGTCTTCATCGGTTAGATCAAAGTCTGGAACAAAAAATTGAGTAAATCTTTTTTTACAATACCTTTCATTTGCCTTGCTCCTTCATAGTTGACTTTGTTTCAAATCTATCTATTTTACAGTATTAATTTCTTACCGTGAAATTGGAAACTATATAAATTGTAAATCTCCGCAGAGGGTATCACGTCTTGACAGAGTTTACTGGTGTCTTCGGTTGAGGCTGTGGCGTGGTAAGACAAACATTCCAGAGCTACCTGGAAATTAAATTATATTATACTGAATAACATGTAACAACCTTATGTTCGAAGATGGAGCCAATATTTAAATTTCTTCTTGTTCTTCAAACGATGGACGTCCACCCATCGCCATTTCAGCTTCGCGATACGCTGAGCTATGTCGGTGACTCTGGTCACCTCTCTTCTGATTTGATCACATAGAGAAACTCCGAACATAGCTCGCTCCATCGCCCGCTAAGCGAGTCTTAGCCTTCTTATGAGGTCCATAGTCAGCGACCTAGTTACTGATCCGTATGTCATCACTAGCAACACGCACTGTTCGAAGACTTTTGTCTTCAGGCACTAAGGTATTTTGGACGAAAAGATTTCGCGTAGCTTTCCAAACGCTTTGTTAGGACTCACCGAAAATATAGGCGTCCAAAAAGCGTCCTGTATGACCCTGGCGATATACGAAATAACGATCGCAAACACACACACATATAATACACGCAAACAGCGTCTTCGCCGGCGAAGACGAGGTCCTAGTTTTCTGACGTCGGTCGACCGTGGCTTCTCGCCATACTACCGACGTCATGATGACTAATCGTCAGACTATTAGCACTCCACTACACATCGCCCTAAACCGTCGTCCGGCCTCACAGGAAGCACCCTTAGGACGACGTTCCCCGACGCTAGTAGAGCTTCTGCGCTCTACTCTCCGCATTTCGTAACTTCGACGATGCTTCTGCGCTCGCCCGTCCCACCTGGTGACGCTTTAAAAGCCGTAAGGGCTAACAGCATAAAGTCGATTCGAAAAAAAATTTCACAAACATTGAACCGGGGAACGGCACGTCACGAGTTGGATTCGGCGACTGACCTCTTTCTCAAAATTCGACTTACCAATACCGAACCGTATGTTCCAGGTATATATACTCGTCTACAATTTCGAGTGCAGAGTTCTCAACGATGATCGGGCGGAGCGGTACATGTTAGTTTTACATGACTTTCGTCTTACTCAAGTTCATTTTTAGGCCCACCTGTTGAGATACTCTGCTGAGATCGTCGAGCATTGTGTTAAGATCCTCCAGAGACTCTGCTATAATTTGTCGTCGACAAATATTTAAATTCAAAAGACATTAATTACAAATGTTAGATATTAAAAAAGTTGAATTACCTTTTGTTTGGCCATTAATTTACATGCATTTTCATACATTTGTGTATTGTGGATGCCGAGGCCGCAGAAAATGGCGAACGCTTCAAATATTGAGATATCTCCATCGGTGAATTGTGATCCATTTTCCTGGGAAAAGATGCAAAAAGATGGCAATGTATAAGCTTTAGTAGGCTGCAAGATACTAAAGCTAACGAAACGATAAGAAGAATAGAGCTGTCCTTAGACTTTAATATAAATAAAGATTATCGGAAAGAAAAAAAAAACAATTTATCAGTTACTTATAATTTCTTAAACACAAATATTTCGCCGAATATTTCACAAATATTATCTGTATCAGACTTTTATTAATAGTTTTTTTAAACTGATGTAATGGCAAAGTTAAAATTGAGTGCGGAATTTTATTATAGAATCTTATACCCATTGTTTCAAGTATACAATTCTTACCTTATTTATCAATTGTGCCACTCCAATAACATCTTTGTTCGCGTTTACTATGGGCATACATAACATTGTTCTGACATTAATAGCATCATCCGCAGTAATATCTGCTACCACCATGCCGTTTTCCTCACGCCATTGATCAACATCCGATATATTTAGTGCTTTGTTAGATTGGGCCACCTTGAAATGTGTTTCTTTATTAATTAAGATTCAATTGAGATTTATAACTACGAAACGCCCTACTTATTTTTGCAAAAGACACGAGATTTTATATAGAACTAGCAGTCGCCAGCGTCTCCGCGTAGGAAGATTAAAACCGTAATACAGTTTTGATAACCAAGAAAATGGTTATTGTGGGTTAACCTTAAATGCTAGACATATAATGTTACGGGCTTTTATTTAGATCTTTTAGAGGGCAACAATTTTGTAATACATGATTTTTTATTAACTTTCACCGTTTACTTAGCGCACGCAATGAAAGACTTTAAATTTTGCCGTTTTCGTAATGTTTTAATTGCTGATCCTCTCCTATTAATCTTAGCGTGATGTTATAGCCTATAAACCTTCCTTGGTAAATGAACTATCTTACATTCGAAGAAACCAAATCGGTCCAGTAGTTCCTGAGATTAACGCGTTCAAACAATCAAACAATCAAACAAACAAACAAACTCTTTAGCTTCATATATTAGTGTAGGTCATGAACTCCGTAGGTAAGATTTAAGCCTAACAGCATTGAAATCTAAACAAATACATAACATACTAAATATTATTATGGAAAATAGATAATTTTCGTGCAAGTTAAAAAACAAAATTAAAGTTTTGAATTCTTACAGAGTCTACCTACCGCAAGGGCAATACAAGCGAGTGTAGACTTAATATCATGGCGTGGAGTGAGGGTAGTTCTTGTGTGTTTGGCTCCCAGTTCGAACAAGGTGTGAAATCTCGTAGGAGCAGGCGGCGGTAATGCTGGTATATCGCTGCGTCTTCCACCAGGTCTTTGGACGATACGCTCTAGATGGCTCTAGAATTAAATATTATTAGTTATTTATGTTAGAATGTTAGCTAGCATGGATATAGTAGCTATTGGACCCTGTAGAAGATAGTAATAAATAAATAATAAATAAATAAAAATAAATTTATGGGACACTTACACACATGGTCGTCCGTCCCCAAAGTAAGTAGCTTAATACTTGTGTTATGGTAGACAGACAACTGGTGAATATATACATATATATTTTTTTAAATACATACTTATATACAAATATACACCCAGACTCGAAGACCGACAAATTCTAATAGAAAATGTTGGCCCTCGGCGAGAATCGAACCAGCGACCCGCGGTGCTGAAGGGTCATTACTTACTGCGCCAACGGGCCAGTCAAACTTGTAATTGCATAAAAGTAAGTGGTTATAAGATTATATTTTGAAATAGCAAAGAAACTGTATTGTTTGTTATAGCAGCAAACTTAACCTCAATTACTATATGCCTTCCATTTCCCGGAGAAAAAACGCGAATTCTATTATGCTGTAGGTAGCACGTTATATAAACTTTAAATATACCAAATTTCATCAATATTTGCTTTAGCAGATAAGCCATGAAAACGTAACATACTGACAAATTTTCACAATTATAATATACTAGCTGAGTCATCGGCTTTCCCCTCGTGGATATCAGTGTCACAAAACTTTTTCCGAACTGAAATTTTTAACATGAAAGTAGTTATTGTGAGTTAACTATAAAAAATAAAGACATGCTATGTTGAACTTTTTTATAGTATTTTTGTAGATCTACAATTCTCTTATACATTACTTAAGTGTGTCTCTGCTGGTCTACGTGAAGCACGTAAGTTAAGCTCCCAACCAGCGAGTTTTTTAACAACCGCGCAACCTCTTCAACACAGTTTACCAACCGTAATGTACTAATAACCTAAACCTGTCGGAAGTATTGCACTATCATTTAGTAAAAAACGTACAAAAATCCGTTAATTGGATTGTGAGAAAATCGATCACTGTAGATAGACAGCTTTTTAGGACTTTGTGTGACAACTTTTTAAAATTTTTAATATCAATTATTGTACTGTGTTCTTTCCATTTCCATCAATATTGCTCCAACAGAATAACCATGATAGAGTAACAGACGCTTTGATATTTATAATAATAGTACGTATATTTACTTACCGACTCGCAATGGTCCGTATCCAAAATAAATACAGCACATCTTTCACACTTCAACAACTCCCTGGCCTCAGTCATAATTTTAGTGACCAGACATTCCAAATTGCTCTGCTCCTCAAATATACTCCTCGCTAACGCTAAAAGGATCTGATTCCGTTTGTATTCCAATACCGATGATTCGAAGAGTTGTGCGTTCTGTATACCGATACCGCAAAATGTGAGATACCGCCGAAACACTTCGACGTCACGCGGCGAAAATTCTTTGGAGTCTGAAAAATTTGAAATTAGAATCAATACTACCACCGACAATTGAAACATTACCGCTATTCATGACTTAGATATACGATTTTATCTATTCTTATTCGGGTTCAAGGATTTATCTCTAAAAGAATTTTCTAAATTCCATCGACAGGGATCCTGCAGAATGTCAGCGTTGCTGGTATTTTGTGGTATATTTGGTGGTGTATTTTATATATATGTTGGTGTATTTTTATGGTGGTCCAACACTAAGCTGAGCCAGAACCATTTCATTGGCACGACGAACTCTAAATTCACCTTTTATATAATTTTTTGATGATATAGCTTCTCTCTCTGTGTAAATTGTTTATTTTGTGTTGTGTGAATGAATAAAGCTATTCTATTCTATTCTAAATTCATTTAAAGTGAAAATCATAATATTTAAATATCATTGTTGTCGCCTATGACTTTCGCTTGGTATTTTATAGTAACACAGACATGAAACAAGAGTATCGCGCCCTTTTGACTTAAATGGTGGCAACACTGTGTCGTGTTGTTTCCGGTGGAGTCTTCCTATTGCTAAAACGTTGCAGTGGCATTCATTCTTTGTTCGTTATTCAAGAGAAGTGTATCATTCGTATTCATTTCGGAGCGGGAATTATGGTATTTCTATTATATCGTGTTATTGTAGAAAAAGTGCGCTAACATCGTTTATTTGTTCTGAATTTAACGTAATAAATCATCATCATCATCATCATCATCATCATCACGTAAGAAAAAGACGTAAATAAAAGTCTACCCAATAACTTTTTTTTTCTAGTTGAAGAATGCATGGTGCAGGTACCACAGTACAATCAAAGTTATTATGATATGTTATATTTATTTATTTTCATTTTAAAAAAATGTAATAATTAGTAATAAAAACAAGTATTTCTACGTTCACTACTAGAAATAGTTCTTCATAACGAGGAAGAAATAAAACAAGATAAAAAATCATCTGCCTATCATAGACTAAATAGTAAAAATTATAAAAAAGACCTATTCTTTCTTTAAGTAACGGCCTGCTACTATCCTACTGCTGGGCATAGGCCTCCTCTCTCGGTTTTTGGAGAGAAGGATTGGAGCTAAGACTTATCACGCTGCTCCAATGCGGATTGGTAGGTTACACATTTCCCCAGAATTCTCTAGAGATATGCAGGTTTCCTCACAATGTTTTCTTCGCAATTATCCTTTAGACACATAAGTTTTTTTTTAAATACAAAAAACTCATTGGTGTCTGCCCGGGTTTGAACACATGATCGTCTCTAAAGATTCACACGGTCGCACCGCTGGACTATCACAGCATAATTATGCTTAGCTTATTATTTCTTAAATGGTTTTTATTTTAAATAGTTTAAGGTTGACAAATAAGTTACTCACCATCAGTTTTGTTGATAATCTGTGCAACTCCAACAACATCGCCTTCGTAATTGCAGATTGGCATGCACAATATTAATTCGGTTTTATATCCCGTTCGCGCATCAATTTCACTATTAAACCTAAAAAGATATTAAAAAATATAAAAAACATCTTCATGTTTACATAATTAAATAATCTTTTCTATTTCTAGTGGTAACATTTCATTACTCAAACTCTGGTTCAATAAAAACGTTTTTAAAGCTGGCATTGCCTCTCCACTCTAGTTCAAAGGTGTTTTATTTTTCTTTAATCAAAAATATATCCTTTATTCAAATTGGTTTTTAAACGTATGTACGAATCATGTGCCGTGTGATATCCGGCTTAGCTTAATATACCACCCTTATTTCTTACCGAGGTGTCGTAAAAGACAACTAAGGTAAGTTGACCCGCCGTGTGGTATCCGGCTGAGTAGAATATACCACCCTTATTTCTTACCGAGGCGTCGTAACAGGCGACTAAGGTAAGTTGACCCGCCGTGTGGTATCCAGCTGAGTACAATAAACCACCCACATTTCTTACCGACGTGTCGTAATAGGCGACTAAGGTAAGTTGAACCGCCGCCGTGTCATAAATTTAATCACATCATCACATCAATTTAAAAACGGGTCATTATGATATAGGAAATCACCTGGGGTCAGCGTAAGCATTCTTAATATTGATAGGGTTTTTGGTCTGAGCAGCTAGTCCGGCGACACCAACACCGAAGTTTATTTTGATTTCTTGAGTCCTGGCTATCCGAAGAGCATCGTATAAATCTGAAAAAAAGTTATTATTTTTTTATAATTACCTGATGAAAAGCTTAGTGTGTCTATTACTCTTTCACTGCCAAAATCGTTGAATGAATTTTCTGTTTGTCCCTATATCCCTATGTATGCTTAAATCTTTAAATATACGCAACAGGTTTTGTATCGGTTTTTTTTAATAGATAGAGTGTTAGAAGAGGAAAGTTTATATGTATAAAAAGTAAGTAGCGGCCTGTTATTATCCCACTGCTAGGAATAGGCCTCTTCTATCCGTTTTTGGAGAGAAGGGTTGGAGCTAAGACCTACCACGCTGCTCCAATGCGGATTGGTAGGTTACACATATCTCCGGAATTCTCTAGAGATATGCAGATTTCCTCGCCTTTCCTTCACCGAAAAGCGTGTGATAAATTGCAGTTATCAATTAGACACATAAGTTTTAACAGAAAAACTTATTGGTGTCTGCCCGGGTTCGAACCCGTGAACTCATCGTAAGAATCGCACGGTGTCACCCCTGGGCTACCACAGCTTTTATATGTATAATAACATTTAATATGGAGTAGAGAAATGCTGTAATTTTTGAGGTTTCTAATGTGATGTCGTAAATAATTACATTTTTTTCCGGGTACATTGCAAACGCAGGCTGAACCCTACGAGATTTATCAAATTAATGTACTAAGTATTTGTATACCTTGAAAAGGTATACAGAAAAGTCCGCGACGCGATATTTCTATATCTTATGGATAACCCACAATAGCATTTTTGTCATTTACATTTTAAGAAAAATAATGCCTTATTTTTGAAGCAATTTTAAACAATACAGCGTCAATCCTTATCCAATTACCTTATAAGTACCTTAACCCTCCGTTGGGCACATGGGTCCAGCCAGACCTTTTTCGATTTTAATTGTAATTTAAATACACTTCCGGTCGTACTAGCCACTTGCAATTTCTTGACTTTTCCTAAAAAGGTTTCAGGCGTAATATCTGGCAAGAATTATGAGGATTCCTCTCGTGGGAGGATAACTGCAATGAAATCTTGGGATACATATCACATTCTTACCTCATGTGGTCTGCCCAGACCCCTATGTAATTTATATGGAAATGTCATTTTAATTCGCGTTTTTTGCTTCTATTGATTAATATTCAATTGAAGAACTATCAACCGCACTAAAATATTACTGTTGATGAAGAGCTATTTCCATATCGTGGCAAAAATAAATTCTGTCAGTATATTCCATCGAAGAAAGCAAAGTTTGGAATCAAAGTTTTGTGGGCTTGCGATTCGAAAACAAATTATCCATTGCAAGGGTAATTATATACAGACCGTGAATAAGAGGAACTGCGCAAATTCAAGCTAAGTAAAAATGTATTACTGTAGCTCTTGAATCGATACAGCAATTGCGGCCGAACAGCTGTTGGTGATAATTTCTTCACCACGTTGGAAAAAGCTAAGCGACTTACTAATAACTGTATTGACTTCGTTGGTATTATTAGGTCGAACAAGAGATGTATTTCTTTGGAATTTCGTTAGCGAAGTGAAAAAGGGCTCCCCTCGTTCTGTTCCTGCGTCACATTTTAGATTTCATGAGGACTTGGCTTCTTTCTACCTGCAGCCACGTGCCCGAAAGAATAGAGTTGCGAACTTACTTTCCACGGTACACTAAAGTAGAAATTATGAGGGCGAGGGGATGAAACCAGAGGAAATCTCTTTCTCGCGAATAAGGCCGGCGTCAATTGCATGGATCAAGATTTTTCGCATTTCACATGGAAACGTTCAACGAAGCGATGGACTTTTGACTTTTTCTACGACATGTTGGTGATTTATTATGCATTTGTAAAGTCAATGGAAAAGTAAGCCGATGGATTTAACAAATTAGACGTGAGGCGTAATTTTGATCAACGGATACGAACGGGATTTCGATAAAAATCCCTAGTTCTTCCGAACACCGAAAGTCGAATGAACTACGTTCACGTCCTCAAGCTGTTCTCCACTCGTTCGGCGGTTGAATCGTTTTTTGGCAAACCATACCATAAGAAGACAAGTACAACTGAAATGATACCTGCCATTGGTTCCTAATTGACTTTCAGTTTGTTTCTTCTTTCATTTCAACTACGCCAACATTTCATGCGTTTTTATAAAATATTATGCATTTCCGTTTCATTCTTTCAATTCAAGGCACACTCATTAGCAAAGGAAAGTGGCCCCTAATAACTAATATATTAGAGGAATAATAATCTCTAATGTATTAGAGAAGAAAGGAACTTGTTAACCTTGTTTACAGATAGGACTGAAGAACTGACAAGATAAGCCCCTCAAAACTAGTTTCTTTTGCGCAAAATGTATGAATCTAGTTAACTAGCAACATTCAGAGTTGATTTCCCACCGCCGTGTGGAATACGGGTGAGTAGAATAGACCACCCTCATTTCTTACCGCGGTTTCGTAAAAGGCGACTAAGGTATGTTGACCTGCTTTGTAGTGCCTGCCGAGTAGAATAGACCACCTTTTTTACCTAGGTGTCGCAGAAAGCGACTAAGGTAAGTTGACGTCAGGCAGGCGGCCTGTCTTAAAATACCTAGCTAAATCATGTGACAACATGTTAATAACATGTTGTGCCGACCCCACTTAGAGTGAGATAAGGATAGGATAATGATGATTCAAAAGTTAATTTTCCAATAATCTCAATTGGACAGGTAGTTTAAAATATATAAAAGCCTCTGAGAACCAGAAATAATCCCGAAAATATATACCTGCGCTGATATAAATACGATGCGTGTCTAATAACCAAATATTTCCATATGATCACTTAAAAGTACACAAAGGTCTGGCCAGACCCTATGAGGCACGAATGTGACAATCCGAACATGTGCCCAACGGAGGGTTAAATACATTTTTGATTGACAATTTAAATGAACATTTTCAAAGATATTACAGATTTAAAATGCAGGCATAGCGATTACGGCAGCGCGCCCTATAGCACTTCGAATATAGCAGTGATCGGATGCGTTTGTTTTTCACATGGCCTACTATATGTCGCTCTATCAAGAGTAACCTCTAAAGAAAACATGTTTGTATTGTCTAATGCCAAGACAGTTGTGTTGTACATAAAGACATTCTGTAATTAATTGTAAAAAAATACATAGGAAAAAATGTGATAAATAAATAAGTAAATATGTAGTATATGAATTAAGATATTCCAAAGATAGTAGAAATCTTCTTGGTATACGGAGAGGGGAATTGTTTTACTACTCCAAATTTAACGCTTGCGGGCCACGGGCAGTAATGAATAAATCAAAACTACTAGATCGATTTTAATAATTTTTTTTACTGGTGATATGGGCTATATATTTTATACCCGTGCGAACCAGGGGCAGGCCGCTAGTTTTCTATAAATAATTTGTTGTTTCTTCGAGCCTGGGTGTATATTTTTATTAAAGTATGTATTTAAAATTATATATGTAGATATTCACCAGTCGTCTCTCACCAATAACGCAAGTATTAAGTTACTTTTGGTATGGACGACCGTTTGTGTAAGTGTCCCATATATTTACAGCTAACATATAGGATTGTAAAAATGGTAAACAGCCTTTAAAGTTGAAGTGTCCGCCAATTGAAAGCTTTGCATTTGTATGAATATAAAAGAATACTCTAAAAAGTACCCTCACAAACATCTTTTAGAGATTTTATTCAGAAGCTCATTTCCACTTAACCTAGTTTGCTAGAAACTTTTGTTAGGACTTACTATATGGGACAGTTAACTAGCAATTCTAGTAAATTCAGATAATTCTAAAAGTTATGTTTATTACGCCGTGTGGTATCCTGCTTAATAGAATAGTACCACCCTCATTTCTTACTGAGGTGTCGTAAAAGGCGACTAAGGTAAGTCGACCCGCCGTGTGGTATCCAGCTGAGTAGAATTGACTAACCTCATTTCTTACCGAGGTGTCGTAAAATCCGACTAAGGTAAGTTGACCCGCCGTGTGGTGTCCGGCTGAGTAGAATTGACCAACCTCATTTCTTACCGAGGTGTCGTAAAAGGCGACTAAGGTAAGTTGAACCACCGTGTGGTATCCGGTTTAGTAAAATAGACCACCCTCTTTCTTACCGAGGTGTCGTAAAATACGACTAAGGTAAAGTGACGTCAGGCAGGCGGCCAGTAGTAAAAACGCAGCCAAATCATGTGACAGCATGTTTATAACATGTTGTGCCGACCCCACTTAAGAGTGGGATAAAGCAGGAGGATGAGGATGATGATCTAAAAGTTATGTTTATATAATAATGTTTTCTTTCCACGTTTTTGGATGGATTGGAGTTAAGACCTACCACGCTGCTCCAATGCGGATTAATAGGTTAGACATATCCCTCGAATTCTCTAGAGATATGCAAGTTTCACTATGTTTTCCTTAACCGAAAAGCTTTTGATAAATTGCACATAGACACATAAGTTATAACAGAAAAACTCATTGGTGCCCTCGGTTTGAACACGTGATCCATTACTCTTATAAGTAAACAACATTTGGGTGACCGAGCCTTGCTCGATAATTTTTAAAAAAATAAAATAAGAAACTTTAAAATAAATAAAAAAATAATAGGGTAGATGGGGCTCAATCCTAGGTATTTTCATTTCTCGCGACCACCCTTTCTCCGAATAAGCTACGCTGACTTGACAGTTAATGGCAATAATTCAATTCAATTTCAAAATAAATTTTAGTATAATGCCCAAAAACAGGGATAAAATGATTTTTTTTTTAAAACCTAGCTAGATCGATTTTTCCCCTCCTAAACCTGCATGCTGAATTTCAGGAAAATCGTTAGAGCCGTTTCTAAGATTTCGAAATATACATATGTATTTTTCTCCCCCAAAACCCCCTACATGCTGAATTTCAAAAAATCGTTGGAGCTGTTTTCGCGATTCCGAAAATATATATGTACATACAAGATTAACTCATTTAAATCATCATCATCATCTTCCTGCCCTTATCCTACTCTAAGTGGGGTCGGCATAACATGTTATAAACATGTTGTCACATTATTTGGCTATGTATTTTACGACCGGCCGCCTGCCTGACGTCAACTTATATGTTGTATTTTACGACACTTCGATAAGAAAGAGATCTATTCTACTTAACCGGATACCACACTTTGAGTCAACAACCTTAGTCGCCTTTTACGACACCTCGGTAAGAAAAGAGGGTAGGCTATTCTACTCAGCCGGATACCACACGGCGGGTCGACTTACCTTAAGCGTCTTTTACGACTCCTCGGTAAGAAAAGAGGGTGGTACTATTCTATTCCGCCGGATACCACACGGCGGAAGATTAACTCATTTAAATATTAAAGATATTTGTTCACGCTCACGTTCACAAAATTTTCAATAATACTTCTCACGACTTAAATTAATTGAATTATAACAACTTTCTGACGAAACGAGCCCCGAAAAATAAGCCTACGCCATTCAAATAATGAAAATGTGTCTTTTGAAACAAACAAAAGAAGTAAATGCTAATAAACGAAGTTTCAGCCGCAATTTCTCATTAGCCCGAGCAAACAAAACGAAAAGTTTATATTTGTTTCCTTTACAAATTTTATTTCTGTTTAGATTATATTAAGCAATAAGAGGGCCTATACATAACAGTTAGTCAAGACTAGGGTGCCCATCTATGCCAATTCGTGCGTGGAATAACGAGTCACTAAAAACAGTTTAACTTTAGATTCAATTCCTTAACTCAGATATCAGTTGCTAAGACTTGTGGCGGTTAAATCTACAGCGTTTCATGTCCAGATAGATACTTTAGGTGTAGTGTTGTTAAGTGAAGTTTTCGTAGTATTTTTTATTGCTGCTCTTCTCCTATTCATCTTTTTTTTATACAGGAAAAAACCCCTTATGGGTACCGCCGCTCGACGAAGACAGGCGGCGGTTATGTCGGACTCACACCGACTAAAACGACCTGTGCTCCACCACGCTGCCGATGGTAAGGACAGGTTATCATTGTACATATTGCCCCCATCCCGCCGACAGCTCTGATCCCAAAGAATAAACATTCTATTCTCTATTCTCCTATTCATCTTAGCGTGATGTTATATATCTATAAATAATAGATATCTATAGATATATCTATAGATAGTCTATAATATAGATTATATTTATCCTCAATAAGTGGACTAATGAAAGAATTTTTCAAATCGGTTCAGTAGTTCTTGAGATTAGAGCGTTCAAACAATGAATTAAACAAACAAACTCTTCAGCTTTATATATTATTTTTTAATGTTTCCTAGTTTAGTCTTTACATATATGGTCACCCTATTTCTGGGAAAAGAGACTTTGTATTTATTTGTTACATTAAAAATGTAATTTATCGTGAGTTTTAACGGTCGTTGTGAAATGAAAATTATAATATTTTCATTTAATTTTTTCTTTTACATATTGTGAAATGGTAAGTACGCTTGTAACGAGTAAAATAAATACATGAGTAATTATTTATATTATAAATCCTACTTTATACTATAAATGCGAAAGTTTGTGGGTATGGATGTATGTTTGTTACTCTTTCACGAAAAAACCATTGGACGGATTTGGATAAAACATTACAGTAATTAGGTTATACATCAAAATAATATATAGGCTACAATTTATAATGATTTTATATTATTTTGGTCGTAATATGTTAGTATATCTCAAATAAGTCGGAAAAAAGTGCTCTAAGAGCTGGTATCCGGCTATCTAAGTGGTATCCGGCTGAATAGAATAGTACCACCCTCATTTCTTACCGAGGTGTCGTAAAAGGCGACTAAGGTAAGTCGACCCGCCGTGTGGTATCCGGCTGAGTAGAATAGATCAACCTCAATTCTTACCGAGGCGAGGTAAAAGGCGACTAAGGTAAGTTGACCCACCGTGTGGTGTCCCGTTAAGTAGAATAGACTACACTCTTACTTACTGAGTAGTCGTAAAATGCGACGAAGGTAAGTTGATGTCGGGCAGGCGGTCGTAAAATACGTAGCCAAATCATGTAACAACATGTTTATAACATGTTGTGCCGGCCCCACTTAGAATGGGATAAGGGCAGGAAGATGTCTTTATGATAATTGCGATATATCACACAATTTTGGGTGAAGGAAGACATCGTGCGGAAAACTACAAATCTATAGAGAATTCTAGACCTAACCTAATAATCCACAATAGGAGCAGCGTCGTAAGTCTTAGCTCCAATCCTCTCGAAAACGAAAACAAAGTCGCAGGTAAAACATGTTGTATATAAAACAAATGATATCATAAAGCATTGCTAACAATCAATACGCAATAATATTTAATGATTCATTGAAATTTATCCGCTAATGTATGAACATTGCATATTACTGTGGTATTAGACGTCAAACAAAGGATCGTCAAATTGATATAAATCAAAAATAAATAGAAGACCACACAACAGTATTTGCCCTTATCATATATTTTGAGAATTCTGGAGATATATGTAATCTACAAATCCGCATTGGAGCAGCGTGGTAGGTCTTAGCTCCAAACCTTCTCCCCAAGAAACGGAGAGAAGAGGCTTATTCTCACAAGTGGAATAGTAACAGGCCGCTACTTACTTACTTTTTATTGTGTAATGACAAGAAAGCTGTTAATGTTGTATATAGAGATATTCAGTAATTAATTGTAAAAATAAAAAACATAGGAAAAAATGTAAAAGTGAATAAGAAAAAATGTAGGATATGAATTTAGATATTCCAGAGATAGCAGGAAATCTTCATGGTATAGGTAAAGGGGAACTGTTTTACTCTAATAAAATATATGCTTAACGCGTGCGGGCCACGTGCAGTAATTAATAAAACAAAACTACTGGATAGATTTAAATTATTTTTTTCACTGAGTGACGTAGGCTATATATTTTATACCCGTGCGAAGCCGGAGTGGGCCACTAGTAAACAAATAAAAAATAAATTCATTAAAATTGCCCACTGTGGGGCGTGGGCCCCACATTTGGAACCACTGCACTAACCTGTGTTCCTGGTAACATCAAATAGTTTCGCCTGCAAATATCTATTCGGAGGGGTGCCTTTTGCCAGAAAAAGACTCCCTCTGTCGGCTGCTGTGAGAAGACAGACGTTCACCAAAATCTGAAAAAGAAGGTTAAATATGTCCATTACTATTTTTAGTCGCGACCGCTCTCGTTACCAGTTTTTATCGTATAATTTTGATTATTTGACTGGCCAGCCGGAGGTTGGCACAACACGTTGTAAACATATTGTCACATGATTGGGTACGTATTTTACGACCGGCTTTCCTGACGTCAACTTACCTTAATCGTATTTTAAGACCCCTTGGTAAAAATGGGTGGTCTATTCTACTCAGCCGACACAACAGGGCGGGTTAATGAGGATGGTCTATTCTATTCAGCAGGATACTATTTAAGCCTTTAATTGTACACAATCAATATCGGCGGCACAAAATCGTGTGGTGTGGACATACTATGAAAAGACCTACGTCAAGCATGTAGAAGTCCATCAGCTGAAGAAGAATCTCTTTTTATGAAGAAGAAGAAACTCGTATGCTCTCTTTTTATGTACCTTATGACAAAGAACGTCAATATCTAGCTCGTTAGCGACGTCCTTAATGAGGTCCATAAAGAGATCCGCCTCCTCAAGTTGCCTTTGTGCAGAGCTGCTGGGTGATCGTGATCTCTGTAACAACAAACAAAAAATATTCTTAGAAATGGAAATAGACAAATGTAAATTTTTTGTATATTGGCAACACTGTAATCACGTGACTATTAGTAAAGTGGGGTCTTGTTTTTAAGTGGGACTCTATACTAATAAATAAAGCTGAGGAGTTTGTTTGGTTCTTTCATTGTTTGAACGCGTTATTCTCAGGAACTACTGGGCCAATTTGAAAAATGCTTTCAGGGTAAGATTGTCCACTTATCGAGGAAGGCTATATAACATCACGCTAAGATGAATAGGAGAGGAGCAGCAATAAAATATTACGAACATGGCAAAATTTAAAGCTTAAAACTAAAACGTAATATAGTATTTTGACAACCATGAAAATGGTTTAATATATTTTCTTTTATCGCGGATTATAACAAAATAATATTCTCATTACTTTTGTAGAACGGATTTTCCTAAAAGGTTGTAAATTGTGTTAAGGTAACATAGTTTTCAAACAACTCGCCTGCTGGGAGCTTTAGTCGCGTGCGGCGTTTAAACCAACAGAGGTACACTAAAGCAATATTTTAAATAATTGTAGATCTAAAAAAATACTATTAAAAAGTCCGGAACAGTATTTCTCTATCTCTTATGGTTAGCTCACAATAACTACTTTTATGTTCAAAATTTCAACTAAACATTCAATTTCCACGCGCGCTAAGAAAAAACAATTTACATAAACTCTTTTAAAGAGAACAACGCAGAGTCAAATTAGTGCGGGATAATAATAAACATCGATAACAAATATTTAAGTTCTAAACAAGGTGACTGCCACAAACCTCACTAGCCCAGAATAGAACCAATGTGCAAATATTTTGACAGCGACAGAAAACACACTCGACCTTACAAACGGAGCTTTGGCAAACATTGGCCACGCAAAGCCAAGTCAAATATTTTAGGGACAGACAGCGGAATAATATTATGAATTCCGAGCGACCCTTATTACACCTTTCAAATTCAAAATAATCCTCATGCAAATACTTCTACAATAACTTTTTTGGGTTACTAGCAATTTGGGTTACAAATTACTAGTAAACTTAAAATAATTTATAGAATTAGGCCACTGATTCTCAACCTTTTATTTGTTGCGGCACATATTTAACGATTTCAAAATTGTACGGCACACAAAGAAAAAGATCAAAATGATTCACTTTTTTTATTTACCCGGCGTGATTCTCTAAACGCATTTGTTAATTTATAATTAATATCTGGGAGACCGAGCCTTGCTCAGTAATTTATACATAATAAAAAAAAATTATAAATGAAGAAACAGATAAAGAAAAAATAATAGGTGGGGCTCGATCCCAGGTATTTTCATTTCTCGCGACCACCCGTTCCCCGAATAAACTACGCTGACTTGACAGTTAATGGCAAAAATTCAATTCAATATAAATTTTGCTTATTTTTAATGCCCAAAACAGGGATAAAATGTTAATTTTTTTAAATAAAACCTAGCTAGATCGATTTTTCTCCCCCAAAACTACATGCTGAATTTTAGGAAAATCGTTAGAGCCGTTTCCAAGATTCCGAAAATATATATATACACATACAAGATTAACTCATTTAAATATTAAAGATTCATTTTTAATGGAATTTAAACTTAATTTCTAATAATATGGTATAAACAAATACTATAACAAAGAATAAAACCATTGTTGACTTAATAATCGAAGCTTTCACAAACATTTAACCGGGGAACGGCACGTCAAATCCTAAAAGGTCGGGCTTCAAATACGTAGGTCAATGGGGACGGAATATAAATATTTATTCACTGTATTTAGTTTTGTAAGTGGGTCTGACATTTTATTGGGCCGGTTATTTTAATACTTTAAGGGCCTGTTTCACAAGTTACCAATAAACTGTCAGTTAGCTTATTTGGAACATATCTGACACATATCTCGGAATTTTGCATTTCTCAGGTTTCTGATAGGCTTATTCAGCACTTAAAGTCCCTGATAAGTGAACAGGTAGATCATGTGGCTGTTATTTTGTTTATCTGCTGGTTAGCAAATACCTATTTCAAAATGGCCGCGATTTATTTTAAATTTTTTCATGTATCCGACACTTTATCAGCAGCAACTTTATCAACTTGTAAAGCAGCCTTAAGGCCTGTTTCACAAGTTACTGATAAAGTGTCAGATAGTTAACCGACAAAAACTAAATAGCAGATAGATGTGTCTAAAAAGAGACTCTAAAAAGTGAAAAATTAAAAAAAAATCGCGGTCATTTTGAAATAGGTATTTGCTACCCAGCAGATAAACAAAATAACAGCCACATGATCTACCTGTTAACTTATCAGGGACTTTAAGTGCTGAATAAGCCCATCAGAAACCCGAGAAACGCAAAATTCCGATATATGTGTCAGATATGTTCCGAATAAGCTGACTGTTTATTGGTAACTTGTGAAACAGGAGATAGGAGGAGGTTCCTAGGAGATTCCAACGTTATTATTCCTGTATCTATACTAATATATAAAGCTGAAGAGCTTGTTTGTTTGTTTGATTGTTTGAACGCGCTAATCTAAGGAACTACTGGACTGATTTGAAAAGTTCTTTGAGTGTAAGATGGTCGATTTATCGAGGAAGGCTATAGACTATATAAAATCACGCTAAGATGAATAGGAGAAGAGTAGCAATAAGAAATATTGTGAACGGCAAAATTAAAAAGCTTTCTTTCGTGCGCTAAGTAAACGGTGAAAGTTATTCAAAATCTCTTGCAAATTTTCGCAACGCAATTTTACAGTCGCCAGCAAGTTTTAAGCGATTGAAGTATCTGTCGTGTGGACCCTAGTTTAGTTAAATTGTTTCGAGGTTTGTTGATAAAGAACACAAAAACAGATAAATAGATTTTGTACACACTATTTATTTTCTTTGATTGGTACATATTATATTGTTTATTGAAGTTAAAGATACACGGGCAGCTATAATAAATGATTCTCCACAAAACAGGCGACTCTACCCCCAAAGTTGTCACGAACATCGTACCACCGAAAGGCACGTCAAAAGCTAAAAGGCCGCGCATCAAATACACAGGTCAATGCGCATCGGATAGAATTATTATATTACGTTCACTTCGATAGGTACGGTACATTAAAAATAAATTCGTAAATATTCAAACAAAAACCTTCTATACTTTCCAATCATTTAACTTTTGACAGCTTAAGTAGTGGTCAAAATTGTCAAAATCTGACACTATTCTAAACTATTGAAAACATTCGATTTTACAAAAGTAAGTACTCGGACCGATCCATTATTATTGAAAGGTATATTGTTGCCAATAAATTTGATATAGTTTTAGTGGATTATTAATTATTTATTTTATTTTATATTATAGTACCTGGGTGACCGAATCTTGCCCGGTAATTTTTAGAATGATGTAAAAAATAAAGTATTAAAAAAAAATTAAACAATAAAAGGGCAGGTGGGGCTCGATCCTAGGTATTTTCACCTCTCTAGACCGCCCGTTCCCCAAATGAACCACCATGACTTTACGTTTGACAGCGAAAAATCGTGATAGAATTCAACGTTAATTTTAAAAAAATCTTAGAGCCCGAAAATAGGGATAAAATGACATCTATATATATTAAAGAAAGTTGGTCTTAGTTACACTATTTATAACTCAAGAACGGATGAACAAATTCGGCTGAAAATTGGTGGAGAGGTTGCTTAGAACCAGGAGACGGACATAGGATAGTTTTTATCCCGTTCGACCGCATTTATTTTATCCCGTCAAGTCACTATAAAACGTGGTAGGTGGTACAACAAAAACGACTATGACATGGAAAAACAAAACATAAATGACAGCTAAACGTAATTTAGTCTTTGGGTAAGTATGGTAAAAATTTGACAATTATCAAAATAGTAGTAGCTATAAACGTTACCACATAGTATAAAACAAAGTCGCTTTCTCTGTCTGTCCTTATATCTCTATGTTTGCTTAAATCTTTAAAACTACGCAACAGATTTTGATGGGTTTTTTTTTTAAATATATAGAGTGATTGAAGAGGAAGGTTTATATGTATAATAAAATTCAATATGGAGTAGAGAAATACTGTGATTATCACTGAGTGACATAGGCTATATGCTTTATACCCGTGCGAAGCTGGGTTTGGACTCCTAGTGTTTTATAAAAAAAACTTATATAGATCGATTTTTCTCCCTCAAAACCCCCTACATGCTGAATTACAGGAAAATCGTTGGAGCAGTTTCCGAGATTGTTAAAATATATATACATATGTAATATATGTATGTATATATACATACAAGATTAACTCATTTAAATATTAAATATTTTATTTTTATTTATTGAATATTTGATATAAATTGTTATCTAGTAAGCTTTAAATTAATTTCATTACAAATATAGCAAACGTGTTGGTACTAATAAAATATCACAAACAGATTGTTATCTGAAAATCAATATTTTCACATAAACTCATTAAATCGAGTCACGTATTAGGTACGCAACGCAATTTCGGGATAAAGACATTCTGCGCGGATTTGATTTAATCAAAAATTACGTTATATCGAACCTTTATTTTGGGTGGATTTTTTTCAGAATATTTTAGCAATTTTTGATTTGGATTATCGTGAGTGGTTTAATAATTAATGTATAGAAACCGGCTATACTCATGTCTTATTATATCGGGTGGGCCAATAGTTTCAAGCCCATACGGGACCATTATTCATGAGCTCTTTACAATGCGTGGTGGAAACTGATGGGAATGAAATAGGTATATAGTATTTTCCGCATAAATACCGACACCATAGAAATTCTAGGATAAAAACTAGTTATATATTGCTCCATAACTTTTTCTATCTCCCAGTAAAGTTCCATAAAAATGGGTTAAGCCGTTTTGGAAATGTACTCTTCACTTAAACCTTTCTTAAGTATTTTATTACAATAAAAACCGTACAGAATCCGTTTAGTAGATTTGAATAAAATCTATCGCAAGCAGACAAACAACTTTTAGGACTTTGTTTTATGATATGTGTGTCATAATATCCACATTCCTTACCGAGGTATCGTAAAAGGCGACTAAGGTAAGTTGACCCACCGTATGGTATCCGGTTAAGTAGAATAGACCATCCTCTTTCTTACCGAGGTGTCGTTAAATACGACTAAGTTAAGTTGACACGCTGTGTGATATCCATTTGAGTAGAATAGACCACCCTCTTTCTTACCGAGGTATCGCAAAATCGAGTAAGGTAGTTGATCAGGCAGGCGGTCGGTGGTAAAATTCGTAGCCAAATGATGTGACAAAATGTCTATAACATGTTGTGCCGACCCCCTTCGAGTAGAATACTGGCGGGAGGATGATGTTTTATAATATGTAATTAGATAAATTACCCCCTCTCCCACTTCTGAACTGTGGCCTCGTCTCAACTTTGGAAAGGAGTGGAGTTTACTGATAATTTAATAGCATGTTTACTCGATCGTATAGTAGAGAAATGGCTTCGAAGATCCTACATTAAACAAAATGATAATAGAGCTAAATTAAAACCTAGCCGCTATAATAAAGGCTCTCTAGAAAGTTAACGTTCGATATTAATTCATCGATTTTATGACTTTTGTATTAAACAGCTGAAGTACGATGCAATGCCTTTATATAAGTTTTTAATTTCTTGTCCTCACTGTCTATCGCTAGCTACAATGGATTCACACAATAGCAAGTTTTGCAGACTATTTTATTCTCTGGAGCAATGTGACGATTGCGTACAATTTGTATTTCTGGAAGGATAAATATGAATGCTTTTATGCTACACTATAAGTCATTGTCTAATTTATCTATAATATTTTTAATTTAAATGAGTTAATCTTATATATATGTATCTCGGGAACGGCTCCAACGATTTCCTGAAATTCCGCATGTAGAGGGTTTTGGGGGGGAAAAATCGATCTAGGTAGGTTTTATGTAAAAAAATCATTTTATCCCTGTTTTTGGGCATTACAAAATACTTAAATTTATATTGAATTTAATTTTTACCATAAACTGTCAAGTCAGCTTAGCTTTTTCGGGGAACGGGCAGTCTCGACAAATGTAAAACATACCTAGGGTCGATACCAGCTACAAAATTTATTTTTTCTTTTTATTAAGTTTCTTTTTTTTTTATTTTAAAAAAATTACGGACAACCAGGTACCTTAATATTTAAATGACTTAATCTTGTATGTATATATATAAATATATTTTCTTAATCTTGGAAACGGCTCCGACGATTTTCCTGAAAAAAAAAATAGTGGGTTTTGGGAGTGAAAAATCGATCTAGCTAGGTTTTATTTTTAAAAATATTACAAAAATAGGAATAGATACCAACTCATAATTTGAGCTGTCAAATGCAAAACTGAGACAGCCTAATGGTAACGCGCGGTTTGATTTACACCGGTACTTTTTCTTTTTTTTATTACATTATTTGTATCTTTAAAAAAACTATCGAGCAAGGCTCCGTCACCAAGGTACTGCTTTTTATTTGTAATAATCACACACTCTTTGTGTGTTCTTAGCTTTTCCCAGCAGTGGGATAGTGTAGGGACTCTAAAAGAAAAAGAAATGAAAATATTATTTTGATATAATCCGGGATAAAAGATAATAAATGTACTAATGCCAAATGTAGAGTGTACTATCCGTTTTCATACCTGATACATGCAGAATTTGTAAAAAAAACATGCACTACCCGCCACCAATAACAAAACAATAGACAAAACAATGATTCTGCTACGTATTTTACGACCGACTTGCCTTACCTCAACTTACCTTAGTCGTATTTTGCGACACCTCGGTAAGAAAGTGAGTGGGATATTATACTCAGCCGAATATCATACAGCGAGTTGACTTACTTTATTCGCCTTTTACGACACCTCGGTAAGAAATAGGGTGGTCTATTCTTCTCAGCCGAATACCACACGGCAGAAGTTGAAATTATTTTGCTATAATACGTGTTTATTAAGGAAAATTATGTAATACTAAGTGTAGGAAGCAGACGACGTTCACATATCTTATACATACAGGACCAGTCATTAGTGTTAGGAAACGCCGCCACCGCCAACACACAAGCACCGCACACATTCACCACCACAATCTTAACAATCGTTACACCCCTTAAGGAGGACTCCATGACAAGATCGCAAAGTAATGGGATATTCACAGGCTGTTACTTTATTATTATGCTATAGAGGTTATATTAAAAGGACTCTTTTGCATAAAGAATATACTTTATTGAAAATCTGCAAAATCAATACACGTCGCTCTAGCGAGCGTATTTAAATTTGCATCACAAAGACTTTTTTACTCCGAGCGTTCAATGTTTTGCTTTTTTTGTTACATCGCCCTGTTTATTTTAACTGCTCTGGTGAAAAAAAAAGAAAAATCAATACCAATCTATACTAATATATAAAGCTGAAGACTTTGTTTGTTTGATTGTTTGAACGCACGAAGCTCAAGAACTCCTAGACCGATTTGAAATTTTTTTTGAATGTAATATATTCTATTTATCGAGGAAGGCAATAGGCTATAAAACATCACGCTAAGATGAATAGGAGAGGAGCAACAATAAAAAATAAAACGAAAACTGCAATTTAAAGCTTTCCTTGCGTGCGCTAAGAAAACGGTGAAAGGTATTCAAAAATTATGTATTACAAAATTGTTGCCCTCTAATAGTTCTAAATAAAAGTCCGCGACTGCATATGTCTAGCTTTTAAGATTGACCCACTTTAACCATTTTTATGGTTAAAGTGGGTTAGTGGTTTTTAATGTTTTCACGGGGGTGGAGCAGCTGGTAATTGTTAGTTAAAAATAAACGAAGAATTTACTAATCTATACTAATATGTAAAGCTGAAGAGTTTGTTTGTTTGAACGCGCTAATCTCAGGAACTACTAGATCGATTTAAAAAATTCTTTCAGTGTAAGATAGTCCATTTATTAAAGAAGGCTATAGGCTATATAACATCAAGCTAAGATGAATAAGAGAGGAGCAATAATTTATATGGCAAAACGTTTGCTGGTTCAGCTAGTAAATAATATTATGAATTTCAATGTTTAAAAATTGCCATATTTCTTTTGGGAACAAGCATAAAACATTGCATTGTTGAGGTTACTTAAACACTTAAATTGGTGAAATAGAGCGTAAAAACATCTTGTATATTAATAAATAGATACCAATAGTCTATTACACAAAGTGCTCAAAAGCTGTCTGTCTATATACGATCGATTTTCTCAAAATCTACTAACCTTAGCCGCCTTTAACGACATCTCGGTAAGAAATAAGAGTGGTACTATTTTATTGCGATATCACACGGCATAGATACACTAAAGTAATGTACTAAAGAATGATTATAAACTTAAAGTACCCTCCAGTCGGACCAATTATTACGGGAATTCGTTTACGGTCCAATGTGTCCGCGATTGGAATGCTCTTCCCACTGACATCCGCCGTTCGGAATCATTACATATTTTTAAAAATCATTTGAAGCTATATTATCTATCGTTGAATGTGTAATGTAATTTATTAATGATATATGTATTATAATATATATAATTGTAAATATCTGTGTAATATTAGTATTTAATTGTATGTTTTATAGTTTATTATGCACTATACCCGATCTTTTAGTATTCTCCTCTCACCAAAGGTTGTCTGTGAGAGATCGCTTTAGCGATAAGACCGCCTTTGCACGCTTGTCCTAATTTAATTTAATATAAACCTATGTACCTCTGTATAGTGCAATAAGAATAAATAAATAAATAAATAAATAAAGAAGTCAGATCTATAAAAATACCACATAAAAGTCCGCGACAGCATGTCTCTATGTCTAATGGTTAACTTACAATAGCTACTTTGATGTTCAAAATTTCAATTAAGTAACCTGATTTCCATGCGGACAAAGCCGTAGGCACAGCTAGTATATTATAAATATAAAGTTACGACTTCTACTACTATAAAAACATGAGAACTCGACGTAAATGTTGAGGAAAATTGCATTTGAAGTGAACCGGTAGTTTCCGTAAGTACATAAAAGCTTTTGCGCAACGAATTTCAATTTTAAGCTCAAAGTTATACGAACATAGAAACTTGTGTAGAACATGTTTAAGTACATAGTATGATGTTGAACTAATCTATATCATACTAATATTCATCTTCCTACGCCGTGTGGTATCCGGCTGAATAGAATAGTACCACCCTCTTTTCTTACCGAGGTGTCGTAAAAGGCGACTAAGGTAAGTCGACCCGCTGTGTGGTATCTGGCTGAGTAGAATAGACCACCCTCGTTTCGTACCGAGGTGTCGTAAAAAGCGACTAGGGTAAGTTGAACCACCTTGTGGTATCCGGTTGAGTAAAATAGACCACCCTCATTTCTTACAGAGGTGTCGTAAAACGCGACTAAGGTTAGTCGCCCCGCCGTGTGGTGTCCGGCTGAGTAAAATAGAGCACTCTCTTTCTTACCGAGGAGTCGTAAAATACGACTAAGGTAAGTTGACACACCGTGTGGTATCCGGTTGAGTTAAATAGACCACCCTCTTTCTTACCGAGGAGTCGTAAAAGGCGACTAAGGTAAGTCGACCCACCGTGTGGTATCCGGCTGAGTAGAATAGACCACGCTCATTTCTTACCGAGGTGTCGTAAAAGGCGACTAAGGTAAGTCGACCCGCCGTGTAGTATCCGGCTGAGTAAAAAAGACCATCCTCTTTCTTACCGACGAGTCGTAAAAGGCGACTAAGGTAAGTTGACCCACCGTGTGGTATCCGGTTGAGTAAAATAGACCACCCACTTTCTTACCGAGGAGTCGTAAAATACGACTAAGGTAAGTTGACCCACCGTGTGGTATCCGGTTGAGTAAAATAGGCCACCCTCTTTCTCACCGAGGAGTCGTAAAATACGACTAAGGTAAGTTGACGGCAGGCGGCCGGTCGTAAGTACGTAGCCAAATCATGTGACTACATGTTTGTAACATGTTGTGCCGACCCCACTTAAAGTGGGATAAGAGCAGGAAGATGATGTTTGTAACTCTTTATTGTACAAATTTAAATTAATATAACAATGATAAAAAATAAAGCTTCTGAAAATATTAAACTAAGAATCTTTTAATGTCGAAGAACAATTTTTCATTATGCAAAGGCAAAAGGCGTGTTTACAGACGGACGATCTTTTATTGTGTTAAATGGGAAAACGTCTGAAAATAAAAGCAGTCAGTTCTCCCTACAATTTCCGTGTCATCGTGACGGCAGCAGGAAATGAGTTTCGACATAAATCGTATTTCTTTTACATCGTATATATTTTCTATTTAATCAATTATTGTAAGCCATGATAAGCCAGCCATTTGATGGCCCAGCTGTAACACCGTTGGACTCGAGGATTTCGCGGGTTGAAACCCGGGCAGACACCAATGAGTTTTCAGTTCCCGCCGCGATAACGTCGTGTAAAGAGCTCATGAATAAGTGCCCCGGATAGGTTCGAAACTAGTCGGGCTAACCCGATAGAATAAGACGTGAGTATAGCCGGTTCTATACAATAACAATGAGTTTTCTGTTAAAACTTATGTGTCTAATTGACAATTTCAATTTATCAAACGCTTTCCGGCGAAGGAAAACATCGTGAGGAAACCTGTATATCTCTACAGAATTCTGGAGATATATGTAAACTATCAATCCGCATTGGAGCAGCGTGGTAGGTCTTAGCTCCAATCCTTCTCTCCAAGAACGGAGAGAAGAGGTCTATTTTCAGCAGCGGGATTGTAACAGGGCGCTATTTAAGCTACGATAAACTGTGATAGCCAAACGGTGCGGCCACGGGGGTAGGGTGTTAAAATCCCAGGGAGACACCAAGGAGTTTTTCAATTAAATTTTCTTTAATCATTCCTGCCCTTATCCCACTCCCACTCTCACCCCAAGTGGGGTGGACGCAACATGATTCTGTTCTATCATTCGCTAACTCTGGCTCTCATCATCATCTTCCTGCCCTTATCCCACTCTAAGTGGGATTGGCACATGTTATAAACATGCTGTCACATGATTTGGCTGCGTCTTTACAACCGGCCGCCTGCCTGACAACAACTCACCTCAGTCGTATTTTACGACACCTCGGTAAAAAGAGGGTGGTCTATTCTACTAAACCGGATACCACACAGTGGGTCAACTTACCTTAGTCGCATTTTACGACACCTCGGTCAGAAATGAGGTTGGTCTATTCCACTCCGCCGGATACCACACGGCTGTCGCTAACTCTAGCTCTATTACTTTTATATGTCAAATATCGAGCATAATATTATATTAACGCAAAAACATTCTGCATTGTGGGTATTTAAATATAAACGCTTTCTCTCTTACATTGCGTATTTCCATTTAAATGGGCGACCTTTTTATATTGCTTGCTTTTCTTTTATGACCTACGGACCGCACTGCAGAGCTGAATGCACATATGGAAGTGGATTTTTACATATTATTGTTCCAATAGCGCTTTTGACTAGCTTTTATCCGCAACTTTTTGCGTGGACTGTACCGTTAAAGGTAGGTAATAGATGGCGCTTTTTAATTTCATCTTATTTCTGTAGAATTAACAGGATTTCTATAGCCTATATGTTATCCCGGTATATAAGAAATAATTGTGCCAAATTTTATCGATACTAGTTCTGCGAAGTTGCGCCATTACAGAAAAAATGAGAAGTGCGAGACTAAGTTGGTATGGTCATGTAATGAGGAGGGATGAAAATCATGTGACCAAAAGAGTTTTTAAATATGAATGTGGATGGATGTATGACTAGGGAGAGGCCGAAAAAAAGATGGATGAAAAATGATATGCATGTTAAAGAAGTGGCACCAGAGTTGACGAATGATAGAGGAGAATGGAAGAAGACATATTGTGCCGACCCCGCTTAGAGTGGGATAAGGGTAAGAGAATGATGATAATTGGTTCTGCTGTGAAAGAGTAACAAATATACTCGCGAAATTAAGCATTTATAATACTAGCTTTTAGCCACAACTTCGTTTGCGTGGACTGTTGTCGCATGATAGGTTGATAATAGATGGCGCTTTTCAATGTCATCCTATTCTTGTAGAATTAAAAAGATTTCTATAGCCTATATGTTACCCCGGTGTATAAGGAATAATTGTGCCAAATTTCATCGATATTGCTTCAGCGGATTCGCCGTGAAAGAGTAACAAACATACATCCATACTCACAAACTTTCGCATTTATAATACTAGTAAGATAAGATAAGAAGTAAGATAAAATATTTAGTAAGATATGTTAGGTTAATATAATTTGCTAACTTGATGAGTGTAAAATGAATTAAACCAAACCACCCTCATTTCTTACTGAGGTGTCGTAAAATATGAATAAGGTAAGTTAACGTCAGGCAGGCGGTCGTGAAATACGTAGAAAAATCATGCGACAACATGTTTATAACATGTTGTTCTGACCCCACTTAGAGTGGGATAAAGGCAGAAGGATGATGAAATGTAGCATTATATTTTCTGTTTACTTTACGCCGTGTGGTATCCGGCTGAATAGAATAGTATCACCCTCATTTCTTACCGAGGTGTCGTAAAAGGCAACTAAGGTAAGTTGACCCACCGTGTGGTATCCGGGTAAGTACAATAGACCACCCTCCTTCTTACCGAGGTGTCGTAAAATACGACTAATGTAAGTTGACGTCAGGCAGGCGGCTGGTTGTAAAATACGTAGCCAAATCATGTGACAACATGTTTATAACATGGGCTGACCCCACTTAGAGTGGGATAAAGGCAGGAGGATGATGATGAAATTTAGCATTATATATATTTTCTAATTGCTTTTTGGCAAAATAATTTTATTATTATTTTTATTTGAATCTATGTATTACAAAAGCTAAGCTGTGATGGCCCAGCGGTAACACCGTTCGACTCTTTCGAGCAGGTCGCGGCTTCAAATCCGGGCAGACACCAATGAGTTTTTCTGTTAAAAACTTATGTGACTAATTGATAATTTCAATTTATCACACGCTTTTCGGCGAAGGAAAACATCGTGAGGAAACCTGCATATCTCTAGAGAATTCTGGCGATATGTGTAACCTACCAATCCGCACTGGAGCAGCGTGGTAGGTCTTAGCTCCAAACCTTCTCTCCAAAAACGGAGAGAAGAGGCCTATTCTCAGCAGTGGGATAGTAACAGGCCGCTACTTACTTACTTATTACAAAAGGCTTCAAATAGAACACAAAGGTACATATATCTTTATTAATGCTTTCGTTAAGCGCGGCGGTATAATCCGTATAAAGCTCGAGGCTGTATAAGCTTATTTTAAGCTCGCGATATAACTTGAAACAGCGTAGGAGGTTTATAGCTAATATAATGTGTACCGTTTAAACATGCGGTACATGCAAATTAAAGACATACACAGAACACAGAATATACACATGTCAAAAGTAATGAGAATATTATAAATAAATAAATATAAATAAATATATGGGACACTTACACACACGGTCGTCCCCAAAGTAAGTAACTTAATACTTGTGTTATGGTAGACAGACAACTGGTGAATATATACTTATATATTTTTTTAAATACATACTTAAATACAAATATACACCCAGGCTCAAAGACCGACAAATTCATTTTAAAGAAAATGTTGGTCCTCGGCGGGAATCGAACCCGCGACCCGTGGAGCCGAAGGCAGAGTCACTACCCACTGCTCCAACGAGCCAGTCAATATTTTGCTATAATCCGCTATAATCCGCTATAATCCGCGATTTTGTATTATGGACCTCCGCAAAGTAACGCCCAATTCTATAAATTATACAGAAGTCAAGTTAAAACGCCGTGTGGTATCCGGCTGAATAGAATAGTACCACCCTCATTTCTTACCGTGGTGTCGTTAAAGGCGACTAAGGTAAGTCGACCCGCCGTGTGGTATCCGGCTGAGTGGAATAGACCAACCTCATTTCTTACCGAGGTGTCGTAAAAGGCGGCTAAGGTAAGTTGACCCGCTGTGTGGTATCCGGTTGAGTAGAATAGACCAACCTCATTTCTTACCGAGGAGTCGTAAAATATGACTAAGGTAAGTTGACATCAGGCAGGTGGCCGGTCGTAAAATACGTAGCCAAATCATACGACAACTTGTTTGTAACATGTTGTGCCGACCCCACTTAGAGCGGGAAAAGGGCAGGGGGATGATGATACACAAGTCACGTTAAAAAGCTTTTAAAAACAGCTTTTAACGAAATTTAATGTCCTTACTGTTGAGGAGTTCCCTCGTCTGGAGCCAATTTTAGCAGCATCAGGTCATGCTTATCATAAACATGCATTGTCATCGGGACTGGACCAGTATGTAAAATTTTAGCTCAATCGGACACCGGGAAGTGGGTCAAATTTAACTTGCAAGATTCCACCTTCACATACATACATTGCAAGTCGAATGAAAACTTTTAAAAATTAATAAATATATTATCTTTAATATTTAAATTAGTTAATCTTGTATATATATATATTTTCGGAATCTCTGAAACAGCTCCAACAATTTTCTTGAAATTCAGTATGTAGAGGGTTTTGGGGGAGAACATTTATCTAGCTAGGTTTTATTTAAAAAAAATCGTTTTATCCCTGTCTTTGAGAATTAAAATATACTAAAATTACAATGAATATAAAAACTATTTTCTCCATAAATTGTCAGCTAAGCTTAATCGGGCAACGGGCTTGAAAATTGTAAATACCTAGGATCGAGCCCCAACTACCCAATTATTGATTTTATACTTGAATATTCGTGGTTTGAAGACATAATTATAAATTATTAGTTTCGGGTACATACCACGGTAATTTGTTTTGAATTGCCGATATTTCGACCCAGTTGCATGGATCGTGGTCACGACGGAACTGACCGTCGTTCCGTAATTTATAATTATACCCAATTATTTTTATTTTGTAAAAAATTACCAAACAAAGCTCAGTCAACCAGATACTGTTTTTGATATGTGCAATAAAGTTAAAAAATAAAAAAATAATAAACAGTATCCTCATTTCAATTTTAACCACAGACATTTTTTTCAGTATCAGCACAGCGCTGAGTGATATTTTCGCTCGATAAGATAGTTCTACCGTATCCGGTAAAATATAAGTATTTGGGATCTATATAAAGCTACCTAACGTTATCATAAGTCGCTTTATCTACGAGTGCGGAATAGGAAAAATGTTAGGTGATAATACAGAAGTACTACGCATGCAACAAAATTTTTGAGTTTTGAGTGACGACTTTGAGTGTATTTTATTAATTAGACTTGAAAAAAAATTATACAAATTATATATTATTTGAAAACCTATTTTATAACCTTTAAAATGGTACACCAATTTTAAAAATCTACAAATGAAGTATGGAAGAAATCGAATTTGAATAACAATACAAATGTAGCAATTTAATTATAAAGTGTTATTATTTATTTACTTTATTTATTTATATATCTTTCTTTATAACTAAACAGTTTTTCTTACATATTTAATCTGCCAAACTGCAAAGCAGTTTGTCGGCAGTATGCTCTCATTACTCAATTAGCTATTATTATAAATAATATCAACCAGCACCACTGGCGCCTGCTCAGCCCTACGATACTATCTTGGGTTCGGTTTATTTCTACATTATTGTAGAAATAAACCACTGAGCAGGTACAGAGGTGCACGGATATATTTTCGGTCTACAAACAAACTTATCCGATAATGTGCAGTTTAAGTTACGTTACAAAAAAAGTTTTTATTATCAATTAATAATCTAGTTAGCATTATTTTCAAAGATATCTTACTACTGTTTCGATTTCCGACATTTATAATCATGTAATATATATAAAAAATAAATTAATAAAAAACCTTAAACGCTAAATGCAATAAAAATTTTAGTTTAGTTTTAATTGCTATATCACACGGTCGGGGTATACAAAAATAATTCATTATTTATATAATTTTTCCAAAATCAAAACACTTTCCCAATAAGCTCATGGTAGTGTTTACGGCATAATCACGTATCGCGTTACTTAGAGCCGTATAAAGCCGACAAAAGCCAAGCACAATGAAACTTCCGTATAATCCGAAAGACGTCTGACCTTTCGTATTATTACAGAATTCGTAAAATATTAATATATATTTGAGACTAATTTTAACGGCTTGCCATGTGGTATCCGGCTGAGTAGAATAGACCACCCACATTTTTAAAAGAGGTATCTTAAAAGGTGAATTGACCTGCCGTGCGGTATCCGGCTGAGTAAGAATAGACCACGCTCATTTATTATCGAGGTGTCGTAAAAGGCGGCTAAGATAAATTGACGTCAGGCGGCCGGTTGTAAAATAACTAGCGAATTCAAGTAACAGCACTTTTAAAAGATGTTGTGCTGACCCCATTTAAAGAGGGATAAGGGCAGGAGAATGATGAATAAAGCATAGCTAGCGCAATTTATTTACGTATCAATATGGCGTATACGAAGCTAGTAACTAGATAGGATATCACTCAGCTCTTCACACTCGAAAAGCGGATAATGTTTAAAAGCCTTTCGAGTACTTTACATTACTAGCGGCCCGCTCCGGCTTCGCACGGGTATAAAATATATATCATCACCCTATGTCACTCAGTGAAAAAAATGATTGAAATCGATCCAGTAGTTTTGATTTATTCATTTCTGTCCGTGGCCTGCACGCGTATAGTTTGGAGAAAAACAAACCGCTATGCCCCTGCATTTTGAATCTGTAATATCTTCGAAATGTTGAAAAATCTGAAAAATTCGAAAATCTGTAATATCTTCACTTAAATTACATGCTGTAAACGGCCATATTGATCTATATTAAATAAACAATGTATTTAAGGTACTTAATTGAATAAGGATTAATGCTGTATTGTTTAAAATTTCTTCAAAAATAAGGCATTATTTTTCGTAAAAAAGTAAATGACAAAAAAATGTTATTATGTATTATCCATAAGAGACAAATATTGTAAGGTTTAGCCCGCGTTTGTAATGTAAGCGGAAAAAAATGAAATTATTCACGACATTACATAAGAAACCTCAAAAATTACAGTATTTCTCTACTCCATATTGAATGTTATTATACATATAAACCCTCCTATTGAATCACTCTATCTATTAAAAAAACCGCATCAAAATATGTTGCGCAGTTTTAAAGATTTAAGCATACATAAGATATAGAGACATAAGTACAAAGTCGCTTGACTTTGTATTATACTATGTAGTGACTAGCGAACTTTTCCTGGCTTTGCACGGCTATAGGTATGTTATGCTGTGGGTGACACCTGCGCTTGGTTTATTGTAGCGCGTTATTTTACAATAACTTTCCCGATAATTCCGAAGATATTTATATTTTAAGGTGTAAATGAAGGGTGTCTGTTGAAGTTTATAAAACAAACAATTTTTGTCTATGTCGATACTTGTCTCTGACTATATGTGTGACTCTATATGGTCCCTTTTGTCTGTAACGCATTATCTGCTCGGGTTATATATGAAAGTTATCGAATTAAATCTCGGTTCAGGATAAACAATGTTTAATTTTACCTCATAATCATTTAGTGTCAAAGTCATTGTCATAAACAATGTTTAACTTTAAATGGGCAGCAAAAAATCAACGTTCATAAAACAATAACTTATATAACTAGTGCATTATAATAAACATTACGCCACCTGGTACCACACGGCAAGAGCTCCATAAAACAAGCTAAATAATAAAATGTCATAATATTATTTTGCAAAATAATATCATCATTAACTTAAATCAGTATATAATCTTCAATTGTACTAAAATTCCATCTATATTGCTCCAGGGGTTTAGCCGTAAAATTGTTATAAATAAAAGGAAGAACTTTTACAGTTATAATATACTAGCTGTGCCTGTGCCTTCGCTCGCATGAAGATCAGTATATTTAATTGAAATGTGAGATTTTTTTTATTTATTTATTTTACAACAATGCACATGTACAATTATTGTGTCCCTAGCTACCAAGCTAGTTTAAACTGTATTTTGGGAACCAGTGCCTACCTCAACTTGGTTCAACTTATATATTGACAGGAGTGAAAAGAAAAATTACGATAACAAAAAATTACAATATGAACAAAAGTAGTTATTGTCTGTTAACCATAAGAGATAGAGACATCCTATCGCGCACTTTTTTATAGTGTTTTTGTAGGTCTACAATATCCTATTACATTACTTTAGTTTATCTCTGCTAGTTTACGCGGCGCACGCGACTAAATCTCCCAGTAGGCAAGTATTTTTATAACCCTCCGACCGACTTATAAATTTACGTAAAACGGTAATGTACTATTATCGTAAACCTTCCGAATGAATTGTACTATATTTTTGAAAAAACCGATTACATACATACAGACAGCTAACTAAGCTAGAAGTAAGGTGATTCATAATGTTTTATTACGGCTTGTTATTAAATAGTAGTGGCACTGAAGCGTCATTACATAAAACAATTCCACTCACCTTAACCGGCGATGAAGACAACCATAACTGGAAAAGGTCTGATGTAACCGACGTACTTCGGGCCTCATGATGCGGTCTCGGTGACAAAGAACCGTGCGACGTTATATTATGTAGCCTATTAACTTCATCTATTGATGCACATTCTCTTATATACCTTTCCAAAAGCTTCGGTTTGCTGTCTAATATAGCCTTTAATTCAATCAAATCTTCATCCGTACTATCGTCCGGTGATGTTCTATCTATAACCTCTTTGTATTCATCAGTACATTGCATAATCAATTCGTTAGTTTCTAATAGGTCGTATACCTTATTGCCTAAATCGGGACTAGACTCTTGGAAATAATCACTATTATTAACATCTGTTTCACAACCATTCTGTTCTGTAATCTCAACTATAGTTATCGGTGGGTTCTCTTTAAGCATATTGTTATTAACAGTTTCTATATCTACTGGTAACTCGTACACTAGTTGCATTAGTTCTTGAGCACGTTTGAGGTGCTCTTGCTGCTTTCCCGCTTTGGTATCTGGATTGTCATCTGGATAGTTTGTATCTGGTTTCTTAGCTTCAGCCTTCTTTGCGACCACATCGATTGGTTCTTCGGATGTCATGGCCAGAGTTCAATTTGTGATTTCGACAACGTGTTCGTCAAACTTAGACATCTTCGTGCACTACTGGACCTTTAATACCTGTAACAAAAGATAATAGTTTATATTATATGCTTAATTTTAATAATAATTTCAATAGTTTTAAGTTCAATTTGACTGGCCCGTTGGCCTAGTTGGTAGTGACCCTGCCTTCAACTCCAGCTTCTATTCCCAACGAGAGCCAACATTTTCTAACAAAAAACTGTTGGTTCTTCGAGCCTGGGTGTATATATCTATTTAAGTATGCATTTAAAATTATATAAGTATATATTTATCAGTTGTCTGTCACCCATGACACAAGTATTAATTTACTTACTTTGGGGACGGACGACTGTGTGTGTAATTTCATGACCGTACTGTTAACCGTTGAGCAGTTCCCTCGTCTGGAGCCAATCTTAGCAGTATTAAGTCATGCTTATCATAAACATGAATTGTTGTAGGAACTAGACAAATTTAACTTTCAATATTCCACCTTCTCATACATTCGTTGCAAATTGAATGAGAACTTTTAATACAACAAAAGGCATATTTTAACTGTTGCTAATTACTTTCCTAAGTAGCGGCCTGTAACTATCCCACTGCTGAGAATAGGCCTCTTCTCTCCGTTTTCGGAGAGAAAGATTGGAGCCAAAACCTACCACGCTGCTCCAATGCGGATTGGTATGTTACACATATCTCCAGAATTCTCTAGAGATATGCAGGTTTCCTCACGATGTTTTCCTTCACCGAAAAGCGTGTGATAAATTGCTATTATAAATTAGACACATAAGTTTTAACAGGAAAACTCATTGGTGTCTGCCCGGGTTTGAGCCCACGACCTCCTCGAAAGAGTCGTACGGTGTTACCGCTGGGTCATCACAGCTTCAATACTACTGATTACTTTCCTATGTGAAAGTAATTAGCAATAGTATTAATTATTATTTCCCCTTTTCTATTTTACTGTGTTATCATTTTAAATTTTTATTCTTAATTGTTTACTATGTACTTTTATTATTATACTAGGAGTCCCGCCCTAGCTTCGCACGGGTATAAAGCATATAGCCTATGTCACTCACTGATAATCACAGTATTTCTCTACTCCATATTGAATTTTATTATACATATAAACCTTCCTCTTCAATCACTATATATTTAAAAAAAACCGCATCAAAATCTGTTGCGTAGTTTTAAAGATTTGAGCAAACATAGAGATATAAGGACAAACAGAGAAAGCGACTTTGTTTTATACTATGTGGTAACGTTTATAGCTACTACTATTTTGATAATTGTCCAATTTTTACCATACTTACCAAAAGACAAAATTACGTTTAGCTGTCATTTATGTTGTGTTTTTCCATGTCATAGTCGTTTTTGTTATACCACGTTTTATAGTGACTTGACGGGATAAAATAAATACGGTCGAACGGGATAAAAAGTATCCTATGTCCGTCTCCTGGTTCTAAGCAACCTCTCCACCAATTTTCAGCCGAATTTGTTCATCCGTTCTTGAGTTATAAATAGTGTAACTAAGACCAACTTTCATTTATATATATAGATTACATGTTAAGATTAAATTGTTTATGTGCATGAAAGTGTTGTATGTAAAAAAATGCTGTATCGCCATTTATTAAACTTTCCGGCAAGATAGAGCGTCTAAAGATAAATTACCTTATATACGAGGGTATTAGGTCAAATCATCAAGCAAGATCAACAGAATACATTGACATAATAAATATCTAGGCACCAATTTTTCCTTAATGGTAGGACATAAGGAAAATAAGCCCACAGACTTGCGTAAATGGCGTCAAATAAAAGTGTTTGCTTGATAATGAATATTAAATGGACGTAAGTAGGGTTGGCACGTTAAAATAAAAATAAATAATTTTAAAAATTAATAAAAATTATTTTTTTTCGTAAACAATTCTTCTATCATACCCAATATCTTCCCGATTACACTAGCTTTATTTATTTTATTTATACTTTATTGTACACCACATTTTATAAACACAAACATTTCATTAATACTAAATAAAAATAAAAATTTTGTACTGCACAAAAGGCGGCGTTATCGCTTATAAGCGATTTCTTCCAGACAACCTTTAAAAAACCTTTATGCTAATTACCAAAGTTAATCTTTATAAAATTTAATATTACGCTCGTATTTACACGATATCTTTGATGTTTGCAAGCCGTGTAGTATCCGGCTGAGTGAAATAGACCAACCTCATTTCTTACCGAGATGTCGTAAAAGGCGACTAAGGTAAGGCGACCCCCCTGTGGTATCCAGCTGAGTAGAATAGACCACCCTCACTTCGTACCGAGGTGTCGTAAAAGGCGACTAAGGTGGACCCACCGTGTGGTTTCCGGCTGAGTACAATAGACCACCCTCAATTCTTACCGAGGTGTCGTAAAAGACAATTAAGTTAAGTTGACCCACCGTGTGGTATCCGGTTAAGTAGAATAGACCACCCTCTTTCTTATCAAGGTGTCGTAAAATACGACTAAGATAAGTTGACGTCAGGCAGGGGGCCGGTCGTGAAATACGTAGCCAAAGCATGTGAAAACATGTTTATAACATGTTGTGCCGACCCCACTTAGAGTGGGATAAGGGCAGGAACACGAATGTTTGTAAGTGACCCCTAAGCTCTTCTATTCATCTCTCCCACAATAATACTCATACTGATTAGGTATCAACAGTAAAGGTTTACTTTTGTAGTAAATAATTAAACAGTTTAAGCAAAAAAAATTGATAATACAAAGAGAATATATATACATGATTTGATGAATAAATATATAATAAATATATGGTACACTTACACACACGGTCGTCCATCCCCAAATTAAGTAACTTAATACTTGTGTTATAAGTGAGAGACAACTGGTGAATATATACTTATATATTTTTTAAATACATACTTAAATACAAATATACACCCAGGCTCAAAGACCAACAAATTCATTTATAGAAAATGTTGGCCCTCGGCGGGAATCGAACCCGCGACCCGCGGAGCTGAAGGCAGGGTCACTACCCACTGCTCCAACGGGCCAGTCATATATATAGAATATAAAAATATTTTTAAATACTGAGTGACAACCTTGAAAAAAAAACGAGTACTAATTGTAAATTAAAAGGCAGTTTACTGCAGGATTTATTTAAACACTTTAATCAACGAGATCTTTAAGATACAGTTTTAAAGTAGTATCTTTTGCAGGGCTGCATATATTTTTTTTTCTTTATAAAAGAACTGGTATCTAGGTCCGATCCGATCTGGCTTGATGACAATTCTTTTACTATATGCACACAACCTAACTTAATATAAATTTATGATGTATAAACATACACACACACACACACGCACACACACGCACACACACACGCACACACACACGCACACACACACACACACAGGAACACACACACTAAAATTATATTAATGGTGATGGTTTTATAACTATTTTTTTTCTTGAGTATATAGAAAGGTTTATATACATATATATTTTTTTTTAATTCATAATCGATTCCTTACTTTTATTATATTTGTTTAAATTAGTCGTCACCAGGCATTAAGCAAAATAGAAATATTGTTGACTCTTGCTAGCCCTAGCACAGGCCTAGGTCTATTTGGGCTGCATATTGCTATACACAAACAACCAAATGAAGCTAGTCTGCTGCTTTGTTCTCTAGTTTAAGTGTAAAATGTACTTACATAATTGTTCAAATAAAAAAAAATATATATAATCTATACTAATATTATAAAGAGTATAAAATTGTATGTATGTTTGTAATGTGTTCACACAAAACCTGTTGACCCGATTTCAAAAATTCTTTCATCATTGGAAAGCTGCATCTTTAGTGAGCAACATAAAGGAGATGGGCAAATTCTGGCCTGTGCGGACTAAATAATGAAGTACATAATAAAATATAAAATAAAAAATAACGCCAAAATTAATTAATAATATCTCTGTACTACTAGGGAAAACTGGTATTGAATTAAAAAGTTATTTATTTGATACAGTTCAGTGAAAAATTAGTGAAGTAAAAACAAAAAATCAAGTCACAATTTCTCTCGAATCAGTAAGAAATCGATATAGAAATCGATATCGATTTCAAAAAAATAGGGATCCGTTATAAAGTTTTTAAATAATTTATAGAATTGGCTAATGTATAGAATGGGTTTGCGATTTTGTCGTGGAGTCTATCTCCTGACGATGCTTCGGTTACGGGGCGAAACAATTGTTGAGATTGTGGTGGTGAATGTGTGCAGTGCTTGTGTATTGTGTGTCGGGTAGTGCATCAGTTCTTACAAACTCTGCATGTGTCAGGTATGAGAACGAATAGTATACTCTACATTTAGCATTACATATATTTTCTTTTATCATCAGATTATAGCAAAATAATATTCTCATTAGTTTTGTATACTAAAGTTTTCTCAAATTACGATCTTTTTAAGATAAATTTATTTAGAGTGAAGTCATCATCTTCCAGCCCTTATCCCACTCTAAGTGGGGTCAGTACAACATGTTATAAACATGTTGTCACATGATTTGGCTGTGTATTTTACAACCGGCCTTCTGCCTGGTATCAACTTACTTCAGTTGTATTTAACGACACCACGGTAAGAATCTGGTCTATTGTACTTAACCGGATACCACACAGTGAGTCAACTTACCTTAGTCGCCTTTTACGACACCTCGGTAAGAAATGAGGGTGGTCTATTCTACTCAGCCAGATACCACACGAAGGGTCGACTTACCTTAGTCGCCTTTTACGACACCTCAATAAGAAACGAGGGTGGTACTATTCTATTCAGCCGGATACCACACGGCGTTTTTCTCAAATTACGATCTTTTTAAGATAAATTTATTTACAGTGAAGTGGCAACCCTAATGACGGTAGCAGACACAGTTGATAGTTGCAAATAGCTGGATAGTTTACAGGGCAATTTATGAAAGGACTCCACTAATGAAGGTATAATTTGAACGTTTTTCTTACTCTATCTTTATATACAGTGCAGAGCAATAAAGAATGGGGATTATAATATAATTTGATATTTCAAAATACAAAATACAACAACAAATAGATGTGGTTTATATCTATTTAGGGCCTGTTTTTTACCAAGATTCGAGCGACAGGATGCTTTATTTCTTTTATACATATAGTTAGAAAAGAGAAGGAAAAAGTAAGAAAAAGAACATGTATAAAGGCGGACTTATCCCTAAAAGGGATCTCTTCCAGTCAATCCTTGAGTAACAGAAGGAAAAGGACAAGCATTGAAGAAGAAAGAGAATAAGGTCATATAGAGAAAAAGAAAAAGTTTATATAAATTTAACTATTTATTCTATTAAATAATTTTGGTAAAATAAAATAAAAAAATGCTGTGATGGCCCAGCGGTTCGACCGTGTCTCTAGAGACGATCATGGGTTCAAACCCGGGCAGACACCAATGAGTTTTTCTATTAAAACTTATGTGTCTAATTGATAATTGCAATTTATCATACGCTTTTCGGTGAAGGAAAACATCGTGACGAAACCTGCATATCTCTAGAGAATTCTAAAATATGTGAAACCTACCAATCCGCATTGGAGCAGCGTGGTAGGTCTTAGCTCCAATCCTTCTCTCCAAAAACGAAGAGAGGAGGCCTATGCCCAGCAGTGAGTTATTAAGAGGCCGTTACTAAAAATAAAAAAATAAAGTAAAATAAAATAAGATACTTCGTTATGTAGGCCGTGTAGTAAATAGTGCTGATATTTATCTTGCCGAGCTAAATAGATGCTGACATCGCTATAAATTTTGCGCTCCGTATTCTTAATATTTGACAGATGCTTACACTGTCATCTCTGCCTATGTTAAACAGCTTGACCTATTTTACGATCCGTTAGTTAACCCGGCCAATGTTTTCTTGCTATAAGATTTTGGGTAATCACTGATGATAATGATTTATAGAATCAGGCGTTACTTTGCGAAGATCCATAATACAAAAGTAATAATAAAATTAATTTGCTATAATTCGCGATAAAGTACATATAATGCTAAATGTAGAGTTGACTATCCATACGCCGTGTGGTATCCGGCTGAATGAAATAGTACCACCCTCATTTCTTACCGAGGTGTCGTAAAAGGCGACTAAGGTAAGTCGACCCGCCGTGTGGTATCCGGCTGAGTAGAATAGACCAACCTCATTTCTTACGGAGGTATCGTAAAAGGTGACTAAGGTAAGTTGACCCACCGTGTGGTATCCGATTTAGTAGAATAGACCACCCTCTTTCTTACCGAGGTGTCGTAAAATGCGACTAAAGTAAGTTGACGTCAGGCAGGCGGCCGGGCGTAAAAACGCAGCCAAATCATGTGACAGCATGTTTATAACATGTTGTGCCGACCCCACTTAGAGGGGGATAAGGGCAGGAGGATATACTGATGATAATGATTTATAGAATTAGGCGTTACTTTGCGAAGATCCATAATACAAAAGAAATAATAAATTAATTTGCTATAATTCGCGATAAAGTAAATAGAAAGTATATATAATGCTAAATGTAGAGTGGACTATCCGTTTTCATGCCCTTTTTTTTTTTTTTTTTTTTTTTCGAATTGACAATATGCTGTTAACCCTAACGGCTTTTACAGCGTTACCGGGCGGGACGGGCGAGCGCAGAAGCATCGCCGAGGTTGCGAAATGCGTAGAGTAGAGCGCAGAAGCTCTACTAGCGTCGGGGAACGTCGTCCTAAGGGTGCCTCCTGTGAGGCCGGACCACGGCTTAGGGCGACGTGTAGTGGAGGGCTGATGGTATGACTTTGATTAGTCAATACGACGACGGAAGGGTGGCAAGAAGCCACGACCAACCGATATCAGAAATCTGGGACCTCGTCTTCGCCGGCGAAGACGCTGTGTGTGTGTATTACGTGTTTTTGTGTTTGCGATCGTAATTTGATCGTCAGGGTCATATAGGACGCTTTTTGGACGCCTATATTTTCGATGGTCAGACCTAACTGGGATGTAGGTGGAAGCAACTGAGATTAGAGGGTTCGGGTGTACCTCGGATTTCTCGAAGTAAGACTTCGAAAAACGTTTAAAGAGGTGAGTAATGGTAGGGAGGTCGAGGTCTCTATGGAGGTCAACGTTCCGCATGAACCACGGACAACCAGTGGCTGTACGCATAAATCGGTTCTGCATTCTTTGGAGCGTGAGCAATCTGACCTTTGAAACGTGCGCGAACGCAACGCTCGCATAGGACATTATTGGTCTTATGCAAGTTTTGTAGAGTGTCACTTTGTTGCGGAGTGACATTTTACTTTTCTTGCATAACATCGGATAAAGTCGTCCCATGACATACGCAGCCTTATTGCAGACTGTGCGTATGTGCTCGTGGAAGGTCATGGAAGGTTGGAAGGTGACACCTAGGTACTTGACTTTCTGTTGCCAGTGAATTGGTGTATCGTAAAGGGAAATTTCCGTAGGTGTGTCTATGTGAGATCGGAAACGATTACCGATAAAGTGCATAGCTGCACTTTTATCAGGGTTTATTTCGATTCTCCATCGGCGGAACCAGCGTCCGAGGCTGTTTACCGCTTTCTGGAGACGTCTAGTGATAACTTGAGGTTGGCGAAATGTGGTAAATACAGCGGTGTCATCCGCGAAAAGAGCAAGATGAGTGCGCTCTTTAATAGGCGCCCGTGGAATGTCACTCGTGTAGAGCGAGTACAATAAGGGTGCCAGCACAGATCCTTGAGGGACACCGGCACGGATAGGGCGGCGAGACGACAGAGTGCCGTCTACGCGGTACCGAAATGTACGATTAGTGAGGTAGTTTCGTATGATAAGTACGAATCTGTCAGGTATATTTAATAGGAGCAATTTGTGGATTAAGCCTGCATGCCAGACCTTATCGAAGGCTTTGGCGACATCGAAGAATATGACACCTGTAAACTGCTTGGTTTGCAAACCTTGCAATATGTGCTCCGTGAGGCGGTGCACTTGTTGAACACAGGTGTGTTTTGGACGAAATCCGAACTGTTCGTTGGGAAGGAGATTATAAGTATCGACTACGGATTTTAATCGGGCAAGGATAATTCGCTCGTATATTTTTCCTAGGCTGTTTAACAAACTAATGGGACGATAGCTAGTCGGGAGATTTCGAGGCTTTCCCGGTTTGGGGATACCTATCACTGTAGCTTCTTTCCACTCGTCAGGAAAGGAGCATCCGGCAAGGAGGGCATTAAAAATCAGTACCAGTAGGTGGATGATTTGGTCGGGAAGGCGTTTTCATGCCCGATACATGCAGGATTCGTAAAAATACATGCCCAAACCTACAAGTGTTCAGAGGCAAAATATTGAACCGATTAGTATCTAAGCTTGTTTGGGTAATGCTTCGCTTTGCAATTTTGTCGGGGGGATGTCCTGATAATGCTTCGGTTGCGGAGCGAAACGATTGTCGAGTTTGTGATAGTGAACGTGTGTAGTAATTGTGTATTGTGATGGCGGTGTTGGAGGTTTGTGCATGTGTTTTACGAATTCTGCATGTATCAGGTATGAAAAGGCAATGTCCACTCTACATTAAGCATTATATATATTTTCTATTTTACTTTATCGCGGATTATAGCAAAATAATTTAATTATTACTTTTGAAATATATGGGACACTTACACACACGGTAGTCCGTCCCCAAAGTAACTTAATACTTGTGTTATGGGTGAGAGACAACTGGTGAATATATAATGATATATTTTTTAAATACATACATAAATATATACACCCAGGCTCAAAAACCAATGAATTCATTTATAGAAAATGCTGGTCCGCGACCCGCGGAGCTGAAGGCAGGGTCACTACCCACCTCGCCAACGGGCCAGTAATATTGTCTATTATAGTTAAATCTACACTTTATACATAATATACAAGATTATGGATGTTATCGCAGACAAATAACCAAGCTTACGAGGTCACTTATGGCCCTTATAAAGATGTCGGTTCAATAACAGAACGTTTCCATTGCCTACGAACACCTATAAGAACAGCAAATATCATAAATTTTTGATATATTGTTACTATTAGAACTATTGTATATTTAAATGACGTATTTAAAAGAATAATCTATTATTAAGTGTATTTCTTGTTTTTTTCTCTTCTTTTTGTTACGAGTGCCTAACGGACTAGTCCGGGAGTCACTCTTAGGATGTGTTTTAAAATCAGTGCTCAAAAAATTTGCAGCATTTTGCTGCAATAAAAATCATATTATTGCAGCAAAATGCTGAGACGCATCATTTTTTTCCGTTTTTTTTTTCCGTCATTTTTTTTTACGCATCATTTTTTATATAGATTCCTTTTTTATTTTAGTTTGTAGCTTTTTTGTGCCAAACAGGAAATAAATGTATATTATTATTATTATATATGTCACAATACTCGTTTCGTATACAAGTGCAATCTTCTATTTTCTATCCTTACCTATCCTATCCTACTAATATTATAAATGCGAAAGTTTGTTAGTATGGATGTTTGTTACTCTTTCACGGCGAATCGGCAATATGGATGAAAATTGGCACAATTATTCCTTATACACCGTGGTAACATATAGGCTATAGAATTCCTGTTAATTCTACAGAAATAGGATGACATTGAAAAGCGCCATCAATTATCAACCTATCACGCGACAATAGTCCTAGAAAACGATATTGCGGGTAAAAGCTAGTCTTCTATAATATGTAAATATTTATATAATAAGAGCATATATGTATATAATAGTAATGAAATACTTCATTGCACATAAAAAAAATAGAAACATGAAAGTTAAAATTAAACAAAAAGAAGTGCATAGGCGACCTTATTACTAATAGCAATCTCTTACAGGCTACCTAATTAAAGTTAAACTAAACAAAAGAAATATAAATTGAGGTGCACAAAGTATTAATTTAATATATTCTAATAACTACACACTAATGCAAAAAAATATTACATAATGTGGTCGCCAATGACTTTCGCTTTGTATTTTATAGCAACACCGTAATGAAACGAGTATCGCGCGCTTTTGACTGAAATGGTGGCAACACTGTGTCGTGTTGTTTCCGGTGTAGTCTTCCTATATATTGCTAAAACGTTTCAGTTGCATGCAAGTCCGATACAGTCCTCCACAAAGCGTCGTTTTAAGCCGAGGTCCGGCCTCACAGGAGGCACCCTTAAGGCGACGCTCCCAGGATGCTGCGTGCCTCTCTTTTGAGACCCGCTCTCCCAGCACCTAAACCCCCGGCGATGCTTCTGCGCTCGCCCACTCTCTCGGTGACGCTGTCAAAGCCTTCACGGCTAACAGTCTTAGTTAGTGTTCGAAAAAAAAATAAAAAAATAAAAGTTGCATGCAGTCTTTGTTCGTCATTTAAGAGAAGTGCATCTCAGAACGGGAATTGTGGTATTCCTATTATATCGTATTATTGTATATAGTATGCGCTAACAATAACAATATATACGTATTTACGACCGGCCACCTGCCTGACTTTAACTTACGTTAATCGTATTTCACGACATCTCAGTAAGAGGGACTCTATTTCTTTTCTACTCTATTTCTCTATCTCTATTCAACCGGATAACACACGGCGGTAAAATAAGAATTACAATGTAACGTCTTTTTGAATTCGGTCACTTTAATACTAAGCGTGTGACATAAGCGCTTAACACTAAAAGCAATATGTGTTCACAAATCTATCAAACTCCTGTTAGACTAGGCAATCGGATTAAGACAATGGAAAGTGGCACTTAGGCACATTACGTCAAAGCCGGGCCCAAACCAGAAATAAACCAGACAATATCGGGTAATTGGTTGGTAACGTTGGTTTGTTTGCACGGCCTCGGCTGACTTGGCTTATGCAATCATATTAAACAATATCTTAATTTATTTTGCGTTGGTTTCCCAATCTCACTTTAGTATACGTAAAAAAATCATTATTGATATTAAATCGTAAATTAAAACCGGTTATACTATAGTCATAAGCATTCGGTTTATCCGGCTATTTAAGAGATGTGTGCGGTAATTAATGAAAAGTTGAGAACCACGAATAGATTTCGAATATCCGTGTATTCGATAATAATGATGTTCGTATAACCGGTTTCTGTGTACATAATTATATAAGAATCATTATATTTTATTACTCGCGACCCACTCCGCCTTGTGACGGTTATAAAAATACTTCTAAATACAATTAATATAATCGTTGATAGACGAAGGGGTGGCTTTTATGGTGGTAATAAAAAAAAATTAAATTCCACGGTTTACACCTCAGTATTGCCGCATTTCTCATCTTCTATTACTGGGTTAACGATCTGACTTAATGCATGAGGGAGAAACTTATGTGAATAACAAGGAATATATATAACTAGCAATCGCCAACGGCTCCGCCCGCTTGGTAAGATTAAAACCGTAATATAGTCTTTTGATAACCATAAAAATGGTTACAGTGGGTTAACAGTAAAAGCTAGACGTATGCTGTCGCGTACTTTTATTTACAACTTTTAGAGGAGAACAATTTTGTGATACATGGTTTTTGAGTATCTTTCACCGTTTACTTACAAGGAAAGTTTTAAATATTGCCGTTTTCGTTTTTTATTCCTGCTCCTCTCCTATTCATCTTAGCCTGATGTTATATAGCCTATAGCCTTCCTCAATAAATGGACTACCTTACACTGAAATAATTTTTTATATTGGTCCTGTAGTTCTTGAGATTAGCGCGATCAAACAAACTCTTCAGATTTATATATTAGTATAGATAAGGGCGAACTGCAACATAATGGGATGAATATAAAATTAGTTTTACGACAAAATTTACAAGTTATGTCTATCTTAAATTACTTACACGCTAGGTCTATACAAATCATGCCCACGTGGAATGGTCCTAAGAATGCTAGCAGCGTTTCCGCGTTGAATCGCTAAGCTGATTCTTTGTGCGAAAAAGGAGCCAGCCCTCTTGTCACCTGAAGAGGCAATTAACTAAGGTGTTAAAACTGATATGGATGAATGGATATGGTATTATTGAACCATAGTACCTGGTTGATCGACCCTTGCTCAGTAGTTTTATACAAAATAAAAAAAAAATAACTTCAAAAAAAAGTAAAGAATAAAGGGTAAAAAAAGTAAAGGGTAGGTGGGGCTCGATCCTAGGCATTTTCATTTCTCGCGACCACCCGTTCCTCGAATAAGCTACGCTGAATTGACATTCAACGGCAAAAATAGTTTTTTTATATTAAAAGTCAATTTCAGTATTTTTTTAATGCTCAAAAACAGGGTTAGAACAATTTTTTTTATAAAACCTAGCTAGATAGATTTTTCTTCCCCAAAACCTCCTGCATGCTGTATTTCAGGAAAATCGTTGGAGCCGTATCCGAGATTCCGAAAATATAAATACAGACAAGATTGACTCATTTAAATAATAAAAATATGTATATATTCACCAGTTGTCTGTCACCCATAACGCAAGTATTAAGTTACTTACTTTGGGGACGGACAGACGTGTGTGTAAGTGACCCATATATTTATTTATTTATATTGTTAAAAGGAAGTATATTATAGTCATAGTTATGGTCAATGGTATTGGTATGGCCATGTAAAGAGGAGGGATGAAAATCATGTGACCAAAAGAGTTTTAAATATGAATGTGGATGGATGTATGACTAGGCGGAGGCCGAAAAAAGGATGGATGGATTGTGTGAAAAATGATATGCATGTTAAAGGAGTGGCACCAGAGTTGACGAATGATAGAGGAGAATGGAAGAAGAAGACAAATTGTGCCGACCCCACTTAGGGTGGGATAAGTGGCCGTTTTTCCACGCCATATAAATTGGCGTAACGCTAATGCGATAGAGTAGTTTAAAAAACTCGTACTAAGCGTACTGACGTGATTGCTACAAAATTCTATCAGGTATATGCAATTTAATAGCTGCATTAGATTAAGCTTCGAAGCGTAATTGGATTTATGTCACGAGGCTGGGAAACGGCTTCGCGTAGGAATTTTAAATTAACATCAATATTGTAATATAATTATAACATAGTTACGCTTATGTGCGTATATAAATTCTATGTTAAAGTTTCCAAGAGTGTTTGAAATAATATAGCATAAGAATTTAAAGAATAATAACAAAAATGTACAGTTTTCATTCAAATCAATATAATCTTGAACGAGCCTTGAAAAATTAAATAACAAAAAATTTAAAAGAAATATTAAAAAATAATAGGGCAGGTGGGGCTCGATCCTAGGTATTTTCACCTCTCTAGACCGCCCGTTCCCCAAATGAACCACCATGACTTTACGTTTGACAACGAAAAACTGTGATTGTGTTCAACATAAATTTCAAAAAAATTTTAGAGCCCGAAAACAGGGATAAAACGACATTTTTTTTAATAAAACTTATCTAGATCGATTTCTCCGATTCTCTAAATATCGATCAATCGTTATTTATTAAAAAAACAATTTTTTTATTTACATCATGTAAAATTTTTCGACTCAAGTAGTTTATATAATTTGCCTTGCATTTTAATTTATTTTTGTTATTTGTATTTTTGATTGTTTTTATTGGTGTTTTCCTTTTCCGATTATTCGTTGTGGTGTACAATATAGTGTATAAATAAATAAATCTTCAAGCCGGGGTAGATATTTGTATTTAAAATTATATAATTATATGTATATTCACCAGTTGTCTGTCACCAATAACATAAGTATTAAGTTACTTTGGGGACGGACAACCGTGTGTGTAAGTGTCCCATATATTTATATTTATTTATATTGTTAAAAGGAAGGAAATATATTAGAAATGCGTGATGTTTGCGCTATAAATGGGAAAATCCGTGCGTCCAAACTTCATCAGGGTTTTAACATTCGCAGTTGTATGTTACTCGTAGACAATAAATATATCTAAAATGTACAAATAAGACATATAGAGTAAAATATAATGACAATATTATTTTGCTATATTATCATTCTCCTGCCCTTATCCCACTCCTAGTAGGTTCGACACAACATGTTATAAACACGCTGTCACATGACGCTACGTTTTTACGACCGGCCGCCAGGCTGGCGTCAACTTACCTTAGTCGCCTTTTACAACACCTCGGTAAGAAAAAGGGTGGTCTATTCTACTTAACTGGATACCACACGGCGGACAATATTATTTTGCTATAATCCGCGATAAAATATATGTTTAATGTAGAGCTAAACTTATCAGGAGATAAAATTATCTCCTGACGACGTTTCAAAACGATTGTCGAGATTGTGGTGGTGAATGTGTGCAATGTTTGTGTATTGTTGTGTTATTAGTGACGGGTTGTACATTTTACAATCAATGTATCAGTTATCTATGAGAACGGATAGGACAGTCTTTAGAATAACATATATTTTCGTTTATCGCGGATTATAGCAAAAGTACATGGGTGACCTTGTTCGGTAATTTTATACAATCTTCAGCTCTTCACTACATATTATAAAACAAAGTCGCATTCTTTGTTTGTCCATATATCCCTATGTATGCATAAAACTTTAAAACTACGCAACAGATTTTGATGCGGTTTTTTTTAATAAATAGAGTAATTTTTGAGGTTTCTGTAAATAATTACATTTTTTCCTCTTACATTGCAAACGCAGGCTAAACCCTACGAGATTTATCAAAATGATGTACTAAGTATTTGTACATCTTGAAAAGGTCTACAGAAAAGTCCGCGATGGTATATGTTTATCTGTTATGGATAACCCACAATAGCGTTTTTTGTCATTTACTCTTCACGAAAAATAATGCCCTATTTTTGAAGCAATTTTTATACGATACAGCATTAATCCTTATCCAATTAAATGCCGTAATAAAAAAAAATATTAAAAAAAAATAAAACAAGCAATAATGCGTCGATAATATCTGGGACTCGAAGACGGATTTTGAACATTTTCGGTTCACCCGTTACCCATCGGCTATCTAAAAAAATCCTTTGCTTTCAATTTTACATTATACCATATTTTTATTGCCCAAAAACAGAGATAAAACGAATTATAAAAAAAATCTAGCTATCGCTATCTATAGGTCGATTTTTCTCCCCCAAAACCCCCTACATGCTGAATTTCAGTAAAGTCGTCGAAAATCGGAAAGTCGTATATATACATACAAGATTAACTCATTTAAATATTAAATATAATATTTCCATTACTTTTGTATTATGGACCTTCGCAAAGTAACGCCTAATTCTACGAATTAATAAGAAACATATAAAAATGTTCGCTTAATCATACTTATTGCGACTTATAGCAATAAATCGGAGCAGTGCGTAAATTAACAGCTTGTTAAATCACGCTGAGACCGTGTAGTACAAGATTCGTATTTTCTAAGCCCTGGTCGGGGCCTCACAGGAGGCGCCCTTCGGACGACTAACAAATTATTTATTAGAAATTTCAGTCAGCCTTGTTATAAACTCAATACAACTTTAAAAGATATAAAAAATATATATTTAAAAAAAAATAAAAAATAAATAAGGCGCCGAAGACATGTGAGATTCGAACCCGGGTTTTGAATTTTCGGTCCGTTACCCATTGGCTATCGCAACATTACGTTTGACGACTAAAAAAATCCTCCCATTTTTTAATGCCCAAAAACAGGGATAAAACGATTTTTTTTAATAAAACCTAGCTAGATCGATTTTTCTCCCTCAAAACCCTACATGCTGTATTTCACGAAAATCGTTGGATCCGTTTCCGAGATTTAGAAAAAAAAAAGATTAACTTGTTTAAATATTAAAGATTAATTAAATCCAAAACATATCGGAAATGAATAAACAAAATAACAAGGAACATGTTTCCTTGAAAAATATTAAATTTCATTGACATTGTACATTGCGGTCACATTATGCTCGTTAGCCACTGAAAGCTAAACTATATAAAAGTACTAGCGGCCTGCCCTGCTTCGCACGGGTATAAAATATATAGCCCATGTCACTCAGTGCAGAAAAAAATGATTATCGATCCAGTAGTTTTGATTCATTCATTACTGCCCGTGGCCCGCAAACGTTAAATTTGGAGAAAATTAATTTCCCTCTCCCTATACCAAGAAGAATTCCAGGTATCTTTGGAATATATAAATTTATATACTACATATTTACTTATTAACTTTTTACATTTTTTCCTATGTGTTTTATTTTTACAATTACAGAAAGTCTTTATAAGCAACATTCACAGCTTTCTTGTCATTAAAACAAACTCTTCAAAGAGCGACATAAAGCTGCTAAATTCGAAGTGCTATAGGGTGAAGCGCGGTCTCCTCACGGCATTTTAAATCTGTCTTATCTTCGAAAATGTTCACTTAAATTGCATGCTGTAAACGGCCATATTGGTCTATATTACATCAACAATGTATTTAAGGTACCTAATTGGATAAGGATTAATACTGTATTGTATAAAAATTGCTTTGAACATAAGGCATTATTTTTCGTAAAAAGTAAATGACAAAAAAATGCTATTGTGGGCTATCCATAAGAGATAGACATATACTATCGCGGAGTTTTCTGTAGTCCTTTTCAAGGTGTACAAATACTTAATACATTATTTTGATTAATCTCGTAGGGTTCAGCCTTCGTTTGCAATGTAAGAGGAAAAAAATGTAATTATTTACGACATCACATTAGAAACCTCAAAAATTACAGTAATTCTCAAATCCATATTGAATGTTATTAAACATATAAATCTTCCTCTTCTATTAAAAAAAACGCATCAAAATCTGTTGCGCAGTTTTAAAGATTTAAGCATATATAGGCATATAGGGACATAGGGACAGACAGAGAAAGCGACTTTGTTTTATACTATGTAGTGATTATCGCTATTACAGGATGAAAAGATTTATACAATATTTTCCTTTTAGGATAATAAACTGAATTTATGGGATAATTAACTTTATGTTCATAATAACATGAGTTACAGATATTAACCGCGCGTATAACATGATTCACAAATCGATAGGTAATAAATTATGGGAACTACATATAGATGAGTCATGCTAATATTGTTTTAGTACAATCAAATTCTTAAAGGTAATAATTGTAATACTATTGAATAGAATTGACAAGTTGAAAATTCTAGTATTACTGAATTGCTAATAGAAATAATTTCTAGAATTAGGCATAAATACTTTGCGGAGGTCTATAATACAAAGTAATGATAATATTATTTTGCTATAATTTATTTATTGAATTTTGCGCGTTGTGGTATCCGATTGAGTAGAATAGACCACCCTCTTTCTTACCAATGTATCGTAAAAGGCGGTTAAGTTAACCCACCGTGTGGTAACCGGCTGAGTAGAATACACCACCTTCATTTTTTACCGAGGTGTCGTAAAAGGGGACTAAGGTAATTGACCCGTATTTTGATATCCGGCTGAGTAGAATAGGCTACCGTATTTCTTACGGAGATGTCGTAAAAGGCGACTAAGGTAAGTTGATCAGACAGGCGACCGGTCGTAAAATACCTAGCTAAATTATGTTACAACATGTTGTGCCGCCCCACTTAGAGTAGGAGAATGATGTGTATGCATTCGGATATATATGACCGATATATTAGAAATTTGGGGCACAGTGCGGTTGATTCTGCGTGATTTATGACTAACAACTTACACAGTATTTTTAAAGGAAAATTTATTGAAAAAATTAATTTATTATCATTACTTTTATGCTTTAGTATTCCGCAAAGTAACGCCTATTTATACAAATTACTAGCGGACCGCTCCGGCTTCGTACGGGTATAAAATGTATAGCCATGTCACTCAGTGAACTCAGTCACTCAATGCCCCCCTCGCGGCATTTGAAATCTGTAATATCTTCGAAAATGTTCATTTAAATTATATGCTGTAAACGGCCATATTGATCTATATTAAATCAACAATGTATTTAAGGTACTTAATTGGATTAGGAATAATGCTGTATTCTTTAAAATTGCTTCGATCATAAGGAATTATTTTTCGTAAAAAGTGAATGACAATAAATGCTATTGTGAGTTATCCGTAAGAGATAGACATATACCATCGCGGAGTTTTTTGTAGAGTTATTCAAGGTGTACAAAAACTTAATTCATTATTTCGATAAATCTCGTAGAGTTCAGCCTGCGTTTGCAATGTAAACGGGAAAAATGTAATTATTTACGACATCACATAGAAACCTCATAAATTATAGTATTTTTCTAATCTATATTGAATGTTATTATACATATAAACTTCCCTCTTTAATCACTCTATCTATTAAAAAAACCGTATCAAAATCTGTTGCGTAGTTTTAAAGAAATAAGCCGCATTAATATCTGTTGCGTAGTTTTAAAGAAATAAGCATACATAGGGATATAAACAAAGAATGTGACTTTGTTTTATACTATGTAGTGATGTAGTGATATGAAATTTAATTTGGCTATCGCCCTATCGGAAAAATAAAGTCACATTTCCTATGCCTATACATGAGAGATGTAACTTAATTCTTCGGATAGAGCGATATTTTCCTCTCGAGACACTTAATTTTGTAAATTCATTTGTCACCACGCGATTTACAAGTTCTTACAATCTTTCTTGCTTGCCAAGAGCTTAAGGCAATGCGGATTTTCTCATTGAAGATCAATGAAGTCTGAAAGTGGAGGATTTACGGAGACGAGCGACAAAACCCTTTGTTTTATGGATATTACAGTAGAGGTACCATTTTTAATGGAAATCAAGGACATATCCTAATCTTTTGTAACTTTGTTTAACGGAAATTTCTTTAAGACATAAAATAAACGGCCTGTTACTATCCTGCTGGACATAGGCCTCCACTCTCCATTTTTTGGAAAGAAGGATTGGAGCTAAAACCTATCACGCTGCTCCAATGCGAATTGGTAGGTTACACATATACCTAGAATTCTCTAGAAATATGCAGGTTTCATCATGTTTGCCTTCACCGAAAAGCGTGTGATAGATAATTTATAGAATTAGGCGTTACTTTGCGGAGATCCATAATACAAAAGTAATAATAAAATTATTTTGATATAATCCGCGATTAAGTAAAATAGAAAATATATGTAATGCTAAATGTAAAGTGGACAATCCGTTTTCATACCTGATACATGCAGGATTCGTAAAAACGACAAAAATCGCAAAACTTTACGATTTTGGTCGTGGAGTCTATTGTGCATTTTGCTTGGTTTGAGCATGTGTTTTTACCCCTCACCGCTCAAAAAAAAAGTTCAACAATTTTTAAATGAGCATTTTTTAAACTTATTATCGCCATCGCGAATGAAACTCCTGCTACTCTATTCTGTTGTGTAATTATTTTTATGTCAATGTGTGCTTTGTTAAAATTATTGTATATAAACTTTACTCCGTTTAAAGATATGTATCAACTACAGAATTAGCATCATCCTCCTGCACTTATCCCACTCTAAATGGGGTCGCACAACATTTTTAAACATGTTGTCATATCAATTAACTTCGTATTTTATGACGTCCTGCCTGACGTCAACTTACCTTAGTCGTATTTTACAACCCCTCGGTAAGAAACAAGGTTGTCTGTTCTATTCAGCCGGGTACCACACGGCGGTACCACATGTATATATTTGTATTTAAGTATGTATTTAAAAATATATAAGTATATATTCACCAGTTGTCTGTCTATCATAACACAAGTATAAAGTTACTTACTTTGGGGACGGATAATAAATAAATAAATAATATATCCGACACACTTACACACACGGCCGTGTGTGTCTTTTATGGTCACAATATCTACGATACTGTGACCATAAAAGCAACGCATTAAGGATTATTTTAAATTATTATTATTAATAATAATAATAAATATGGGACACTTACACACACGGCCGTGTGTGTAAGTGTCCCATATATTAATTATTTATTTATTAAATATTTATTATAATTATTAATAATAATAATTTATAATAATCCTTAATGCGTTGCTTTTATGGTCACAGTATCGTAGATATTCCGTTTCAAAATGACGTTGAGGATAAGCTTAATATACATTCGGCGTTTGAACAAAATGAATATGAAATGAACTTGAATATACAAAAGTGTTAAGAGAATTACATGCAAAAATCTTTGATATTATACAAGCCGAACTCGCATTTAGTTCGCGTCAATTTCAGTGTTAAAATACTCTCAATCATATCAAGTATGTAATCAATATGTAAGTAGCCTACTCGACGTCAACTTAACTTAGTCTTCTTTGCGACACCCTGGCATGATATGAGGGTGAGCTATTCTCAGCTGGATATCACACGGCACTGGTTCAATAATGGAATATTAAAAAGAATTATATAGATAGTAACTAATAATTGAAACAGTAATAAATACATCGTACTAAACAGTAATATATTAATACTATATTATATAAGCTGTGGTAGCCCAGCGGTAACACCGTGCGACTCTTTCGAGGAGATTACAGGTTCAAACCCGGGCACCAATGAGTTTTTCTGTTAAAACTTATGTGTCTAATTAATTAATAATTGCAATTGATCACACGCTTTTCGGTGAAGGAAGACATCGTGAGGAAACCTGCATATCTCTAGAGAATTCTGGAGTTATGTGTAACCTACCAATCCACGCTGCAGCAGCGTGGTAGGTCTTAGCTTCAAACCTTCTCTCCAAAAACGGAGAAAGGAGGCCTATTTTCAGCAGTGGGATAGTAACAGGCCGCTACTTAAACAGTAATAGAATAACTACAGATTTCCAGCAGAAGCTTGGTTTAGGTCAGAAAGAAAGAGTATCTGGACCGAGCCTTGCTTGGTATCTTTTTAAAAGATATAAAATTATGCAATAAAATTGCCGGGTGACATGTGGGAATCGATCCCATGGTTTAAACTTTTTTTTTTTTACGAAGAAAGGCTAGCGCCTGGCTGCGATCTCGCCTAACGGTAAGCGAAGGATGCAGCCTAAGGTGGACTGCGCTTGCCACTATAATGCCTATTCACCCTTTTTTTGAAACTTTGTGGTTCGTAAGATTCCGGAAAGACAGATGCAGGGAGGGAATTTCACATTTTGGCCGTGCGCATGAGAAATGACAAACTTTAATGGTTCGCGCGTTACCATTGTCACAGCTTTGCATTTGACTGTTCAAATATCAATTCTGTTCCTATTTTAGTAGTTTATTGCCCAAAAACAGGATAAAACTAGATTTTTTAAATGACGATGTTGTTTTAAATGAAAACGTCGAAAATTTAATAAAAATTACTACCAAAAAATAGACCTTCAATTTACATATCCACATACCGACGCATCCATCAACAGACATGCTTGCATTTTCAAACACACACACATCACACATTCATATACAAACACGCGCACACACAGGCACACGCGTGCGCACACACACATACACAGCATTACATAATGTAACATTGATAGCATGTAGTATTTATATATTTTTTGTTAGTTTATTTTTGTTTTCCTATTTTATTTAGTTTTATACTAAATTAATGTCTACAACCTTACATAGTAAAATGATTGTCAATTAGTATGTAATAATTTATAGAATAAGGAGTTACTTTGCGGAGGTCCATCATACAAAAGTAATGAGAATATTATTTATTAGTACAATTAGTATGTAGTTATGAAGCGAGAACTCCTAACACAAGTATCTTTATACTTAAAAGGAGATCTCAAACTCGTGTTTATTTTAAACTATTGTGAAATGAAATAAAATATTTTATATATATTTACATAGGTACAAGATTAACTCATTTTAATATTAAAGATAACGTAACTATAATACTCTGGCAGTAGTTTGGTTAACTTCGAAAACAAATATATAAAGTTATTGGCAACCCTATAAAGGAATGTCACATTCTTGACCCAAAAACCGGACGTAGTCTGAGCCATACCAAAACAAATACATCCTTTGATGTCGATTTTATTAGGGTTGCTTGTTGGTTCAATGCATCTGGAGCTGGCAATATTTATCAATAATAAAACTAACTCCGTCTTACTGATATTTCAAGAATAACATTATATATACTGAATCATTGGACGCATACATTTATCGTAGATTAGTAATACAAATCAGCGCCGTGTGGTATATATATATATATAATAAATAAATATATGGGACACTTACACACACGGTCATCCGTCCCCAAAGTAAGTAATTTTAATACTTGTGTTATGGGTGAGAGACAACTGGTGAATATATACTTATATATTTTTTAAATACATACTTAAATACAAATATACACCCAGGCTCAAAGACCGACAAATTTCATTTTAAAGAAAATGTTGGTCCTCGGCGGGAATCGAACCCGCGACCCGTGGAGCCGAAGGCAGGGTCACTACCCACTGCTCCAACGAGCCAGTCAAAATCTATCTGGCTGAGTAGAATAGACCACGCTCTTTTTATACCGAGATGTCGCAAAAGGCGAATAAGGTAAGTTGACACAAACCACATTCTTTCTTACCAAGGTGTCGTAAAATACGACTAAGGTAAGTTGACGTCAGGCAGGCCGGTCGTAAAATACGTAGCTAAATCATCTGAGAAAACGTTTATAACATATTGTGCCGACCCACTTAGAGTGGGTTAAGTATTTAAATAAGGGCCTGTTTCACCAGTTACCAATCAACTGTCAGTTAACTCATTCGGAACATATCTGACACATTTCTCGGAATTTTTCGTTGCTCAGGTTTCTAATAGGCTTATTCAGTGCTTAAAGTCCCTAATAAGTTAACAGGTAGATCACGTGGCTGTTATTTTGTTTATCTGCTGGGTAGCAAATACCTATTTCAAAATGACCGTGATTTTTTTTCCACTTTTTAAAGACATTTATCAGCTACTTTATCTATTTGTCGGTTAACTATACGACACTATCAGTAACTTGAAAAACAGGCCCTATATTAATTAACAAATTACATATATCTATCCTAAATTACAAGCCAGTACAATACAAACCATGCCCACGTGAAATGATCCCAAGAATGCTGGAGTTTCCGCGTTGAATCGCTTAGCTGATTCTTTGTGTGAAATAAGCCAGGACTTTTGTCACCTAGAGGCATTCCACACAATACACAGGGGTAACAGCTTATTTGGCATTGACTTTTATCGTTATTGGAATTTTAGTTTGAGTCCGTTACGTGCTCAGGGGAAATCTGGCTCGTTAATGTAACAGTAAATAGCCGACGAAAACGAATTGTGAAATTCACATAAAAAGATTTTGAGTTTTACGACTTCAATAATATTAGATTTGGCAGCGACTTCGCCCGCGTAGACTAAAGTATTGAGATACAATAAATAATGCTATAAAAAACAAACTGTTCGTTTAGCTCATTTCAACGTGAGCTAATGGTAATGGTAAACGGTGTATTTAATGGAAATTTAAACCATAACAGATAGAGATATGCCGTCGCAAACTTTTTTAGAATATCTTTGTCGATCTACAATTGTCTGGTACATTATTTTAGTGTACATTCTGTTGGTTTACTCTCCCGCCGTGTGGTATCCGGCTGAATAGAACAGTACCACCTTCATTTCTTCACTCTCTTTTTTACCGAGGAGTCGTAAAATACGACTAAGGTAAGTTGACGTCAGGCAGGCGGCTCTCGTAAAATACGTAGCCAAATCATGTGACAACATGTTACAAACATGTTGTACCGACCCGACTTAGAGTGGGATAATTGGGAGGATGATGATGACTACAATAATATTAGATTTGGCAGCGACTTCGCCCGCGTAGACTAAAGTATTGATATAAATATAGTTATAAAAAACAAAACTAATGAGAATTTTATTTTGCTATAATCCACGATAAAAGGAAATATATGTAATGCTAAATGTAGAGTGTACTATTCGTTCTCATAGCTGATACATGCGGAATTTGTAAGAACTCATTCCCTACCCGAAACCGATGGAGTCTATCTCCCGACGATGCTTCGGTTACGGGGCGACACAATTGTTGAGATTGTGGTTGTGATTGTGTGCAATGCTTGTGTATTGATGTGTTATCGGTATGAGAACGAATAACCATGGTAACCTATAATTGAGACTACATTTAATAAAATATTTTTTACAGTATTTTATAATATTAATTATGTATGTCTTGTTAGTTAGCCTCCATAACTAAAAAACAAAATCAAATCATTAAAAGACTAAATAAGTTACTTTATAATTATATTATACTATGATATAATTCGTAGTACAACTATGATGTTCTTCGATGACCTAAATACAGCGAAAAGACCACGACCGAATTTGATTAACGCTACAATAATTCAATGGGAGAGGATTAGAAGCGATTGAATGATTGAATCTCGTGAATTACTCAGTGGCACTTAGAACATGTTCGGTTGGATGGAACTTGAGAAATTGCGTACAAATTAATTTCAGGTTAGGAAAATTTCATACACCAATAACTTGCTTTGCGTCGTTTCGTTTTGCGTTTTACGAAGTTGCGTCGCGGATTTGGTAGTAATGGCAAACCTAAAATTGATTGCGGAATTTTATTATAGAATCTTATACCCGAACCCATCCGCCGTGTGTTATCCGGCTGAGTAGAATAGACTAACCTCATTTCTTACCGAGGTGTCGTAAAAGGCGACTAAGGTAAGTTGACCCACCGTGTGGTATCCGGTCTAGTAGAATATATCACCCTCTTTCTCACCGAGGATTCGTAAAATACGACTAAGATAAGTTGATGTTAGGTAGGCGGCTGGTCGTTAAATACATAGTAAAATCATGTGACGATATGTTTATAACATATTGTGCCGACCCCACTTAGAGTGGGATAAGGAGAGGTCGATTCACTGTTAGGCTAGGAAAATTTATACACCAATAACTTGCTTTGCGTCGTTTCGTTTTGCGTTTTGCGTTTTACGAAGCCGTGTCGCGGATTCAGTACTAATGTTCACTGTTAGTCTAGGAACTTTTTATACACCAATAACTTGCTTTGCGTCGTTTCGTTTTGCGTTTTGCGTTTTACGAAGTCGCGTCGCGTATTTAGTACTAATGTTCACTGTTAGTTTAGGAACTTTTTATACATCAAAAACTTAGTTTGCGTCGTTTCGTTTTGCGTTTTACGAAGTCGTGTTGCGGATTTAGTACTAATGTTCACTGTTAGTCCAGGAACTTTTTATACACCAATAACTTGCTTTGCGTCGTTTCGTTTTGCGTTTTGCGTTTTACGAAGTCGTGTCGCGTATTTAGTACTAATGTTCATGGTTAGGCTAGGAAAATTTAATACACCAATAACTTGCTTTGCGTCGTTTCGTTTTGCGTTTTGAGTCTTACAAAGTCACGTCGCGTATTTAGTACTAATGTTCATTGTTAGGGTAGGAAAATTTAATACACCAATAACTTGCTTTGCGTCGTTTCGTTTTGCGTTTTACGAAGTCGCGTCGCGTATTTAGTACTAATGTTCACTGTTAGGCTAGGAAAATTTATTACACCAATAATTTGCTTTGCGTTGTTTTGTTTTGCGTTTTGCGTTTTACGAAGTCGCGTCGCTTTTTTATCATTAATGTTCATTGTGCGTCGTTAGGTTTTTGAAGGTTTTGAGTTCGAGTCTTAATTTTCTTTTTCGAAAGGTTGGCAACACTTTTGTTTCTATTCGAATTATGCCAACACCACAAGGATTTTCTTTCTAAATATCAACGCAATTTTAATAGTTTTATTTTTGGTTTGATCGATCCTAACTGCTTCATTATTTATTTCTTTTTTTAAGTTACTTTTTTTTATTTTGAAAATAATTACCGAGCAAGCCTCGGTCAAAAACTAGGTTATTTAACTGAGTTAATGACTACAGTAAATATGAAATACTATTAAAAGTTTTCTAGTCAAGTTCAGTCTCTACGGATTGGCAGCTGTTAAAATATTTATAAAAAAAGTTTAATCTCTCGGGAAAACTCGATTCTTTGAACAAACATTAAATATAAACGAAATTCCAGCCTCAAGAATATCAATTTAATATTTAATAAAACCTTCAGAGTGAACTTGTTTCTTTATGTTTGATAAAGTTTTTTAAGTTGATATTATAAACAGATATTTATTATTACGTCTTAAGCTTACTACGCCGTGTGGTATCCGGCTGAATAGAATAGTACCACCCTCATTTCTTACCGAGGTGTCGTAAAAGGCTACTAAGGTAAGACGATCCGCCGTGTGGTATCCGGCTGAGTAGAATAGACCACCCTCAATTCTTACCGAGGTGTCGTAAAAGGCGACTAAGGTAAATCGAGTATCGACCCGCTGTGTGGTATCCGGCTGAGTAGAATAGACCACCCTTAATTCCAACCGAGGTGTCGTAAAAGGTAACTAAGGTAAGTTGACCCGCCGTGTGGTATTCGGTTAAGTAGAATAGACCACCCTCATTTCTTACTGAGGTGTCGTAAAAGGCGACTAAGGTAAGTCGACCCGCCGTGTGGTATCCGGTTGAGTAGAATAGACCACCCTCATTTCTTACTGAGGTGTCGTAAAAGGCGACTAAGGTAAGTCGACCCGCCGTGTGATATCCGGCTGAGTAGAATAGACCATCCTCAATTCTTACCGAGATGTCGTAAAAGGCGACTAAGGTAAATCGACCCGCTGTGTGGTATCCGGCTGAGTAGAATAGACCACCCTCAATTCCAACCGAGGTGTCGTAAAAGGTAACTAAGGTAAGTTGACCCACCGTGTGGTATTCGGTTAAGTAGAATAGACCACCCTCATTTCTTACTGAGGTGTCGTAAAAGGCGACTAAGTTAAGTTAATGTCAGGCAGGTGGCCGTAAAATACGTAGCCAAATCATGTGCCAACATGTTTAAACATGTTGTGCCGACCCCACTTAAAGTGGGATAGGGGCAGAAGGATTCATTTACGAACAAATGATACAATTACGAACAAACGAAACAAACAATACAATTTAAATGTATGCAAGGCCACATTTGTTTTCTAACCATTCTAACTTTATATTTGTTATCCTTACCTATCGTTTTATAAAGCAGAAGCGTTCTCATGGTGACTGAAGAAGAATAGTAATGGGTTTTAATCTCTATTTTCTCCATGTTTATTCCTCATCATTCTCCTACCCTTATCCCACTCTAAGTGGGGTCGGCACAATATGTCTTCTTTTTCCATTCTCCTCTATCATTCGTCAACTCTGGTGCCACTACTCTAACATGCATATCATTTTTCACACAATCCAACCATCTTTTTTTCGGCCTTCCTCTAGCCACATTCATATTTAAAACTCTTTTGGTCACATGATTTTGATCCCTCCTCATTACATGACCATACCAACTTAGTCTCGCAATTCTCATCTTTTCTGTAATGGGCACAACTTTCAGACTTCCCCTGATATACTCATTTTATCCATGTTCCATGTTTATTCCTATTTCGGCAATATCATTATGCGTAATGGTTCAAAATGTGATGTCGGTGAATTTCACGTTATATATACTATGCTCGTATCTTTCACAACGTCAGCATTAAAATTCTTTCGGCGCCAAACAATAAATCATGATAATATGACATATATAATCTTGGGTTTGGCCCGTTTACTTGTAGATATTTTGTTTATGTATCGTATAACAAGTCATTGACATTTAATAATATACAGTGGGTTACACACATTTTTTGAATGTCAGGAAAACCCAGTATGGGTCGTCACTGCGCGACGGGGACGAGCGGCGGGTATGTCGGACTCGCACCGACTAAAAACCTGACAGTGCTCCGCCACGCTGCTGGTGGTGGGGTCAAGGTACCGTTGTACATATTGTCCCCATCCCCGCCAGCAGCAACTCTAAACCCCAGAGTGCGCCACCTCTGAGTCGGGCCTCTCTAAAAGTGGCCCCTCCCTCCGCTAGATGCATCGGGAGCACCAGATGCATCTACCGCCTCGGGAACCTTATAAGGTCTGATAAACTCCTTTCGGAACGCCCGGAAGGTCCCCGTTACGGCGGCACGCGATGGGTGACCAAGTCTTGCTTGGTAATTTATTTAAATATATAAAAAAATATTAAAAAATAATAAACAAAGAAAGAAAGAATATGGCCGATATGTGGGAATCGAACCAGGTTTTAGAATTTTTTGATTCGCCAATTACCCATTAGCTTTGCATTTCACAGCTCAAATATCATTTGCATTCAATTCAACATTTTAGCATTTTTTTAAATGCTAAAAACAGGTATAAAACTACATTTTTTTAACTGAAATCTTCCTAGATCAGTTTGCCCCCAAATCCTCCACATGCTGAATTTCAAAAAAAACGTTGAGCCTTTAAATAAATAAATAAATATATGGGACACTTACACACACGGTCATCCGTCCCCAAAGTAAGTAACTTAATACTTGTGTTATGGTAGACAAACAACTGGTGAATATATACTTATATATTTTTAAATACATACTTAAATACAAATATACACCCTGGCTCAAATACCGATAAATTCATTTTAAAGAAATTGAATCGAACCCGCGACCCGTGGAGCCGAAGGCAGGGTCACTACCCACTACTCCAACGAGCCAGTCAAGTTCTGAGATTCAGAAAAAATATACAAGATTATACGGTAATTGTCTAAACAAAATAGGTATTTCAAAAAAAGAAAGAAGGCGTCGATGACATGTGGGATTCGAACCCGGGTTTTGAACATTTTTGGTCCGCCCGTAACCCATCGGCTATCGCAATATTACGTATGATAGCAAAAAAATGCTTTGTTTTCAATTCTACATTATACCATATTTTTGATGCCCAAAAATAGGAATAAAACGATTTTTTTTTAAATAAAACCAAGCTAGATCGATTTTTGTCCACCAATACCCCCTACACGCTGAATTTCAGAAAAATCGATGGAGCCGTTTTTGAGATTCAGAAAATTTATTTATATCTATACATACAAGATTAACTCATTTAAATATTAAAGATGCAATTCTTAACTTACTATATACTACTATATTAGCTCTACATTTCACGTGCTATGTCATCTAATCTCAGCAATACTAGATAAGATTAAACTTTCGTAAATTGACGCGTTTCTGAAAACGTAATCTGCATTGAGAAAATTGATATTTGAATCTATCTTTTAATCAAAATGATTGTCATTGTGACCGACGAGAACTCACATATTATTACTATGCGTTATTTATTGTTATTATAGTACAAGGCGTGAATATATAGATAAGTCGACTTACGTTATATGTTTATCATAATAAGCAAAAGTATTGCCTAATTTATATGGTGAATATTTCAGTATCTGGCTGATTAGAATACGCTACCCTGATTTCTTAGCAAAGCAGGCAGGTAATTTCGTTTTTCGAGTGTGGCGCAGATGACTGGCCGAAGTCCGTCGTTTGCCGCCCTAACGGGGATCTTTGGGCGTTCGAACGGGGTTTATCGGACGCTCTCCTGACAAGGTCCACGAGGCGGCCGATACATCTGGTAAACACGCACTTATATAATTACATTAACACAAATCCGCGCACACACACTCTCTCTCATACACATTCACACACACATACACACACACACATACATACACACACACACACACTTTATTTCTATATACATAAATTATAAGTCTTGGTGGTTGAGCGGGGCACCCAGTAATACGGACTCTCGCCTAGTACAGGGGCCCTTGCAAATGCTATTTACCTGTATTTTTAAAAGAAATAAAGTATTTTGATTTTGATTTTTTTTGTTTTGATCTGGTGCTCCCGATTCATCGATTAGCGGCGGAAGGAGCCACTTTAAGAGGCTCCGACCCAGTACACTCTCGTAAAATAAAACGACTCTTTGTAAAATAGAGTTTGATGATTAGCGAAGGGAGGGACTTTTAGAGAGACCCCGACCCAGAGGTGGCGCACTCTGGTGTTCAGAGTTGCTGCTGGCGGGGATGGGGGCAATGTGTACAACGGTACCCTGTTCCCGCCACCAGCAGCGTGGTGGAGTTCTATCAGGTTGTTTTAGTCGGTGCGAGTCCGACTTACCCGCTGTCCCTGTCTGGCGGTGGGATCCATAACGTGTTCAAAACATGTTTTAACAAGATAAGGGCAGGAGAATGATAAATATACGGCATATATCTATGTTGAACATTAAGCAAATATGTTTCAAGTACTTTTAATATCCCGAACTAACAAAACGCCCACTACTATTCCGATCAATAAAAGTGGGTGTAATAAATCACGACATATCGCATTGTCAGAACAAATTTGAGCTTTACCAAAAGCGTATAGTTTTTGTGATAACTTGATACATGGATAAATACGCAAAGAAATAAATCCTTCTAATATTATAAATGCGAAAGTTTGTGAGTATGTATGTTTGTTACTCTTTCACGGTGAATCCGCTGAATCGATATTGATGAAATTTGGCAGAATCATTCCTTATACACCGGGGTAACATATAGGAAATAGAAATCTTGTTTATTCTACAGGAATAGGATGACATTGAAAAGCGCCATCTATTATCAACCTCTAAAGCCATATCAGCTGTGTGGTATCCGGTTGAGTAGAATAGACCTCCTTTCTTACCGAGGTGTAGGAAAATACGAGGAAGGTAATTTGAAGTTAGGCAGGCGGCCGGTCGTAAAATACATAGCCAAATCATGTATGTGACATGTTTATAATATGTTGTGCAGACTCCACTTAGAGTGGGATAAGAGCAGGATGATGATGAGGAACAGAAAGAGAGGTTGGTAACTTAGTTTTATAATAGGTATAGATCATCTGCGATATTAAACATCGTTTTTAGCAGCTTATTTAAAAGATACCACAGTTATCTTTAGTAACTCGATGTATGTTACGCAACAGTCTTACAAGTTAGAAGTAACATCGTCCCAATACGGATGCGCTCATCAGGATAATGGAGGCTGGCAATAAATATTGACGACTGTACGCGCAATAACCTATGCTATCACGTTTCTAGCGATATCTCGAAATCCAAATCACATTCCTTGTCACGGTGACTGGTAGAAAATTAAACAGTTGTAAAGAAGCTTGCTCTGATAGGCCAGCGGTAAGAATGTACGACTTTTTGGAGGGGCAAATGAGATTCTGTTGAGAGTTGTGTCTAATTGATAATTTTGATTTTAATTTTAATTTTTTTAATTTTATTTTTTCGTGTTAATTTGTTGGGCCATAGATGCTTTAAATAAAGAATTTAGTATTATTATCTATAATTATATTATATATAAAAGAAAGTTGGTGTTAGTTACACTATTTATAACTCAAGAACGGATTAACCAATTTGACTGAAAATTAGTGGAGAGGTTGCTTAGAACCAGGAGAAGGACATAGGACTTTTTATCCCGCTCGACCGCGTTTCCGCCACGTCACTATAAGACGTGGTATAACAAAAACGAATATGACATGGAATAACAAAAATACAAATGACAGTGGAATAACAAAACATGAATGACACTAAACGTAATTTTGTCTTTGGTTAAGTATGGTAAAAAATTTGACAATTATCAAAATAATAGCTAAACGTCACTACATAGTATAAAACAAAGTCGCTTTCTCTGTCTGTCCCTATATCCCTATGTATGCTTAAATCTTTAAAATTACGCAACAGATTTTGATGCAGTTTTTTTAATAGATAGAGTGATAGAGAGATGGCTGCGATCGGACGGGTTTGTTTATCACATAGCCAACTATATGTCGCTCTTTCTTTATTTACCCGGGATAGCAACAGGCCGTTATTTTAAAAACTTACAGATTTTGGGTACTTTGTTTTATATGTATAGCCCAGTGGTGAGAAAATTTCTTTCCTACTACTCTTTCGAGGAGTCACGGGTTCAAACCCTCAACAGACACCAATGAGGTTTTCTGTTAGAATTAACAGTCTAATTGATAATTGCAATTTATCACACGCTTTTCGGTAAAGGAAAACATCGTGAGGAAACTTGCATATCCTAACCTGATATGTGTAACCTATCAATCTGCAATGGAGCAGTGTGGTATGTTTTAGCTCCAATCCTTGTCTCCAAAAACGGAGAGAGGAGGCCTATACCCAGCACTGGGATAATAATAGACAGATTTTGAGTACTTTGTTTTATAATATGTATAGATTTGCGAGATCTACAAGTTCATCTGAACCGCTGTGGGCGGAGATAGTGTTATATTGATAGTAGGTAATCCCGTCTATCTATCTCGTTGAGATATGATCTCCGTAAGCGAGGTCGCGTAAGGCTCCGTCTACACATGTAGACGTGATGCGCATAATTTTGACAATCAGATTTTTATTGCAAAGCCTTTTATTGTAGCGGTATGGACGGTGTAAATAATGCGATGTTGATTATTTTTATGTACACTTCTCACGCTTAGTATTAAACTGACCGAATTCAACATTAGGTTTAATAAATTATAAATAAATAAATATATGGGACACTTACACACACGGTCGTCCGTCCCCAAAGTAAGTAACTTTATACTTGTGTTATGGTAGACAGACAACTGGTGAATATATACTTATATATATTTTAAATACATACTTAAATACAAATATACACCCAGGCTCAAAGACCAACAAATTCATTTACAGAAAATGTTGGCCCTCGGCGGGAATCGAACCCGCGACCCGCGGAGCTGAAGGTAGGGTCACTACACACTGCTCCAACGGGCCAGTCGAATTATAGTTAAATGACTCAATTTAAATTAAATTTTTAGTTAAAGTTAAATTAAATTAAATCATCTCTAAATCAAATCAAATCAAATTAAATCAAAAGTAATAATAACATTATTTTGCTATAATCCGCGATGAAATTTCATAGCGTTTACTTTTGTATTTTGTATTATCATTACTTTTGTATTATGGATCTCCGCAAAGTTACGCCTAATTCTATAAATCAAATTAAATCAATTAAATAAATTTAAATTAAAGTTAGATACCTTAATCTATAGACAGTATCTATCATATAGGCAGTCGGGATATAAAAAAAAATCGATTAAAAAAATCGATTATTTAAAAATCTTTGTTTAATAATCGATTTTTAATAATCGATTAGTTTTACATCCAAAATCCTTTTTTTTACATCGATTAATTTACAATGCTTGAATGACTTACCTTCGCCTTTTACACCTCGGTAAGAAATGAGTGAGGGTGGATACACAGTAGTATTCACCTTCATTTCTTGTATCCGGTAGTGGTCCGGCTGAGTACAGCCGGATATCCCATTCAATTTTTTTCCCTTCTGCCCTTTTCCCACTCTAAGCGGTCGGCACAACGTGTTATAAACATTTAAATATTAAAGATTTTAATTTAATTTAACGGTACTTAAATGCTAAACGCTGTGTGGTATCCGGCTGAATAGAATAGTACCATCCTCATTTCTTATCGAGGTGTCGTAAAATACGACTAAGGTAAGTTGATGTCAGGCAGGCGGCCGGTCGTAAAATACGTAGCCAAATCATGTGACAACATGTTGTGCCGACCCTAATTAAGAGTGGGATAAGGGCAGAAGAAGTAAGGTACTTAAATGCTAAGTTGGTACAAACGAAGTCGCGGCTGCCTCTATTTCTAATATCCAATTAAATATGAAATATACCAACTTTTTCTTACATCTGGCATAATTTTTTATTACCGTTCAAAGCGATAAAATCCATACAATCGCATCATAATGTGTAATGTACGCGCAAATATTACGTGTGTAGCTTGCCTAATGTGGTTAACCGAGTCAAATATTATCTTTGTGTGTTCATGCGAATTCAGACTTATTTGTTATAAGAATAGGGTTACAATTACATTGTATTACCAGAATAATGATGAATTGGTTTACCTTTTATTTTCTCAAGGCAAGGCATATGCGTATCGGTAAGAAATGATACGTTAGTAGTATGCAAATAATGTTCTATGTTACTATTAAAATTTATAAATAAAATATATAAAAGTAATGAAATTATTATAACGACAAATATACTGCATAAATAAAATTCCGCAATCAATTTCAGCACTGCCATTACAGCAGTTTAAAAACACTGTTAAAGAGGCTGATACAGAAAGCCTACTATAATCTTGAAGATTATTTTGGTGCGTAAGTTGTTTGTGGGTTTTGGTATAAGATTCTATAATAAAATTCCGCAATCAGCTTTGGCATTACAGCAGTTTAAAAACACTGTTAAAAAGAGGCTGATACAGAAAGCCTACTATACTCTTGAAGATTATTTAGAAGATAAGAATGTGTGGATATAGATTTTTTTTAACCTGTACAAGACAGTAACGACTTAATGTAAATAATATTAAGAATTATATTTTTAAAAGAGCAACCGCCGAGTTTCTTGCTGGCTCTTCTCGGTAGGAACAGCTTTCCGAACCAGCAGTAGAGTTGACGAATCAAAAGCACTTGTTTACAAGTTTATTTGAATAAAGAATATTTTGAATTTGAATTTGAATATATCTATGTTGAACATTAAGCAAATATATTTCAAGTACTTTTAATATACCGAACTAACAAAACGCCCACTAATACTGTGATCAATAAAAGTGGGTGTAATAAATCACGGCATATCGCATTGTCAGAACGAAATTGAGCTTTACCTAAAGCTTATAGTTTTTGTGATAATTCGATACATGAATAAATACGCAAAGATTTATTCTATTGTTTGACTGGCCCGTTGGCGCAGTGCTTAGTGATCCTGCCTTCAGCTCCGCGGGTCGCTGTTTCGATTTCCGCCGAGGGCCAACATTTTCTTTTCAAAGATTTTCAAAGAATTTGTTAATAGAATTAGGCGTTACTTTGCGGAGATCCATAATACAAAAGTAATACTAAAATTATTTTGCTATAATCCGCGAAGAATTTGAAAGAATTTGTTGTTTTGTCGAGCCTGGGTGTATATTTGTATTTAAAACTTTGAGGACGGACGACCGTGTGTGTAAGTGTCCCATATATATTTATATCGCGGATTATAGCAAAATAATATCTTCATTACTTTTGTATTATGAACCTCCGCAAAGTCCATAATTTAATAAAATATATATCATCATGATCATAATCCTATTGCCCTTGATCTGTAATCTGTAATCTCTAACTGGGGTCAGCACAACATGTTATAAACATGTTGTCACATGATTTGGCTAGTTATTTTACGACCGGCCGCCTGTCTGAAGTCTATTTACCTTAGTCGTGTTTTACTACATCTCGGTGAGAAATGAGGTTGGTCTATTCTTATCAACCGGATACAACACGGTGGGTCAACTTACCTTAGACACCTTTTACGACACCTCGGTGAGAAATGAGGGTGGTCTATTATACTCAGCTGGATAACACACGGCTAGGTGTTACCGACGCATTTAAAGTTTTGTTTGTATAGAACTTAAATACACCGCTTTTGTCCAAAAAAAATTGAATTTTTGGTCAAGGTTTTTTACATACAAAAGATAAATATATAATGACTTGTAAAAACATTTAACTGTATATAATATTTTGTAAATTGTTGTTTACAAGGTTGTTTTCATTAGAGCTTAAATAACCGAGTTATAGCTCAATTCATTGCCACCTATTTTACTTTTATGCTGGATAATGGAAATTTTATTGTTCACTTATCTCTAATAAATAGTTTCTTGCCGTAGTTTTTATTTATATATCCTTAAATATATAAATCAGTTAATCTGGTATGTACATATATATATATATATATGAGTTGGATAGGCCACCTTCTTTCTTACTGAGGTGTCGCAAACGTGCGTGACTAAAGTAAATTAAACTCAGGCAGGCGGCCGTTCTTAAAAAAACCTTGCCAAATCTTGTGACATGTTTTAACATGTTGTGCCCACAACACCTAGAGTGGTATAAGGGCAGGAGAATGAATAAATGAATGAAACTTATTATAAAACATATTATTCTGTGTATGTGATCGATTTTCTCAAAATCTACTGAACGGATTTTTGATGTACCTAAAATATAGTCTGCCGTGTGTTATCCGGCAGAGTAGAATAGACCACCGAGATGTCGTAAAATAATACTAAGGTAAGTTGACGTCAGGCAGGCGGCCGGTCATTAAATACGTGACAACATGTTTATAACATGTGCCGACCCCGATTACAGTGGGATAAGGGCAGAAAGATGATGATTTTATTAAAATATAGTGCCATTTTGAAGAAACTTTAGGTTATGGTACATGTTAGTGGAACTCCCACGCGATCGAGATTTAAGCGGGAAAAACTTTGTAATGTCCACGCGAAGCCACGGGCAAAGTAAAAACAATAAAACACACTAACTAGTATTAAAATACTTAATAAAAGATTCCCAAAATATATCAAAACAATTCCTAAACACTTTATTACTCTTAATTACTTCAATAACAATTATTTTTCGTCAGAACAGAATGGCCCCAAATGAATTCCTCTTCCATTTTCAAATCTCCTCTTAAGCAGAGTTTACAATAATTATATGCAAATGTTAAAATTGCTAACACTAGGCAGGATATCGAAGTGGTAAATACTTGAATAAATAACGTAATATAAAGCCGATCTGACTGCTAGTGATACCTGCCACTTAATACAACAAACAATGCACTTACGAATGTAGGATGCTTGATATGTTATCAGTCAAAATCAATAATAACGTTTATTTTATAATTTATTAGCGGCCTCCTATAAAATATATAGTAAGTCACTCAGTGAAAAAAATGATTAAAATCGACCCAGTACATTTGATTTATTCATTACAGCCCGTGACATGCACGTGTATTTTGGAGTAAACCATCCCCTTTCCCTATACCATGAATTGTTCCCGCTATCTTTGGAATATCTAAATTTATATACTACATTTTCACTTATTTACTTTTTACAATTAATTACAGAATGTCTTTATATACAATGTTCACAGCTTTCTTGTCATTACACAATATAAACATGTTTTCTTTAAAGGTTACTCTTGAAAGAGCGACATATAGTTGGCCATGTGAAAAACATAAACGCGTCTGATCGCTGCTAAATTCGAAGTGCTACGAAGAGCGAAGCGCGGCCAACGACCCGCTATGCTACGCACGTGGCGCACTGCCGCAACCGCTATGCCCCTGCATTTTAGACTGTAATATCTGTAAAATGACAAAAAAATGCTATTGTGGGTATCCAAGTATCCATAAGAGATAGACATGTACCATCGCGGAGTTTTCTGTAGACCTTTTCAAGGTGTACAAATACTTAGTACATTTTTGATAAATCTCGTAGGGTTCAGCCTGCGTTTGCAATGTAAGCGGAAAAAAATGTAATTATTTACGACATCACATTAGAAACCTCAAAAATTACAGTATTCCTCTACTCCATATTGAATATATACATATAAACCTTCCTCTTTAATCACTCTATCTATTAAAAAAACCTCATCAAAATCTGTTGCGTAGTTTTAAAGATTTAAGCGTACATAGGGATATAGGGACAGACAGGGAAAGCGACTTTGTTTTATACTATGTAGTGATATAAACCTTGAATTGAAGTTGAGGATCTGACAAATATCTCCTTCAGGGATATTATCAGATTCGTAAAAGCCACGGGTAGATTAGAGCAGGTGACACTGTCAGGACAGCAGTGAAACCCTTGTCCCAACATGGGGAAATGGGTGGAATAGTCCGGAATAGGAGCTGACCACCCGCCCTTCACCGACAGGCGTCCCCGAAATTAGATAGATAGATATAAACCTTGCTCTTCAATCATTCTATCCCCACCCCACTTAGTCCTCTTGCCCTTATCTTATATATAAGGGCAAGAGGACGATGTAACACTCTTTAAATGACCTTCTAGTCAGTTACTTGATATGTCGCAACCGCCAACCCTACACGTGTCTGACAGCCAATTAATCTAAGTGAGTTACCTGGCCAGTAGAGTCTCGTATTAATTTGCAAAGGTCAACATCGGACGGTTTGTGCAAAATCAATCACGTAAGTTGTTTAGACAATATTTGCAAAGTTTCCCTTAATAGCCATGTAGGAATAAACTTTACTAGTCATTTAGTAACTTGAATAACTCAATATTTTCAATTAGATTTATGGAAACAGGTGTTACATTTGGGTAGTATTGAAGATTTATACAAATAGGCATTACTTTGCGGAGATCATAATGCCCGGTTCACATTATTCCAATCGACCATTCCAGTCCAGAGCTGGAATGCTACTGAAATAATGTGAACCTGCACTGGAATGTACCAATCCAGTCCATTCGACTGTATTGGCGTTCTATTTTTCATTCCAGCTCGCACATTCCAGTACCACTGGAATAGTGTGAACGGCCAATCCAGTTGAATCCAGTGCTTGACTACCACGCTAAACAGTGAAGACGTGTTGTTTTATTTGTGGAATTAATTATATTGGTACAGATGCGACAGCTTAGAATGACAGAAATAATGTAAACGATATAATCCAGTCCAGCACTGGACTGGATTGACTCGCTGGATTATTGGACTGGAATAATGTGAACCAGGCATAATACAAAAGTAATAATCCGCGATGAAGTAAAATAGAAAATAAATATAATGCTAAATGTAGAATGTACAATCCGTTTTCATACCTGATACATGAAGGATTCGTAAAAACATGCACAAACCTCCATCACCGCCACCATAATACACAAGCTCTACATACGTTCACTATCACAAACTCAAGAATCGTTTTTCGCAACCGATGCATCATCAGGGGATAGACTCCATGACAAAATCGCAAAGCTTTGCGATTACTTTTGTATTATGGATCTCGTTCTCGTTCAAATAATCAAACAAACAAACTCTTTAGCTTTATATATTAGTATAGATTGTTGTATATACCTACTATATAACAACTTCCCCAACAAATTTCCCTAATTCCAACAATGGACAATGACCGAGTGGTTAAGTGATATCAAACAAGGAAAAATATATTGTGACCATGTTTGCATGTTAAGTTTGTACGTACATACTAATATCAAAAATGGCTCTTTGCGCAAATAACAGTGACCCTACGGATCGCAGATTCAATCCTGCCTAGGGCCAAAATTTTCTAAAAAACAATTTTTCGGTTCTTCATGCCGTGTGGTATCCGGCTGTGTAGAATAGACCACTCTAAATTCTTATCGAGGTGTCGTAACAAGCGATTTAGATAAGTTGGTTCGCCGTGTGGTATCCGGCTGAGTAGAATAGACCACCCTCATTTCTTACCAATGTGTTGTAAAAGGCGACTAAGGTAAGTTAATGTCATGCAGGCGGCCGGTCGGAAAATACGTAGCCAAATCATATGACAACATGTTTGTAACATGTTGTATATAGATTAGTCTATATATAACTTCGGTGTATAAGAAATAATTGTGCCAAATTCCATCGAATATCGATTTCAGTGGATTCGCCGTGAAAGAATAACAAACATACATCCATACTCACAACCTTTCGCAAATATAATATTGGTAAGATTGTTCCCCGGCGGGAATCGAACCCGCGACGCCGATCTGAAGACAAAGTGCTAACTGCGCCAACGGGCCATTCGCCAATAAGAAAGTGTATGGAAGTTCGTTAGAATTCGTAAAGTTATACGAGTATATGGTAATTTATCCTCCAAGGGGATAAAGTGAGCGAAGAAAGTTTGTAAGGGTAGACATTTATTAAGCTAAGAGATATTTAAAATGATTGAGTCGTAGTAACCCAGAATTCATAATTTTGACAGGTTCAAACTCGGTGCAGGAATTTTGAAAGTTTTTATATAATTTACTAGCAATCGCCAGCCGCTCCACCCGCGTGGAAAGATTAAAACCGTAATATAGTATTTTTGATAACCATAAAAATGGTTAAAGTGGATCAACCTTAAAAGCTAGACATATGCTGTCGCAGACTTTTATTTAGAACCTTTAGATTCAAATCCAAAATATTCTTTATTCAAATAAACTTGTAAGCAAGTGCTTTTGAATCGTCAACTCTACCGCTGGTTCGGAAAGCTGTTCCTACCGAGAAGAGCCAGCAAGAAACTCGGCGGTTGCTCTTTTAAAAATATAATTCTTAATACTATTTACATTAAGTCGTTACTGTCTTGTACAGGTTCAAAGAGAGCTATATCCACACATTCTTATCTTCTAAATAATCTTCAAGAGTATAGTAGGCTTTCTGTATCATCCTCTTTTTTACAGTGTTTTTAAACTGCTGTAATGGCAAAGCTGAGATTGATTGCGGAATTTTATTATAGAATCTTATACCAAAACCCACAAACGACTTACGCACTTTTGCAAGGCGCAAAGCAGGAGCGGCAAGCTTATGTCGGTTCCTGCTTTGTCTATTGTATACTGTATATATATGTACTTTATCTATTGTATATATTGTTGTAATAGAGGGGAACAGTTTTGTAATATATGATTTTTGAATAACTTTCACCGTTTACTTAGCGCACGCAAGGAACGCGTTAAATTTTGCCGTTTTCGTAACATTTTTTATTGCTGCTCTTCGCCGCGTTTTTTTATATTTTAGCGAGATTTTATATAGCCTTTAAAATTCCTCGTTAAATGGACTATTTTACACTCAAAGAATTTTTCATATCGGTCCAGTAGTTCCAGAGATTAGCGTGTTCAAACAATTAAACAAACTCTTCAGCTTTATATATTGCATTACATTTACTATTTATTGTACATATAATATAGTTTCTAACTTCTAATCATAGAACAAACAATCTTTTCAAGACTATTTTCTTGTTTCTTTCTTTTGTTTGTTTTTATATTTTTCTTATTATCTTTATGTTTAAAAATCCCGTGTCATCCAGAACTACTCAACCATTTCCAAAAATTTTAACCTCTATTAATTACATTTGCTAATTTAAAGTTTTTTCTCCTTTAATGCATTAATTTATTTATTCAATTATGACTCTATAAATAAATAAATAAATATATGGGACACTTACACACATTGTCGTCTGTACCCAAAGTAATTTAATACTTGTTTTATGGGTGAGAGCCAACTGGTGGTATATACGTATATAATTTTTAAATACATACTTAAATACAAATATACATCCAGGCTCGAAGAACCAACAAATTCTTTTAATATAAAATGTTGGGCCTCGTCGGGAATCGAACCCGTCTGCCCACTGCCCACTACCCACTGCGCCAACGGGCCAGTCAAACTCTAATTTAGTTCCAAGTTTTATAAGTTTTCCATAGATATCTCAAAGTCAAGTCAAGTTTATTTGTTAAAAAATTAGGTTCTTTATTACGATACGCGATAGAAGGGATTTATAAAAAAAAAAGTTCAGCGAAAATTTAAGAAAACTCTTTTAAATAAGCCCAGACAATATCTATCGGGTCAGCTAATTGTTTATATAAACTTATTATATATAAATGACCGAGGTTTTCTTACATACAAAATCTCATAATCCTGTTTTATATAACAAGACTTAAGATATAACAAAAGAAAAAAATTATACGTTTCACGGTGAAAGAAAGAATATTGAGAATGAATATTTCCGCTTCAAATATTTACGTAATTATTAAACTATTAAATATATTTAAAGTTATGTGAAATGAAGCTAATAAACAGCTGAGGAAAATAATATTGGTTTTATTATAAGAAATGCCGGCCTAAATATTTCTATAGATTATAATAACTATACAATGTTCGTTAATAAAGTATTGATTGATTCTTTTCACTTATAGGTAAATGGTAACATACACGAATGAAAAGGAAAACTAGCATTAAAATTAGATACATTTTCTTTTATAAATCGTTCATAAATCTTCACACAGAAATTACTCTATCACACTTTATCTATATATATCTGTCATAGCCGTCTCAATATGAAAGATTAAAAAGCAATTACATAATACAAAACCAGACTAATTTTCAGTACAAATACATTAAACATGTACTTACTTATCCCGAAAAATGTATCGCTAATATGAAGTATTTTAGTGATGTACTTCAACACTGGATATGGTTTGATGACGTCACAGGGAAAGATAAACAAAACACTGTCGGAAAATTTTGATTTCACACACGATTTTATTGAAGATTTAGCGTTGTTGGGTCACTTGGAGGGACAATGCCGGAGCGGCGCGCGTTCTCTCCCTACCGCGGTTAGAGGCAGACTGAAGGCTCTAGGTCTGAGGTGAACCCGGCCAATCGTATCCCCCCCCATCCCCGCCCGCCCAGGCACGACTGCAAACGATATCCACAGATTAAAGGACATGACAGATATAGCACCGCGTTTAAGATAAGGCGATTATCTCTGTGAGATCTTAGATCATCTTCAACAAACTAAAGTTTAGTAATCTCTAACTCAACAAAAAATTATGCAAAGAAAATTTTCGACTTCAGCTATATAATAAACGTTTTTACACGGACAAAATTGGCCATATTTTATTTTCATTAGAAAAAATGTGAATTGTGTGTAGTACAACATGCATATAATAGGAGTAGCTTCAAAGTTGACGAATGATAGGAGAGAAGAGAAAAACATGTTTTTCTGACACCACTTAGAGTGGGAAAAGCCCCCTCTCCTCTCCTCTCCTGTCCTTTTCCCACTCCCCATTTCGTTCACAAACGAAGTTTATACCACAGTACTTACTTCTCTTCTTATATATAAAAATTAATGTTTGTCTGTATGTTCTTTATAGACTTCAAAACGGAAGGACAGATTTTATTGAAATTTTCTGACAATCTTCAGAATGACTCAGCGGATGATCGTGTAAAGTTTAGTGGCGATCGGAAGTCGCCTTTGACGACACCTCGGTAAGAAATGAGGGTAACTTTTTCTACTCAGCTACTGGCGGGTCAACTTTCCTTAGTCGCCTTTTACGGCTCCTTGATAAGAAAGAAGGTGGTCTATTCTACTCAATCGGATTCCACGCAGCGTGTCAACTTACCTTAGTCGCCTTTTACGACACCTCGGTAAGAAAGAGGGCGGTCTATTCTACTCATCCGGATACCTTAGTCGCCTTTTAAAACACCTCGGTAAGAAATGAGGGTAGTCTTTTCTACTCAGCCGAATACCACTGGCGGGTCAAATTTTCTTAGTCGCCTTTTACGGCGCCTTGATAAGAAAGAGGGTGGTTTATTCTATCCAACCGGATACCACACGGCGAGTCAACTTACCTTAGTCGCCTTTTACAACACCTCGGTAAGAAATGAGAGCGGCCTGTTCTATCCAGCCGGATACCGCACGGTGGGTCAACTTATATTAGTTGCCTTTAACGACGGCTCGGTAAGAAAGAAGGTGGTCTATTCTTCTAAACCGGATACCACACGGTCGTCTTACTATCACCTCTACAAATATTATTATAATCTTTGCCGTACATTGGCTCCCTACTGTTTTTGATCAGGCTTAAAAGTATGTTTCATTCATGAAACAATTAGCCTAAGGCGTTTATATTTTAACTGCCTTTTATTTTTTATAACATACTAGCAGTTGTCCACCTTTGTTAAAACTTTGACTCAAAACATGATATATAAAGCCGTAATAACTTAGCTGCCAAAGCATGTGACTACTTGAAATTCCGCAATCCATATTCTACCATATATAGTCTACAGAAAGCCGCCGTGTGGTATCCGGCTGAATAGAATAGTACCACACTCATTTCTTATCGAGGTGTCGTAAAAGGCGACTAAGGTAAGTCGACCCGCCGTGTGGTATCCGGCTGAGTAGAATAGACCACCCTCATGTCTTACTGAGGTGTTGTAAAAGGCGACTAAGGTATAGGTAGTAGAATTAGACCACCCTTTTTCTTACCGAGGTGTCGTAAAATACGGCGGCCGGTCGTGAAAACGCAGCCAAATCATGTGACAGCATGTTTACAACATGTTGTGCCGACCCCACTTAGAGTGGGATAATTGAAGGTTTAGTCGCCTTTTACGACAACTTAGTCAGAAATGAGGGTAGTCTATTCTACTCAGCCGGATACCACACAGCGGGTCAACTTACTTTAGTTGCCTTTTAGACATGTCAGTAACAAATGAGAGTGGTCTATTCTAAGCAACCGAATACGACACAGCGAGTCAACTTACCTTAGTCGCCTTTTACGACCGACACCTCGGTAATAAATGGGGGTTGTCTATTCTACTCAGCCGGATACCACACGGCGGGTCAACTTACCTTAGACACAATGCAAAATTATTAATTAGACACATAAGTTCCTACTCGGGGTTTGAATCCGTAACCTCGTGAAAGAGTCTCACGGTTTCACCACTAGGCTATCACATATTCATACATTTTATCTCTACAAAAGAAAAGTGAAATTAATCACTCCAACCTCAATTCATATTCGTATGTAATTCAAACTCAACCAAGCACTCTAGCAAATCATTCCTATCATAGTAACGAACTTAAAACCCTTTGGTAATAAAAGGCTGTGAAAGTTATTCGGATTCCATTTTTGGCTTCGCGCCAACTTGGTTTTTTCATCGACTATTTTGCTTTTAAGGTACTATTTTGTACGCAGTCGGGAATTTTTTCATTTTATTCTACTTTTATTTATTTTTTACATTAGGCAGGAGATCGTTGAACACATTTTTTTTTATACTGGATATAACCCCTTATGGGTACCACCGCCCGACGGGGACAGGCGGTGGTTATGTTGGACTCGCACCGACTAAAACGACCTGTGTGCTCCACCACGCTGCTGATGGCAAGGACAGAGTATCGTTGTACACATTGCCCCTAAACCTCTCCGACAGCCGCTCTGATCCCAGAGATTCCACCTCCACGTAGGGACTTCTCAAAAGAGAAGTCCCCCTTCGCTAACCGATGCATCGGGAGCACCATATGCACCGACCGCCTCAGGGACCTGTAAGCCTGGCGTCCAATATACCCCGTTCGGAGCACTCGAAGGTCCCCAGTTAGGGCGGCAGACGATGGGCTTGGGTAAGTCGCTAACAACTGGACTCACCAGCAGCATATTGGATCCAGAACAAGTGTTCGCTGAACCACTCCGCCGCCTCCCTCCACCCCCCTCCGCAGAGCAGAAGGAAGGTGAAAAGTACATTTTTTGAAGGTGCTTATGTCGTACCGATCCGGAAACGGTGCCAAAGGGAGATCGTTCCATAAAACTGTTGAAATTATTTGAAAACCGCACTGTGGTGGATCGCCACACATCCAGATGGTAAGAATGATATTTTAACCTGTGACATACAGTGCGGTTATATAATTTAGCAGCAAGAATCAAATCATGTTCGATGAAACACTCTCCGTTAGTATCACAAAATATTCCCAAATTGAAATTTCGAACATAAAAGTAGTTATAGTAAGTTAAACTTAGGAGATAGAGACATGCTGTCGCGGACTTTTTTGTAGTGTTATTGTTGATCTACAATTCTCTAATACATCACTTTTGTGTATCTCTGCTGGTTTACACGGCGCACGAGAATAAAGCGTAGTAAGTGGGTTTTTTTACAACGATCTCTACAACACAATTAACATAAAACGGTAATGAATTAATGTCCTAACCGTCCGGAAGAATTGCACTACCATAATAAAACTGTACAAAAATACGTTCAGTAGATTTTGAATAAATCGTTCAAACAGACAGACAGCTTTTGGCGACTTTGTTTTTTAATATATATAGATATAGATAACCATCAAGTAAACACATGCAATATCAATAAAAAACACTACTAAAACACTCCAACCAATGACAATACCAATAGATTACAGCGTGGAAATATTGTCTTACTAACATCTATAGATAACAATAGAAGTCGATTTATAATTCGTCGACTTTGGATTTCTGAATTGGTTTTCCGTGGATTTGAATAGAAGACTGTATGAATGTAAAGTTTTGTGTAAAAAAACTTGTAAACAAGCTTTTGAATCGTCAACTCTACTGCTGGTTCGGAAAGCTGTTCCTACCGAGAAGAGCCAGCAAGAAACTCGACGGTTGCTCTTTTAAAAATATAATTCTTAATACTATTTACATTAAGACGTTATTGTCTTGTACAGGTTCAAACAGAGCTATATCCACACATTCTTATCTTCTAAATAATCTTCAATAGTATAGTAGAAACAGTAGGAATTTAACATTTATATAGCAATTTAAGGTGAAGCCGTGGTAGCCCAGCGGCAGCACCATGCGAGTCTTTAGAGGAGGTCATGGGTTCAAACCCGGGCAGACACTAATGAGTTTTTCTGTTAACATGTATCTAATTGATGATTTCAATTTATCACACGCTTTTCGGTGAAGGAAAACATCGTGAGGAAACCTGCATATCTCTAGAGAATTCTGGAGATATGTGTTACCTATCAATCCGTACTGGAGCAGCGTGGTAGGTTTTAGCTCCAAACCTTCTCTCCGAAAACGGAGAGAAGAGGCCTATTCTCAGCAGTGGGATAGTAACAGTAACTACTAACTTACTAAGATGAATACTACACTCTTTGGATCTACTAAATTCAAATTCAATACACCATTTATTAAGTAAACTTGTAAACAAGTCCTTTTGAATCGTCAACTCTACTTAGCTCTACGCAACTAAGCCAATGCGACTTTCAATTGACAATAAGGGGGGTTGTGAATATTAGAATGGGGGGGGGGGTCATAATACTCGAAACAGTCCATTTGAATAAAGAATATTTTGAATTTGAATTTACTTTCTTACTATAGTATAATCACTCTCATCATCCTCCTGCCCTTATCCCACTCTAAGTGGGGTCGGCACAACATGTTACAAACATGTTGTCACATGATTTGGCTACGTATTTTACGACCGGCCGCCTGCCTGACGTCAACTTTCCTCTGACGTATTTTACGACACCTCGGTTAGAAAGAGGGTGGTCTATTCTACTCAACCGGATACCACACGGTGGGTCAACTTACCTTAGCCGCCTTTTGCGACACCTTGGTAAGAAATGAGGTTGGTCTATTCCACTCAGCCGGATATCACACGGTGGGTCGACTTACCTTAGTCGCCTTTTACGACACCTCGATAAGAAAGAGGGGGGTCTATTCTACTTAACCGGATACCACACGGTGAGTCAACTTACCTAAGTCGCCTTTTACGACACCTCGGTAAGAAATGAGGGTGGTCTATTGTACTCAGACGGATACCACACGGCGGGTCGACTTACCTTAGTCGCCTTTTACGACACCTCGGTAAGAAAAGAGGGTGGTACTATTCTATTCAGCCGGATACCACACGGCGTTATAGTATAATCACTCTATGAGTTATAAAAAGTAAAAAAGCCTGTCAGAGATAACAAAAGGTAACATCGTGGAAGAAGATTTTCACGTCATTTCCAGTGAAGCGACATACAAAGTTAGATCTCTTTTGAAACACGAAACGAGCGTTGGAAACAAAGGATTATTATTAAAAATATTTTCTCTCTCGGAGCGAAAATAGAAAAGGTTTTATTATAATACGCCTGAACTAAATAATAGCAACGTCTTAAATGGTTTCATTTGCAGATAAAATGTTAAAGGTGAAGTATTTTTTAGAGAAATGAGTCTAAAAACAAATATATCAAGTATCTGACTAAAATCGCGATAAATAAAAAATTTTGAGAGAAGAACGTGAATCAAATTTTTAATATATGGGACGCTTACATGGTCGTGTAGATAAAGAAAAAAAAAAAGAAAGAAGGCGCCGGTGACATGAAAGATTCGAACCAAGGTTGCGAACATTTTTGGACCGCGCGTTACCCATCGACTATCGCAACATTAAATAAATAAATAAATATATGGGACACACACACACGGCCGTCCGTCCCCAAAGTGAGTAACTTAATACTTGTGTTATGGGTGACGGAGAACTGGTAAATATATACATCATCCTTCTGCCCACTATGAGTGGGGTTCTCACACCATGTTGCAAACATGTTGTCACATGATGTGGCTACGTATTTAACGGCTGGCCATCTCTCTGACGTCAACTTACCTTAGTCGTATTTAACGACACCTCGGTAAGAAAGAGTCGGGTCTATTTTACTCAACCGGATACCACACGGTGGGCCGACTTAGCTTAGACGCCTTTTACGACACCTCGGTAAGAATTGAGGATGGTACTATTCTAATCAGCCGGATATCACACAGCTTACTGGTAAATATCTTAATATTTAAATGAGTTAATCTTGTATATATATGTATATATTTTCGGAATCTCGGAAACGGCTCCAACGATTTTCCTGAAATTCAGCATGTAGGAGGTTTTGGGGGAGAAAAATTGATCTAGCTAGGTTTTATGTAAAAAAAATATTGTTTTATCCCTATTTTTGGGCATTAAAAAACACTAACATTTATATTGAATTGAATTTTCGCCATTAACTGTCAAGTCGACGTAGCTTATTCGGTTACCGGGCAGCCTCGAGAAATGTGAGTGCCAAGGATCAATCCCAACTAAATAATTGTTTTTTTCTTTTTTAAAGTTTTTTTTTGTAAAAAATTACCGAGCGAAGCTCGGTCACCGAGATATTGTATATATATATAATTTTAAATATATACATATATACACCTAGACTTGAAGAGCCAACAAATTGTTTATAGAAAATGATGGCTCTCGGTGGGAATCGAACCCGCGCTCCAGACCTGAAGGCAGGTTTACTACCCACTGCGCCAAAGGATTAGACACTTTTTATCAAGCAATAAAAAAAACAGAACATCTCTTTTAAAGCATATTACAAAGTTTATTGCCAGTAATATGTTGTCCAGTTTAATTAGAGCTCCAATATGTGGTGCAAGCCCCCTAGACAGTTCTAACCATAGGAAAATGGGAAGAGGCGGTTCTAATTATGATGGCACCTATCTGAGTTACTTGATTTTATAACTTGAAACTGCCCTAAATCATAAGCGAAAGCGTTTTCTGTTATCTATACTAATATATAAAGCTGAAGAATTGGTTTGTTTGGTTGAATGCGCTAATCTCAGGAACTACTGGACCGATTAAAAAAATTATTTCAGTGTAAAATAGTCCATTTATCGAGGAAAGAAGGATAATATAAGGCTATATATAACATCACGCTAAGATGAATAGGAGAGGAGCAGCATTAAAAAATATTATTTTTTTATAGGAATTTTTGAATTACTTTCATCGTAAGTAAACGATGATATTTTCATCGTTTACTTAGCGCACGCAAGGAAAATTTAAAATTTTGCCGTTTTCACAATATTTTTTGTTGTTGCTCCTCTCTCCTATTCATGTTATATGTTATAGTTTATAGCCTTCCTCGATAAATGGACTATCTTACACTCAAAGAATTTTTCAATTCGGTCCAGTAGTTTTTGAGATTAGCACGTTCAAACAATCAAACAAACAAATTCTTCAGCTTTATATAGGTAGTAGTGATACGGACTTCAATATAAATAAAACAAGCGGGGATTTTAAAATAAGCTTGGTATTGTGCGTCGTAGAAGATTTTAAACGATATAAGGAAATTAGGATTTTTGAACTTGAGAGCGCGTAAGAGGTGGACATATATGTCAAATTTGAATAATTAACCTTTCCGCGAACGACAGACGACGCACGCTCCTTTATACCATTTTTTATTTAAATTATAATTTATACAATTATTTCTTTAATAATTAATGCGTCGCTAACAATTAGTAGTACCTGGGCGACCCAGCCTTGCTCGGCAATTTATAAGATGATTTAAAAAAAATTAAATAAAAAAAAAATTGAAAAGAGATACCTCGAACTATCTACTAACTATCGATACTAGGTATTTTCACCTTTCTAGACTAGCCCGTTCCCCAAATGAACTACCATGACTTGACATTTGACAGCGAAAATTTTTGATTGTATTCAACGTAAATTTCAAAAAGTTTTAGAGTCCGAAAACAGGGACAAAACGACATTTTTTTAAAAATACAACTTATCTAGATCGATTTTTCTCCACCAAAACCTACATGCACAATTTCAGGAAAATCCGATTGCCGTTTCCGAGATTCCGAATATATATAGTTATACATACATACAAGATTAACTCATTTAAATATTAAAGATAGATTAGTTATAGATTGTATCATATATCATTGAAACCCATTAAATTTTTTGAATAAACAGCAACCTCTCATATCTCGTATCTTTCTGCGCACAATATCACCCCCATATCGCCTACGTCAAAGTATTAACGTCATGTAATTAGATGCCATAAAGTGCTATGTTTACGACTACCCTCCAAGAATTACGTACGAGATCAAATTTGAGACGTAAGTAAACTGATACTGTTTGGGAGACATATTGGGGTGATAAATTATGTTACACGATATCAAATGATGGAGACTGTTAAATATACTAGTCACCTTTAACAATTGGTGTTCAAGTTACTTATCTTTAATATTTAAATAAGCATATAATATAAATAAATTAATAAATATATGGGACACTTACACACACGGTCGTCCGTCCCCAAAGTAAGTAACTTAATACTTGTGTTATGGGTGACAGACAACTGGTGAATATATACTTATATATTTTTAAATACATACTTAAATACAAATATACACCCAGGCTCAAGGACCAACAAATTCATTTAAAGAAAATGTTGGCCCTCGGCGGGAATCGAACCCGCGACCCGTGGAGCTGAAGGCAGGGTCACTACCCACTGCTCCAACGAGCCAGTCAAATAAATAAGCATATAATAAAAAATATTTAAATGAGCTGTGGTAGCCCAGCGGTCACACAGTGCGACTCTTTCGAGGAGGTCACAGGTTCGAACCCGGGCAGACACCAATGAGTTTTTCTGTTAAAACTTATGTGTCTAATTACAATTTATCACACGCTTTTCGGTGAAGGAAAACATCGTGAGGAAACCTGCATGTCTCTAGAGAATTCTGGAGACATGTGTAACCTACCAATCCGCATTGGAGCACCGTGGTAGGTCTTAGCTCCAATCCTTCTCTCCAAAAACGGAGAGAAGAGGCCTATGCCCAGCAGTGGGAGAGTAATAGGCCGCTACTTTAATTTTTTTAAATATTTAAATGAGTTAATCTTGTATTTATATGTGGGCGCCGCCAAGTAATGTCATCTAGCAATGATTATAAGCTTCAAATTATAACATTTGGTTAAAAACTGGCTTTATAATTTAAAACAATACTTTGCATTTCCCGCCGTGTGGTATTCGGCTGAATAAAATAGTACCACCCTCATTTCTTACCGAGGTGTCGTAACAGGCGACTAAGGTAAGTCGATCTGTCGCGTGGTATCCGGCTGAGTAGAATAGACGACCCTCATTTCTTATAGAGGTGTCGTAAAATGCGAGTAACGTAAGTTGACCCACCGTGTGGTATCCGGTTTAGTAGAATAAACCACCCACCTTCTAACCGAGGTGTCGTAAAATATGACTAAGTTAAGTTGACGTCAGGCAGGCGGCCGGTCGTAAAAACGCAGCCAAATCATGTTACAGTATGTTTATAACATGTTGTGCCGACCCCACTCAGAGTGGGATAAGGGCAGGAGGATATAATAATCTCGTATGTATATATATAAAGTACCTGGGGGACCGAGCCTTGCTCGGTAATTTTTTAAAAGATATAAAAAAAATAATAAAAAATGAAAATTAAAAAAAATCTGCAGGTGGGGCTCGAAACTAGGTATTTTCACCTCTCTAGACCGCCCGTGCCCCAAATGAACCAACATAACTTTAAGTTTGACAACGAAAATTGTCTTTTAAATTTAACGTCAATTTTAGCATTTTACCGAAAACAAAGATAAAAAGATTTATTTTTTAAATAGATCGAATGTTTCCTCCCAAAACACCCTACATGCGGAATTTCATTAAAATCGTTGGAGATTCGGAAAATATATTTATATATATTGGTACATACAAAATTAACTCATTTAAATATTAAAGATACAATGTCTGAATCTCGGAAACGGCTCCAACGATTTTCCTGAAATTTTTCAGCATGTAGGGGGTTTGAAAAATCGATCCAGCTAGGTTTTATTTAAAAAAACCGTTTTATCCGTTTTTGGGCATTAAAAATATGGTATAATATAGAATTGAAAACAAAGGATTTTTTAGGCTGTCAAACATAATGTTACGATAGCCGATGGGTAACGGCGGTCCGAAAATGTTCGCAACCCGGGTTCGAATTCCTACATGTCACCGGCGCCTTCTTTCTTTTCTTTCTTATCTTGTAAAAAATTACTCAATAGTCAACTTATCTTAGTCGCTTTTTACAACACCTCGGTAAGAAAGAGGGTGGTCTATTTTACTCAATCGGATACCACACGGTGGGTCAACTTATCTTAATCGCCTTTGACGACACCTCGGTAAGGTATGAGGATGGTCTATTCTACTCAGGCGGATACCAAGGCGGGTCGACTTACCTTGCTCGCCTCTTACGACACCTCGGTAAGAAATGAGGGTGGTGTATTCTACTCAGCCGGATATCACACGGTTAATTATCAATATACTATATTACGGTTTTAATATTTTTTTTGTAAATAAAACAACGCAACCATTACCATTTTTGTTATTTATACAAGTATAATTATACAATATATATAATTCACATTACGTCTCTAATCTACAGCTATACAGTTTTAGTCTACATTTTATACAGCTCTATATACTATTATATCTAATAACAATCATATATATTTTATACATTAATAGGCAATACAAAATTTGACATTTAGCTTTAAAAACCTAATTTATACCAATGTTACAATTATTACTGTCCAGTTAATATCAAAGGCTAAATTTACTGCTATTATTAATTGCTAATTTATATTTAAATGCAATTTAAATTTCTTAAAAAGTTTTTAAAATAAAGTGAAATTTTTAATTCCTAAGAGCTGATTTTTTAAATAATTACCGATTCTAAATTAAAATTAAAAACCAACTTATACTTTAATGTAACTATACAAATTTTTACTACTTTATTATGGAATAAAATTATAAATAAAATAAAACATTTTATTTCGAATGTTACATTATTTAAATCTAAAACTAAATATGAATAAACAGATAACGTATAATTAAATAAATGCTAACCATAGAGGTTATTGATTATTTATTTATTGCTTTAATAATTTATATTAAAAAGAAACGGATTCTTTTTTTTATTTAATGAATTATAAATAGACGCTTATAATTTTGTGGTTTTGTCAAAAAAATAGTTATTTAAAATAAAATAGTATTTCCTGAGAAAAACAGATATTACCTTTGTTTTTAAATATACTTACCTCTGTTTTTTAAATATACTTACCTTTATACTCATTTATGGAGTACTAGCTATGCTCACGTCTTATTCTGTTAATATCCCACATCTGAACAAAACCCTTCTCTTTTTTTTGGAAATGAGGGTTTGGAAGACCCACCACGCTTATCCAAAGCGGATCGGTTATACATATCCCAAAATCGCGATAGCGTAACACCAATTTGTATGACGCTGCAAAAGCGACATCTAGTGACCGTTATTCAAGCGCTATGCAAATTGCATTACGCTAACGCGATCGAATACATGAAGAAACTCGCACTAAGCACACTGATTTTCTTATTGTTGATCTGATACATTCTTTCTCTCTTCTTCCTTTTCAAAATATTTTGTAAAAATACATTTCAAAAGCACTTCAAGCATTTATATACATATTAAAATCTCTTATCTATTGCGATACGTAAAAAATCTAACGTTAAAGTTATATTTTAATTAAAAAATCTAAACTTAATAAACATTCAATCACCAATACCATAGGTGTTTTGGCTAGAAATGGTATTATGTAATATTGAAATACCTCTAAAAGTCATGTTAAAAACATTACTTTTACACGCTTTAAATGAGTTTCATTTATTTTTCAATTTTGACCCACTTTGAACGGACAGATTTCATTTAAACTTTGTACACTTATCAAGAATTGGTGGCAATAAAAATAAAAAAGCATTGAAAATTGTTTTAATAATAAACGTACTAAAAATTGAAACACACACAGCTGTAATATTAGTATTATTGCGAAATGGTGGGGAGCTTTGCGACATCATTTTTGTTATCGTATATCGCGCCCCCGCGCTTTTTTCACAACAATTATTTTATTTAATATATGTATTTATTTATTTTTGTCAACTGTAATGTTATTGTGATATACTGTAAGGTCTTGTAAAGAAAAATCAATGTATGTATTTTAAAATGCTATGAGAATCCCACAGCACACGTAGAAATGAATATTGATAACACAGACAATATATTATTGCTGTACTTTAAGTAATATTGTTTCATAACTACAAATAATTTGTTGTGAATGGGGTGAGATAAATTTTGATCCTAACTGGAACTTAAAATAAAATTCTCGATAAGTTACATGTTTATGGTTTCATTATATTAACTAGTAATATAGTATTCCTATATATACAAATATATCCAAAAATACCAAATACCATTTCTCCAGAACGCCTATAACATTATCTAAACATTTGTCCACTAAGCTTGGAAGAGCATTTTGGCAAAGGGAGTTCGTTCATGCATCAAAACAATTAACTTATTAATAAATTTATAACTTATGATTATATTATTGGTTTTAAATATTGTAGGTGCTTGAGTCACAAGAAGTGTTTATTATGATTTCACATACATTCTAATTGATGGCCAAATGTATACCATATGTAAGGTAACTTTGAATAATCTTAGATTTTTATAGCCTCGAATATATTGTGCTTATAGAATAGAATATGAAATAGTTTAGTAGTAATCACTGGCCCATTAAATGAATAACTTAACTTTATTTTTAACAGTTAAGTTAAAATCAAATATGATTTTGTTCTTAACTTGTTCTTAATTGTTCTTAACTTACCTGTAATAACAGGTAAGTTAAGAACAATATTATAATATAATTATAATACATGATTATACAATGATATATTTATATAGTTATGTATTATTTCTTTTATGTATATTATAGAATAACTAAGAGAAAATTATTAAAATGATTGAAAACTATTACTAAATCTAGTTGATATAACGATTTGGAATTAAAATTTTTAAAAAGATTTTATTCGCTTAAGAGGCAATACTAGAATGGACAAATATATGGGACATTTACGTACAAGGTAAGTGACTCAATACTTTTGTTATGGGTGACAGACAACGTAAATATATACATAGTTTTTAAATACATACTTAAATATACACTCGGACCCAAAAAACCAAGAAATTGTATATAGATGTATATAGCACTTGTTTAGAAGTTTATTTGAATAAAGAATATGTTGAATTTGAATTTTATTTTTAATATTTAATTTACTTTCAATTCCACATCGCCTATGTTAAACAATTGGTTTACATTCAGCCATACATATAACTATTATATGTACACTTTACATCAAATTCCAACAATCATATACAACAATATTAATCACAACACTGGATATACTCATCCAATCATGATGATGATCAATGACATATATAAATAACAGATACAATTAACGATGCAAAAAGGCATAACAAATTATTGTTTATTTTTATATCCTCCTGCCCCTATCCCACTCCAAGTGGGGTCGGCACATGTTATAAACATGTTGTAACATGATTTGGCTGCGTTTTTAAGACCGCCCGCCTGCCTGACGTCAACTTAGCTTAGTCCTATTTTACGACACCACGGTAAGGAGGGTGATCTATTCTACTAAACCGGATACCAGATGGTGGGTCAACTTACCTTAGCCGCCTTTTACGACACCTCGGTAAGAAATGAGGGGAGTCTATTCCACTCAGCCGGATACCACACGGCGGGTCGACTTACCTTAGTCGCCTTTTACGACTTGCAGTATTGAAATGCTATCAAGGAGTAGAAATAATGTAAATATCAAAGATACGTCCAAAACATAAATTGTTTCACATACAATTACTGACCCAAAAAAAATCTATATTTTTGCATCTACATTTGGGGGAGTAACCTAAAAAAATGTGATGCTTTATCGAGATTAAAAATTAATTTAATAATAATATAATATAAAAGTGCATAAACCTTTGTATTCCTCTAAATATAATTACATGATAAACAATAATTTGTTATACATACCTTAAAATTTTACATTGGAATCATATCGTTATTTATATATGTCAATAGATGACATTAACGAAGCACCAAATATATTAAAACCAATATCTTAATTGTTACATAAAGAACTCCCTGTTTTCGTGTGGTGGTCAAGTATGTCTTAACTGTGTGTTTGTTGAGTTACCGGTCGGACTTTGACAGTTTGGTACATCTATTATCGTTATCTCAATCACTCTTAACCCTCTGAGTATTGGATCTGTTATGTGGATACCTCTTGGGTTGTACACTCTTTCGTTTTGTGTAGCTATGAATTTTGATATTTTACGTAGATGCTGTAACATACAATATAGAACACACTATTAAAAAAAAAATTGTAAATCAATTTCATTGATTAGTAAAAATATTTCAAAAATTGCAATTCTCTTTTTTAGTTATATTTTAGACAATGAGAATAGCTCTGATGTCATTTACAAGGTAATTTATAGTTAGGCGTTACTTTGCGGAGATCCATAAAATAAAATTATTTTGCTATGATCAGCG